>JAUNZM010000553.1:2613680-3920520 GCA_033459285.1 Clamator glandarius | reverse complement strand
TACCCTGCCCTTTGTGTGTGAACGTGACTATTCTGCTTCCAGGCCTGATTTGGCAGTTTATCCAGAACCACCCTTCTGGTTCTGGGGTTAATGCAGGAGGAGCAAATCTGTCTGCAGCTGACAGTGTGGACAGGCTTTCAAAGAATCTCTTTGGCACCAGGATGGGAACCTAGGATGCAAAATCCCCTCCCAAGGCACAGCAAGGCTTTCTACCCAGAAGGTAATTCTTGTCTGTGCAGAGGAGAAAACATTCCTTTCAAGAGGATGGTCCAAGTTTCTGGAATTAATTCTCACAGGAAAAGAAATTTTTAAAAAAATCCTCCAAAACCAATGTTGTCCTGCCTATCACATGCCGTTCATCCAACCCACTTTTCTCCTAGATACATGCAGCGTATTTATCACTCAGCTCCCCAGATGTAATGATATGCATGGAGTATCTCTTCGTATTGAAGAAAGACAAGCCACATATGACAGATACTAGTTACATGACATCATGAAGAGGTATATGATTCTCCCTAGAAATGAATGGAATAGGAAATGTCCATATTTCAATACGGTACTTTAGGCCACATACATTTCGAATTTGCTAAGCCTGTTCCCAGCCAGATTAATCTGGACAAGCTAAAGTTTCAGATAAAAGTATTGTTATATTAATCCATGTTCTGTGTCATTGGTTAGAGACTAAAGTTACTTGTGTCTTATGTTGTGCTGAGCACATAATGCTAAACAAGCAGTAAGTAATAACTACAGGCAAATGCTGACTTTCTTTTGAGAAGCATCTTTTTCACAGTTCCAAAGTTGGTGATGCATTTCACGGCAAACTGCTGACTGCACAGGAGTAGCATTCTGGTATGAGAAATATTGGAGGCTGCCCCTACTACTTCTTGCTCATTATCAGCCCTCTTAGCCAGGTCAGGCTTCCCTTGAGGAAGATGGAAGATGGAGCTTTGCCTGAGGTGAGGTCTTCTGAGCTGTTCCTGTTGATCACATTTTTGGCAGACAGAGAAGAGCTGGGTGAAAGTTCGGAGAGAAGGAAAAGTTTTATTTTGAATTTGCAGCCTGAATACTCTTAGACAGCGCAGTGCAAAACTGAATTAAAAAGCAAAAACCAAAACCTGAAGAGGTTCCTTTGATTTCACATGCACTCTGGGCTTTGGATAACTTAAATGCAGAACTATACCTCAGCCAGGTGTATTTGAAAGATTTGTGAACTTTGTTAAATGTTTGATGAAGCTGGGCTGAATTTCAGGTCTGTAATGAAACATGGAAGCAGGTGAGTTCCATGTGTTTTGAAGATTTTCTCATAAATAGTTTGCATTGCTCTAATAGTGACAAATTTAGAAAACTGCCTTACCAGATGTACTCAGAAAAATAGGATGTAATATGAGGACCAGATACAAAGACTGAACACTGAGCTGACTGCTGTGCATTTCTGCTCTTCTTAACTGAAACAGAGCTACACAAGGCTCTGTCCAAGCTGAACACTGTCAGAATATAATGGATGGTTTCTATGGTAAAGAAGTCCAGCTTCACAGGAAAGAGAGAAAGAAAGAAAGAGAGAAAGTGAGAAAGAGTGGAAGAGAGAAAGAGGGAAAGAAAGAGGGAGAGGGATAGAGCAAAAGAGGGACAGAGAGAAGGAAAGAGAGAAAGAGGAAGGAAGAGAGGAAGAAAGAAAGAAAAAAGAAAGAAAGAAAGAAATAGAGCAACAAGAGCAATATGAAGTTAGGCATAATTATTTTTGCAGAATTTTAGCAAACTGAGTCATTAAAGGTCACAGTGCAAGTGGTTACAAGATCTCTTCCTTGAGAGTCTTTGAAGAGTTGCATCTTGAGTGGCTCACAGCAGCTGGCAATCTGAGCCATAACTTTAATATTTTAATTAAGAACATTTTGTGTTGCAATTAAGTTTAACCAAAGAGAACTGGGAATTAAAAAAGGCACAGTAAGAAGAGGCTTCTTCCTTTACAGACCTTATAGTTCGTAGTTAGTGTTGGTATGTCATGCTTATTATGTTTGATAGATTTTGATGTGTAATATGGGATAAAGCCAAATCTCCTATTTATTTATTTAGAGAGAGGGTTGGAAAAAATATTCTCAGAAGAAAGTTTTGATGAATGTCTCTTGCATTTTAACTGCAAATAGAAACCCAAAAATCTCCTGACCAAAACAAACCAAAATGAAACAAGAAAACTTTTAGGTGAACAGTGAACATTTCCATCCAGAAACTCCTGTATGCTTTGCAGACCTAAACCATACTATTAGCATTACTCTGAGTTTCCTAACCAGACAATATCTTATGTGACATACCATAATGTTTTATTTTGATGAGCTGACATAGTAAATTATGAAAATATCTAAGTGTGGTTTAAAAAGATGATGACACTTCTTTGAAGTGTTAGTATTGTATGTATATAAATATCAATATCTGAAAACATGGGCATTTCCAGTATAAATACAATTTTCTTTCAGACACTTTGGTCCCAGTTCATTCCAGTAAAGTTAAGTACTTACTATGGCACAAATAGAATCATTCTAATCCCCTTCTATAGTCAATGGAGAGATTGGATATCTCCAGAGGTCAATCCCAGCAATATACTGAGTTTGAAAATTCTTTTCTGCCATCACTGAGGCATAACATTAGATGAGGTAAGTCAGTAAGTCACGATCTTTCACTATGGTTGCAAAATCAAAATAGCTATATAGAAGCTTTCCCACATTAAATCTATAATTCAACATTCAAGTTTTCAGTATTAAAAACTTTAAAGCCAGATGCTGATATTTTACAAATGAAAAAAACACATATTTTTTTAGAAGTCTGTTGTTGGATAATCTATAATCAGAATCAAATATAAATATATTAAATATATTATCTACCACAAAGAATTGACTGAGGACTACTTCAATATTGCTGCTAACTCAGAACAAGGACCCCAGTTCTGGGTCAATGTAGGAACCATAGATAAACACTACATATTCAAAACAGAGGCTTTGAGAAAAACAGGCTTCTATGGCAAAATATACTGCTTTTTTATTGTGTAAAACTTACACTTTCCTTGTCTACATTAAGTTTCATATGCAAATTAACTTGCAGGAGCAAATGGAAATTGAGATGACTTCATGATTTCCAGGAGGAAAAGAAGCAATGTGGTCTCAACCAGAATGTAGTTACTTTCAAGCACCCAAAGTAACGTATTCTCTTTAACACCAGACATAGCTTGGTCTTATCTGATGGAAGAAGCAGTGTTTCAAGGTGGACATGTTTTATATAGTACTTGTCATTTCTGCTACTAGGGAATAGCAGCTGTTTTTCTGTTGCTGGCCAACAATGTCTTGCTTTAAAAGATGTTGGCTTGTGTCAATAATTATTCCATGAAATGTTTCTCCAGTTCCCTAGCAGAAATAAAGTTCTTATAAGTCATGGGCAAAGTATAGTGTTAATCATGATTCATGACTGCCCCTTATGGGCAGCAAAAAATGTCTCTACCCTTTTTTTCCAAATCACTGTTCAGCACAAACTTCACCTTTTCTTCATGTATCATTCATTAGAAGTCTGGTATTTTTGTGATTCATTTTACGTTGAATCCATACCCCTGAGTCACAAATAAAACATTTGCAAAAAAAATGTGAACAGACTGTAGGAGCATTATTATTTTGAATAAATAATAATCTTATGCAAAAAAGCCACTTCTACTCTTATTTGCACTGGTAACTGTCCAGAAAAATTGCCCACTAATATCCAGACAGTTATTCCAGATTTGCCCAAATCCTACTGACTAGCATTTAGTCCATTACCGTAAATCAATGGCTAAATTGTGCTTATGTGGAGTGAAAATGGGGCAAGACCTGCTTGCCCAACTCATATGAAATCTTCTAGTAAACTTAGAGTCATTTTTGTCCAATTAAGGAAGGATTTGATTTTATGTCCATTCCCTGGAGCTCCTCTGAGCTGATAACCTTATTGCTGCATTAGCAATTTTGGAATGATAGGTAAGAGAAAAACCTTCTAATACTGTGGGAAATGCATTTACGTGGTAACTAAGTTGCTGATGCTCTAACATTTTGCAGAGTATTAACCACAAGGGAATAATCCTCTGGTATTAAAAATAATTTTACATTGTCCCTGCTATTTGTTGCTCATTATCAGTATTCATTGCCAGTTCAACATTCCTCAAAAAACTTTAAATCCTACCTTGGGAAAATGAGGTAGGGAATATGTGCAATGGCTGATGGCACCATCTGCTAGTAATGGCTATAAATCTTGAGTGAATTTTTAAGTACAAATGTGCAGCTTTGGAAAGTGCCAGATTTCACGCCTGCATACTTGTAGCTTGCAAATTCATCATGTGCAGAACTTAGGAAGATAATTTTTATCCAAAATGTGCTCAACTCTTATCTTGATGAAGCCAGACCAGAAAAAAAAAGCCAATATCTACTATAAAAAATAAAGTGTCATTTTATACAGGATAATATTTTTATTTTATTTCATATTTTTAAGTTACATTAAATGCTTCATTTATTTCTTTATCTAAGTTCCTGTTTGGTATTTTGGAGACATTTTAGAAACTAGCCATATAATATAATAGCAAGAAGGTTACTTGCATACTGAGTGCAGTATGTGTGAGTGTTAACAAAACACTAATGCCATTTAGACAGGAAAATACCAGCTAGCGTGTCCAAACCTCCTAAAAGAACACACTCAACTATTGTAATGCCAATTAAGCAGCAAGGTGGAAAATTCTTGTTTTTCTGTTGACATAGAAAGTGTCTTTTTAAGTTGTTTTCTTCCTTATAAATTTAAAAAAGTATGAAAAATCTTGAACTTCACCTTGAAATGTTTATACTTAAAGAGGTACTCCTTAAATAACTTGTAGATTAAGGCAACACACTATCACCTGGGAGAAAATTGGCAGAAAGCCTGGTTCAAGAAGGGCTGGATGGTTCAGGGAATTAGCAATCAAATCCTTAGATTTTAGCAATTTACTTTCTTATGATTCTTGTCCAGCTTTGGTCACAGCCATTAAACTTTCCTACTGGAGAGCAGTACAAGCAGCTAAGGCTCAGGCTCACGTCTGAGCCCCCAGCTAAATACTGGAAGGTTTGGATTTCAGAAGAAAGCAGAGGTTTGTCTCAGATTATTGTTGTCTGGAATCTCTCCAGCTGTGTGAGCTGAAAGAGCTGCTACATCAGTGTCAATGCAGTTCCTGGTGGGCAGGTGCCATTTTCCTACCGCTATTCAACAATAAATTGCAATTTGAATGCTTGTTGAATGTTCAGTTTTTGTAAAGTAGTGCCTCAAAGGGCATGCAGGTTCCTATGTTTCTGCTGACCCTTCAGTGCCTGAATTTCTTGCGGGCCAATAATGTGATATATATGGTCTCATTGACTTGTGACCAGGCTGTATTAAGTCTCTATCCCTACTGCGTAGTGTTATCAAGATTTTTCCACATGTCTACATGAGGAATTCCCCTTGTCTGGGATCAGAAAAGGTAGTAAAACTGGGTAGTAAAACTCAGGTCAGCTTCTGTAGTGCTACTGAGATTTTGTTCACAGTTTAGATCCAGCAACTAGGAATCAGGCTCCGGAAACCCAGGACTTGCTAGATCGAAGGTCATTGAATTTTGAAGTAAAATGTCCTTGGATGGAGTTATACATTTACAGTTACATCCTAACCCTGCTAACCAAGGGCATTCCAAAATTTTTGTTGCCTCTTCTTTACCTTGTTCACTCCTGCTGCTTCCAAGGGCAGGTGGAAAAGTCAGTATGTGGAGTTGTCCTTGTCTCTAAGTAACAGCCCCACAAACAAGCCAACCAAACATCTGGCTTTTGTCTGAGTGAGTTCTTTGATCTGAGCAACACCAAAGCCCTTGTGCCTTAGGACTGAGAGGGGACAGCTGGAAGACAACACTTCCACCTAGACAGAGGGAGTGCAGGGGTCATTCTTCTGTATTTGCCCATTATTATCTCTAGAGCTTCTTTTTGTAGGTCCATGAGGATTTTCAGGTTGAAAGAATCCATTTCCAACTAAATGCACCTCTCTTGTTCCCTCACTTGTTCTTCCATTTTATAAATGGAGGATTCATTAGTTTTGCAATTTAAAAGGAGGCTTAATTTTTTTTTAAAGTTTAGGCAGTTACAATCATATAATAGTTTAGATTTAGCTGGATTGCAATGAACATTAATAATAATGATACAGATGAATCTCTACTTTGTGGTTAATAATTTTGTTATGTTATTTTGAAGAACAAACACAAGATCTGGATTCTTTCACATACTGAATTATAAAACCACATCTGCCACCTTTAAATTCCAGGGACTGCAAATGAACAATTCTCTGTTATAGTACAACTCACATATTAAAGGCCTCTTCTTTTGCTGTACGTGCAGACATAATATCTCAGAGTATACAGAAGTATTTTCAATGAGCAGTTTTGGACTGATGATATAAAAATGTTCTACAGAAACTAGAATTAATCTTATTTAAGTAGCTTAATTAGAGAACTGATCTGTTCTGATACCTATCTGCTCATACTAATAAATTGAGTATTCCACTATATATAAAAGTTATTTACATGCATCTTTCATCATAGTGTGCAATTTTATTTTCTGTAATAGCTGCAGTTCTACCAGTAACAGAACTATCCTGGTGTATGTCATAGAAGGTCCTGTTTATGGTGCAGAAGTTTGAATATCTACGCTTGGAAAAAATGTGAGAGAACACATACATGAATAAATTAATTCTGACAGTGGAAGTCAGAAACAAACCAAAAAGACATAAACAGATTTATTTTGAAACTTAAATGAATATTTTCAACAATTATAAGTGGAATAATTAACATCTTATAACACTTCTTGTGCAACAAACAATCAACATCCATGAATACTGGGTTACGGAAATTCATCCCCAGAACCATGCCACATTGTTTTAGTCATTCCATTATATTTTATGCCTTTGTGTTGGCCTTCCTCCTACTGTTAGTAATCTGGATCTAGGGAATAATACCCAGGGAACTGTAAGTTTGTTTGGAGGGAACTGTTTTTTCCTCGCATGTGGACTCTAACTATTAAAATTTAAAACAATTCCTCATAATAGTTTTGAGTCTGAGCTAAAAAAGAACAGTAATGACTCTTCTCAAGGGAAGAAGGTCTTTCAGCTGAACGAATGGAAACTGATACTGCTCAAGAAACTTGAAGTAAGAGCAATTCAGTTCTGCTTGGTTCCAGAAGAACATTAGCATGAAAATGAAGAGGTGGAAAGCTGAGTTACATCACCTCATCAGCACTATCACTCACTGGCTAATTTTCCCAAAGTGCAGAACACTATTTTTAGCTGTTTTCAGAAATATTTGAATCTCTCCTATTTCCTATTAACCTTGTTATTGGACTGATAGGCTTCCTATATTATTTTTCTTAAGGATACTGCTGAATCTTACGATAGTGAGGAGCCTTCCCCATAACTTGGCAGACATAGTTAAATAAGGATAAACCCATGATCAGCAGTTGCACAACACAGAAAATGAGACAGAAGCAATTAGGAAGAATAAATACTAAGGTGGGGTCTCATGACAAAAGTAATCCAAATTTAGGCGTAGGAATTCCCACTAACATACCTTGAGAAGAACCTCACTTTGCTCCTAGAGCCAGTTTCCTTTAATGCTTTTTTTTTCCAAATAATTTTGCAATGACATCCTTTTTTAAAGTGTCACAAAAACTCTTGCTTTTATTTTTTACCCTTTTTTTTTTATTTGATAGTTTATGAACACCTGTTTAATTACACCTTAAAACTGTCACCTCACATAGCACAAAGCTAAGCTACACTTCAATATCTTATTTCCTAAAAGATTTCAATTTACACGTCTGACAGGTTTAGGACACAATGAAGTTTTTGTATTTCTAAAGTTCTTGTACAATTAGAATATTATTTTTGCCAGGAGCATTTAATGAAAAGAAAAATACTGTTTGTCTGCACTACAGCAGTGTCCGTACAAACATACATGTGTGAGATGAATTGCTAGCTTCTGTTTATAAACTAAAAAACTATTTCCAGTGACTCACATTGTAGACATGATGATTTAGATCTTTCCTCTATTAATCGCATTTAGTGACCTAGATTACAAAACATCAATATATTACTAATAAAACATTTTAATTTATGTATTTAGATGTAATTTTCTGCATTCACATTTAAGTATTTCTGCAGGTTTCTGCAATAGGAACATTAAGCTGGAAAGAGTTTGCATAGATTTTCCACAGCTCCCTGCAGCCACCAGCAGCCTGAACACTTAGAATCACAGAATCATTTAGGCTGAAAAAGACCATCTCACATTTCAGAAGTCTTTGCTTTATTTGCCACTTATTCCACTGAGAATACATATGTGGTCTACCAAAATAAAAGATACTAAATTGCTACGTATTACTACAATTCAAATATAAAATATTCTTGATACAACTCCAGAGGGAAAAGAGTGGTTCCCCCCTCTCTTTTAAGTGGATTAACATATCCAATAAGCCTTTTCCTCTCCTCTTGTTTCACTGGAAAGATTTATAGCACAGAGTGGTTCTAGCTGGCTATTGGGCACTGCTGGCAGACTGCAGTATCACAGAACTCTTTAGCCATACAGGTTGGTTTGCATCCTGATGAGATGCAGTTTCAGCCTGCCAAGCCTTGGCATCACTGAAGCTATAGCAGAGCTGTTATTCATCTTCAGTTCCGCTTGGAGGGGCTTCAGTCAAGCTGAGAATTTTGGACCGCATATTTGGGCTCAGACTCTGTGGTGCTGAGCTCCCATGGACATCAGATGCCTAATCCCCTCTGAGACTTGGATCTTTAGATTGTGATGGCACAAAATGAGGATTAGAAAACAATTAATATCTTATCAAAATGTCTGGGGAGGAATTTTCATAAAAATATTTGTACATCACCCAACTCAAAGGTAGTTGACTTGAAGCAGTATGACATCCTTGGGAGTTCATGTTATTTTTAAAAAAAGGCATGAAAATAAGATGCCAGTTTGTGAGGAAATCTATGGACTTAGGGCATGTCTAGACAACACAGGTTTTTGTAAAAGTATAAGAAAAAGAGGATCAGCTCACTTTCACACTCCTGTCATTTAAAGATGCTCTAATAAGATAGGATGTAGATCCAGAATGTTTTTTTGGTTTTATCTCTGAAAGCGTTTTGCCTGGTTTCCATAGCAGAATGGTTTACATTTATGTTTTATATAATGCAATATCAATAACATGATTCAGAGGACTCATTACAAAATAAAGTTTGAAAATCTATGTGAAAGTCACCTGACCAAATATAAATGCTTTCTCTCTGTATCTTAGCTAGTCAACCCAAGATTCCTTTAGACTCAACAGACTAAAATAGATTAGCTTTGTTTTAGTTGTTTTAATACAATTCATCTTAGGTATTCTGGATATTGACTTTAGGATAAACTGAATTGCATTTTAGCAGGTTTTATTTCTCCTCACTGACTATAAGGGCACTAAGCTCTGATGTACATATCTAGACTATAAGTGTTTACAGTTAGGTATTTGAAACCCATTCGTTCAATCTATTACAATTAGTAAAGTAGTTCATTTACCCACAGGTCATTGTTTCAGTGAGAACAGATTAATTGAAGACGTGTATTTTTTTTGATCTATTTGCTTATGGCCATTTTTGGAGACAAATACTTGAGGAGACAGACCTAGATCTGAACTAGAAGGGTTGGTATTGTGTTCCTCTGTTCTTAATTGCAGCATTGAGAAGATTATAAAATGAAGAGAAAATTAAAAACAGCTTAAACTTTGAAATGTAAAAAGTGACCATCAAAAGAAAGAACCCTAGATGTTGAGCTAGAGAGAAGACAGGCTTATAAAATAAGTAAAAGCTAAACAATTTAGACAGAGCCTCTTATGACCCAGTTCAAATATTTCTAATGGCTTAAATGATGCTGACCTACTGTGTACTACATAAAGTATGAAGCTTAAAAGGTATGAGGAAAATGCAGTTAAAGGAGCTCATAAATGAAATTTACCCTACTAAGGGTTTGCAAAACACACTAGAACCATAAAAAAGGAGCTTTGAGAAATGCAGTATTTCTAGTTATTATCTACAGTTGCCTACCATAGCAGAAGGGATTATGCTATCCTTATTTAGAGGGTGTACCAACTGTTTAAGAGATTTAATTTGAATTTGGATAAAGCTCAACATTTAGGTGACTGAATTTTTATATTACAATAAGTGAAAATGAAAGAGGAAACAATAAGAAATATAAGCATTTTTTATGATGCACCAAGTAGTTTATAGTGCATTAAGACATCATGTAAATGTCATAGATAACTCACATTGTCATAAGAAGACGTAACTTATCCTTTTCTATTTGAGGCAAGAAGGATGAGATAGCTCAGGTTTTGTTCAGGAGCTGCCCAACATTTTTATTGAAACATTGACATCTCTCAGACTCCTGGATCCATGTTGTGAAATTTTGTGTGACCAAGCAAGTCACATTATGTTCTGTGCTGAGGCCTGGGAAATGGGAAAGGACTGTTGTTTCTGAAAACAGAAAAATGCTGTAAATTTTTTATTTTGTTCAGCAGAACAAACAAATTTCTAAACTTCCCTGTAAAAGGTCACTGCAGAAATATTTGCACAAGCATTTCACTTGCCAACAAAAGAATTATCAGCCTTTGTCCAGTTTTACATTATCCATTATTTCTCTTAAAGACAAGAGAACATGTGAAGCTGCATCTTACAATCCATTTAAGGGCTTCAGGGTAAAGAAAAATTCTCTACCTCCATTCAGTAAAACTTCTATTTAGAAAAAAGCAAAGGCTTAGAGGAAGCCTGTAGTGTGTCCATTAGCACAAAACTCACTGACAAAGATCTCTTCTGGAGTTAAAATCCTATAATTTAACCTCAAGATCATCCATCCTTTTGGGGTATTGTGGTCCACCTCATTTCTGAATGCCAAACTTCTTCCACTACTATGATACTCTTTTCTCTCATGAGCTGTGTCTGTTTTGTGCCAGTAACAGCTCTGCTTTGTGGTCAACTAACATACTACTCAAAGCTATTATATATCCTTCGTAGGATCCTTTTCTATATTCTCTGTCCTTCTGCAATCAAAGAGTTTTAGATGGACAAGGAAAACTATAGCTCTGTTCCTAAAAGAACTGTGACAAACAGCCCAGGTAGTACATCTAGGCTTTATGAGCAAACATTCAAAACAGACTGAGGAACTGGTAAATAAAAAGGAGATAAAAAATCTGGTACAAAATATTCCTCCAAAATATAGATCCCCAAATGTTTCAACCTACATTATGGTCTGAGCAGAAATATTCAAAGTATCAGCTGAGAAAAATATAAACTCAAACAAATTATTAAAAATGTATAAGCCTTAATCAGAGTAGATTTATTTGTATTTACATAAAAATTCTCTAAAATGTTAGATTTACAATTTTAAATGATAATTAGGCAACTGTAAAAAAAATCATATGCAAGTCACAGTATAATTTATCTGCTTAACAAGTCAAATTGGCAAAATGGCAGCTTAACAGTCTCCAACCATGTCTCTCCCAATCTTTCATAACATGGTCTTATGCTTCACTTAAGTCCTGTCAGACAAGTAGCTTCTGCAGCACGAGACTAGGAAGCACTAAAGTAAGCCTTTTTTATACAAACTCATGATTTTAGCCCTATGCTACTTATTGTTCTGACTGCTATACTTAAAACAGGATAACCTTTAGGATTCTTTTTTTTACAAGAAATAATGAAATTCTCAGTGATACCTAAAGGCTTAAAGTTGTCAAAGCTACTACTGGCTGAATTGTAGAAGGTGTATGCAAAAAATGCTACTTTGACCGAGAGGTAACCTGAACAGTTGATTGTGGAGAAAAGGTAACTTTAATGTTAAATTTACTTGAAGTTCAAGTGTAGTAAGCAGTGGGTAGTGAGGGACAAAGATATTTTGGTATCCAGTTATACATACATTAAAGTAAAGACAAGAACCCTGTTCCTTCAGCTTCAGAAACAAAATCCAAGGTAAAGGAGAGCTACCAAAACTTATAGCATGAAGTAAATAAAAGATAACCTTTATTTTTAATAAATTAAAGGTCATGTTTTTTACTGGCAAGAGTTGCACATTTCTAACCCTCTCTACAGGTGCAGTTATTTAGATATTTCTCCAAGTAAGGCAACAATAATTGTTCACCTTTTCCCCATTTGGATCTGATTGTTGAGAGTTAATCTGTAATGAATTCCTGTATTGTTGAAAGTTGACATTATTATTCCATAAATCATAGAGACAGAGCTAAAAAAAGGCAACGAAACCCACTAACTGTCTTTTAAAGACTCAGAATTAGAACTAAGTGACCCCTTATGGAGAAAAAAAAGATAATAAGCACTAATAAGTTTCCTATGGGTGCTCACAGCCTGCACGTGACTGAGGATGGTATCAGAACTGGACATTACATCAATAATTCTTGTATAATAAGGAAGATAATCTCCTTTCTTTTTTTTTGAATTAATCAGAAAAAAAATAGAAAACAAAACTGCAGGACATTGAATGCTTGTGTGGAGGTTTATGGCACCTCCATAAACCAACACCAAGAGAGCACAGCTAACAATTTTGCTGAATAAAAGAGTAATAAATATTTGGATTTTACATATTTAGTAACTGAAGTTACTAATGTGAGATCCAGCCTGCAAAACCAAATATGAAGTTAATTAAATATCTAACAAATGTTTGTGAAGCTACAGAAAGAAAAGCATTTGGTTTTCAATTTCCTTTACTATGTCCCCACCCTATGAGACCCGCCTCAGGCCCATTTCCTTTTCTTGTTCAAATTGAATAGCAACTTTCCCAAGAAACTTAAGAACTGGGCTCTTAAAAGAACTTATTAGACTTATCCACTCAATCAAAACTCGATTTCAGTGAGATGTGAACACCTCATTCAGCAGTTTCTTCTTACCTAAATCAAGCACTGAGTAATGAAATGAAGTAGCTGATAATATGAATTATACATATGAATTATACAAATGAAAAAAAAAAAGAAAATATTTATCATCACACTGATCTTTTCGGGGGATCTTTCTTTCCTTCTCATACCACAAGAGCCAAGAACTGTTTGCAGTTTTTTTGTCCAAGCGCAGTCAGCCTTCCAAAAGGAGACGGAATCAGAGTCTCTCTTGCACTTGTCCCAAAGACACATAGCAGCCTGTTTTCATTAATAAAGCCACTCTTGAGATACCCCTGGGTAATCAAATGAAGGTCTGGTTACAATTATAGGCTAGACTCTGGGATGCTTATTTTAATGTAGGGAGCAAGGGAAGCAGTTGCAATGAAAGTGCTGGCTGTGACAAGGGTTAAGAGTGGGGTCTCCACTGGGCTCATGCTAACCGGGTTAAAACTGTCAGCAATATACCAGCCCCAGCCTACCAATTTCATCTTCACTCTCTTCTACTATGTAGCTCATATTTTCATTTACTAATAGCATTTAACATGGTAGAAACATGGAGAATGAATCTTTTACTTTATTTCTCAAGGTTGTTCTTAAGGGTAGTGAAGTAAGCAAGTTACAGTCTGAAATCATCATTGTACTATTACCATCT
The DNA here is from genome assembly GCA_033459285.1 of Clamator glandarius. NCBI lineage: Eukaryota > Metazoa > Chordata > Aves > Cuculiformes > Cuculidae > Clamator > Clamator glandarius. The sequence goes on along the minus strand of JAUNZM010000553.1, from coordinate 3,906,924 downwards.
TTTAATCCAGTTTCCCATGCAGTATAGGAATCAAAACATCCATTATTTTTCTGGATATGTTCTTTCAAACCTTACTCCTAAATTGGTGCTCGTCTCTACTGTAAAGAATCATTTTTCCACATATATTTTATAAACATCTCATCAACTACAGAAATTTAAAGTAACAAGTTCATGCATATGTTAATATAATTTTCCCTCATTTCTAATTTCACAAGACTTCTCTTGGTACATCACTTGTTTTTGCAGACCACATGTCAACTTTCAGAACAAACAAGGAGAATAAATACTGGAATCAAATTTTATTGTCAGATAAATAATAACAAGGCTGATTTGAAAAGCAGTTTGTGGTTTTCAGACTTGAATTGTAGTGGTAGTAGTGTCACCATAAACTGATCTGATTAAATGATTAAATGAAGTTGTATGTTTCTAGGAGTTTCTTGCTACAGCCATTTGATAGCCTAAATGATGTCATTTCAGGTAACTAATTGAAAGGACTTTTCCAAGCACTGAGTTCTGGTCTGATTTAGTTGTCTGGAAATTAGTGAGCAATACAGTTGGTGAACATTTCTGGAAATTCCATCTTGCAATGGAGTACATTTTAATGAGAAAAGGAAAAGTAAATTCAATAAATGGAAGGTTAAAGCTGAGTCAAAATGGGAGGATAGTTTGTAAGTTCAAGTTTGGAAACCCAGGGTTTAGAACTTTATTCAGCTGTGGCTGTTCTGTGATACAGATATGTCACTACACAAACAGCTACAAAAGACATGAGGTTAATGGAGGCCAGTGACAAGTGGGGTTCCCCAGGGCTCAGTCCTGGGTCCAGCCCTGTTTAATATCTTTATCAATGACCTGGATGAAGGCATCGAGTGCTCCCTTAGCAAGTTTGCAGACAACACTAAGCTGGGTGGAAGTGTCGATCTGCTGGAGGGTCAGGAGGCTCTGCAAAGGGATCTGAACAGGCTGGACTGCTGGGCTGAGACCAATGGCATGAGGTTTAACAAGGCCAAATGCCGGGTCCTGCACTTGGGGCACAACAACCCTGTGCAGCTACAGACTAGGAGAAGCCTGGCTGGAAAGCTGCCAGGAGGAGAAGGACCTGGGGGTGCTGGTTAACAACCGACTGGACATGAGCCAGCAGTGTGCCCAGGAGGCCAAGAAGGCCAATGGCATCTTGGCTTGTATCAGAAACAGCGTGACCAGCAGGTCCAGGGAGGTTATTTTCCCTCTGTACTCGGCACTGGTGAGACCGCACCTCGAATCCTGTGTTCAGTTCTGGGCCCCTCACCACAAGAAGGATGTTGAGGCTCTGGAGCGAGTCCAGAGAAGAGCAACGAAGCTGGTGAAGGGGCTGGAGAACAAATCTTATGAGGAGCGACTGGGAGAGCTGGGGTTGTTTAGCCTGGAGAAGAGGAGGCTGAGGGGAGACCTTATTACTCTCTACAACTACCTGAAGGGAGGTTGTGGAGAGGAGGGTGCTGGCCTCTTCTCCCAAGTGACAGGGGACAAGACGAGAGGGAATGGCCTCAAGCTCCGCCAGGGGAGATTTAGGCTTGAGATTAGGAAAAAATTCTTCACGGAAAGGATGGTTAGGCATTGGAACGGTCTGCCCAGGGAGGTGGTTGGGTCGCCGTCCCTGGAGGTGTTTAAGGTGAGGGTGGATGAGGTACTTAGGGGCATCTGAAGATGGCTTAAGTGTCTGAAACATGTAGGGACATGTTCTTATGTATATGTAAGTAGATATATCTGTACCAGGATTCCTTACTCCTTGTTTAGACTTAGCATGAAAAATCCAGAAGGCTCTCTCTGATTTCTCTTCTACAGTGTCCTTTGCACATTCACTTCTTCAAGCACAGAAGAATCCAGTGAGCAGTAAGGCACTTCCAGGAAGTGAAGATGAGGCATGATATTTAGTTTCCCATAACTAACAACTGCTTGAAGAAATATCTTGTATTCTGGGAGCACAAAGGCAGTGACATTTTCCTAAATTGTCTTCCAGGTGTTAATAACCACTTCTGCCAAAATCAGGACCCTTCTGCAGGAGACCCTGTGCAGACCTGTAACAAGAGAGAACAAAACTCAGAAAAAGCCGGAGGAGTCACATTTTAAATAGACCAGAAAATGTATGGGAGGCATCAAGAAGAGCAGCTTAGTGACATAACCAGGAATAAAATCTGTGTTTGTTGGCTTTCAAGAACCTTTCTGTTGCTACTCATACTGTCTGAATTTTTCTAGAGTATCCATTCCCATACGAGTCAATCAGCTGAAAACATGAAGGCCAGAAAGAAAGTAGCCTAGAAACAGCCCTAGGATAAATAAGCTTTTTACATAAAATTATTTCATTTACTATTCAATTGAATTGAGCAAGCCAGAGACCGTGTTGTGGTTCTGCAGCTGAACAGAGTGGGATAAAGCAGAACAACACTTATTTAAAACAAACAAATGTCAAATTATTGCTTGCCATAGATCCTGAATGCTCAGGGGTTGCTCCTGCTTGAATAAGGCACCAATGGCTTCCAGCAGAGCTCGGTGACGTACGTCCTTCCATAGGGTTGGACACATGCCATTCTGTTGGATGTACATTGTGTTCTGTGGACACATTAAATCTGCGTTCTCAGTACTTACATGTGACTCAGAAGGAAAGTATTGATAGTGGATATGGCAGCAGATTGCACATGGCATTGAACTTTACACATCAGGCTTGCTAGGAGATATTGCCACCTATTGTTTTCTATCTTGATTGCATTGCTTTCTTAATAAGTAATTGAGTTTGCTGCGTTTTAACAATGTTCTGTAGAAACTTCACAAAATGAAAAATTGCGTTCTTTATTGCAGTTAAATAAACAGATGATTTAAAAAAAGTAATGGGTATTTATGTACCTTAGGGGTTTCTTTAGCAAATGTCACTGTAATCAAATTTTTCATGGATCAGTAGAATTAAGCTTATCTCAAATTTCATACTACTTTACCTCCTTAAGTTCTAGACAGCTTTGTATGTTTTATCTTTCACATGCAAAGCCTTCCAGTCATTAGAAAAATGCATAAAATGTGTGTTTCTCCTTCTTTTAGAAACAATCAATTGCTGTCATACTAAAGTCTTGTTTGGTCTAGAGAAAAAAAAATAGTTATTTTTAGTAGGAAGAAAAATATGGTTTTCTTTGGGTTATTTTATTTACTGCAATACAGATCTCTGACAACCAAATCTTTTCATGAGTTTGCCTTGATTTTGTTGAATTTCATTGGTCAGAAAGAAGCTAGTGAAGTGTTTGACTAACTAATATTAGTTTTAAAATTTACCTATATTAATTTACCTATATTAAATAAAGACCATTCAAAAAGCATATGAACTAAAAATTGCCTGAAAATTAAATTACTCTGGTTATGCTTCAGATCAAATGAAACATTAGCTTGAAACCCACTATCTATCTTTTATTGTATTTTTTCTTTATAATATGAAAATCTAACAGTTTTGCTCTCAAAAAGTAATTATGTACATGACTTAAAGATCTGCTTCCTCTGATCCTTGCTGTATGGCTAGTTGCAATGATCTTCAACTGCCTTTTTCCTGAGGTGGCTTGAAAATTCAAATGCAGCTCCTGATACAGCAATATCAGGATATGGAAGATAAAATTTAAAGTCCTGATGCAACTTGAAAGCTGCTGGATGAACAAGAATGTTATCCCCAGGGGAACTTCTTTATCAGTTATTCAAACCACTGACCCAGTCTTCATGAGTGGCATTTTTGGTCTGTCTGTACAGTTCCCAAAGAAGCGGATGTGTTATCAGGACTTTTCCATCAAGGAATTGAACCCTGGCTATCAGAAGAAAATGTGGCAGCTAGTTGCATATGCCTTTCCAGCAGAGCAGCCTGTTTTGTGTCATCATGAAGCCAAGCTGTGGCACACTGACACTTGGAAAGAATGGAAGTCCCAAGTGTCACAGCAGAACATAGGCTTTGTGAAACAGCACAGTGGGAAGATACTTAAAAAAATCCCAAAGAACAACAACAACAACAACAAAACCTCCTGCAGAGAAAGACAGAAAAAGATCAAACAACTGTCCACCGTGTTCTTGGTAAAAACATCAAGTGCAGTTGTAGCTACGGCCAAGCACAATAACAGAACTAGGACACATGGGTTCAGAAATATATGGTGCTTTATCCAAGATGACTGGAAGAATAAGTTCTGAGCATTAGACAGAGGTTAAACAGTATTTATTATCTCAAAAATTAATTTCATCTTGAGGTTACTCAAAACCCTGTTCAAGATTATTTCTTCTGGTTAGTGGCACTGTAGTGCATCCTTTAATAGATTAATTATTTCATCTTGTTGCTACATAGTAATTCTCTTTTAAAGGCAGTAATTACATAGTAATTCTCTTTTAATTTACTCCTGAGCAATATTCATTACCAGTTTGATGAGCATTGTTACATGATTTCAGAATTACTTACAAATGAATGTGAGAAACTTTCATTAAATTAATAGGAAAGTTGAGATTTGTAGGCTTTATATAGAATAAAGGTGTTTGTTAAACAAAGGAATTATACTGCTTAGGAAAGTAACTGGAAAAGAAATTCAGATTAAACTACTGTGGGATCATCAACCAGCTTTTTGTAGTTCTAAAAAATCAGCAGACTTTTCATGTCTCAGCATCTTCAGATCATGTCTTTCTGGAAAGAATGCATTAGTTAAATATAAAAATTATGTTTAACATATAGATATATAAATTAAAGTTATAATTCAGTTGTATAGTAAAGGTAGATTATCATTTAATTGTTCCTTTGCCTTAAAACTCTCCAGACTGGAGAGAGCATCTCAGAAAAGTAAGAAAACTTCTCAGGAAGTTTTCTTAATTTTTGTCATATTCATCTCAGAACACTTTGAAAGCGTAACATAATAGTAGCTGAAGTCAGAGGCAATAAACTTGTATGACTTCATATCACTTGGGAATGGCATTCAGCCATTTTCGTACAGCCTTCTATGATAAATTTTCTAAGGCTTTGTTTCCAAAAGTCACAAATGGGTGGATGCTTTGGTGACCTTTTTAAAATATTTATTTAAATTTAATTTTTTGGATGCTTACACGAAATGTAAACCTCATTAGACTGCTTTTTTTAATGTTTATAGGAACTCTACGTGAAATTTTACATTTTACCATACTCTACAGAGATTAATTTTTATTTTATTATTTTTTGCTCAAGGATCAAAAATTAGTAGAGTTTCTTGGTATTCTGCAATATTGATGATTTAGTTTGTATCATGCAGAGACTCATCAGTTCTGCTAGTGCTCATAGACCTTTTTTCTTCACCATCTGATCTAACCTGGCATGGAGGAAAGTCATTCAATAAAAGAATACATAAAATGAAAAAAACAGCTCATACTAGTTGCTGAATTGCCTCAGAGGAGAATACATTTCAATGAATTCAAACAATTGTGTGAGTACTAAGTAGTTATTAGAATGTATTTTTTTTCCTAGTTTGTCTAACTCAACAAAATCACTAAATTTGAACATAAAATGATATAATCATAGGAAAATGCAGGCTGGAAGGGAGGCAGGCGGTTATGGTCCTTGCCCGTAGTAGGACAGCCATGAGATCAGACCAGGTTGCTCAGGGCTTTATCCAGCCAGGTCATGAAAACCTCCTGCACAGCCACTCAGGGCAACATTTTTTCTGACGTATCTGAGATTAAAGCAAATGTGACTGGTTTTACATATAACAAATGAGAAAATAATGAAAAATAAAATTTATTTTAACACGATGGGGTTTTTTCCAGACTGAAATAAATCAGTTTTTCAATTTCCAAAAACAAAAGAAAGTGAAGGCTAACTTCGTCCGACTCCATGGGAAGAGGCAGTACTAATCCTTCCCTAGCCAGTAGCACAAGAACACAGAATAGAGCCAAGATATCTGATACTGCCTCAATTCACTAATTTGTTTCAGGTCATCAGAAGCCATATCTTACCTCTTCCAGAAAAACACCTTATCTTATACAATTGCAGGTTACAGGGGTGGGAAGAAGGCATGTTTCACCACTAGAAGTAGGTGGATTTCAACTGAAGTCACCAGCAAGCACCAGGCATCTTCATTATTAGGTAAGCTTCATTGAGGCTGAAATAAGTCATATATGTACGAATGATAATAAAGACAGAAAACAAGAGTGTGAAAATGACTTAGTGGCCAGCAATTAGCTGCGTACCCAGAAAGTCCTAATCTGTGCCTGGGGACACATTGAATTGTTCTTTGTCAGCTAGAACTTTCTTACAGTCAGGAGAAATACAGTATCCAATAGATCACAATTTTGGCATTGGCTTATATAGCATGAAGGTATGATTAAAAATTCCAGATGCAGGAAACTGAAACAGGGCATTTTGCAACCACGCCAAAATTTCTTGTCTGTAAGCTTTTTAATTAAAAGGTGGCATCTTATTGTTCTCTAACACCTTTACTCTTCCATGTAAGCATCCTGCATATGTATATGATAGAAATTGTAGTTTTCAGTAAATTCATAACAAATCTAACTTCAGCTAGAAATTCTGCATTGCTCCAGCCCGAACCATTTCCCACTCTTTTCACAAACACTTGGCCTTGAGCTTATCCTTGGTGTACCCCCTATCAAATCCAATGTCGAACTGTTCAGTCAACTTCTACCATCACTTCACTAATGGTGCCAGTTCTTATCAGCATCTCACAGACGCCTCTGTGTTCTCTCCTACTTCCCCTCATGCTTGGGAAGAAACTCTCTTACATATTTTCAGTCAAACTACTTTTGTTTTTTTCTGTCAGAAATACAATTTAGATAAGTACACTAAAATATAAATAAGAATGCAATCCAGATTGATCAAAATTATAGCCCTTTGGAGACATTTCACTCACTCGAGTGATTGTTGTTTAAAATCAAACTATTATCAGACACTTTGATATGTCTATATTATTTTTTAGGAAAAAAATCAAGCAAAAATTATTTTGAAATGTTGAGCTAATTTGGGTGCATAGAAACATCAGAAAACTCGTAAATCCCACAGGGTGGACATTCTGGTTTTTAAGGTTAAATATGTCTGGCATACGTGTTTCATAGGGGTTGAGTGGATCTGGGAAAAGAACATGGAAGCATAGCCAGAAAACTCTTGAGATCCTGTTCCATAGTAGATAAATCCAATAGATATTAAGAAGAAGGTTCTTGCAGGATCAAAGCTGCACCTCTAAGCCTGAACTGAAATCCAGTGCAGATGGATGAATGAAATGTAGAGGGGCAATACACCACCTGCATCTGGCCTCAATCATTCAGGAACCTCGAGCCATGGCACAAACGAAATCATATTTTTTGTTCAAAGGAAAAAGTAAAGAATATATGGGTTAATCTGTTTTCTTAGCCACTAGGTCAGACGAGTGTCACATTTTTTTATGATTGCTTCACAATCTGTGGAACTAGAAATGTCCTTCCTTCCTCTTCTCCTCTAAATTAAAACGCTTTCTCACAACTCCAGGAGCTGGACCTCAAGGAGGAAAACCACTGCCAACAAACAGCCAAGATCTAGGCAATCTCGTGGGAACAATACAGTCATCACCTCAGCAAGCAAAAAGGACACCTAATAATCATCATGTGATTGCTCTTCTACAGGACAGGATTTTCTTAATCATGCATCTCCAGTTTCAGGCTGCTTTGGAGGCTGTGTCCTTTGCTCCTCTGCAGCTCTGAAACAATGAACATTAGTAAGGAAGGCCATCAGGGAAATCTCAGATTTCTTGGGCCTTTTCTATCCTCTCTGTTGCTTTTATCACCACTAAGCAACTGGAGATTTGGCAAAAGCTGAGGTTTGGCTCAAATGACCTCTGGTGATGGAAAATGCTTAGGGTTTAGTTTTTCTGTGTCAGATCAAAGAATAAACATCAGTGGCTATTCAAAGCCTGAAGTCAGTTTAAAGTAAGTTTTAAAATATGACTTCAATATGGTTTTGTTCTTTAGTAAATATTTTAAAATATTTATACAAAATGCTTGTATCTGGTCTGTAGGAAGACTTTTAAAAATCATAGAGTGAGACGGTCTATGCCACATACATCCTAATCACAATATAACAGACTCCATGAGAATGCTGTTTCCACTACTCTTGACATTATCTTAATTTGAGCCAGGATTCTACCAGTGAAAGTAAAGGAGTCTTATTTACTCCATTTCAGCATTTCTTCCACTGACTTTATGAAACCCCCCAAATGGCTGGTTTCTGAGGTAGGGATCCTCTTCCCTCTAACTGGATGAAAGTTTTGGTTGTCTTCCAAGTGGGGAAAAATGCAAGTGCCCTTCCTGTTTTATGGAAGCATTGATAAACATCAATAGAAAACATAGTAATAGACAATATCTTGTCAACAGTGCCTTAATAAAGAAATCATCTTATAGACACCCTCCACTATATAACTAAGATATAGTACATCCAATTAAGCAAAGAGTTCTATCGCAAGCAATTTTTAGAGAAGCTTAATATATTTCCGTAGAGAACTTGATTTCAGATGAATGCTACAAGGCCAGGCCTTATGAGGAACGGCTGAAAGAGCTGGGGTTGTTTACCCTGGAGAAGAGGAGGCTGAGAGGAGACCTCATTGCTCTCTATAAGTACCTGAAACGAGGTTGTGAAGAGGAGGGTAATGGCCTCTTCTTCCAAGTGACAGGGGACAAGAGGAAATGGCCTCAAGCTCCACCAGGGGAGATTTAGGCTGGACATTAGGAAAAAAAATTTCACTGAAAGGGTCATTGGGCACTGGAACAAGCTGCCCAGGGAGGTGGTTCATTCATTTTCCCTGGAGGTATTTAAGGCACGGGTGGACGAGGTGCTAAGGAGCATGGTTTAGTGTTTGATAGGAATGGTTGGACTCGATGATCTGGTGGGTCTCTTCCAACCTGGTTATTCTGTGATTCTGTGATTTCATTAGGGAACAATTAATCTTATAGAGAATGAAATTTCTTCTCTTAAAGTATACTGTAGAAAAACAGATTAATACTATCTGTGCCTATTTTTCCTCACAGCTCTAAAGAATTTTGAAGATTCAATTCATTTTGCCTTTTTACCAGTCTTCATCCTTTGACATATTACAGCAAGGCAAATTCTTTCATTATATGATGGATATGTTAAAATAAAATGACCCACCAGCAGCCTGACCATGAAACAGTCCCACAGGTTGTTCTAGACCTGGCTCAGAAATAACTTTATTAGAATCAGCCAAGCAAATATGCCAGCTCATGTTCTAACTGCTGGAAAATTTAATTCCATAACCGACATATGGGAGTCGCAGCTGCCCAGCTTGCTCAGAGTGGCCAGATTTAGAGTCAACAGAGGAATGAACCAAGGGACATCACTTGTACCCCACACCACATGAACCCTTTAGAGGCAGCCAAGATGATACTCTTAAGCTTAGTTATTAATGATTTAATGCCCGTTTATTTCAACACTGTATGTCATCAGGCAGTGATTTCAGAATTTATTCTTGAAAAGACCATAATAATGGTATTAACCAGAAAATTAATGCTTCATCTTTGCAGAATGCACACAGATAAAAGTAGAGGAGGTTTCCTGACATCATCTCTAGTAGCCATCTATTGCAGAATTAATTGTATTGAGGACTAGACCTCAAAAGTTGAGGTCTGGATCCAGATTTTACCAAAGTTCAGTTAGCTGGGTTTGATCAAGCTTGTCCAAAATACAAGTTCCCCATTAAAATCATTTTTCTAATAGCATTTCTCCAAGGCTCAGATCAGCTCAAATGCAAGGATTGGTTTCTGTCCCATTTTCATTGTTACAGTATATGGATTATTGTTTGAAAACTTGGTATAGATTTATATTATATAAATTGTAATGGTCACAAAATAAACTACAAAAATGTGTTGTATAGAATGCTATTGGGAGTCAAAGATAAAATATAAAATCTGGCTTAAACTACAGTATTCTGATCCAAACTGAGATTCTCCACTGTTTTAGTGGTTTTCATTGTCCACAAGCACAAAACAAATGGGTAAATTAGCTATTGGTTTATTGTTTCATCCAAGCTTGTGTCATTTTGCAAAATACAAGAAAAAGTACAGAGGGGAAAATGACCTACAAAATGTAGCAATTCCACATCAGTGTGAAAAGCTTGTGATCTGTGCCAAACACTGCAAGAGCAGTGACTACAGTCTATCAGATATAGACATTTTCTGCATCAAAAAGTGTCAGAAGTTTGCAATATGTTTTTAGATTTATATAGCAGCTATAAAACTTGCAAGAAAGTGATCAGTGTTTAGATACAGTGTCATTGCAAGTACATTTGTTTAATCAGTTATCAGTAAGCTGCTTAATTATGTAGTATCAGTAACATTTTATATTTCTCAGTGATAAATTACTGCTGTTCTGATTTCGCATGGCAACGTGAATAATATCAAATCTTTCTTCCACTTTATTATTTTAATTTTAATAAATAGATCATTAGTTTTTGGTGAAGTTTCAACATAGGTACTCGCTGCAGATTAGACTTCCATTCCTTTCAAAATCTATGAAGATGCTCCTGCTGTTGCATGGAGTTTGCATGATTTTATATGGCTGGTTTTCATGGGCATAACTCAGCTGTGACACTGATCCCCAGTGGTGTGTCTGCATTGAGGTGGGAAGGCAGGGTCCTTTGCAAACCAGCTAATTAAACTGAAGGTCTATGCAATGAGATCCTCAACTGAAGTTTTTGCCTTGTTACTTTTAAAGATAGTGCCTTCCTGCTAAAATTAACTCTAACTGGTAGGTCTAGCAGAGGTGGATGTAGTTGTGATTTGCCAATGTATGTAATGAGTTTGACTTCTTCCATTTCCTATAGGAAATCTGATGAAGGTAGGTAAATACTCTCTTTGTGATAAAGGGGTGACTCAAAATCACACCGTAATTTTGCCACAGTATCAAGCATAAAATGTAACTTCTGAATTCTCTGAATAAGCTGCACAGAATTTTTTGATAAATGGGTTTCTGCTCACTTAGAAGAGTTGCAATATATTAAATATTTAACAGTATAGAAGTATTACTTTCCAATGCATTTTATTTAGCATATTCTGAATATTAAGTTACGTATGACACACCTTGCTATATTAATATTTCATATAGATGTTCTAATATGCATAACACCCCTAGGTTTGTGAAATAATCTATTCAGAAGGAAGGCATCATTTAGACCTTACTACCTACTAGTGGTCATTTCTTCATTTCTGGGGACAACATTGTTAACTACAAACTCCAGCCATGCTGTCCCAATGCTTTTCCCATTAGTTTACTTTCAGTTCCCTTAAGAAATGTACAGTGCATTGATGGAAGATATTACTATTTGATTCTATATGTCATACAATTCTTTAGCTTGACATTTTGGCACTAGTGTCAGTTTTTTTCCAAGTGTCAATCAAATTCTTCCATTCTTTTCCTTGTGTTTCCTGCATCCCATGTACTTGGTCATCTAACCACTACAGTTGTTGCTGTTGAAAAACTGAAATATCTCTTCCTAACTATCACTGTTAGCTGGTGGTGTTTGAGCTATACTTCCTTTGGATAGGTACCTAGACTAAATCCTCTCTCCTTCATTCTCAGTTGCTAAGATTTCTAGCCTTGGGGGTTTTTTTGAGTAGTCTTTTTCTCTAAAGAGACCTTTGAACTGCTCAGTAGGATTTCTAATAGCAGTCTTAGAATCATGAAGCCTCTCAGACAGAAGCAGAACCACCAGGCAGCTCAGATAAATGTACATGAAATTTTTCATTATATTTCCATTTCCATCTTTCATGTTCACACCTTAACACTCAGAGTATTCTTGGGCACAAATCCTGATGTACTTAAATGAGGGAACACATCCTATGTCCTCTGGTATAGCAAAGAGGCAAGAACATCACAAAAGGAAGGTATTCACTTTAGTGTTAGTAATGCTAGTCTGAAATAGTCCTCAGAGACATAAACTCCAATGGTCTATTTCTCTTTTTCTTGTACCATTTTTGTTCCATGGTGTAGCCACACATTTCAGTTAGGTCTCAACTTATACTGACAGAAGACAAAATTCATTTGGGCTTTAAAACTCTACTTGGTCCGATTTTTATAAATTGAATCAAAGGAAAGGTTGGAGAATCTTAGCTCTCAGCTTGCATACCCTGTCAATGTGACAGAACAATAAATTCCAATAAAAAGGCCAAAGATCCTCCTGGCTAGTGTTATCCTGTGTTCCTCTTGGAAGAGCAGAAAGTTATGATATAATCCACAATTTGAGGAAAACTTGGAACTTGTTCATTCTGCAGAGTGCTAACCATTTATATGGGATCCTTCTGATGTGCCCTTCTCTTCAGGTCTTAACAGAAGCCTAGTGACATCAAGAATGTTTCTATTACTTTCAGCAGTCTGAGAATAAGCTTTTCCTACTCTTATTAATGGCCTGGTGTTTTACAGAAATTATTTATTAGTGTATTTGACAAAAAGAATATTGTTGGTACCTTTCTATCAGAAACATAAATAGATCAGGAGAATTTTTTTGCTTTGGATTGATTTGGAGCAGAAAGTATTTCAAGGTAGAATACTCCTGTGTTTTGATGTTACACTCCTTTTTTCTTACAACAGGCCATCCTGCCTAACTATGATCTAAGCCTATTTGATAGCTGGGTTCTGTTATTTGCAATAAGCATTTTGAAGAACTGTGATGTCATGTAGCAGTGATATGCTGTCCAATTCAAGATGATCATGAAGGGAGAAGCTCCATATGGATTTTCTTCTTCAGCAGCTATCAGAAAAGAAATTCCTATGTAATTTGCTTTTCCATTTAAAGTTTCAAAACCATGGTGGTGATAGCTAGCAGCAGTAGCATTACCTCAAATGCTTTCTTAAGAAAAATAACATAGTATATGAGGCTAAATGGAGAAGGAGGAGCTTTGTTTTCAGGTTTCATGTATGTATTTTTCTGGCTGACTTCAATTAACACATTACAATTTGTAATGCCTTTATGTCTTCATTATTTTAAATGAGGATAATTATGTGTTCTTCATCATATCTATGAAGATCTCTGAAGATCTGCTAATAAGAGGATGTCTTATCACTGTAAGGTATTATTACAACATAAGTGATTAATGGAACCATGCCTGCAGGGAGGGGGGTGGAAGGGGGAGAAAGAGGGTGAAAATAGAAACCATGCTTTTGTCAGATTCAAGGAGTTAGTGAAGAATGAGGACAAAATGCTACATTGCTTTGTAGAAAATTAAGGATCACAGCTACATCTATCACCATAAATGGCTTGCTTGAATTGCTTGCATTCTCTGTCTGAGCTGCAATATTTCATTCAACTAACCATTCGTTAAACACACATCCTGAAAGCAAATAACTTCAATGTAAATAATTTGTGAAGCATTGTTCCATCTGTTGAAAATGTGCAGTAGTAGTTTCGACCCTTGTCTAAACCAGGCAAGCTACTTTCAGGCAAGTTTGGGAGGTAAATGAACTGTCTGGCTGCTTTTCTTGGCAACATCTCTTATTAGTGGGAGGTGGCAGTAAAGAGAACATGAGGAAGACTGAAAGTGTTTACTTAAAACTTTAGCCAAATGGCTAGGGAGAGTTAAGATAAATCATAACTGTCAATGATGACAACTTTAGACTGCTACTAGTTCACTCCTGTTTATGCAGTTTTAAATGTTGCACTTAGAAATGTTTAGGAGCAGACTGAACTTTTATTGACAGATGCCATAAGTTGTTTAGACGTAAATATTTTGGATTTGGTTCTAACAGTGACATGGAAGATTTGCAGGAAGAAGGCTGTAAAGCTTCACACAACACTTGAGAGATAATATTTTTTAAGAATGTCTCCAAAGTATGCATCTGTGACTCATATTTCCCCAAAGAATAAAGTCCATAGATCAATGCAGGCTTATTACACTTTCTCACACAAAAAAGCCAAAATAGAATGTTACAGCAATTGACCATATGGGATTATTGAACTGAGTCAGTTTTCTTTCCTTTTTGTTTCCCACTCTTGTCTTGAACACCTTTACTCCCACCTTCCTTTTTTTATATTTTTTTAATTTTTGGATAGTGGCTTGGATACTAACATTTAAATAGCAGTTAAGACATCAGAGTAAGCTAGTGAACGGCCAGAAGTTCAGCCAAAACTTCAGCCAGTAACCTCAAGTTTTTTTCTTGAAAGGTTGAATCATGCTGATCAGTGCCATGAAATACAGTACTATGTGAAATATCAGGGTGAATTGATCAGGAATTTAGATCAATTTATATTTTGCTTTTAACTGCAGCAGCTGCTGCTCCTTTTAATACACTTATTTAAGTTAAAGTAAGCAGCACATCTAGACGTTCTTTTGTTTATATAGTTCTATAAGATTTGCTTTGTAAACTATAATACTGCAGTATTGCTTCCAGGAGGATAAATAGCCCAAGAATTAGAATAGTCTAACCCTGGGTTCAAACCCCTTCTCTGTTAGAAATATCACTCAGAGACTTATCCTCCAAATACCTTCAACTAGGACAATCATTTGTAAAACACACAGAGTCTGGCACAGAGATACTTCCCTATGGATTGTTCATGTACTCCTATCTGTACAGACCAAAATGGATCTTCTCAGTGGAGTGTAGTAACTTGGATGAGAAGCATGTGAACACAAATAAGTTGTTTTCCAGTTCTGCTGGTACATATGAAACCTCAGTTCAAGAGCATACTCTGTTGCTGACATATAATTGCTCTTAATTCAAAACATAGGTTCATAACCTGTTCCAATCAACTTCTGCCTAATGACCTGAACTAGTCCTGCATGACCTGAAATGTATTGCCTAATGCCATAATTTTTTCTTAACATTTATATGCTGGTTTTAGTGATTTCCAGCACCTCAGGCCTGATGAGGCAAACCAGTATGGTTACTATTTCCTAGCACCGTTCCATCAGGCTTAAAAAAGAAGTTATTGATTTTAAAAACTTGCTTGATAAACTTGATCTAATAGAAATGTTATGCTTTCCCCTTTGTGTCCCACCTTTCCCTACAAGAGCAGTCATTGGGCTGTGGAAGAACTGGATTTATTTCCTACCATGCTACTTGTGGTGTTAGCCTTTCTTATTCAGTTTTCTGAAAAAGTGTAAAAGTCACTGACCCAGAGAAGGAACATGCCTGCAGGTCCTGACTCACTAACCTTTACGGAAGATGTGTGGATAAGTAAGGTTTTCTGAGCTTTTGTCCCTGGCCAAAGTCCTGGTTTTGTACATTGTCTATAACTGTTCAAGTTGAACATATGAGCAACCACTGGCACTTGAGTGTTGCCAGTCAGATGGCAACCACTAATCTAAAGAGTAAAGCAAATTTTTAATCATCTCTTACACTGCAAATCTTTGTATGTTCAGGTAAAGTGGAGGAGTCTTAAACAAGGCTTTTTTTGGGATTGCTCTTCATTGCAAAACAAAACCAGGCAGGTATCTCAAGAACAGGTGGCATCAAATGGCTTGTATCCACTCTGTTTAGAACTGGATCTCACTTGTAGCACAAGCGTCTCAGAAATAACAGGATGAATTGCTCTAAAACACAGTCAGGGAGTACACTAGTGTCAATATTTAGCACTTTACTTCTTTCTTGTGTCCCTTTTGGTTAAGCAACACCAGTGTGCTCAAGAATTTCTCTATAAAGTTTTATGCTCTTACATCAGAGATTTAAAGTCTTTGGAGCCCATATCTCTCTGATATGGGCTCCTTGAAAAGGCCTTAAGGATTATGCAGTTCCAACCACCTGCCAAGGACAGGAACATCTTCCACTAGATTGGGTTGCTCAAAGCCTCATCTAAACTGGCCTCCAGGGAAGGGGCTTCCACAGCTTTTCTGCCAATACCTCACCTGAATTAGTCAGTCTAAATTTAAGGGAGCAATTCAGCTCTTGAGACAGAGGCATTTAGTGAAGTTTGAGATATATTAGCATCTTACATGGCTAACACACAACTACTATCTGGGATTTAAAATGTTTATGTATTTCTAGAGTGACAGACTGCACTAGGTTAAGCTAGGAGGTTGGACTACACATCTTGTATGGATTTCTCAATGGATCTGCAACACCCAACTTCAATCACCTGAATCACTCCTTGGCTATATTTCTATAAAGAATGAAAATTAATTTCCTTCAAACAGCTAAATTTTGGAGAGCTGCAGTGGAGGTGTCTACGTGTGAGCTCCACATTTAGTCAGTGATGATCCAGACACAGTGACAGTTTGTGATGTATTTTTCTTGACCTGCATCTACCATTCCAGAAAATGTGAATCTTCCAGAGGTTCTCTGCCATACCTGTCAGACCCATGTGAGTGTTTCAGGTACGCTCAGGCAGTGAAGATGCTGACAGATGCATATTTTAAACATATTAATTGAGCAAATGATTTACAATCAATACATGAATTGGAATCTAGAGAACTGTCATGTTCGTGTTGAAGAGCTACACTGTGTCTTACATACTACATTAACTGCATTGATGATTGATTTAGTCCATTTGATTGAACAGGGGCATCCTACACACTCAGAGAAGAAAAATCTTCAGCGCAGAATCCATTGGGATCCCAAGAGACAGTTAATAGAGTGAAAAGAGGACTCCAGGATATAATTCATTTATTCTCAATGATTCCTTAAATAGGTTATGATGTGTTGCACATTAAAAAAGACTGTTTCTCAGCAGACTGTAGAAGCAGTCTAAGGTGACTAAACCAGTCAAAACATCTTTGGTGAATGTATCTGGAAACTGGAGTCTTTAGAACTCCACTGTGAATTCAGTTATCTAATGCCATTTGAGGTACAGCAGATTGCCTAAGACATCTGCAAGAGGTAGGTAGACATAGAGTAAAATGTACAAGAGACCAATATCCTTCTGTCAGAGAATTTATCTGGATTCAGCTAAGGTCCTGCACCTTCTCAAATGACAATGGAAATCTATGTCTAAAAACTGAATTGAGTCTTCTAAGCAAAACAAGTAGATTTTCATGAAGGTTCCTCTGCTGACGGCTGAGAGCTAGCAGGAGTGTAGCTTCGAGCTCAGTTTGACTTGATACTTTAGTGTCACTGATAATACTGATTTAACAAACCAAAGGTTTATTCTGACCATCATGTCTACATCTGGTTTATAGGAACAGAAAATGTGCTGAATCTGAAAGTAGTGTTAATGGTTTGAAAAAGCAGAGATGTAATTGAACAGATAATCATTATTTACTTAGCAAGTGACTGGCTTTGATGTAAAAATCAAGTCTGAAGAGACTGATATTTTCAAGGTTAAAACATGAAAAATTCATGTCTTAAAAATGATCCATGTGAAGGGATTTTTCTATATGAACTTGGAAAAATAAACTGTTCAAATATTCTTCAAAACATCTTCACGTTAAACCTCTGAGATTCACAAAATAACTAGTTTTAAATATTATAAAAATAATTTTTATCCCAGAAAGAACTTAATGTATAAATAATTGCCAACCAAAAATCATTGCAAAATTTGGAAATCCATGTTGGGATGGAAACCGATTTAGCTCATGATGTCTTCTGACAATGAAATAGCTGACAATATTTCAACTGCCTTTCAAAGGTTGTACACATTGCTGAACACAGTTTGAAAACTTCTGCTGCAAAGACTTTATTGGCATCACAATACTCAGTATAAATCTGTAAAGATGAAACTGTTCAAACTTTATGGAGCAGCAGTGGAAATCTTTGAAGAACTAGGGATTGTTAAATAGAAATCTGAGGGGGGAAAAAGGCAATAGGATTCACAAAACTCTTAGGGTTGCTTTCCAGTGGAGTCCTAGAAAGATTGTTTTATTCAGTTAACATACCACAAATGAAATGAATGGATAATACAGTACAGCTCTGCACAAAGTTGAAAAGGGCATTCTCAAGGAACTGCAGTCCCATCACTATGGTAGTTAGTACAGAATATAGTAAAGGACATGTTATAAAAGTAAATACATAGTGCTAAACTAACAAAGATAACAAAAATGATTTAGAAAGAAAAGGTCTTGGCTAACATGATGCTTCGGGAGGCTGCAGACAAAGCTGATAAAACACAGTGTAATTTATTTGGTTCTTCAAAACATTTTGACTAAGTTCCATACTACTGGTCTCTGTTTAAGCTAAAAGTTGCCAGGATCTAGGGAAGTACATGGGAGTGGATAAAGCGCTGATGGAAAAACAGAAAACAGAGAAGCTATGTCAGATTGTGGAAAACGAGATTTACAGGGGCCCGACAGGGGTTAAAATTTAGGCCTCTACTGTTCATGATCTATAAAAATGATATAGGCTAGTAAAATACGCTGACAGCACAATGTGGAAAGAGCCGTGAACCTAAAACGTAAAGCTAGAAAAATTCAAAAGTGTTTTTTGCTTAGCTTGCTTGTTTTCATTGCTCAGAAAGCACTAATAATCTCCTTTGAGCTAGCTAGTCAACACAAATGCATTTTAAGAATGCCTAAGCTATAAGGTAAATAAAGACAGCCCAGAAGAAAAAAAGTCTTTTGGCTTATATGCAAATAATACATTAGCATGCCTAAAAGTCCTGCATTGCTTGGGGCAGTGCCAAAACTCAAAGCTATAACCCCAGGTATAACATGAGTGAATTCCCTAGTTTTATGTCCTTGTTTCTAAAGAGTTCATGAGTCAGTAGATTTAATACAGGGGTGGCAAACAGAGCTCTGAAGTTATAGAGATAACCTCAGCGGTAAGAGAAAAGATCAAAACTGTGCTATTGGTTCATCAAGATTCTTTCAGGATATCATGAAAATTTTAAGACTTACTGTAACACAAATTTTTATGTTAGTGGTAGGTTATTAACAACATTAGTTCTGCAGAAATTGAGATAATTTTTACTACTTGTCAGGCAAAGCAGTAGGACGAGGTAGGCTTACATGCAGTTCATGACACAGATTTCTCTCTCCACACAGGCAACAGAAATAAGTTTTGTGAAATGATAATGCCAATGCTTTCTTTTTCCAACCTGAAATTTTTTTAGATTTATGTAACTTTGGAGCAGGGATAATCCCTGCTGGAACATATTTGTTAGTGGATATCCCTAGATTTGTAGATCTGTAAAGTTTGCTTCAGAATTCTGTTTCTTCATACTAATAAATGACAATTGTTTAAACAAAAGAATTTGAAACAGTACTGGCATTGGTGGTTTCTGCATTTTCCTATAGTACTATCTTCTGGAGCTAAAAGTTACCATGGAATAAACAAGTGACTTTTATTAATAAATTATTTACAGCAAAATGAGAATCCATCGAGAAAGTAGATTGGAAATTGGAACATAGTAATTTCTTTTCCTAATGATAGCAATTGCTGAAAACAGTTTTCAATACTGGAGCACTGCAGTACTTTTTTAAACTCTCTGTGGGACTTTGCAAATGTACTGTAGTGATGTGATTGGTCCCTTTGAATATAACAGTTTATGCCATCCAGGAAGGGAACCAAACAGGAATGTCAGGCAATGGTTTAGCACTTTAAAACTGAAGTATTTAAAATAGCAGTCAAAATATGCTAGTTTTTTTTTTATTAAATATTTTCATAGCAAAAATATATTTTATGACCATTGTTATATCTAGTAATCAGAGGAATCTCAGCAAAGATTTAATAAGCAGACATGAGGGAGCAGCATTTTCCGTACTCAACCAAAGAAACCTAACTCCAAACAAAGGTAAACGCAATTTCCCTAGGCTATATGCTGAAGTTTAGAAAAATAGCATTCAACAGTATATAAATAAAAAACATGAAAACAAATCTTAATATCAATTTTGACAAGATAGAACACAGCTATTTTATTAGTAAATTTACTGGTATGTGGCAGGTCTACTCTTCAGACCTGCATAGGTTGGGTCTACATAGCTAAACTCTTGTTTCCCCACCTCACAAAAACAGTGGCCTCATCCATGACATCTTCTGGTTATAGTCTTTAACCCATGTTGTCCCCTGATCCATAGTGCCTGGTATAGTACTAGTTGGCACATAACAAAAACGTGACTAAGAGCATACTAAAGATTGGTCAATATAGATTATGGTATCCCAAAGTTTAAGTCAGTATCACATCACTTCTTAGTTTACTCACACAAAGGTAACTTACTGTAACAAAATTTTCCCTTCTAGTCATGGTGAGTAGTATCACATTAAAGTAGTCCCAAGGCAATGGAACTGTGATTCTTGCTGAAATACCATGCTGTAGTGATGTGTATAATATTTTCAGATAAGAAGCACACATTTTAGATTGTGAAATATCACAACAAAGAGCTAACTAATATTAGTTTTACTGGGTACGGAGAACTGGAAAAGATTCAGACCATGATTAGCAGAGCCAGATCCAGAAAGAGAAAAAAATAAGGTTCTAATTGATTTTAAAAGACTGAATATTATCTTGTAAAAGCTTGTGACAAAGGGGAAACAGCACAGAGTAGACAGCAACCACATCAGGTGTCATAGATGCCAAATCTTTCAAAGTCTGAAAGAAATCCAAAAGAAATCTATTTTTACTAGAAATTTTAATTCCTCCTACACCTGCCAATATTTTAGTGTGTCAGAGTCACATTCTCTCCTGAACTAAATGTAGATGAAAGAAAGACAGCTGAGGGTACAGGAATTAGCTGATATTGGTGGAAGGGGCAGCCTGTTGGATCTATTAGCTTTATAATATGAGATAGCTTTGTCCACCCTTTATTTGGCATGATGACCTAAACCAATACTTCTGAACTTTTTCCACCACAAGTGATGATTCCTAGGTTTTTCATTCAACAGACCAACACAAGGTCAAGAACTTTGGACTGAGAAGATAAATTTTCATTTATAGAATGCTTTATTCTTTTCTTAAACTGAGGTTTTATATCTTAAACCTAAGCTAGGACCAGTATACCAAAGGGTTTGTGTCGTTTTACAGCAGTATCAGTTGTTTTAAGGAAGGGTCGTCTATAGATTTTACCTTGCTTGTATCTTGTCTTTCATTTTATTAATATTCATTTGTCCCAACCTATTCAAGTCTATTGGTTATCGCTGTCACTGATGCCTAGAAAAGATGGCAAGCTTGTAAAAGAGATTCAGTTGTAGATGTGCAGAATCTTCCTCTCTTGCCATATTTCTTCTTCATTATTTTAATAAGCTTAATGACTAATTTACCTTAATTATTTAATGATCTTAACTAAGCACAGTGTGCAATAAAGCTTTGCAGTGAAAGGAGTGATGTAACATGTTGTAAGAGAGGGTTTGAATCTTTAAGGTACTGGATGGGTTCAAGGATACTCAGATTCTCACAGGCTGAAGCCTTACATTTGAACAAACCTTTTTCATGTTTCAAGATTAGCAATTTGCTTTTGATATATTAAGTATGCAGAAGGAAACCTGTATAACTCTTAAAAGAAGAAAATAAAGTGGGGAAATATACGTTTTCTCAAGAGCAAAGATTGAATTATACACAAGCCCTTTGCCAAATCAAAGCAGCTTGTCAAGCTTATTTCTCTGCATCCCTGCTTTTGAGCCCCTCTTCTCACGCTAAGCAATATTTCTTTCTCCTTGGCATGAAATAGCTCCATATTTCAATGTCACTTCTGTTACAAGGGAGAGTTGGTTCTAGTGGTGGGAGCCTTTTCCAAATGAACACATCTGGCCACAGTTTTAATAATGACAACATGGTATAACAAATTAATCTGTTTAATTTTGAGGTAGATGTACCAGAAAGTCTTGAATCTTCAACTAACAATCATAGCTAATAGTTCAGAACAGCACAGGTGTTAAGTCCACCCATCAGTGAAAATGAAATTATCCCAACTCAAAGAAGGAACTTGGAAAACTCTTGTTCACCAAGCTGAAAACCTCACTCAGATGCTTCAATTACTTCCTGACCCCCAATTTATACATGATTCTTTCATCTTAGTAACAATGACAGGCAAAAAATATTTTCCTACATTTCAAACAGAAATGCTAGATATATGAAATCTAAGATCATAAAGCAATAAATACTAAACAATATTCAATAACTAATGCTTTAAAGCTCTATTTTATTCAATTACATCTTTATAACACTTCAATAATAGAATAGATACCGTTGGCCTTCTTGACCACAAAGGGACATTGCTGGCTCATGGTTGTTACTAACTCAAAGATTAAAATAATAGCTTAGAAAGGTACTATCCTGTTCACTTCAGGAATCTAACTGGGGTTCAGTAACCAAAAATTGTAAGCTTAAATACACTGTTTGATCACAAGAGAAGTCAGGGTACCTCCCAGTAGAATTCATAGTAATAATTTAGGTGGTCGAATTAAGATAGAGTGCTTGTCACCTCTAAAAGCAAAACACAGTCCTTTATAGAACATTTAAGATCTTCAGCCCTTTCTAAAGAATAGTAAAACAGAAATATGAGATACTAAAGGATTTGTTTATTTATTTGAGTCTGGCAATTGAGTTTTAAAATGCAAGTATTTCTTAATCTGTGATACTTAATACTTGAGTGAGGTTCTCTTACTGCGTAGCAGAAATCACAGCTCTTTCTTTTCTAAGAAAAACACTTGTATGATCCGAATACTAAAATAGCCAAGATGATGCTGATATTCACAAGTTATTATTTCTGTTTACCTGAGCATACAAATTTGCAAGGAATATATAGATTTAAGGTGACATGTCTTTAAAATCAATGGCATGATATAAATGTCACATTATACAGTTATATGTCCCAATGCAATATTCAGCACCAAATATCTATCTTTATTCTATAATGCTCTGAATCACTAGAATATTTTCAGATATCTCTAGATAATATGAAACAGCTCAAACCAAGTAAAATTTTCCCTCAAGGTTGCCCATCTTTGAGGTACTTACATTTCTCCCATCTTTCATGACTGTGCAAAATAAACTGAAATTCGTGTATGTCAGTTCAGAGTCAGCTCAGAGATACAGAAGTTAGCAGGTAATAGCTGTTTATTGCTCTGCTAGTCTTGACTTGTAAAGTGGCAGAAAAATGTACAGTTTAAGACTATTTATTTGAAAGCTATTGCAGATTCTATTAGTAGTATATAAAGAATGTAATTAAGAGCAATAAATCCTTGTATCAATTGATTGCATTTAAGTAATCGAAAACAAATGTCCTCAATAAACTCTTCTTTGGCAGGATTATAGTAGTTTGACTATCTTACTGCCATTAACTAAAAATAAAATTTATACTAGCATTGAAAGAAGACTAGCAGTTGCTGAGCATTTTCAGTTTCTATTTCCAGCTTAAAAACCAATCTTATTATTTGAGCTTGATTTTCCAGTATAAGCTGATGGGTAGCTTTTGTGCTTTGTGCTCTAAATATTCCTGTTGAAGATAAAATACTGTGAATGTCTGCAGAAACACTGTGTGTTCTCAGAAAACATTCAGGAATCTCTGTGTGACTTTTCCAATTAAACTGCAATCAGCTTCTTACTTCTGAATTGACGTGTATTATTTATCACCTATTTAGCATTCTTAAAGCTCCTTATGATGCTTTGTTTTCATTTTATTGAGGCCAAACTCACTAATTGTTGATAATATGACACTTTATTTTTGTTGCACTTCTGAGATTCATGTTATAGCTATTCAGTCTGTTAACACCTGTGATGTAAGCAATGGACCCCAAGAAAAAAGCAAGAACAGATTATTCTTCACCTTAGTAAGCACATGCTATCCATTAATTATTACAAAGCAGTTGTGTTTGTCAAAACTTGTAGCCCAGACCCATTCCGGACCCATTCAAACTTGTCTCCACTGCTCTGCTGCTCAGCTTGGGCTCGCATCCCATACACCATTGCAGCATGCAGTACCAGACATATCCAATTTTAGAAGGGTCACTGAGCTGTCATGCAGCTCCATAGCAATGGAAGATAGAGCAGAAATGGCTGGATTGCATAATGTGAGGAATCAGCCATTCTGAAAATAAGCATGACTTATAGTGAGCCTTGAAGTGCAGATAGAGTTGAGGTTTTCTCTTCACTACGCTGGCTGGGTTACCTCAAAGATTTCTTTGATAGTACTCCAATGTGTGCAGCCAGTGAATTTTGCCTCAAGCTGCCTTTGAAGGCTTCTTCCTACTTGGATCAAGATGTCAAAATGTCCTCAGTTCCTTTGAATCAGCTCCTGATTTAAGCAGCGCTTGGCATATCTCCAAAAAAAGATTAACTCCTGCTTCTTTTTTTGACTGTATTTTGCAATGTGAGTTACCAGTACCTGGGCCACTTTCTGTACTTTTATACAGCAACTTACACCTATATCAAGCAGTGAAAGCAGTAGCAGGTCAGTTTTGTGGACAGCTGAATTTTACTGGTTTCCATAGGTACTGAGATCAAACCCAAAAATTAATTTCATGTTTTTGAGCTTAATTAATGTTCACGTTATGCCTGCAATTTACAGAAAATTCCAGATATGAAATCAATCAAAGATGTCCTTTTGACCTGTCTTGTCAAGAGATTTTTCCTGTAACAGCCTACCTCATTTTCTCATACATCCTTTGTCTCTGCTTTAGAGGATACTCTTTCTCTTTTTACTTCCTGAAGCCTTATCAGGTGAGCAAAGCTACTACCTGAGCCTATCTCAGTCACAAGTGTATTTCTTCTCACATGATGAGCCCAGAATATCACATAAAAGTGACCTCTTGGATCTGCAGGCTATCATTAGCCTCCAAGTCATATAGCTCTATTAAGCTTATCTAGCTTTGTTTTGAAAATACCTGAATTTAGTATCTCCCTGGACTCCTTCTGAACATAATACATATTGAGGAGAGGGAAGAATGGTTTAATTAGATCTGCAGTTCACTACAATTCCGAATACCTTCCCCTCTAGTCAAATTCTATGGGACTGACTAAACCCCCAGACTCAGAGGAAAGACTGAAAGAAAAACAGGGTTTTCAAAACCTCAGGACTACTCGCTAAGGGGATCTCTCTTTCTTCCACTGACCCAGTGTTATATTAGAATGCCACAGTATGCTACTGTAAATGTTGTTTTCCAGAGAAGATACAAAATCAGGTTTTCACCTGCAATGGTGATTAACACAGCTTTGCTACTGCTTGAAGATAATTCCAGTTTAGAAAGTTGCATTCCTTTTGGGTATGGGGTAAATTAAAACAGTCACAAACTAGGATTATTGAGTGCTGATATGTTTGTTTTATGTTTCATGTCACAAATCAAGCAAGATAAAATGTAGCCTTAAATAGTCTTTGGAACACGATATCATCTATAGGTCTCTTGGGAAGCCCTCTGGGGAATATCTCCTTAGACAAAGCCTTGCTAGGACAAAGCTTGTAAAGAATTTATACTAGACAAAAAAGGTTTGCTAGCTCTGTCTTCCAGAGATACCAGGAATTTTTCCAATCATGGATACATGGATGAAACTACATCTTTTTTTTCATATTGTGATAAATATACTGCTTTAGGAAACTCAGTCTTTATGTTTTCTCAGTTATTCTGATTCCACTATGCTTTCTTAAATTATTTCTTATCATGTGCAGGCAAATTTTGCTTTCACAAAATATCTTGCAGTCCTCCCAGAATCCTTTTCAAGAGTGAATGAGGGCTTTTTGTATGTTTAATGCCAGATTCCCTCAGCTACATTTGGAATTTCCTCCCAAACCACAAAAAGAGAAAGAACTAACAAATGACATTTATGGCACAATGTATAACACAGACCAGATATATATGACATTTTTTATTTGGACTTTTCTAGCTAAACAGAAGCAAACAAATGTTTTATGAAATTCTCTATGGTTGCTATGGTTATTTCTATCATAATATCCACAGCCAAAAGGATTATCTCAGGTCAAGACCTTAGCCCAGTGAATGCCTTTATTTAAACAGTAAGGTCATTTAGGAAAAAACATAAAGACCAAAAGGCACAATAATATTTAACAATAATTGCTGGTTTCTTGGCTGAATTGCTCTGCAGCTGAACACCATCCTTCTGGTCTCAGTACTATTTTCCTCTATCCTTCCAGCAAAACATTTGTGCCAGTTCCAGGTATGCTCCTTGGGTTCAGGTTCTGCATCGATCCTTCTTGAAATGTGGAAATTTACATACTATCTGCCCTGGTTTTCAGGAACCCTGCCCCAGGTTTGCCTTTCAAGTTTTCTGCCATTTCTTCAGGTGTGGACGTTTGCAGGCATGTGGGGTAATAATTTAAGTACTCATAAACTACCTTCTACAGACAGTGCAAAATGGAGATAAAATCCACTATGAAGGACACTCAGGAATGGAAATCAGGAAATAGAGGACATTAATAAATATAAACAGGCAGCTTTCCATATAATCAAGGTATTTCTGTTACAATCTGTATCATGCTGTGGATTTGGAGCCAAAATCTTCTGTCTGTATACTAATAGAAATAATGCTTTCAGTGAGAACTAATTATATTTTGCTTATTAGCCGAACACTAATTCTAACTTAAACTGTTCAAAACCAAGCAAGATTTTTTTTTCTGAAGTTCCTATTAGGATTCTATTCGAGATCCTATTAACTTACTATTAGGATGTGTTTTGATCCCAAAAGTACTCCAGAAAAATTAGATCTATTTGTATAGTAAAAAATCTGTGCTGGCACTTGCACCAAAACAAATTGCTTTAGTTAAGAATAGAAAAGAATGGATCTGAACCCAAAATCCTTTTATATAAACTTCTTATTCCATTCTCGCCCCTTTGATATTGGCCAAATGCTTGCTAGTTTGCTGCAGCTGATAAAGAAAAATACCTCAAAAAAGGATGGGAGTGAGTTTGAAATTAGCTGATACACAAGCGTTAAAAGATTACCAGTGAGGGGAAAGGTTTTTTTTTTTATTTTTTAGGTTTTTTTTTAAGGAAATAGATAAATGAGGAACAGATAGTGCAAAACAGCTTAGCTTCCTACTCGGTGCAATCTCTCATCGAGTTCATCTTTTTTTATGTTACTGGAGTGAGGCAGAACCTTTGTGTGGAAAAGTTTCCAAGGCAAGAGGCAAAGGGGTAAGGAGGAGTAACACTTGTGTTCAAATTGAATCCAGTGGCATTTCAGGAAAAAAAAATGTAGAGCATAGTTGTGGCAGTGATTAAGAAAATAATAACCCCCACCCCAAGTCACAGCACATGCTTCCCATATGTTTCCCTTGGGCATTGGCCAGATACACCAGAATCTGGTGACATTTCTGTAGAGCAATTCGGGGCCTGAAGAAGCACTAGATACAGTTGGGGTGGGGTAGAGCACTGAAATGGGTGCCTGCTTCTTGTTCGATCTCCTGCTGAAAGGAGAATCATTAAATAAGGCTGGCAAAAAGAACTCCCAACAGCTTTCTGTCAGAAAGTGTATTTATGTGAGGGCTGAAAAGCTGGCAGAAAAGAAAGTCCACTTCTCTGAAATTTGGCCTTAAAAAGGTAGAAAAAAGGAAGAGTGTAATTCAGCATGTTCGTTCATCTCTCAAGTGCACATTTGAAATGAATCCCCCGTTTGTTCCCACTTACCACACTCCGATTCACATCACGGAGTAGTCTCTGAGCGGGAGAACTGGATTCCTTTCAGATTAAATTCAACTGGAAGATGTGCTCCAGAAGCACGGCTAATGTACTCCAAATAGCTATGCATGTTTAAACCATGGGAACAGACTAAAACTAGTGTGAAGCAAAACCCCCCAAAACATGTATAGTACAGATGTTAAGTCCTCAACACCAACAGCTTCTCACTGAAGATCTACTCCTGGGCTGCATGACTTGCTCATGTGGACACAGCCAGAGCCCTCCACTCCAGCTTTCCAGAACAAGTTGTTTTGATTTTATAATGACTCATTGCGTGATTTGTTTTTAATATATAGTATATTATATAACACAAAACTCAAAATCGTAATACAATGCTTTGACTGACCTCAAACCATTCTCATTGTCTTTCATGGACTCCTTTGAAATAGCTAGGTTTCTTTCCAAATGTTAATGAGGACAAATTGTGAAATCTGAAAATCCATTGCGATTCTAAATTCCTGTCTTCCATACAGCTGCATAAGAGACCTTGATCTCCTTGTAAATGTATATCTTTGTACTTTAAACCTCTGAAAAGTTCAGGCCCTGTTCAATCTGACAGTCAGACTGCCATATGTAATTATAAATAATGGGAGGAAGCTGCTCCTCCCTCTGGTATTCCCTGTAGGACAGACCTTACATTACAGATTTCCTCCCTCCTCCAGTCCCCAGACTGTTCTGTCCCCATAGAGCTAGCAGCTATTGCACAGCTAAACCCTGCAGGTTACTGCCTTTTAACTGGCAGCCTGAGCTGAGTATTTATGAAGGGAAATGTCTGTCTCACACCTGTAGGATATGACTACTTCAGCCGTGAATCCTGTCCTTCACTAGGCAACATGTTCCCAGAACAGCCTTAATTTAAAAAAAAAAAAAACAACAACAAAAAAACCCTAAAAAAAGAAAGGTTTCTTACAATGGCAAAACAATGCTTTAAAGATGTGAGAGTGCTCTAATTGCCTACACTGCTGTCTCTTTAAACCAAGGAATGGACCCACGCTTACATCTGGTAGTCAAAACTAAATGGAACCAGCTGAGAGAATACCCACTAGAAATTAAATTGTACAGAAGATGGCTAAGCCAGAAGGACTGAAGTGAAAGGCTCTTTTTAATAACTCCCTTGCTTTGCACTCATGCCTTTTGTTTACTTTGTTTATTTTTGTAATAAGCAAAAACAAATGAAAATATCCCAGTTGTTAGCATTTAGCAAAATGTGTCCACTGTGCATTTAGGAGTGCATTTTCCATCCCATTTCACAATAACGACGTCATTCATGGCCAGCAGTATGTCTGTGGAATGTTGGCCTGTAGCTTTATGAATTGATTTTAGAATGCAATGGAAATATACTGTATGTGCACAGTAGCCAACTCTTCCAATGTTAATAACTAGGACATTTTCATTTGATTTTTGTTTATTAAAAAATGAATGGGAGGCCTAATCCTAGGAATAGCCATTTGATTCCTTGTGTTGAAACTGACCATAACTGCCTGCTCAGAGCTTTCTTTAGCACAGACTGGCTCAGGCCACACGCAGCTTCCCTTTCCTTGCTTCATAAACTGTTAAACTATGCCGGAAGATGGGATGATGCCTTGCTTTCATTTTGCTCCAAACAGATTCTTTACCCAAAGCTTTCTGTCAAGTTGGTATTTTCTCCTCATTTTGCCAAAATTTATAAAAAAGATTTTCCAGTAAGTTGGCAGTTGCAAGCAACAGCTCCGTTCAGCCCCTCTCCAACTCTAGAACAATTCTAACTAAAGTCAATTGAAACTATAAAACTGAGTATCCAGATAGAACAGTGCTATGCAGATACATAAGCAAATATTTTACTAGCAAGAACTTAGTGAGATGTTACCATTCAATGATAACTGAGGCAGTTAATCACCTAAAATATTGAAGAGGGGGAAAAAATAACAGATTTTTAGCACTTACCACCCACAAGAGACAGATATGTGATCAGAAATAGCTAATGACCC
The DNA here is from genome assembly GCA_033459285.1 of Clamator glandarius. Taxonomy (NCBI): domain Eukaryota; kingdom Metazoa; phylum Chordata; class Aves; order Cuculiformes; family Cuculidae; genus Clamator; species Clamator glandarius. The sequence continues at coordinate 3,877,470 of JAUNZM010000553.1, read as the reverse complement.
ATTTAATACTGTCTTGTTGCTTCCAAATTCAAAGAGACTGTGAATAGCATTATAGGAAAAATATTTCTATAAAACAAATATAAAGAAGGAAATTTACCACTTATACTGCTTCTGGAAAGGGAGATGACTCTATGTGATACATAGCAATATCACGTCACAGTATCCACAGTCTAAAGCACAGCTAAACTTTCTTTCAAAGAAAAGGTAAAAGGACAACAGGCATACTCGAAGCTAAATATTCCTGCTTTAAGTTTGATACGAGTTCACTCTTTTCAGAACAGGAACTGATCACTCAGGGCAACAATGATGCTTGAAGCAATCCTCAATGTTTACATGTTATGCCTCGTATTCAGGCATAACATTTCCAAAATCCATGAACTTTCAAACTATCTTACAGATATAGCCTGATCAGCTGATATTAGCCATTGTGCAGTTTGCTGTACATGGTAACTATTAACATTGAGAGATGGTGTTTGCTTTTATTTCATTTTAATTGATGTTTATACGTAACACTGTTGTTCCTCAAAGACATGATAGATATAGGTCGTGACCAGCTTGCCCTATGCCTTGTACAGACCTGAGGCAAACATAAGAGTCCTGCTCTTGTGAGTTCATCTTTTCTTTAACAAAAGTGGAACAAGTATTTGAAGGAATATGTTACTAGGCAACATGCATTCAACACTTCAGATTCATCGCACTGAATGTATTAATATATTATTTAGGATAACTTAGTGGGTACTATGATTATATTACATTCTTATTGGTGCATATTAACTGGCAGAAAGCTTTTTTTTTTGCATCACAAAGTGACACAAAACAGACTTTAATGGATAAACTTCAATGGACTTCTTGATGATGCCCTGAGGGATCTTGAATTTATATTTTCCCCATGTAACATACTGGTAATTGCTCTGAAAAAACATAGAGCAGAATACATTTGTCCTTTGCAGAAAGTTTAGTTCTGCTTCTTAAGAAAAATCCAAACAACCAAAACACCATGTTTTTGTCCAATGGAACAAATTTATACGAAATCCTAGCAGCTCTCAACCTCTGGAGAATTTGCAGAAGCTCACTTTGAGCTACCTCGTTTCAGGACTCTCAGTCTTGAGACTTGACCTAAAGCAAAACTTCTGAGGAGGGAGATCTAACTCCAAATCTGACAGTTACAGCACATCTAGTCTTCCAGTTGTACAGTGCAGCGTGGATCAAATCAGAAAATGACACAAGCACCCAGTCCAAGAAGGTGCAGGGACTTAAAACTGTACTCTAAAGCTTTGCTTGCCACAGACAGTGCTTGAAATAGTCCAAGAAGAGTGCAGGGACTTAAAACTGTACTCTAAAGCCTTGCTTGCCACAGACAGTGCTTGAAATATACAGTGCTGCATGTACAGCTGGGGGACAAACTCCTTTTGCCCTACAGGGAAAGGCTTGCAGAAGCTAGGATGTACTGCTCTAATGGAGTTGAGGGAAGACAGTTACCTGCCATGTGCTTGTTTTGCTGGTGATGCTGGTGCTTAATGCAGAATATTTTCCCTAATGACATTGCAGTCTTAATGGGGTTAGTTCTCTTGGGCTGAAAGTAGAGCATCTGCAATATTTAGATATTATTCTGTTCTTCTCTTCTTTGAAAGAATACAGATATCTCAGAACACTTCTCTGTCCTGTTCCTTACCATTGTTGTGGCTCTATGCCAGCAAAAAATAGTGCTTCAGCCTCTCATTGTGATCCTGCGCCAAGTACAGCAATATGAAGGAAGCATCAACATAATCAGCACAATGTAGCGTCTCTGGCCAGCAGGGATATGTCATAGCTTTATGTAGAAATCCTTATCTTTTTATTTTAGTGTAAAGACCACAGACTGGGATATTGTGGGTCACTCAAAAGTCATATTACAAAAAGTAGCTTCTTTTTGGAAAGATGAGCTCCTTTTTAGTGTGCTATTAGATTATTTTCCTTCTCTCAGTTGACTGCATGAAGGTGCAGAATGAATGTTTGTTTTCTGAATTCCATAAAAATTTTCTCTTCTTTCTGTACTTTTCCCCATTTGGCACCTGTTTGGAAAGAGGAACATCTGCATTTTAGACAAAGATTTATCTCCCTGGCCCCATAAATATAACAGTCTTAGGCAACACTGACTTCCCTAGTGAAAAGCAGTAAGACTAGGATTCATATGTGCCTAAATTACATATATAAAATATATAAATTACTTATGTATAGATCAGATTTGTGTTTACAAGTCAAACTGAAAGCTTGAAATTTTCATACCTCCTGTAACACTAAAATTCCATTATGAAACCTGCCTTATCTCAATAGTTCCTTGTTTCTCTTTTCTCCTTACACACTTCAGGGACCTAATTGCATGACACTATATGCACATAGTCTCTCATCTACATAAAAATCCTTCTTCACTTCTGCCTCTATCCAGACCTGAGACAATGTTATCTGATGACATTTTGATTCCAATAGTACAAATAGCGTGCAATAGTGTGAATACATCAAGGGTGAAATTATGCTGCTCCTTCCCTGGAGGTGTTTAAGGCACGGGTGGACGAAGCGCTGAGGAGCATAGCTTAGTGTTTGATAGGAATGATTGGACTTGATGATTTGGTGGGTCTCTTCCAACCTGGTGATTCTATCATTCTATGATTCACCTTGATTGCCTTTAGTGGTTTGGTGGACAAGAACATAAAAATGGATGTTATTTAGCTTGAATCCAGGAGGGGCTTTGACTCAGACTTCCAGAGCATCACAATAAACATATTGGTGAAAAGGGACTGTACAAATGGGTATTCATGTAGGTGAAAGACTGGTTGACCTACCATGCTTAAGAGGCTGCAATCAGTAGAATGAAGTCCAGCTGGTGGTGGATACTGATGGTATCCCACAGAGATCAATACTGGGCCCAGAAATTAATGCCTTCATAATTGACATATATATTTACGTATATCCCAATACAGGGATGGAGCACAACTTCAGGCAATTTGCAGTCTATATCAAAATGAGAGGAGCAACCAATGTACAGAGCTGCTAGCCAGAAGGACCTTGAGGTGTTGGAGAATGTTTAGATTAGAACCTCAAGAAGTCCTAAAAAAGCAAGTGAAAAGTCCTACATCTGGGATGAATTAACCCCATGCAACAATGCAGTCTAGGGGCCAACTAGATAGAGAGCAGCTTTGCAGAAAAGGACCAAAGGGTCCTGGTGGACAGCAGGTTGAACATAAGCCAGCAGTGCTCAAGTGCTCATTCCCTACTGGGAATGGTCCCTGGATCATGCTAACTTCTGAACCATGTTTGGGTATTTTTTTGGAGAATACTACTTGATAAGTGCCTGAGAACACTTTGCAGTTTAACAGCATAGATTACTATGTGCCAGTGCCTGGGAATGACCTCTGACAGCATTTAGTTTATTAGTGTACACCTAACCTGTAAGGCTGCAAGTTGACAGAAAGGGAGAGCGTTGCCATGAATTTCTCATCCCAGAAGTACAAATGGAAGAGAGGAGCGTGTATCAAGGGTTCTTTTCACCTCAGATCCCTTTTCCTCAAAGGTTTAATAATAATACTTGCACTGGAATCCTTAACATAAGAAGGATATAGAACTGTTAGAATGGGTCCAGAGGAGGACTACAAAGATGATCAGATGTCTGGTGTACCTTCCATATGAGCACAAGCTGGGAGAGTTGGGCTTGTTCAGACTGTAGAAGAGAAGGCTCAGAGGAGATCTTACAGTGGCCTTCCAGTACCTGAAAGGGGCTACAAGAAAGCTGGTGAGGGACTATTCATAAAGGATTGCGGTGATAGGACAAGGGGGATTGGGTATAAACTGGAGAAGGGCGGATTTAGTCTTGATACAAGGAAGAATTTCTTCACCATGAGAGTGGTGAGGCACTGGAACAGGTCACCCAAGGAAGTTGTGGATGCCCCATCCCTGGAGGTGTTCAAGGCCAGGTTGGATGGAGCCTTGGACAGCCTGTTCTAGTGGAATGTCCCTGCCCATGGCAGGGGGGTTTGAACTAGATGATCTTTAAGGTCTCTCCCAACAAAAACTATTCTATGATTCTATAACTTCTCTGGTATTGGCATAATAAAAGATTCAGGCAGCACCACCTAACACTGCCCTGAGCCAGGGGCAGGTCAGCTGTTCCTCAAGGTTTAATTTCTACATCTTCCTTTTTGTTAACTGTAAGCATCAAATACTCCTTTAGCTCTAGTCTATTCCTGATCAAGCACATTTTGTGTTACATTTCTTTTCCAGCCTACAAATCATATGTAGGTTGTTTTTGCAAAACTGCTTGGCTTGCCCAAGATTTCCAGATTTGTAACATAACTTTTATTAATGAAAGTTCCTGACACTGTTGCACAAGTATTTACATGTTTGTCCTTAATGGAAATAGTACTGTAGGACTTTTCATCAAGGATTAACATGTGCCTGGGAGTCTTGGGTATGTCCATTTGCATCATAAGACTCAGTGATGGGACAGCCAAGGTTTTCCAAACAGCCTCAGACTTAATATATTTTCACAATAAATCTAATGTTTTCAGGAATCATTGGATTTAGCTTATATAGAGCAAAAGCTGCTATTATCTGGGAAATCCCCAAGCTGCACAGTGACCCTTCCTTCTACCCAAGGAGGCAGCTGGGGAGAGCTGCCCCTCTTGATCCCCTGCGGGTGGCCCTGACCACTTTCGCTTTCTTCTGTTTTCAGGAGTAAGGCTGCTCTGTTCTGAAACATATGATTGTAATCGTATGCAAGTGCCCATGGACTATTACAATATATATTAATTTAAACAGGAATGAGATTAGGTTTACAAGCTATCCCCACCCCCATTACATATTTGTTACAATTTCCTGCTATTGTTGTAGATTTCTTCTACAAAGCCGTAGAAAACTTTGATGTAGAATTAACTGAACCTGTTTTACATATTCAGTTTTTGTTGGCAGTGACTTTTTCTCCTGGCTTTGGTCTCAATGCACTACGTACACCGAAGGGGAATTTTCAAATGTTAATATATACATTTTAAGTAAGAAAGAAAATATAAACTCTAAGCCCACCTACTGCTTGTATGGTACTATTTAATAGGGCTACTTCTTAGCATGCCGGAGCATGGACTTGATTATAAAAGTACTGTAAACCCACTAGTTCTGCACGGTTGCTTTTTCATACACATATGTAGACATGTATTTATGTATGTACAGGAGCTTCTATGGTGAGTGAGAAAGAATTAAATTTAGGCCATATGCTTGCTTTCAGAGAAATTGATAAGAAAATTCTGTACAGGTATATGAAATTGAGGCAGTTATAAAGATGTTTTATCTTTCATTTAAAGACTAAATATTGGTATTTCAAAATTTCTTAACTTAAATGATCACCTTTTCTTTATGTCTTCCTAATTTCCTAACTTTTTTCCTGCTTGCCTTCCCACCTATGTACTTTCCCAGCTCCTTACCTGGATATTTTTATTCTAGTGGAATAATTCAAGAAGCAAATTAAGTACCACGGGGGGGGGGGGGGGGGGGGAAATCCGCCTTCTCCACTTCTTTATTTTGTTTTGAAACAGCGTTCAAAATGTTTTTTTTCTTGAAGTATTAATTTTAGAAAATTATTTACATTTGCAGAGCGAAAAAATACAGATATACATTCACAGCTTTGTACATTTGTCAACTAAACAAATGAATAATGGAGACAAGAAACAAATGCAGTTTACAAAACAAAACAAAACAAAACAAAAAAATAACAAGAGTGAATTTTCTTTCCTCTCCCTCACTATTCTTAACTGTTTACTAATGTCCTTGTGCTTCCTTTAGGAATGGTAGATAATTCAAAACACAAAATCTAGAAAAAGAGTTTACAATTTTTTTTCTTTTCTGTTGAAAACATCACCAAAACTGTTCTTTATGAAAAAATTAGTTCTTCAGATCATCATGCTAATTTTAAACAGGTTTAAGTTCAGGTACTGGTAATGATTTCAGAGATACATTTGCAGGATACTGCTCAAGTTTACTTGGTTTTGTAAAATGATGGTGCCTATCTTTTTGCTGGTGTCTCTTTAGTTAAAATGCTTGAGTCTCGCAGTTGATAACCAGCACCTCACTGTGCAACTCTAAATTCATCTGTGTTATGCCATGCTTTAGACAAGCTACTACCAGCTGTTTTGAACAAAGTGATTTTGACATTACTTCTGCAGATACCTGCTTTTATCATTTATATCAGAAAGGGCAGAGAAGATCTAGAGTCTGCACAGATAAGGAGAATGATCTTACTTAGATTCAATATGCAGTATATGGTTCCCGAAAAACAAGCAAACATGATTCAAAGATGTATTATGATCTTTTTTAAATTTCTTTTTCCAAATCTTCCCCAAATAAATAACCGACACAAATGTTGGAATGGGTTTTCCCCATCTTTTGCCTGTTTGAAATGCAACATACTGAAATTGGATTAAAAAGTGGCCTTAAGAGAATGGGAATTTTTTTTTTTGCTACCACAAAGCTTTCTTAAAATGAGAAGCTTTAAAGTATTTTACTTGGAACTACTTTACTATTCTTTTAAAATTATATAATGCTCCTTACATAATGCACAAAAGGTTTTCATCAATTTGTTTTGGGCTCTCATATCGCTGTGCATTGTATTATTAAATCTGAGTAGCACTGAGGTAAAATTTCACATACAGTGTATTAAAAATATTAATTTCTCATTGTTTTTTTCCTTATTCTTTTTTTGGGAGAGAGGGCTTTGGGGAACATGTAAAGAAAAATATAGGCATTTCTATACATATCACCTCATCCCAAAGATGGCATTCAAAATAGAGCAGACTGCCAGTGGTAGTCACTTCTCTCTGCTGGCTACCAAGGGAGCTGAATGACTGATCCAGATGTACATCTCTGAACTGCTGATGTGTAAAGGTAAGTAAGCTGTATCCTACCTATCACTAGTCTTATGATTGGAGTACAGGAAGGAGCCCAGGCTTCTTCTTCTGCTTCCATTTGTAGCACGATGGTTAAAGATAAGATAACAAGACACTGCAGGGCACTGGTCTAGTTGGCTTGATAACAAGTGTCATTTCAAAGAGGAAAGCACTGATGCTCAAAGGTATAAAAATTAATATAGTGATGCTTAAACATGTTGAAGGCACAGACCTACATGTCCTTTTCTGGAAGATGGGAGAAGAAATTCATGAACCCACTGAACCCAGAGCCAGGCACAGGTTTGCTCTGTCTCCAACAGCTCTAACTGGTATTAGTGATCAGTAAATTGCAAGATAGTTTAACTGGATCGTATCTCTGTAAAACTACGGGAATGCCATTTTGTGGTCCTCTTGTTCCCTGAATAAGCATACAGCTGACATGCCTTTGAAGTACGTGCAGCTGCACATATTTACCCCTTTTCTGACTGATATGCAACAGGAGATTTATATTTCTCTGCTAACTCTGTGCTTTTTTCTCCCATAGCTCATATCTCTAATTGTTTGGCTACCAATTAATAATATACTACACAGGATTAGGTAATCAGGAAAATTGGCATCGTTTACAGCAGCATTTATCTTTGTTTTTAGACTTAAATTTCATGTTTCATTCCAAGGTTTTATAGCCACATTTTTATTTCCATGCCTTTACTAATGAAGACTGTTTGTGGCCAAAATAGAGGATAAAATAAAAGTTTATGACCTTAGCTGCAAGTTGGTGTAAGGTCATTAGATCTGGCAGTCAAGCTATAAGTACCTGGAGTTCAATACCCAGTGACTGTTTCAAATTTGATCCACTTGGGCATTTGTAATAATAAATGTTAAGCTTTCAGGTTTTACAGTATTGTAAGTTCCAGGGAAGCGTTAAGACTAAATATACATTCAGATTTAGCTCCCTTTTCATTCTTGCACTTCTTGCTGCTTGCAAACCGTCTTTCTAGGGGATAAAAAAGTAAGCTTTGTTTTCGTGGAGTCAAATCAGATTGACATTAACACAGTATCTATAGAAGGGAATTTATGCACTTCGGAATTAGGTCTAATGATTAAAAAAGTGACATTGCTTTCCTCAAATAATCATTGAACCATTATTTCACCACTGTGTTAGAAAATGAAGGATGACATAATCTTTCAGAGCAGTAAAACTCTGACCACTTGTGCTTTCTAATAGAAATGTTTGGGGTTTTTTTGTGAAGTGGGGGATTTTGCTTGAGGTTTTGGCTTCTATAGTTTTCTTCTGGTCTCTGTACTTCTAGCTTTTTCCTTTCACTATGAACAAGATAGTCTTTCCTCATTTAGATTTAAAACCTTGACTTCTGAACTTTGTTCTCTCCCTGATATTTAGGATTCACTGCTATGTTTTACCAATTTAATTTTTGTGAGATCTAATGACTCCATTTTTCTTCTTCATTGTCTAGAATTTCACTATTGACTTTCTACACATATCTTGCTCTCTATCAGTTCATGTAAAACACTGGACTAAACAGCTGTCACTAATTAATTGTCTGTTTACATACATATGCCATCTCTATGGATGGTAAGCGTAAGAAGCTTCAGACATATGGAGTTTTCATGCATGTAGATGCACCTGTTTTTATACTGCTAGTATATTCAAACAAAAAGTTTTCAAAGTGTCAGTGACTGCTGAGTTCAGATGGGTCACAGCTAGGTCTCAGTAACTCCTAATATGATTCTTATAACATCAAAACTGCTTCTTTCATCAGTTTGCTCCTTATGTTACTTGACTACGTTTTATTTGTGTGAGTCAAAACTTATCTTCTAAAAAAGTATGAAGATTTACTAATAAGTTGGCATTTTTACTCTATAATATTTGCCACAGAATTCATGTATGAGCTATTCTTGCAGGTAGTAGCTTGTCACCAGTAGTCCATTCATGAGCCTGTCAGTAAACTTGTAAAACTTATTCTATGATGCAATAAAAAGAACAATTTAGATCTTCAAAATCAGGAAGGGAGAGAAGCATTTATTTTGTAGTGAATATCTGAAAACCCAAGAACAAAAGACAGAAACAGAACAGGAGCAAATATTTATTACTGTGTATACTTAAATGTTGACCTGGCAGTATGTGCATGTTCAAATTGCCACATGTGATCTTCTTAGGCAAATGATCATGCAAGCCTGAAAACACAAGTGAGGTGTCTCACTCTCTTATCAGTAACTTCCTTCTAATTCAGTATTTAATACACACATTTGTTTAAAGCTTAAGTCCTGTCAATGTTTAGGCAAGAAAGATTCCTGTAGCAGAGTTGGGAAAGTTCTAAAAAAACCTTACTAGACTTTTTATTTTGAGAAACTATATATCTGGTGGAGTCAAGAGGTTCCTCAATCATTATTCTGTACTCTTCCTAGTTTGAAGCATTTCTAATACTCTGAGATAATTCATGGTACAGTGAGGACAACAAAGCATTAGCATGACACTGAATTTAATGATTAGGAATCACACATTGGTAATGGGAGATCTTAAAGTCAGTTCTTGCTTTAAATGATTGGATAAAATATAGATCTATCCTTGGCATGAATGCAGGAAATGAGGTGGGTCTTGAAGCTCTTAAATTGTACATCAATCTATAACCTCTTTTTTTTTTTTCCTAATAATCCTTTGTATGAAGAAGAACTTGAGAAGTAAAAGATAAGAGAACTCCATTGATCCACAAAACAATTCCCATCTTTTTCCAGCCTCCCTATTTTGGATCTTCTGATGGGACAAAAAAAGCCATGAGTTTGGATGTCCAAAAGACTAAAGAAAGAGCTGGAAAAGCATCTCTCATAAGCCAGCCAAATGCTGAGATCACTGTGCATCTTCAAGAAGCACAGTTTTATGTAGTAACCACCAAGAACAAAAGTTATGGATGTTTCTGTTTTCCTTGAACCACCTGATCCACTCTTCTCTGTGACTGAAATGTCTTCCTATAAAATCTCTAATGCTCTCACACGTCATCATAAGGATTAAAAAAAAAGAAAAAATATGTGTCAGATTTGGGTTTTTTTAATATATCTTCAATGAAGTGCAGGAGTAATGAAGGCACTAGGCTATGATGTCTTTAACAGATAATACATCTGGTCACTTGTAGCTTTTAAGGGCATTTTGAGCAGCCTGTTGGCAGTCAGTGGTGACCACCAACAGCAGAATTCAACACCTCCTCTGGGTCAGTGTTGTCAGTTAGCTGGACCAGGATTCTGTATGTATTTTGACTGCCAAAAGCCATAGCTGTACATGGCCTTTATCTCTGTGTACACAACACTGCAGTGAAGGTGCTTGGCTAAAACTCAGGGGGTATGGGATTGGTTCTTAGCTCTGCAAAAAGTTTCCCCCTACAAATGGTTTCCGCTGAAATGTCTGTCAAGGCACATTATCTGTGTTGTATTTTCTCCTATTTTCTCATCATTTATCTGTTTTCATAAATTCTCTAGAGTGACTCTGTGTACATTCGCATCTTCTAATGCTTTATCTTAAAATTTTTATTTGTAATACAAATAATGTTTATTTAAAATTCAGCTAAAATTATCTTTGCCAATTCCATGATACTTTAACGTTGTCTATTTTCAAGTCACCAGAGCATCTTGCAATCATTATATATGCACACTGCTTAACATTTGACATTTAGTCTGACCAGCTAGGCCTGAGAAAGCAAAAAAAATTAGCAATTGCCTCTTCTTTCTTGAGTCATGTGACGCCACTTAGATGTCTCTTAACCTTGCTCCTCCTGTGGTTTTGCTACCACTATTTGCAGATACTCATGGAACTCCTGTTTTACTTGAGACCTCTCTAAGCTTTGTTAATACAAACTAACAAATACGTATACATATATATATTCACATGCCTGCTTGACCGGACCATTTCCCAAATAGAGCTATTTGTGGGATAAGGAGATCAAAGTTCACACAACATCAAGTTTGCAGATGCAAATAATCCAGTTTCAGGGTTTGCTTTCATAGAAATATTAATTTACAGACTGGAGTGAAAAAAATAGTCACAGATAATAGAGTCAACCATACCTAACCCAGGATTCAATGAGAGTCTTATATATGCATCTCAAGAGAAGTTCTGCATATGCTGAATAAGGATAAAATTTGACCTATTTTTCCTACCCGACTAGTCAAAAGAAGAGTATCCACTGTTGTGTAACTGCTAATATTTAGTGCATATGCTCACTTTCCCCTGCTACTCTAAATGCTTCCATTAGGTTCAGTGTGAAGAGCAGTCCTGAAGACAACAATGAAATCTGAGCTACAGTAACAGCAGGAAATATTTGCAAGCTGTGAGAGGTCCAGCGGTGATACTCAAACAACACATCTCGTTTTGCTGGAGAACGCTGCATGCTGATCACTTATGAAGTAATTCCCCTCCCCTTTCTCTCAGAGGGGAGACAGTGTTCATCTTGAAGGGGAAGATGGACTCTTTATTAAAAGGATTACATGGAGAACTGAACCACAAAAAAACCCCCAACAACCACACTTTGGGAAGCTTCCTTGTTCTAGAAGAATAGATGAAGGCATCTGAGAAAGAATAAGAGGGAGGAGGGAGGGATGTACGAAGGAGGAGATAACTCACACAGCCTGACTACAAGCATTCAGTTCAGGCTTCTTGTAGACAGCTAGGCTCCTGCAGAGGTCCCTTTGGGGTCTATTTTCAATTAATTTAGAGGAACTATATTCCTAGTTTAGGATGGTTAGGCTATATGAATCTCTCCCAGACTATTACCTTTTAACAGCATCACTAGGAGGCTTTTATGTCTATGATATTTATGATATTATAAATCCAAATAACAGTGGGTTTAAGAAAAGAGGAATGAAAAGGTAATAATATACCACCTAATAATGGCTTAGGTACTTTAGTGTAACTTCAAACTTATTTATGATCCCCTTTTCATACTGATTTGACAATAGAAGACATGTACTTTTGCAAGCTGGTCCCTAAGAGATAAAAGCTAAGCTGAGGCACTAAAAGGGGAGTAGTCTTGAAAAGACTTGAAAAATCTGTGCCAGACAACCAGTCCTCACTGAACAAGCACTACAGACATACCAATGGAGCCTTATGTGCCATAGTTCAGAAAGATTCCCATCAGAACAGCTCTTCCTCTTGGCTGTTGAAATGTGGGGACTCAGAGGGAGGGAAAGGGTATCCCAGGCTCTGCAGCTCAAAATATTCCAGTTTCCCAGTGAAGAAGCACAGATTTTGCCTATTGTGTTAAGATTGGAAGCTTTTCTCCACTGCCAGTCCTACAGTCCTGCCAGTCTCAGATTCCTGTCTTTTCTCTGTCCCATTCTGCCTGTCCACAGTTATTCCACACTTCCACCAAGTCTAGTTTTTCAAAATCAGTTTGCTAGTGTTTATTTCTTACTATGAAATTCCCCAGGCTCAGAGAGGGTAGATATTTCCTCCATGCCCTCCACTTTCTCCTTGGTTCATTGGCTGTTTCAAACTGTTCAAATGTGTTAGTGCCTCTGGGACAACTGTGAATTTCTTGCTGTCCTGTTAGAAAGCACGCAGGTTTGACCTCTGTTTCAGTGGTTAGAAAACAGAACATATTAGAACCAGGGTGTCACAGGTTTATATCAATCAGGATATGGCTACTTCTTTCTTTAAAATGCACAAGTTTTGGCGTGGGAGTTTACTGCACCAACATGAAATCAAAAGGAGCATTTACAAAAGCAATTTATTACTTCAAGCATGTTGCAAAAATATGGCAGTAAAGATAAAAAAGGGACTAATCCAAGATGGTGCAATAGCTTTCATCATCCAGTCTCATAAATGTCTAATCCCACTCTCCCTCAGACCATGTTTATTTTCATATAAATTCCTTTAAATTTTAGTGTAGCTCTTTTCTTAAACATGAATAATTGTTTTAGGCTACCCTTATGAGCCCGTTTTTCATCATAGTGTGTTTTTGTACTGTGTGACCCAGTTAAAGTGGCTATTCCATCCAGTAAAGAGAAGGAGGTATTGTAATATACTTCTAAGGCATGTGCATATTTCTACTGAATATCCACTCCTTGTGTTTCCCAAATCTTCTTGGTGCAGGAACACATTTCTCATTTGGCTTAACTTTTTGAAGTTTGCATTTTCTCCTTGATGTGTATGGGAACTTTGGCTGTTTGAGCAAGAGGAAATAATTCAATATACAGCAATCATGTTCCTGGTCTTCTGTCTGGACATTAGGAGTTCTACATAGTTTAGAAGTGAGTAGAGTAAATTCATGCCTGTTGCAGCTAAATTTTTAAGAGTAATTGCGATAAAATTACTCTCAGCCCAGAGCACAAAACAGGATGTAGCAGTGATCTCCTGGGTTCAGTCCAGGAGTGTAAGCAGTCTTCTGAGTAATCATTTTCCTTCTCAATAATCTCTTAATTTAGAAAATCTACCGTACTCCTTGTCATGCTTCCTGGCCTGTTTTGGGAGTATGCTGCTGGGATTGCAAATCTCTGCTTCTTTGATCTGTCTTACCCTGCACAAGAAGGACATTAACAGATTTAAAAAAAAAAAAAAAAAGCAGGAATTGTTCAGTGCATATATCATGAAACAGAAAGCAGAAAACCTTCTTCCCACTATGTTCCCAAGGAAAAATACAAATTAATGAATTAATGTAAAGTTTACAGCCCTTGTTGAGGAAAGATTTAATGATTATTCAATTTTTACTTAAAAAAGTTGTTTTAACTCTTAGTTTTGATCATAAGATTAAAAAATTTCTAAATATGCTCCCATTATATGACAAATGTGATAAACTCAAACCAATATTACATTCCTCTCAAAGTCTCTCAGTCCTTCACTGTGATTACATTTAAGCATGCCTTTACATGGAATAAGTCAATAAGTTAACTTCTATTCATAGAACTGCATGGAAGTACCTGTACTTGGGATAAATCAGGGAACTGATCTCTTGGTGGAACTCTCCATAATTATAAAGTCCACACTTTTAATTCAAATATATATATACATATATTTCTTTATAAGTGTGTATGTGTATATAATTGTGTAGAAATTTTAGGCAGAACATAGTAGCCTAAGTAATAAAATCATGCACAGTACATTGGGATAAACACTAACTTGTGCGCTATCTTATCATAACCCTGCAGTAAGTACATTTTAATCACATTTTTTCCAGGGCTGTGTATTTCACATAGAGCATTCAAAAGATACCACAAGATTTTAATAAGAAATTTCAGTGTTTATGTTACATTCATATGGGAAGTATAACTTCACATTCCTACATGTTTACTGCACTTTCGATAATACCCTACTTGTAAGGGAAAACAACAGGAAAATACTACAAGAAAAACAGTTTAGATTAAAAGACTGAAACCCCCTATGGTTATTCTCAGATCCATGAAATTCTTTCTTCTGGGGATTTCTCTGATGGATGTGGAGGCTCATTGCCTGTCCACAGCACTGGCAGGAAACCCCACACCTTGAAGAGAATGACCTCAAAGAAGTTACTGAGTTTTCTGACCCCTTTTTCAGACCTTTTTCTCCTGGGGCCAGAGCTGCATAATGTGAACATTGAAGATTTCATGGTTCTCTTCAAAAAGGTTTCAGCCTTGCACTCCTTAACAGCAGCCCACTTTGCCTCAGGAATTAAAGACTGTAGGAACTGACCTCAAACCAGCATTTTTCCTCATCACTGATGGGAATTTTCGTTCCTTTGTCCTTCCATTTTGCATGCCATGCACCAGCCGTTTCACCTTGTTCCCTATCATCCCAAAGGTGATTCTGTTTTATACTTGCAGTTTTCCCGGCATTTTCAGGTTTATTCATTGGCACTTTGTCATAATTACAGTGATTCTGACTCTCAATTACAGTAAGGTCCCTTTACATTTACTCTATAAAATCCCTTAGCCCTGTTGGAATAATATAAGTGGACTTCAGTGTAAATGAAAATCATCCGCTAATTTTTGTATTTTCCTTCCAAGCGTCATGTTTGTTCCACTACAAAAATAAAACAGAACAGCAATGAAAAAAAATATGCATCTGTGTCCTTCTCTTAGTAAGGAATGTCCTGAGAACTAGTGCTACCAAAGTTTTACTATTGCTTACAAAACAGATCTTAGAACCATTTACTAGATACAATAGAGCATCATTAAAAAAATAAACTACAGTTGTCCAAGTAAATACGCAAAGAACATTTTGTGACCCATTACCTCAGTTTTATTGCATTTATCTCCTTTATTGCTGATTTCAGTTTGGTAATTTGTGATGGGTTTTCCAGTCACTAGTGACAATTAACAAAAATGAGCCACAAAAATGATTGAAAATCAATAAAAAGGGAAATCTATTTTAAAAATGTTCTATCCAAAAGAGTCTTGGTCAAGGCAGTTTCAAATAAGGTGTAGATGCATTCCACTTCAGGTATTCAGTTGTGTTATTTAAATAAGAACTAAGTTTTATTTTGTCTCTAATGACAAAAGTTATACTTGTCTGGAAGACTTTTCAATTTAGGTGATCAGCTGTTGTAGATCCCCATCTCTTTCCATTCAATTTAGGCACCTCCTGCAAGTGTCTAAAGCCAAGTGTGCAGAATATCCATTTCTATAGACAAAAACTTCAAGACTGAATTTTCCAAAACTAAGAAAACAAGATTTTTCAACCATTCTGCTAGTACTCCAAAGCAGAATATTCCATGAGAGATTTGCTTGATTTTTAATGAATAATGAATTCTTTGCTTTAGAGTGGCAAGTAAGAGCAAGATCCTGGGACCACCAGCTTTGTCTCATTAGAAACTAAAAAATCCACTCTAAACAGATGGCTACTGAATATGGATGGATAAAATGCTTACAAGCAGTAGATCTGCTGAGCACAGGATACGTTGGGACAGAAGTGATCAGCCTAGCAGGAAGTGGGAACCCTGTGGACCATTCATCTCCCATTTGTAGTTTCTTCAGAGGTGTGACCCAGTCATCTCCAGCCTCATAAATGGCATTATACAACTTCATAAAGATTATTTGGAAAACTCTTTGAAAGAATATGCATGACTTCCTTGTGGTACATATGGTTTTACAAGATTACTGTTGATGCTGTCATTTGTGGCATTCTCTCTTTTTTTTTTTTTTAAATTGTTCTATTTTTGTGTTTTCAATAGGGCATTCTCTTTAATTGTAGTGCAGTATCCCTTTTCAGTAAGAAAAGAATTTAAATGAACTTGAGAAAAAAAGCAAACCACTGGAAATCAAGAAACCAATTGTTCCCAGCCCTGGCACAATCCTTTGTGTGATTTGAGAAGATTCACTTCCTTATCTCTAGAACCTATTTTCCATGTCTGTAAAACTAAAGTTGTACTTGCCCCTGTGTATATTCTTCCATGAGACAAAAGATAAGAAAAAGAGTGAATCACTTACAACATATTTTATTGCACTTACTGTCTATGTCTCTGGAGTGCATTTTGATAAACCAAATATATTTTAGTTTAATCACTACATTTTATTAATAAGCTAAACAGTATCAAAGTTCAGTCACTGTCCCAGAGATGAGCTGGTGAAATTTGCCCGCAAGTCTTAAATTATTTTAATCTTCCCAACAAGATGAGTGCATCCTGCTGTTTATTGGGAACAATCCCTTGTACAAACTAGACTGAAAACTCTCCAAGAGTCATTTAGGAGAGAGTTCATCTTCTTGGGCTGTTTGAACCACTCAGGATCAGAGATGATAAAGATCCATCTCCAGAGACTGCACTCGTGCTTTGATGTTGTTTAAAGTATTAGTATAGATGAAACCATCAAGAAAGAACAGGACAGGACAGGACAGGACAGGACAGGACAGGACAGGACAGGACAGGACAGGACAGGACAGGATAGGATAGGATAGGATAGGATAGGATAGGATAGGATAGGATAGGATAGGATAGGATAGGATAGGATAGGATAGGATAGGATAGGATAGGATAGGATAGGATAGGATAGGATAGGATAGGATAGGATAGGATAGGATAGGATAGGATAGGATAGGATAGGATAGGATAGGATAGGATAGGATAGGATAGGATAGGATAGGATAGGATAGGATAGGATAAGGAGTCTTGTGGATGTTCCTTGTTGGAGGACACAAATCTCTGCAGAGTTCCTTAGAACTTTGGGGAATCCAATTTACTCATAAGTAAGAAAAGGTGAAATGTGTGTAAAACAGTTTTTTTCATACAGCAGTGATTACTGCTAACAAGTTTTACTATCACAGATTACTGTACTCAAAACGTGAATACAGGTGCCTCAATACTTGATCCGGGATAAGTTTTACTTAGATGTAAAATGAGCTTCAGCTTTTAAGTTACTGTCTTTTTCTTTACAATAATAATCTCTTCACTTTTACAAGGTCTATATTATTTTTAGGTAAGAAAACACTATAAAGTTCATGTTTTATTGTTCCTTGCAGATATATAAATTACATTTGGCCAAAATAAATGTAATTCCTACTGTGTGAACTGAGAACCCAGAATGTTGATTTTCCTCAAGTTATAAACAATGTGAAGATATGTTATACTGGGTCACAATTTTCCACTGTACAGGAAAATATATAACTCACTTTTAATAACAAAACTCCATATATCAT
This sequence comes from Clamator glandarius, assembly GCA_033459285.1. NCBI lineage: Eukaryota > Metazoa > Chordata > Aves > Cuculiformes > Cuculidae > Clamator > Clamator glandarius. Next base: position 3,859,956 of record JAUNZM010000553.1, on the reverse strand, counting down.
TAAAGTTTCCTACTCCATGGAGCACAGATTATGTTTCTGTGCACAGCAAGGGATATCCTTTCTATGTACCACAATTTCTAAAATATTGTTTGACTGAATGAAAAATATTTTAGTGATTCATTAGTAAAACAGCTGTCATTTTGAAAAATTATTCAAATTAGTCTGTGTTTTTATTAGTAGTATTGAATTATTTTTGGAGGTTTTTATTTTTTTTCCTTGTAGATCTAGTATTGCAACACATATTTGTACCTCTTTCATCTTCTTGTTGCCATGGTTATTGGAAAGAGAAATATGGAGAATTATTTATTATTTTGGTTTCTCTGGTGGCTGCCAGAAGTTAGAGACACCTCCTAAAATTTAACATGCCTAGTTAGGAAATCCACAATGTTCATTATGATACTTTGATTCATTAAGCTTCTAATTTTGGGTTTTCCAAACCATGGACTTTCCCAGAAGACTATTGACAGGATATTCTAAAGCTCTCTGCTTTGACCTAACACTGCTGCCATTCACATCCGTGGTAAAATACCCAGTGATGTCAGTGGAATTACTTAGGCCAATACTGAGTGCTTTTGAATATCCTCTCTTAAAAGTACTACCTGACTGTGTCATAAACTTCATCTAAATCCTTCTTCAAGGCACAACACCTCTGCTTGCAAATCCCTGAGGTCATTAAAAGTCATTGAGAATTAATTGCTATTGCAGCATACCTAGAAGGTTAGTAAGCTCAGGGTCTGAGAGGACGGAAAAAAACTTCAGAACCCTATCTTCTTCCCAAAACATGCTTGCAGCAGCTGTATGGCATGAAGAAGCTCTATCACAGATTCACAGAAAAAAATAGTGTGGAAAGCACTTCTAGAGGACATGAAGCCCGCTTCCTAGTCAAAGGCATGCTAACTTCAAAGATAGATCACATTTCTAAGGGTCCTATCTGTCCAGGCTTTGAAAATCTCCAAGAATGGAGATTCCGTTCCCTCTCTGGGCAACCCATTGCAGTTCTTAACTCCTCCTGTGAATAAGGTTTTCCTCAATGCCCAGTGTTCTCTTTCTGTTATTTTTCATGACTGCCCCTTGCCTTTAACTGAGTAAAACCCCTATCTTGAACACATAGAGAAGAATATGGAAATTTCAGAGTTGCTCTATTAAACTCCAAAATATTTTAAAGCTTAGTAACAACATATTGATTCCCGAAAAAAACCTGACAATGGCAAGTGTAATGTCTAAAGTGTTGACAGTAAACTGACTGCACAATGTAGCATTCAACAACGCAGTTAGCACTCCTGTGACAATCTGTGTGTAGCCCAACAAACTTGGAACCACTGTTTTAGTATGAGACAAGTCCCAAGATTTTAGTTTGTGAAACCGAATGCCTTATCTAAATTAGGCATTAAGTATCCCCACCTTGGAGGAAAGAAGGAGAGAGTGGGAGAGAAAGAAAGAGAACATCACATATTATTGTGAAAATACCCCAAGTGTTAGTCTCTTGTCAAAATACAATATCTGGATCTGGAAAATGGGTGATTATACTGGTTCAGTTCAGTAGTGAGATGAATTCAACTAAAGGAAAACAAAGAAACTCAAAAAATCAAGCAAGAAGGAAGAAAGAATGCTCTGATACATATGTCTTTGTATCAAATATTTACTGTGGTGCCTCCAGATATGCCCTGGGTTATGGGGTGAGTTTCTGTCACTCCTTCCTACAGTGTAAAGAAGAGGGTGGTCTTTGTGAAGCCACCACTTAGCAGCTGTCCTACACTGATATTCCACAGCCCAGCAGCAAATTCACTCTGAAGCTGGTGCCTTCTTAGCAGAGCTCTGCTCATCTTTCCATCATAGTCTTTTCCTGCACGTGGAGCCACTACTCTTCCCCATGTCCCTTATGATAGCTTCTGGTCCATAAAGTCGCCAGGAGTTGTGAAAAGGAAAGAGAAAGAAACCAGGAAGTTAAATGCAACATGTCAGCTTGTTTCATAAGAAGGGAGTAGCTGTGTTCATAAGGACAATGACATTCATGCAGATGTAGGGAAACAAATGTTTATCTAAATTACTGTAAGGGAAGATAAATATTTTAGTTAAAAGAAAAGAAATAGAAATGCTAATAGTTTATCATTTTGAGTGTTTCTTTATTTGCAGCTTCTGTGAATTATGGGTATAGAATCGTCCTCTGGCCAGTCTGGCTATCTCTTCAAAGGTAAGTATTCTGCTTTAGCAAATGGCTGTTACCTTAGAAGGCAGAAGTGCAGCAGCTGGCATGCACAATGCACAGAGCTAGAGCACTCTGCATGGACTAACAATGCTCCTGCTAAAAGGTGTATCATCACATCATTCTGGTCTCTGTGTGACAATTCGTTAGTTCTGAGACATTCTTACCTTTTTTGGTGTCTTATCCATGGCAAGGAAAATAGGAAAATACAAGGGCTAAGGCTCAACTAGAAATCAGATTGGCAAAGTCAGTGAAAGATAACAAAAACACCTTCTATAAATATATAAATAATAAAAGGAGGATGAGGGAGACCATACAGTCCCTCTTGGATGCAGAAGGAGCAACAGTGACAGGGGATGAGGAGAAGGCTGAGGTACTTAATGACTTCTTTGCCTCAGTCTTCAATTGTAAAGAAAGTTGTTCCCTCTGTGTACAAACCCCGGAGCTAGAGGAGCAAAATGAGTCTCCCATGGTCCAAGAGGAGGTGGTCAGAGCCTTGCTAGCCCGACTAGACACCCACAAGTCTATGGGGCCAGATGAGATTCACCTGAGGGTATTGAAGGAGCTGGCAGATGTGCTGGCCGAACCCCTTTCCATCATCTTCCAACAGTCCTGGATGAATGGGGAAGTTCCACTGGACTGGAGGCTGGCTGATGTCGTGCCCATCTACAAGAAGGGTCGCAGGGAGGATCCAGGGAACTACAGGCCTGTCAGTCTGACCTCAGTGCCAGGGAAAGTCATGGAACAGGTGATCTTGAGTGCCATCATGAAGCACATGCAAAAGAACCTGGTGATCAGGCCCAGTTAACATGGGTTCATGAAAGGCAGGTCTTGCCAAACTAACCTGATCACCTTCTATGACAAAGTGACTCGGCTGCTGGATGAGGGAAAGGCTGTGGATGTATCTTCCTGGACCTCAGTAAAGCCTTTGGCACAGTTTCTCACAGCATTCTGCTTCGGAAACTGTCAGCCTCTGGCCTGGACGGGTGCACACTCTCCTGGGTGAAAAACTGGTTGGCTGGCCGGGCCCAGAGAGTGGTGGGAAATGGAGTTAAATCCAGCTGGAGGCCAGTGACAAGTGGGGTTCCCCAGGGCTCAGTGCTGGGTCCAGCCCTGTTCAGTGTCTTTATCAACAACCTGGATGAAGGCATCAAGTGCACCCTTAGCAAGTTTGCAGACGACACTAAGCTGGGTGGAAGTGTGGATCTGCTGGAGGGTTGGGAGGCTCTGCAAAGGGATCCGAACAGTCTGGGCCACTTCTGCACTTGAGGCACAACAACCCTGTGCAGCTACAGACTAGGAGACGTCTGTCTAGAAAGCTGCCTGGAGGAGAGGGCCCTGGGGGTGTTGGTTGACAGCGACTGAACATGAGCCAGCAGTGTGCCCAGGTGGCCAAGAAGGCCAATGGCATCCTGGCTTGTATCAGAAACGGTGTGACCAGCAGGTCCAGGGAGGTTATTCTGCCCCTGTACTCGGCACTGGTGAGACCGCTCCTTAAATCCTGTGTTCAGTTCTGGGCCCCTCACCACAAGAAGGATGTTGAGGCTCTGGAGCGAGTCCAGAGAAGAGCAACGAAGCTGGTGAAGGAGCTGGAGAACAGGCCTTATGAGTAATGGCTGAGAGAGCTGGGGTTGTTTAGCCTGGAGAAGAGGAGGCTGAGAGGAGACCTCATTGCTCTCTATAACTACATGAGGGGAGGTTGTAGAGAGAAGGATAATGGCCTCTTCTCCCAAGTGACAGGGGACAGGACGAGGGGGAATGGCCTCAAGCTCCACCAGGGGAGGTTTAGGCTGGACATTAGGAAAATAATTTTCACAGAAAGGGTCATTGGGCACTGGAACAGTCTGCCCAGGGAGGTGGTTGAGTCACTGTCCCTGGAGGTGTTTAAGGTGAGGGTGGATGAGGTACTTAGGGGCATGATTTAGGGATTGGTGGGAATGGTTGGACTCGATGATCCAGTGGGTCTCTTCCAACCTGGTGATTCTATGATTCTATGAAAAAAACCACAAACCTATCCTCATTGTGCACATCATTTTGTCACCAGAGGAATTGACAAGTTTACTTTAAAAGAGTCTCTGGGAGCAAACAAATGTAATGAAGTACTAATGGGAGATGAGGGAGCAGACTGAGGAGATAAGATGTTCAGTGACATCTATTTCTGAGCGTCTTCCTTGTATGTGAAGGCACGCTAACTCTGGAAGTAGAGTGACCATCTCATAAGAACAGACAGAATTATTGCTGTTGCTGTGAGAAAACTTTACCACTTATTATATATCATACGTCTGTAGGTAAAGTTCTTATGGAGATGAGAGAAGAAATAGCATATGCAGGTCATGAAACTTCAATTTGAGATAAGCTACTCTATGACAATTAGCAAAGTAATAAAAAATACGGAAAAATGCAAGTATCAGTCCTACAGAATTCTGCTTGCAGGAAACAAATAGTGGGGGAATTGCATTCCCTAGCTGAACTATGAAGTACCTAGAGCCAAAGAAAAATTGGGAAGGTAGGAGAAATATCACTTACTTCTCTCCATTATTAAATGTTTTTCTTGTATGAAACAGAAAAACACTAATAAGTATAGATCTGATTCCCCACTGCCCCTCAGCAGGTGTCCTTTTTAAAATTAGAAAAGTTGAATTTTATTCTTTCTTGGCTCAGGTGTGAGCCATATTTGAGGAATCAGAGAGAAGAGAATCACTTAAAATTGATTCTTTTTCATACTTATCTCTTCAGGCTGGATGTCTGCATGGCAGAAGTCTAGTTGTATGAGAGTCTGAGAAATGTGCATTGTAGGGACAGTTTGCTATAGATCTTCTCCAAAGCTCAGCTGAGCTTCATTAGCCACCCTAGGAACACTCTTCCCTGCTGAGGAGAAAAATTGAAGGAAATACTTGTGTTTCTTGAATTACTTTGCATTGCAGCAATTTTCCCCCTTCTAAAAACGAAAGATTTTTCTTTGCATGTTAGGATTTTACTACCACTATTCATCATAATCACAAAGCTGGTAGAAAAAGAATCATGTCCCTTTTTTAACATTGTGGCTTTCAGAAGGAAAGATCGTTTCCTATCTAGTAAATTATGATTTTTATTCTTTTGTTTGACACAGCAATTGTCTCAGTCCTGATACTCTGCTAGTCACCAAACATGGCAAGATTGATGCAACTTGAGTGAGATCATGGCTCACTTTTAGCGTTCATATGTTTGCAGTAGAGTAAATAAGCTGGGAAGAAATCTTTGTAGATCACCTACTCTTCCACGCTGACACAAAGCAGGATCTACTCCACTTCAGTGGTCTCTCAGGGAATCTATTAAACAGTTTGTGAGTCTTGATTAATTGCTGCTATCATAGATCTACATTGCACATTCAGTAAACACATACACTCTCTATGCACCTTTTGTTACTATTCAGGGGCTGCCTTTCAGCTGCATGGAGGAACCTCTGAAGAATACTCATGAACTCCAGGGATCTGACAAAACGAAGAGAGACTGAGGAGTTGCAATTACAGACTCTTCAGGGTATGAAAATCTAGTAGAATCTGTTAAAAGTGGTTAGTTCATTTAGAACCATAGTACAATGCAATATTGCAACTAATAATGCTAAGTGCTAAGATGGGATACATTCAGTATGTAAATGTGCTTTAACTCAACATCATATTTTAGTATTTTGTTTCTGCAGTAAGGCTGTAGTAAGGTCTGGTCTGGTTGATCAAAGCCAGGTCCCTCTTACTGCACATTTTTTCCAATTTCACCTCTTCTGAAAAATTTAGGCTTTTTTTGCTCCTATTGTGATCCCTGAGAGGCTATCCACTAAGTCTTTTGGTGTTCAGAAGGTGATCAGCCTGAATTCTTTGCCAATTTTAATCTATTCTGGTTTTATCCCAACACTGTTGTTTATGAAAAGCTTTTCCATTCATACACATTTATAGGAAGATATAATTTCTATTTTCAGTCTTCAGTTTATTAAGCTGCATAGGTAATATTTAATACTTACTTTTAGAATGGCCTCTACTATTCCTCTGGTACTCCAGTACAATTTGGAATACCAAGACTGTAGACAGAGATAGAAACTGAGAACTGCTCACTTTGAATCTCTCATTTCTATTGTATTACGTTTGGTATAGTTTCAGCCAAATTCACATAAGATAAGACAAGGCTCATGGTGACACTGTAAAAAACCAAACAAAAACAAAACCCCTAAAACTGTCAGAATCAACAGGTTCTATTCTGAGATTTTTATCAAAGAGTTTTGTTAAGTCATGCCGATGGTGAGCTGTCGAGTCCTTGAAGCAGTTGACTATTTGTAGTGGGAATGAGGGAACTTAAGGAAATAACTGATCCTTTCTTCTCTGTAACTGAAATGCTGGTAGAAATAACCATTAAGTGAGGAAGAGACACAGCAGTAGGAATAGGAACTTGTTCTGGCACCCAGCTCAAAGGAAAGTATAGATTGCAGGTTGAAAATGACATAAATCCATGATATCTATTTTTGCTCTGAAAAAGCTTTGTGCCTTCCACAGAAACATTATACAGCCTCACTATGTAGCATCACTCAGTCCAGACATTTGTTTGATAGAGTTTTTGGAGAGGGCTGATTGCAGGCTTCCCACAATGATAAAGGGGTGGGAAGGAGTTTCAAAAGGCAGCTGGCTGCCTCAGTGCATGTGGAAATGATTACTTCAATGGTGCTTCTATTTTATAGAATTATTAACGATGTTGGGGGGAGGCTAGATGTCTTAGAAAGGCATCTTTTAAAATTATCGTAAATGTAAATGAAGAAATTAAATAAATCCTTATATTTGTCATCTCCCTTACCAGATCAGATAGCACGACAGTAGACAAAGCCCAACAATTACAGTTTAGACATGCAATGAAGTTGCTGCTGCTTAACAAGTATCATGCATTAGTTGAGCTGTGGTACAAGCTGTAACCACAGCTCCACCCGCAATAAGTCATACCTTCACCACATCCATGGTGCAGGGTCGCAGGCAGCAGAACAGAGGTCCACCTTGTTTGTTGGAGAATGTTTTTTTCCTGCAGCCTCTTCCTGTTGCAGCCCTGCCTGAACTCCCTGTTCTTCACCTGCTTCTCTCCTGGTGCTGCTCCCTGACCATGTACTGGCTGAGTTATACCCACTGTTGCTGTGGTGCCACCAAGACAAGCAGCAGGTTAAGCTGATCCACATCATATACTATGCCGTGCTGCCTCAAAATATAGTGTAGGTGCTGTCCAGGCTTTTATTTTTTTGTCTTTGGCAACAATCCTTGTGATAACATGACAAGAGAATGAGAAGTATCCTGCACTGGCAATACTTTACCTTAGACTTCTGTACACTCTAAAATTCTGTCCTGTCCAGAGCTGTTCTATGTCCCTAAATCTACCAAGGAATGCTCTGTTTGAGTAAGCTCTGTTGGCCAGGTTTTCATACCATAGTCTTTGGACAAGAATAGATTCTGATGAACAGACAGTAGAAGAGTCTTAAATGCACTACCAAACTGCCTAAGATATATTCTGATTTTTATGCCTGAATCAGTATGTGGCTGCAAGTTTTAGTGCTATAAATCAAAAGGAAAACAAAAAACGGGAGGAGAAATTTGGGTTAACACTAAAGTAGTAATTAATTCAACATTCACTGATATAAAACCACAATTTTGTGCTAGTCAGAATCCATATTTCTTTCTGGAAACAAGACTAGATTAATAAATACCACAAAAAATCCACCCCACATATGACTTGAACTAGGATTACATCACCACCAAACACAACTGTTTGAAGAAACTTTCTTTTAAGATAATTAATGCCAATGCACATTCATTGACCAAGAGTTGTAATCCAGAAAGGAAAGAAACACTTTCCCTACACAATGATATAATTTCTTATATAAAGTGGAGATCATAAATGAAATAGGATAAAGAATTTATTTTTATCATAGAATAAACAAATGGGAGAAAAAAAGGATGACACTTTTTTCTGACTTTTTTTGCTGTTTTCTGACCTGCGACTCTGTCTCTGGTTCAGATGTGATTTTTATCACATCATGCACACCCCCTCTCATCTATGTTCACCCTGCAGAGATGAAGATGACCTCAGCTACTAGAAGAAATTAAGAAAGTTTCCTGTGAGGCAGGTTATTCAGTTCTTCACTTGACAAAATTTCTTGCAGCTTGGCTCTGAAGTACAAGGCCATAGTCACCAGCCCCCCCTCATGCTGCCCCCCACTTTGCCCAGGACAGGAGAAGCCAGTTAGTTTTTCACTTCCACTCTTGGCAGTTTTGTGTTAGCACTGCAGGAGAAATGTCAATGGGAAGTGAGAAGAGCTGTCCATGTGAAAACACCTCAAAATTCACTCCTTCTCAAGCTTTGTAACAGAAAACCTAGTTTCATTGTCCAAATCCAGTAAAGCTGTTGTTGATGAATACAAAAAGAAATTAAGAAGGGATTCTTTTGCCCAGTCAGGCTAAAGGACTTCCAACAGTAGAACACTAATTCATTTGTTTTTCTTTTCAGGCCTTGATCAAGTCCCTCCTGCAGATTTTTTTTTTCTTTTTTTTTTTCCCCCCCCCTTAGGATGTTGCTTTTCCAGAGTGTTACATTTCCCACCATGTCCAGAGTCCCTGATTTTACATAAAAATTCTCTTGTTATCTTTGCTTTCCTTAAAATAAGTGCTCTTGAAAATTAGTGATGATTTCAGAATCCCAGCTACACTTAAAGTAACTTTCTAGACATTCTGATGGTGCAGAAAGTTTTGATTGTGTAACCTTCATGCACTCTGATGTCTCAGCAAGTAGGAAAAAAGGCAAAAAATTGCAGAATGTATTAATTTATGTTTACCTATATTTTATTTTTCCACATTTCACAGTTTCTGTGAGGCTTTCCTGTACTACCCTGAGCTGTCGCTTTGTCAATAGAGGTTTCAGTTCTTTATTATCAAGGCAGTGAAGAAAAAACCTCCTTCCACTATGAAACCTTTATCAGCCTAAAGTGCAATAAAGTATCTCACTTGCAGAAAATACTGATAAAAAAACAAGTCCTGCTCCATATTTTTTTGCTAAACACTTAGAGATAATGTGGTCAAATACTTCAGAAATAATTTCTGAGATGAAGGAAATTATGTACTTGATTGAAAGCTGAGTTAATTGGAAATTTAGTGAGAACTGCAATTCTAGTTGTACCAGTATACATTTAAAAGATTCTTCATTTCCACAATAAATGCAGGTTATTCTCTAGAAGTTGCAGCTGACCACATACCAGCTTCTAATTACTTGCAAGAAAAATAATCTTTCACTAGTAGCTCCCAGTGTCTCATGAGAGAGGGAGGGTGGAAAAAGGAAGAAAAAAGGAAAAAGAAGAACATGGCAGGAAGGGTGAGAAGATTTATTAAACTGCCTCAACAGTTGCAGTTTGTGTCCCTGAACCTTTTTTGCTTGAGCTTTTAACAAAACGTGGAGAGGGAGAGAAGGAAATACATATTATTAGTAAAAAAAATAAAATATATATATATACACACTAATATATATACACTATATGTATATATTACTATATGTATTAGTACTAGTACATATATATAGAGTAATATATATATACACACTCTCTCTATATATACTATATATAGTATATATATATAGCAATATATATATACACTCTATATATATTACTATATATAGTATATATAGCTTAATACATATATATTAGTAAGGTAATATATTTCATACACAATTTGTTCATTTTCCAATGGACAAACTCATCAAGTTACCACAACTGTTTTATTTAATTATTACCTCTATCTTAGGTACATCTATTTAAAATCTTCAGGACCTTCCCTGTCCTTGTTTTGCTTTGGAATGCTTGCACTTTAAGTCCTGATAATGACTTGGAGTGCCATTATAACTTTGAATCATATTGCACATTTTCACTGTATTAAAAATCTCTGTTATTTTCATTTCATTATGTGCTTTAAAAGGGCACAAGCTGTCTGAAGCAAGTTGCAAGGACCAGTCTAGAAAAGTTAGTATTAAATATTCTTCTTCACTACATTTGTTACTGAGGCCGTGAATAATGACTTACTGTGGATTTCAGTAACCAATCACCATAATATTTACTGGCAATGACTCCATGCAACTTGTTGCTGTAGAAACTTATTCTTGGGCTTAATCCAGATCCCTGAGGAGGTGTCTGTTATCACAAAAGCCACCACTGAAGCAACCATCTGTAGCTGCAGTCTTGGAAGAGAGGGACCAGAGACTGCACAGTTCAAGATTCTAAACTACCATCTCACCCACACAGGCTACTTGAGACTAATAGTGAGGCTGCATCACCTCATAATAAGCACGTGTTGGAAATCTTTGTTTTTCTTTCTGCTTTCTATAGGAGGTACAAATTTTTCACTGCTCCCCCTAGAGAGAATATCTACTGAGAAAACAAGAACCAATCTGCAAAACTCAAGCAGAAGAGGAATATCCCAACCACCAACTTCTTCTCCCTCCTTTTTCTTGATTAATTCTAAAAAAACTATCATTTGATAATATTTTATTGATTTTTTAATATTAAAATAGAAATAACAGTAATACTTTTTTTACTAAGAAGTTTTCCAGGAAACGTCCTGTAAAAGTAGAGCTGTGGCAATGTTTTTCCCCTTATGTGCCAGACCTGGGGAAAGATAGTCAAGTGTACAAAGGGATCTGCTGAGGATTATCCACAAGCATGCAAGCAGCCACTTGCTCAGTTTCTGGACAAAGCCGGATTCTGGAGGGACTGGCTGGAAGCACAACATGTGGGATACTGGGGTTGCCTTCCAGCAGCCTGCTTGGACTTGCTGATCAGCTGAACTGCCTTTATGTAGACATCCTGAGGTGGATAATAAGGAAGATATTGTTTAATTTTTTCCATGTAAAAATGAATCATTTCTTATTTTAGCAAAAATGCCACATTTCCCAAGGGACCAGTTGATTTTATGAAGTGGGAGTTTTCAACAAAAAAGTTGACTGACTGACTTCCAGATTTACAAGTCTGAACGAGGAAAATGTCACTGCATTTCAATGGTGATGTATGGCAAAGAGACTGTGTCTATAAAGGACCCGCTTCCTAGCTTTCATCCAAATAAAGTTGATTTTATGTTACCATTTTATTCTTGTTACCAGTCTGCAATCTTTGAAAGAAGGTAGAATCAAGAAAGGACCATGAAGGTCATCTAGTCCAACCCCCCTGCAATGACCAGGGACATCTTCAGCTAGATCAGGTTGCTCAGAGCCCTGTCCAACTCGATGCTGAATGCTTCTAGGGATGTGGATCTACCACCTCTCTGAGCAACCTGTTCCAGTGTTTCTCCACTCTCATTGTAAAAAATTTCTTCCTTGTACCTAATCTGAATCAACCTTCTTTTAGTTTAAAACCATTACCTCTTGCCTATCTATAGACCATGCTAAAATGTCTGTCCCCCCCTTTTATATAAGCCCCTTTTAGGTGCTAAAAGGCTGCAATAAGTTCTCCACAAAGCCTTCTTTTCTCCAGTCTGAACAATCCCAGCTTTCTCAGCCTTTCTTCACAGAAGAGTTGTTCAGTGCCTCAGATCATTTTTGTGGCCCTTCTCTTGACCTACTTCAACAAGTCCACATCTTTCTTGTGCTGAGAGGTCCAGAGCTGGATGCAGTAATCCAGATTGGGTCTTGCCAGAGTGGAATAGAGGTGCAGAATTGCCTCCTTTGATCTGCTGGTCATAATCCTTTTAATGGAGCCCAGGACATGGTTGGCCTTCTTGGCTGCAAGTATTCGCTGGCGGCTCATGTCCAGCTTTTCACCCGTCACTAAGTACTCTCGGCAGAGCTCTTTATCCAACTGAAACTGGTGTTTGCCCCAACCCAGGTTCAGGAACCTACATTTGGCCTTGTTCAGCCTTGTGATGTTCACATAGGCCCATTTCTCAAGCTAGTCCAGCTCCCTCTGGATGGCACCGTGTCCCTTAGGTGTGTCGACTGCACCACTCAGTTTGGTGTCATAGCAAACTTACCAAGAGTGCATTTGATCCTACTCTTAATGTCACTGATGAAGATATTCAACAGTCCTAGTCCTAATGCAGACACTTGAGGGATACTATTTGTCACTCGTCTCCATTGATACAATGAGCCATTGATCACTACCTTCCCAAGGACCTTCTTTCTACCCTTTTTAAAAATGTGTGCTATGCTTCCCTTTATCCAGTAACCAGGGACTTTACTTGACTGCAGTGGCCTTTCAGATATCATGAAGTGTCTTGGCAGCTACAGCAGTGAATTCCCTCAGGACTCTGGTGTGCATCTCATTAGATCCCATAGATTTACGTATGTTCAGCTTCCTCAGGTGATCACAAAGCTGAAGTCCAACAGTGGGAGAGAATTTGCTACCCAGTCTTGCAGTCCATACTCTTGAGAGGGAGGTTGTCAGTGAAGACTGAGGTAAAAAAATTGTTGAATACCTTGTCCATTGTTACCAATTTGCCAGTCATGTTCATTGGAGGAGGTACACTTTCTTTGACCTTTTCTGGCTGACGTACCTGCAGAAACCCTTCTTATTCATTGTGTCCCTTACCAAGTTTAGCTCAGAGAAAACATTCAGTTCAGATTGAGAAGTCCTGAGAAGTACCCCCAAGGGTACTGGCAGGAGCAAGCACTCTGGGACTACGTGACAAAACTGGCCAATCAAGATCCTTTCCTCCATATTTTTACTTCTCATAGAACTGCACAGCTCTGCAACCTCCTAAGGAAGCACTTCAGCCCATCTTGATGTTTAAAAGTATTGTCCTACAAGTGTAACATGATGTAATATAAATGTTAGTATGCTCCCAGATTTTTAACCTGATATAGTCTAATCTGGAATATTTGGGCTGCAGTGGGAATGTTTCTTCTCCGACTCACGAGCACGAGTGTTTGCTCTGCTTCCCTAGCTATAACCTAAACTTGGCTTCAAAGGAGAAAGCTGACCTTCTGTGTAGTTCCTATTGGAGATTGCCAAGTTACCCCTAAGACACTAAAAATAATTTGTAGTTAGCTTAGAATGACAAGTTTAACATTCACTTATCAAGTACAGCAATTTATTTTTACAATGTTGCAAAATGGCTTGGGCCCAGCTAATTTCACTTGGAGGAACAAACACTGCCACAGCCAGAAGGCACAAAATGTGCAACAATAATCCTTAAGGCAACACACTGTAATTTGCCTTCTTCTGTTTAATGCCATGTCAAACAGAAGGATTTCTACACATTTCAGATGGTGACTGTGTTGGCTTCCTCTGGTTTGAGTTTAAAAAACAAAAAAAAAGAAATTCATTTACTTCAGAGAGCTGTGATAGATGAAGGATATGACATGCACTGAGCATGCCTAGTTCCTTGCTCATGCCAAAAAATTCCCAGAAGGATAAATCTCGTTTCCTGCCTTACTTCATAGAATTTAACTTTTTAAACAAGTCATGTTCTGTGGTTTGGATTCTGTGTTTATATCAGGGTTTGTTTCCAGCCTCATGGACAATAATAGTACATGAATCTGAAAATCTGAACATTTTCATGTGGAGAGAAATCTTGGTGTTTTAATCTCACTTTCACTTTTATTATTTGCATTAATTCTTATGAACCAGCCCTTACAGATAAGTTGCAATAAAAGCTGATGTTTTCCAGGTATGAGTTGGAAAATATGCAAACTTGAGCTTTCATTTAAATCAAACTTATTTCCATGATTTCAGGCTGTACTTATATATTTTTACTGTAGACTTTATTTATTTTTAGAAAATATAGAGCTGGAAATTAAGACTTAATTTTAAAAATATGTCTGTGTTTAAACTGACTTGTGCATTTTATACATACATATACACACACGTACATATGTATATAAACGCTTTGTTATCTACAGGTTATATCTGGATTCAGGTCCAATTGGAAGCAGAACATGAGTTATATTGAACCTGTTAGCCTGACTGTATTTAGAAAATTGTAAGAATCTATATTCTTTTCTGGATTTCTATTAATAGCAGCATCTTTAAGAAAAAAAAAAATAAAAGACAGATGCTTCTATGTGATATGATTATATCTTTCAAGAACGTGCACTTCTAACATACAAAAATTTCAGAAGGTATGCAAATATAATGTACACTTATAAAGGAGACATAAACACACAGAGAGAGAAAGGGAGGCTTAACAAGTCTTGCTAGATTTAAAAATTCAATATTGTCCCAAATTATTTCTATAACAAGTCTCCAAAACTTTATTCATATAAGCAACAGCAGTTCTGCTTAACAGGTTTGTGACAATCTAGTGAAAGAGCAGTCATATCTGTGTAGGGAAAAAAAAAGAAACAAAAATAAATTAAATAGTTGGTGTTACAGAATCTTGATAAGTGAGTTAGCTTCTAGTGGGCTTGGGATTGTTTGTTGCATTTTTTAATTAAACCCACATCTTTTTCAAACCTTATCTAGGTCTACACTACATTTTTACCTACTCGTATTCTAGATTTTAGTGTATTATAAAAATGTTATTTCTAACTACTTAACACATACCTCACTAACCTTACCTCACAGTAGCTATTCCTAGATATAGTTGTGAATATATATATATGTGTGTTTATATTGGAATATAAATATGAATATATGTATGTGTATGTATCTATATATATGCCCACAAAAAATCAGCAAAAGTGATTTTATTTCAGATTCTATTATAAGAAAAAAGAATAGAAATAAGAATAGAAATAAGAATAGAAGGAAGGGTTCCCTATGGTTTTTGGCTAGAGCTTAAGCAGAACAGCTGGTGCTTGTCAAAAGTGGCACTTCTATGCGTTGCTGCTTGCTTCCACTGAACAATCTTCTTATCGCTAACTATTCTTTAAGCAACAATGCAGATTTTGTCATGACAATATTTTTTTTCCTTCTCAGTGTAGGACTAAATTTGAAAATTTTAGCAAATAGTAGTAAAATAAAAGTACATACCAAATCAGTTCAGTACAACTCCTTTCTCTTTCCATTGTAGCAGTATGTATGAGATTTCAGATCCCAAAGCTTGTTTCTTGACACCCAAAATACATAGTAAATGGCAATCTCTGCTTTCATTGTTTAATAGCTTAAAATATGTCTATAAACCTCAGTTCCATTTTCCACTCAAGGATGTGTGACCTTTATGTAGAAACTCCAAGAGCAGTTCAAAGAGGAATTCCTTCAAAAAGGGATTTCTTCAAACTAATGCAGACATTTTTCATTGTCTGGCCCAAAGAGAAGTAATAAAACCAGCTGCTTCCAAAGTATTCCTAGGGAGGAGGAACGAAAGAAAAAGGAAAGAGGGAGACTAGCATGCTATATGCTTGGTCCACACACTGCCATGTGGTCCCTATTGTATAAGACCAAGATATGTGGACCTTGAGCATAGTCCATATATGAATCAGGATGCCATTCAGCTGCTGCTCCAGTACATAACTTCATAAGAGCAGACGCAACACAGCACTGGCTGTAAGAGACATTTAGAGAGTAACAAAACCTAAACGATGCTTCCCCAAATACTATCTCAACTTCCAACTATTTTTAGGAAATGTCCTGAGTTTGACAGGTTTTATTGAGCCAGTAATCATCACTGGAATTCTTTTATGAATTCTTATTTAATTTCTCCTTGAATCCACTTAAGATTTGACACCTACAGCATTCTTTGGGAAGACACTTCATAGGTCCACTGGTGTATGGACATAATGAACAAGATTTTTTTGAAACTTTCTGCTTCTTTCTTCTTTGGATCTTCATGGGATACTCTTGCGAGATGTAGTACCTAGCTCAAACCATACTGGTAATGAAATTCCAGCTATGTCTGGTGGCCATGTTCTTATTTAAAGATAAAAATTGTTCCAAAATCTTGTGTTCCTAGATCTAAGAAAGAAAGGGTATCTTTGAATTTGAAGCATTGTGCTTTCACAAGACTAAGACAAGGTCTGTTTGCTGAACCTCTGCAATTTTGTGATACTTCCTGTTGTGTTGTAGCTCCCTTTTCTAGCTAAATCTAAGCATGCTACCCAATTCAGATGGTCTGTTGGCTGCCTGGGATGTGGACAGCCTCACATATAATTAATACCCAGCATACAGTAACCGAAAATTGTCTGGGTAACCATGGCACTTGTAAATAAATAAAAAGAATGTCAATCATTACTACAATACAGTCCCCTCTAAAATAAAACAATCTCTATAAATGGGTAGATTCTATGAAATTGTTCTCTTGGGGCCATCTCCTCTTCCTCATGCCTGACATGGGAACATTGTCTACATGATCATAACACCAAGTTCTCAACCTGGTACCTCTTGCTGTCTCTCTATCTTGTTGCCTTAGTTGCTTTTTTAGATAAATATAAATAATCCCGTTTGCTTTGCTTTTTACTGTTTTCCTTAGATTCTGTTTCCACTATAACTGAACCCTCTGATATCCTCCTCTTTGTTTCTTTGCCAATAATCTTTGATAAGTACTTTTCTAATATCTTAAATTTACTAAATAATACCCCTAAATATTTTACTGAATTCTTGGAATATTTTATATTTAGCTACTCTTGCTGTATCAGAGTTTCCTACATACTTTTCATTCAATTCACCTCCTAGAGATTGTGAGTCTTTTTGCAGTGTTTACCTGAGGAGCAGGTATCTCCTGAAGCACTGCCTGGTTTTATGTGAATTCCTTTATTCTCATGCCCTGCTGATGTACTGAAGAAAGTTTTTGAAGTATGCTTCTCAGATAAACTCAGGGATTATGCCCCAGGAATGCACCATGGAGCAGATAAACTATCATGAGAAAAGGAACATTTCAGGTGCTTGTGCAATTTTATTTTGTTTTAATTGGGACAAGATTATCTTTACAGCTGCATCTGCAGGAATTTATCAGTTTACTTGCAACCTTCCTCCCTCTGTACTCAGCTGCCTTCCACAAAGCCATGTCACTTATCACCGAGGTATACTTTTCTACAGCTGCAGGCTTATAAGTCTGTCTTTGAAAGTTACAAGGAATATATCCAGTTTCACCAAAACAGTGAATCTTGCCCAAGCATATGAAACTACAGTCTCTGTGCCAAGAACAGCAATGAAGGAAAAGGTATTTTTCATATTAAAAAAATGTACTGTGATTCTCTATCTACTTAACACACTTCATAATGAGATTCAAGCTGTACAAATTTAGCCAGATTTTTAGTCATCATGTATCTTCTACATCAGTAAATTAAATAGGACTAGGGTATTATGAAATCATAGAATCATAGAGTGGTTTGGGTTGGAAGGGACCTTAAAGCCCATGCAGTTCCAGCCTCCTGCCATGGGCAGGGACATCTCCCACTGGATCAGGTTGTGCTAAACCTCATCTAACCTGGCCTTGTACATTCCAGGAATGGGGCATCCATGACTTCCCCGGGAAACCTCTTCCAATGCCTCATCACGTTCATTCTGAAGAAATTTGTCCAAACGTCTAATCTAAATCTTCCCCTTTCCAATTTTAAGCCATTTCCCCTTGACCTATCATTCCATGCCCCTTTAAAAAGTCCCTCCCCAGCTTACTTGTGGACCTTCTTCAGGTACTGGGAGGCTGCTTTAAGGTCTCCCTGGAGCCTTCTCTTCTCCAGGCTGAACAACTCCAACTCTCTCAGCTTGTCCCCGTAACACAGGTGCTTCAGCCTTCTCATCATCTTTGTAGCCCTCCTCTGGACCTATTCCAACAACTTTATATCCTTCTTATGTCAGAGACTGCAGAACTGGACACGGTACTCCAGGTGAAGTCTCTCAGGAGCAGAGCAGTGTAGAGGGGCAGAATCCCCTCCCTCGCCCTGCTGGCCACACTCCTTTTGATGCAGTCACTGAAGTTTCAGCAGCTACACTGTTAAATTCTCTGATCTGATTTTTCAACAAGGTCAGTCAAAACATTTCTGAATATTTTATGGCACTACTCAGAACTTAGCGCGAACTCTTCCCAGTACGTGTTTTGGACAGTAAAGTAATTTAATAGTGTAGATGGAGCCAGGCCTTGGTATTTGACTTCGAGGCAAGAGAGTAGTCCTTGGCATATTTTATTTACTATTACAGTTCAAGATTATTGAAACAGTGCTCCTGAAATAACAAGTTACCTACCTTGTCAAAGGAAACAGTTGTTTGATAAGTACTTTGGAAAGCCTCTGGAGGAAGATATCACTTGTCTAACTTAAGTATTTGGGTTCAGATACCATCTTCACTTACTGCTTTGGGGCAGAATTGTCAACAGGAGAATAGTTAATGGCATAATACTTCTGCAATGGCTTCCATCTGGAGAATCACAGTTCTTAGTACTGCAACATAATTATGCTCATTAGAAAGAGGGAAAATGAGGCATAAAAAGAATCCTTAGCTCTCAGAAAGGCACTGTTCCTGTCAGGGTTACAACTTGGTCCCTGATGAAAGCAGGCAAATGCAGATTTAAGTTACACAGAAAACAAGATAATATTTCTTTTGGACAGTCACTCCCCTTTAACTTCTACTTATCATGCAGTATGACATGACGTGGATTAACAGCTTGTAGAATCCAATCATCCAATCACAGAAAATTGAACTGAAAAAGGATTTTGAGAGGTCATACGGTACATTGCATTGCCCCAAGACAGAACCAGCTCTGTTAAGGACATTGTGGACAGCTGTTAGAAAAACAGCTGTTTTTAAAGACTTGTAATGATGGCAATTCCATACTCCCCCTAAGCAAAGTGTTCCAGTCCTTCACTATCTGTACCACTGGAATGTTTTTCCTAATGCTTAACTTTAATCACCTTTTCAGCCATGTAAGCCCATTATTTTTTGTCCTATCCACTTCTGGCACAGAGGGAAGATTCCTTTCTTCACTGTAACAGCTGCTCTTTTCTGGGTTATGCATGTCCAGTGCTAGTGCTTTTTCTTAAATGGTTATGTTTTCTAGCTTTAGGATCATCTACATGTGCTGTTAGTCATGGGACTACACAGACAGTTGGATGAGCTCCCTAAGCCAAGTTACCACATACTGCCAAGAACAAGGAAGAGAACATGACCGCATAATTGGGGAAAAGGTAAAAAAATACCAGTAAATCCTTTCATAACAGCATAGACTAAAGTTTACTTAACCCATCATGAAGCTTAAATGAAGAAAGCAGGTTGTATTAGTAACATCAGGGAAATGTGTCTTTGAATGAAAAAGAAAAACTGTTTTTTTTTTTTCCACATACTTTCTTCTACATCACAATATACTAATTAGCATGAGTAGTTAGACAAGTCTTCTTTTAGATGAAAACTTCCTTTCTTTTGCAGCTTTTCCTTGCACTCCACTGTCCAGACTCAGTGCTACTCCAAACAATGGTAGAAACGGAGTCATCTGTATAATCCCTACAGTCTTGAAGAGCTCAGCACTGGAAGACCACCCAGACACATGCATTAAATATTCCTTCAGCCTTCTTCCTTGTGAACAGAATACGTTTTAGGATGCCTGCCTAAAACCTTGGTTAAAATTCATCTTTTTGGATTGAGGACCAGATTTTACCAAGATTCTCTTTTCTGGGAGAATAGCTTCATCATAAAATTCCATGTTACTCTGAAGTGGACATCTCTAACTGCATAATGATATATAGGAGTGTTTACTCCTCTAATGCTGCCTGATATATGCCTGGATAATTTTAGGTACTGATTCTCATGATTAACAGTTTGAAAATAGGTATGTAAACCAGCTTGGACCCAGAATCTGTAACTATAATCATATTAGCAAAGTGGTTAGGATCAGGGCCCAGAAACAGTTATCCAAGTGGTTATAATTGTTAATTTATTCCCTGATGCCCTTTTGGCTCACATCAGATAACACTATCTGTCTGGGAACTAGCACACGCCAAGTCCCATTCCCAAGGGGCATCTTGAATGCAGACACCCTGGTCTGTAATGTAAAATAATATATTAGTGTGGCTGTGGTGAGACCATGTAATTTGGCTACCAGGCCATCAAATCGGTGTTGACAACTTTTTCCCTTCTACCTTGTGTTCATATACTGTTGGGGCAAACATTTTGAAGGGATCAGATAACTTCCTAAATTCTTGCCTATAATATTTTTAAATATTTTTATAATTCCTAAAATCTTCCCATCGAATAAGCCTCATAGGTGTGAAGTTTAAACAGATACTTGTGCTAACTAATTTTTTGACACAAATAAAATCATGGCACCTTTTATCCAGTAATAGCTTCTTGGTTTTCAGCAGAACTTTACTGTCAACATGGATTATTAAATCTTGTGTTAACATATTGATACAAGCAAACTTTAATTTGGATTGAAATACAACCCACCATCAAGTAGGTAAGATAGGCTATATGGCTGTGGAACAGCTCTTTGGTCAGCCAAAATTGTCTACCTATAAAGCTATTCGTTTACTCAAGTTTCAATAAACACCTACTTATGTGAATCTCTCTTCCTTTCATATTTGCCTTTTTCTGCACTATTACTATATTTCAATTACCGTTTATCACAAGATTCATGATAATTTTTCTGGCCTTTTAAAGAGGCAGAACTTTGAAGTAATGATGGGTCCTGGAGTCACCATAGATAACATTTATAAATCAGACAGCTTAACTGGAAACCCAATCAAGGATTCTTAGGATTTGTACTGAATCTCCGGGATTGAGGCTTTATTCCTTTCATGATTTCCATTTCTTCCTTTTTATCATATCACATTTTCTGGTAACTGCAAGTGGAATGAAAGAGTTAGTTAAAGAAAAAGTGTCTGTAAAAACAGTTTGTTTGTATCATTTTCAGTCCTGGCCCCCAAATACAACCCAGTATTAACAGTTTAGAATTACAGTGTTAACATTTTCTGTTTGTAAAGTAAGCTAAACATTTAAGAAAACTGTATTGCAACACAGCTTTGTTGTCTTTAATGCATCAGAGATTTTTTGTCTGATAATGATACACTGTATTTCTAAATTTTTATGTTCTTGCAAGTATAGAATTTCTGTGAAGTCCAATTGGCTCTCACTTATCCTTTAAAAACAGAGGGTTTGAGAGTTTTGTTGTATTTATTCTAGGGTATTATACTAATGTTGCACAAACAAAGGAGTATACTCAGATTACTGCAACATTCACAAAATGAAAAGTCATTGGATATACCAGGATTCAATTTTTTAAAGTCCGCTCCAGACAGCCAGAAGTGGCTAGAAAAAAAGTTTATTTTGCTTTCTATTTGAAAACATTTTCATCCATGGCAGTTAGCCTGATCCCTACTGGGAAAACAGACCTAATTTTGTCCTGCTTAAGACAAACAGAATTCCCAATGACTACACTGGGAACTGAACTAGGAACAGAGAATAAGGCCTTATAGACTTTAAGGAATATCCCCCTGCTTTCCTAATATAATCTCTGTAGCTAACCAAGTACTTACATTGTAGCTCTGTACCAAAGTGCTTTGCAAACTATCACATCCTCGTGCAGTGCTTTTGGACTTCTGATAGCGATCATAATTTTGTAGGGAAAAGACATATTAAAATTGCTGCATATCCTGTGTGGTTCTACACCTTCCTGGATAGAGTTGACAGCTTTGAACATAGATTCTGTAACAATGAAAATATCATCTACTTTCCCATGACTTTACTACTAACAACTTCAGTTGGTTACAATAAATGGATATCTTGGGTTTAGAGAATAGTAAATACAGCATAGAAAAACAACCCATTTCCAAGAATATATTTTCTATGTGGTTAGGATATGTTACACTATTCCACATAACTACGCTAGTTAGTGCTTGGAGATAATAAAAAGAGGAGAAATCTGAATGGGAAAGCCAACTTTGGCAGGACAATACAGTTGGTTTTGAGGAATGAAAAACAGAAGTCTGAAAAAAAAAAGAAAGAACCCAAAAAGAGATCAGAAAACCTGTTTTTCAAATGTATATCAGACAAAGGGTAGATTATGGAGAAGTTTAAAAACAGAAGTTAAAAAAGAAAGGGTAAAAAATGTGCGCTGTCTTTTTTTTTAAAGATGGAGTGCAACTGGAAACAGCAAGCAGCCAAAGGTCAGGGTCAAGAGTAATAGAATCCTGGCACTATGTTCTAGTTTATCTTCTACACAATGAACTCCTGCCAAACCATATACACAATGTCGTACGGCAGGGAAAAGTGTCTGATGCATCTCCAGAGTATTTATGAGGGCTTCTGTTTTGAAGATAGTTTCTTAGGTAACAGAATAATAACATAATGGGACTATTTCTCATTTATCAGGACTTTTATTTCCCCCTTTTTTTGGGCTTATTCTGCAAATTATACTGTGATTATTGTTTTCCCCTTTCTGTACTCTGTCTCCCAGTATTAAGGGGATTGGGATTTTTTTCAATTTTATTTTTCAATTTGCATTAAGAGAAAGATTTTGATGGCGGTGGTACAAGGGCTGATTCAAATAAGACTAAGTATTGCTCAGCACCTTTGGAAAGAAATAGCTGAGTTGGAATGATACGCATTCACAACTTTTAAAGGAGATCAAAGAAGGTCTTGATTAAGTTGTTGCTTCTTGGACTGTGTGCCTTTCTGTCTCTCATATAGTACTGTGTCATGTTTTGTTTATTTTAAGCATGGTAGTATATTTATAATCGTCTTGCAAAGCCTTTCTCCTCCAGTATAAAGTCAGAGCACTATCCAGTAGTTTGTTTCTCTGCATTTCCCGTTATTTCACAAATGTGTAAATATTTCGAAACTAGTTTTAGAGAACAGTGTATCTAAAGAATATCACATTTTTAACCAAAAACCTCACAGGTGTACAGGATGAAATGCAACAAAACAATATGTCAGATTCTGATTCAGCACTGGGAGCAAAATATCTTCATTAATGGAACATGGATTAAGCTCACAGCAGCTGTTTTCTAATATTTATATTCCAGCCGCTCATGAACATTTATTAAGGGACAAGTGAGATCACATTAACTGCAGCAAAACAAAATCCACAAATTCACTTACTTCAGTGTAGCCTGTGCCTAATTTTCTAGCTCTGATGTGGCTTCCCTCCAAGGAAATTATTCATGTGTCCTTGAAGATTACTGAACAAATAAGGTAGCACGTAAGATGAGATGTTATCTGTTTCAAAAATTTGACTTCAATAGAAGTATTCACTGTGTTTAATTTTTTATGACCATTAATAAGAGAAATATAGATGTAGGCTGAGTTCACTCCAGTAAATGAAGAGTTTCAGTGAAATGAAACCCCATGAAAACTGTAAGAACTGAAAAGTTGTTCCTTTTTTACTTTGAGAAGTCAATAAGGAATGTAGGACTCAACATTAGCATTAAATAGTCAAGGAGGTTCATAGTATAGGAGATTTATAGCATGAAACAATGGAGTTAGTTCAAAAGACAGGACAGTGCATAGGAGGTGGTTTGGAAGGACAAGTTCAGCTCCGGTCTCTCACTTAATCGGACTCCAGTACTGTGCTGTGATTAGTAAAAGCAACATTATAGCAAAGAAGTGACTGTAAAACAGTGCTACACTAAGGGAAAACCTGAAGATGTTAAGAGTTTGGTTTGAGATCATTTTCCTTGAGATACTGGCTTTCGGCACTGAGTTAACAAGCCCAGAGGGACTGTGACTCCCAATTCTGTTCAAGGCTTTATCAGACTCAATCCACTGTAGGAGTTCTTAATCCCAGAGAACCACTCAAAGATTGTAAATTACACAGTAGGCCAGATCATGCAAAAGCATCTGCAGCTGCATAATTCTCAGGACTAAATTTCCTGGGGCTATGGGTTGTTTATAATTCATATTGTTAGAAAACCGTATTGATTTCTGAGAGTTGTTACTGGTATCTGAACAAACAGCAGGGAAAGGGGCAACCAAACAGTGTTAAACAGATCAAATACCAGACAGTGGTTCTGCCTGCAACAACAGAAACAAGAAGTTTATCCCTTTTCAAGTCAAACATCAGGAACAGCAGAGTTTTTAGTAGCACTGTCTGAGAAACTGTAGAGAAGGACAGCCCTTTCATTACAAGACATTCATGTACCACCTAGACCCCCTTTAAAAGAAGCTATTTTCAGTTGCATATTCTACATGCTAAAATACCTTTTTCTCCTTTTCAAGATCATCTAACGTTTTGAAATATTTTGGTAAATGTTCTCTGCTGAGAACATTGTATTGATAATGGACTATGTAGCAAAATCAAATTGAAATGTTACTGGCTTTGTATAAAACCCAGAATACAGTATTTCTTTGGCCAGGGAACACCACTGCTAAAAACCAGTGAGGGTTAATCTTGCTTGCTGTTGCAAAAGCCTGTGTCCAAAACGTGCACAGAGTAATGCTGGCTCTAATTATTACACTGTATGGAGAGATCAGTCAACTTTATTCCTAGCAATTCACTAACTTTTCTTTTGTGTAAACTTGGCACAGAAAGGCTCCTGCTATTGAACTAAATAAAACCCTCAGCACATGGCCATGGCCCAAGGGGACACTTTATCATTTGTATATATAGAGACATTTGATTATGCCTTAATTACACAATATGCTGCTATTTATTTTCAATCAGTCTGCAAACTCCATAATTGTGGATTATTTACTGATGAACTACTTACAATCCATTATTCTATTATGTTAATGTATTCAAATCCAAAAACATACAAATGTTTAATAACCTATTTTAAATCAGTTGGGATTTTATTGGTCTTTGGGAGGAAATATCTGGAGAAACTGACAATTTGGTAAATCAGTTACACAACATTGAAGACAAACTTTGTTTTCTCCATTTTTTAAGTTTCTAAAAATTGTGTAATTTATCATTTCACTATTATTTGCTACTGTACTTATGGTTGTCGTCGTCTCCGGATGGTATTTAATCAATTGCAGAAATCAAACAAATAAGGTACTGGACAACATTTCCTAAAGTTCTAAATAGTAGGATTCTCCAAATTGTAAAAATGCTTCATAACTACTCGTTTGGACTCCTAATTTAAAAATTATAAATTACTGCTTTCCCTTTTTTTTTACTTCTCTGCTTAGCTTCTCCCTAGCCCTAGAGGGAATTACTTAGGATATTCAGTGTTTAGCCAAATCAGACCTTTTCTTGAATTCTATTAGGCCTTGAACTGCATTTTTCCTCATCTCCTGTGGAGATACTTCAGTCAAGGGATTACAGACTCTCCTGAAGTGGCACTATACTGCTATGCAAAGATTTTAATCAATCTCTGGGTCAGAGAGAAAAGGTTAGAACAACTCAATACTCTAAGGTTACAGGGCTGCATAAGGAGGCTGACGTGTCAGGTCCTGCTTCTGTTCATATAAAAAATTATGGATCTGCTCCAAAGCAGTTCAGAGGAAAGCTAAATTAAAATAGTTTATATCCTAGATAACTGTGTAACCTTGACTTTTGCCATGGAAAAGGTGAGAGGGAAGCAGGAAATAGGTGATCCACTTCTGATTTTTTTTTGCCAGCATGGTCTGATTTGTTGCATCATGAAACATCACTAGAGGCTCCAGACTGTAATGCTTAATTAAAAGGAGTAGCCAAAGATGTGAAGTGAGGTGAATGCCGAGTTTGCCTCCAGAAGCACACATTGACCTCATAGTCATGGACAAAATTTCTTACTTGCTCTGCTCCTTTCCAGAGCCACAGTTGAAATCTTTGGCAAATACATCAAGGATTTGCCAGGGTGTATGAACTTGCTAGACTGTTTCTCTTATGGGTTTCACTTGATATTGCAAGCTTCTGTAAGCGCAGACTTCTAAGTCTCCTCAAATTAGAAGACATCACTTTCTCCTTGGAAATATCTACCAGCCAGTTGCCTATTATTGACCTGATGGTGGTTCATGGTGGTACTGAAACAAAACCAGGATTCTAGCTTCTTTAGCAAGTAAGAATTGTAAAAAGGCAACATTGTTCCCATTCATCTGTTTCTGAAGGGCAATTCATAACTTTCAGCATAGTTTCCTTCTAAATCTCTTTAAAATGTCAGCCTACTGACAAAGATAGAAATTGCAGATAAAACATTTCAGGTAAGAAAATAAGAGACCCAGCTCAACAATTGCTTCTCTGGCTAACTTCTCTTTTATGACTTCTCAGAGGATTCCCTCTATAATGCAGAACTGTAGGATCAGACACAAGATTTATATAGTAAATTAACTGCATAAGTATGACAAAGTAAATCGCTACTTTAATATAGAAATAAAACATTACATTAAGTTTTCAATATAAATGATTTGTACAGAGGTTAGTAATTGAATACTAGATATTAGAAGCATATTACATACTTTAGTAGTATTTGTTATGGATGGTTACAAGCACTTTAGTAGGTGTTACTGATCTGTTCATTATTTATAAGTTCTAAGAAATGCTTTACCATTTACTAAAAAGGTTATTACTCAAGTATCAGCTCTTCAGGCATTATTTATAGATATTCCATAATGTTATGCATGATGGCTATATCATGTTTAATAAATCACTATTGTAGTTTTTCTGTCATTAGGTTTACTGAGATAATTTCATTGTAACTCCAAATTTTTAAGATCTTTTTAGTTATGGCTGAAGTTATACTATCAATATGAAAAAATAGTAATAAAAATGATACGTGTATTCAAAGTTGCTCAAATCAAGTAGTGGAAAATTTTAGTATTCATTGTATTTAAACAATTTCTTTTAAATTAGAAATCTGAGTCAGAAAGCAACTCAGATTGCTCACTTGGTTTGCAATAAAATAGCAGTTAATTTCACATTTTCTACAGTGGCTTTGTTCCACCAGGATGTGGACAGTAGATCTAAATGGTCACAATGACTGTGAGCATCAGGCTAACAGCCCATAAATGCCCACTGTACCTCAAGAATGTTGAGACACATCTGTCCCATTCTGCTTGCTGGATTTCATATAATCATAGAATCACTAGGTTGGAAAGGACCCACTGGATCATTGAGTCCAACCATTCCCATCAGTCACTAAATCATACCCCTCCACACCTCATCCACTCATCTTTTAAAAATCTCCAGGGAAGGTGACTCAACCATCTCCCTGGGCAGCCTGTTCCCGTGAACATAAAGAATGGAAGTTCTGAAAGCGAAAATACTCTGACAGCTTGGAGACCAGAAAATATAAGAAAGTGTAGTAGAATTGTTGCCTGGATTGCTATGTAACTTCATATGTCTGTATGCTTACTACATATGCAGATTATATATGTGCATACATACACACACACACAATATCTCATTGAGACAAATTTTAATACTTCCTGACAATTTCTAGTATTTTCAAATCACACATGAGAAAAATATCCCTGTAAATGCAGAATATTTTTTACCCTTTAGAATAAATGTTCCTGTTAAGGGAAAAGAAATCTTTCAACAGTCTTAAACGAGGTTTTGTTTGGTCACTCAGATATGATCAAGACCATTATTTACATTTTAATACTTTCATGATCTTAACATGAAAATAGTACTATTTGCTTTGTTTTTCTTGAAGTTCCAGTCATCTTATTTTGTGAGGGACCTAGCATTTGTAATAAAAGTATATTTGAGACCTCAGAGACACAAAGGAGAACTCAGAAAGGTATCTTGAAATGCCTACTGAGACTTCTTTGCATATTTTCTTCATCAGAAAATACTTCTACAACAACTCTGCAGTTTTCAAGTGAAGAACAGGTTTTTAAAACATTTCCTTTTTAGGATGTTCTGGGAAACCCAAAGTTAATATCTAAATAAGTTATGACTTTAAGGATCATTCAGGTTATTATCTTAGGATGAGGGAAACCTGCTGCCATTGATCACTAAGCATTTTGGTGTTAGTGAAAACAAACCCAAGGTCTTCATTTTACACATATGCAGGCTAGAAAAACTCCACTTCTCTTTTTTTTCTTTAAATCAGAAAATAATTTTCTTCCCGATACTGATTTTCAATTCATGTTGAAAATGTAAACACTGGAAAGCACAGAAGGAATTATCATACTTTGAGAAGGTGATACTTTGGAGACTAACGTTTAATGTAAGTGAGTATACAACATGAATATTTTAAAAAAATATGAAAACCAGCTGGTCAAAAGTTTACCCAAACCGAATGTACAAAGCGGCATACCTTTCAGTTGCACAAGAGATTAACATCACTTGGAGTACTAATGACTTTTGACTTCATGCAACTAGGTTTCTAGGTTTAGCTGAGTGGGCTTCGTCAGCATGCACCTACAGGAGATAAGACTGATGTTCTTAAAAATCATCAGTTCAGTATGCACTCAATCCCATAAATAAGCTGGACAGAATAGAGAATACTGATGTTCTGTTCATGTCTTTGGTTTCAGGCAAAAATTAATCTTTACAACAAAAATTTAAAACTTCCTGCCTTCTTTCCTGCTGATCAAGTAGGACTGAGCCAAAGCTTCTGAAACAGAGACATTCTCTCAGTTTTTAAAGTCATTAAAGGCCAGCAATTTTAAATTATGTTCTAACTTCAGGTGGTCATCTTCCAGGATACTTTTCATCCTTCAGAAATTGATTGAGTTCCCTTCTGCAGAAGCTCCTATCACTGTCCATTTTCAGTAAACAAATATCTTAAAAGAGACAAAGAAATTTTAGATACATCAGCTGTGTGATAAGTATCCTGTTATTTAAGGTACTTTTCTTCTGAATTTTTAAATTAAGTATGTTTCTATAGAAATCATTAAGAGATGGCTTACAGGTTGTTTTGATTCCTTTGCTGATTAAATATAAAATTAATATACTTATAAGTATACATTTGCTTATTTGTAATTTCTTAACCCCCTTAATACTTCCATATTTTCACTGTTCCTTCAATTCCTTAAGTAACAAATTATTATTATTTTGTTGTTCTCCTTAATAAAACATTCTTTATGTTTTATCTTTCAATTTTTTTTTACATCTGTTACTTTGTTTTCCCTAAAAACTGGATTTCCATTTTTATCACCTACTTTGGTTTTCATGAATGTTCTGAGGCTAAATTTTCCACTTAAATGCCCGCTTTATGTCTCAGCACTGATGTCCTTCATGTAACAGATCTCAGCATGGCCCTCTGCATTTTTGGGTTATATCTTGGCCATTAATCTTTCTTTATTGCGGTATGTTTAACAAACTGTTAAAAATAATGGTAGCTGGCAATGAAAAACTGTGGTGCCCTTTAAGAGGCATTGTTTGAACTGATATTTAAAGATTTCTTACTCTCTGGGGTCAGGAAAGTAACGTTTTCATGTTTTTACAAGTCGTTTTGCAGCAAGTCTTATATTATCCAGAAATGATTTTTAAAGTTTCAATAGCTTCTGGTTCTCTGTGCCACATCACCTTGCAATTGCCCCCAAATTGTTTCTGAATCACGTTTCCTCTGGCAAGGAGTGGTAACCCTCATTTCATATTACATTGTACAATGTACAGTGCTCTCACCCCACTCATAACAATGTTAATGTCAGAATGAAAAATGATAAAGCATAAATTAAATAGCAACCATATGTTTTCTGTAAGACATCTTTTTTTTTTTTTTTTGTTTTCTGACCCAGGTAAACAATTTTCTTGTATCTCCTGTTCAGATCTGCATTTCATCCTTCACATTTGCCTCACGAACACCAGAAAGGAGGCATCATGCCTATGTCCAGACAGCTGAACTTGAACTTCAGCTAATACAAAGTGATAGTGCTCATTGCCACTAAACAAGCTTTTTGCTTTATCCAGCGAGCTTGTTAAATAACATATCTCCCATCAGCCTAGGGTCATTTTAGAGCTTTACAAACAAACTTAAGCTTCCAGCCTATGCTGTAGCAGAGTACAGTGAATCTTTCCATGGGATTATTCTAGTAAACCCTTAGTAAAATATCCGAACAAATAAATATTACAAAATTCTACTGGTTGAGCCCTCCACCCTCCTCCTCCCTAACCTCCATTGGCAAGCAGAAAGCATTCTGTGTATATCACATTCTCTGAAGAGGAGGCCATCCAAAAGCTACAGAAATCATTACAATCAAATACAAGACACTGTTTTTTTCTCGTGGAGAAGGGAGACTACTCGTGGGCCAAGGTCCTGTCCATGCATGCATCTTTGGTACACAAGAGCACAGCCCAGCTAGTGGATCAATCATTAAAATTTATCATGGATTTTTTTTTTTCTTTTCCTGGAAAGGTGGTTTCTGAACTGCATACAGTCTTTGTTTGGTGCACAGGGGCTGTTACGACAACAGGTTGTTGGCAGCAGGGCCAGGGAGGAAAGGCAATGCATGCATTGCATGAAGGTGACATTCACCATACAGCTTTGACAGCTGCAGCAAGAACTTTGCAGGTCTCAGCACTGTCAGTGTGCTGTGCAAGTTTTGACGAGGTGCTGAGGGACATGGTTTAGTGATTGATAGGAATGGTTGGACTCAGTGGTCCGGTGGGTCTTTTCCAACCTGATGATTCAATGATTCTGTGATTCAAGTTCACAGAGAAAAACAGAAGACTTGTACCTGGCTTGTTATAATGTTTATTTCTTCTGTTCTGTAGGTCCTCCTCAACATCTATTTTGCTCATCTTTTTCTTTTGCTAACCGGTCATGTCAGCTTCTCCTACCTACTCCCCTGTATGACATTTTTTCTGCAAGAGTGCAGCAGTGGATAGAAAAACATAACCAGGCTTATTGAAACAAATGGTGTCACTGCGCCACTGAAATGCATGCAATAGTAATTCTTGCAGACTACACTAACTCACTTATATTGGCTCTGGTACACTGTACTGGTTCTGTTACATTGGGTCTGCTGCAAAAGCCTGTCCATTTAGATGAAATATGAAAGTGAGAGTCAGAGAAGGCAAACAAACTTAAGTCTTTAATCTGTCTTCCCTGAAGAATAAGAAACAGACTTAACCATGAAGAACATTCAAAGACAGAAAAAAGTAGTTTCTGGAGGTGTTTAAGTTTCACCTTTGACTATAGATGGAGTCTAAAGAACCAGCTCGGGCTTTGTGATTTGCTTTCAGAAAGGTAAGGGGATCTATCCTATGCACTGCTTGGCAGCTTTTGAGGTCTAGCAGATATTAATCTTACTCTTTATTTTATGAGATTATTTTTTAGTAATTCTAACTACATGGCACTGATGTAATACTAAACTTTAAGTTCTGCCATTTTACTGTTCATATTCATTTTTCTAAACTATAGCATTTTTGCAAGGATCAGACATTTTTTATCTAAATTCAGGTTTCTGAACACACTGAACAGTAATCTACTTGTCTTTCCTGGTAATTCTATGTCAATGATTAAGACTACAGCAAAACCTGAAAATCTTGACTGATCAATGAGTAAAGTCAACATTCTTCGGTTTTCGTTGTGGAAGTCTTAATTCTTTACCAGTTATATGAGAAATAATAACTCAGATACTGCAAGAATAACGAAGAGAAGGAGTTGTAAACCAATCCTACATTAAATGTCATGTACTCATCAGGTTAGTCTGATTAAATCTAGTGATAGTATTTGTAAGACTTGCATAGGAAACGATATATTCTTTTTGTTGTTGTTGTTTTGATTTGTTTTGTTTTCCTTCCCTGGGATAAAAAGGCATTGATTCATG
The DNA here is from genome assembly GCA_033459285.1 of Clamator glandarius. Taxonomy (NCBI): domain Eukaryota; kingdom Metazoa; phylum Chordata; class Aves; order Cuculiformes; family Cuculidae; genus Clamator; species Clamator glandarius. The sequence goes on along the minus strand of JAUNZM010000553.1, from coordinate 3,828,268 downwards.
TCTGGAAAGGTAATTTTAAAACCTATATATTCTGATATATGTACTTCAAACCTTAATCTAGATTCAAAGGGCCAGTTGGATCTCAAGTTATAATTCTATCTATAAAGAAATTTCAGGGAGAGTGTTATTCAGTTTGGCTGGAAATATCAAAGCAACATGGAAAAACAATAGGTACTAAGTTCCCTCTGTTTTCACTGAGTAACTCTTTGAAATTCTTGGAAAGTTCCATCCTTTCTAACCTGGAACGAAAATTTGGCACATTGGAACATCTTCTAATTTTTAAAACAGACTGGGGTAGTTATTTCTTCAGTGCTGCCCTGCCTGTTCACAAATAAAGTGTAACACCCTACCTTTCTGAGCTCAGGAGTACTCAATAAGAAAATGGGACTTGATTTAATTTCATTTTTTCTTTTACTTTCTGAGAATCCTTTACTCAGCTCTCTGACCAGAAGGAGATCTTCCTTCTGTGCAGACAATCCTATTGTCTCTGCAACTCCTTCAGCTTATTGTTCTCCTCTGAATACTTTTTGGTTTCTTCCTGCTTGAATTCTTCTCACACACACATAAAAAAAAAAAAAAAATGATGTCCACCTCTGGACTTGCACTTAACTTCCTTTGCATGAAGGCACCTATTGCCTCAATGTCTCCATTCAAAAGGGGTCTCTAATCACTTTTCAAACTCAGTGTGAAGTAAAAAGCAACATTAGACACCCCAGTAAGGTTTAAACCAAATTATCACAGTGAGAAGGAGTGTTCCCAGCCCCTTATTTTCTGCTCCATCTCACCAAATCATTCTTCACTCTAATCACAAGAGTGGTTGTGTGAAATTCCATGTGGTGTATGTTTTTTTCCTTTTGGTATTCGCTGGATCATCAAGACCTTTAAAAGGAAAAATTGAAAGCCCTGTTTGGGCGCAGTGAAAGTAATGCCACTCTGCACTGCAGTCCTGCATGTTGTTCAAGAGTCTAATCTGAATAAAACTTTCTATTGGAACGTGCCCAAGCCAGTCCAAACAGTGCAGGATAGATGCTAGTTTGGCAGGTCCAAGTATCACTATAGTTTAACAGATATGGTGGCAGTTCAAAGGGAAGGGGAGGATAGGCATGTGGATCATAATAAATAAACCAATTTCTATCATGAGGGATGTTTGAATAAACTTTCACATAATAACAAGTTTCATTGCAGTGAAACAAGTTCATTGAACTGTATGGACAGTTCTTGAATTAGTGTGCAGTTGAATTGCAACCACTGATAAGATAAGATAGGCACTGAATAAGTAAAGTCACATCCTATTACAAACACAAAGATTCAAGTGGTTATTAGTGTCAACATTAATATTGTCTACAAGTACAGAATCACGAAGTGTCTCCACGTAAGCACAGTCTTTACCAGTTATACAATAGTGCTGATCTGGGAAGTCATCAGAATAAATTTAAAAACTGCAAATGTTTTGCTTAGTGTTCAGACAAATGTCTTTGGCTTTGATGGTATTTCTTTCACAAATATACCCTTGTTGTTCTTTCAAGCCCATACTCTATGCTATATGCACCAACATGGTGCAGCATTGAATTAGAGAAATAATCCAAGTCTTCAGAGCGGCATAGTCACATTAGATCATCACTGTGCCTTAATTCATAATCAGCCTTAATCCTCCAAGCACAGCACTGGTTGTGTAAAAACTTGTCCTTCTGCTTTGGTCTGTGCCAGGTCAAGGATCTTCTAAAATCATTTTGCAGCATGCTAAATGACGGAATAAGATACACCATATGCTCCAAGACACACGGCATCTACCCTCATCTTCCTGCACACTAACTCTTTAAAAATTAAATACAGTAATAGTCTGAAGCATGCCAACTGTCTTTCCACTTCTAGTGTGAAATCTGAGGGTTTTGTCACTTGAGCTTATTTTTGTAATAATATCTTCAGAGACTCACTCGCTGTTCACAAATAGCCAGAAAACACTGTTTCTAGACTTAATCATTTAGGCAAGGGCGAGACAGAAGCACAGGGGAAACCCTTACCTCCTTCTCTAGTCTTTGGATGCCTTCTGTGGTTTTGTCTTGCTGGAAGATGAAGCTGTCAGGGCTGGCTAGAGTTGCTGGGATGAGATTATTCCATGCCTTAAGTTAAACACGTAAGCGTTTGAAGAATCAAGGCCATCATTCCTAAAACTTTAATAAACTTTACAGTAGAAATAAGATTCCATAAACCCCATTTATTTAAACAATCCATATTGTTTTATATAGAGGAAGCTATCCAATGCAAATACAGCTAAATATTTTAATGGTTTACACATTCATTTTAGAAAGTTTTCTTTTAATTTGTTAACTTTTGTTCCTTTGAACTGGCTCAACCTACTCTTTTAATCCCCTGAGCTTTCAAGGGACAGCTTGCAGAAAGTTATATATACAATATAACAAACATTTCAAATAAAGCACAATGCATAAAGCAGAGAAAGGGAGAAATTTGACAACAGCAGTGAGATTTAACACTAGTAGTTTTGAAAGATTTTGGCTTAAAGGTTAAGAGTATCTTATGACAATAAGCATACTTTGTATATAATGTCAACAGCCCTGTTGCAACGTGTCCAGTTTTAATTTATTCTTCTTCACTTGCTTAAGACAAATAATATAATTATGTATGTCTGGTTCATGGCATTCAAGTTGAGAAAAAATTAAATAAATCATGGGTTTTTTTTTTTTTAAGAATAGCAACTTCTAAAGCCTTTGGCCTGTATCCCTTATTAACATTAGAGACATTTTTATCTGAAAGTGATAACTTGAATGTTTTGAAGTATTTATTTATTTTGATCACATTTCATTTTTTTGAGTCCTTTTGCTTCCGTATAATCTAGTGGTAACTAGTATTCTCCTTAGTCTTTCTTTTCTTTATATGTTCCCAGAACACTGCAAATTATATCAATTACCCGATTATCAAAGATGTAAGGCACTAAAGGCTGCACTCAACAAACTTTGAGGCTCAATTTGGACCAGTTAGGCATGTTGACAATTTGGAAATATTTTTACTCCCTGCTTATATTATTTTTATAAAGGAAAAATAACACAAGGGATATTAAAACTATATATTAATCTCAGATAATAGTATATACCATGTTTCTGTGTATTTCCTGAGATCAGTCATCAATCTTTAAAACTTTATTCTCATATACATATTAAAAAAGAAAAAATACTCTTTTTTGAATCATATTCTTAGTTGATTTAAAGCAGCCCCACTGTAATCCCCTCTGTGGAGCTCTTACATGAGGGGTCACATTCATTTCACGTGATTTTAGATGTCTCATTTAACCTGGTTAATTAGTGCAAAGTAATTATGTGGGCTTCTATTATATAATGGAGAATTAGATACTTCTGCAGGATAATATGCACAGTTGTCCGATTCTTGTGTTCAGATGGTATCCTAAAAACTGAAAGAATCTATATCTTTCCTTTGGCCCTGAAAAGAATCTAGGGTAGAGTTTACTTTAGATGTATAGCTTCTAGGTAGTTTTAGGTAATTAAATCCACTCCAGGTGGATATCTATATATTCAATATTAATTACCATAGCTACATAAAATAAAAAAAGTGAAACATTGTAATAATGCTTTTTGTTCCATAAAGGAGGATGTTACAGGGTGAGTTAGTGTTAGGGGGCTTTTATATGCAATTTTTTTTACACAGAGGGACTACTCTGACTTCAGTGTAAAATTTCCTGAGCTAGTAGAGGTTAAATGAAATAAAACTGTTATTCAGGGAAAGATGAGATAGTACTAAGATAGATAGTATAAATAAGGTCTACTATAGAATGCATAGGCTTAGCGTGAAATATGCATGGAGAGCTTGGAAAGTAAACTAGTGACATGTATCTGTGTAATCTTTCCAAACCATTTTCTTTTGGATGATATTAAGACTTTATAAAACAAACATATGCTCATGTTAATACTGTTTTGTAGTAAATGTATTAATGCAAAAATGTCCAAACAAATGTGCCAGATTTCCTCAGGGTTTAACTCCCACAGCAGCAAAAAGAACTAGTCCAAAAGTGTTTGAAACACTTTCCATAGGAGCATTTTTACCATGCCAAAAATCAAAGTAGGAGCACTGTGCAGTTGTGGCAATCTAGAAGCCTCTGCATCATAATGCATTGCAAGAACCCTGTTACAACCCAGAGGGAGAGGAGTCCAGGTGTTGTTCTTCTTGATTATGAGAGGCAAGAGAACCCTGTGGATTTGCTTTACAGATGGGAATTGTCAGCGTTACAGGAGCAGAGACCATAAAAACTTTCTCATCTGTGAGTAAGGAGCAATAGAGAGGCTAATGAGTGGGAAGACCTATGTCTTTGCAGGCATATGAGTCCGCTGTCACTATCTTGAACCAAAAGATATCACCATCAGTATAAGAGGCAAGGCAAGGCTCGACCCCCATCATATGTGTCAACAGACACAAGAACTACAGGTGACCCAAATCCCAAGAACTTGCACCATATCAGGTAAAACCAACTTCACCTTACTTCTCAGAAACTGAAAAACCTGCAACCAGCTACAGAGTGATGGTGTCACTGTGGTTGGTTTTGCTTCTTCATAATTTAAAATGGTTATGCAAATGCCATTTCTTTGGAGAAACATGTTTTTAATAAATAGACCTGTTTCTTGGCTTGCTACCAGTTTGATTATCAAAGCTTTCCCATTAGGTCCAAATCTGTCCACCAGGAAAAATGCTGGTAAACCTGCACTGACCAGCCAAAGCAGGCAGAAAACCAGGATTTTGGGGATAGTCCTTTAAAGCCTAGAAGGTTTTCAGCCAGAGTTTTGCAGGCAGCAGACTGAATCAAGCATTTATTAACCAGATGATCTTGTTACTCCCATAAAGAACCTTGGATAATGGTACATTTAAAACTCTTTATCTACTATATATGCCAGACTTGGATTTACTAAAGGGGAGAGAGAAGAACTAGAAGAGGAAATGCTAAGGGAACCCTAGCTGTTTCCATTACCACTTGTTAGTTCAACACATAAAATCGCAATCTTTCCTACAACCTCCAATTCACTGCCTCTCCTTTCGTATTGGGCCTCTGTTCACTGCCCTAATAACTCCAATACTATTGAAAAAAGCATGAAGATATATGTCAGGTGGAGTTCCTGGCTTACGTATGTGTGTGAGTATATAAACACACACACGTATGTATGCACATAAAGACATGTATACATAAATAAAGATTCCTATAAATATGCACACAGATAATATTTTTTCCCTAATAAATTATTTGTATTTCTTAATTATTTTTTCCCTCAGCCTTTTCTTGAGTAAAATGCTAAATTACTATATTTTTTCTCTCTTTCTTTCTAGGAGTCAGACTGCGTTGTTGAATCACTTTAAATCCTGAGTCAGGAGCGTGCCACAGAGTTATAAAACACAACTGTTGATGGAGCAGCCTAGCACTGATAGGAGAGCTATTGATTGTAGATCTACTTTTAGATTGGATTTGTGTTCTGCAGTCCTTTTACCTGGTCATAAAATATAAGTGGAGTTTATAAAAAAATAGCAGTCCACTTAGGAAGTCTCTTAACAGGTTTTTTGAGCTTAAATATACATTCCTTTAAGTACCTGTTAATTACTTTACTGTGATGATGTGCACCTGTACAATGTCAGACTGCCCACAGAGCTCATTGTTAACTTGCCTGTCAGCCATTTACTGCCCATGATTCACAATCGAGGGGTCTAGGATTATTGTCTACAGGGAATTACATTTTAGTAGTACAACAGTGTGCTGGAGATGTCTTAATGGCTGTTCAAGTGAGATTGTTATAATGCCCGCATTGTTGCTTCAGCCAGCACACAGCCCAATTGCTCTTTAAGTTACGGCATCAGCAAACTCCAGGTCATCTGCACTTAAATCACATGCACATATCTGAAATGTTGATGTGGTAACTGGTAGCAATGTATACAATACTTTTAACCTCTGATTTGGTGGGTGCTTGGGATCAGATTATATGAAGTGTGCGTGTATGCTTCAACCTTAAAGGCTTTGCTGATTTTAAACGTCACCATAAATTTTGTCTTGAACAGTTCACCTCAGCTCAAGTACAGGTTTCCTCCTGATAAACTAGAGAATAAAGAGTTTAAGTGGGTTGCATTAAAAATCCTGTACACCTCCTGCATGCCCCAGCCCGTGAGTTTGCTAGAAACATGTTCAGATGAGTAGGGATGGAGCTTGTCCAGAGAAGAGAGACAAAGCTGGTAAAGGGGCTGGAGAACAAATCTTATGAAGAGCGACTGAGAGAGCTGGGGTTGTTTAGCCTGGAGAAGAAGAGGCTGAGGGGAGACCTTATTGCTCTCTACAGATATCTGAAGGGAGGTTGTGGAGAGGAGGGTGCTGGCATCATCTCCAAAGTGACAGGGACAGGATGAGAGGGAATGGCCTCAAGCTCTGGGAGGTGCAGGCTCGACATAAGGAAAAAATTCTTCACTGAAAGGGTCATTAGGCAATGGAAAAGTCTGCCCTGGGAGGTGGTTGACTCGCCTTCCCTGGAGGTGTTTAGGGAATGGGTGAATAAGGTACTGAGGGACATGGTTTAGAGATTGGTGGGAATGGTTGGACTCGATGATCCAGTGGGTCTCTTCCAACCTGGTGATTCTATGATTCTATGATACAGAAAACCCACCTCATGCCTCTCTCTTTTAGACAATTAACCCCTGCACTGGTGCACATGTGCACATACGCATAGAGGTAAATACACTTATAGTCAAATAGGCAGGCTGCATCACAGGGCAATAGCATAAAAGGACTGTAGAAACTCCATTTTCACATATTCTGGGAATTCCTTTCCCTGTCACCACCCTGTAAGAGACTGAGCACATTTGCTGAGCTCTCCTGAGGACAGTTGAAGCAAAATATACTTGTTTTCAAATTCACTGCCAAGGTGTCTATGGCATCATTATTTCTTTTCAGAGTCACAATCACCAAACTAAGCAAACTTGGCTTTTGGGTTTTTTTTTTTTTTTTTTTGTGATGGTGTGCAGACGTTGACATACCCAAGTAGATGTAGAAAGAAGCTAAAGAATTTCTAATGGGATTGGAGTTTATAAAGTTTCCTGGCAGGACTTGCAACACGACTTGATTGGAAATATTGGATATTTACCACAGAAAAAGTAAAACAAACTTCCCCAAACATAACAAGAACACACACACCATGCCTTTACCTCAAAATTTCCAATGGGAAACTGAAGAATCCAAAAACTTTGCCTAATCATTTCAGTTTCCCTCTCTACAAAAGAATCAATATTTCTAGAGATCATTTTCTATTTATATAACATATCAGTATCTCTAACACTCCTGTTTTCAGTCAAAAGTAAATACAAAGGAAAATGTTTTAACTGATGCATTGTAATGTTAAGAGTTTGACTGGAGAAAGAATTTGAATACTTCAAGGCATCTGATCTTACCTGGTATTAAATAAATAGGACTCTTCCTCATTAAATGAATTTGTATGCCAATAACATTGTTGGAAACATTACTTCCCTCAGCTAGCATATCATCACTGAAATGGTGCCCTTCTCAAGCAGCTTTCCCTTTTATCAAAAACACAGGACTGGAATTTATAACAGATGGTATTGTCAGTGCTTTGAAATTTTTACAAAGAATGAGCTTGGGCAGTGGCAGAGGTGGTACACAAAAACAAGGAAGGAAGGCAGAAAGGAGAAGAGATTTTCATAAATGCTCAATGTAGACTTTATCCCCTGTTTTAAAAATAAGAATTTATCCTAGTTTTTCAATAGGATCAGAATAAAAGCAAGGCTGAGCACTTTGGAAAAAAAAATCACACTCCCCAATGTTATTAATATGAGTCATAATTAGAAATGGAACATTTGATCCAAACCCCAATTAAGTTCAAGGGAAATTTGGATCCAGACTTTATGGCTTGAATTTATTTGCGAGCTGGGCCAAGATAGAACGCCTGACCCAGCACTGTCCAATCCCTCCCCCACTAACAAATCCTTTGGGGAATTAGAGATGCATATCTGCTTCAAGATCTGACATTTGTGGTTTGGAGCTTGTTTGACTGTATATCTTACACTTTCCACCTCAAAATGCCATTTGTGCTTTAAAAAATGCATCTGTACAGGAGGTTGATTATTAGGAAGAACCCAGTAAATCCAAGGGTTATGCTTTCTTCCCTGTGTTTGCAAATGAATATGCTCACAGATTACCGCTGTTCTCAATTTTTCTGTCTTTTGAGTCAGAAAATTCTCCTGGAGCACTGGCTACATTTTCCAGTTCAGGCAGTGATCCTGAGGGTTTTATTCTCTCTTTCCTGTTCAGGTGGAATCACACTGATTTCAGTTTGATTATTCATTAGGTGAGTCACTACTCAGCCTAATGACATGTGGCTAGACTAGCTTTTAGTGTCACAGGCAGACCCGGGAAATGTACCTGCTAACCCAAAGCCCTTGTAAGACCATGTTGGTAGCATCCGACAATGAGATCTCCAACGTGGTTTAGAAGGAGGGTCAGGTGGTCATATGTTGCAAGTATTATTCTAAGATCAGTAAAATGAACTTTAACACTGCAAGGATGCTGGAATGCATTAGAAAACATTTTTTCCCACAAGGCAAATTAGCTAAAACAAACAAAAATGGCAACATTAAACATAATTGAATGTTACCCAATTTTATGTAGCTCTAAGTCAGATTGACTATGAACTGATACATTTTTTTCTACCACCCTATCTCACAATCTTGTTCAAAATTACTGCAAAATGTTGTCTTTAGGAAGCCAATCATTAATTATTTATGAGCAGTATTTTACTGAAAGCGTTTAAGCGGTTTTCTTGAGTAATAAGCTCCATGGAGAGTTATGTTAAATCTTTTTTCCCACCTTTTCAGTCTGTGAATGATTCATTAATCCCAGAGTACATGCAAATATTTAGGAGGCAGCAGAATCCGTGGGATAAAGCAGTTGCCTCAAAAAGTATTGCTTCTCCTCTTAGTTCAGCTGTGTAACTTAGGGTGAATCACTTCGCACTCTTCATGCCTCAATTTCTCATGCTGTAACTTGACATATGTCTTTTTTATGGAGTTACATGTGCTTTATGCATCACAAGTCCTACACAGGAGTTGTGTGTTCCTGTTTGCAAGAGCAGCCCCAAAGACTAAGTGGGACAGAATATGAAAGAGATGGTAGGACCTGCCATTGGCAGCCAGCAGAGACAATAGTTGATTTTTCATCTACAGCAGTACTATAGGCTGAAACAGTATTCCAAAGGATTGATCTGACAATAATGACATTACTAAAGCAATAATAATAAGGGCCGCAGGTCAGAGTTCAGAAGAATACACAGCAGACTATTTTGGTCCATAATATAATTGATTGCATATTACACTGTTATATGCACAGAGGCAAACCTGTGATTCCTCCGGCTGTGCTTCAGGCCAGAGAGATAAAACAGGCAGAGCAGCATGGGTACAGGGTCATGCTGAAGCAATCCTGTGTAATCCAGCCTGGAACTAGCTCAGTACATGGGCGATGAGCCTGAGTCTGCCAGCACTGACAGATGTGGGCATGATCTCAGTTGCCTGGAGCCAGATTTCCACCAGTAACATTTAAGGAACTAAAAATTCATATTCGTATCCTATTTTTCCAAAGACTGGCAAAGATTTTGAGTTAAGTGTCCAGCTCTTCGTACTTTCTCAACTCAGCTAGCTCCAAGAACTACGGGCAACAGGCTCTTATGATTCTTTTAAATGTCTAGTCTATGTTACAATGCAAGAAAGCAATCAGAGCATGTTCTGTTAAGGTGTCTCTAAGCCTGCCCATGGTTCTCAGGTTGTACCTGGTTTACCACATAGGAATAGGAAAAGTTTGTTGATGATAAAAAGACTTCCTATAGACTTTAGGTTAAATTGGGGATCTAGGCAGATAGCAAAGCAAACACTATAATTATAACACATTTTATTTACTGACTTCTGGTAAAAAGTATAGCATTGCAATAATAAAAACGTTGTTCATGACTGGGGGTTTATATATATAGGGGGGTGTGTGTGTGCATGTGTGTGTGTGTGTGTGCATGTCTGTGTGTGTGTGTATATGAGAAAATAAATGAAATAGTCCAGATTGACAATGTTGTAGCAGAAAAAAATATGGCCCCACGTACAGTATAGGATTTTTCCTTTTCTTTGTTCACAAAATGCATTTTACCATTGGTGATAGTATTTTTGCATCATGAATATTTTATCCTAGACTTTAGCCAAAGCCATGATATATCCCAGAAATTAACTTCGGGAAATCTGGTTCTCATTATTCTCCGATGTTCATTGATTTATTTGCTTTCTCAAACAAAGAATTTCAGTCCCTAAACTTGGTATCTACTTAGCTTATTCTTAACCCTTCCACTCGAGGTGGGTGGGGGGAGAAAGGGGGAAATAATTTATTTCTTGGGAAAGTGTTGAATGTCTCTTTTTCCATACTATTGGACTAAGTTCTTCTATCATTTGCATAGGCATAAATCAAAATATTTTCCATCCATGAAAGTAGAATTTGGGCCATCTTGTCTACTCTAACATTTGCATTTGAAAGACTTAATGGTTTGATGGGAAGGAAAAAAAAGGAAAGAAGAAACATATTAATCTAAAATAGAATTTCATATATTATTTATATAGCTAAGACCTAAACTCCACTCATTCTCTTCCCCTCCTCCAATTTCATTCCCCACCCCTCATCTGAGTAACTCTGAAAGCATCTGAACTCATCAAGCACACCACATTTGGACCTGGATGTTCTCTAGGCACCTGCGGTTCTGCAATGCGTGCATGCCCGGATCTACCCAGGCCTTAATGGGATCCAGAAACAAGGCTGCATGGTGCCAAAGTTCCCTGAACAGTTTAATCCCATAAACATGCCTAAAGCCTGGTTCATGTGTTCTAGGAGGACCACGACTCTCACAAGCTGTAATCATCTCTGTTATCTTTTAAAATGGCTTTCTGGAAAAGAAGGTGGTATTCACTGGCTTTTACAAAGTAATCAGATTAGTATTGGATTTACCCTTGAGGTTTTTAAATCTAAAGCACAATTCCTTCTACAGCCTGAGGAGGACTTACTTAACCCTTTACTCCTTATGCCCTACAGAGTTCTCTATTCATCACATGACAGTGTGTTATAAAATACGATCCTTCTTGCATCTCCATTGAAGGTGTGCTATTTTACCATAAAGATAGCAATGTTCTTGAGCTGGAAAGGAACAATCAACGCCCCTAGATTATTTGCGCATTTAGCTTACATGGTAAAAGGCTAAAAAATTTACCCAAAGATTTGGAAACAGGTGCTTCTCATAAATCCCTTCCAGTTCTAATTTGTTGGACAAATGGGATGACCTTGCACTAAAAATGAAATAGGAAAACTACTGTATAACTCAGTGATAATAAAGATTATTTGCTCTCTTTCAGTCCAAGAAGAGAGAATCAGACCTTATTCTCTGAATTCCTACCAATTTGCCCTTCTCTGAATGGAAATGCTTCATCAACTTCACCATTTTCTATTGTTCGTACGAAAAAATGATTACCAACAGGACAATAGAAGGCAGTCAGCCCCCATATAGGGAGGAGCATCTTGCCAACAATATGATTTAGATGTTTAAACTGTGAGAAACAGAGGAAGCTGAGGCAGTGTCACGAATAAAGAAACAGCCCACTGAAGATTACAGTTGAAGCAGGAGATATAGTTGTTGTGCAGTGACTTGTTCAACCCTTCTGGTAGGGTTCACTGCAATAACTAACACAATGCAATAAAGGGCTGCCTTTTGAAATGCTGAGCATGCACAGCTTCTCTCAACTTCCCTAAAAGTAAAAAAAAAAAGAAGACCATAAAATGACAGGATCTGGTTTTCTTTAGATTCAGCAAGTCTTGAGCTATTTTAATTCAATATAAGAGTTTTAAAAATGAATAATAATAAACCCTCTGATTTGGAATTTTGCAGGGCTCTGTCTGGCTCAGAGGACTGGTTTAGGACCTAGGACTTCTTACCTCATGGCCATGATTTTAAATAAAACAAAGACATTGGCAGAACCTATCAGTTGGTGTGCACTCAGTAGCTTGTGTGAAACTATGCAGCTATGCCAAGCAATGATGCCCATTAAATCCAGTATTTAACAGCTCTTAACCATGTCAATGCTGTGTTTCAGCTTACAAAAGTGATTACACATTTCATCACTGGCCCATCAATATCTTAATTTTACATCTTGTCCTAGATAAACAGATCCTTGCTAGAAGAAAGCCTTAAAGAATGTCTGCTTGTGAACCCACATGAGCTCCTTTGTCTAGAGTACAGGTGCCTAGCAAAAAGCAGCTGAATTTTAGTTTATCTCTCCAGCTTGCAGGCAGAACTCTCACACTGCAGCTCTCCAGCCTTATGTTCTCTACTATACAATTCTTTTTAGCAAACTGTAGCATGAACGTCACAAACTTTAAAGAGTACATTGTGTTGTGTATTTTTAAAATATTATTTTCTGGACAAAATGCTCCATAAAACCTGCCTGAAAATATAGGTAAGTCAATGTCTTATATTGTTACTCCATTTAAAAATACTTTAATTTCTTTATGTTTAGAATTTTCTTCATTCTTATGATTTGTTCTTCCAATGTTGATTTATTTTGAATTGAAAATGACCATAAAAGGTGTTTAAAGGTTTTATCTGATTGGTCAAAGCACGTTAAAGCATCCAGATTCTCACTAAATGGTTTTCACAAGTGGTTCGGCACGAATACACCTCTGAGCTGAGAGACCCACAACTGTCTAGAATGGTTTAGCTGTGTCATGCTCTCCTATGTTATGTCCCCATCATGAATTAACCATAGCTTGGTTATTCAGGTAAACAGAAACAGATATGTGGGATTGTCTGTAACAGCTTAACTTTATGATGTTAATATAATAATCTGTACAGCCTAAAATTAGTGTGTCACTAGTTGTAGTCACCTTTCATGTGAAACATTTGAAATATATTTATTCTTACTGATGATATCCTGATTTTGCATTTTCTTTTATTTTATGAATTGTTAAAAAAAGGTAAAAGTTGAAACATTCATCATTAACTTTTTACACCTGTTTGCAAAAGACTTTTACACGAAGCTGAAGAAATGGATCTTCCGAAACCAGCACAGACACTGCTCCGAAAAAAAAATCAAATTGTTCAATTTTGCACTGATGGAAAGTTGCTGTGAAACATGTTATATTTGAAATTAAGTTCCTCAGAATAATACAAATAGAGGGACATATAATTTCCTCTGCGCAAAGCTGAAAATTGACTCTATAATTTTCTGCTGAATGAGTGACTAAATAGCAAACTGACTGCTTCCTGTGGCATGATAGCTACCTGATTACTGTTAAAATGGATTGTGTCACTAGTATTTTTTTTAATTCCTGAAAATAAAGTTTTACCAGTAACGCAAAAAGGCCACAGTATTAATATTAAACTTGTAGGCTGCCTGTCAACATTTTAAAAAGTTGTTTGAAAAACACACAATGAATGTGAGGGATTTTAAAAAATAAACTCACATCTTGGTGCTTAAACATCTCTATGTTTTCCTTACGATGTGATCTGTACAGTATATATTTTTTGGGGGAGGGGAGTGGGGGGAAGGGATAAGCAAGGGCCGTAGAACTAGATGAAATTTTTATGTGAAAGAATCCATTAAAAATGCTTTGGCTGTCTGTTTGTGCCTTGAGTCTCATGAATACAGTTGGCAAGAATAGAAAATCACTTATGAACTCAAAAAATGATATAGTACATTTTCTAGCCTTTTAAATCCTTTAATGTGTCCCTAGTATCCCATGTAATTTAGGGACGAACATCAGAAAATTTGGATGCATTTCTGAACCTCATTCAAAGAATTCCAAATACTTTGGGTTGTAAAAATGGGATGTAAATTCTGTAATAAAAGCCTTTCTTTCAGATTTTCATACCTTTTGTATGGGATTAGCATAGATCTCTGCAGAAATGAAAGAGCATGGAACAATCATAGAGTTTAATCATATCTTTCCAATTCCAGTAATTTGATGATCTGCATTGATTTTTAGGCAGTAGGAATGATTCAATTTCAGGACAATGATAAGGTCTGGTGAACAGGCTGAACTATTTTATTTAGTTTCACTGGGATGTAACTTTAGGAATTAATAAGGAACAGCAACTGATGCCTTGCCACATACTCTCTGGACTGTGATTTCTTTGCTCTTCTTAGCTGTTTCACAGCCTTTCTCAAGCCCAGAAACAACCATAAATCAAATTAAATGTTTATATATCTCTTTTTTTTTGCATTTTTCATGCGTAAGTGGAAAAGACAATGGATAAGCAGGTCATAAAAATTCCAAGGAAAAATATTTAATGGAAATTTGCCGATTTGTCAAAATTCAAATGTTTTACAAAGTTTGTGTGATTCTATTGATGCTTCAGTGGATGTAAAAAGGATCTATCATGCTTTCAACTACCTTGAGCTGAAGGAACAAACAGACTATTCAGAATGCATTGCACGAATGGAGCCATGAAAGCCACTGGTGGACATGCTCCAGATTTTTAGTAGTGAAATACAAAACAAGATTTGGTCTCAGATTTCTGCTTTGAGAATGCTGCCATCTAAAACACATCAAGGAGGCCATTCTAGGTTGGGGTAAGTAACTTCAGTAACAAGGATAATTAATTAACGTAAATCTATGGCAAGATCACTATTATTTAATCTGAATGACTAGAATAGTCACTGAGGCTAACATAGGAGCTAATAATTGCAAGTGGTAATTGTCTCCAAAGAAAACTTTTTGAGTTAAAAATGAACAACAGTTCAAATAATAGGACAAGGAGGTTAAATCTAGGCAGTAGGAAAGGCTGGGCCTGAGGTCTTTCTTTCCAAGGAAATATTTGTACATGACAGATGCCCATTCATCCAAGATCTTAAATGCAATGGGAACACTACATTCCTAATGTAACATGGATAACTTGATTTCAGAGAAAATTTTGAACCAGAATCTTCTGCTTCCTTGGTTCCCTAAATCTGAGATTTACTGACAAATAGAGAAGTGCAAGCTTCCTTCTTCCAGCAGGAACTATGATAAAGTGTAGTCCATGGGCTGGAGGAAACATTTCCCACGACCATGAATTTTTGCATTCTGTATTCTAAGATACAAATGTCATGGCTATTTTAATAGATTAAGGTGGATTTGGAGGTTGGTTGCAAGCACTGAAATTTGGTCATCAAAGCTGTTGAACTGATAGCATAGATGCTAACATAATTTTGATTAGCATTTGCCAAAATGGTTTGCAAACACAGTTCAGGCCTTACCACATGCCCACCCTGTTCTTGGGACACCATAGTACAGGTGGTCAGATCATTACTGTTGACCTCAAGGCCAGAAAATGTGTCTATGTACTCAAGTTTATGGGTACCAGTATAACCAGACAGTCCTAAGAGCAGTGCAAGTAAACCAGATCTGCCTTGCTCTTGCTAGTTACCCTGAAGATGGTTGTTCAGGCTCCCTACTGCCTAGCTCTTAACTAGCTACAGTCTCACTGACAGGACATACTCACAGGAGTTAGGGAATATCTCTAACAATACTCCTGCTCTTTCCAGCTCCTTATATTGTGTCTATGTGACTAGCATATCTAGTTAAGCAGCAGGCTGATGAAGATAAATACTGGAATTCAAATGACTAAAATGTTTTGTCTGTTTTTAAGTGAAAGCAATGTGGACCATGTATGGAACTTGGGTCCTTTTCAATCCATATTGTCTGCAGTATGAATCTGAACAATCAAGATATCGAGGGTAAAAAGGCAATAAGGTATGCAGTACTGTGAGCTGCTATTTAGGAGCATAACAGCTAAGAGGACTGGAACAGTCTCATCATAGAAACACAGAATCACTAGGTTGGAAAAGACCCACAGGTTCATCGAGTCCAACCATTCCTGTCAATCACTAAACGATGCCCCTAAGCACCTCATCCATTCATCTTTTAAACACCTCCAGGGATGGTGAATCAACCACCACCCTGGGCAGCCTCTGCCAGTGTCCAATGACACTTTCTGTTAAAAATTTTTTCTCATGTCCAGCCTAAACCTTCCCTGGTGCAGCTTGAGGCCATTCCCCCTTGTCCTGTCCCCTGACACTTGGGAGAAGAGTCCAGATCCCTTCTCTCTACAACCTCCTTTCAGGTAGCTGTAGAGAGCAATAAAGTCTCCCTTTAGCCTCCTTTTCTCAAGGCTAAACAACCCTAGTTCCTTTAGCTGCTCCTTGTAAGACTTGTTGTCCAGCCCCTTCACCAGCTTCATCACTCTTCTTTAGACATACTCCAGAACCTCAACATCATTCTTGTGATGAGGGGCCCTCATGATGTTTTCCTTTTTAAAAAAATATATAAAATGGAGTATGATTGCAGTTAGATGTAGTGTCACAGATCACAGTGTCATAGAATAACAGGCTCAGAGAAATATCGCTGCTGGAAGAGGCCTCTGGAGGTCATCTGGTCCAATCCCTGTGCCCAAGCATGTCCAAATAGCTTTTCTATACTCCAGGGAGGGAGACTCCACAACCTGTCTGGACAACCTGTCCAGTGCTTGGCCACTCTCACAGTGAAAAAGTATTTCCTGATGGTCATGAGAACCTCTTGTGTTCCAGTTTATTCCACTGGAAAGAGCCTGGTTCCCTCTTCTTTAGACATTCCTTTCAGGGTTTTATACACATTGACAGAAGTCTACTCTGATCCTTCTCTGCTCTGGGCTGAACAGTGCCAGGTCTCTCAGACTTTCCTCATATGGGAGATACTCCAAGCGCTTAATCATGTTAGAAGTCCTTTGTTGGACTCTCTCTGGTATGTCCACATCTCTTGTATGGGGGAACTCAGAACTGGACATAGTCCAGATCTGGACTGAATCAAATCCAAGAACAATTTTAAAAGATAGGGTAAGGTTTGAAGTCAATTACTCAAAATATAGAAGATGGTGAAAGTCCGGTTTTCCTCTGGCAATGTAAATTCAGGTTGTGTCCATGTGTGCATTACTGTAAGGTCTTGAGTTAAATGTTTGCCTACTACTTCCACAATGAAAAAAAAAACAAAACCCAAACCAAATTAAAACCCTAAAACAACAGGAAAAAAACAAAGACCCCCCACTAAAAAGAACAAAAACTAATTTAAGCTGTGAACAACTTGATGCCATCACCTTATACTTTTACATGTCAGAAACTGAACAGCAAATCAATGTAAACTGTTTCAACAGTTTCTATGTTGTTTTCTTTTTGTAATGATAGGTAGAACATTCAAGCATGCAAATGATGAATGTCTGCTGGTGTTATGCATGAGGTTATTCAGATTTCATGTACTGAAACTTGTGGAGGAATTCAATCTCACTTTTGCAATCAGCTTACAGATTAATGACTCCTGACATATTTTCCCTCAAATTAATGCCTAAATTTCATACAAAATGAATAGATGAAGGGACATGTCTGAAGTTACAATGAAGTTCTTCTTAGTCTGATTTTAGGCACCTGGAATTCCTTCATGTTTCTACCCTTTCTTGTTTTCCTTTACTTAGGACAAATTTAAGTTTTAAAGTCACTGATTCAGATACATGAAGGAAGTATATCTGACTTAGACTGCCTGAGTTTTATTCACAACTCAGCTTTCCAAAGATTTTGGCTGAAAATTCTGTGGATCTATTGTTCAGGGGGTAGGAAGGCTTATTATTTCCTAAAGTCAGCAGCCTCCAAATTCTCTTAAATTGGCTGTAAGCATAGGAAGAAATTAATCAGGACTCCAAAATATAACTCAAAGTAGCTAGTTTAGTTAAATTGTATTATGTCTCTGAATGTCTCAAACAAGGCCATCTAGTCAGAAACAGAGTTTGTGGTTGTGGTGGTGTGAAGCTTTACATTTTTAGAAAGTTAATGCTCCACAGACACTTTGTCTTTTGTTCTTGGGACTTCAAAGAGACCTTTATCTTTTACAAAGGGTTACAGCATTACAGATGCTCCTGTTTTTTATATAATTTTATTCCAGGGTTGTAATTTTATAAATTCATACATATATATATGCCCACACATAAATATACACATATGTATACATGATCATAGAAATATATATGTATACATACATATAAATATGTGTGTGCTTGTGTATGTGCATACGTATCTATGAATGCATAGTAAAATAACATTACAAATAGCTGTTTTATTCAAGTGTGTTGATAGCTTGAGTTAATGAATGTTTAGAATTTTGGCAAGACCCACTGAAGTTTGGATCCAATGCTCATAAAACTAAGCAAAATCCCGAAATCTCATCTAAAAATGGACTTTTGGTGGCATGTCTCACATTATTGTTACATATGATCCATAAGGTCTGCTGCAAAAATCATAAAAAAACTGTAAAGCAGAATTATTAATGAAAATCAGGTTCTATTTAAAGCTGGTGGTTTGGCAATATTGAAAAACTATGTGATTTCAGAATGTAACAATCTTCACTTACCCATTTCGTGACAATTTTTTTAATTATATTTAGCCAGAAGCAATTCCCATTTTTATTTTCTAACAATTTAACAATTTCTTTTTTTTTTTTTTTTTAAAGCAGTGATGTAGTCTGTTGGAATAAGCAGTGGACAGAGTAACATTTGTCTAAGTAGTCTGTGAGCAGTTTTCTATGCTGTGGTATTCAAGGTTTTAGAAAAATCTCTGAGCAATACCATGTATAAGTAACTTGCTCTGCTATGCTCTCTATATTTAGTAAAGATGCTTGTTTGGAACCCCTTTTTGCCCATGTGGTTTCTATATATAATCTCTTTGTATAATGAGAGAAAAAGACAAAGCAACCCATAACATGCCCAATATTGTACAGGACCCAAGTGAAGATGGTCTCTGTTGCCAATGATTTACTGTCCAACATCTCCAACATGAATATTACTCCTTTGGATAGTCCCCTACCTCCATATGGAGCTCTACAGCAGCCAGTGGTCTTCTTCATATACACTACTCTCTGCACATGCAATTCGTTATGGGGCTGTGGCCCAGAAGACATACATGAGAAGCGGAACAGTGAAGAGAGGAGGGAATACACACATTTCAGTTGGCATATTGTATGATAGCTCAAAAGTATGTGACTTCCATCAAAACTCACTTGAATGACACAGAATACCATTTTGACAGGTAGCATACAAAGAGAACATCCCACCTGAAAGAGGTGTTGGTAATATTCTCTGTTGTTCCTATAAGAATTATCTGAATATTCTGACCAATGCAATTTGTAAATAAATAGCCTAATAATATTAACAAATCTAACTGTTTGAAAGCTCCCTATAGATTCCTGGATTATAAATAATATTGTAGCTTTATTTTCAAATTATTTCCACATGCAGTTACATCTTAGCTTGGGAAATGCCAACAATCCTAAATATTTTAGACTGTTCCACACTTCTGACGTGCAGCATTAAATGAACTAAGTAATATTGTATTACTTGCAGTTGTATTTTACATAGTTTAAGTTACAGCCATGAAAATAGCTTCATCAAGGAACAACAGAAAAATTTTAATACAGATGAATGAAATTAGTGGCTAAGAAACATGTGAGTGGAATGGAAAATACACTTCAACCGAGACTTCAGCTTCTGCACAGAAAAAGATGATAAAGTAACATCCTAAGGACTGGGGGAGATTGTGGTGCCAGGGACAAGACTTAGAGCTTTTGTGAGAGCTAAGCAGCAGTAATTCAGCAGTAATTTCCTTTCCCATTCTCAGACTTTCCATTTACTGATATTATTGACAGAAGTACAGTTAATCTGCCTGAACCCTAATCAGGTATTATTGGTATTGTTAAATTTGGTTTTTTGGGTTCTTCTCAGGCTGATAGCAACTATTATTGTAGTGCAGGATTTCGAGTGGACAGCCAATTTCACATGAATTTTCACCAGTCATGCATCCAATACAAACCTTGAAATAAATAAAAAACAGTAGGGGAGGAGATTAGGATAGAGGACACAGACACAAGATGGCAGGGTAGAAAGAAGAAGGGTAAAATGAGATGCTGTATGTAAGAAAAGTAGTGTTTCAGTTCTCCAGCTGTGATACCTTCAAAAGATGACTGGTTACTTAAGTAAAAACCAAAATATTCTGTTAAAAAGGAGTCCTATATTTTGTGGAATGTGGTTGTTTATGTTATATAGCTAGACAATAAAAGTATCCTTTCTGCCCTTACACTGTTTGATTCAGTAGGTCTGCTATCTTACAAATAGAAATAATTTATCCCCCTTTATTCAAAGCTGATTTTGAGATGCCAGCCCATGTCAGTGTTTCTGGTAATTTATTTTAAAATCCTAAGATTTATTCTTACTGTTCTTACTTAGCCAGTTCCAAAGAAATGTTAGTATCAAGATAAAAAACCAAGGCAAAAATGTAGGATTGCATTCATAAATAAAAAAATAGACCCTGATATTGAAATGTCCTTGTAAAAAAGATTTTAATGCTGTGTCGATTTAAACTTTCTTCATGCTGTACTGATAGTGTACATGCAGCAATAAGTTCCAATATTGGAGGAAAGTGGAAAGTAAAACCTAACTCAATGCCTAATCAGTGCAATATCTTTCATCATCTTCTCTTAATTATATTTTAAAGCACTGAGATATAGAAATATTAGAATTGACTTGCCCATGGTAAGCCAGCAAGTACCAGAAAATTATGTGAAGGGTCTAACAGGAGTTGCTTTTAGAGATTGCTTCCTTTGGAGAGCATGTGCAACTCTTGGCATATTTCTGCTCGTCAGGGTAGCTTTCTTTGCATTCAGAGTGACACATCCTGAGAAGTACGTTTGCTCTGCTGTGCAAACATGGATATGCTTGAAATAGAAAAAAAGAAAAAAAAATTAAACATCATTTAGTGGTTGGAAGTTATTTCCAGTTTGCAACCACTGGAAGGGTTGCCTGGAGAAAACTTTTCCCTCTGTTATTACAGAATAATAGCTTGTGGATGCAGAAAAGCAAACACAACTTGTGGTTTTCTTTTAAGTTACACTGCAGGGCTATCTCCCGCTTAGCATTTTAGCATCATGTTGTTTTGGAAAGGTCACGTTTTTACTTTCAAGACACCATTTGTCTTCTGTCCTCTCTTCTAATCTGCAAATGCTTACCAATAGTTTTGGGCAAGAAGCCAAGTATTTGGTTACAAAAGCTGCTTCAAGTGGCATTTTCCTAATCATAGAAGTCTGCATAGCACTAAATAAATATAGGTAACCTTCCTAGAATGACGTTTTTGCATTTTTTGAAAGCTGAATATATCAGCCACGGTATGTGCAGGTATATGGCAGCATTGGCATTTACAGTTTCAGGCCACTAATTCCTGTTTAGGTGGTAAGGAGTTAAATAATTATCTAGAACATGCTGTCAATGTGTTGGGGTTTTCAGGCTGGTCAGACTAACTGCAGTTAGAGCAGTCTGGAATACTTGCTTATGGCCAAATTCTGCTATTTTATTTGCATCATGCAGCATATTACTTTCAGTATGTTTACTGGAAAGATCACACATCATTGAAAACAGGATTCCATTTGATGACAAGGTTACAGAGTTAATTATTACTCAATCAGCAAGTAATCTATGTTACATTTAAACTATTGTGGTTTTATACTAGTGTGATGGAAAACAGCACCTTGACTACTCTATTTACTTCCACTCATCCACCACCCATATATGTCTTAGATTAGCTCCCAGACAAAAATCATGGAAATTGGCCTCTTAGTCTCCCTACTTCTTGATGTTTCTGTTATTGTATGAGATTCTAGTATATTCTCCTTATCTTTAACATACAGTTCTTTATCTTCTGCCTCTAAAAATGAGATTAATTTTTCCACAGAGGAGTTGAGGACAGTTGCTGACTCTCTACTCTCTACACTTTCTGTTGAGAACTCTCTACATGAAGAGCAGAAATCGTATTCGTAGGTAAGAAAAGCGATTTTGAAAAAATAAAGGAAAATAAAATCTTTTTCTTCTGAACAGTATTACCAGTTCATAGCAATTCAGTCAAAATTAAGTATTGCTTATGTTCTCTGTGGTGAGAACTGGAGTATTTTATTTGTGGTTAGATGTTTTTACATGAATATGAACATTCAGTTAAAGCATAAATGTTCTATGAGGGATTAAATCAAACTTTGAACCCAGTACACAAAGATCTATCATCTTACAGGTTATATCTCTCCACGTAAGAGATCACAGAAGTCTTAAACTGGTCTCTGAGATTTCAGTTTTGAACCAAGCAGAGAGGAAGAAAACAGTTAAGTTTTCAGACAGATTTCCAGAATAACGAGGCAATGGATCTGTCAACATTCCCCTGAAAGACACAAGTGGACTCTGCCAAAAAGTCATGTTCTCCCCCACATACAGTCAACCTCCAAGTCAGATGACCTGTAAGGCTGTATGAGCTCAGGTGCGTGCTGCATTATCGCAGCCTTGCTGTTCCCCATCAACACAGCAAACAGGCAGAGTTCACTCACATCTTCTCAAGCGTCAATAGGAATATCTCTTGTTTGGCTGCAGAAAATCATTTCAGCACATCCAGTGCTGCATGTTGATGTCACATACATGTTAGCTTACATGTTGGGGTCAAAAAAAAAAATAGCGTTAACTTTTTTTTTTTTTTTTTTTTTTACCAGTGGGAGAATTATGAACTTTAATTGAAACTGAGCTTGGTCAAGACTGCTAATTCCATCCCACCATAAAACTGTTTCCTTTCTGCAGGGAAAATCAAAAGCAATCTTTCCTCATATTTGCTCTTCCAGCTGTCTGAGGAGTATCAATGAAATACTCATTTTCCAGAAATGGTTTTTTCTTCTACAGAACAAATTAGGAACGAGAAGAAAGATTAAAAAAAAAAGCCTATATTGTAACGAGTTAAAGATCTCAACTTTAAGATATTTTTCACCCAGAACAGGAAGATCTGAATATGATGCATACCAGCAGAAATTTTGACAGCTGTTTTAGTAAAGAATAAAACAACCTAAGAACAAAAAATAACCTTTCATTTTGATGCTTTCAAAATAGAGTATTTAATATTTCAATTCAATACTTTGGAGTCTTTAAGAATGATAATAATAAAACCTCTTCAGACAATACTGTACATTTTGAAACATTCTGTTTGTTCTGAACGTTACGTCTCCTTATCCCTCTGATTTTTAATACTGATTTTCAAATAGCCACCAAACAAATCAACGTTACCCCTGGTTGTAGGGAAAAGAATCCACTCCACAAATGCCAGCTTCACAGGATCTCTGTGTGACACCTCAGTTAGCTACGCAAGTCAGCTCCTTGAGAGACCTCCCAGGTGCAAAACACCACATCAGGAATATCTCTTCACCTTCTCAGCTGCAGAGGACTGAACTCTGCACCCTTCAGGCAATAAAGCCTGACCACATACTGGTCTACATCAGCAAGAGCATGGCTAGTAGATCAAAGGAAATTTTTCTTTCCTTTGATTCAGCATTCATGGGGCTACAGCTGGAACACCGTATCCATTTTGGGTCCCCCCTCCCAAAAAAAAAAGGTATTGGAATACAGGAGAAAGCTCAGTGGATATTTTCCAGGGTGGCTAGGGTTTCACAGAACATAACACTTGAGGAAAGGTTGAGGCAGCTGGGTTTGCTTAACCTGGAGAAGAGAAGGATAAAGAGGAATTTAATTGTTTTCCAAATATCAGTCAAGTATATAGGAGATGAATCTAGATACTTTTGGCCAGTACACGTTGGAAGGAAAACAGGCAAAGGACACTAAGTTACAAAAATGGAGGTTCTGGCTTGATACAAGAGCAAAAAAATATAACTTTGGAAAACAAACGTAGGAATAGATTTCATAAATGTGCTGCGGAATCTTCATCCTTGGGAATACTCAGAACTTGAGAAGGCAAGGCTCTATACTTAAAGAAACCTAACCTTATTTGGATACTACTTCCTTAAGCAGGAGTTCGGATTCCCAAGGTTCTTTCCAACCGAAATTATTCTACACTGCTACAGTTCAAAAGTTGGGTATTTTGGTTTTGTTTTTTTTTTATATTTCCAGAGAGGAACTCTTTAATGAATTATAGTTCACAGAATCACAGAATCACAGAATAACCAGGTTGGAAGAGACCCACCGGATCGTCAAGTCCAACCATTCCCACCAATCCCTAAATCATGCTCCTAAGCACCTCGTCTACCCTAACCTTAAACACCTCCAGGGATGGTGATTCAACCACCTCCCTTGGCAGACTGTTCCAATCCCTAACCACCCTCTCCGTGAAGAACTTTTTCCTAATCTCAAGCCTAAATCTCCCCTGGCGGAGCTTGAGGCCATTCCCTCTCGTCCTGTCCCCTGTGACTTGGGAGAAGAGGCCAGCACCCTCCTCTCCACAACCTCCCTTCAGGTAGTTGTAGAGAGTAATAACGTCTCCCCTCAGCCTCCTCTTCTCCAGGCTGAACAACCCCAGCTCTTTCAGTCACTCCTCATAAGATTTGTTCTCCAGCCCCTTCACCAGCTTTGTTGCTCTTCTCTGGACTCGCTCCAGAGCCACAACATCCCTCTTGTGGTGAGGGGCCCAGAACTGAACACAGTACTCGAGGTGCGGTCTCACCAGTGCCGAGTACAGAGGGAGAATAACCTCCCTGGACCTGCTGGTCACGCCGTTCCTGATACAAGCCAGGATGCCATTGGCCTTCTTGGCCACCTGGGCACACTGCTGGCTCATGTTCAGTCGGTTGTCAACCAACACCCCCAGGTCCTTCTCCTCTTGGCAGCTTTCCAGCCAGGTTTCTCCTAGTTTGTTCCTCTGCTTAGGGTTGTTGTGCCCCAAGTGCAGGACCCGGCATTTGGCCTTGTTAAACCTCATGCCGTTGGTCTCAGCCCAGCAGTCCAGCCTGTTCAGATCCCTTTGCAGAGCCTCCCGACCCTCCAGCAGATCCACACTTCCACCTAGCTTGGTGTCATCTGCAAACTTGCTAAGGGAGCACTCAATGCCTTCATCCAGGTCGTTGATAAAGACATTAAACAGGGCTGGACCCAGGACTGAGCCCTGGGGAACCCCACTTGTCACTGGCCTCCAGCTGGATTTAACTCCATTTCCCACCACTCTCTGGGCCCGGTCATTCAACCAGTTTTTCACCCAGGAGAGTGTGCACCAGTCCAGGCCAGAGGCTGACAGTTTCCGAAGCAGAATGCTGTGAGAAACTGTGTCAAAGGCTTTACTGAAGTCCAGGAAGACCACATCCATAGCCTTTCCCTCGTCCAAGAGTTTAGTCACTTAATTAGTTAATTGCTTCATGTTTCAGCTTCAAAGTTACAGTGTGCACACAGCCCATTGTTCATTCCTTCATGAAGCTGATTGAATGTAGAGAGGTGTGGAAGATTATGGAGAGAATTCCCAAGAAAACTCACTGTCTCGTAAAGTCTTGCCTGAGACATGGAAGAATGGAAAAGTCATGACAAGAGTCTGGGTCACAGTTAATAGGAAACTGTTCCACTTAGCTGAGATTCATTACCTGACAGGTCTGCTAGGGTGAGGATTGAAAAAGAGTACAAATTGCTTCCAGTATTTGATATAGTTCTGAGTTTTAAGAGGATCTTGATGAAAGCTGGGAACTAGTTGTTTATTTTGGAATAAGTGTCTTGACTAGTCTTGACTGTGGTATCTTATAGAAGACAGTGAAAAGAGCAAGACCCTCCAAGTTATTAGACAAGAAGTCTGAACACATGTCAGAACAATGAAAGTCAACAAATAGATTGAGGATGGCAGTTCTCAAAGATTTTTAGTGTATTTGTCTTCAGGGAGTCTTGTATGAATTAGACTTCTCAAAGTACAGACGCAGCCTAAGGAGTATCTGGGGTATAAATATAGAATAAAATTGAAAATAATTAAGTGATCATATAGAATAGCAAGGGCCAGGGTGGGGAAAGGGGAGAATTTGGCTCTGGGAAGGGGAAAAAAAAAGCCTACATTCACTAATAATAAAGTTCAGGTGATACAATTTATTGAGTGTCCAGCTGGAATACTGTGGCCCTGGGGCGACAAGCCTTCTCCCAGGGGATCCCTGAATTAAGGAACCTAAAAGAAAAGATGGGAGTAAGATGGAAGGAGCAAGGTTTTCATAGAAGCAGTGGATGTAAAAACTCTTCTTGGATTAAATAAATTAGATGATTAAACTGATTCTAGAACTACAAAATAGAAGATTCGAGAACTACAAAATAGAATCAAGGTCATGTTTTGGCATTTCAAGAGATAAATTAAGAAATTAAGGGATCAAGTCAACAAATATTACTATGCTGATGAAATTTCAAAAAATAAAAATCTTTATCTGAAATTGCTTTCCAGGTAAGAGGGGAGATAAGTAAGGAAGGGCTATAGGGATGGGAAGAATTGTTTCACAACAGAATGATAAGGTCACATTCAAAGAATATGATTCTGAATACTCATGTAAAAATAATTTAAATGGTAATAGAGACAGCTAAGGGTTGCCAGGTGATTAATATAAAGAAGTATTTACTTTATTAAAATATATTAAAAAATCTTAGTATGCTATGACTCATAAAATAACTAGGGTGATTAACTATTTGTAATAAAGATATCTGGATCATAAATGTGATAGACAAAGAATTGTTATTTAATTGAAAAGCTGATATTAGTACAGGATTTCACAAATACTTGTGAAATAACTGTGAGTAGAAATTTAAAGATTTCTAACCATCCATACTGTGCTTTTCAAGGACAACCTGCTAAAGAACACAGATAGGGTAAGGAATCTAAATTGTTTCAAGATAAAACCTGAAACCTTGGATAAGGAAAGAATTGTATAACTGACCGGTGTGATACTATAACTAGAAATCAAAAATGAGATGATTATGATCCTATTTTTATTAAAAAAAATAAAATAAAAATGGTACTCCTTTTTCTATCCCTAAAGAACACCCTAAAGGAATCTTCGTCACCACTTGTGGAGTCTTAATTTTCCACTGTATTTGTTTTATGTTAAACTTAAGCTTTGAAGTTTCTTCTGATCCCTGCTGAGGGTAGGAGGAAATATTTTTTCTTTTTTCACTTCTTGACTCATAACTTGACAGCATTAGGAAGTGGAATAATGTTTTCCTTCCACCAGCTCTTTGGAGTTACACTTAAAATGGATCTCCAACACTGGGAGGAATGTAGTGGTGTATCCAAGCCACTGCAAATTCTGTCACGTGTCTGACTAGCGCAGCCTGGCATTGCAGTTGCCAGTTTTGGAGTCAGAAAGGAACCTCCTTCTAAGTCTCACTGGCCAATGTCGGTGAGAACTGCCTGTAGTCTTCTGTAGCATAGGACATGGTTCATTCTTCTGATTCACTTGGGCCTATTCTCCTCTAAAATTCAACATTATTACTCTTAATAACAGGCTTTGATTTCAGTGGTCATCTGGAGATACTTAGGTCTGGCTTTTGCACCTGATGCATCAATATTTTGTAGTAAGATAGAGATTATTTTGCAGCTTGCAAGGGACATTATAAAGCACAGTTGAAATGGCATCGATGCTCTAGGGATTCATATAATTAGAATTTTTTAGTCTGATCATAGATATCTTCATGAACTATCAACCCTGGAGGGTTACTTGCTCCAGATTTCTACTGCATGCAGTGGACTGAGATGTGTGTATCCAGGATGAGTTTTAGTTTGTAATTTTTTCCTTCAGAGTAAGCGTATTTCTCTCTATGAACTATGCAAAAAAAAAAAAAAAAAAAAAAGAAACACAACACAAAAAAGAACAAAAAAAAGAGTTTTCAGGTAACACTTATGTTTCTGTCTATGAAAAACATACATGGAGAAATTTGAACTACTAATTACACCTATTGGGGCTATTAATTATATATAAAATGTGGTGCCTTGCACTTGAAGGGGGTTTAAAATAAAGACCTTTCTAATGTATTTCAGATTTATATTTGTCTGTCCTATGTGTGGTGGGGGAACGGCAATGATGATTTTTAATGAGTGGTCAGTAAAGATATTCTTACTACATGACAAAGAGACCATATATCCAAGTCGCTCATTTAAAAACTGTCAGAGAAACAATGAATCAAAGAACTCATACAAATTCTAAATTTTGTCTGAAATTATCAGAGTAACTTAATGAAGTCTAAAATCATGGCTGTAAAACTGCAAAACACATTCTCAAATGAAAATTATAAGTATCTCGAATATATATATTTAAATTTAATCTTCTAAATTAAGTATGTTAGGGAAGTAATTCACTTCTTGTGATATTTAAATACTGAACAACCTCACATAAAGTACTCTGTTTAAAATTATGAACAGATATGTGTACAATACTACCATGTCTGAAATCGAGTTCTTGCCAGAGCATTCACCTGAAATAATAGCAGTTGAAGTCAATGACTTTACAGCTGACATGGGAGACGTGTTTTGTATTCTAACACCAAAACTTTATGGACTAGATTTGAAAGTGTAGGCATATGCAATTGCATGCATACATTTCAGCATGCCTAATATGGCCACAAATATTTCACAAATGCAGGCAAGTTAGATTTCTGAAAACTAACATCACTAATTATATAGAAAAATGCTCTGTTGTCCTCAGGGACCAAAACTTAGCTTCAGCTAATTTTACCAACAGCTAGTTGAGAAGCTGGAGCAAGTCTTCTCAGGTAGAAGAAGATGTTCTTGCAAAGTTGTATTCTTTTGCTAGGTCATCATAATAATAATGACTGTTCAAATGGAGAGTTTTCCATTTTCTTCTCTGCTCCTACTACCTATTTTTGCTTCATTGTTGACTATGAATGCTGTCTTATCAGTCCTTCACTGTGGAAGAGCTCTAGCTTTTCATCTCCCTTGTTAGTTTAGTACCTATCCATGGCTTAGCATCTATGTATCGTGTATATGGTGTAACTCTCCTTGTCCGGACCACTTTCTTCAGGCATATCTTACTATGTACAAGAAGACTGTGCAAGCAAGATATATATACAGCTAAAAACTGTACAGCAGTTATTCATTGGCTAATACACACAATAGGAGGAGGACTAAACTTCTCCAATTGGCCGTTTAGATGAGCTAGCAAGTCATATTTCCGTGTATATATTTTAACTTTGGGAGCCAGTTTTGCATGTTCATTGCACGAATGGGAAAACAAAAAAACTTTTCAAACTGATTTTAAGGTATTTTTATCTCCCCAAACCACCTTTTAATGCTCTCTGTCTCACAAAGAACTCTCTTAGAGAGAAAAGCTTTCAAGCAGCCCGTATTTGCATGAATATGACAGTGTCTTTGTAACTAACTGATCTCCTATGTTATTTTTCCCAGTAAAGAATGGTAACACATCCAGGAATATGATTGGTTGGCATGGATTTTGTTTGCTATAATAAAATACAACAAGGGCTGTCAAGACTTATTGCTTCAAACGAAGAGCTGTGTACAGCATGGTTCCCTGTAGCTGCCTGCATATGGAACCCTTTAAACATTCTTAAGAGACCCATTGGGGCTTCTAATTATTGTGAAACATCTCCTGGCAGAATCATTCCTACCCTTCCAAGAATGCATTGTAAAAATAATTAGATGATGAGATTTAGATCGAAACCGCTAACTAGTGATTTAAGAGTTTTGTTCATACCATATAGAAAACTAAGGAAATGAAATGTTGAAAATCTCTTCACATGAAAGGAAAATAATCCTTTGTGCTTCACATTTTGGGGGGAAGACAGAGAATGAACTTCTCTTTTCCCTCCTTTCTTCCCCCTCCCCAACTTTAATACTTTGTTTCCTGTGGTTACATGAGGGGGTGGAGATGTTTCTTCATTTTTCTAAACATTAAACCACTTGAGAATCTCTCTCCATTTCTGGGGAGCCTGCTATTAGGGAACAACTTGAGGAGCTTGCTTTAATCAGGCTTAAAAGCTACGAAGAATAGAATCACATTTTATGGCTTTAGAGGCTAAACCAACATGTAGTCAATTAGGTGACATCACTTCTAAAAAAAAAGCAGAACATCTTTGTTTAATCAAAACAAACAAACAAGATTAGAAGTTTAAGTGCTGTGATTTAGGAAAGATTCACATTTTGAATTAAATCCTGGAGGACAATGGACGTGGCAGTGATAAAATTTAATCATATGAAATCTAGTGGTCAGCTTAACAGTTGTGTTAGTTTGAATGTAAAGATGGGAATTTTTGCATTTTGCCAAGGAAAATTAATTCATAGTATATCCAGAGGTCACAGACTAATTTGGTCCTTTTCCTGTAATTTTCTTAATTAAGTCTTCAAATTGAGCATTTCAACACCTAGATCCATAAAATGAATTTAAACAGAGCTGAGGGACCTATTTACATACTGTATTTTCTATTAGCTATTTGCCAGGATGCAGGAGGGGGTACATCCTGCAAAATGTTACAGAAAATGCAGAACCTTCCCTAGAAAGATGACAATACTGATAAGTGTCACCACAATGGCATCATTCCTGTCATTTAGGTTCCAAATTTACATGCAGTCATTGAGCCACATCTCTGTGCGTTTTCCTATCCAGGCTCTACCTCAAGTGTTTCCCTTAACCATAATGTTCCTAAAATATGTCCTTTCCCATCAGCCCCTGTGGCTGCTACTCAAGAAAGCTCCTGCTATATTGATGTGCATTGAATACTGCTGTGTCCTTCTTCCATGTTCTTGACAAATGCAGTGCTGCCAAACGGCTTGTTCCTATGGGCTGTTACCCTATCCACACTACTTTTATTGCATCCCTCCTCCTTCCCCCTTATGTCACAGGACAGTCATGAAAGGACCTTCAGCAGCAAGGCAGTTCCCAGCTGGTCTGCATGTGTCCTCCTCCTGTGGGCTTCCTAAGCACCTATGTTCTTTCATGCCCTGCCTCTGGCCTCTTGAAGAAGATCCCTGGAGTAATTGAATTTAATAGGGTGTTTTATCCCCTCTGTAAGGGTCTTTTTTTGTATGATGGATACAGAAGACACTGACAAGCTGATGGCATGTTAAAGCCGTTGTTTATCATGTTCTGAGATTTGTCACTCATTTCTTGTCTTCATCTATCGGTCTGTGTCTATCACAGTTCCTTAGCTGCAGAATCTTAGCTTTCTCCTGCAGGAATTGTCCTCTCTTCTCTGTTACAGCACCTGGCACAAAGGGCTTTGGCTCCTAGATATACAGCAATACAAATAATCATAAATGAAAATAAATGAGTTGAGAAATTGCCTGCAGTCACACAGCAGGGCAGTGGCTGATGTAAGATTAGAAACTTTGGGACAGATGCTTGGAAAACATGAGCCTTAGTCGTGTTTTTCTAATTGAAAAATCATATTTGGGATGAAAATTTAAGCTGTAGTTGTACAACTCTGGGACCTATCTTATGAAGACTAGTTTCCATTCTTTTCTTATAACCATAATGTAGACAAGTCCTACAGGCCAGGTTTTCGGCACGTGGCAAAAGCTGTGCAGCAAAAATTTATGTTGTCTTCCTTTCTCCTTATTTTAATCTTAAAGCTTTGCCAGTGTCACACACCCTCATCTACCAGAGGGAGAAATTGTTGAGTCACAGCTGTGAACCATACATAAACCAAGCCAGTTAGTGAGCAGGATCTCTTTTGACTTCCAGGTCACTCTCACACATCAATGGTTAACTGTTGGAAATAGCTGGGCCTTTGGGGATTGCAGGGTAATCATTTGTTTTTAATACTAGGAATTTTTTATTTAAACTCTGTTAGCTTGTTACTGCATGAGATTAAACAGAAGTAAGTCTGGCAGTGTTGTGAGAAGTAGAGGACTGAACGACATACCTTAAACCCAACAAACTGTACTGTTCAGTGAACTGACTGTCTTTACTGTGCAAAGCCTGAAGTTTAGTCCAGAAGTTACTGTTTGCAGCATTGCCAGCAGCACTATTTATAGTTTCAATCAATTTGAAATACATCAGAGTTGGACAATGCTGCTATGCTTGTGTGCAGGTGGAGAACACATTTATATCCATCTACAGCCTGTACAGACTCCATTCCACAAATTTGTCAGAGCCAACTTCTCTAAATAAACTGAACTAATATGTTTAAAGCCTCCCCATACCTAGGAATCAAGAGAAACTTAACTACTTCATGGATTAGGGATAGTGCTTGGAAATAACTTCCAGTCTGTCTGAGTAGCCTGATTTCCTTAGCTGATAAGAGAAAATTTATGGTCTTCATTTAAGGATAGAAAAAAAAGAAATTTTAATTTAAAGTCTGTCAAATTTCTCAGTGAGTGTAAGCATTAAGTTTTATGACAGCTTCAGGCTGAAGTCTGAAAACACATTTCTGCAAAATGATCAGGCAAAGAAATTAGCTTCATCACATTGTGCATTAGATATGTTTTAAGATAAAAAAGGACAAAAAGAGCATTTGCAGGTACTTGCTATTTAAAGTGACACCAAGAAGCTGTTCATCTTATTTAACTCAGTTGTCTACAGTAGTGGCTCTCCACAGATAGGATCATTGCTCCAGTGTGCTTAAGTGAAGGAAGGAAAATAAGCACTTTTGAGACATGACCCATGTTATCCATATTAGAAAGCTTCTTTAAGATGAAATGAATCACAGTGGATAAGACTCTTTTCTTCGTTAATTTTTAAGGAAGTGTAAGACATCAATATATACTCACAACAACCTCTCTGAGAGATGATTGTTAGGGAGCAGGCTCACTGTGTAGATCATCTTGTCCCATTGAGGATTTCAGAAGAGGCAACTCAGATTTTTAAGTAGCTATACTTGTTTGTCTTTTACTAGGAAAATCATTCTATTCTTTTGCTAAAGTTTTCAACATTTTTGTTGTGCTTGCAAATTATGAGTATTTAGCATCTATAACAAACTTCAAACCTTAAATCAAACTTCTGTTCATTCATAATTTGTAGACTAGTTTTTCAGTGCATCAAATATACCTTTTAAATTTTTGTCAGTAAAACTAAGCTATGTACAGTCCCATGCGCTGTCAATGTCAGTATGTACTGCAGACTTTAGTAAACTTTTCAGTCACTTTGACTCAAATTTCTAAGTTCATAGTGAAGTATTTTGTGTAGAGATGTTTAATAAAAGCAGATGACCGATTGCTCACATTCATCTTCAAAGACGAAACACAATGTGATGGAATTGAAATCCAGCTGAGAAAACCTAGGCTAAATGGTAGGAGAAACTAGATGAACTCTGAGGGTAGTGGTGCACGCTTCCAACAGGGGTCATGGAATAGCCATCACTTGCGCAGGCAAGACTGGGCCACCCATCTATTTGGGAATGGCTCAGGAGTAAAGCAATCAATCCTACTGTGATACAGGGAGATGGACTTTATGACCTACTAGCGGCATCTTCCAGGCTAAATGAGGCCATTATTCATGAGGCTAATAAAAAGACAAAGGGAAAAACTTTTGGGGAAAAAAAAGTTGAAAAAGTCAGCATGTAGAATATTTGTTTTGTTTCTTTTCTTTACCAGGCTTACTTTAGACATTTGATAAAAGAACATTAAAAAAACCAAACAAACAAACAAAAAAAACCCCAAACCAGAAGCATTGCATCTACTCTTTTTTTTTTTTAAATAAGGTTTTTAAAACTCTAGCTTTGAAAAATAGCCTAGCATAGATCCAGGTCCAAATTTTACACTAGATCTTTCTCTATAGAGGGATAAATCAAATCTCAATAGAAAAAACTAATCTGGATGTATGCGATATTTGTTTTATTTCAAAACTGTCAAGTATTGGGAATATAATTGGCCCTCCTTTCCCCTATCCAAAAGC
This sequence comes from Clamator glandarius, assembly GCA_033459285.1. Lineage (NCBI taxonomy): Eukaryota > Metazoa > Chordata > Aves > Cuculiformes > Cuculidae > Clamator > Clamator glandarius. Next base: position 3,794,523 of record JAUNZM010000553.1, on the reverse strand, counting down.
ATGGATTTATCATCTCCCGTGTGTATCAAAATTATTTTGTGGCAAAATTCTTCAGTGAAATATAATAAAATCTAGATACTTAAATTGTTGGATATCACTCAGTTCTCTGGCTGAGCAGTCAGCAGGGTGGTATAAAACACTCCCTCCTCCTTATAGACTTCAAAAGATATAAACAAAGGATAGATCTTTAATTCTTTTCAGACTCTCAAATCCTGTTCAGTATTTACCTGTGAGTGTCAGGGCTGCAAAGTGTTAATATACTAAGTGCAATTTTATTAGGCAGGCTGAACACTCCTTTTGCCTGTAAAGTCTACTGCACTGAGATAAAAATTAATCCGGTCAGTAAGTGAACTCTACTGTTCAATGTTGCCTGAATTTCACATACAACAGATTTATACTTTAGCAATCAAATATCAGGTCAGTGTCATTCCAGTTCCCAGGAATATCCCTCTAGCAAAAGAGGGAGATATTAGTTAGAATTCTAAAAATATATAATTAAAAAATAATGTATTTGTTTACTACTTTATATAATTCTAGATGTACAGTGACAGGAATTAAATGAGTGCGCTTTCAGTCCCATTACACGGAGGCAACGCACATTACTGTCAGTGTAACATTCCTGCGCATTTTCAGAACCCTTGAAAGCAGTTTTATTTCATGGAATGCATTGTTATAAGGATGATATAGATAGTGCAGATTAAATATACTGGTAATCAAAATTTTAAATTTTTCTGTGACAATGTGCAAATAACTCAGTTTCCAAATATTCAGTAGTCTTTATTTCGATACAACTTTTATTGTCTAACTAAAAGAAAAAAAAAGAAATAAAAGCTGCAGCTGTTGCATTTAAGCCATTCCACAACTGGCTTTCCAGTAAAAGAAGTTATATGATTTTCTAAAACTTTTTAACCTCAGCAGCAATATTTCAAACTAACAGTTTATTCAATTAAAGAGGAACCTTTTAAAAACAGACAATATTTTTTTAAGTATCTTAGCAACAGGTGATTGAATCCTTGCCTGGAACTATGAGACAAGTTTTGCCAAATGGGCTGCATTCTGACGATATCTTTCATATAGCAAATGGAATAAATCTAATATTGGTTTGGACAAGTTACATAAATTACATCATAATACAAAATTCTTTATGCGTTTTCAATAACAATAGATGACGGACCCATGAAAAAGTGAGAAAAGAGTACATGATTCTATCCTCTCTAGCTGTGGTAGTTAAAAGCAGGTAGTGAGTTCAGATACTTGTTCTCAAAATCTTTGTTTGAATGCTTCTCCTGCCTAATTCTAATTCACACATATAGACAGCATACAAGCTCCAGCTCTCTCCCTGAGGTAATTTAATGGATTAAGAGAGAGTCTTTAAGGAAAGATCTATAAAGAATGTTAACAAGGTACCTTGTCTCACTTTTAGAATGTCTTCTGAGGAATGGCTGAATGAGGATATGACATTGAATTTCTGCAAAAGCAGCATAGATCACAAGTAGCCTTTTGGTTTTGAGATAGATCTCTGGAGATTGTTCAGTGACTCTGAAATGCTACCCCAAAACTTTGAGTGTCTTGGATACGACATACTATCAACGAAACCCAAAAACACTGCCACCAGAGCTTGTTCTTTTGCTGAAGCTTACTGTTAAACATGCACATGACACAAAAATGACCCCATGCAAGGCATCAGTCCAGTGTTTGTGAACAGAAACTAATAGTCTATGACCAGATGAGTGAGAATGGGGTTGAGCAATGTTTAGGTATTATGGGCTCAACACTTTCAGAGATATTGCAGTGTTGTAGTTTAACCCCAGCTGGCAATTAAGCCACACACAGCCATTTACTCACTCACCTCTGGGACTGGGGACACAAATGGCAGAATAAAAGTGAGGAAAAGTTATGGGTTGAGATAAAGACAGCTTAAGAGGCAAAGCAAAAGATGCAAGCACAAGCAAAGCAAAACAAGGAATTCATTCACTGCTTCCCATCAGCAGGCAGGTGTTCAGCCATCTCTGGGAAATCAGGGCTCCACCATGTGTCAAAGCTACTTGCAAAGACAAACACAACAACTCTGAACGCCCCCCCCTTCCTTCTTTTTCTCCCAGATTTATTTGTCCCAGCTGTGTCTCCTTCTAAGTTCTTGTGCACCCCCAGCCTACTTGCTGGTGGGGTGGTGTGAGAAGCAGAAAAGTCCTTGATGCTGTGTAAGCACTGCTCAGCAGTGTGTATTATCAACACTGTTTCTAGCACAAATCCAAAACATAGCACCATAGTAGCTGCTATGAAGAAAATTAACTCTATCCCAGCCAAAACCAGCACACACAGTAATAATATCAACACTTCCCTATGGTGTAACAAAAGAAAAGCTTTTTTCCATAGTGCACTCAGAGTGCAAATGTATCTGCAGATAGAAGGTGTTTTGTTCCACAGCCCAATATTGTCTCCATCTTAATCACAAGTTCTTTTTTCTATTTCCTGAGATCCCTGCATTACTTTGCCTCCTTTGCCAGGGAAATTCTTTGGGAAAGGACAACAACATGAGCTGTTACCAGAAAGCTCTACTGCAGATGTGAAGATGTGTCATGGCCACTCTATGACCTGCCCACTCACTGGTCCCTTAACAGCAGCACAACTTCTTTCCAAGGATACCCTTTGCTCACATGTTCTACCACTGAAAAATTCTTCACAGGAGAAATGGTAATTAGAATAGGATAGGTAATAGGGAAAGGGAAAGGGAAAGGGAAAGGGAAAGGGAAAGGGAAAGGGAAAGGGAAAGGGAAAGGGAAAGGGAAAGAGGATCTAAAATGGTCATCTAGTCCAACTGCCTGACTACTTCAGTGGTGACCAAAAGTTAAAGTATGTTATTAATGGTATTCTCTAAATGTCTTTTAAGGACGGAAAGGCATGGAGCATTGACAACCTCTCTAGGAAGCCTGTTCTCAATAGGAAATGCTTTTTAATGTCCAACTTGAATGTCCCCTGATGCAACTTTGAATCATCCTGGTCATCCTATCACTGGGTACCAGAAGGTAACGATCTCCAACTCCCTCTCCACTTTTCCTCCTCAGGAAGTAGTGAGGTCACTCCTCAGGCTCCTTTTCTCCAAACTAGACAAACATAAAGTCCTTAGCTGCCCCTCACAGGACATGCCTTCCAATCCTTTCATCACCTTTGTTGCCCTCCTCTTGATGCAGTATGCTAAAGTCGTTCCCATCTGGGGAAAATTCTCCAAGCTTAAAGTGATGACAATGTGCAGCCCTTTGTCCTGATTTTTTTTCCCACCCAGTATATGTCATCTAACTATCAGACTGCCAGAGTCCTGAACATACCTAACACTCCTCCAAGAAAGCAGCATATGTTATAATGCCTATGCCTGTATTCTTTTTTCTTTTGGAACAGAATGTGTTCTCTACCCACAAATCACAGAAATGGTACTGCTTTTCTCTCCAGTTTCCATTTTATAAGATAATATGTCACAATCTGCGACTATCAGAAGTCAATGCCTAGAGTTTGTGCATAAAGAACATTGAAATCAACTGAAAAAATAGATAAGTGAAAGATCTTCAGTGAGCTAATTATTTATTTATATGAGCATTATACTTTAATAAATAGAATATTGGACCACAAGCTAAAAACTGCAAAGAGATGTTGGCAAAAAACTTCTTTTCTTTGCACCTGTTTCTTCATGTAAAATAATATTCTTTGACTTGATCTTTCTGATCTCCATAAAACTTAAATATTATTACACCACAACCTTTCAATAAGTAATATGCTTTATAAAATTCCAGTTAAAAATAATTTGTGAGAAAGGTCCAAGTATATTGTAGTTTAATTTTTTTTATTATTATTTTAACTGAACAGATTCAGTTCTAACTTGGAGAGGGACATTAAGGTTATGTATGTATTTATATGGGTTGCAATGTCTCAGGAAGTTCTAATATGAATGTATGTGGAGTGTCACATATTTGTTAGGCTGATTAAAACTATATAACTGCTAGTTAAAGCAAGTGAATATTTGGAACAACAAGGCAATTCTATACACTTCAAAATTAAAACAATGGTATATATCGTGCTACTGCCAGACTTCTGTCATCTTTTAATTCAGCTTCTAGTCATATAATATCTCTAATGGGAAATTTTCAGATTTTTAATGTTGAAAACAACATTTGTACCAGATGTATCATTTTTAGTAAATTAATCAAGAGTTTCAATGCAATAAAAAGACATAAAAAAATCTTATGCAGCCAAAATAATATGGAGACAAAGACTTATCTTCCCTTCTTTCCATATCTTCATCACAATTTTAAAAGTTTCATTATTTTGGAGGTGAGTAAGGAGATTTCCATACATAGCTCATCTGTTTGTGAAGAATGAAGTGTTTCCCACTTCGCATAAGTGAAGAACATTGTGTCATGCTGAGTGATGAACCATTCTCCTTTGCCACTGACAGCGCATCATGCTATGTCTTCAAATGTACAATAAGATGTGTTAATGTGTCAAGTCATGTTTCCTTGGAACACCTCACTGGGTTCATAAACACAAGCTCCCACACACGCACAAGAGGCAAAATCTGAAGAGAATTAAGCAGTGTCAGTAGAAGAGACTAAACCATATCTGAAGGTGATGTTGAGGGCAAAAAGTTCTGGAATGGACACCTACAGAGAATCACAAAATCTTTTTTCCATTCCAGAAGTTGTTGGCTGAAGGACATGTACAGTTGGTATACACCCAGTAAAGCCACGGGTATATTTGTTGGGTAAGACCCCTAAACCAGACAATGCCAAATGCTGTAGGTCTACATTAAGGTATTTTTAAGGTCTGTATTTGCTCATTTGAGAAAGGTAATGGTGAGAAATTTTAATGGGGAAATGGGAGGAACATCTTATCTTATCTTATCTTATTGAATGTCTGTGCAACTGGAAGAAAATGGGGCTCACAGCTATTGCCAAGATATCCTGTGAAAAAAAGAATGAGCTCACTATAAGGATAGGTTTGGGAATAGATGTATAAGTTAATCATCATTCATTTCTCCAAGTTCATTTAAAAATTTAGAAGATTTCAGGGAAACTAGAAGTTCAGCTATAAATTATCATCCTGGGTTTATATTTTAAATGGTCAAGATTTGGGTGAGTAAATCCCTCTGATATAACATGCTACTTTATTTTTAACTGATTTATTAATCAACTAAAAAAATGTCGTTTTGCTTAAGTCCAAAAGCACACTATTCTTGAACCAAACATAAGCTGAAAAGAGGTTTCTTACAAGAGTTTTTCAGTTTTGCTCCCATCCCAGATAACTTCAGTAGGACATATGCTGGTGCTAGTCCAAGAGCTTTCCCTGAACCATCTCATTCATTCCTCTCTGTCTGTAGCTCAAGAAATCCTCACTCAGGACAGAATCATCAGAGAGAAAACAATGTCCAGCTGAGATCCAAGGTTTATGTCTCACTATCTGGATTGCAATCTTCCCAGAAGCAAAGCACAGACCCCTCATTTTTCTCTCCTTTCCTCTTTGTGCCCAACCAAGAGATGACCAGGACTAGGGTAACTTTTTCCCAGCTTTTTTGGTTGTTGTTCTGACTTGCCTTGATTTGCAAAAGAAAAAATATCATGGACTTTCAAGTAAAATGCTCCAGATTATTAGTGAAAATGACCTTGTAATTTTTTCTCAAAAATGACAATATTTTGGTTGGAAGTGGTGCCAGTCTTGTGACTTTATAAAATTTTTCAGGTCTACTGGTCTGTTTAGAGAAACCCTCCATCATTTTGCTCTCTGTCCCAGTATTTGGTTTCTCTAGTCAAACAACTTATGAAGGGTATTCACCAAGAAAGACAAATTCTGTAAGCAATCTGACAGCAGTCTTACACAGGTGACAAAGGACCATACGGGATCCCTAGCTCTAGACAACTTACTCATTTCTGATTCTTCTCTTTTGAAAAAATAAATTTAGTTCCTACATGCTCTTTCTTGCTCTGTTCCTGTCAAATTTTACAATATCCAGTTAAAAATTGGAGGGAAGAGGTACCTATTGCTGCTTCCTCCACATATTTCAACTGAAAAACAGTTTTTACTCCAAAACATTGTTTCACTTCATGTCATTGACACAAGTAGAAAGATCTATTTTGCTTTATTTCATAGTTTCATTCATACTCATATTGGTTGCCATTTAAATGAATCAATGTCAGTGATTCAAAATTGCATAAAATGAAGACAATTCTACTTAGAATTTTTTTTCAAAGTGATTTTCAACCTACTGGTGGTAAAAAAATAAGAAATTTAAAAATATTAATTGGAGGATTTTGATATAAAATTAATTATTTTATATACCATAAAGATATCATTGGAAAAAGCTAGAGAAGTCTACAGATCCACAGAAAGTACTCAAATAGTTTTTTCCTGTAATCTGACAAGATAATATTTTAGAAATCAGAAGCCTATATTCACATGCTTATGTTTTAGTAATATTTTATTCTACTTTTAAATAAAGGAAAAATTAAAGAATCTTTCCCCTCCAGCAGCGGCAGTGGAATAATCTGCTGGAAGTTCCATTCCATGAAGTGACATTTCTTTTCCAAAATGAAACTTCTGAATGTTCTGCCAATCACTCAGTCCAGTTGGCTAAATATGCTCTGTTACTTTGTACAGGAAGGAATATGGACACCTGTTCAGTGCTGGGCGCTTCTGAGAAATTCAGCTTAGAAAATATCACTGACCAGTATAACAAATTACCATAAGGAAATTGCTAAAATGGCGCTATTAATTCCTGATATCATTTGTACATCAAGGTGGTTCTTGATCCTAGCATGCACATCTTGAAACTGAATTAAATTTTCAGTAAATATTCCCTTTGCAATTTCTTTGTATGTAACTGTTTAGAGCTATGTTTTCTTGTATTTTCAAAGTCATAATATCATTGCTTTCTCTATGATCTGGGAAAGTGTATTTTTTGAAAGGGCATCAGGATCATTTTCTTCTGTCAGTCTGATCCTCTGAGAAGACCAGGTAAATTAGATGTAGAAGATGCATATAGAACACAAAGCCAGTTCAGTTCCTCTTCAGCCCAGCTAGGTGAAAAAGAACCCTCTCCACTATTCTTTGCTCTGTTCAGGAAATTCCCAATTGCTAGAATATTTTAAAATTCATTCTTATTTGTTTTATTTAAATTAGATACAATATACTTTTGAGTTGCCTAAAGTGCTATAGGGAACCAGAGGACTCAGAACATATAGCTTAGTACCTTCATTTTCACCTCTCTAATAAGACATTAGAATAGACAACTTGTATGTTTGACTGATTCTGAGCACCAACAGCTTTAAAAGATTCCAGATGATTTTTTGCACTGGTCACCTTCTCTGATATTCAGATCTTTATTAACTGCTTACTAACTTCAAGCTCTGAAATCACAGAGGAGAGCAAAGATCTCAGGCTGGAAAAGAAACAAAGCTTTGTTATTAAAAATATTTTTTGTCTTATTTGTAAAGCACTCTTTAATGTGCCTTTCAGGTGTATATTGGTTAGTTTTGCTTTGTCTTTTTTTTTTCCAATTTGTTCTATGGGGAGTGTTCTGCTTGGTGGTTTTTTTTTTTGTTTGTTTGTTTTTAAATAACTAAATAGATAAACAAATACTGAAGCATGATTTCAGTTGCAGTAATCCAGAGGATATCTCTGGGACTAGATTCCAGCGTGCTTACTATTGAGAGAATGGATCATGAGACAAAAACACACATTCTCTATGAGGCATATCATCCTCAAAAGTTAACTGTGGCGCAGAATACAGCTCTGCAGCCTGCTAATTTGCTCTCACTTGAGCAGCTGACGTGGTGCTGAGAAAGATCTGCTACTGGTAGACAACAGCAGAGCCTTGGGAGTGGGAATTTGAAGGGGCAGCAGAAAATGAAGTGGCAGGAGGATCTGAGATCCAGGCCTGAGAAGCAGTAAGAGTATTTTGCATGGATCAGCTCATGAAACGGATGAAGGAGGAAACATGAGATCTTACCAAAAATGAAGGTGGAAAACTGTGCAATATGTAATGCCTGAACATGGAGGAACCTATAAATGACACTGCTGTATGACAGCCTACAACTTCCTCTAAGTGAACTGGAATCATAGAACCATAGAATCACCAGGTTGGAAGAGACCCACCGGATCATCGAGTCCAACCATTCCCACCAATCTCTAAACCATGCCTCTCAGTATCTCATCCACCCGCACCTTAAACACCTCCAGGGACGGTGACTCAACCACCTCCCTTGGCAGACCGTTCCAATGCCTAACCACCCTCTCCATGAAGAACTTCTTCCTAATCTCAAGCCTAAATCTCCCCTGGCGGAGCTTGAGGCCATTCCCTCTCGTCCTGTCCCCTGTCACTTGGGAGAAGAGGCCAGCACCCTCCTCTCCACAACCTCCCTTCAGGTATTTGTAGAGAGCAATAAGGTCTCCCCTCAGCCTCCTCTTCTCCAAGCTAAACAATCCCAGCTCTCTCAGTTGCTTCTCGTAAGCCTTGTTCTCCAGCCCCTTCACCAACTTTGTCACTCTTTCCTGGACACGTTACACAGTAAAGCTACAGATATAGAGCAGTGTGGTGTAATCCCATCATTTTGCAATAAATTACTCAGAGTAGGCAGATCCTAATGATTTTTTTTTAGTGCCCTTCTTACAGATACAAGATATTGTAGATGTTTTGATCGTTTGGATTCAGGGCAAAAATTTGGCCATAGGTCATTCCTAGTTATAGGAAAGTCATTACTTTTCCATGATTGCTCATTAGAAGAGCCTAAAAAATATGTTTGCATTTCATACTACCGTGGTCTGTATAATTTAAGTCTTATACTTACTTTTTTACCTCCTGGAGGAGTACTGTATCTGGATTTACTGAGGCTCTGAACACAGTAGAGTGAAGGGTGCGTTTGAAGATTTGAAGTCATACACATTGTTTTACCTGACAAGTATCCTCTTCAGTGATGAATCACTTAGTAGTTCCCAGGTATCATCCTTAATGTATTATCATTAAATGTGGTCCCCTAATCAACACTCCACAGTAAAACACCCTGAGCATTTAATGCTGCGGGAGAGAGAAAATGACACTGGAATTGGGTTATAGCATCTGCAGGCAAATGCAATGGTTTTGAAATTACCAAACATCCCAGAATGTTGGAATAACAATAGCAGAATAAGAGTTGAACAGCTCCTAGCTGCAAGACATGCAGTCCAACCACTGTATAGGCTGCCTTCACAGTTTACAATAGGAACATATTTTAATATTTTCTATTTTAAAAAATACATAGAAATGATGATGAGGACGTTACTAAATGACACACAGTCCTTAAGACTGATTTGTGCAAGCAGCTAGTGCATGAAATACATGATGCCATCAAATTGATGAACTTTCAATTTGAAAGCAACTTATTTACATAGTTGCTGATTTTAAAATGTTAGAAGCCAGCTAATAACTCCTCCAAAGTGGTTGTATAGCTGAGATACACTCGTAAAATGCTTTCAAATTAAGAAAGTACTAAAACGTATAGTAAACTACAGTGATAAACCACAGTGATTTTTGAAAGCATTAAAAATATCATGTCAGTGATACCTACTATGTTCCTCTCACTTTGGACCTCACAGACTGATAAGAAAGAAGAAGCGTTATAACCCAGAAGTAAAACTGTTGCATGATTATAACCCTGACAACCTCCTCCTAATGAGCTTTCCTGGAGATAGAGAGAAGAAACAGCTTTGATCTGTAGGAGTGAAGGATCTGAATGAACCACTGTTTTAAGGAAAGGAATCTGATTAGATCTACTTTCCTAGTAATCAAAGTCACAAGCTACCATTTGAGGCATTTGTGAAATTCAGATAAGATTAGTTGCTACCCAGATAAGCCACTGCAGCCAGTAGGAGCTAATTTTGTCTGGGATATGACTACAAGAAAGTATCACAATGGGAAATGAAGAACAATCTTAGTTAATATTTTATGGATTAGAACACCTTCTGTTATAAAATGCAAGTCAACTTTAAGGGTTTGTAATCACTTTTATGAATAATAATTCTATCTCAAAAAAAGTCATCATCCTCATTACTGTTATTTAACAATGTGCTTTAAGTTGTATGAAATTTAAATGAAAACAAATCCCATCTCTCAGTAGCTCAACTGATTAAAAAAGAGGATATATTTATTTCTTAGGATAAATTCCCTGAAATTTGTTAAACAGCCTTATCTACATTAGAGGCAGTTTTGCAAAGTAAGAATAATTGTTTTGTTATGTAAAAAATAAATAGATAAAATTTGTTAAGCAAAATGCTTCCCCTTGCTAAACAAGAGTACTTTCCTGAACAGATTTTGACACCTAAGGGTCATACAAAGGACCCAGAAATGTATTTTTTCTTTTAAAGCTATTATAAACCACCTACGCTAATTTCTGTCAGATTTTCAAACAGATTTGTAGGGGATGGGGGGATTGCAGAGATCAGTGACTCATTTCAAGCTGTCACTGTTATTTGTGGTCAGCCAGAAGCAACTGATAACAGGGTATTATCTGCTAAGAGAAAAGGAGGGCAAGAAAGGGTCTATGTTTTGTTGTTTGCTTAAAATGAATTACCCTCATCAAAACGTATCCTTGAGAATTTAATTAAGCAGCTGCCTAAATACTGATATTTAAGGATGTTAGGCATGCCATGGCAGCCTACTAAACAAATGGTGCAATAAAGATGCAAACCACTTTTTGTGATTGAAGACTGAACTTTTTCACTACTTAGTCCTCAAACCATCTGGCTGTGTTTAGAGAATGTGGGATGGTAGCAACTCTAAGTCTTATCTAATGATAAGACTCACTGTCAAACATGTGAACCTGAAAGCAAATATTACACTCTTTTAGGCTCATAAAGTCATCTTATTTCTCTAGTGAAAGAGTTTCTTGTCAAGACAATAAATTCCAGGGCCTAAATGATATTTTTCAGTGATTTCCAGATCTTTCAATGCCAATTCAGAAACAGTGAAATTTCAAGAGGTGGTATTAATCTAGTTATACTTGGAGGACAAGACAATCTGAGTTCTCTCAGTTATTAAACAACTAGCTCCATAATTAAAGAGGGGATGATTCTCAAAATTTTCTGAATAACTGAGTCTCCTTCCAAGTTAATCTTTCTGTTGTTTGGGTCTTTGTTCAGCTCAGATACCTGAAAATACAGACCATTCATGAAAAGTTTGGCATTAGGAACTCAGCTTCACAGCCTTTTACAGTTTTGGCCCTGCCGAAAAGCAAACATCAATTCATTTCCTTATATTATTCTTCTACAGTACCAGTCTGTACTGCTTCCACTTTGATTTCCAACCGTGTTGTCCACACAGACACTACAGATAAAGAGTTTTTTTCTAGCACTACTCCTCAATTGACATAATTTCTTCATTTATTTTCTTTTCAACAGTTCATTTTTCCAGATGACCTCTTAGAAAAAAATCAAATACAAATATACATTATGTAGCAGCCTTATTTCTAACTTCTACAAGAAGAATAAAATCGAGTGTAGGAAAAAACCAAATGCATTATTGATCCTTGTAGATGCACCTGGATATGAGAAGAGCTATATAAACACAATCATGCTCTGTCTGAATAGTTAGCAGTTCTCCGACGATAAACAAGGGACCACAAACTGCAGTGAGGGTGTCACCAGCCAAAGTTATTTGTCCAAACTGATTTAAGAGAGATTTTCAGTTTGGATAGATACAATAGATATTTTCTTAAAAAAAATCAAACCAAAACAACAACAACAAACAACTTAGAAGATAAATACTGGCTATGTCTGAATTTAACTGTATAATTGTTAGTGACTAATTCAGTGTAACAGTAGCTGATCAGTATAGCAAAGCTGCTGATGCACAGGTCTCTGTTGTATGAGGCTGAAAATGCTTCTTAAGAATTGATTTAGCCTAGTTTCCAAGGCCCACTGTTTCCATAACACATGCATTTCACAGCTTTCTGGGAGAGAAAGTATCCAGTAGAGATTGTAGATGCTGAGTTCACACATCTGTGAAAGTGGTCATCTAACCTTACAAACAAATTACAAACTAGTGTAAAAGCAAATGCAGCGGCTTGATTTTTCTGTTGAATTTTATTTACCTATGCTGGCACTGTACTCTTATGTTTTCCTGTTTATCAGGCTTTTTGGAAAAGAGTTCATCAGTTTCCAAAAGCCTTTTTTCTTTTAAATTGTTTGTTGTAGTTTGAAAGAACTTAGTTTCTTCAAAAGAAGTGTGTGCATCTGATATTGAGCCTTCAGATAAAATCAAATAGGATTGTCTGTTGATTGCAGGAGCTTAACTCTCACCAAAGTTTCTACAGGGTTTTTTTGTTGTTTTAAGTTTTTTCTCTTTCTTTACTGAAAGAAAGAAAATACTGTTCACTGTGTTTCTGCATTTAGCTCTGAAAAGCATCTGCCTCCAAAAGGGACGATATTTCAGCTTTTTGATGAGAAGCGATTTCTGGAAAGGAAATACTGAGGTTCAGAGCCTCTGCTGTAAAGCACTAGGGAATGTGTCTCGTATTACTTGACATACTTACATATATGGTTACTTTTTGTAAGCCTAATAGACACTGAACTCATTTAGGTATATTCCTAGGGTCAGAGATTTAAATGATGCTCCTATATTGCAGTGATGCATCCATCCAGGTGGATGCTGGATTCCTGCTAACAGGCCAGCAATTGCGCAATCAGACCTTATGTTTTTCCCATATATATTGTTTCCTGATTTATAACATAAAATCAGATTAAATACCAGATGAGCTCATTTTACAGGTGCATGTCCTCCAAGAATACACACTGACTGTAGTGTGCACTAGCTTCTTTGGCAAAAGTGAGGGGAAGAAAGCACAACCTTTATCTATAGCATATACTTGTGTATCCCACAGTAATGTAAGTATGTTATAAGCAGTGGAAGACAGACTTCTTAAAGCTGAAAGCCTCATAAAGCAAGTGAATATTGAGCAGTGTGGTCCCAAATCACCACCTTATGCACAAGTTCAGTATCAACTCTCATATTCCATAAACTACACATCTGAATATATTCCACAAATTACACTTCTGAATATATTCCACATGTAAAGTGAAAACCAGATTTTGCCATTGGGTCTCAAGGAATTGTCCCAAATGCAAAACCTTAAGAACATTCATATCCAATACTGATACACAAAGAGTACTAGGTTGAGAATTGATTTGCCTGAAACTGTTTGTAGTCTTGGTCAATCCATATCAAAGGGCTGTGGGGATTTTTATCAGGAGAGCTGACTTTCCTTTGGCTGTTATAAAAACTAATAAGATTTGTAACTGTTGGCTAAGAGACTTGAAAGGTATTTGGTTCTGAACAGCAAGAAAAATGCATACTTCTTTTCTAGATTAATATAATTATTACTGTTTCTTCAGGAGCCTTCAGTTTTCAATATCTGATCTATAAGCATCTTTCTGACTGGAACATTAAGGGATCTTTAAGGTCCCTTCCTACCCAAACTATTTTATGATTCTATGAAAATTACATAAGCATGCAGCACAGTGTGGGTAATTTCTTTTTTTCTTCAAGGGCTTTAAAATTGATCTTGTATTAGTATGTTAAATGCATTCACTTCTAGAAGACATGACAGCCTGAAGTAAAAGAAGTATTTAAAGGTGAAAAGGTTATCGGCTGAAGAAAATTGTCCTGACACCATTCTCCTGCCATGGTGGGAAGATGAATTATGTGATTTTAAACGAGATCTCTCTAGTAAATTTTCAATGCTAAAACTTAAAAATTAATATGAACTTTTCAAAAGAATTCCTGTCTTGCATTTGTCCCTCACACATGCAAAGAAATAAAATCCTTTGCTTTGAAAAAGAATATTTTTATAAAAGCCTTTCGGTTTTCCCTGAAAAGAAAGGCCTATGCCGTATTTGGTTTCTAATTCTAATGTACTCTTGCCTGTACAAATGTATATATGTATATTTATTTCTTTGTTCCTGGAAATACATAATTCCCGTGTATGTACAGAAAATACAGATATCCGCGCATGCACAAAACCAGTAGTTAAACAATCTGGCTTGAGGTCTTTTGAACTACGTACACCTTAAGCAGAATTCATCGGGGTTAGGTCAAATTCCTTGACCTGCAGATTTTTAAACAGTAGTTGATCCATTTTATTAGATGTATTCCACAAAGGCAGTCTTGCTGCTGTTATGTAGCAAGTATTGATTTTACCTGTCAGCTTTAAAACTATGTTTCAGAAGATATTTTTGCTGTTATGGATAAACATTAAAATGTAGGAGGAGGAAAAAAAAAACAAATCAAAGCAAATCTCCTCTTTCTGTTCTGTGTAGCTGCATTCAGCTGGGAATTCTATGCCATTTTATAGACTTTCCACTTTACCATAAGCAAAGCTGCTCTTCTGTGGCTTAATCTTTTCTTCTGTAAGAAAGGGGGTTAAAGTAGAAATAATAAAGAAATGCCACGTCTGTGAGTGAACTCTGAAATGCACTGGGGATCTGGCCAAGGGAAACTACAGGATCCAACAGTGCGACATGGCATGAGCCAGAGCCACCAGAAGGCTGTAGGTCAGGAGATCCAGGGTAGGTGTCATTCTTGGAGCACTTGCCCTCTGATGAGGAGGGAATTGGGTCTATCCAGTCTGGGTAAAGGGTAGCTCTGTGGGACCCAACAGCAGTCAGCCTGTGCCTTATGAGAGGACTAAGAAGGTGGATTTCTAACTGCAGAGACAAAAGGCCCAAATTGAAACAAAAAGGGTTTGGCTTGGATGGAGTTGGAGGATAGGCTGATGCAGGGTCCGCTCTTGGAAATGTTCAAAACTCAGCTGAGCAACCTCAAAGTACACTCTGATCTGAGCTTCCCAAGGTCCCTTCCATCATGAATTATTTTGTGACCAAAGTTCAAACTGAATTGCTGGCAATAATGATTTTGTGCATTTATTTGCAGTAAAGATTCCAACTTTCTTAAATCAGTCATTTAAAAAATAGTTTTATTAAGGACAGTAACTGTTTTTTTTACTGAGTAACCTTTTCTTGCAATACAAGGTCCATGATATATATCCAATCTCAATTTAGTGTTGCATTTTATGTTCAAACCAGAAAAAATGTCATAAAGAAATAAAGACAAACCAGACCCTCAGCCATTGCCTAACTTTAAGGTTATTTCTGTTGCACAGAAGCCAACCAAACTAGCAACAGGGTAGTGCCAAAGTTCATCAAAATAGTCTGCCAAAGAAAAAGCCTTAGGCCTAGCTGCTGCTACTGGAAAACCCCAAACAAATGCCTGGCAAAGAACTGGCCCCAGACTTACACATTGTTATTGTGGAGGAGGGAGTGATGACACAGTTTCCTGCACAATATTTATATACTTGTGCCCTGGAGGCTTGGCTTCTCACTCTAGTGGATATAAGAAGAAAACCAACTGTGGGAAAAGCATTTCTGTTGCCTAAGGTGTTGCTGTGGCTATTTGAACTTCTCCCTCTTTTTATGTTATATCAAATTCCTAGATTCCCATAATGACCTTAAATCAATGGGACAGTGCCATCATCACACAGAGTTTGCCATCACCAAGGGCAAAGCAGACGATGTCTAGTGTGAAAACAAAAGCCTCAGAAAAGGTGATGCAAGATGCCAGTCAGACAATGACAGTGCTGAGAACGAGGTCCAGGTCTCTTGAATCTCTCTTATATGGGGTTTGTCCTCCTTATTCAGCTCATTCCTCTTCAAACAGATTGTGATGCCTACATTGCTGCATAATTACAACAAAAGCCAGTCTTTTATGTGTGCTAGCACTTAGCTCCTAGCCTTATGGCTGTCTTTAGGGATAAAGTCATATATAGCTTGTACAACTTATGTCAAACCCAGGATTCTAATGTAATTTTATATACATGCTTACTACAAGGTCACCAAAGGATATTTCTCCCAGGGCTTGCCTCATTTTCTTTTAATCAGTGTAACTGTTCCTGGACTGTATGGGAACTTGGGGAGTAGGCTTTCATTGTGATGTAGATATAGATTATATCAAATAAACAGAGAAATTTAGCATTATAGAGAGGAATTGGTAAAACTCAGAGAGAAAGAATATGACATATTAACATGATAAACACATAGATAACTTTTAATAAAAGATTTTGTAATTATACTTAAAACTTTATGGGTGCTTCCTGAGATGTGCAACAAACATCTTTCTGTAAATAAAGCTACTTTAAAGAGCTACTCTTTAGAACTTCCAAGTGATGAAGTTATATTAGTATTCATTTTTTCTGATTTGT
Organism: Clamator glandarius; assembly: GCA_033459285.1. NCBI lineage: Eukaryota > Metazoa > Chordata > Aves > Cuculiformes > Cuculidae > Clamator > Clamator glandarius. The sequence continues at coordinate 3,778,255 of JAUNZM010000553.1, read as the reverse complement.
AGACACCATAACACATTTAGGATGCTTCTACGCTAAATTCTGTGTATTAATGTGCTAGAAGACAGTTCAGCTCAGAAGTATTTACAAACCAAACAGAAAAGAAAGGCAAAAGGGTGAAGAAATGAAAGATGCAATAAATTATTTTTGTATGTAATCTATCAATCTGGCAGCAGAAACTAGCAATTTTAATGTTTTATTCCCTGATTAAACTACACGACCTGTTATATTGATATAGCAAATAAAGTAAATAGGAAAAAATATAATTTATGCTAGGGTACATCCTCAAGTTTGCAATAATAGAAGCACATTAAGCAGCCAAAAAGTATTCAGTGCTGTAGAGCCAGACTATTGGGAGCAAAACCCGTCCCTTTCAAAAGTTTAACCATTTCTACTAAAGGTCTGCCAACATGACATATATTAGCTATCCAGTTCTTACTCCAGTCTAATGTAACCTGACACATACACAGGTAGTGTGATGGCAGAGTACCAACACTGGCACTTTTCAAGCACACAGCTGTTTCGCTCAGCTCTTAGTGCAACGTAAATTGGTATTATGTTCTGCAGTGAATGGCTGCAGAACAGAGGTCAAAATAATGCTCTTGAAGGATGTGGAAATGCTTTCTTAGTATTTGCCATGAATTTTGTCCTTGTGCCAGGGTGGTTTCTATGCAAACTTTTTGCAGAGTGAAACAGAAATGATGGCTCTGTTACAGCTATTTCTGTCTGTAGCAATTTATCAGTGTGATACCAATCTCTGAAATGTCTAGCTGTTGTTCTTCTCTGAAAACATGATACAGCTAAGGTAAACAGTGTTGCTTTACAGAGAAAAGACAGAAGGATAAACACAGGTTCTAAAATGGCAATCACGTTTCTTCATTCTGGAAAATTTGTTACTAGAAACGGATATTCATGGGCAGGAGAAGGAAACAGAGAATACACCATTTCTCAGCCTTGAATAACTGAGCACTGCAGTTTTATTTGCAACAGGAAAATAGCTGCTATTTCAAAAGTTCAATGTAAATGAGACCATCTATAAAATAAAATATCTCTCTGTGCAGAATGTCAGAGACTACTCTGCTAAATTTATTTCTTAAAATATTTCTTGTTTAAATAAATAGACCCCAGCTGAAGACAAGTTATTGCTTCAATGAGGGCTTAAAGGTTTATAATACATAAGAATGAGCCATTTCTCTAGGAACTAGAAACAAGAAACAAAAAAATAAAGATAACAGTAATTGAAATATTTACCAGCTAAACCAACAGTAACATCACAGGCATATAAACACCCCTCAGACCTCAAAATACTTACTGCAGGACAGCAGATCTTTGCCTTTGCAACACGTAAGAAGCTAGCACTGGCTTCCCTCTGCAGAATGTTACGTTAACAGGCTTCCTCTAAATCCTAGTGGGAATAGAAGAACTCTAAAATACACTCATTTTTCAAGGTCAAAACTGAAACTGCACTCCATCCTGTGGCATTTTAGAAGGCAGGACTGAAAGCCCAGTGGGTCTTTCTTGCTTTAATTTTCTCCCCATCTTGTAAAGGAAATTTAGTTGTTCTGTTGTCTGACTCCTTTTATTTTCCTAGAAACAAATCCATAAGGCTGATCTCATTTTACCTAACTTAGACATCTAAGAGTTTTCTGTCTAAATCTGAGTTAGTCATTTTTTGTTTATCATAGCCAGAAGAATGAAATAGATAAGCCCTAGAAGCACAATCATTTCAGCTGTTGATAGATACCTAACTTTCCACTCAGACTAGATTACTGGAGAAAAAAGCTTGGGCATGTCTCGGTTGTGCCCTCACTCTGTTGTAAGAGACTTGAGTGCTCAGCCTTCTTCTTCTTTACTCAGGTTTCCATGCAGAGAAAATCTGAGAGAAGGAAAAGCACTCATTAGAGGTCAGTTTGGTTGTCATTAGAGATAACTGAGATGATTTGTTATCTTAAACATTTGACATAATTAGTTGTCTCCAGAGAGACACTGAGGGAGGAAGGCAATGTTCAGACCTAAAAGATTGAGGGTTTATGTGATGATCTCACTCAAAATTAATTTCAACCCTTTTGCCATCTTGCACTGCCTGATTTAGTTGCATTTTGGCAGAAATTTTTTACAATGATTGTATTGCATTGTATCTTTGACATCAGTATCCATGTTAAAGATTTCTAGCTGCTTATTCAATTCCTCCTCCACATGTGAAATAAGTAAGTTAATTATGGCTAGGTAAAATCACTTGAAAAAAAAAAAGTTGGATTTAGTTGACTTGAATGAAAATCTACTGCTACTAAAGGTTCTACAGTCAATAAATAGAAACCCATGTAGTTTTACATCATACCACAGAAAATAATTATGGTTTTAGATATTCTTCATTGATTGGTTTTGGTTTCTCCCATGAAACTTAGTTGGAGTTTCCACTCTGGGAAAATTATTTAACAGGAACCTCCACTTCACTTATGAACTGTGCCAGAATGAAAGACATTTGAGTCAATGTGATACTTATTGACTATTTTTCTTACAAAACAATTTATTTTATATTTTGAGGGCAGACTTCAGTCACAGGTTACTGCAACTTCTATCTCTATTACAATCTGTACTGCTACACAAAATTTTGAATATTATTATCATGTAGAATAAGTTAAGATTTTTTTTTTACCATCAATAAAACCTTCTTCTTTCTATATTCAATGACAGGTAAAATTCCAGGACAATTTTACAGGCTTAGCTATGCTAATAAAACAAAACAAAACAAAAGTTTTGGAATTTCTTTTGGGGGAAAATATCATTAGTCTGTATATTCACACTAACAATGAAAGATTTTATACATATCTATATAAAGTTTGTTTATAAAATTCTCAAAATTAGTTTTAAATATATTAAATTGCAGATTCTAGTACTCTTAAAAAATCAGCTAGAATAAGTCTGTCTGTTCATGTTTAGACGGTAGATTTTAAAACAACACCCAGAAAAATGGATGCAGTCCAGCTCAGGAATGACGCCTTTGAAACAAAATCTATGGTGTAGAAATGAATAACTATTAGAGAATACCACTGCCAACTCTAGAATTTAACATTCCACATTTCACTTAACCATAAAAAATGAAGAGGACCCATGTTCAAAGGCAAACATAGTAAAACATTAAATTAATTTTATAGTGTGCACATTATAGGTCAAGCATGTCTAAAAGTTCCCAAAGCAAAATGCAAAAATGTTGCTGAGAAATATTTAACATGGAATAACACACAGAGAACATCATAATAATAAAAATAAAAGAAATTTCAATTGTGTCTCTTTTCTGTCTCCTCATTATACTTGTAATATTAGATAAGGTAGTTTGGGCCTGCATACCAATCTTCCCTTGCGTCTTCTGGGCTTAGTTCTAATGATTTAACTCACACTGACTCAAATATTGCCGTTAATGAGGACTCATTCCTTTCAGTGCTGCTTTCTTTGAGATAAATTATATTTCAACAAGAACATTCCCATTACACTTTAACATTACCATACTTTTTATTTCAAGTTTCTTCATTTTCTTTAAATTACCAATATATTTATTGCTATATTCACATTATTTCCCAAACTCTAACAGAATGATCTTCAGCTAGGTTATAAAAACAAGAGTCTCTTAACTCCGAGAATTCAGGGCTACATCATAGCACCAAATACTGGTCACAAGTTCAGGAAGGAAAAAGTACATATATTTTTATGAATCTAATAACATGAGCATAAACATTTTCAAGTTGCCATAATTCCTGAATAATATTCCTGTTCGAGAGAACTAGAAGCATCCATTCTGTTATGAGTGTCTTCAGCTGGTTTCCTTTCTTATTGTAATATTAAGAAAGTATAATTCCTATGGCAGAAGATCACAACGTTTATTTAGTAGATAATGACAGACGTTTTTAGAGGTGCTAGAATATGAAGAGAATATGGAGAAGAAGAGGCTTAGGGGAGACCTAGTTGCTCTCTACAACTACCTGAAAGGAGGTTGTAGTGAAGTGGGTGTTGATCTCTTCTCCCAAGTAAAAAGTGATGGGATGAGAGGAAATGGCCTCAAGTTGTGCCAGGGGAGGTTTAGATTAGATGCTAGAAAAAATTTCTTTACCAAAAAAGTTGTCAACATTGGAACAGGCTGCCAAGGGCAGTAGTGGATTCTCCGTCCCTGGAGGCATTCAAAAGATGCATAGACATGGCACTTTGTGACATGGTTTAGCAGGCACAGTGCTGTTGAGCTGACAGTTGAACTAGATGTTTTTAGAAGTCTTTTCCAAACTTAATGGTTCTATGACTCAATGATTCTCATATGAGATATACCAGATAACTTGCTTTGAGGAGTAATGGATACCTGATAAGCTATGCATGTGGATAGCCTTGTTTTGGCTCACTTTTTCCCCACTTAAATGTTTTGATTCTTATAGACATTGTGTTATTACCCACAGGTTATAGTTGCCAGTAGGAAATGAATTACATTTTAAACCTGATAAAATACTCTGAAGTAACCTTTATTAGTCCAGAAGACTGAAGAACAGAGCCAGGACTGCATAAAAGCTTGGGGAATTATTTGGTTCTGTTGTGAGGGAGGTCTGCTGCCTGAGACACCTGAGACACTGTTGACAATGAGAGAAGTGGTAAAGGGTAGAAAGATAAAAGGAAGACAGAGAATGAGAGATGCTAGAAAGATGCTAGAACAGGTAAGGGAGGTCATGTGGTCAAGGAACTTATCTAAAGATAGCCAGTCTATTTTAGAAGTATTCTCCTGGGTCCTACAGTATTGCTCCATGGAAAAGACCTGTTTCTCTCAGGTCTTCCACCTTCTCTAATTTTTTTAGATGGTACCATGCATAGAGATCACTTAAATTATAGCCAGATTAATGAGTAAAAAAGCAGAGTCAACTACACAAATGTGTAATAGAAATCAAGAGACCTAAATAGCTGCTAGGAACTTGAAGGCTGGGTCTATCATCACTTAGTAGGTGGGATTCAGATAGCAATCGCTGGAACAAAGCAAGATTTCAGACAGGCTCAGAATTTATGAGACTCCCCACTTATGCATAATTGAAAGATCAGGAAAATCAGCCTGGATTCCAAGATCTGTGATAGCAATCATGCAAAACTCAGTAGGTTTGGAACTTACTAGTGACACAGACATTTTCTTCATTTAAACTAACACTTCATAGTTATTTATCATATCAGAAAGGCACCGCAGTATGAAGATTGTCTCATACAAATTTACACTTATTCCCGCTGATGGTTCTTGGAATTTGGCAAAACAATATAGAGGGTGTGAATTCATGCCTCACATTGGCTTGTATCTTCTTTTTTTTTTAATTACACATGCTATCCAAAGCTGCTGTGAAGATCTCAAGGTTGACAGATAATGTTTTGTTATTTTAGCACTCAAACAGGAACATTATGAATAATCCATAATGTAAAGTACATGCTTTGAAAGGTCTCTGAACAATACATTGCAATAACACAGCACAAATATCACTGGTATAAAGTATGGAAACAAAATAAACTCTTATGCTTCAGGGCATAGATGAGCAAAGAAGTTAGAAGGATTAAATCTTGTTATTCAGTGCATGTGCACTGCCTGGCACAATCAAGTGCTATGCTGCTGTAGTAACAACCACAACAAAACCAAAGTGTGACAATTGCAACAACAGTTATTTTTAACAAGGGTGTAAAAAACCTTTCCTTATGTATGGGGAGGCCCAGATGATAATTTCTTGCACTGTCTTCTGAAATATTGGTCATTACGAAATGCCTCCAGCAGCAACCTCAAGTTCAATTTCCCCACAAGCCCCGTTTATATTAGCAGTCTTTAACGGGAGCGTATGTATTACACCATTAATGTTCAGGATGCAATAATCCCATTATACACATTTCAGGAGCTTGGTTTTGAACTAGCTTGGTTTGTCCTACAAATTTCAGCCCATTATCACTTGCTGCATGTTAGGTGCAATGCCAAAGAGCACCCTTTGGTTTATGTTGACCTCAGAAGTATTTATTTCCTGCGATATAGCAACACTCCATGATGCAATCCAAGAAGCAGTTGGAGGGGTTAACTGGATGATTAGCTTCAGAAACATGTTTCTGACCTGAAGTAAATTGCTGTTGTAGACGCACTACTCTTGGCCTCAAAGTGCACGCCAAACTACCACTGAAGTGCTCCATCTGGAACACCCGAAGGAAAACCCTAACAAGCCCCAGGTGTCACAAAGGCTTTCAGTGCACCCTTTGAAGCCACCAGGGAAACATACACTCTGGTGCCTCATGACATGGAGTAACTCAAAATGCAACACAGCTGTGAGCACGTTCCAGTACCGCACATCTCTTCAAAAGCTGTATGACAGCGGTAGTGTCTTTGTATTACTACACTAGCAAGAAAATGCCCCTAAGAGCAAAGCTTCTCCATGTGTTAAAGAAATCCCAGTTCAGTTTCTTACTTGTAAGGACTAAGCATCAAATTCGGCTCCTTAGAAGATGTCAGTCCCCCACAGACAAATAGGAAAACACCCATGAAGACAATCACACCTTGTCTTTTCTTCACATCACTTCCCAAAATTGTGATGCCCTGACTGAGGATCTCTTTTCTGATATTGGAGGTTGAGTGCCAAGACCTGGATTTCCAGACAAGCCAAATCTATCTCAGAACAAGACACACCAAAGTTCAGAATAACAATTTGATGCCACCTCCAAACACTTGCATATAACCTGAGCCCTCGATTCTCCTGTCAGCTCCTGTAAGTAACTATGTCCTGTATGTGTTCAAACATGTGAGGCTGCTGACGTCAGCCCAGGCAGACATGCTATTTCTGAACAAACAAAGAATTCATTATGTGGGAAAACTAAAACACACGTGTAGAATAGTAGCTTAGTGAGAATGGATTTGACTTAGGATGAAACCACACATCATACCACTGTCAAAGATTCAGCCCATCAGTATCTGTCTGCATTTTTACTGGTATCTTTGAGTTTGAAATTCTAAGAAAGCCTGCAAAGCTATAGGTATCTTGTGGTGATTTTCCAATTAGAATCATAGAATCACCAGATTGGAAAAGAACCACAGGTTCGAGTTCAACCATTCTTATCAATCACTAAACCATGTCCCTCAGCACCTCGTCCACCGGTCCCTTAAGCACCTCCAGGGAAGGTGACTCAACCACTTCCCTGGGCAGCCTCTGCCAGTGCCCAATGAACCTTTCAGTGAAAATTTTTTTCCTAATGTCCAGCCTAAACCTCCCCTGGTGGAGCTTGAGGCCATTCCCTGCTGTGGGGATGGAGAACCACCTCACACACAACAGGTTATGCAAGCATAACTGCTTATTAGTTGATTGTGTAGCATGTCACTTTTAAGTACCATTTCCCTCCTCATAATGCATCCAGAGGGGCCCTGACAGCTTGAGAGGTGGGCCTGTGCAGACCTCATGAAATTCTACAAGGCCAAGTGCCACACTGAAGAAATCTTGGATTTAAATTAAACATGTGCTTAATTCTTCTTCATATTAAGTAATATTGCTGCATCTTTTTCTATATAGAGAGGAGTAATGTTTCTGTATTTACTTTATTACACTATACTATGCTATGCCATCTTACACTCACTAATTACTATGTGTGTACATATGCATATACAGGTATATACACCTACACATAAGCACCCACAAGATTTGAGTACCAGCAGGTACAGTTTTGAACCTAAGCAATGTACACAAAATCAGTCCAGCCCTTTGCTCACTAGTGTTCTCACAGTGCACGTTCAGACCCTTTGATCTCAGGGCTTTTGCCCTAAAACATATATATAATCAAGTTAGGAAAAGCGAGCAGAATCATGAGTTAAACAAACAAGTTTGGACACAAAAGGACGTTGCTCAGATTTGGGACATTTGTTTGCATGACTACTTGTAGACCAAGGTGAAAAGTGCAGCTAGCTTCTTGGACTGAACAGAGTGTGTCAACAAGCATGAAAGAGAGATTAACTCTCACCATCGAGAAATGTTTGTGCTCTTGAAATCAATGGGTGATTCATGACAACAAGAAAAGGATAAATATTGAGACAAAAGGCTCCAGCCTGTGGTTTGTATTCAATCAGCTCTTAATATCAGGTAAACTTGTTACAGATACACAAATTACTCATGTGCTAGGTTGAGATTTCACTAAGGTAGGAAGAAGTGTTGATATAGATAAAGTAAATATAAGCAGCAGACATCTAGTAACTGACACTTCTTTAATCCTCCACAACTGATGACAAATTGCCATCTGCAGAATGTTTTGTGTGAATGTAAGATCTTCAGATAACAGAAACCCTCTGAGACAGGGAGCTGCAGCAAAAGTGCCATATTCCCACTAACTAATCAGCCTAAACAAGAAAATAAATATAAATCAAAATACTTTGCCAACATCAGAAACCTTTTTATTTTTCCCTGAAGGATGGCCGCTGTGTCCTATGTGAAATTAAATTTTCTGTGTGTCTTTATTTAAACAGTGGTTGTTGCAATGTTAATGCATTTATTGGTCTAATTAAATACATGAAAGATTATGTTTACAGAGGATTTTTTTTAAGGTTCTCATTTTACTACACAAGCAATACTCCTTAAAATCAAGTCAATGAATGGCTGCAGTAGGAGTTCACTATCTGGAGAAGGGTTCTGTCATTCATGAAAGTAAAACGTGTCTATCAAGTGTCAAGGTTGCTTTTAGAGTTAGTGACTTCTATTAACTGGCAAATTTTATTAATCAGCAACTTTTAAAAGTTTTATCCCTGTGTATAAATCTTACTTTAAATAAGCCACTGTGGCTAAAATTCTGCTGCTATGTGTAAGTGATCCTGTAAGGCCTCGAACAAGCATCCGTCATACTTTGAACTCAGTCTGTATCAATATTCTTTTAATTTGAGTGGCTAAAATTGCAAAATCAGCCTCACTTATATACAGACTGAATGCTCAGAACTCCAGATCTTCTAGAAATCGCATTGAGGTCTTCCAGAAATTTACCTCAAAGCACTGGAAAAATATGTAAAGGATGGACAAAGAGAGTGAGAATGTTAATGACTTAAGGATAGCAAATGAGGCTGGCTTAAATCTAAACTGTTAGCTAAGTAACATGATGTATGTGAGAAGTCTTTTGCAGTCCCTTGTAGTACACACATAAGAACGCAAGACTTCCAGCACGGTCAGAACAACAAATTGTGTGGGTTTTAGAGCAGGTTCCTGAAATATTACTGGTTTATAAAAATCTGGTATCATCATTGGTTTTAAACCAATGTTGGTGTTTGCTTTTTACTAAAAACATAAAGGTCAAGGTGTTTCTTTCCCTTCTGCTCAAGACTTACATTACATTTAACTTAATCATAACCAGATTATAGCCATATCTGTACATACACAGGGGAGTACGGAGAGGTAGAACATATTTTTATTGCTTCACATTAGCTACTGATACCATCGACAACATGAGAAAGAGGAATTCAGGTTTAAAGAAGCTGCTTAGGAACAATACTCAAACAAATCTAGCCTTTGTACATCACAGCTGCTGGTACGTCTCATAGATTACATATATGCTGATAATGGGTCAGGTCCATCCTCTGGATATAATACCAAAAGTCTCTGTAGGCTGTATTCACCTATATAATTTTTCATTTTACTTAACACAGGTGTGACTGAGCCTAGACACTGCATTGAGAACAAGATCCTGGAATCATGGAATCATAGAATGGTTTGGGTTTGGAAGGGAACTTAAAAGGTAATCTAGTCCACCACCTCTGCAGTGAGCAGGGACATCTCCAACTGGATCAGGTTGCTCAGAGCCCCATCTAACTTGACCTTGAGTGTTTCCAGGGATGAGTCATCTACCACTTCTCTGGGCAATCTGTTCCAGTATTTCACCACCCTCATTGTTTCATGAAACAACTTAGAATCTAAATCAATAAAATGAAGAAGGAGAGGGAAAATTGTCTTAATATTTTGGATGAAATAAGAAGACCCAAAGACTATGGCTTTCCAGTCACAAAGGAAATAACCTGTTATATTCAGTAAATTATCCTAGGATTTGTCATTCTGGGGCCCATATATAATACTAGTACTAATAAAATATTAAATAAAATAATAGAATATGTAATTATATGTTGCAATTTCCATCAATGAGCATCAAGAATTTTATGGTTAAATTTAATATTATTTCCATTACACTATTAATATTTGTAAGCTAGATATGATCAACTTTAACATCATCCAGAAGATCAAAACCAGAGATAAGACCAGAAAAAAAATGGTGGAAATCAATTCAAGAGCAGGGATACTAACTATCTTATCACTGTGGTTACTTACCACCATTTGAAATGTCCTATATGTTGCTGTCTCAAAAATTGCCTTCCCTTTGAATCTGTACACATTCCTATTTACATGACTAAATTGCCACTATTAACAAAGTATTGTTCTAAAAAAGTGCTATGAAAATTCTGTAAAAGTCATTAAGAAAACACTAAAGACACATTTCTGATAATTACATTCTAAAATCCCCACTCTCATGTAAGCTTAATGTTTTAACCACATAGTTTTCTTTGTTCTCCAAGTTTCTATGTGAAAAAATAGACCCAAAGGATAATCTTTTTCTGAGAATGTTCAGGCTTTCAGACAGATGCATAGTAGCTTCGAGTATTTTTTCCCTGAATTTAAAGAGAACATATTTCATTAAAACCTTTAGAATATCAGAAGAACAAATGTTTTTAAATGTTTACTAAAAACCTCCATGTATGAAGATTTCACAACCTGTTTGCATCTGTGAAAATTTATATTATGCAACTGTAATGTGTTAACTTACATTTAGTTTGGAATCTATTATAACCCTGAGCTCATTTCATTTAGAACTCTAGGTAAAAAATACTATATTTAAGCAGATTATTATTGTGACTTGAACATCATATTTGCATTTTCTTTATCAAATTGAAAATTCTTCACTATGAATCACTTGCCATTACAAAGACAAGAGAACATATTAAACAAGCTTTAACAGATCTCTTTACATTTCTCTCTCATATCTGAGAATATCCTTGTGTTATCTTTTATATCATTTATTTACCCTTTCTTCTTAGCTCTGACAGCAAAACCAGTCTTGTGTAAAGCTTTACAATCTCTTTAAACTCAGATCAGACCTTTCAGGTTCTCATGGGCCAGTAGTGATCAGCTCAACAGTGCAATGTTTGTGTTATAAACACTGTAGGTCAATGCTTGTTTAAAAAAAAAAAAAAGAAAAAAGGGGAAAAGTTCCCATTGGAATGTTGAACAAATAATCATGAAAATGTTCCATTTTTAAGACTTTAAAAAACTTTTCTTCACCAAAACAAAATCTGGGACGTAATTTGACCTGACAGAGTCCCTTTAGTGTATGGGAATTACATGCAATAACTGACTTTGACATCATATTTAGAACTATGGTGTCACTCTTTTGTATGTCCTTCACCTTGGTGTTAACACTAAGTACTGCAAACAAGGCAGATTTTTTTCTACTACACATGAGGAATGTAATGTTAACATATATAAAAGCAAAATTAGAAATGATGAAAACAAGAAATGTCCTTGCTGACTTAAAAAATATCTACGTATTTTCAAAAAACAGGTATAGGTGGATTCACTTTAGATGCAGTACCTTGTAGAAAGTGTGTTCTATGGACATGTACTTCATGATGAGACTGAAGTTACTTTTAAAAACTCACCAGAAACAAAATAGCTAAGAATCTCTTTTTAGAAAAGAATCCCAAGTCAGGAAATCATTTAAGGATATTGTTAACTGCTTTCCTAAGAAGTGACGGACTGACATGGTATATTTAAGTATCTTTTCTATACACTATAAGCCAGAGTGATTTTTGTTGACACAGTAGTGGGGAATGACTGTTTTGGAATGTGTCATCTTGTCTCCCTTTAGGTCAGGAATTTGTCTGGTCTAGTGTCTCAAGAGCAGAGTGGATGAGCCAGAAAATAGTATTGCCGTGAGCTGTCCCTTTATGGACAAAAGTAAAAAAAGGACTAGAGAGGGAATTTTCCAGATTGTGGGCATTCTAGCTAGGCCAAATGGTTATGAGATGAAAAGCCATGTAAGAAAAGCAGATATCTCAGTTTCTAGAAATTTTGATGAGTTTATTCCAAGTTTAGTTTTTCCTGTTTGAATGACTAGATTCACTAAAAAAAGCAGGAGGGATTCATAACTATTGAATTAAATAGACAGTTTTAGTATCTCAGTAGAGCACCTAGTTGCTTTGCTGTTCTGAGAATCCCTCTTTTTCTACCATCCACTTGTGCATTAAAATTATTCTTTGGGATCACTTCCCTGCCTCTACCCATGTGTCATACTACCTATGATCCTTCACAGAGAGCACAACCCTGTGCTGGTCACAAGGGCTTCTCTACATGACAAAACAGGCACATAAGAACAGCGCTCATAAAATTTAACCAGCTGAACACAGGGTCTTCTAGCTCAGGAAGTAGGAGAGAAGTCATGAGTGTTATCTGGAAGTCATAGACAGAAAATATGTCTCGGGCTTTGACAGTTTCGTGAACTCTGTCTCACAAAATGATTCCGGTAGTAGTGGTGCCTGGATTTCACCTAGCTGTGTGCATTTATTTTGCCTGCACAGACTGAATGTGTATTTGCCTCCTCCCAGCACTGTATCAATGAGGTTATAGGCTGTGTGGGAAGGGAATTTTTGTTTTCTTGTCTGACACTTTAACTTTGTATTAAACCTCCAGATTCTGGTCTCTTTAACCTAAAATATTGTCCTTTTATTAGCTACAGTTAGTTCCATCTCTTAAGGAACAAATGAATATTTGCTGGCCAAAGAAAAATTCTACATCCATACTAGTGGATAAGTCCTGCCAGAAACCTTCATTTGGCCTTGAGGTGTGGCACAGCATGACTTGTGTCAGCACAACTCAAGTCTCTTAATTCAAAAGTAGAGTGGTTGGATCCATACCTCTGTTAGGTAATATTCCTGTAGAGTACTGAAGAATTTTGAAAGTGCTAGAAAGCATCCAGACTAAACCCAAATTTAATCCTGCAGGGAATCATAGGACTAACTGGTAAATACTTCTTTTGTGCAAGAGAATACTTGAACTAGAAATCTGCAAATACGATATGCATAGATTAAGCATTTAGTAGGATTTAAACCCATCAAGGCATGCCTACAAGCATTCATATAAGTAACGAGATAACCTGGGAATTTAATGCTCGAAGTTTACAACGTGGCTAATGCTGCAGGGTAGACAATGTATAGATGACACTGTAAAACTTTCATGGATTTTGTTTTAAGTCTCTTGCTAATTTGATTGTAGCAAAAGCTTCCTGATACATCCCAGTTATAATGATACTACCCTGAATTTGAGGAGAGGCTGTAACATGTTTCTGTTGTGAAATATCTCCTTTCATTTACAAAATAGAAACAAAGTAGAATTAAGTACATTTAATGACATTTGAAATGTCATATTATTATCTTTCTGTCAAGCATGGAAAGGATATTGGTTTAGAAACCTGAAATTTTTTTTTCAAATAATGGATTTTGAAATTTGTTCCAAATAATTTCCAGTTTTTAGACAGACCTTCAATAACTTAAGTTTGGTCTCAGATGGCACAAAATAATTTCACATTCCTGAAAATATATGTGGATTCAAATGTTTATTTAAATGCAGAGCATTGGTGTCAGTGTCTGGAGAAAAGGACCATCATGGTGCTGAACTCTGCAAAATATCTCCCACTTATATGTGTTATAATTTTTTCCTTCTAGTGGAAGAAGAGGATGCCTTGTTTTTAACTACATTGACAACTTTACTCATATTGTGTTATATGCTAATTCTCGAAGAGCAACAGTGATTTCAATGAAACAATACCATTTGAGAAGATAGTATTTGCTGTGAGAATGAGTATTGCAGTCTGGTACTTAGCAATGAATCTGAACAAAATCTTGTCCTTTGTTCCAGCCAAAACTGTCAACATATAAGAACTCTTTTATGGGCCATCAATAAAATATAAAACATTTCTAAGTTCTCTGTAGTAAAAAAGTCTCATAATTATCTTGAAAAATTCCTGTACCTGATGTGGTTTTAGCTCCATTAAAAAATGTCAGGATAAATTAGTAATTTTCCTGGCTATTAACATTATAGCTAAATATCTGTGTTAGCTGTGGCTTCAGTAATGAAATTTCTTGGCAAAACCTTTCCATTAGAGCTTGTTATGTAGAACTCCATAATTTCTAAGTAAATCAAGTATCTAGATCACAACATCCATCTCTAATGGGAGGCATTAATCTCCCTGATGTCCTCTGGACGGGCAACATGGAAGCAGGGTTGTGCTACAAAGGAACAATTTCAAACTGTTGCCCAGGAATGTCGCATTGGTGTCAAGAAAGTGAAAGCTCACCTAGAGTTGAGCCTTGCAAGGGTCGTCAAAGTCAGCAAGACTTTGGTAGTAAAAGGCTGAATGAAAAACTATGGAACTGTTGCTGAGTGGGTCAGGTGGCTTAGTGACAGTGTGCATGGGTAAGGCTGAGGTTCTCAATACCTTCTTTGCTTCTATCTTCACCAGGAGGATCTTCCGGCTTCCAGGGTTACAGAAACTGCTTAAATCAATACAAGCAGTGGATGAGGATCAAGTCAGGTACTGTGAGAGAGAATTCAACCCATGTGAGTCCTCAGGACCATACAGACTGGGTCTGAGAGTGCCAGATGACATCATAGCAAGACCACACTCTACTGTCTCCGAAAGGTGGTGTAGTTAAGGGAAGGACCCCAAAGACTAGAAGAAAATAAATGCTGTGCATATTTTTAAAGAAAAGCCCAAAAGAATGATCCAAGGAACTACAAACTGGTGAGTCCCATTTGGATCCCTAGGAAAACCATCAAGCAAGTCTACTTGGAAGCCATTTCTGTGTAAGTAAACAAGGTGATTGGAAACAATCATAGCAGGTTTACCAAGAACAACTCATGCCTGACAACCAGATTATCTTCTGTGAAAAGTAACTCAGTTTGTGGATAAGGTGAGAGCAGTGGATGTCATTTACCTAATTTTTAGCTGGGCTTTTAGCACAGTCTCCCTACTGTTCCAGATAGAATCCTACACTCTGGACTGATGAACTAGATTAGCAAAATCTGCTTTGATGGTTGGGTCTAGAGAATAGTGGTCACGCACCGTCTAGAAGCTGGTATTTCATGGGGTACTGCAGGTATCTGTCATAATGTCTGTCCTTTTCAACATTTTTACTGGTGACCTGTACGAGATGTTGGAGTGCAGTCTCATAAGTATGTGCAGATGAAGCCAAACTAGGGGGATTGGCTGATTGTTTGAATCGAGAGCACTGAGAGGTTACAGAGCCAAGCTTTTCACAGTAGCATGTGGTAGGAGGATGAGCAACAGAGGCAAATGGTAACAAAAGCAGCTCAGACTGTATATAACAACATAACTTTCCCCATGAAGACAGTGAAGCAGTGGACAAGGCTGCCAAGAGAGGTAGTATAGTTAGTACAACTTCTGTCCTCGGAAGTTGCCAAGACCTGATAGGATAAAGACCTGGTCTGACATCATAGCTTACCCTGCTTTTATCAGGAGGTTATACTAAATGCCTCTTCCCATGCAGATTATTCTAGGATTCTATGAGTAGAGTTGCAGCACCTAAATGTATATTGGCTTTTCATATAATTTATGAAGCAAAAGTGATGATGACACAGGTTGGTTTTAATTATTTCTACTAGAAAATTTAATGGGTGATGTGCTTTAGTCCTTATTGTTATCTTCATCTTTCCACAGTTTTACACTCTGTTTTATTTAGTTAGCATAATTGATTCTAGGTAGGGGATTGGTTAATGAAAACCACCCTGCCAATAAGCAAGTTAAAAGGAAAGAAAGGAAATACTGTTAATCAAAGCACAAGTTCCCTCGCAGATATTAACAGAGCCAAATACAATGCATAAAAATGAATTGATTTACCAAGAAAGAGAAACAAGAATTTCAAGAACACAGCTGGTTTATTTCCCAGTGACAAAATATACAAAGAGAATACAGGTCCCAAATGTCTAAGGAAAGGAAAGATGTTTTAGTAGCTTGGCTTTATCCTGCATTGGCTGTCCTTAGTCAAGCTTCTTTGAAAGTGTTCATGACCATAGTGGAAAAAAAATAATTCAGTGCTAAGGACTTCTTTTTTTTTCCCCTCTGAAGTGAACTGGTTGTTTCAGAATTTCCATTGAAAAGTAAGCATAATCCCTTATTAATTGTTTCTCATGAAGAATAAAAATAACTCCACTTCTGGCCATTATCATTCTAGCAAAAAAACTCAGAATCTTTTCAGGCCTGATGCTATAGCTTTGAAGTCAGTGGGAACAGAGTAATAGTCTTAAAACACATTGTTTTGGCTAGATGTTGTCACACAGTTGCTCACATCTTTGTTATTTTCTATCAGTAAGATTAGTGTTTCATACTTTCTGAAAAGAGATTGCTGTTTTTTTCTGGAGGCCTTCGGAGGCTGGAGGAACGGACTTCTATCCACATATCTGTCTAGAGACTGCTTCCACTGTAGGAAAGAATGACTTGACTTCTGTAGCTTTAAACTGGGTTTAATATTAATTGTTTCCTGTAGCTACTAAGACTGTGTTGTAGCAGAAAATTAAATGCACTCATAGCCACTCTCTGTAACTGCAGCTAATCAGCACAGAAAGTCCTGCATCCATTTTATGGAATCCTTGTGCTCTCAGATACTGAGCAGCTACATCCAAACTGCCTGTTAACAACAATCTCTGGCCTCAACTCGCTCCAGAACTGGTTTGGACGGCTGTAGCTTGCCTGGGTCAAAACCAGCCAGGTACCATTCGAATTTGTTTGAGTTGTAGGCAACAAAGTGGCAAGTCATGTTCCCTTCTACTGTTTAATATATTAGCGCACATAACTTCAGGGTGCAATTAATCTACCTTAATGTAGACATCTGAAAGTTCAACATTTAAACCTCAGCTGGTTACCCTGGCTTCCTGTTATACTCAGTGGAAGCAAATCCAGGACACAATTCATCTAACATGTCTTGTGTACTTAGCTCAAATAAGATGGATTGCAATCTGGGAATGCCCATTTTTTCTTCTGACTATAAAGTGAGCCTGAGGTCACAAGGTCAGACATAGACCTCTAACTATTAGGCACCTGAGATAAGGTGAGACCGATACCAGCCCAATATGTACTAATAAGTTTATCAGCATATCTCTGAGGATAAGATACATTTTTAAAGACCACATAGATTAAATTATAGGTTTTTACTCAAGAAAAACAGTGGAAATACTTACTGAGAAGTTTCTATGTCAGACAACCTAAACTATTCTCTGCAGAATACGACAGAACAGTGTGCGAGGGTGAAAAGTTGGTTGCTTTTTTTTTTCTGGAACAGTTGTCCAAAACTGTAACATTCTTTCACATCTTTCCCAGAAGCATGATGTAATTTATCAGCGGCCATGTTTCCTTCAATCTTATCCTAAGCATGCAGTAATAATCATTTCATTCATTTTTTTTTTTTCAAGTAGAACCAGAGTTGAGGATCTACCTGAAGCCTTAGGATTTTATTTCTCATCTGTGTCTGGAGAAGTCAGGGCAGCTGCAGAGGAGGACAAGGTCAGGACTCTGCCCTCCAGCAACATAATTGAGACAGTTTGGCTTAAGTTTCATTAATAACCCCTCTTCCACTCTGACCTTCAGTCATAATAAATACCTGGGAACCATGGCTGTTGATTACATTTGCAGTTGATGCCAAGTTATACCATTTCTGTTACCATTAATGTAAAGAAAATATTTGTGTCTGAAAATAAGTCACTCTGCAGCCTATACCCATTTTTTTTTTTGCAAACTTTAGTCTTTCTTACCTTCATTAGATATTTTTCTAATGATAATTAACTGAGAAAACATGACCAAAGTAAAGTTATCAAAGGATAGCAATTATGGGAACATGTGCCATATTATTGCAATTAGGTAACTACTCATGGTGGTTTCACTTGGTAACAGCACAAAACTACTGTTCAGCCCACTATTCCCACTCCTGCATTGATAAATGATCCCAAAGCTGCCTTTCATTCGACAGGTCTGGGTTTGGACAAGGGCCAGACAAAACAAAATCACAAGATTTATAAGTACCTCAGTGGGAGGGTAAAGAGGATCTGAAGGGCATGAGCCCTACTCTGTCTTCTCAGAACAAAAGCTAAAAAAAAATACTCCTCATGGAACAAATCCTAAGGACTCCACTCAATCCTTAACCAGCCATCATTCAGGCAAGTTCTTGCAGCCATTAGTATAGATGTGCCTGAAGAAATACACAATTTAGGGTGAAATTGTGATTCATGCTTTTTGTTGTGGGAGGATAAGAATGTCCCAGTCCTGGCAGGACAGTATTTCCCCACAATGACCTTCCTTATGCATGAACGAGCTTGTGAAACAAGGAGTAGAAACTAAGTATTGCCATGACTCCATGACTCACTTCAGCTCTGGAAGACCATGAAATGCATGGGACCAGTATTGTCCATCCCTCTGATGTACAGAAAATAAACGCTGAAAGTGTTAGTGCTTCCCTGTAGCTCCTCTTCCTCCTTCTGCTCCTAGGAAGCATCATAAATGTCATCATTCAGTTAAGAGAAAGATTTTTGTGCCATGGACCTTTAGGAAGTCTGTTGACTGAAATGAAATTGGAAGAATTCACCCTCCAAAATCTGGCAAGAGGATCTTTCAACCTCAAATACCACAATCTCAGAATAGACGTCGTCAGTAGCAGAATAGTGTAAAAATTGCATCTTCTTTGGGAGCAGACAGTCTCAAAGAGAAAATAGAAAAGACAAAAGGAAAGGTTAGGAAGTTAGCACTATGGTAAGAGGTTAACAGACATGATCTTACAATTAAGATATTTACCAGAGAAATTTGAACCCCATTATACTCTGGCTCATGGTACATAAGGAAGAACTGTTTTACATCATCAAAGACAAAAACCAGGTCTATAGGTAAGCTTTAAGAATAATAAACATCCTGAATTCAAGAATAAGTCTGTCAAATGAAGGGATATTGATTTTGGAACAAGGAATATTATGTCAAACAACATTAGTTTAATTGATCTGAATTTAGTTTAAGTACTAAAAGCATTTATATACAAACAGCAAATGAAAATTAACTGCAGCTGAGTCCCTTGATTTTCAGATTATACAATATGAAAAAGCAACTGAAAGTTCTTGTAGGAATCCCAGCAGCATGGTCTGCATTCTATTCCCATAGTATGACTCAATGGAAAAGCAATATGCTTTCTTTCAGAAAATACGAATATTTAAAGCCATGTTTTGACTTTTAAAAATACACAAAACTTTTCCTTTTCCAAAAAGAATTTATAATAAAATGCAGAAAAGATGCTAGAACTGCCATCATTCCTAACATGGTTTTGCTCACAGTTTTCAGCCTCTGGAATGAACCATCCAGGAAAAGTTCATTTCTTCTGAAAAAAAAGCAAATAGATTTATTTGCTGTTGTAGTTTGTTTGGTTGTTTCTACTCCTCTTAGCCATCTTAGGTATCTCAGAGTCTGCATTTGTAGGAACTGATTCATAGAACCTTGAGATAATGACTGCTAAAAATGTTGCTGGTTTCACCTATCAGAGAAAGTGCCAAATTCTGTCTAAGTTTTTTTTGTTGGTGGTGTGCTTAAAGACTTGTTTATTTTCAAAGCAGGAACACTTTTTCTACAGCTTTCTTAGGCTTTCTTTTTTTTTAATTCTTTGTGTTTGCTAATTATGAGATTTTAAAGAACTCATGATAATAGTATGGACTTCGATGTATGCACATAGATAAAGAATGCCAGTTGTCACTTAGCACTCTCAAGTAGCTAAATTATTTATTAATGTAGGATTAATACTCTAAAATGTCTTGATGCTATGGTTGTGAACATGTTGAAATGCTAAATCTGATGAGAGTTTAAAAAATCTGAAACTTTAAAAATTCTTTTTGTAATCATATTAATTATATTAATAGTATAACAGAAAATATCATTTAGTATAACATAAAATATCATTATTCATTAAATATAGTTATAATTGTGTTGCTAGTGTAGCTAGTGTAGAAAAGAAACTCTTTTGAAAGTCTGGTGTGCACCTCACTAAAATACCAGTGAATCCCCTTAATTGTTTCACGTGCTAAGGAGCAGTTCATTATTTTTTCTAATTATTGACAGCTTATCTGTCCTTGCTTAAAATTTGTTTTCTTGAGCCTAGTACCTTGGTTAAGACTGACTGGAAGCCCATGGGCTAGCCAAGGAAGTTTGACCTGCCACATGGAGAAAAATAGGAAAGATCCAAAGGCACACAGAAAACCCAGAAAGCAAGGACAGGTCACTGAGAACAGAGCAACAGGAATTCACTGAATGCTGGTGCTCATTGCTGCTGAGACGAAGAAAGAAACTTGGTGAGTCTCATTTTGCCCAAACAGAAGCAGTGGGACCTCTTACATGTGAGTTTTTCTTCTTTGTTTCAGGAAGTGTGTTCAAGAATCCATGGGCTGAAGGGTCACAGGGACACATATAAGCTCAACTCTGTGCTGAGCCTGTGATGAGTTTGGCAAGATTCCTAAAATAGATCAGAAATCTAGCTAATGGAGGAGGACTAACTCTGTGCACCAGGTCCAGATCAATACTTCGGCTTTAAATTGAATGGAATACCCTTTTACATTAGTTGTGCTGATTTGTGAGAGAGACATCATTATGTATAAAGATGCCTGTAAAGAGGTTGGTAGCTACCAGTAAAATAGGATTCCCTCTTTTTCCTTCCTAATACTCTGTTAGAACTATATTTAAGTCCTTCTCACTGTAAACTTAGGCAACCAACCTGCCATTGGCTTAGAAGCAGACGAGTTTCTGCTTTCATCTGTCAACAACTTCTCCCTCCAACACTGCCTTATATTTATGTCCAAACCCAATTTATGTAACTAATGAATGAGAATATGTTTTGTTAGAAACACATAGGAAAAACAATCCATTGATCTGAAGTTGTTTATGATTGCCGTGATGAAAATTGCCATCTAACAGTAAGTAGGGAGGTAGCACCTTGTCAATATTGACTAAATCCCAGTTAAACATGACATATTTATTACAGTACTGGTTTCCTCTCTTGCCTTTTTAGTCATTCCTCTCTTCCCTATGTCTTGTTTTGAATTCTTTTTCAATTTTGTGTTCATACACAGACTATTAATTGTCACATATATATAGCAACTAATACATTATAGGCAGAACCACGCTGAAACAGTAGCAGTTGTATCACTAAATTCATGAATGCAGAAAGATGCATGACTGACTTGGGAATGCCAGGCTTCATTAGCATCACTACAGACTGAAGCATAAAGAAATCATGTGGATTCTGACATTATGTCTATAATGACAAATTAAACACTGCTAGGGTCCAGATCCAGGTGTTAGAACTAGATTTTCTTGTTTGCCACAGCAAATTTTGACAGTTTTTTCAGTGTACTTAGCATTCTTCAAAAAAGTTCACCTAGCACAGTTTGGGAATCAAACTGTTCACAACAGCCAGTTTTGGTATAACTCCTTTGTTTTGAATGAGAAGAAATTTTTGCATCAGTGACCAGCTAGACTGCAAGTTGACCTTCACACCAAGAACAAATTGTAGCACTATTAGATTACCAGTATAGGAAAAACTAGCAAAGATGCAACTACAGTCCAATGAATTAGTGATAGAGTTAATGCAATGTCAGGGAACTGCAAAGCCTAGTTGAACTAGTCTGGTTACAAATTTAACAAGCCTGGCTTTCTCCTTGTCACCATGTCATTGCTGTACGTGCAATGCAGACATGATTCTAAACCTCCAGGTCAATGTTATTATAATGAAAATGAAGTTCTGAGTGATGTAATTCTTTTCTATGACGTGTAACTAATAAAGCTGACAAAAGTCAGGATAGTAACTAAGCATGAATTTCCATATGGGATGCATGCTCCTAGTTGTTATTTTACTAAGGCAAGTTTTGCACCATGAATTTGATTGCCATAATCAAACTGTTCCCTTATAGGGTCTCCTGCAAATAATAGGGGTGGCAGAGAAACCACTTGGCAAATGAAATCCTTTCAGTCTCTGAAAAACCTGATTCCACAGAGGCTGGCTTATTTACATTCCTTTTCCTAGAGAGAAAAGGATCCCGGAGACAGGCAGGGAATAAAACTCACATAAGGGCCCAGATACTTCATGCCTTGTTGCACGATCACGCAGAATAAGCATGTTAAGCTTCATCATACACGTGTCTAAAGGAAGCCTGAAAAAATGGTTTTGTTGATGTAGGTAACCTTAAAAAATATTTCTTTAGCTTGAATATGTTCAGATTAAGGAGGCATCTTCACTGAAATAATCTAAAAACATTTTTACAACCAGCCTATCCAACCCAGTGGCCTCTTTTTTTTCTTTAATGCAACATTCTTCTCCTGCATTTTAAGTGTAAGATAAATAGGTATAATTATTTATAAAGTTGTGCTGAAGGGCAGGAGAAACATCATCAAAGCTGGTAGGTGCAAGAACAGCCCTTTATTCAGAAGCACATCAGAGGAGCCAAACAGCTGAAACAATAATCACCTTGATTATAAGTACATAAAATGCCTTATTGGAAGTAAAAGGGTTTCACTTTGGATTACTAGCATGAATAAGGACAGAGATTAGAAGAATTTATTGCTGTTGTGTGTAAAACAAGTTTTCCTCATGCTAAGCAAAAGGGATGCTCTTGTTCTGGTATCAAAGTCCCATTTTTGTGTCAGAATGTGAAGTTCCATTAAAATTTGACTTTAGATTTGCCCATATCTAGTTGGTTCATTTATGTTTACACAAAAAAAATATGGTTAGGGAGAATTTGGATAACAGACAGAGGAATGTTTCATTTTAAATGATTTTTCATTTCTAAATGAAAGTTATCTGATGTAATAAAAAAGTTGAAGCAAAATATCTCTGTGTTATCAAAACACAACATTTTAACTGACTCAAATCATTTTTGTTATGGCTGCTTTCAAATGGATTGAAATGAAAGCATATTTTGGGATGGAAGAATTTGAAAAACTTAGATTTCCAAATTCCTATTCTGCTTAGAGTCATAAGTGATCCATCTTCAGTAAATAGAAACTCACAGATGATCTACGTAGCCATGACAGCAAGATACGCGATTTGCATAATACTCAGATTTTCCATCTCTCTCTTTTTGATTTGTGCAGTAACAATGAATCCAGAGAATAATTGTTACAAGCCTTTTGCTTTTTGAATTATATCCAAGGACCTTAGTAGAGACACAAACTCAGGTCTTTCTGTCTAGAGAAATCCTTCTATTTAATCTCCTAACAGTATAGCTGTGACCTTTGTATTTCAACAGAATTGTCTTTGCTCTGCAATACTCTGTTAGGTAGGTTGAAAGAGATGTCAAAACCATACATGATTATGGACAGTAAATAATGTTCAGTAGCAACAATGGTCTTCAATCAACATTGTGATGCCATAGTGCTCTGAGATGCCAAACAAATATATGGCCTGAACTTCTTACGATGAAATTTATGCTGACTCCAAAGTCTAGAGATAGCCGAAGACCCAGACGAACTCAGTTCTGGTAAAATGCTGCTCCTGTAAAAGCAAATGCATCCCACCCCACCAAAACTACCGTCTCCCACACACATGTGTTCTCATATATATAATGACATCTCAAATCACATACAAAAGATCTGATCTTTCCAACAAAGAAATCCAGCGCAGAGCCTGGAGTTTCTCTTTTCTCCCAGGTCCTTTCCAATAGTATTTGGCTCAAGTTCAGCATGTTACAGGGCTCTCAAGCCTCTGTCCCAGATATATCTGTCTTGTCTCTCTGTGTAAAAGAAACTTATTTCTGGCTCTCTGTCAAGTTCCCCACAACCTTATATTACCAAACAACAATGTTGAAGGCAGGAATGCATACTTCTGCTTTGATTTCCACAGAGAATCATAATTCTTCTCTGCTTCTCTCTCTCCTCCTCCCCTTCCCTTTAGGTGACAGATGGCTTTCTAGAAGTCACCCATCTCTTCATTTGACCTTCTGTTCACCTTCTCCATTTTTTTCCCCCTGCCTTGGCCAATTCCAATTTGGGTAATTATTCTGTCTACAGTACGTAAAATTCTCTCTTTATTTTGTAGTCAAAGATAATACCCTTCTCTTTTTGCTCTTAAATGTAATGCTGCATCTTGACAAATCATTGCTGTGGTTTATCCCAAAAGGGAAAGAGTGAGTGATTGAGGACTGATATCTTTTTATAAACTCATTCCAGTGTTTAGGGATCCTTTAGGATGAGCAGTGTTATATTATTAGTCCTTGAACCCTAGATGATTTGTACTACAACTATTATTCTCTCTATTGTACAGCTTTTTAAAGTCTGCCTATTTATTAAAGTGCATCAACATTAAAAATATGCAAAACTTTGCCCATGGAAAAATGAAAATAGCCATAGCTTTGGAAATGTTTTGGCAAACTGAACTCCTAGCTGTTCTAAATACAGCACTGAAGAGACATGAAATCCAAACTGTGACATTTTCATCTTTTTCTCTTGAAGCGTGCACTTAGATCCATATATTTAAATTCTCATTACAAAGAAAGATTTACAGACTCAAAACACATTATAGCTTTCATCTTCAGAAAGGACCAATGCCTTTTCTACCAACTTTAGTCCATCTTAAATAGTATTTCTCTTATTATGCACATCAAGTCATCAAGTCATGCCTTGGGTTGAAACACATTGTAGATGAGGACAGCTGTTTGCTATGAAGGAGCCATTATTATTTTTGAAACAGATGCTTTGATTTGTTGGAAAGAACTAATATGTGCTGATTTTTAGCCCCAATCCAGTCTGACACATAAGCATGTGCTTAAATCTATCGTTACTTGGGAAAGCACTCATACATATGCTAAAAATTAAGAATGTGCTTAAGTGCTTCACTTAATGGGGATGATCTTGAGCATATATTTAAGTGCACTATTGAATCAAAGCCAGAATGGCCAACTGTAGTTATTGTGAAGTTTGCTATCTTTTTACTGCATTAAGAAGTTCAAACAACATAGCAACGCTTTATTTCATGTCCTTTGTAAAAAAAGGCAATCACGCACTTGACAAGAAGAAAGAGTTCATTGCATATTGCAAGCCAAGTTATGAGGAGGATGGGAAAGGCTGCATAAAATTATCAGGCTCCTCTCACTGGTAAGCATGTGAGATGTGATTCCATCTGTGGCTGCTCTTCAGTGGCTATGAATCTGTTTCAGATCTCAGCTGGCTCCTTAGACAGCAAGAGCTCCTACTTTTGCTGAGCTTCACAATCTGACGATGGATAAAACAGCATTTGTTACACAGACTGCAGTATATGTGCCCATTCAATTGCATTCCTGTTTGTGGAAAGGAGGTAGCAGACAAACTGATGTCACTCTCATTTTTTTATAGGAAGATACCATACATCATCAGTTTCCACGATCATTTGGTCAGACCCTCAATGCTTGATGCTTTGACAATTTCTTGGTTAGAGAAAATTGCAAAATTCTATATCATTCCTTTTTATTTTTTTTGGTGGGGGGTTGGTTCTGGCTTATTATTCCCTGTAAAAGTCATTCCTAGTCAATGAAACTGTTCTGGTAATACCTGCATGGATGGTTTTCTTTGGTTTATTAGATTCTGTTGCTTTATTTTTCTTTCAGTCATTTCCTATATATATATGGCATAAGATTCTTGTGTTTTAAATTTCCGAATAAAATACATAAGATGGATGCTTTTAGCAATTTTAACACCTTTAAAACGTGAGAGAGAATTGAAAAATTATACCGAAACCTTCAACTTCTTTTACATACAGTCCTGAATGCTTGGACTATTCTGAAACCAATAAATATGCAAAAATTTTGGTGATTTAACTTCTTAGTTTTAGGAGGATAGCCTCACTTTTCAAAGTACATCTGCCATCAGAACTACAGCAATGCAAATCTTACATGTGGCATACCCTTCCTCAGCTATACCTTCAAATCACATCTGCTTGATTCACTAAGATAAACTACTTTCTGTTGTCATCAGTGGAAAGACAGTGAATCTATGGGTTAGTAAGATGGATTCCATTCTGCTTTGTGTGTCATCAAAGATGCCAGCTATATCCTGGTTACTGAACTTTTCTATTAGTTCTTATGATGAAAGGGTGAAGAGAAAGAACAAAGCTTGTCTCTCATGTTTCAGCTTCAGCTGGTAGTGCTGCCTGTCAGAAATATCATCTTTTGAAGTTCTTACTGCCATCTATGCATATTCACGCATAGAAGTATAATTGCCATTTAACTAATGGAAAACGTATATTGATAATTTTCCACATTGCCTCACATTCATTGTCTGCTCTGTTCTGCTCTCTTTTTATTATCCTCATCTTTACTCATATTTGTGGTAATAATATACATCAGGGTTTTTACTAATATATTATGAAATTCAAGGAAAAAAGTAACAACAAAGATCAATTACATTTAATAGTTCGATGATGGAAATACACATTTAGAGCTTAAATTCACTACAAAGTCATGCTGAAAATATTTTAAAGCTATGAATCCACTACAAAAAAATACCCCGCTTCTGTAATCACCAGAAAAAAACTATCGGTGGTATTGTTTAAAAACTTCAAAGAACCACTGTCATTTTCTTCCCTACCTCTTTAAATGAAGGGATTAGTTGAGAGGCAGTTCAAAGTGCAAGCCAGAGCTGTTTCAGAGAACTTCAGAATTTGGAGCAGGTGTTATTACCATATGTGCTAGTTGTACATCCAGTAGCAGTGCAAGTCATCCTGGCTTAAAGGAGAAGAAAACCTGACTCAGTATTCCCAGCAGATCTCCCAGACAATGAATCACAGGTTGAGGAATGGGACAGTATGGACAGGCAGAAGTAGAAATACCTTATGAGGGGTACCATGAGGAAAAAAGATTGAAAAATCATACTTGAAACAATGCACTGAAGCAAGTGAAAAGTCAGAGGTTTCTCATTTGTTAGGAAAAAAAAAATATTCTTAGCTAAATTCACATGGAGGATATGTTTTCATGACAGACCCATAGAAGACAGACACCAGTATTGGTGTACACAGGTCATCCTTCTATAGCTAGGTATCTGTAAGGAAAATGACAGTGTCTTCCTAAGCACTGTAGTTACTTAAGTGTTATTATGGATACCTAAGGTCATAATTAATGACCATAATTATCCTTTCTACACTGAAATGAACTACTCTTTGATGATTTCCTAGTGAATGACTAAAGATTTTGTTTGCATGAAGCCAGTTTGAGGTCTTATGAGTTAGTACCAGAAGATATCCAGACTTCTAATGCTTGTCATTAACCTTCTTTGGGAGTGAATAGTTAGCTCTTCTTCACGTGGAAAAGAAAACCCAATATTAGCCCCAAAGTTTCAACCAGTTAACCCAAGTCTAAAGCACAAACCATTTCAAATGTAAATGGCTATTGACAGAAAGTGGGTTGGACTGCAGATAGCATGCAATATTATATGCTAATATTGTTCAGATTTCATACAGAAGATGATTCTATTCAGTAGTATAAACCATGAACAACAGGCCTGGAATCTGACCTAAAAATATAAGCAAAGGAGTTGTTCCTCTTGCTCAGCTTTGTGCAGCTCCACAGATAAAACGCACTGTCACATCCAACTTCTTGCTCTTATTAATACCACAGTTATTGCTCAAAAGGCAAGATAGACCTTCTGTCTGCCCTTACCAGAAAGGCATCAAAATCATAGTTTCAGCATGTGTGAAATAGTGGTCAGTGGAATTTTTTTGTACTCAAAGCAGAGTAGAAAATGCCAAATTGTGTTTTGCTGTGCCCTCACAAATGAAGAGAAACTCCACTTGAAAAAGAGTAAGTGTGGAGACAAGTTTAGCTCTTTGCATCTCCTTACCAAGAAGGGAGATAACTATGATAGGAAGATAGCTTTGCCAAGATTATCACATTTGATTAAGTTCTGGGCCGAAGTACTAAACCACTTTCAGTCTTGAGATCATATCCTGACAGTTGAGAAAGGACTTAGTATAAAATTTTCTCACCCAGCTGGATAGATGATGGTCTTGTCTACATTATTTTAATATAGCTTAAGTAATTTTAATGTCAACATTGTAGATAACTATATGTGATTTAGTCACCATAGATTGTCTTCATCCCCCATGAAAATAAGTCAACAATTTTGGAACACAATTAATCTGGTCTATTTTGAACATCTGTGAGCTGACTCATATCCCAGGAATGACTACTTTCTCATTGATGAAAAGGGAGCTTAAGGTGACTACTTGAGAAAAGAAAAAAAAAAAACAAAGCCTATGTTATAGTCATATGAATCTTATGCAGGGAGACTAACAAGTCACAGAGCAGGCAGGTAAGATTTAAGCCAAATCTATTCAATATTTTTCACCCTGATCCACTGAGAAATTGTTCTGTGGTCTACTCAGCAAAAAGCAAATGAATACATTGCATCTTCTCTCCAAGAGTGAACACAGAAATATGCCACTGGCTACAGAAATGACAAGGTCCACAAAAGATTACTCATATCTGAGGTTTAGAACATACTTTCCCATCTAGTTTGCTTTGTCAGAGTCTACTCATTCAGATTTGTGTTATGACTTACATTTCTATCTGTCCAAATACATATTTTGAAAAAAGTTATGCAGGTTCCTTGAGGAAACCAGAAATCATACTTTTTCCTTATGACTCAACAAGATTGCAGTTTTTCATCATCTCATGCAAACCAGTGTAAACCAGAAATAATTACATCAAAACTGATGGAGATAACCTACCAGAAAGTGAGAATCTGGGCCTACTGTTTTAAGAATAACAGTAAAGCTTATATTACATGAATGATAGAAAGATGTAATTTCATTCCAATGAAATGGTGTGGTCTTTTTTTATATAACAGAGAGAAAAAACATTGTAGCTGAACTGTTGAATAAGAGTTTTCACTTAACTTACAGTACATTTTACTGTCATCAAAAAAGCATTTGGGAATAATAGTTTCCAATGAGTCTCTGTTGAAATTTTGGGATAATAAACTTTTATATCTTAATATTTATGATTCTAATAAACTACCACAATATTAAAATGAAAGATACAAACTCTGAGGTCAAAAACTACAATTTGTTGTAAAACAAAACAATTTTGAATAATAAACCACTATTGAAATCTAAGATCACTTCCTATAATTTAATAAGTAATCCCCTTGGTGATATATCCCGGATATTAAACTGGTTTAAGTCACTTGGACCAGCTGTTTTAAATTGGTATATAACATTCTGCCAAATGATAATACAAAAAATAAGCATGAAATGACATGGTAACCATTTAAGTTCTGATTTTTACCTTCATTGCCACCCACTAAGTGATCACAAATCAACTAATCAGGGATTATTAATTCATTACTGTTACTATCGGTGAATGACAAGTATAATGATGATACTTTGCTTATTAGCTCACCTATAGCACTGTTGGATAAGATGTCAGTTGACCAGATGCAAGTGGTTGATTGGATAACATATCTCACAGCTCCCAATCAAGCTAATACATGCCAAAGCAGTTAGTGTTTTTTTTCACCAAAAGCATACAGCTGCAGACTATCAGGGCTTCCATAATGAAGTCAGTACAGCATTTACTTACGAAACTTAGTCAAAGGATACTGTCTGAATCTGAGAGGAAACACGTTTTCAAAAAGCTGTATCATGTGTAACTAAAAATACTTTATACATATATAATTCATTATATTTCAAAGACACTTAGACTAGTCAGTCATAAAAGTAGATGGCAGTTTATCCATTACTTGTTTCATACAGAATTGGGCTGACGCACCAAGTTCAAACTTGTCAGTCCTACGTGTGGTACACAACAGAAACTGCTCTTTAACAACCTGTTTAGAAAGATGAGAATCTAAAGCCAAAAACATGCCATAGTTATCCTTTATATCACAGGTATTCAGTAACAATAATTTGCCTCACCACTGGGTGAGGAAGTTCCCTGCCCAGTGCAAATGAGCTTGTGAAATCTATGATTTATTGGAAAATGGAAAAAGGCTCTTCTAAGGTATGGTGTAAAACCTTAGTCAATAATGAGGCTTTGATCTACGGGGAAATACAAGCAGCAGTCACCACAACTGACAGAGACTAGAAACTCATACTACCTAGTTCCCACAGCAGGTGCCAATGCTATTGGGCAAGTTTCTACTTCTTTGTTCAGCAAATAATGCATTGTTTTGGTCATGCAATAGGACAATCTGCAACCACTACAATGTGGAACCACATCCCACAGAATCTGGTATGTTTGCGAGCTATGTTGGCTTGAGGTCTATAAAAATGACAGTTTTATTTACACAGTTGTTCCATTATGCCTTACTGAAGGGCACAGAGAGAGATTGCTTAACATGATTCTCATTTGTTTATTTGTTTTTCTTTATTGGATAAAAGTAGTGCTCAGGAAATAACTAATGTAACTGACAGTGCTAACTTGAAGGGATGATGGCAAACAGGGATAGTTCTGTCTGAAAGTAGTGAATGTCAGGTTCTCTATCCACCCAGCAAATCCTTCTTCAAGCAAGTGCCCTCTGTGGGTGGGGAAAGATGACCAAGAATACTTCTGTTTGTGAAAGAATTGTGGTCTGACCTCAGATCAACAGACATAATCAGCCCTCATACAAGCAAGCGCTTAGCTCCATTGCAAACAAGCATTGACTGCATTAGTTTGGAAGCCGACTCCAGAAAGTCAGTTATGGAAATACAAAATGCAGGTCTACCCTCAGATTTTGTAGATGATGTTAATGGGATTGGAAGTTTACTCTCAGATTAAAGATAGGTTGTGTTGGGGGAACATAATGATTTCATAACAATTGGCTCTTAATTATTTATTACCAAACCCTTACTAGTGTCAAATACCCCCTAGAGCTCTGGAAAGAGTTACGTAGAATTGTCAGTGCTCCTAAAAGTTTTTGCTGGCTCATTAGAGTGCAGTTTGTGGACTGAAGTGATCACAAAGAAGCAAGGTCTCCTCACCACTCAGACGCCAAATACCTTCTGAATTTTGCAGTTGTTGGTATAACTGAGGTTGTGTGCTGAAACAGCCCTGCCCAATTAGATTGTGGAACAGCAATAGCATCTCTTCCAAATACAATATTTGTGGTTTTCCTCTTTCATTATAGTTAACTGAGTCAGGGTAAGACACTTCAGCAAATGTAACACCCATCAATTTTAAAAGTCACATCTTTGCATCTGATCCTCCTCTGATGTAGATGGAGAATATCCCTATGGTGATAATAAAAGTTGTACCTCTTTACTCCAAGCCCTAAAGCAGCTGGAATTGTCCATTTCTGTAATTCAGACAATATGACAAAATGCTCTAGAAGTAGCAGTTAGGATTTCCTCTGTTTTGTAAAGCACCAAACACTCAGGGGGGGTTGGGGGGGGGGGGGGGCTGGTACTCAGGAATACTTCTCAAGTATTGTTTCAATGTGTTTGAAAGTGTTTGAATTCACTGGTTATTCTTACCTATGCAGGAACACACACATGCACACACACAAACAGCTCTTGAAAGACATTGGAGCATCTGAAGGAAAAGGTTTACTTTGCTCTGAGTGATCTCAACTATGTTATTTACACACCAAAATCTCTCAGAGATAACTATAAAAACACATCAAAGTACAGTGATTGTCTTGTGTCCCTCCCTCCAGAGCTCTACAAAAGATTTTGGAGTTTATCTTCTATTCCTGGTCAGTTTCTTCCAGATTTCATTATAAAACAGAGTACATGAAAACTGGAACTTTTGAGAAAAAAATGTTGTTAAATACTTTCTTTCAGAAACTGATTCTTCTCTGCTGAGTTTTTTTTGTATATTTTTATAGAATCTTTCATGCTCTTTTCTTCTTGCTTTTTAAAGGAATCTTTAGATGTATATACATATGAATATGATAATGGTATCAGACTGTGTGCTTTGCAAGACTCAAGATTTGCAAGTCTGAAACTAATCTAAACCACCATCTTTCCAGTTTTTTCCTTTCCTGAACAGGGAGTAAAGCTGTCTGCATAACTGCCAAATATCTACTGTAGGTGCAGTCCTTCAGAAATATCCTAGGATGATTTGCTTATGGGACCTACCACAGCCAGGAAGCATTGGACCTGTATATATTTAGTCACAAAATTAGAGCAGGGCAGGACACTTTGTCATATTTGCTAAAACTTGCTCTATACACCACCACTTGTACGTAAGAAATCAAGACTCGGGAGACTCAATTCCTGTTCAACCATGGATTTCCTATGTATTGGTGCATAAGTTGCCCCACTATGCCACACCTTGGTTCTCTGTCTGTAACTCTGGGGTTTTCAATGGGAAATAAGTACCTGACTTTAAAAATAAGGAGGTAGTTAGACGTTATGAAAGTGAGGATTGCACAAGTAGTTCGGCTTAAAGAAGACGAAACACTTTCCAGTTTTTCTGGACTACCAGTGGCTATAGCAAATGCAAAATGGTTAGGTACACCTCCACATCACTCATTATGTGAAACATCTACACCTTAGGTTTGGGATTTAAGCACTGGCTAGATCATGGTTATCTACAGCAATTCACACTGAGGAAGAGGTGAAAACATGAGTCAGGACACAGCATCTTGCAGCTGCAGGAGGATGTCTGAATGTCTTGCTGTAATAACCTCTTTGGAATTTCTCGTAGACATTATCTTCCTTCTCAGTTGGAAAAGAGGAAGGAAAAATCATTGTTTCATTATATCAATAAAAAAAAGTTCCTTTTATAAACAACTTTTGTCTTACACAGCTGATAGCAGATCCACAGTCTGGCTTGAATTTAGAATAATAAAACACTTTTCTTCCTCTTTAATATTCTCTCTTTCTCTGTCTCTTAGACACTCGCCCTGCTTGACATATGTCCTACAAAATACATCTACTGAAAGCTAAATTTTCTTATTTCAGAGAGATGCAAGACTGTTGTTCTGGCTTGTGTCTTCATCATAGCATGACATTTGTGTTGGCTGCTGTGCTTTCAAATTTCTGAATTACCCTTGAGTGTGCTTTGTCTATTTCCATCATTTTAAGGCCTCCCTTTTCCTCATAAGCCCACCTGGAAAACAGCAATAAAACTTACAAGCTTTGGGGGGCTTGTTTTCCAAAGTTCACTGCAGCTCTAGTTGTTTTTAAGACAGCTTATCACTTTATCAGGCATAAAGGATTGTTTTAATTCTCTGTGCGGAAATATATGTGTTTAAATGAAGAAACCAGTTTGATCTGTGCAATATCTATTTATGACAGGATCTGTTAAAATACAATTAAAAAAATAGTAATCTTTTTAGTAATTATTTCTGAAATATCTTACACATCCCAACAAAATAAGTTCTTTATCTTGCTAAGTGGAAACTTCAGCTTGGAAGTAGGTTGTAAATTGAATTCAGACATCAATAAAACACCAGAATCTTATTAATTAAATTAAATACATAGTCATTTATCTAAGACATTGTCTATGACAATTGTGTTCTTTGTTATATTAAATACAGCCTTTTAATGTTAGATGCAGGTAAATTACTTTCTAGAATAAGATGGTCTCTCTAGACTGAAGGATTGTGACAGACAGAAGACAAGCAACTCCTCTTCTAAGAAGATAAGGAAAGAAAATTCCCAATAAATCTCATAGTTTGGGCTTTAAAAAAACCCATAATTTCCAAAAGGTGGGGAATGTTACAAGCAAAATTCCTTGAAAGTGAAATGTAAGCAGAGGACTTTGAATGAAACTTAACTATTTTTAGAGGAGTTTATTAGATGAACAAAATATTTCAATTTAACAATCAAGAAAGAGTAAACTGCAGCTAAAAGCCTAACCTCAATTTGCAGAAAACGGGAATCTAAAAGCAATTTATAACATGAGAAAATGGACAAAAATGGCAGATTTACTTAGCAGTATGAATTAGAAATTCTGAACAAAAGAGAATAATTAATATAAGAAGCTAAAAGCATGGGAAAGTAATTGCTGTCTTTAAGAAAAAGAGAAAGGCTTTTTAAATTTATATTAAAAAAAGAGAAAAATATGTTGTCTCTATAAAATATGATCTAATCTTGACTTTAGGTAAGGATGTTAAATCTGTTATTAATGTTAAAGGAAAAGGATCCATGTTCAGTAAATATTGCCTTTAATACTGGGAGAAACACAGGATAATATAATCACTTCACATAGAATCATAGAATCATAGAATATCAGTTTGGGAGGGACTTAAGGATCACTTAGTCCAACCTGTCTTGGCAAAAACACAGGCTCAACAAGATGGCCCAGGGCCTGATGACTTATTTATTGCCTCTGGTGATGCCTTTGTAGATGCAGCCCTGTATCCTCTTGGCTTTCTTTGCTGCAGAAGCATAATATTTGTTTGCTCATATTGAGCTTGCTGTCCACCAGGACCCATGGGTCCCTTTCCTCAGAACTGCTCTCTAACCAGGTATGTCCCAGCTTGTACCACACTTGTGGATTAAGTTTTCCCAGGTGTAAGACCTTGTACTTGTTTTTCTTGAACTTCATAAGGCCCTTGTTAGCCCACTCTTTCAGCCTATAGAGGTTTTCCTGTAGCATGATGCCCTCTTGAGAAGCATCCACTTCCCTACTTCCTTTGCTGTCATCACCCACTACACAGACAACTTGTCTAGACAGTAAAGCATTGATTTCTCTAGGAGAAGTCTGTAGGGGACTGTATCAAGTGTCTTAGAGAAATCCACGTACACAATATCCACCTCTTGCCCCATGTCAACCAAGGGAGTTACTTTGTCATAGAAGCCGATCAGGTTTGTCAAGCATGATTTGCCTTCATGAATCCTGGTTGGCTTTTCCCAATCACATGACTCATTTTACTTGTGATATCTTCCAGGATGATTTGTCCTTTCCCAAGGACTGAATTCAGACTGATGGACTTCAAATTTCCTGGATCTTGTAGATGGGGATGACATTAGCCTTCTTCCAGTCTTCTCGGACATCCTACAATCTCCATGAATTCTCAAAGGTTATGGAGAGTGGCCTTGCAGCGACCTCAGACAGCAACCTCTCTTAAATCCCTTGGGTGGATATTTTCAGGGCTCATTGATTCATAGGAGTCAAGCTCCTGTTAGAGCTTGAATACAAACTCTTCCTTCACTGACGGTGGGTGCTCTTTGTATCAACCCAGGTTTTTGTTCCCAAGGCCTCAGCAGCTTCCCAAGGAAGCAGCTCAATCATTAATGTCACTTTTTAATAAATCTTGAAAATTCCAGAAGACTAGAAATGTGTAAATGTTCTGCCAATATCAAACAAGGTTAAATCAGGCAAGTTACTGTATGCTAATCCCAGCCAAAATAATGGAAAGTTGCTAAAGGAATAAATTAATACTGTTAAGAACTGACCAACCGTTCTCAAAGGTAACTAGCCAGAGGGTGTACTTCTAGCTCTAGTGCCAACTATCAAGGATCGCCCTCAGGGTGACCACATCAAATATAAAATATTCTTAAAATATTGGCAGAAGACTATAGTGAATGACACAAAAATTGACAGAAGAGCATAAAATAATAAACAAACTTAGCTGACTTACATAGCCAGGTGAGATAATTTCAACTAACCCATTTAATACAGTCAAACTTCTATTCTAAAATGGATCTTAAATGAGAAGCAACAAAGCAAATTTCCTAATGTAATTCTGAAAAAAATACCCAGTACATATGAACCTTTTATTGTACAAACTGAGTAACAGATACAAGCAAGGTGATGATTTTACCTCTCTATGTAATATTGATGAGATTGATACTAGAATATTATATACACATCTGGTGTCCATACTTGGTGAAATAAAAGCTAGAAAATTGGAAAGGATGAAGAAAGGACCTTAAAAATCATTTCAGGATGGAGAAAATGCCTTACAGTGGGGCACTGGAAATACTCAATCTGTTTAGATTATAGTAGATTTAAGGGTGGCTTGATTATGTAAGCATGCACATTCATTAGGAAAAACACTAAACACAGAACGGACCTTTAAACCAAAGAAAAAATGGTCTAAAAAAATCAGTGGGTACAAGCTAAAACCAGATAAGCTTAGTTTAAAAATAACGCACATTTTTCAGCAGTGGGGGAGAGAGTAAAAAAAAAATCTACAAAAGAAAGTAGTGAATTCTCCTCTTCATACTAACATTGGCTGCATTTCAGAAAGATGTGCTTTAGCCAAAAAAAAAAAATCTATTCTTTAGTCAGAGATTTGTGCTCAGTTTAATATGTAGAATTGCCCAATTATTCCTTCTGAACTTAAACACTTTATGTAGGATACAACTCATTTAACTTTAGTTGTCCACAGTGTAGACATCTGAACCTCAGGTAGCATATCTAAGACTGCTTGAGAGTCAACAAACACTTTGAGGACTGGATTCATTTCATCCATTTTAGAAACCTGCATTAGGATGAGATTAATGCTGTAAAGTGCCTATTTTTCTCTGCTATAAAGGAGATGTCATAAAGGGAACAAAAAGAAGCTATAAAGGGAATTTGAATAACTAGCTCTGATATAGAAATTTCCACTGAAAATGCATGTATTCAGTCAGGTGAATCCTACTTAGGTTTTGCATCTGAGTGTCAGGAACACATTTGAAGAAACATTCCAGAACAATAAAACTAGTTCAGTAGGAAAAGGAATACTGGAATATCTGCTAAGATTAGAAGATGTAGAGGTTTAAAATATTTTTATATTTTAAACATGTAGCTAACGTGTAGCTGTTTACACATATTTATTTAGTTTCTGTCTTCCGTCTGTTTAAAGCTCAAATGTATTTTAAAACAAAATAATTAAAAATTGTGCTTTTCCTATCTTTTAAAAAGAGATTTACAAAAGGGAATTAAAGATGAGGTATTGAATATCTTTATTCACTAAGGGCCCAACTTTTCATCACCAACCAGTAATCCAGCCCAGTGAGAGGACACGAAAAGAATTATATCCAGTGTGAAATAAGATCTCGCTGTGATTCTGAATTTTGGGATGCTTTCCTGTTTGCCTTGAACTTCATGTTAAAAGAAGGCAGAATAAATATTTCCAACAACAGAAGAAAGCTTGAGAATGAAATAAGTCACAGCTCTTAAAGGACAACAAGCATCAGTCACTGGGAGGAGGCATATGAACACACACAGAGCTAAAGGGCTTGTGAAGTTTGAGGGGTTTTGTGTTTGGAAATAAGAAAGATCTCCCACACCAGAGCCCTGGTCATCTTTTTACACAAACAACATGGCTTGAAGTCAAGGGAAAATTTGCCTTGGGAAGGACTAGAGGGTTGGATTTAATGTACTGTTCGTTATGGCCATTTTCCTTTTCTTTATGAGCCACCTGGGAATCAATCTCCCTGTTTTAACTGACATGAACTATTTTGTTTCAACATTATTTTTTACTGTTCTAGCCTGTATGCTTTATTGATGGTGATTATAATTTGGTTGCTCACCAACTTAAATTGGAAGGAAAAGCTGCAATCCAAACCCATTTCTGTAGTGATTTAAGAACAGCTAACGCATGATGCTTAGACCAAACTTTCTCATTAAAAAGTTATTACTGAAATTTTTATTTTTGTTGAAAAACCTTTTAATACCAAAGCACATTTCACTTATACATATATTTTAAAGTACATAATGCTTCTTCTAGATAGACTAATAACTGAAATGAAAACATCATATGAAATGAAAATGATTAATGATTAAGAGGCATGAGTGAAACATGGGTGAATGGGTGGAAAACTGGTTGCATGACCTGGCCCAGAGAGTGGTGGTAAATGGAGTTTACTCCAGCTGGAGGCCAGTGACAAGTGGGGTTCCCCAGGGCTCAGTACTGGATCCAGCCCTGTTCAGTGTCTTTATCAATGACCTGGATGAAGGCATCAAGTGCTCCCTTAGCAAGTTTGCAGACACTAAGCTGGGCAGAAGTGTGGATCTGCTGGAGGGTCGGGAGGCTCTGCAAAGGGATCTGAACAGGCTGGACTGCTGGGCTGAGACCAATGGCATGAGGTTTAACAAGGCCAAATGCCGAGTCCTGCACCTGCGGCACAACAACCCTGTGCAGAGCTACAGATTAGGAGAAGTCTGTCTAGAAAGCTGCCAGGAGGAGAAGGACCTGGGGGTGTTGGTTGGCAGCCGACTGAACATGAGCCAGCAGTGTGCCCAGGTGGCCAAGAAGGCCAATGGCATCTTGGCTTGTATCAGAAACGGCATGACCAGCAGGTCCAGGGAGGTTATTCTCCCTCTGTACTCGGCACTGGTGAGACCGCACCTCGAGTACTGTGTTCAGTTCTGGGCCCCTCACCACAAGAAGGTTGTTGTGGCTCTGGAGCGAGTCCAGAGAAGAGCAACAAAGCTGGTGAAGGGGCTGGAGAACAGGCCTTATGAGGAGCGGCTGAGAGAGCTGGGGTTGTTCAGCCTGGAGAAGAGGAGGCTGAGGGGAGACCTTACTGCTCTCTACAACTACCTGAAGGGAGGTTGTGGAGAGGAGGGAGCTGGCCTCTTCTGCTAGGTGACAGGGGACAGGACGAGAGGGAATGGCCTCAAGCTCCGCCAGGGGAGGTTCAGGCTCGACATAAGGAAAAAATTCTTCACTGAAAGGGTCATTAGGAACAGTCTGCCCAGGGAGGTGGTTGATTCGACTTCCCTGGAGGTGTTTAAGGTGCTGGTGGATGAGATACTGAGGGGCATGGTTTAGAGACTGGTGGGAATGGTTGGACTCGATGATCCGGTGGGTCTCTTCCAACCTGGTGATTCTATGATTCTATGATCTAGAACTGGTAGGAGTCAGCTTGGTCATTATGCAGTAACTGTGTGCAATAATTAATGTTATAGACATGTGTAGCTTGGAACATCTTTCTATCCTTACTGAAAATATAAAAAGATGAATACATCTGAAATAATAACAGAAATCTTTCCTCCTTAAAAATAACATCATTTGTGGAGCTTGTTGCTACAAGAGAATTGGAAAATATATCTCAGCCTGTCTTTTCATAGATCACATTTTTAGAATTGCTCAAAGTACAATTGTAAAAAAATGCACATTGAGACTTGAAAACTTATTGGTTAACTATTAAATGAAGGAGCTAACACAAACTTTATCTTCTTCTTGAAGTTCAAAATACGGTTCTTTATGCAGTCATTTTTATGACTTTTAGAGACCAGCAAAGACTGAAAAAAATTACAGCAAAATCTAAAACAATAACTGAAGTTTAACTGAGCAGACACAGTTTCTCACATATATTTTTCCTCTGAAAAAAAGGGTGAGGCAGAGAATGGACCAAGAAATAGGTACATCATTACATTACTAGAAGATAGCCTTACAGGACCAGATTGAACATGACCTATGTATTCTATATAGAAGAGACTAACCATGATCAAGGAGAAAATTCTTACTCAGAGTCACAGTTTCTACAAAATTATCAATAACGGGACATCTCTGCAGGTTTCTCACAAGTATCTGGCATTCCTTGTGAATCATTGTCAGACTTAGGAATGCTTTTCTTTCCCAAAATCCTGTTCCAACCTTAAAAAAACTGCTGTCGTAGTGCCACAAAGACTGAGGTCTGGCATGTAATTGTCCATATGGTTAAACTGCTAACATACTTTGTTCTGTGACAGCTAGTGTTCCCCCAGGCAGTAGCTGAGCACAGTACAAGGTGACTATATAGTTGAGGAATAATTCCAAATAGACACTTGTCTAACATGTTTCACAGATATAAGGATGTGAGCCATGGTATGTGATCTGCCCTCAGGTCTGGAAAGCAGGCCTTGCAGCATTCTACTAACAGCATAGTTTTAGTGTTTTTGTACAGGAAATAATATAATTATATGGAAGTTCTGTCCGTAGGAGGATATGGAAAAACATCTCTTTTTAGGTATGGGAAATCCTAAGAATATGCCTGAAAAAAGAAGAAGAACAACAAAAACTCACCAATCAAAAGAACAGGGGAACCTACAGATGAATTCTGTTGTTTCTGAGCGGAAGAAATAGCAGCATGGCACGTCAACTCCAGCACATTGTGCTTTTGATGGTACAGCTGGTCAGGTCAAGGGCAGCAGGATGGAAGGGTTGGATGGGTGATGAGAGGGTCAAAGGTTGGAGCAAGGACTTTGTGGCAGTGTCACTGTGGCTTTTCTGATCCCTTTCTGTTCTCTTTTTTGAAAAGGTCAGCTGGCCTAGAATGACTGACATCCATAGTGTTCCTGTGGGGGAGTGGTTGTACTGCATCCAACCCTGATGACAGATATAAAAAACAGATACCAGGGTAAGAGCATAAGAACAGAGTAAGCATCTAGTAAAATATCACTTAATTCCAACTACACAGAATCAAGGGAATTCCTGAACTTGGTGGGTATCTCTTTCTTGGATTTGTCTTTTCCCCGTCTTGAATTTTGGTACACACAGCATCCTATGCCAAGGAACTCCACCATTTAGCTATATCCAAAGTGAATGAGCTTCTTACTCTGTTTTGTGCCTCCCTTCTTCTAGCTCCAACTAAACCATCAATCCTCGCTTTCCCAGACCTAAGGGTTCTCACTTCTTTAATAATTCTTCTGTGTTGTTGTTTGCTCTTTGTAATGTGAACTGATTATGTCCACATACTGCAGCTCTGAGAGTAAAGACTAACTTAATTCATACCCCATGGACTTCTCTACACCCTAATTTACTAGCCTCTCATGATCTGCACAAAGCTCATCTATCGCACTCTTAACATTCAAGGCTCATAGATATGGCTGCCCTGTCACATCCCTTTTTTCTCCTTGAATGCCCTTTCTTATCTCAGCCTGGGATAGCCTGAGGTACCCTTCCAGAAGGATACAACTCCTCCTGCCCCCACGTGGCCTACCACATTTACTCTTTCCTACATGGTGACAATATGGGTATAGATTCTGGGCAGAAGGACAAAGAAGGGACCAGCTTCCAGTGGGGTGAGTATAAATTGAAGAACTAGATTTAGTGCATAGAAAGAGATGTTGCACGCTTAACTGATTCACTGGAGCAGTCCTTGGACTATCTGAAAAATGAACCACAGGTTGTTTGAGGAAGACATCTTAGCTCTGCAATGGATCTTGGATGTAACATAATACATAATGTGGGGAGCAGGACCACGACATGAAACAATTATAAGGTTACTGCAAAGAGGAACAGAATAATCTGTTCTTCAGAACCCCTGAGGACAGGTAGAAAAACAGTACATTTAAATTGCAGGAAGGGAGAACTAGATTAGACAGCAGAAAGATCTTTTTGACAGTAAGGATAGTTGAGAGCCCTGGAATATCTCTCCTGGCAACTGGTTCAGTTTCTTTTGCTGACAGGTTGTAAGAATAGGTTAGACAAACATGCCAGGAATGGTTTTGGTCTACCTGGTCTTTGCTTGGGTCAAATGGAGAGATAAGATCATTTCTTCTGTTCTTTCCATACTCATCTGCTACAATATTATAATTTTCCATCTCAGATTGCTAAGGATAAAAATGGTTTCTTTTTCCAGGTCTTCCAATACTGTAAATAATAGCTTGTTATAACCATCTGAAAATACTGACAGACCACAAAGCCTCATTCTGTGCTTGTAAAAGTGAAGAAACCTACAGTTAAATCAAAGAATCTCTATCCAGTTAGGCCGGTTTTGCTTTGTGTGCTGAAACTAAGTTTGACACATTTCATTTATTAATACAAGATTTACTCAGTAAATATATTTACTCCGTTTCTTTGTCAGTCTTTGCCTTTTATCTGATGATTCTTTCACAAGCTGAAAAGTAAACTCAATGTTATGGCAGAAGGCCTCTTTTCAGAAGTTGCAAGTAGAAACCACCTCAGAATACTTCTGGTCAGATTCCATCTTGGTTTGGCTTTAATTACAAAATTACAGATATCCACTTAAAGTATTAGAGACAAATACAGGTCCAGGAGGGATTATATACCCAGTTTTGAGATTAATGTATTGTACAGTCCCTGTGAATGAAATTTAAAGTCATTCTAAATAGTGGCCACTAGCCATTTTATGTGACAGCCTAAATAATTAAAAAGATCCACTTCAATCACATATGCATTGAGAACTTTTCTAATAATGTTTTTCTGCCCAGAAATGGTCTCTGCACCAAAATGTAGCCCTGCAATAAGAAATTCTCCTGTATCAGCTAGGCATTTTGGGGTCTGTTTTATGATTCTACAAGGGTGTATAAAAGAAATAAGATATAGCTGCCCAGTAGAACTTTTCCCCATTCAAAGAGTTTTATTCCTTCTCTTTCTTTTTTTCAAAAAAAATCCCTCTTCAATATTTTCCTCAATTCTTTATTGACTGCTCATAACCTTTGTAGAAATCCTTAGACTGCTTATTGGAAATTGCCTGCATTACAATGCCAGAACTCACAGGCTTAATTTCTGGCTTTCAGAGAAGTCATACATTCAAGATTGGTTAAGCATCTATCAGTCTCTTTAGACAGCTACTGTAGAGGCATTCTGAGAATTTTCTCATTTTCTTTATAAATGCCTACGTCTTCGCTAGTTAGTATATTCAAGTTCTTCTCAGCCTTGAGAACACTTTACATGTTAGGATCTACTTAGAAGTCATGTTCAGGCTGCAGCCAAATGCTTCACAGTTTATTTTCTAGCTCTGTTAGGAAACTCTATCTTGCTAATAAAGCTTAATCTTCTAAATATATACAAACCATACCTAATATTGGTTACCAAAAGGTGAAGAGACAGCCTACTTTGAACATGAGAGATGGATATGGGATATACACCTACCCGAACAAGACACTCATCTGAGACATGATGATACAATTTTCCTTCTCAGAGCCACGATGTGGGACACCACTCACACCCTAAATTTAGTCTAAGGTTCTAAACTGTCAGCTGGACACGTTTCCTGCAGCTTTGGTTTTCCAAACAGGGCAGGGAAATCATATGTTAAACATCTGCCTGAGCTAACAGACAGAATGAGAAGAAAGCTGATGGGGAGGAGAGATACCTAAGTGGCAATTAGATTTCCTAAAGGAGTTTTCTAGGTG
Source organism: Clamator glandarius (assembly GCA_033459285.1). Taxonomy (NCBI): domain Eukaryota; kingdom Metazoa; phylum Chordata; class Aves; order Cuculiformes; family Cuculidae; genus Clamator; species Clamator glandarius. The sequence continues at coordinate 3,735,200 of JAUNZM010000553.1, read as the reverse complement.
TCTTTACCTAAGTCAGCTACTTCTGCATCAAAATCCATCTTTTTTCTGTGCGTGGCAGCTTTCTTCTATTAGGTGACTCAGACATGTGTCCTTCCACATTACTGCCAGTTACCTCAGGAAACAGTGCTTTTCTTGCTCCAATAGATGTAAAAATAAAAATTGTCAGTGTAATAATTATTATGGATAAAGTAAAAATATTTCTTGGGAGCAAAAAACACAATTGCAAGGTAGTGAATTATTCTTGTTGATAAAGGTTGATTTTCTGGGGAAATTTACTAAGACTACAGAAAAACTAAGTAACTCTCCACTGACATCCTCTCTCATGTTTCATGTAATAGTGAAGGGGGATGTTATTAGCCCAAACACGTAAAACACTCCAGATTTTGAAGGAATGCCCAGATATTGAGAGTATAAATCAATTTTTAAAATATTTCAAAATCTTTCATGTGGAAATTGTATTTAAAATATGCACAGTCAAGATGTAATACCCAGAGGTGACAGGGGTGTCATTTCCTTTGAAGGAGCAAAACCATTTGTGAACTTCAAATTTCCCATTACTTTTTTTTCTCCATATAATATTTTTTCCAAAGGCAGGAAAATGATGGTTTTGAATTCAGAGACGAAGCACTATAACATTGCCAATGTCTTGATATTGTTTTAATTCCTTCCTCTCTAGGCTTTTTGGAGCTAGATAGACAGAAAATAACAGTCCTATGGTTTATCTATAGTCCAGAGACACTAAAACAATAAGAAAAGTTGAGTGAAACTTCCTGTTGATGAAAATGCAGCATAAAGTAAAAGAACTAAAAAAAGGGGGGGGGGGAAAACCCAAAAAAGCCCTTGAAAGAAGTTGAAAGAAGTTGAATCACCTGTTGATTGTCTTTCATATGTAAGAATTTTCAAAAGTTTTGTGTGACTAAAAGAGCAAAGGATATCCTGAAGAATACTGGGGAATTTCCACTGACAGTGGTAGATACCTAGAAAAAGAAAGTAAGCTAGTTTTGACACAGATATGTTGTGCAACTCAGGGGAACCAAATAAAAGGTAACAAAGAGGTAGTGAGTGGGCTACAGTCAGGAGAAGCTGCAGGCAGGAGTTCCTGGAGTAGCAAAGTAATGCAAAAGCTGCATGTGCATCCAGATTCTGACTTCAACATTCACAAAATGTTTTAGGAGGTCTTTGAGAGAGAAAGATCAGGAAGACACTGAAGAAAAAGTTTATTTAAATACATAAATGTAACATTATTCCCATACAAAGCAAAGGAATAGTAGTGCAAGAGGTGAAGAGTAAGGCTAAAACTAAAGTGTGCATGTAGTTAATAACATAGAATTGGAAGAATTTGCTACAAAAGGGTACGTGCATCTTTAGAAAACCTAAGAAACAAGGCAAGGAGCTATAGTAAGGCAGATCAGTGTGAAAGATACCATCTTACGATGAAACACTTTGCTGAGATCTAATATAGCCTAAGTAATCAGACCAAAGAACAAATTGCTAGACATCTTTGTGACCAGAAAGGAAAAGGAACCAGTAGTTTTTGTCCAGCTACTGAGGATTACAGCACTCCAGAAGTTAGCACACTGGGGTTTGCAGCTCCACAGAGAGCTTCTCTGGCTATGCAATTGTCATGCTTTAGCCCCACCCGGTTTAATCTCAGCAGATAAAACCATGCAGTTGAGCTCCCAAAGTCTGATTCCCACACATACCCTACAGGGAAATGGGAGAGGGAAAGAATAAGAAAAAAGACCTGCAGGCTGGAAACTAAAATTACAGCTTGAACGAAATAATAATAACAATAATAACAACAATAATAACAACAATAATAACAACAACAACAACAACAACAATAATAATAACAATAATAATAATAATAATAATAATAATAATAATAATAATAATAATAATAATAATAATAATAAAGTATTACAATATATACAAATATATGAGGTTGTGCCCCTACCCCTTGATGACTATGGCACCACAGATGCTAGAAAGCAGACACAAGGGGATGAGTCCATGGCTAGGAGGGAGCTAGGCTCAGGAACTGGATTTAGGGATCAGGAACAAACAGATAAATGAGGTCTTCACTGGATGCCAGCCAAAGAAGAAGAGAGCAATGCCCTCATGATCTCTTAAATTTATACCAAGTTTGGCGTATAGGGGATGGAATACTCTTTTGGTCAGTTTAGGGTCACCTGCCCTATTCATGCCTCCTCATAGGTGCGGCTTCTTTTCCACCAGGTTGAAGATGGCCTTGGTTAGGTGTAAGCATTGGCCTTCTTACATACCAATGCCTTCTGTTATCACTTTAGAGAACACCACTGTCTCAAAACCATACAGTTAGTTTTCAGAGAATGAAGTTACTTACAGCATCTGACTTAGTCACAAAACTGACTAATTTCGCTCAGACCACAAAAGCAGTATATTTGCAGTATATATCTCACTGAAACATCAAGAAGGAAGAATACGTTGTGGTCCAAATCATGCTGACACATTAAAACAGCTCTGGCTGATGCAGAGGAAAGAACACTGGTTCAGAAGGAAGATCAGTCAGAAGAAGAGTCATCCTGGGAAAGAGCTATTCCAAACTGAACAGCAAAATCTGTCTCAAAAATGTTCATTTCAGATTTAAATACCATTATTTTAGTTATAGCCACTCTTGATTACTATCAGAGGATAGTTTTGTGAAAAGGTATTATGTTATTCCACATCAATCTTTCAAAACAGTACCATGTTCAAAGGATCATAGACTTAGAGAATAGTTTGAGTTGGAAGGGACCTTCAAAGATCAACTAGTCCAAGCCCACCCCCTGCATTGAGCAGAGACAACTTCAACTAGATAAGGTTTCACCCTATTTTTTATACTCCAGCTAAAAAGTATCATCCATCATTATTTGCCTGGTATTTTAAGCACCAGTCATCCAACCGGATGGTTGGGCGTAGCCATCTTGAAACTCAAATTATGAATCAAACACTATGAGTTATAGTAGATGGTATTAGAAAATTGCCGATCTGAACTGCTTGGAAAGTATTTATACATAGTGGCTGGAGTCAGGAAGAGGATGACTGGCAAGCAGAGCAGGGAAGCAGTCCCATTCCTGGATAAGGAAGATTAATAAAAGGGTGGGGTTACTATTTTCCTATGTTAAGGACTAATTTTTATTCCCCTTTTTCTGTCCTTCAGCCATTTCACCACACACCTTTCGAATGAATAGAGGAGTAAACAAAAACTGGTCATACGGGTTGGCATTGATAAAATCAAGTTCACAAGCAGATATTTCAAACCCTTTATTAACAGGGCCATAAACTGCTTATGCTGTTTGATTAGGATATGATGAAAAGAATTTATTAGCAGATGTGTATTCAGCTACACTGTTTTACTGGCAGCTTTATGAGATTCTCTCTGAGGTTGACAGGTGCGGCCTGCCAGCTGCTTTGTACAGCAAACATGGGATGGAGAGCATGCCATGTGCAATGATTTAATCAGTTACCATCAACTGCTAGAAAATAAACAAGGGTTTGTGCATTTCTTTCAGTTCCACGTATATTAATTGAAACCAAATATTACAAATGACACTGAAAGGGAGTATTGCTGATCAGAGAAGACTTTAAATTTAATAGGACACAGCCATGTAATACATACATATAATAAAACACAGTCATGTAATACATAAATATTTGGTTAAAAGATAGCAGAATTTTGTTAAACTTGGCAATGGGAAGTCTTTTGAAGTCTCATTTGTCAGTTAACATTCACAGGACAGTCAAATCTAGTCATTTGGGTCACAGCTGGCAAAAGAAAGATGATCCTCTTGGTTTATTGTTCTGATACAAAATTGTCATTACAAATTGAAAACACAGAGCAAATAAAAGAGGGCAAATGGGGAACTTGTGTGGTTACATATTTTTAACTGTTGCGTCTGGCTGTACTTTGTTTAATAGAGGCTGCAGAATTCAAGATGTCTATATCCTGGGTCTCATTACTATTGTTTAAAAATTTCTATACCACTAGTATACAATTAAAAAATTCTTTCTCAACTTAGTTCTCATATCCCACATTTTCAGTGCTCTAAATGTGTAACCTGAACTAATATTTTTAGTAAGCATCTGACAACTGTACTGAAACATATTTATTTCAAATATCTGCATGTCAAAATAAAGATATCCAAGATTTTTTTTTCTGCATCAAAATGAGAATATTCATACATTTTAAAGGAAAATTAGAGCTGCTAAATTGATGCAAGAAGATTTTACAAAGGATGCTTTAGCTTTATTTTCTGCATGTTTATGTCAAAGGATGTCAATATTACGAAGCAGCTATTTATGCAATGGGTTTGGAGAAAAAAAAATTGCATAAATAATTTTATAAGTGATCTCTTAAAAATGATGAAAATTGAAGCTGTAGTAGTATTTTGGAAAAAAAAAAAAAGAGCTTGTCTTTGCCCAGTCAATACATTCATTTAGATTTGAGTAGATTTTCTGTGCTGGTTATGGGTCAAGTTCTTGCACAGAATCAGAGTTGTCAGAGAAGGAACTGCAACAGTAGCAGAAGACTTTATTCTCATTCTTGTTATCTGATTATAATCATTTCTCTGAAGAAGGCAGAGAATATTTTTGTTCTTTTACTCCCAAAGTTTTTGAAAGGTTGGATTGCACTTGGATGACTTCTTCTTTCTGGACTGGTAGAGATTATGAAGTTTCTAACCCACAGAGATAAATGTCTCTTCTAAGAGATGTTGGTTATTCAAATCAGAAGCAAATCAGAATGTGGTTTCAGATTTCTGTTTTATTTATTAGGATGATACAATGTTAAGATACTTCACTCATTTGAAAGAAGAGATAATGATATTTATTGATTTTACTAGCTAACTAAAAGAAACAAAACAATGTAGATAAGCAAAAAGGAGGTAACCGAGGAAAAGGTCTTGAACGTGTGCACCAGAACTTTGTTTTGGATTTGACGGAGAAGGGAGGCAGCTGAAAATCTTCAGAAAGAATGTGGAAATGATGCTGTTGTGAAGGGATATGTCTGTGGATTGCAAACAATTTAGATATATTAGCAGCAAACAGAAGAGCTAAGGATGATGGAATGAATGGGTGGAAACTCATCAGGAATAAATGCAGTCTGAAAGTGGGAATTTTGGAACCAACAGAGGAACAAATATTTGAAACAGTGCTATAGTGGCAGAGGTCAAGAGTGAAACCTGTCTGCTACTTAAGAAGGGTCTTGCAGTTTTGTAACAGAGACACTATGATGCAGCTCCCCAGGACAGGACTTAAAGATCCAGGTTGTCTCTTTTAGCTCCGTGTATTGCTGTCCCTGGAGTGAGATGCTAAAATATAATTTAGACAATGCGAGTTTTAATTATTTGAGGGGTGAGTTTCTAGTAATAGTAGCTGGAGGACCTGAAGCTGTGATAATGAGTGCAGGCTGTATTAGGCAGAAATATGATATTTTATGATGGATGATGATATACTTATTCACCTTCATTCACTCTATTTCTCTTTATGCTTTTTGATGTATCTCCTTGCTGGTGCATAGAACGCAGTTCAGTCTTTTCAGGATTTTACAAGGAAAAGTGCACATCAAGAGCATGTGCTGTACAATTTATTAGGAAATACCATTTAATACCTTGCAATCAGCTTTTGTGATGCCTCAGAGAATTTTTCTTAAGCAGATACCTGGCAACAATTCAGTCTAGACTTTTCCACACAAACATCTTCATTTCGCTATTCTTTTTATTTTCAAAGTAAGGTTTGCTTTAGCACACATATGTACTGAAACACTTCTTGCACCCTTTACATAGAGAAGCTTTCTATCTTCCCCTAAGTCACACGATGATCTCTGCATCAGCTGGTGGTCTAGTCCAGGTAAGAATGGTAGCTCATGTGTTTCTCTTCAAAGTCTACATCTACACTATTAAAATATATTATGTTGTGGCCCTGAAGCTAACATAGCATGATATAGTTATCTCCATTGTATTAAACTCTCTTCACCTCCAAAATAAGGTGGGCACATTCAGACTCGTTGGGAATATCTTCATCCTGTACACTATCCCCCAAAGCACACCTGGGAATCATCAGAGAGAGTGCTATTTATCTTGATTCAAAATCATTCAAGGCACCATTTAACATTACAGATAATGGAGGGTTAGTGTCAGTGTCTGTGCCTTGTTTAACTTGCTGGTAAAAGTGAAACCATAGGATACAGCTAAAAAGTCTGCAGTCTGGATCCACAACAACAGACTGCAGGATGTAATAAACCCATCGTAGGATACACTTATATTGCATGTCAGGCTCAGGTCAGCATTCTGGATCTGAAATCTAACTTACCTACAGTGCAAAAATTTACAGCCCTAAAACAAGGTTGCAATTCCCTCAAAAGCAGGTTTTTAAGCCCTTGGGGCTGCTAAGGTCCAGGGTTAGACAGCATGTGATACCCAGGTCTGTTTTGTAGGCTGAAATTAATATGGGCAGTTTGAGAAAATCCTAACCATCTCTCGAAGGCTGAGGACCAATAAGTTGTTTGCAGAAATGGCCTCTTGAACCACCAGGGAGCACAACGGCAGTCTGCAGTGCTGTGCTCAGCTGGTGGGAGGGCCACTTGCTATTGTCTGCTACTTAAGCCTTATGCATTATCAACTAGTCCATAGGAACAAGCTAAATTGCAAGTATTGCATAGTGAGAATGTAAACTATTTGTGCTGTTCTACCATGGAGTCCTCAGTTACTCTAATCCTGTCATATATATAAGTTTTTTCTGACTTTATTCCATTTCTGACTTTATTCCATAATTGTCTTCAGCATAGCTTATTCGTCATGTTCAATTTCCCAAGCAATCTTGCTCCATTCTACCTCTCTGACCAAAGTTAACTCTAATATCCATACCCTGTCCCTAATTAGCTCAGGCATTGCATGACTTTCCCCTCAGATGCATCCAGTTTTGGTGTCATTACCAAAGTTTCTCTCCCCTATCCCAGCTCTAAAGATCTCCACTAGGCAGGCAAGGGCTGCCTCTACATGAGCTCTCCGTGTAGCTTTACAGAGAGCTGTTACATATGCAGAAGTACAACCGCAAGCACTCCTCCACTTCTTCAGTCTTCATAAGTGCAGAGACTGAGAAGACACAAAACCCACGTAAATGACTGTCCAACTAATCTGCCAAAATATCTAGAGTGTAAAATGTCATACAATTGCAATAATCAATAGATCTGAGCCAAGCAAGTGTACTGCACATACACAGCAGTGGTCCATATTTCCTAGATATTTCTTGTTCTCTGTGTCTGCATATAAAGGGCAGCTTATTTCTACGTTGTGCATCTCATTGCTTCCTGTTCTCCTCCCTACTTTTACAGACTGGTATATCTTTAAAGAGCATGAATACAGTGATGTGCATGCCCCTCTGGGTCTTTTTGCCCCGATGATTTTCTAAATAGAAGCTAGAGGTTCTTTTTATCCCCCAAATACACAGAAGGATCAGGCAAAATGTCATCTTAAGAACAGAGTCTCACCAAAACATAATCCTAATGTTATTTATATGGTATTTTTATATGTAGAGAAGTTATCCCCTGGAACCCTGTCAAGGAAATTGCACAAGTAGGTGGGGGCCTAGAAACAACTGCTTCCATCTCCAGGGTCTTTATTTAAACTTTACACTGCAGATTATATACAGTACTGAATGTATTCTCCTTTGATGGATGATTTAACCAGTTTGAATTTGTGCTTGTAGTCTAACTTCAGGATCGTTGTGGTACACCCTAGCTGCTAACATGAGACTTTTGAAAAGGAATGATGGGAATTAGTAACAGAAATTTTTCAAACCCTGAAATTAAAATTGTCTGTTTTTTCAAAAGTTGGCAGATTTCACAGTGATATCTGTGAATCTTTTTCAATCTTGACATCTGGGAAAAAAAAAGAAAAAAAAAGAACTTTGACAGAAGAGCAGAAAAAATGAATATGACTTCAGGAAAAATTTTCTCAAAATATCTTAACAAAATTTTGCCACTTTTGCAGGTAACGCTCTTTCATTCTTAAGCACATTCTTCTTGTTACAGGCCAATACTTCTGATCTATGTTTGTGAATTTCCACTACATATGGTTGCTTACTATGCTCACGGTTTGGGTGGTGGTCACCTGTAAGATGACATCAAGCACATTGGATGACATATGATGACAAAACACACTGCTCGCTATGCACTAAGTCTTTCAAACACTTCTACATGCCATTAAATTCGTAACTGTCACAGAAGAATTCTGTGACCATGAAAACTTGGCGGAAAGTCATTTGAGTGGTAATAGCCAGAGAGTGATGAAATTCAGTGTAACTACACATGAGTGAAGTCCGTGGTGTATGCTAGTCTTTGAAGGGCTGGGGTTCTGGTTTTGACTCAAACCTAATCATGCTACTGCTAAATGCTGTGTGCCTGCTTGCCAGAATGGCAAAGTGTTTGTCACGTCCAAAACATTCCTCCTGGAAAAAAAGAGTTTGGCACTACAGTGACAGACAACCTGGGAATTGCTGATAAAGCAGAGGTGTTTTTCTCCTCCAAACAAAGATGCTAGAGTTAATTTGTTGCGGTTTTGTCTGCACAAGACCTATTATATGGGCTGTAATTTCACGGGATGGAGACTGTGAACTCCCAGGTCACTTGTAAACCGATCACTCCCCAGCCTCTCCTCCTTGTGCTTTTAAGTGTTTTGAGCCTGGTAAATTGAAACCTGAAGAAACACAGAGCTCTGATCTTTGGGACCTCTAGAGCAAACCTGGACTTTTGCTGATTTGCTCGAGGAAGTAACTGCTTACTTACCCATAATTAACACCACAAAGCTGATCTTTGGAAGATAAAGTATTGGAGGTCAGAGACAGGATCAGGGAGAGGGGTTTCATTAGAACTGTAGCATTTGGGCCTGATTTTCTTCTCATTTGCATTAGATTAATCCAGGATTTTTTCATGAAAGTCAAAGGTGTTATCCAAGTGCAAAAATCTGTCTGGATCAGAAACAGGCCATTAATATCACATCTAATGGATTTTAATCCACATCTTTTGTAAAGAAAGCAACAATAATTGTATGTAAACTACATGACCAAGCACACTTTCACTCTTATCTCAGCAGAGGCTGCATTAGCACTTTCTTACAAATTCCTGTTTACAGCAAGATAACAGACACATGCGTAAGTATTACAGCTGATTGGTTTGCTTTAGCCGAGAAAATAAGTATAGTAATATTCATGACATTGAGTAAATACAGTTAAACAAGCTCTGCTTAAAGTACTGGTTTGTTTATCACTTTTTATTTGCATCTTGTTTCTGAGAATTAAAATCACTTCCTTGTATTAGAAAGGGGGGGAAGAGGAGAAAAATTAAAAAAGAAAAAAGAGAAAAAAAAAAGAAGAAGAAAATTTGAAACCCTCAACTGGTGGAAATCAAAACATCCCCATGTGGCCCTCTTTGTACTTTGGCAGGTTGAATTCAGGTTGATGTCTATTTGATTAATAAGGAATCAGCTCAAAATATGTGATATAACAAGCAAAAGAACCAGTTACAGTTTCTAAACTAAGACTTTCATGTCCAATAACAAGAATTAAATAGGTATATAACATATATTTAGACATTCTTTTCCAACATCCAGCTATAGCCTCAGATTCCTGCATTCCACACAAATGTGGCTGTACCACACTTTTATTGTTGACAACCATTTACCTCAGAAATAAAGAATCATAATTTTGAGGTTACAGCAAGAATTATTTATACAGAACTGTGTCCTACCACATTTTAAATTTACTGGATGAATAGGTTTTTTGTGTCCCTCATTTTGCGTCTTTGTCACACACTGTATCCCACATTCAGGCTTTGGCATGCGAGAGTTATGCATCCCAAAGACATTTTCCTCATAAAACCGGCTGTTTACTTTTTGTACAGCAATACCACAAAGCTAATGCTCTTTCTTTTTAAGAGGGTCAGGGTCCTTGGGTCTATTTTAAAATGAAAAATGAAGTAGTGCAGATCAACTAAACTTCAGAACATAAATCAAATCTCAAATAATGCAATGAGCAGTCTCTAATTTCTTACCCAGAACATGTGAACACTGAAGATGGATAAACAGCCTGTTAATCTGCTCTCTTGTTTAAATCTTGATCTCAAATGTGATTCTAATACACAGGAACAGAACAGATATGAGTTTGTGGAGTAATTTAGCTGCCAAAAATAAGTTCTGGCTTGTAAATAAGAAGGCATCATATTGCCAGTTATGGACACAATAGTCCCTTTCTATGACTATACCTTTGCTAATAAATTAACTAGTGTCAGAGAATATTCTGGGCACTGCAGCTCGATCACTTACACAGTTAAATTTTTAGAATGGTCCCTGGCAAGGTTTTGTTCAAATCACCTAGTACTTCCCAAACAATTCCCTGGCACGGTGCAGAAGTTAATATGGGAGAATGACCACTCAGAACAGGCAGTTCAAAATAGTCCCTATTTTGGAAATAAAGTTTAATACTATGTAAATGTCAAGAGAATGCCAGCTGGCCTCATGGTCAGAGAACAGGCACTGGCACTCTTTGCTTTGTTAGCATAAACCCAGCCTGTACAACTAACACACCTTAGCACATGAATGTTATATTTCTGGATGCCTCACCTCAGAGGCCCTACCAAGTGAAAGGAAATCTGTGAAGGAAAAGAACAACAGAAATGTCTGGAAAGATTTCTCCCACACACTTAAAGTTGCATATTTTGTAGCTGACTGGGGTATAACAGTAACACTGAGAATACTAACAACTTGTGCATATATTCCTGACTGTAAATATTAGCTGACCTGTAGTCGTCATACAGCTTCTTCAAAAATATCTTTCGGTGCTACATAATTATTTTAGTACTCCAGTCCAATTTAATATACCTCCAAGAGTTTCCAGTCCACTTGCAGACCTTCTTTCCAGGGCACACATCGGTTGAGCAGTGGATCAAAGTGCAGAAACCCCTGTGAGGTGCACACATGCTTTCAGTTCACAGATTACTGATGCCTTTGCTTGCCAGGCCTTCCCTGCTCCATGTCCATTCTTCTCTGGGTACAGATGCCATATACCCATGCCAATTGCCTCTACCTATCTTGCCACCAATGCTGAAGGCAGCAGATATTCCTAGAATATCCCAACAACCACAATAAGACTAATGAAGTGGTCCTCCTTCTAGCCATTTCCCGAAGAGTCATGGTATTTCTCCATATTCCCTCTCAAGTTAGTGTGCCATTGAGGGGTGGTCTCTACCCACCTTCTCCGTTGTTCAGCCTCTCCGAAGAGCAACTGGAATTGTAGACCCAGTGCTGAGGGGACTTGCTTGGAACCTTATTCCTTTTATCAAAGGAAACAGGGATGTTTTAACTGAACCACAAAGTTATTCAGCTGGACGATTTGCAGGAACATTTCCTGCAAAATCTGAAGCATCTCAGACAAGAATGACAAAAGAATGTTTGGAGGATGCAATTTCTATATAAAAGGTATGATGCCTCTCATGCAAGGGAAGCAAACTTAGTATCTGAATAGCAGATTTCTTTCCCCATGCAGCCTTTCCTCTAGACTGCTCAACATGTAACCTACTAGAACTAATTGAATATGCAAATCATCTACACTTACCTCCAAGAAGGTGATGATCACAGGACTGAGTATGTCTTCTGCAGGGTCACTACTGCCACTACAGCCCCTTCCAGACCAGGTCAGTACATTTCTTCACTCATTATGCATACTCTATTCTTGAAGTTCAAGAGCTACCCAAGACATTATTTGGATCATGAAAGTATCCTAATTCAGCTCAGAAGGAATCCTAATTTCCTGTAAAGCTATATTTGCTCCCTAGCACTGTCATGGGGAGACCAGTGTTACCTAAAGCAGTGGGCTTTCATTGCCTGGGTTATCTCCTCTGCATCAGTCAACAGCTTTACAATTTTGACATTTGGGAGAAACAGTTGTAAGAGAGTTGTTTAATGAGAGCAGACACTCACCACCCCCAAGTAGCTAAATAGGCTAAAAATATCCCTTGGTTTGGTGTTCCTAGGTTCCCTGAGGTTAGTAATATGTTTAATTTGCCGTCCATTTGAATACAGGAACTCCCTTAACGGGTTTTTGACAGTGGAGAGTTTTGTTAACAGTAGAGTTTGAGTGAAGTAGCATACCCCCTCAGTCCTGTTCTTTAGCTGTCCCTCAACAGTCCATTGCTCTGTTTTGTTCATAAAATAAGGGCCAACAAAGATTCCAAAGATCTGACAGGTTCTCTGTTGTTCTTTATTTTCAAAATAGAACCATCCACCAACATTTTTTTCCTAGTAATTATTAAAAAAAAAAAGAGGGGGACAGGGGAAGAAAACACTAATTGAAGAACACTCTAGAGCAGCTGCTGTTGTGATATTTGACTTCTACATTCCTTAATGATTATGGCCTTATTCCCTTTGCTTAGTAAATTCTTCAGAAGCCCATGAAGAACTACCATGGGCTGAGTGGGGTTGAGTTTCTGGTGTAGTGCACGCCCTCCTTGCTTCAAGGATTATACATAATGTGTGAAGAAATGTACTGGCCTAGTCTGGAAGCTCTGCTTTTGTCTTCACTTCATGAACCTGCTCCTTGTTTCATGAGTTTCAGGACTCTGGAAAAAACAAGGCGAGGATTTCCAGGCAAGTATAAGCTCATGCTATGCAAATCAGAAGAAAGAAAAAAAAAAATAAAGAAAAAGGCTTTACCCAAACCAGCAGTTCAAAAATACATCCACATGGGCAGGAAGCCAACAGTAATGTCAGAAAATACAGAACTGAATATATACAAAACCAGCTCTGTCATTGTGGCAATGCATATCAGAATATTGAGAAAATCTGTGTCTGTGTTACAAAAAATAAGGTCAGATGTGCACATGCACAGTGGTGCATGGAAAAGAGGAATTTCATTCCTTCTCTGAGTAAAAAGCTGTACTATTTGACTTCCAATATCATGATTTTTTCAATGTTTGCACAGGAATAGGAAGGTAAAAGTATACTCTCAGCTCAATTCCTTCCTGTCTCTGTCTCGCTAGTGCCTCCTATCAGTGGATGGGAAAGAATCTTCCACAAGGTTATCTGCTGGTTTAAGCTCCTTTGCATTCTGGGGCATCAAACAACTGCAGGGATATTACAGACCACAGGACCTGTTGTTGCTTCTGGTCCAACCATCCTGAAATCTCAAAGAGCTGAAGGTATCTGGACTATGAGGACAAGATGGTGATCTGGAAAGTGTACTTAGGGTAGTCATAGAAGAAGATATTTGAGGAAACAATTTCTTAGGAACGGGGAATTCTTGCACGTATGGGGTTGAGAGGATGGGTTTGTAAAGAATGTGTTCTTGTCCATCTTGTGCTTCACTGAGATGAAAAATGCCTGTCAGAGCTAAGCATGCACAGTGCACAGCAGCCAGAGCTGGCATTTTGTCAGGCTTGCCCAGAACACGAATCTGGAAAGTCTGGGATTTGGTTCAGAGTCTCAAAATCACCACGTGTGAGAAGGCTCATAACACCAAAACTAGGCTACACTTACATAAGACTATTAAATTAATTAGTCTTGCAGCACGGAACGAAATGTAATTCAATCGTGGTGATAGGTTGATAGATTAATTAGATTAATCACAATTTAAAGTCTTGTAAAGGCAGTTACAAAGTAAAAAAAAAAAAAAAAAGAAAAGAAAAAGAAGAAAGCAAAAGAAAAACAAAAGTACCCAAAGCCGTTAGCTTTCAGTCATAATTAAATGTATTGATGACATTTTTGAAAGAGAAACCATTTCTCCCTTTTTCTCAGTTTTGCAGTTAAACATAAAACTGAAGTTTGAATGTTTTCAGTTGCAAAAAAAAAGAAAAGAAAAAACCCCCCAAAGCAGACCATTTGTGTTTGGGTTTTGTTTCTTTTGAAAGGAAACTTTGATACCAGGAGACATTTTTTTATTTCCTTTCTGCATTTTCAACAATTAAAAAATCTTGATGAAAGTGATTTTTCCTTGAAAAAATCTTCAATTGAAAAATTCAACAACCTCAAGTGATAATCCTGTGTTAATACACTCTTCTTCTAAACGAGACATGAACTTTCTTATGGTGGTTTATTTATTTCTTTAGATCAGAAAAATAGCTTGACTTTTAGGAAAGTGAAAGTCTATTCTAGTCTTGATAACTCACAAAAACCTTTGTAGGGCATTTGAGAAGCACAAAGCACTATTTTGGGTCCTAAGCCTTTCACAACCCATTCGATAGTCAACACAGGCATTTCAGTGACAAACTCCCAATATTGTCTAACTTGTACATGTTATATGAAAAATACATGCATGACTTTAGAAAGTGACTTCTTGTGTTATTACTTCTAACAGAAAAGGTGTGGTCTCAGCACGTTCTCTGAACTGCTTTTCATTGTAGATGATACCTATAAATTCTTTTTGCTGTTTCATAATAATGAGCTATTTCTTTATTTTTGCTGAAAATTACTTACTTCAATAATAAGAACAGTGAATTTGAATTCTCTGAGTTGTTTACTCCAGTGTCAGAAATCCCCTGAATGCAATTATCTTGGATGAGAATTTTCATGTCCCTTACTTGGAGCGTTCCTAACACAATGTGTTTTGCCCTCAGTTGACTGAGAAGGACTGAGTTTCAGAGAATAGAGCGTCAATGCTTCCTGAAAGTGTGACAGCTTCAAAGTATGTCCAATGAGACCCCAGAACCACCAGTCATTTTGGAAAAATGTTGTGCTGCTTCTCTGATCCATTGTTTTTTTTCAGAGTGGCACAACTGCGTTTGCTGTGCACAATTCCAAACAAACTGATTGATGTGGAAGGCAAGCCAGGAAAATCTCTGCTCCACCCCATTTTGCATGTTACATGATCCAAAACATGCAATAACTGCCCAGATGGGGCAGTTTTTTTCCTTTCTGTTCCTGTACACTCTTTCCGCAATTTGCATTATTATTGGGTAGTTCACGTGCTATTGAGTTCATTCTACAGCTTGTAACCCTTTACACAATCACCCACCCACCGCATCATTTGAGAAATGCCAACAGTTAATTCCTGTCACAAAATGTTCCTGTAAAAGGGAACAAAGTGAGCATTTGGATCCTTTGAGCAATCCTTGCTAAACACATACACACCTTGTTTGATCATCCAAATGAAATTTGCAAGTAGTCAAAATGCTTGCGTGCAGCCCTGTGCTGCAATGACATTTGCATTATGAACTGCTCTCATTGCAGGATTGTATAACCATCATCACTACAGCTTACATCTTCAGCCCTTCTTAGGTTACATGACCAACACTGAGATTAGTAACAGATTTTAAAAGATGTCCACGTACTGGTAATTTATCACACACACATTACATAAATAAGTAATACACACATATATGTCAACTTAATTGCTGCACATGTAAGTACCTGGTTTCACATAATGAAAACTTCAAGGAAGCTTATAACCCAACAGATATTAATTACTGTGTCTGAACTAGAGGTCCCACTTTTCTCCTAAACATGCTACATTCAATGGGCTATTGAATTTATGCAAAGATCCAAAGAATACTAACTTTGCAGATTTTATTTGTGTTGCTTTATCTTTTTTTTTTTTTTTTGTTGGTGTCAAGGGATAAAAGCATTCTGATTTTTAATCTTTGGAGCAAAAACTCTTCTGCCCAGTTATCATTCTGTATAACTCAGTTTACATGATTGTTACTTCACACTAGTGTAACTTAGAGCTCATGATGTGGTTTGGTTTTTTTGGTTTTTTTTTCCCTAACAGCAGGTTTGTACCATCACCAAGATCTGGGTTTCTCCCCTGGAGTGGACCCTTCTCCATGGACCGGCCCACAAGGCACCAGTAACAGCACAGGTACCAGGGCTTCCCCCCACAAGGAAATTACAGTTTACATGGGGCCACCCTGAGTTTCAGAGGAATTTTGAGTGATTTAGGACCACTACAAATTTCTGGTCATGATCCCAGTAAGTCTGAAGAGGATGCAGTTTTGTAGCCTGAAGTTGCATTAGGCATAATAGCCCCTTTTGTGTTTTACTCTGTTAAAAGGACACCATTATACTAAGTCCCTGGTAATTGTTAAACTGTTACACTTTAGCAAATTTCCATGAAAGATATACAAGCCCCCAGAGATGTTCTGGCACAGAAGTGTTAAGTGCAGCATCCTTATTTTTTAAGTAGGTGATTCTTTCTATATAAATGTCCCAGCCTGCTGCATGAACAAAGGTGAGATGGCCCTCTGGAGACATTAACAGCCTTTTTACCTCCTCTGTGCCTTATTCACAGCCAGCCAGCATCCTACCTTCCCACTCCAGCCCTGCTTTGCTTATTTGTGTTTATGGTACACAAGGCAGTAGATAAACAAAAAGGGGTTTTAGATACTTTCTGTTCTTAGCTAAAACTTTTAGTTACACATTAGGGAGCAGAAGTGTGGTACGACCCTCTGTTTATTTGTGGTTCTTTTAAGTGATGTCCAGAGACCTACATTTCATGGTTGTTTGAAAGTTTATATAACAGTGGGAAGCTGTTAAACAGCAGTTTACCTTCATTTTTTTCTTTTTTTTCTCCCTTCACGTAAAGGATTTTAAATTAACACTCATTCTGCCTTACTATTTTAGTTATTACTCAGTATTCCGCAGCTTTTCTTTTCCATAGAATTTATGATTCCTATAAGTAATGATAAGAACATTCATATCAACAAATCTAAAATCTCTTTAGTAGCTATGTACATTAAAATAGTCCTTGAAACTTTTGCAATTAATTGCTGTTAGACTATCAGTAAAAAAAAAAAATTGTGATTAAAAAGAAAAATCTGTATTGTTCATGTTCACTCTACAAATGAGGCAAAAAAAAAATTTCAAAAAGAATTTTTTTTTTGTTTATTTCCTTGCATTGTATTGAGTAATATGTAATTCGGTCTTCTAAACTAACTGGATATTTTACTTGATATGTTCACAAAGTTCTTGCATGTCTCCCAGTTCCTGAAGTTTTTCAATGTTCAAACACCCTCAAGATCTCTGTAACACTGTATTCAGGATATAATCTTTTCTTTCATATGTCTAAAATCTCCCAGTTATTCCTTTGTATAATTTGACCCTAATTCTGTTTCCTTAAGGGTCAATGGTACTTTTGCTTTCTTGTAGGATCCACTCCTTTTACTGTTTTCTATAGCTGCTACTCCTTCCAACAGAGAACATTTATGTCATGAAAAAAAAAAAGCAATTGAAATTAAATACGTACTTTATTTACAAGCCAGGTTTTAATGCAGAGTCACTTTGGGGTATTGGATATGTTGTTTTTCTTCAAATCATTTTAAACTTTAAAGCTAAGAAACATAGAACAACTTTAATGTAAATCATTTAGCATATAAACTTGATTTTGGCTGAAAAAAACTGTACAAAAACTGCCAAAATTTTAATGCAAAGTATGAATTTTCTTGGCTCCTTATATTAGGATGAAAGAAAACTCACTTTATAATTATGATTTTAAGTGTTTGGAAAATAATTTTAAACTTCAGTCTGAAAGACAAGCCAGTTTTGTTGTTTTTAAAATTATTTGTGTCCAGGAATTTTTCTGGGAGAACATAAATGGAATTCATAGTAAAATAAATTTAATATAATTCCATCACTTTTTTGGAAAGCTCACATGACACAGTCATATCCCATTAATTCACAGTGATCACTAGAAGGCCAACTGAAAACTACAGAATAATATATGCTAGAGCCAACAAATTTAAACGGTTCACTACACAAGACCTCACTTATTTTAGGGGTTTTTTTTAAATAAGACATATTGTCTTCCCCTTGTTAACTTCGTGCAATAACTCTAATTTAAATGAGTGTATTTTATAAAAACAATTACGTTTTAGGGTTATGAATTCTCACGGTGTAACATTGTGTGTTTATGTTTTTTCTGGAAAGCTTCTGGATGCAGATTTAGACTCTGCTACAAACGTGAAATATTCTGCACTGCAAGGCAATGACTGAAACAAAAATTCACTTCTAATGTTGCTGAAAGCTCCAGAGTTCCTGGAGAAATTTTTTTCTTATTATCATTATTAGTATTTGTCAAGCTATTTCTTCTATTGTCTAACTCTTCCTGAAAGAAAATCATGGGGAGTGACAGATCAGCCAATTCAATCATATACCATTAAAACCAGCTGTAATAAACCTTGCTATAGTAAAACCCCACTAAGGGTGCAGCAAAATGAAAATCACGGAGCATGTTTTTGCTTTTTGAACGTGCAGAGTACGCTTACAGAGCCACTGGAAACTGCTGAGAGCCAAGGGGTTTAGAGGGGGGAACAGCCACACTGGATGTCTTAATAGGTAGTAAGTATAAGAATAGGGATTTCTGAGTATGATCACCAGTACAGCTCACGATTGTGACTTTTCAACATTGAACCTAAGTTCAGCTCATAGTTAAAAGACAGATGCGGTGTGAGTGCTCTAATTCACAGTTAATAACTTCCCCCTCCTCAAACATATACAAGTTAAAAAAAAAAAAAAAAAAAAAAAGGAAGAGATTCAAAAGACAGAAAGCCCTGTATAGGCCAACAAGTTGTTAAATTTCTCAAGCAAGGACAGTTTTTTAAGTACAATCATTTCCTCCAGCAAGGTAACTCATGTAAACACCATCAGGGTCGTATTGTTTGTTCTGTGCTGCCAGATGGGGGATATAAACCATGCAGAAACAATTTCAGATTTCCACCCTGATTAGTTCATCTTGAATATTTTCACAGTGTGAAACTGGAAGTCAGAAGTTTACATAATGGTTATAAATTAGGGAGAAGTCCTACTGCCAAGAAAGTCACACTCAGGCAAACAAACTGTCTCCTTCCTAACATGTTTTAGGTGTTGCTTATCAAACACATTCTCAGCTGTAGGTGGAAAAAAAAGAGCTTCAACTCCTGATCGGTTTTTTAGATTACGGTTTTCCCGTCGCAGGCTGTTTAGCCAAAGCTGTGATTTGCCCGGTGAGGAGCTGCTGCCTCTCCACCCCGTCCCCATCCCTCCAAGGCAAGGGGGAGGCTTGTGACAGCCGACAGCTCCCCCCGTGGGCCAACAGAAAGCCCACAGCCTCGTGGAAACCTTCGAGGAGCTCTGAACCGCATCCATCAGCCACCCAGAAAAAGAATCTACCCACTCCCCGAGTCCTTCACACCGTGGAGTTTTGCTGCCAGGCAGCCTAAGGAGTGACCAGATCCTGCACCCCCTGAACTCCTCGCATCCCAGCAGGCAGCTTTGGTTGGCACAATGAGTTTCTTCAGAGGACACTTTTTACTGGTTTTTACAGTCATCCCAAAACATAAGCCTTAAAAACCAGTATTATCTTACAAAATCTCAACAGAATGCCAGTTCTTACTAGAATCGGTGGTTGCTGTGGTTAAAAAGTAAATAAAAATCTCAATGTAGCTGCAGATAACAAATAGCCGAGTAAGGTTTATGCAAAGGCACCTCTCGAGGCACAATCAGATGAAGCAGGCAAAAGGTAAAGTTTACACATTCTTTCCAATTGGCTTGGCTGAGTGATAAAGCCAGCAAAGTACTTGCTTTTATTCAGCAATTACTTCAATTTAAAACTCTTCATGTGCCAGCTATGTCATGGAAATTTGTGGGCATTCTAAGTAAGGGAGTAAATTCTGCCCTCTGATATAAGCACAAGTTCAGGTTTTCTTTAGGATCATCTGGGTTAATGTACATATGTGTCAGGGCAGAGCTTAGTATTAGCTCCATGGAACAGAGAACAACGTTAGGTCAAACAAGCCAGTTTCATTTAGTACTAAGCATGTTTAAAAAGAAATGTCAGAGTTCAGTTCCGCTGGCTCATGATGTAAATCAGGAATCACCAAAGCCAGACACCTATCCTGATCTCATACCCAATTTGTGCTAGGCTTACTCTACTGAAATAAATCAATTCTTTACCAGGAATCCATCCTACTGACATACAAGCAGTTCATAAACTTTACACAAACAAGGAAATCGTGTTATGCAGGTGAGTAAATTTATCCCTGTGGTTTAAATACTTGCTTTACTTACTTTTTTTTTTTCTTTTTTTTTTTTGTTGCTGCTGCTTGCTGAAAATTACTTTTCTTTTTAAAGGAAAGGTGTGCAGGAATTAACTGCTTTTCTTTTTTTCTCCTCTCCTTGCCTCTTTTCCATTTTCTTTCTTCTTTTTTCTTCTTTTAACCTCTTTGCTTTTCCTCCCAATTTTCTTATTTTTCCTTTTCTTCCCCTCTCCTTTGTCCTTCTCTTTCCCTCCCACACACGCATAAAGCCATGTGAATGAAAACAGTCCTCAAACATTTTTTAAATTTTCTAACCATATGACTTCTTAATGAAAAGCCTACCTTTATATATATATATATAAATACATGTATTTAATAAGAATGAAAAGAGATGTTTCTCAGTTAACTCCTTTACCTACAGAAGCAGAGAGAAGTTTTTCAGGAGCCAGAAGAGCAGCGGGCACAATCCCAGCCCAGTTCACCTGTGACGCACATTTGGCCAGGTGGTAAGATCTGTATCAATATCTCCCTTTAATCTTTATTCTACTAAATTATCGCTATGCCAAAAGACATCAAATACTAAAAAGATATTTCAGAGAGTGTATGCCGTGCTTTCAGACGAGTTTCCCACGTTTGCGGTCAATACATTGCTGATTTTTTATCACTCTTCTGCCGAGCTGGGGATGCCCCAGGTCCCGTTTCCCTGCTGAGCAAAGCGACTGGTTTGGAGTTGGGGGGGAACACTGATGGGTGCTGCAACCTCTGGGACATGGCAGGAGCCCAGCGTTGCAGGGTTCGGGCTCCTCGGTCTCCACATGCTTGGAACAGCAGCTTTTGGAGCTGGAAAACGTTTGCGCCTTGGAGCTGGCGGTCCGGAGCGGGGCGTGCGAGCACCCGAAGGGCTCCGGCCGGCGCTGCCTCTGCAGCTCCGCCGCTCGCCCCTCGCCTCCATCGCCTCCGCTCTCCTTCCCCTTCACAAGCTGTTAAATGGCGCCTCCTGCCTACCGGCAGAAGAAAACTGCCTTTGAGAGCTTTCCTTCCGAGCTTTTCCCCATAGCTCCGCTGAGGTTCTGCCCATCACCCTGCCGAGTCTTCGCTCATGGCGCCGCTGAGCTGCTGCGGAGGGTGCAGAGCAGCTGCTGAGATCCCGGGTAGAATCACAGAATCACCAGGTTGGAAAAGACCCACCGGGTCATCGAGTCCAACCATTCCCATCAATCTCTAAACCGTGCCCCTCAGCGCCTCGTCCACCCGTGCCTTAAACACCTCCAGGGAAGGTGACTCAACCCCCTCCCTGGGCAGCCTCTGCCAGTGCCCAATGACCCTTTCCATGAAAAATTTTTTTCTGATGTCCAGTCTGAACCTCCCCTGTTGGAGCTTAAGGCCATTCCCTCTTGTCCTGTCCCCTGTCACCTGGCAGAAGAGGCCAGCTCCCTCCTCTCTACAACCTCCTTTCAGGTAGTTATAGAGAGCAATGAAGTCTCCCCTCAGCCTCCTCTTCTCCAGGCTAAACACCCCCAGCTCTCTCAGCCGCTCCTCATAAGGCCTGTTCTCCAGCCCCTTCACCAGCTTTGTTGCCCTTCTCTGGACTCGCTCCAGAGCCTCAACATCCCTCTTGTGCTGAGGGGCCCAGAACTGAACACAGCACTCGAGGTGCGGTCTCACCAGTGCCGAGTACAGGAAGTGTCTCCTCCCCCTGGAAGGAGACTCAGGGTTGCAGAGGTGCTCCAGGGCTGGACCCACTACTTGCTTGGTGCCCCAGCACAGACAAAAGTCTCCCTGCCCCACACCAGGTATGGCCCCTAAGAGACCCACCTGAGCTCCCTTCAAGCCATGGGTGGGGACAGACAGGCACCACCAAAGCCCAACATAGCCCACTCTTCATTAGACACCCAACAGACCAGAAAAATCTCACTCCATAAGTGCCTGTTTTCTCCATTGAGAACATAGTAGAGGTTCAAAGTCTAACTGAGGTGCAAGGTGAGCTGAACCCTATTTGCAGGCGCAAGCTATAGCAGATGCTGTCTGCAAGCGCCTTGCCTCCTCTTGGATTATCAGTTTCCTTTGTTTTCTGCCTGCAAACTGAGGAAAATCTAAGCACACCTGACTGCATTCAGTTACTGAGGTCACCATCCTCGACTAAGACTTGGTTTGTTTTGAGCAACTGGACTACTTGCAGCTGTGGTGCATAGGGAAACCTTCACAAGACAGCATTTTGCATATTGATTGCAGAAGTAGGAAGAGAAACCCAGACAATGCTGGTGGCATTCATGCTTGTTCTGCTTGTGTTGCACACAGGTTGAGTGCGGTTTAAATTAAATGAGTTTAGAACAACAGGCTTTTCAGAGGATAATAGGGTGGCCAGACTTCCCTGGAATATATGCTAAATATAATGTATTTATTTATTTATTTGTATGTGTAATGGGATCTGCCTGGATGTATAAATACAGTGGCCTTAGGTCTTTTCACTACATAGCAATGTGGCTCAA
The DNA here is from genome assembly GCA_033459285.1 of Clamator glandarius. Classification (NCBI taxonomy): domain Eukaryota; kingdom Metazoa; phylum Chordata; class Aves; order Cuculiformes; family Cuculidae; genus Clamator; species Clamator glandarius. Next base: position 3,712,700 of record JAUNZM010000553.1, on the reverse strand, counting down.
CCATCACTCAGGCCAAATAGGACAGACAATGTTAAGCTCGAGACTTTGGTCTGCCACAGTTAACTCTAAATTTCTGATTTTCACATCGATGAATGTGGGTTCTTTTCAGTTAAGTGTCTAGTGCACCCAATAAGCATTATATGCAGTATAAATATTGCAAATGCAATTAGGGCTTCTGTAGATGATTTGAAACACAAGGCATAAGATGCTCACCCAGACTTCCTCACGTCATTTCTCACACATATGGCAACACATTCAAATGGATATGGAAATCTGTTCCAGTAACATTGAAGGAGACATGTTTTATTGCTCACATCTAAATGTAGTCCTTCTGAGCTTTCTGCCCATAAGATAGAGTGCACCACTTGGACATTTCAGCCCTGATGAAGATGACACAGTACATCAGCCCTTTCAAAACATCTCTGTACTATGTTAAGAAGCCTTTCTGGTTCTGTTCAGCTATGTTTTTCAGTCCTGTGGATGATATCTAGCTGGTCTATCGAAGTGCAGTGCATATACCCTAATTGCAGGCTTTTGAATCAGCATTTAAAACAACTGTTCTCAGAATATCTCGAAGATTCACACTCTGTTAAGCACTGACTCTCTCTTATAAACACAACTAACTCAAGGAAGAATGTATAAACTCTCCCTTCACTCAGCTTTGCCCTTCTTCTCTTTTTAGTAAAGGAAGAATCTCAGCTTAATGCAGTTATAACTTTGGTGACTACACACCTGCAGCCTTTCAAGAGGCAGTTGTTCTCACTCAGGCTCTTCTTTTAGATCCTAAAAAAAGACAGAGCATGGGCAAATATTATCTAAATGGAAGCTTTCCTATCAAGGTGGAAAAAGATATATATTATAGAAATGTCACAATGATATCTCTATAATCCATCTCTCATGCTAGGAACATCAGGCTTCTGCCACAATGCTGTCTCAAAATAACCACAATCTATGCAGAGCGTTTTTCACATCCTGTTTCTGGATTTCCTGGAGACTGTCTGTCAGAATTGTCCGAGTGTACTGTCAACTTGTTCATCTCTCCTTGTTACTACTTTTTTCATTTCTTTCCTTTCATTCAGAAAAGCCCCATGCTGCAAAAGAAAGTGTGTAGGCTACAGGTAAACTACAACTGCTAAGAATTATTAATGTATTTGACACCCACATGAGCAAAATGTGAGAAGTGAAAGATTTTTTGAGTTTTCATAAAAATCTCAGAAATGTCCTATTTCTTTTTGTTTGTTAACCATTTTGTTTTAAATAACTCAAAAGGCTGTTAAATACCACTTTAAAGTTGTTGCACGTGTGGGTACATTGTATCATCTGCACAACAGGGAGACAAAAGCTTATTTACTCTAGCATTTCTTCACCTTGTGTTTTCCTTGTCAGTGATGCATATAATTTCATTGAAAGGAAAAAAGAAGATGAGAGTAGAGAAGTGAAGGGGAAAAGAATTTCTTCATTTAAATCTTCAAAAAGCTTTGACATGAGCTGGAGAATAGAAGGGTGGGTAAAAACCATTCCCAGAACTACTGCTTGCTGGAATCAATTTTCTGCAAGACTGGTTTCATAGTGTCACATCGCATCAGATTATGTTTTGATTATTACATCTTCTTGACATTCAGAAAGAAAAGTATTTTGCTAATTTTTAAAGTATAATTTACCAAAGTACAGCAGAATTCAGCAGGCACATTGCTGAAAGCCCTAAAACCACAAGAACCAGGAATATGTTCATAAGTGTATTTCAATGTGACAGGTACTGCTATGCCAGCTTTCTCAAAGCTGTTCATTTGCTTATTGGTCAGGTAAGAGTTAATTGAACTTCCAAAGCATCAAACATAACCAATGAACAGAAAGCCTCATTATAGCTTTATCTACAGGCAGGAAAACACTGCTGAAACTCCCAGTGATCACCACTGCCTTAAGTTGTCTTGTCAGGGTAGCTAGAAAAAATGAAAAAAAAAACCAAAACAAAGCAAACCACCAAAAACCCCAAGACTTAAAATATTTTGAACTCAAAGCAAAACAACAAAAAAAGTCTTAGACTGAAACTAAAGGGCATTTCTGCCCCCTCTCCCCCCATGTACATTAAGAAAAAAAGTCAGTAAGGGGTTTGTTTTTCACATTGAGTATGCAACATTACAACACATAAGGAAATCTTTTCTGAAAGTCAGAAACATCTGCAACTACAATTACAATGCCTATAGTGCATTACAATGCCCAGCTTTAATTTGGAAACTCACTGTACAAGACTCTTAAAACAGAATCACAACAGACTTCTTTAATCAGCAATGTCTATTCCAATCCTCTTCACTGAAGACAACGTGGGCAATTCCCTGGCTGACAGCAGTGGGGCCAGGCTTGTAGCCGATAAGCCACAGGATTTGCCCAAATTCACCAGAAGAACAGGCTCTTGTCTTATCACACAGTAATTGTTGGCTCTGAGGAGTCGCAGGCAGGGATGATGCTTTGAGAGACATTAGTTATGTGGTTGCAGCTGGGGTTGGAGTTTTAACTCATTTAACAGCTCCATCTCTGTAATTGCTTGTGGGCGTGATTCAGGAGCATCAAGGTCCATTCAAACTCAGCGTTCCTCACCAGCATTCTCCAGCTGCCAAAAATGGAAGATGGGAGAGGGACCACACATAGCCACAGCTCTTCCCTGTTAGCAATTAAAATGTGCTTGAAAAAGTTATAACAATAAAAACACTTAGCTATATCATATTCATTCCCTCACACATGAATTACGAGGTGAGCCCTTACTTACACGCATATTTTTGATATCAAACTTCCCACACTGTAATATAGTCTCATTTTTATATTTTTTTTCAATGTAGCCTGGCTGGCAGCAAATGATGTACATAAATTGGGTATAGTGGGAAGAAGACAGACTGTGGGTCAGGCACATGAATAACTAAGAAATAGAAACAAGTAATAGCCATGATATCATTCTTGTTCTCTCACAGCATGCTGAAAAGCAAGTTGGCTGAATCACCCATACCCTATAGCTGCTTGTATATATGGATGTTGCAAGTGGAAATTTAATCAACAGCTATGGGTAGCCTTTACAATTTGGGCAGTAACGCCTTAGATTTCCCTGTGTCTGTCCTCAAAATAAAGAATTCTCTGCACTTCACACCCACAATACTTTGGGCAAAAAAAAAAAAAATCAGAGTAGATAACAGCAGCAAGAGAAAAGTTGTGCAAGTAGAGACTAAGGCAGAGGCTTCCAGTGCTACCTCTCAGGTCCATGGCATCTAAGCTTAAGATGGTGCAAGGCAACAGCATCCATCAGGCTTAGGCAGCCACCTGTGATCTGAAAGTTTGCAGCAGAGCTGGTCTCCCTGTGCTCCCTTCCTGCTCAACGCGTAAAAGCAGGTGCTCCTAGAGTAACATTTGGCCCGTTGGACCAGTAGACAGAAAAACGGATCAGACTGTTCCCATTGTAACTGCACCTATTTTGTCTCCATTAGCTATAAAGGAGACACAGAATAACTATCTCAGGTCTAGGTAGCTATGTTGTAAACAGAAAATTAGGAAAAATTAGTTCCACCAGAACTAGGAAATGCGAACAAAGGAATGAGATTGGGGTTTGTTAGGTTTTTTTTTTTTTATGAAGACCCAATAATGCCACTTTCTACTTACTCTTTTTTGCCAAAGAAAATGAAGGTTCTATTTTTGATGTAGAAGAGCCATTCTGAGGAATTTTTGGACTGTTACGAAGTTTCATGAAATGACAGAGAGGAACCGGGAAAAATATAGAGAGAAAGTACTCGGCTTCACAAATAACCATATTTAGGAAACTTTTATATGCCTACAATGTAGGTTAGATCATCAACTACCATTTATTATAAAGTTACTTGCACAGTAACACAAGAATTTGCTCCAGCTAAGCACTAGTTGTGCTGTTTCTCAGGGTGGTTGTCCCCAGGGCAGTGGTGGCAGGAGTGCAGTAGCCATCACCAGGTGGCACTGTTACAGCTGCTGCTAAATGAAGTGAAGGGCTTTCCATGAGGAGCTGCTGCAAGAAGCAGAAAGATCAATTTCAGTCTTAGTATATTAATCATATCAAATATATAGAGTTTGGGTTTCTTGATTTTGGGGTTTGGGGTCCTAGGAGTCTCCCATTGATGTTTGGGCTGAAATTCTCAACAACAAAGATTTGTGGCAGTGCTATTTTTGAGAAGCTCCTGTCAAGACTGATTTATACAGTAAAATTAAACAAGCAACGTTAAAATAAACCCTGGTGTGCCTTGCTAATTTATTCTATGTAAGAAATGGTGTATTAAGGCCTGAAGTCTGCTGCCTCTGAACAGACAGGCTACACATCACAATGCTCTCTTGTCAACAGGTTTATGAACTTTGTGGATTTCAAAACAGCCTATATATATATGTATATATACACACACACACACACACAAATATATGGAAAAAAAATGGATTCCCTTTAAGTGGATCAAGATTGGAGGATAATTAGAAGACTACAAAGGCTTGATATAGTTTGGGTGCACACCTCAGGTTATAGAAGCTTGTGACTGAATCCGTAACATTATGCTGCATACCTTGTGACAGCATCTTTTGTTGGGAAGTCTTTGTACATTTTCTCCTTCTAGTCATGGTTTGGTATGTTGAAGAAAACAGAACTGCATTCTATCTTAACAAGAATGAGGACTACAGAGGAAAGAAAGAAAAGAATTAGTAAATAATTTTTAATAACAAAATTATTTCAAACCAAAGCTTTCATTTAAATTTTCTAAAGGTCATGGTGTTTGAGCTCTTTTCAACAGTTTCTAGTATAAATCTGGAAAGAAATTAATTATTTCTTTGGAGCTTAAAATATTTTTGCTGCATTTTCAACTACTGCAGCAGTTATGTTGTTTATTTATACCACATTGACAATGTAACTCTCAGGTACGGTATCCAGATGCTCCCATCTGCCCCAGGGTCTTCTGCTCTAGTTTTTATGTCACCTGCTGAAAGAAAACGATCGGGCTGTCTGAAGATTGAGCAGCCACTTCTTTGAAGGAGTTACCAGCACAGCTTCTGACTCCAGTCCTCTGCCAGCACACAGGCAACCAGCCTGCAGACATCAGTAGCTGGCCTTCCCCCTCTCTGAGGCTTCAAATTAAATTGCTGTTGAGACTCCGTGACATAAATTAAGAACAGAAAAAACAGTTTTAAGCTTAGGGCTCTGAAGAAATCACCAAACGAGTTCTATTTTGGCAGCCTGCTGCTCACAACTCAGAAAATACGACAGCAAAGCAAATCACATGTCCAGTGTGTGTTTTATAACCCTGCACAGACTAAGCCATCTTGTAGGCACATGCTTGACTATTTTTAGTGGCTGCGCTCCTGCAAGTATGGCAAAGTCCTTTAGCATTGGCAAGTCACTAGGGGCTACTTGAGAAGTAGCAAGAGATGTCAGTTGCTGGAATTTTGACTGAGAATAATAATACCTGGATTTCAGATTTGCTGCAAAGATTTGCCAAAGTGCAAATGAAGTCAGCTCTGGCAATGCGATGATTCACTGATTACTGCCTCCAGCCATGAAAGTACAGGATCTGGCTATATTTTATTTTCATCACCGTTACTACAGTATTGTTTTAAAGGTACACGATCACTTGTGGGAATGTCAGTTTTCCAGGGCGTCCATCTGGGAATCAAACATTTCTTATTCAGTTCCAAGCAGGCACCGTGGCATATCCAGAGGACCTATAACTGACACGGCCCATTAGTCATAGAAACATCCCGCTAAAACTAGCGGCAGCTTTTCATCTTTATGGGCCTCATGCCTCAGTCCATATGTAGAACATACAAAATGGAGTTTTCTTTTCTTGGCATGTAACCCCGTCTTTCCGGTACTTTGGTTCCAGACCTTCATGAGCAATGCAGGTGGCTTTTGTTGCTCCACAGCTCATATTCTTGACAGTTACTGCATCTACACAATATTTCTGGATTCAGCCAGGCTGAAACATTCTCACAAACAGTTACTTAAGATTACCAGCATTAGCACATAAATATAATAGTAATTAATAAAACTTTGGCTTCTTGAAGATCCCCTGTGCTGCTTTGTTGGCTCTATTTCAACAGCACCTAAAACTCCAGCAGCAAGGGCTCCCTCCCACCCTATCTTGTTTCTAAACTTTACATAGCTGTTTTAAAGGTGTGCAACAGAGGCACAGGGATAAGCTACTGTGATTTTTCGCTTTAGGAGCCCAAGGTTTTCATGATTGCCTTGCATCTGCAACTGTATCTATTTATTCATCTATTGGATTGCTGGGACAGAGCAGACGTGATGTTTGGAGGTGCTGGGCAATTAACAGCTTCCATGCTAGCCAAGAGGAACTGTGACAATGCAGCACACTGCAGGATGTAGCTTCTGTTTTTTTGAAGAGACCATACTGTACAGGAACCCATTTTGACAGTGTTTACCTCTCATCTGCATTCCAAGACTAAATTTATAGCTAATACGATCTTGATTTACTTCTGTGTCATTTACAGCTTTTATGAAATGAAAAAGGATCCAAATGGATATTCTGCATCATTAATATGTATCAAAAAGAAAATCCAAAACTTCTTAACCCTACCCTCCTACTTGAGTTCCTTGCTTGCTGCCTCAACATATAGCTCAAATGCTGAATAAGACTCTCCTTTTCTCATGAAATATTTACAGCAAAGCAGGGGTCAGCAGGTCAGTGAGACTGCAGCAACACCATTTTTTTTCCAGCACATAGGATTTCATTTTCCATTGCTGCTAATATACAAATCATGCAAAGCATTTTACCTGTTCAGTATGCCAGGTTGCTCTACTTGAAGCCAAGCCAATATTTCCCATTTTGTAAAAAAAAAAAAAAAAAAAAAAAAAAAGACAAGTGAACTGGTTAGATAAAACATGGGGACCACTTTTGTACCACACTGTGCAATGTATTGCAATGCAAACAATGGTTGTTCAAGTCCAGGAATAGAAAAGGTGATTCATTTTGGTTTGGAATGAAACAGCAGTGTGTCTTGGTGTTGCTAGTAAAAGCCTTTAGGGTTTCGCTCCCTGCAGGCTTCATTATAGTAATCAGCAGCGCTTCTGTTAGCTCATTATCAGCATTGCTGGCAGCACAGGAGGGAGAATTAGTTGCACATTCGGATTATTATTGTCATTGTTACAATTTATATTAAGACTGCTTTAACAGAGAATTTACAAGCCGCATTAGAGAGTGTGCATTAATAGAAGCTGTTATAGAATTGTACTGTTACCATAAGGGCTGATTGACACCCTGTGAAAAATTTACTAACCACCTATTAACTGTTTGTAAACAGAGCTGGAGTATTCAGACTCGTCTCTTTGAAGAACACGAGGGATCATTTTGAGGATTTAATCTGGCTTCCCACAGACTGCAGGTCACAGCATCTTTCCAGAGGAGTTCTACAGTAAGCCAGCAGCTTCTGGATGAACTACTGCATTTTTCCTAGAAAATCATCCATTTTGGACATGAAGTTTTCAAGAATCTTTAATTACTCAGTACTTCAACTTGTAATAAACAGTACTCATGCAGTTCCAGATTTCATTTACTGAATATCATGCTACAGTAACGATCCTTTTACTAATGCAACCTTTGCCCCTTCTTTCTCACTCTGTTTCTTCCACTTGACTTACATTCTGTATTCTATATAAAGTTAAAGCATGACTTAATGTTTAGGTTTGGTAGGATCTGAGTTCCACCTAAGACAGGGATCAGTGATGCTGATGTTGTATGAGCAAATACTAACACATAAAAAATGCCTTGTCTGGCCATGAATGTGACCAGCCACAGCAAAAGGAGTGAAAGACTGATGGGATACGTACAGCTCTTAGTCACTTCCATGCCACTGAGAGACATCTCGCCAGAGCTGCACCTGCAGTGGTATATGCCTCTGGAGAGTCCTCTGGAAAAGTTCTCCCTCTCTCAGAAAGAGGTGGTGGCCAGATGCCTCCTACAAGTTATTTGAGACAGTGAAGTAAAACCAAAATTAGCTGAAATAAAAAAGAAGACAAATTCTCCCCATACCTGGATACAGCATGTAAAGAATCCCTATACATTCATGGTGTAGCAGTAATAAGAAGTGTGAGATCAGTTCGTATCACTGGTGTTCCTGTATTCACAAGCTCTGGATCATAAGCTACATTTCTTATGAGACCACTCTGCCTTCCCTACACTCTCCTAAGCTTTCTTTTAGTAAACTGCCTTTGCTGAGCTTCTCAGAGCACACAGAGTGACCTGGTATAGAAATCCCAGGGTCCTCTTCAGTTTTTTTTATAAACAAAATTGAATCTCCTCCTGGTTTTCTTGAATAAATGCAACACATTCTGCTTATATTTTGCCAGGGTGTTTAGAAACAATAAAGCTGGGAACTAAAAACTGCTGGCAGGCCAGGTCAAGGCAGAGTGCTTACTGCAGTGGTATTCTCCCACCAGCTGGTTCTGCTTCCCTGTAATTTGTTCAGGATTTGCATCAGGACCTCTAAGTTCACCTTCTGCAAAATACTTCTTAATATTTTTCACTCTCTCTGAGAGAAATGTTCCCCCCCTCCCTCTTTTTTAGAAGAGAATATTTTGCCACTGGATTGAATAAAAATTAGTCCCATGCTGGCAGGGCAGATCTGCCTGTTTCCTGGACACATTCCTTGTAATTGCCAATTCTTTTCACCATGAAAGTGGCAGAAAGGCAGAGTTGAAATCACATGTGTTCAAGCTGCTCTTTTAACAGAGGTAGATCTAAAAAGAAGTGTTACACAGTTACAATCCATTCCCACTGGCTGCCATACACTCCAGACATAGTAAAGTTTTTGATTCTTTGGAGGATTCACAATTTAAATCACCATTGACAGGTTATTTAAAAAAAAACTCTTAACTGAAAGATAGCTCTGTTTATTAACTACCAGTTACTTATATCTGCCTAATTCCTTGTCTCTTACAAATGTTAGACCATTTACCCTGGTCATTTGATTTAATTTTTGCAAGTCCCTGGGCTGTCAAGAAGTTCTAAAATATTTTCCTGATGTAAAGAAGCTGTAGTATAAGGTTAACAATTGAGGCAAATCTCAAATAAAGGCTGCTGTTGAAGTGAGAAAAGGGCACATTATTTTCACCCCCTTTTAGAAAAATAAATTTCAGATTTTTCACTTTAACACTTTTAGAGTAAGGCTACCTAAACCTAATGCAGAATGTAAATTGAAAAACAAAATCTAAGCTAAAGGAAGTATTTTAGATCAAGCAGTGTGTTTAATTTGATCAGAACTGATATATCTTCTCTTTCATTTTCATTTTGGCAAAAACAACAAAAAAGGCTGACCTGAAACAATTTTTTTTTTTTAGTTTAGGCAGAGAGTAGAAAGATTAGTTATTTAGACAGTACTACTCCTTAATTCACATGCTATGCCATTTCCAGCAGGCTGTCCTTCCTGCCTTAAATGAGCTTTTCATCCTTATATATACATTTATAACAACTGATGAGAGAAATATTGAGTAATCACATAGATCGCAATCAAAGTTTCAAAATTCCTTTAACTATTTGACCTTCCTCTCTTGGAAGAGGACTCCAACTTATCCATCATTCCAGTTTATAATGAGATCTTATTGTTGTTGATTGTGGCCATTCATTGTTTTAAAAATAATACTTTCCATATTAATTTGTTCCATCTCTTCCTTTATGTGACATAATTTACAGTGATGTGCCTGGCCCTAAACTAATGCAAGTTAACTTACAGTAGGAAGAACTGTTGGAAGAAGTACAATGAACGGTCCCCAAAATAAACAAATTTTACTTTTCAACTTGAGTTCTGCCAATGGCTGCGTAAATGCTGAATATATAGGAGCAGGATGTTTGCTGACCCTCCTGCAGACGTCGAATGTTTCAGTCATGTTGAATGCATCACTTTTGCTCTATTGGCTCATGGACAGGTAAATAGTCTTTTTCTGATTCACCTTCTGAAAAGATATTACTTTGGAGAACCTATTTATGAAACGCAGAGCACTGAACCCTCTGTTTATTCTTTTTAATTCCTTTCCAATTTTTCTACTTATAACACCTTTTCTGACATAAGCATGTGCAGCATAAACTTTGTGTCATGTGTTATAGTGTAGAAAATCTAAAATGCTAAACATACTAGTGCTCTTTGGGTAACACCTACAATCATAATGAAGTGTTTCCTGGCATGCTGCATGCTGTACCTTAAATCATTTTTATATTGAGCGCCATAAGTGTTAGGTCTTTTCCCAGTTTCACCTCTAAATCAGTGCCTGAGGAAAAGGAGCCAGGCTATGGTTGGCAACCCCTTTCTGAGACAGTGGGGCTGGTGGAAGTTGCTGCCACCATTAGCTTCAACAGATTGTAGCGTTGTGCTGAACTGTCCCCACAGGCGATGTCTGATGTCAGGGAAAGAACATCAGCTCTGCCAGGAGATCTGTGGAGGTGGGAGCCTCTCAGCTGGAGTCAAGGAAGGAGGGGTGAGGATAAGCTGATGGCAGAAATGCCTTTTATCAACTTCACAGGCTCCAAGAAGAAGGTATTTGTCTGGAGTTTAGCACTAAAACCCCAGTTCAACACTATATTTCAGTGTGTGCCCTGCTCTGAGCGTATAAGCCCAAAATGCACATCTCTCTCTAGATACTTCTCCCTGATCTATAACCGTGTGTTTGAGAAATGGATAAATCCAAAAGCTACTTCAGATTTGTATCTCCCCAGCAATCCTTTAACATCAATAGGGTTTCTCACATTGTTAAATGGATATGAACTCCAGAGGCTAATTGGAAAGATTTACAAAATTTTTAAGGGCAGAGAATGCTTAAAGAGATCTGATGGAATAAAAGACAAGAAAAAGGAAAAAAAAAGTCATAACACAAGGAAGAAAATCATACAAATGTTGATAATTAACCAATAATTCAATAATTCTGACAGAAGCCTGGGGAAAGTAATGCACATTAGATGTAACATAAGCCTGAAATATATTGGGAAAACTGTAAATGTCTAAAATATGATAAAAACATCTTGGTTAGAAATATAATCCTTTTTTTTTCCTTGACTACATTGGAGTTAAATGTGACAGCTCTGTATTTTAATTGGCCATCATCACCTCCATTCTCAAATTTCTTACATTTGCTTACTGCTAAACATTTTCCTAAACAACTTGACCATCTGATAGACCTGATGACCTGCAGGCCATAACTCCTACTCAAATTAATTTGCAAGTTTTCTTGTCTTTGTTTGAAAATTACCAGATTACAAGAAAGTTATTGTCCTTACAAGAAAGACAGAAAGACCTAAACTTGTATTGCACAGCACTGGAAGGTGGGGAGATATGATTTGATAATACTATAGGTATTATCAAAGCTGTTTCTAGATGTATCACAGAACTTTTATCAACAACTAATTGTATTTGCCTTTTTGGTACCATGAAACTATTACTATTATTGATTTTGTACTGTGTGAACCATCCTTCTGCATCTCTTTGCAGACAGGATTCATATTTGCTGCTTTAGCTAATTCAGTAATACTGGAAAAAATTATTTCACTAATGTAACTCCAGGAACTACTTGTCTCTGCCTCCTCAACCTCATGTAACTGGTTTAAAATAAATGGACTTCAGTATCAGGATTGCACTGTGAAGGAACAGAAAACTAGAAAGAGCTAGAGGTTAAGAAGTCTCACAGTCCCCTGTGCTGGGGACACAAATCAAGTCTACCAGATTTTGCAAGAATGTAGGCAAAGAAAGGGAATATCTGTCTAGAGATAAAATGTGTAGAGTGGGGCACATACAAAATAATAATTATTTAATTGCTATTAAATATTAATTATTCAATATTTTATGAAATTAAAAGAAAAAATGAGATATAGCAAGGAATAAAGTTACATGAGTATAATTAAAGTAAGTTTTTAAGGCTGTGAATTAAGCAGGAATACACACAAACATTTGACTCCTTCCTTTGATTTCAGTGGCTCCCATTCTTTCCTCACAGAATTTGACTCAAATCACTGGTGTAAGCTGCAGTGAGGTGAGCGAAGGTGTGGATTTCAGGCAGATGAACTGTTGCACACATGAGTACCCTTGTTCCACAGGAAACATGGGTAACTTACTTGACTGTGATCAAGGTACCTAGGCTGGATGTTTGTATATGCCAGCTGAAATAAATGGAAAAAACCAGATCTACACTTTAAAAAAGCAGTTGCACAGGATTTAGAACTATTAGATTAAATCCATTTACATTCACTGCAGATGCTGTATTTTAGGGTAAACAAGCCTTTAGAATTAAGTTCAACAAAAAAGCTCCCTTACTAATAAAAATATTCTATAGAATTATTTGTGGAATAGTCTTTGAAATAATATCCATCATTATGTACACTTCTTTGGAAATTTAAACTTCATGAAAACCAGAATAAGGAGCTAACCTGTGGAAAAATCCAGCACAGGTAAGGAAGTACACCAGATAGAGAAGTATATTTCTATTATTTGTGTCTGCTGTGACTATGAGTGAACCACTGAATGTATCCTTCACTTGCTTAATTTAAGAATGTCATTTTCTTTTTAAAAGACTTATTCCTATTCCTTATTCTGAACATCTTCTGATTTAAATTCATCTAAGCTAGGGATATTCTCAGAAAGTTTGGCACAGATAACCAAATATTATTTACTTATTAGTTATCACTGTGGCTTCAGTTTCTTCTCTAAAATGGTTTGCATTTTTTACCTGAGAAATGATTTTTTTTTTCTCACCATATTCATTATGAATTCATAGGTCTTGTGGGAGTTATAGTGAGGACACATATTTCTTCCCAAAGTTTCCTAAAAGCTCCAGATGAAGAATCCTGTAACTGGACTTATTTTTATTACCTTAACATTCTCTTACTCAAGCTGTATCTCTCCAAAGAAGAGCTTGAGGCCATTCTAACAAACAAGAAGATCCTGACCTGACCCTTCAAAAATCACCTCTGATCTCGGAGCAGAGTTTCCACATTTCACAAGAATACAGCCTTCTCCCCCGATCTATTTTGGTTTTTTTTACAATCCACATGCTAGGTAGCAAGTCTCTGAAGCTCAGCTCCTACCAGAACAGTTTTATACCTTATACCTTTGACAGCAACTGCTGGCATTAGCCTGCAGGAAGCTGACATGTGATTTAGGAGGGGATAAAACATGTACATGTTTGTTACTTGAATTTTACAACTCTGCAGGGAATGAAAATCTTTTTCACAAAGGATTTAAAACATTGGCTTTGTTCCTCACTTGAAAATTTCAAAAATTCTCTGAAGGGAAATTGCAAGATGAAATTAAATTGGGGTCAATTGAAAGGTTTCAGTTTGACCAAAACCAAAATCCTTTTAATTTTGATTTTCCTATTTATTTTTTACATTACATTATAATATACTGAACAACATAAAATATGAGATGCTGGTCCTAATGCTTTAAAGAAAGTCTTGAACATATGGCCCAAATGTAACTGATACATCGATGTCTAGCTGAGTTTATGGAAACCCTGAAACAACAACTGTAGGAGACTTGAAATGAGCTATTCATCCTGACTTGTGTCCAGGAGTGGTATTTAATAACATTAATATATGAAATAGCTTATCAAAGAGCATGAGAAAAAAAAAGGAGGAAAGGGTATAATACAAGACAAAACAATTATTCTAAGAAAGAGCTTCTTTTGGTGCCAAGAATTGTATTTGCTAATAATATATTTTTATATAATTGTAAATGTTCTTATATCCTTACATCTTTATATTCTTTCCATGTAGGGAGATTCAAACGTACAGCAGCGATCAAGCTCTGGAGCTGAATTATTTGTAATCACCAAACCCAGTACTGATTTAATGCACAGCCATACTCAAGCCTTTGCTCTGAGTAGTAAAACATTTTGGTGTATCACTTGACTGAAATCTGTTTTATCAGAGGGGCTCTCCATCCCGTCTGCTACCACCACATTGCCACTACTTTCAAAGAACACAAAGGACAGGAAGGTAGTCAGGAACATCCAACATCAGCAGATCACACTCTACCAGCCTGACTGCTTTTGATGAAGAAATGAGTGTCTGTGCTGGCAACATGTAATACACTTTGACTTATGTAAAACTGTTGACACCATTCTCCACATTATTTTCATGTGTAGGCTGAGGAAATCTGGACTGAACAAACTGTCTGCAAGATGGGTTGAAAACTGGCCAAAGCACCTCATTTTAATTAGTGGCTCAGCATCAAATTGGCAGCAAGTAACAAGCAGAGCGGCCCAGGAGCTGATACCAGAACTGGCATGGTTCAGTATCTTCATCAATGGCCTGGCTATTAAGACAGAATCTACCCTCGTCAAATGTGTGGACAATACTTGACAGAGAAGTCAGGATTTGATACATTCCACAACAGCAGAGTTTCAGGCCCAAGGAGACCCAAGAAACTTGAGGATTAGACTAACAGAAGTATCACATATTTCAGCAAGGAGAAATGTAAATGTATCAGGAGCACAGTAAACACAAGGGAGGGAGTCAATTGTCTAAACAGCAGCCTTGTTGAAATGGACCTTGGGCATCTAGGGAACACTAGTTAGACTAATAGCCATTACAGTGCTCTTACAACAAGTACAGGAAACTGCATCATGGGTTATGTCAGGAGGAGTGTGGCCATAGGAAGCAGGGAAGTTGCCTCTCCATTCAGCAGTGATTTGCAGGCAAAGGGATGGTTTAAGAGCAGCTTACAACTGTTTGAAGGAAAGTTACAAAGACAATGGAGCCAACCAACTTTCAGGAGTAGCAGGCAGCTTAAAAAGGGACAAGAAAATTTTGTGGCAGCTTGGGAGGATCACATTGGACATTCAGAGAAACTTCTTCTATAGTAGAGTAGAGCAACATTGGAACCCACATTCGGTCTGTCCTCAGTGGATTTGAAGATTCTGATAGACTTAGCCTCAGCTGGTCTGAAGCACTCTTGTTATAGTCCTGCTTTGACTAGGGTATTGTACTAGATGACCTCCAGAGATCCATTCTAGTTTCCTTGATTCTATGATTTACTATTTTCTCTTCCCTTCCCTGTCTCCTCCTCCCTTCAACTTCTTAAAAAGGTCAGATTGAAGTTCAGAAAAATTCCTCTCAGAATATGAAGCCACGTAAAACTGACAGCAGTATACACATTAAAATACTCAAGGATCTTTGACAACATAATTTGAAAATAGTAGGACTATACAGCAATGTGTAGTTAATTGCTATGTTAATGTGACTTGCAAAACTTTATTGCTAAAGGCAATACATAGCAGACAATAGATTTCACTTGTCACATCCTTTACAGCAATGGCAGTGAGCAAACTAAACCTTTCCCTCTCTCCTTCTTTCCTTTCTTCCTTCCTTCCTTCTGAAGTAGACTCAGTAAAATAATGAAAAGGACACTGACTGTGGGATGCTATTTCCTGGGCAGGATCTTTACTCATCAGTCCAGTATGAGTCCACCATGAGTCATTCAAAATGAATTCAACAAGCTTAAGTCCTTCAGACACTCTCCAGCTTGTAAGAGTAGGTAGTGGTGCACACATTCTGGCCACAATGTGGAATTTAGATGTCAACATCCTAGCTCAATCCCATATTTTCCAAAATTTAGGCATGAATAGGCAGACTACAGTGTCTTTTTCTCTAATTACAAAGATATTTAAATTCAAAGGAAAAAAAAAAAAGTGATGACAATCTTGCTCAGATAGCAGCTTATCATCTCAATTCAGTTCATATCGAGTGAAACTCCACTGACTGAACAAATGCGACCGAGACATTTACCCAGAAATTAGTAACTTCCTAGAAGCTTCACACAACCTTGTATCTCAGACTCAGGGAACAGTTCAATGTTACTTTTTAAGATACAAGTAAGATAAAATTAATGTGGTGGGAAACACTACCTACATATGATTTCCCATGCAGACAGATAATAAACAATACAGTGAAACAAGAACCACCAGAGAGGTTTGCTTAAACAGGGAATTGGAAGTTGTTAACATAGAGATTCTGAAAATGGGCAGTTCTGGCCTCTAGAGAGACTTTTTTTCAGTCTGTGTGGCCTTTGGAATATTTTCATCCAAGAGGAGTTCCCTTGGATGAGATCCTTGGAAAATATTTCCCTTTGATCTCTGGTGTATTACTCCCCTTTTGCAGCCAGCCAAAGTTTAAAACTAACTTGACTCCCCTTTGACTGATACAGCTTCTAGTCACATACAGAAATAACGTATCAGGGATTGCAAAGACCCTAAGAAGCACTGCAACTGCTCAAAATGCCAATCGTTTTGGGAAGTAGTAAGATGAAAATTTCGGAGACATCCGGAAAAGGCTTGCCTCATCAGCACCAGATGCTTAGGCAGATGTGGGCTATGGAGAGAATCATCAACTAGTGGAGAACTCACAACTGCAGAAAAGACAATGCAACTAGATCAGCTCATACCACCTGGGAATCTGAACCCTAAAGACTGAAATAATAACAATAGCCCTAAAAATAAGTTCCCACAAACCAGTCTACTTGTCAGCACAGTTTCTTGCCTTAGTGAAGCTGGGGATCTGCTACTAATACAGGCTTCTCTGCCCTAAATCATTTATTTTGGCAGCTCATAAAATATGGAAACTCTAACACTCAATATTCCCTACTCTCTCATGATTACTGCTCAGGGACAGACTCTTTATATCAAACAGAAACTTAAAGATTGTGGCATGTTATCAAAACCATAATGAAATCTTGTGCAAGCACAGTAATCAGAGAGGGCTATTTGTCAAGACACACTGTACAGAAAAACAAAATCCCACAGTAGAAACAGGAGTGCTCGCTCTGCCGAGAGATACTGTGAAAATGAAATGAGGCTTTTTTTTTCCTCCTCTTTAATCACAACTCAGTATGAAAACAAAAACATTACCAAATAACTTTTGCTGATAAAAAAAAAATGTTGGCTGGAAAGCAGCAGTGCATAATTTATACAGAAATAACATTAAAAGGGAGATTGTTCACATAGGTATTTCTGAATGTGTGTGATCAGAAATTTTGGCCCTGGAGGCAGCTCAAGTTACTGCCACTACTGGATTTGACTCTCTCTGTGAGACAGTCAAAACCTGGGAAGTTGCATAGGGAATGAAGGTGCAGGCAGATCTGATATTACTTAGGAGGTCCCTGGTGAAGGTATGCCTGCATTTTGACCTCACCTGCTGCTGGAGGTTACCAGTTCTATACACAAAATATCAGTAGAGGTTTAAACTTGACTCATTGCTTAATGATGAGAGCACTGGAAGGGGAGTTATGTTCTACGGGATCTCTTTCTGGCTGTGCCATTGATTTGCGAGCTAGAGGCCTACTCAGTGAATCAGGGATAACATTATTAAGTTACTTAAATGGACTGTTGGGATGTTAATTACCCAGAACATTCGTGGTCAGTTTGCCCTTCTGAAAATTAAGCCACTTTGCTGCCTAAATGATGCTTAACTCTGGGTGCAAAGATCAAACACTTCAGTTTCAATGCTAGCATTCTCAGCTCTACAGGGTTTCATAGTACCATCGTGTTTTCAAATACCATCCTACTTCTAGATGAGGAGGGCAACGGTTAGGTCAGGATTAAGTTTCAAGCAGAGATCTGTAAGCAAGATCTTAAAAGAAACAGTGCTATCTGGTGTTATTGGTTGCACAGTTGCATGAGCACTAAATTACTGAATGTGTATGTAAATATTGATGAGTAAAGGGCAGAAAGGGTGGGCGACTACAGAGGCATAAGTGGATGCTTTATTTCAGATCATAAGTACAATCTGTTACTGAGGCAGAGCAATGCAAGGTTAGTACCTGTCAACAAGACAGCTGGAGGTCTCTTTTTTTGCTGATAAATGTTGAGTGCAGCTGTGCTTGGCACATGTTTGTGCTGTAAATGGGAGCCATGGCTTTAAACATTACTCTGATTTCTCCGCTCCTGGTAATTGCCGCTTCCACTTCATCAGGGTGGTGCCCAGGAAATTTCCTGAAATCTATTCAAACACAGAGAACAAATTAGTTCCTAAAGCTGCCTAGCCTGATCACCTGAATCTGTTAATTCATCCGTACCAGATGAAAGAATTATAAGTGCTTAGTTTTAATTGCAGTTACACACTCAGAAGTTTCTTTTGCTCGTGGATGAGCACAGACAAAGATAGACTTTTCTTCATGTTCTCCACAGTAAAAAGTAACCTTTGCAGCAAGCCAGACTCAAGCAGCAGACTGAAAATGATGACAGCTTAAGATGGTATGACGGTCTTGTGGTCAGGGGGCTTGCAAGAACTACAGTTTCATTATCTTTAAGCTAAATAGTTCATGACTGAAGGGCTCCAATTTCTTGGATTTCAGAGTGTTATGGAAAAGGTAACAGCTGAAAGTAGATCTTCCCAGTTCCAGGATGTGTGCATCATAAGGAGAAATTTATCACAACTAGAACAAAGTACTTAAGGACAAAGGTTTTAGAATAGACTCAGAACTTATGGCAAAAGGTAGCAGACAGCAGTTCAGAGCACTGTGGCCGCCAAATCCATCCAAAGAAATGATCTTTACCTTCACTTATCTATCTTAAAATGTAAAGACTAATAGCCTGAAAAAAAAAAACCAGAAGAAAAGGAGAGGAATTAAAAACCTCCTGAATTTATGGGTGTTCACCAGCCTGTTTCCTGTGGGTAAGAGGACAGCAGTGCTACAGCATTTTTCAGGCAAACCACTCTGTTATGAAAAGTTCAGCTGCACCTTGGCTGTTGTCATACCATCATATCTTTTTCCAACTGAAAATTTATTATATTGTCCTTGCAATGTGCTCCCAAAATACCTTTGCTAGATTTTCATAGTTTTTCATTTCATCTACTTTGACTTCCTTTTCTTTCACACCCCAAAGACACGTGACTCCCTTGCAGAACCTTCAAAGCTGGACAGCCAGGATCATGCACCTTGCTCTCCTTTCTTTGAAAAATCTTTCATTTGTTTGCCTTTCTTCTACATATGACCAGCAATGCTATTTCTTCATATCAGCTCCAGATTCTACTTTTTTGCCAGTTGTTTTGCTTCACAGTCATTTTCCACATCTTATTTTCATCTTCATCTATCAGTCTGGATGCCTCATCAGAGAAACACTGCTTTAAGTCAAAATACTGAAGACAATTTATCCACAATGACCAAAATAGAGACTAGGCTGAAAAACAAATAGATCTTTACTCATTACTTACAAGCACATTATTTACATATGTTATATTTGTCAGAACTTTAGATCTTAATCATAATGCTCTCCCCATATATCCCAGAGATGTGCCTCCGAAGTAAGTTGCGAACTCACTCTGTCTGAGACTTAGACCAACTCAGAGTGTCAGAGGTCTAGATTCACTTTGAATCACAAACTAAACAAATCACAACAGAAGTTGTTGATTTGGAATTCAGCACTGTTCAGCTCACTTGAATCACAGGCAGAGGCAACTTCTAAGTTTTGTTTGACTCAGAGTAGGAATCTACAGCATGAATGTCAGCATCTGAGCCAGTCATCCAGATGGTCTTCATAAGCAGTAGAGAAAGAGAGCTGCTTCTAGGGTGCAGTTCAACTCATCCTGAAATTGCTACCTTAAAAATCAGACTAATTTTGCTTAATTAAGCCTTATGCATGCCTATTTGTCCCCCTTATCTACAAAAGGATCTTATAGTAACTTAATTCAAATGCAGAAGTCTGAAACATCTGCCTGAAAGTTAGTAGATAGATTCATAGTTTGAATTCAGTTTGAATATGAATCTCCCTTTGGAGATCCTTTCTTTCTTCATTGAATGCATCAAAAGCCTGGGCAAATCTACATTCAGTTTTCCAGGTTCAGATAACAGTTTCCTGAATGTGGATATGAATGTATCTGGCATCAAATGGTTACACAGCTGGGTCTTCATTTATAAACCATTCCCTTGGAGAAGTTATCTGCTGATGGTGTACTAAAATAACTTACAAGGATTTTCTTCACCATGATAACTAGCAAAATTTAAATGCATAGAAAAGCAAAACAGCATGGTTTTTGCTGCAGCTGTAATAGCAGAGTGACAGTTTCTATCACCCGTCATGATTACTGTACCTTTTCTAGCAGACTCAAGCTCTATTCTTACTGTGTGGTGACTGGCCATTATATCACCACTTTAATAACAATATGTGATAAATATGAAAGTTTCTTAATATTTAGATACAATGAAACTAAAATTAAATTACCAAACTATTTAGTGAGTCATCATAGATAGTATTTTAAAAAATGTACAGATTTATCTGTGCAATTAATCAAATTATTTCCTCCAGTGTTGCCCAATGAAATATTACACATAGATCTGGAAGTATTATTTCCTTTAAATTTTTCCTTCATAGCATTTTATTGATCTTTTTCTTGTCGTTGCACCACTATGAAACATCTGTGTTTTTCCTTCAGCTCAACATCAGTTCCCATTTGAAAAGTCTGTAAATTTCGTGCTCCTCTAAAATCTATAGGTAATTGATTCCAGGAGTTTGTGTCCACAGCAAACTGTGTAGCTGCAGTTCCACTTCATTTAACATTTGTTAGGTAGAGATCAAAGAATATGATTTTATTAAGTTTTATTTGCCAGATTGGAAAAGAATGGGCTTTATTTATTTATTTATTTATTTATTTATTTATTTATTTTAAAAAAGGCAGACAAAGCATTTTTCCTATAGATTACAGACTGCAAAGAAAGGTAAAACAAAGCCAAAAGCAGTTACTAAGTATCTTGAAGTAGTTTTCTATCAATAGCCTTAATGTATCCTGCATTAGAAATCTTTTTACCATTACTATAGAAAAGTGTCATTACCAAAAATAGTGAGGAAGATAAAGTCTTGAGCAATGCAGAAGCAAGCAATTGTTTGCTGCAGTTTGTAAGTCAGGAAAAAAAGAGTTGTATGGTAAAGAAAAGAGAGTTTATATTTGATTCCATGCTACATTTCCATTCTTCTGGACTTTATGCATTTGAGCAACTTTGAATTAACTTATGACTATCAGAACTATCAATTAGCAGGTGTAAATGTTTGCAGGATCAGATCTTGCCTGTGTAGCAAATGCGAACATTTAAGCATAACCCCACTATGTCTTGAGTCCTGAAGCAGTGAAATCATAGAATGATAGAAACATACAGTGGTTTGAGTTGGAAAGGACCTTAAATATTATCTAGTTGAAACCCCCATGCCACAGGCAGGGACACCTTCCACTAGACCAGGTTGCTTAAAGCCCCATCCAACCTGGTTTTGAACACCTCTGGGAAAGGGTCAGCCACATCTTCTCTGTACAACCAGTGTCAGTGTGTCGCCACCCACACAGTAAAAATCTAATTCTCTCCTCTTTCAGCTTAAATCTGTTATGCCTCGTCCTATTCCTGCACTTCCTGATAAAAAGCCTCCCCCGAGCTCTCCAGGAGGCCCCTTTTAAGTACTGGAAGGCTGCTATAAGTTCTCCCTGGAGACTTCTCCAGGCTAAACAACCCCACTTCCCGTAGCCTGTCAATATATATCTAAAATATCTGAAAATATATTCCTATGTTGCTTCTGAGTTAAGTTCTTTACTGAAAGTGTTTGAAAAACAGTGACAGAACAATTTCACTTCAAATAAAGGAGAAAATGGTGAGAGGTGAATTAAGCAAGGCAAAGAAGAATGAAGATGCTTCAGACCAGGATGGAAAAAGAAAAGAAGAAGAATAGATGAAATGGAAAAATCAAAACAGGATGTCCTGAAATTAGCTGCCAATGGCTGAAAGAATTTATTTTGGAATGGAGAAGTTCTCATCTTTTCTTTGGTACTTTATTACTTCTGATTTAGGTTTTGGGAGGCTTGTGTGTTTGTTTCTGCTTGAAAGCTTGGTGAAGCTAGAAGACAATCTTCCTTCACTGTAAATTAAGTGTTTTTGGAATGTGTAATATCTAAAAAATTTGATGGTGATGTGCACCATAAAGCAGCTTAAATAG
Organism: Clamator glandarius; assembly: GCA_033459285.1. Classification (NCBI taxonomy): domain Eukaryota; kingdom Metazoa; phylum Chordata; class Aves; order Cuculiformes; family Cuculidae; genus Clamator; species Clamator glandarius. The sequence continues at coordinate 3,690,745 of JAUNZM010000553.1, read as the reverse complement.
TTTTGGACACTTCACTCTGTTGTTGGACAAAAGTTGTTTATTATTCTGTCTGACAAAATAGCACAGTCCCTGATACTTATTTACTTTAGAAAGTCAATTTTGTAGCTTTCATTTCCTTAAAATGAGGTTCATTTTCAGAGTGTGTAGAGTTAAAAAATGAGATGATTATTGTGCAAATGGTCATTATAAATTGAGCAGATTACAGCTGCTGCTTGACAATATCCAACTGATGTTAACTTTGTCATTGATAACTCTACACTAGGATGAAAACTACGACACAATGCACAATGGTAGTTGGTTCTTCCCTGAAGGTTTTCCAGCAAAGACAGATTTTATTGTCTTTTATTTATTTTTTTCAGATTTATTTTTATTGGAAGTCAGGATATCAGGTTTTGAAGTCATGTTTAACGTCTTCTAACTATAGCAATTTTTCTGTGCCTTACCCTATTTTTCTCAATACAAACGGTAGAAAAATAGGGGAAGTCATGCCAAAAAGCACAGATAATCACATTCTCTTAAATTTAGCTAAGTTCAAATGTGGCTACTTGATGTAAGTAATCATACTAGACGTGGTCCTGTTATCATAGAATCATGGAATAGTTTGGGCTGGAAGGGACCTTAAAGATCATCTAGTTCCAACCCCCTGCCATGGGCAGGGACACCTCCCACTAGATCAGGCTGCCCAAGGCTCCATCCAACCTGGCCTTGAACCCCTCCAGGGATGAGGCAGCCACAGCTTCCCTGGCCAACCTGTGCCAGTGTCTCACCACTCTTGTGATGAAGAAATTCTTCCTTATATCAAGCCTAAATCTGCCCCTCTCCAGTTTATTCCCATTGCCCCTAGTCCTATCAGTATAAGCCTTTATGAACAGTTCCTCCTCACCTTTCTTGTAGCCACTTTCAGGTACTGGAAGGCTGCTATAAGTTCTCCTCAGAGCCTTCTCTTCTCCAGGCTGAACAAGCCTAACTCTCTCAACCTTCCTCATATGGAAGGTGCTCCAGCTCTCTGATCATCTTTGTAGCCTCCTCTGGACCTGTTCCAACAGTTCCATAACCTTCTCATGTTGAGGATTCCAGAACTATTGTAGTACTGTTTGCATGTCTCTCAGCCTAATTTTCATGGTATCCTTTGTTTTTTGTGCAAAAAATTTGAGAAATAGAAGTTTGGGTAAATTCTTCCTGGCTTCAGAAATTTAACTCAGTATGTTTATGGTGTGTACGCTTTAGCATCACAGTTTCCCTGAGTTCCCTTTTTATCCAAAGAAGACAGACAGAAGCCACCAGAGGGAGGTTGAGGCAACAGAAGTCCTGTACCAAAGTAGCACATAAACCAGAAGTTATATCTCTGGAAAGGAATAGACAAGAAAAATAAACAAAACACAGAAAATGTCATTATGTCATGATGGAAATATTTAGTGAACGTTATGTTCTGATCCTCTCATCCCTTAAAGGTTATAGCAATGTAGCAAAAGAGACAAAAGAAAGATAAAGATGGTTACTGAGATGGAACTACCTCTATCAAAGAAACAAGTGATTTGGCTTAGTCTTCAGCGTGGAGAAGATCTGGTAGAGGTATAATACAATTATATTTCTCAGAGAAGTCAAACTGGAAACAGATGGCCACTGTTTCTCATTTTTCGTGAAGAGAGGGGTCCACCAAATGAGATTAACCCACTGCAGATTCAAAAGAAATGTGGGAGGTACCTAGCAGTGAGAAATGAAATGGCAGAACTCATTACTCTGGCACGCAAGAATGGTTCAAAGAGACCAGGCATGTTCATGGCATAAAAAATATTCAAAGCCTGCTATCAAATTTGAGACTCTGGACTCTGTGGTTATTTAGTATGAGTCTTTCCTGTGTTTCTTGGTTTGTTCTTCTGAGTGGGTCCCTGTAAGAAATCACTGAGGGACATAGGAAGCTTGAACTCTGGCCAGTCATGCCAGTAATGTTTCTAAAGGTGGTATGAAGTTCTTGAAGAATTGCCTAGCCTCGTTCAGGAAATTTGTGGTGCAGCAGGGCAACTCAACACAAGTCTACAGCTATCGAACAAATATAGCCATCAAGTTTAACCAACGTTTTTTTTACTTAGACAGCTTTTCCCTAAAGTTCAAGCAATTATTCACAGCCTGAAAAGAGGGCATCTGCATTCACTTGTAGGATTTGGTCTCCTGCATGGCCATATGAGACATTTCAGTCAATTTGCGGGCACAAATATAATTTCTGAATTGCCTGTGTATATATCTATGTTATCATATTCTTTCACTGTGAAAGCAGTAACTACTGTATGTGGTAAAATGATATATTGTTGTCCGCAAAATGTCTTTGGCAACAGGATGTTCACTAGCCTTGGAATTTTGCCTTGTATAAATATTTTTAATCTACTCCATGTAGGCATATTTTGGCTGCAAAATAAAGGGTTTTGTAGATTAATATATCCAGGCTCAGTTCTGCTTATACATCCTACATACATCAAGTTTTTATTGAACTCTACATCTAGGAACTTTGCATAGCAGCTGTTTGGGGGGCATATTGTTTTCTTTTGCTTGCTTTACTCAAAGGAGGATTATGACTATATCCTATTTTTATACTCTACAAATGTAGTAATTTAATCTACAGATATATTTTCAATCTTCAGATGTAACCTATATAAAGCGTGTTCAAATTTATGTTCATAGCTTTTTCTGTAAAGAACATTATTGGCCTCTTTTCAAATGTCCACATTTTCCCAAGGAATGTCCAAATAGCTATTTATCAATGAATAATGAATATAACAATTATTTGATAGTATCAAGTATCTTTCAGCTGTGTATCTTCAAGCTCTTTCAACTATTTATTAATCCTCACTATGTCCTTGGGAGATATCTTTCACTAGTTTGTTTTATTGGCACAACAACTGGATCTCATAGAAGTTGCATGCCTGGTTTTAAGTCTGAAAGTCCATGAGTCACATGCAAAAGCACAGCCTAGATCATCTGCATCACCACTGCTCAGTGGAGCAGTGGGCTCTCTTGCTTATTAAAACTTCTCCAAGGCAGAATTTAAAGAAAGGCTGAGATGCTTATTCTGTCCAGGTGTACTTTGCCAGCTCTTTTCCAAAAACTGCTGCTTATAAGAGAAAATTATACATTTACATAAGTGCAGAGATATATAACATGTAAACATTTAACCAAGTTTTGTAGGTAACATTTTTGCTACACTGAGCAGGATGCTGGTTCTTCCAGATTGTCAATGTCATGGTGAAGAAGGTGAAAGGTAATGGGTGGGCCCTCCCCTCTCACACCTCTGCCCTTGCTGCCTGAAAACAGAAAAGAGGGACTTATTACAGAGAAACATAATTGCTGCTGGTGAAGGGGTGAAACAACATACTGGAGAGAAGGGGTGTTTCTCTAATTCAAATATCAACAGTTCTACTGTGAATACAGGAATAGCTTTCAGATGGACCATAAACATTCACATCTTTGTCCAATTTCTGCCTCAATCTGGATGTGATAAGATGTCTGCAAATGCCAGTTCAGAATAAAATTTAGCAGCTGCCTAAAGTGCCTTCAGTTTAAGTCAAAAAAAAAAAGCTATTTCCCACTTCTTACAGAGCTGAAAGCTGTTGCTCACACTGGTTATATGTGCTTTTCTTCATGTGGCACTGTATACATTTCATGTGCAGTATATGTAATATTAATTCAAAGAGACTGTGAGATCTTTTATTTATACTCTCTACCACATGATTTTTTTTCAGCACTTTGCTGGGACAATTAGTCCAGTATTCCTGTAAGATTATACGTCATTACAGAGGACCAGACTATCCCTCTATAACAAGCAAAAAAATATTACCTCCTTAATTGGAAATGAAAGTCTGACACCAACACCATCTTCTACACCTTCCAGACCAGCTCAATGGCCTTTGTAACACGTGACTGTGAGAATGCAAGCGTGGAGAGGTAGAGATGACCCCTCTTCTCTCCCACTCTCCTGCCCTAGAAATCAGCAGAGAAGGGAAGGCACCTATTTTCATGCTTTCAGCAAACATTTGGCAAAGATCAGGGCTGCAGGCACAAGAAAGGATGGGGGAGTTGCAGCAGTGACTTAGATGCAGGTTTCTAGAAATGCAGAGTAATGCAGAATGAGAAATGCAGCAGTCATTGCTTAGCAGCTGAGAATGCTGGCCAAGAGGCAAGATAGTACCTGTCTTCATCTCAACACCGTCATCACACTGTTGGGCATTACTCAAAATCTGTCATTGGCCACTGCCCCCTAATCTAATGTTCCCACTAACCTGGAAAAAGGAACAACTGCTACCCAGGTCACACTGGACTGACAGATGTATTTACACTGTCTCTATTGCCTCCAGTGAAAGGAGACAGGCTTAGGCTCGCTTACATATCTTTACCATACAAAACAGGACAGTTGTATCGAGTTGCTCATCATCACTGCAAAGCTGCTTCTTCTATTCTATCTGATTATGGAAAACAATTCACTGTTTTCTGTTCCAAAACTTGTATTACAGACAGGAAAACTGCATCGTACACTATACTTTTATTTCCTCTGATAGAGTAAATAAATTCAATTGTTTCAACTACTCTTTAGAAATCATGTTTTTACAATCTCCTCTTACTATGTTTAACTGTCTCCAGCATACCTATGTCCTCATTGAAACCCAGACCTTATTATAATACTTTATCTGAGACCTCACTGCTTCTAAGTAAGTTAACTACCACTTCTTATGTATGACTTTCTACTAAAATTCTCCCAGAGTGAGACTTGTAAAAGCATCAGGTTGCACTGAAGCATAAGATCCACCTTAACGCCAGAGTTACCTTCTGTAGCAGTGTGATCGCAGAATCATGGGGGTTTTTTTTGGATTTTGGACACCACAGCATTCTTGCAGGTATACTCACTCTCCGGTTCAAATGGGCCAAAGAAATATTAGCTCCCCTTAAAAAATAATCTTGAAAATTTTTCCAGTCCTCAGAGACTTCCCATTCTCTTCCTGCGTGGTTTCCCACAAGAAGAGAGTGATCAGGCCCATGAAATGGATGCTATTTTATGAATAGTTAGCTTCACGTGTTTACAATGTGTTAATGACAGTAAAGCATAGGAAGTCTTTAAGCTAATGTTATAGCAGATTGAGCCACTGTATGCATAGACAATTATTCTTCTTACCACTGCTTTTTTTTAAAAGAAATTTTCCCCCTAACTCATTTTTACCTTCACTTCACCATCAATAAAAGCAAACTGCAGACCTCTCAAACAGATACGGGCCATATCCAAACAAAGAAACCCGTCTCTAGCAAAAGTAATTTCCAAGTCTTGCCACAGAATAGCTTCTCTTCCCAAAAGAGAATTTATAACAATATCATATAACCTTATGTGACTTCTGTTGGCTTTTTAACAATGATCACTCTTAGACACTGAAGACATGGAAAGTGTTGGTGGTGGCTTTCCTCCTTGATCTCTGTGTCCTTGTTCCTCTGCTCCTCTGTTTTACCACAAGAGGCGATGGAACCAATGTCCTCACACTCCCATGGAGAGATAATCTGAACCGAAAATCCTTGGTCTTGCCTTTCTGGATACATTTCTCCTTAGCTTGACTTCACTTACTTCATCTTTCAAGATGTTGTAACATTTGATCTTCCACAGTTTTATTTATTATGTGACAGTGCTGGCTTTGCTCCTTTGGCTGCATAGGATAAACATTTTGTGATCCCAGGAGTCACCAGGGATCATGTGAATGTCCCAGTAACGGAGAATGCAAAAAGTCCAAGCTTTAAGTATAAAATTCTTGGGTAAAGTCTTTAGAGCCTCTTTTATACTTGGAATCCTCCAGCTAACGTGCCAGTACCCCTGGCTGGAGTCTAGTGGTAAAAAGTTCTGGTAGTTTATTCAATGGGAAAGATTCAGAACAATGCACATTGTAATGTGTAATTGAACAGTGCATATTTCTGAGGTTTAGGTAGTCATGTTTGACATGATCTTTAATAATTAGGCAAGCCTTGTTGACCTATAGCACTCTTAGCTGAAAAGCAGAGTGTGTGAATTGCTCCTTGAGGAAAATTCACCCTTAATGTAATTCCATTAACTTCATGCCCTTGAGATTTATACTGATATCTACCACTAACATCAAAGGGTTTAGCTAATTAAAGTGGAAAATAAAAATTACCCTTTTCCATCCCTTAAAATTCCACCCGGGCCAGGAGGGAAATCCCCTGTGGTTTTTATTGTCCCTTCCCATAAGGATAAACAACCTTCTTTGAGAACTCTTGTCTTTACCCACTGTGACAGTTAAATGGACACTGCTGGGTTGAAAGTAATGCTCCCAATTCTGACTCTTATTTGCACTAGTATAAATCACTAGTAGCTCTGCTGCAGCAAAAGGAATTACAATGGTAAAAAAAAATCAGTATAGTTAGAAAGAAAAACAGACCCTCATACTTAACAGCAAATGAAACAGAACTATCTATCTGTTATCCATAACATGTTAGACTGCCAGAACTGTTCTTAAAGTCCAATTTACTTATCAGTCTTATGGTGTTTAACTCAGTGTTTCCATAAACTTTACATGTTTCAATTATGTTTTGTTTCCACCAGATACAATAAAACATATTTTATGCTTGTTCTATAGTGTGGTAAATAACAGTCCTGTAAACAGTAATATCAGGTAAGTTTTCTATCATGACATTCAGCGTTCTGCTGCTTTAAAAGTAGAATGTCACTACATGTTCCTTTCCCAAATAACATGTTGGTGTCAAAATACAACGAGCTTATGCAAAACCTTTGAAATCCCACGTGCAATATCTTAAAAACATTTATATACCATCAGTTATTAGAGATTAAATTCAGAATTACCTTTCATTAGAAAATACCATTGCTTAAAATAATTATAAACTGCAGCACCATCTTTGAAAAACTAGAACTATCAAAATGTCCCATGGAAAATAAAATTCAGGCAAAAATATGTTTTTGTCATAATGGAGATATTGTTTTGAGGTTTTCAGAATTAAATAATTATTGGAAGCTCACTTGCCAAGGGTTCTCAATCAAGATTTCTGTACTGCCCAGCCCCACCAGCGCTAGGGACAGTCAGGACCTGTGGAGGTTGGGGCAGCCCTACCAATACGAACTTCAGCAGAATAAGCAATTTTTGGTCCAACAGCAAGCTGTGAGTGGGTTGACAGGAACATGGTAGAATTCCAGCAGGACCCTGTTTGTATTTCATCAAAACTTCATCAAACCTGACACATTCCTATGAAATACTTCTGTTTCCCAACACTGGCCTTTTCCAACAAAAGAAGTGTTTGATCACTGGCTCCCAACCAACTCTATTCTAAAGCACTCTGTACAACTTGGTCCATAAACAGTAACAGGTTCTTTCCAGCAGTTTACACCTGACTGGCACATACTCAACTCCCTTGCACTATCCAAACTATTTCTCCAGGCACTTTTGTTTACACACGTATCCTTTGGATAAGAGCATAATTTAGTCTCACTAAGAAAATATATCAGTGGAAACTGATCAATGTAATATACTTTAGAGACTAAACCAGATTAAAGTGAGTCTATTAATACCAGAAAATACCAATCAATATTTGAACTGTTTATCTATATATATGCTAAAAGTGCATTAGCAAAATAGCAGCTTATATACAAAGCAGCCCATTGTAGCCATGTTGGTCCATTTTTCTTCAGTCTACAGCTGAGCACATAGCCCCACTGGTTGTAAAATGCCAAAACACTGCTCCTGACAGATCACACCTGCTTCAAATAACACATCTCACCCCACACTAATCTACAGCTATAGGCTAGTTTTAATGATTTTAAAATGCTGGTATTAACTCTTAATGCTCAACTGGTTTTTATGGAAGCAGCAGAGTCCATTTTGTCTAGATTTAATACAATCCCAATAAAACAGCTGGGAAATTGCAGTGCCAGGGAAAAGACATTCAAATCCACCATTTCCCCTATTGTAATAATAATCAGCTTGACAAAGTCAGATAGTAAAGCAGATTGTAGCACTTTGGAGCTTTTTATGCATATATTTAATCATATTGTTAAGTTCCCCATTTGAAAGCAATTAAAAAAAATACTTTCAGTTCAAGATTATAAAACAACCCACTTCTGATTTTAGCCTGACATTTTTATTGGTAATCTGAGTTATAACATGCTCAGGTTCATTCCTCATTGATTGGCTGCTGAGCTTTCTGCCAGAGTTTTATAGCTTTATGGGAAAGTACAGTATTTAAAACTCCTTTAAATTCATGGGCTACTCCTGCTTCTGAAAAAGCTTCTCTTGACTTCTCAAAAATGCATAACAAGAGCCCATGTTTACTTAAAAACATCTGCTTCATCCTTTTTGTTGTAACATAAAAAGTGGGCTAATGTTTACCATGCTTTCCCTTTATCCTTCTGTAAAAGTATAAGATGATTTTGGGGGGGCAAACTTGGCTCCCCCCATCCCAGCACAGCTAGTGCCATTGTGTCGTCAAATGGGATGAAAACTGGGCATTCCAGGGGAAGGGGACACATACCACATATACCACGCTCCTGTAGGACTTTGACCTATCTCTCAGCTCCAAGTTGACAAGGAGGGAATGTGAGCAAACAGAGGGCAGGAGATCTCACTGCCTGGGACTGTTGTTGGTTTCCCAGCAGAGAATAAAAGGGACCTTGGAAAACCATAGAGAGCAGAAGGGTTCCTCTTGCAGATCTTACAGGGAAACTCAAATCATATACTGCACATATATAAGAGCAAAGAGCTGCTATTTACACCAGAGATGGAGACAAAAATGTACACTGAAATGGCTCAATGTTTGTTGTACTTATTTTCATAGAATCATAGAATCGTTAAGGTTGGAAAAGACCTCTAAGATCACCAAGTCCAACCTTCAATACCAATACACCTACTTAAACTACGTCCCAAAGCACCACACCTATACATTTTTTTAACACCTCCTGGGATGGTGACTCCACTACTGCCCCGGACAGCCTGTTCCAAGGCTTCACCTCTCTTTCAGTAAAGAAATTTTTGCTGATATCCAATCTAAACCTCCCCTGCTGTGACTTGAGGCCAAATTACTGTTCTGTAACATTTTTTTTTTCTGTTATTCTGTTCTGAGCTATTTCCAAGTTACAGTTTTACTTTATTCAGCACGTTCAGCTCTCCTGCTCTGACTTTAGGCAGGGGATGGTGTGCATGGAGAGGAAGGAGGATGCAGGAATGTTGGCCCACCTCACTGAGTATAGAAGACAGTGCCCAAAGGCTCTGGTGGTCATGAAGCACAGTGAACCTAAGTAGCCCTCTGTGTTGTATCCCACTTGTACAAGCCTCCTTCACCATCTATGGTGGTTCACATGAGAGGCTTGAAACTAGGATGGGTGAGGCTTTGACCCAAGACAGTACAGTAACTCCTACTCTATACCAGAGGATGCCCAGATAATATTATAGTCATATAGTCAGGCTGCTGCCAAAAAATAAGGACTATCACACCACATTTTCAAAACCTGCTTCTGATGCCTGTTAGCCAGAGACTGCTACCTTATACTTTCTCACGTTGATGCAGGCTGAACTTCAGCAGCAATTTTTATGCCACATAAATGCAAGTTTATTTTTCCAGAGCCCTTTCTAAGAGAGCAATGATTCGCAGCTAAGTCTTCACCAAACTTAACACTGTACTTACTGAAGGAACACAGGGTGTATGAAAGCATAACAGTAAGAAGCTGTTTATACCCTTTAATATTATAACTCAGCTTTCGTCATAAATCTCTCTCCTTGATTGCACATACCTCCAGCATGAACTCATGCTCTTTTTGATTTTTCCTCTTTATTACCCTTAGCCAACTGAGTGATGTGTGAGTTCCTGTCATGGTGCTGACTCTATTACAAAGTGCAAAGGTAATTTACATCACAGGGCTGGCAGGGCAACCAATAGCACAGTGCCTGAGAGGTGTGCAGTTCCAACAAACCTCTCTCTTTTATGGATGATGAAGAGCAATATTTTCTTAAAAAACAAACTATAAATTTCTTTGCACAGTCAGAGGCAAGTCCTTGAGGTGGGAAAGAGGATTTACACTTAGCCCACTAGCTGCATCATGAGGAATCAGCATCTTCTTTCCAGTCAAAAGCCCTGAGAGCAAAGCCTGAGCCGCCCCCTCCCTGGCTGAATTCATCTAGCTCATTGTGGGAGAATCAGAGAAGTGGGGGAAACAGAAAATTCATGTTTCTTTGCTGAAGAGATTCACTGTAAGTCAAGACTCCATGGAGTCAGAGCTGCAGTTTTCACACAGCTCTATACCCTGAACTACTCGGAAATTTTCATTCCGTTTGGATATAAACAGACCTTCATTCTATCTGATGCCAGGCAGGGGCAAAAGCTCTGCCAGGAGCATGGCCTGAGTGAACAAGGTTAGTCTTCAGAGGGTTAGAAGGAAGCAAATCCTTTCCAGGTGGCACTCAGCAGACAATAATGCCAATTTTGGAGGCCAACCACCCTACACTCTATAGTCACTATGGAAAGATAGGCAACTCAAAATGTGGTTTGGAGAATCCTAGTTAGGCTTTTACTGTGATCTGTCTTTTGAAGTATAAACTTTACTCCTACCTGAGATTAGAGCCCATCGTTACCCAAATGAATAACTCCATCTTCTGCTCCGTTCAACACCAAGACCAGCAAATCCCAGATCTTGGTGTGTCTGGGGACACAGGCACAGCTTTAACCACAGCCCAAGCCCTCAGACAAACAGGGATGTTAACATGCACTGTGTTGTCTGTGCATGTTAACAGATGAATTCAGGCTGTGAGCTGTGATTCCAGATACTCCAGGATGTACTCCAATGCTCCAGATTTCATAAGTGCTAGAAAATCTATATTTTATGGTGGAAAGGTCATTTTTATAAGCACCCCTACAACACCATCCCAGGTCCTCTTCTGACAAAAACCTCTTTTGACTCTAAACTTGGCACTCAATGAAATTTTGTATTGATCTCTTCATACACATCACACACATTTAAGTGAGATATTCCTATTTTACTTTTTAAGAAGTTCATTAATATGACAGGCAACAACACCACATGTAGCCCTTGTGTCACTTCTGCACCCATAGTGAAAAGGTTTTCCCTGCATCTTCCTCAGATAGCGCCTAGGCACGCTGATTTCAGGATCCAATGGAAATGCTGAAATATTTGTTGTTAATCATCTGTATGAGCAGTTCTGCTCTGGTGTTTGACAAGATTTTGATATTACAAATGTCTTTGAAAAACATGAAGAATTTTGATAGGTAAGAAATTTGCTTCCATCTATTCAAAGCAATCTAAGATCCTACTTCAATTACATAGAAGTTAGGGGCTTAGCTAACTTTGGAAAATAGGCTTCAGCAGCCATCAAACTCAAATTCTGATGTTTGTTGAAGTTTGGAGGAAATATTTTGTTAAATTGTGATGATGTTGATATATCTTTACATATGGATATGCTACTACTCAGCAATGCCAACTGAATTTCCTATTAGCTTGCATTATATACCCAAGATGGTTCAATATATAGTTTCCTCTACTGGCTTTCAGTGCTTATCTTAATTCAAGTAATTTCATAAAGGGAATTAGTTTAAGCCAGGGATATTAGGATTGTGGATCTTTCCATAAAAGTATAACTTTTTAGCCCCTCTCTAAGCAGAAATGGGAGAGTTATGCTCAGTATAACCTTTAAGAGAGTCTCAGAATTAATACAAAAGGAACCAGTGCATCCTCTCTGTAAATGATCTCACGCCAAACATTTCTTTGGGACTTGTTTTTGCAGCAGTAGCTTAATTGCAAAGCTGTATAAATCTACCTTGTTTGTAAAACTACTGTAGGGCAATACAACACAGGCCAAATCTTCATTCCATTGACCTCCACAAGACTGAGAGCAGCAGAAGGAAGCAACATTCCCATGTGTTTATTATATCATATTTTATACGGCTGTCATGCTCCACTAGCTTCTCACCAAGCTGAAGTCTGACCCTCAGTTTAGTATGAATACACAGGGCAAAGTGACTGCACGAAGAGTGCATTATTTACCAGCCATACCTGGGTGTTGCATTATTTACCAGCCATACCTGGGTTTTGCATTATTTACCAGCCATACCTGGGTATTGCATTATTTACCAGCCATACCTGGGTGTTGCATTATCTACCCCTGGAGCATGTTCTACATCTGCCTTAAGGGTGTGTTTACACTGAAGTGAGTGTAGTGTGAGTAGACATTTCTGAGCAGGCATTTTAAGGAATATCTGAGTACTGGTTGAAGCACAGCTGTGACAATACGGACTTTATCACAGCCTGGGTACCCCCATATTTGCTTGGGTTTACTGCTGGCCTGCCTGAGCCCAAAACTCCTGGCCAGAACAATCTCCCTGAAGTCCAGAGAATCTGAAGATTTTGTTGGTTTACTCAAGTTCTCACTCTCTGATCCTGTGCACAGCACAAGATGGTGAGATTGCAGAAGCCAAAGTAATGATCAATCAGCTCATCCAGCATTCTATGTTAGCAGACATCATGTATGAAATACGGTTATTAAATATATCATGTTCTAGACAGCTAGGAGAAAAAAATGTATAAACGTGCATTTATCCCTAGGCTACCTGGACTAAGACAATGGTTTAGTTGCCTTTAGCAATGAGACCAGCCTGACCCCTTCAGTACAGCCTTTGGGAGGGTTGTAATGTTAAAGTATTGTACGGTCACATTTAAAAAATGTGTGACCTCAGCCTGTATATCTACTGATCAACTTATAGTTGCTTTGAGTGTTGTGAATGTCCTTTCTATTCCTTTGGCAACTGGCACATCCTTCAATTAGGCCAGGCAGTCGGAGTAAAGCAAACAAAATCAGGGGTTCAGCAGGAAGCAGAGAGCAGACTTAGATACTGCACCGACAGGAGGAAAGAGCATAAGTCTGCTTCTGCATGGTACTGCTTTCCTTTTTCTTTTAATTTGCTTTTGTAGTGAAATAACTTTTGTATCCTCCTCTCCATAACTCATACATTCCTGTGTTTGTTCACTGTCCATTAAGTCAATGAACTGTGGCTGTGACTAAATCTGTGACTTAGAGATTGCATCATTTTTTCTGACCTTCTTATCCATGTTTAAGTAATTGTACGCAGGAGGAAGGTATTTTCATGTATGCAGTAGGGTCTGCCTTTTCTCCTACAACTCTCTTCAAGGTCCAGCCAGGCCTCCCAGATTGTTTGAATTCTTGTAGATGCTATCTGAAGTGATGTTGGTTATTCTGAGAAAAATGCACAGAAGGCACCATTGCAATCTGATTTGAGGACACTGTCCCTCTAAAGACAGTTCTCTAAACAGAAAGTGTTGAGTGTATATTCAACGGTTTTCATCAAGTATAACCAATGCAATCAGTGCTATCGTGATCTTGTAAACACAATATTGAATTTGGACCCAAGACATCTGGGGTTGGATGGCGTTGAACAAGCTGCTTTACTTCTGACTACTTCAGTTTCTTCATCAGTGAAACAGGGATAACATGATTTCCCCTGTAAGTCCTTTGAGATCCATTAATGTGTAAAGATAATGACAGAAGCAAGACTTTATAAGTTATTATGTTTAATAACTTTATATCCTTTTGGAAGTTCTCTTGTGTTCAAGCTGCTGTACTCACAGAAATTAAGGTTATCCTACTTCAAGTGTTTGTATAGGTTTTACTAATCTGAATATTCAGAATTTTCAAAGTTTATATCTCTATTTTCATTTAAAATGCAAGATTTCTTATCTGAACTTTCACTAAGCAACCCTCTGAATAACTTTTTGAATTAGTGACAATGAGGCTTGTACAGAGGACAATTATGGTTATACTTTTAGTACTTATAATGCCTTTTTTTAATGTATCATAGCAGTTCCAAACAGTAAGCAGCATATTGTTATAACTAGCTATTTATTACACCTACTGTACAAAAGAAAGCATGTCTCTATTACTTTTTTTATTCATATAGATGTTCCTATAAACCAAATAGTTCAGTGATGTATTTATTTTGGTTGTGAGCCAAGCAGAAATATTTAAATCCTGCATTTGGAAGCAAGAATTATCTAATCACTCACTAGCTTTTATAATAAAACATTTATCATGGAACATTAATCCATTAGTACTTATTTTCCATCCCATCCTTTCACTAGCACCTTGCTTTGAACAAGGTTGAGTTTGGCTGTGATTTTTCCTTTTATCATATGTCATAGTTACACGATGGGACACACCAACGTTGAATTCAGAAAAAAAAAAACCCTTGCACTTTGCTTGAACTTGGCATCCAGATGTTCTGCTTGTGCTTCCACTGCTAACAAAATAGTGCATGTGTGAGTTCTGAAATTAGTCTTTCATCGTTACGTACCAGGATTTCATGGCTGTAAGGAGGCATGTGGAAACAGCTAAGAATAATTACCTGCTAAAGAAAAACTTGTGTTTAACTAGCTTTGTATTTTCACAGCTTTAATTTGCATAGCACATCACCAAACTGCCATGCTTAAGCTCCCTGGCATTAAAGGCAAAAAAGAAATGCTTCAGCGGGATTTCTGCTTTATTTTGTTTTGTTTTGCCAAATTAGAGATTAAAGGTAACCTCCGACTAAAAAGTGCAGTCCCTGACTCTGTGATGCCACATCACCTACGGTGCTGTGTGACTGATCAAAGGTTTGACGACTTCAGGCTCTTGCCTGGACCTGGATTTACAAAGCCACTGCTCACACCAATGTCAGTTGAGGAACAGAGGGTGACATGTCCTCTTGCAGCACAAAATCAGTGAAAGGAAGAAGAGCACTCAGGCAACATCACAGTCTCATTGCATTTTCTTCAGGTTCCTCTGAAAAGAAAAGGGGAATAAAAGGAAGCTGAGAAAACCAGGAAAACCAGGAGGAAAAGTCCTCAAGGAACCAAAATTACCCACAGGACATCTGTGCAACCAGGAAGTCTCAGATGATCTATGGACCTTGCGTGCTGCTCTGCCCAGCAGCAGATAGACGGCCTTGTAAGTATCTCTGGATCCCTCCTCCAATCCTTGCTGTGTGCTGGGACTGGGAACAGGGGCCCAGGCTGCAATACTATGCCTCAAAATGGGGTACCACAGCCTAGCGTCAAAGGGAGGTTGCTGCATTTGTTTCCTTTTTCAGTTCTGAGCCAAAAGCCACCCCTTTTGTAGCATACATTACAGAATGCACGAAACATTAGAGCCAGATGCTATGAACTCTGGGTGAAGTATCTACCGCTGGAGCAGAGTCCTTGAAAATCGTATTTGCAATATATAAATACAATGCCAAATTTGTACAAGACAAGAGCCAAACTGTTGTTAATTGCAACATTAGAAGACCTCTTTGCAGATATAAGAGAGACGCCTGTGTCAAGTTCTGATTTTAGGCAGTCAGCAAATCAGGAGGAGAAGTGAATTTAGTTCCTACAGTGATTAGCAAGGCTAGCGTGAGTCAAATAAAATGCATGCAGAGACAAAAAATGACCAGTAAAGCAAATGAATTCTGGGAAACAGGGAATAAAGGAGGAGATGATTTTGAAGACTATGTGCAGTTTCAGTGCTCAGATACATGTTTTCCCTGTTCGTTATTAATAGAATGATGAGAGCATTGTGGTCTTTATGGTCCCTAGAGGAACGCGCATAACATCCCATGTGTGCTTAATGTGGCAGAAGGCATCAGATAAAGAGACAGGAGTTGTTCTTTACATGTTTCAAACCTGATTCTTAGTTAGCTGTCTTCCCTGAGATTGTGAAGGGTAGCGCTTTCTTTCTTCTCCTGACCATAAGTGTTTAAAACTCAAAAAGTCCTTATGCTCTATGTAATTCTCATAGAGAATCTTTGGACATTAGAAGAAATTTTGGAGGCACAGAAAGATGCAGTGCATATTCAAAGAAAGCAAGCTAGTCTTTAAGCAAAGCCTCCTTAAAAAATCATCTTTGAAATTCTTTTTACTGTCCAAACATTTAAAAGAATCACAAAATCATAGAATGGTAGGGGTTGAAAGGGAACTCTGGAGATCATCTAGTCCAACCCCCCGGCAACCACAATATGTTCATTGTTAGAACATAAAAAGTAGACTCTTTAATTAAACTACATTTTCTTTAGTTATTTGATTAATTCCTTTAAACTAATTTATGTGGAGACCTATCTTTGCAAGATAAGACACATATATACGCAAGACACTATTACTATATGTTTTAAAATAGGCCTATCCTTTTGTATTGCTTGTATTTTCAGCAGACTAATGTAATGTTTATATTTAAAGGCACCTTTCTTATTTTTCGTGTATGTTTCATTTTTTTACTAGAAATAGCTCTTGAGGTTTTTTAACATAGGCAATTCAAAGCTATACAAAAAAAAAATCCAGATGGAATATCCAGATACTGCAGTTAATGGAAAAAAATATTTTCTTTCTTCCCATTGAGAAAACATTAGCTGCATTCTCATAACCAAGATATCAGCACAAGAATCTAAGGATTTCTTGTCATTGAAATGGTATTACCTCATCCATTAAGTACACTGAGTTGTCAGTGCAGGTGTGTTTAAGGGATCTGGTGGAATTCCCTCACCACTTACTAAGCCAAAGATTAGTTCAACACTTGTGTCAAAGAGAGTAACATTGAGGCCACTCTAGCTTTTCAAGCTAGAGGTTGTTCCAATGCACTGCTCCAGCAGCCAGAAAGATGTAACGAAGAATCACATCCATATCACCTTTCCTCTTCTGGAATCAGATTTACTTGTCTACATAAGAACTTGTAATATAATAACATGTAATGTAATTTAATACGATATAATATGAAATAATAGAGTATAATATAGTAACAATTAAATATAGCATTGTTGAAGGGTTATGAAATCATACAGTGAACTTTCTACCTTTTTCTGATATTGGGAGACTATTGGCAGGGTTGTCATACCTTTTTCTGATGAGCTTTATGTCCTCCCTGTATTATCCTGCATAATACAACACTGTGTCTCATCTACTATGGTTGGTTGAACTATTGTTCTTAGAGTGTTTTGTAACATATCTACATATCAGAGAAATAGACCTCTTTACAGTTGACCTCCACCAAATACAAAGGTGAGATTTATGACCGTGCAAGACAAGATTCCTTCTAACTGTCTTATGACAGAGAAACTTAATCTTCCAGGATGTATGGACATAGTGGCAGACCTCAGTATCTTCTGAATAACGATTAAAATACATGCATTTGACTAGGCTTTTGCACTCATTAAGTAAATATTTAAAGAAAACTTTACAGATAGTCAAATGTTTGGGAAAAAAACCCAAACACCTTACTATGTCCTCCTTATGGAAGGCATGGATATGATGTCAAGGCAACAACCAATAGTTAAGGTAGCTCTCAGTTTTCCAAGAAAACTTAAATATAGTTCACTTTTGCAATTTACCACCAAAAGGAAAGGCAAACCCTTCAGTATTTATCCCTTATTAGACTATCAAATGTAACTGCAATGACGCGGAACTTTGCATACTTTTGACTGTGTGTGCATGAAGCCATTATAGAAGTTCTCATACAGGGGGTCTGCTAGTACCAGTAAAATATGAAAAATATCACTCCATTTAAAAAAAAACATGGGAAAAATACAATCAAAATTGTCTAAGCAATATTACCACGTAATTAGATTCTTTGGCATAAACTTAATACATGAAATGTCCCCATTTCTCATACCATTCTGTGTCTTGATTGAGGAAGGAATTAAAAGACCAGACTTTTTCCATTGCTAAATTTTCCATTGTGAAATTTGATGTGTTCATGACTGCAGAAACTCTGTTAATCAATAAATCACTAGACAACTTTGATTAATTAACTAGTCAACAGCTTATAAGACAGCTCAGTCAAACCATCTGCATTTCCCTTTGTCCTTTGTGACTTTTCAGAGAAGTAAAATGTGGCCATTTCTGTTCCCAGATTGTTTGCTTTAAATATTCTATGGAAGAATTATAAATTACTTTTATTTGTACTTCAGTAGCAACTAACAGCTTCCTCTAAGCTCCAGGCTCAGTTTGTACCAGATTTTACATGACCCCTTTTGAACAGGCCAAGGCTTTGGGGAGTAAGAGATGCATAGTAATTCCAGGGATGTTTTCCTGTACCCCTGCACAAGCCTGGAGGCAAAGGCAGCACCAGAGCTTGGATGCCTAGAGTCCTCACCCAGTGTCTTGCCAGCCACAGTGCCTTTCCTGCATGAAAATGCAGAATTCTCTGGTCTAAGGAAACAGCATTGTTTTCAAAGACAATTTGACAGAATGAGCTTTTGTGCAAAAGGAACCATTTTATTAGCACTCTGGGTGGGATGTCATCCACCAAGAGGATGTCTCCCATGGAGCCATCTGACCTGCAGTTAAAGGTTAGGTGCTGCATGCAGCCATCCTCCCAAAGTCAATGCCCCAGTCCCTTCAGCAGGGATGAATAGGGTGGTGGAGGTCAGTAGCAAGCAATGCAGATGCACATGTGGTAGGTAACGGCATTTTCCCCTCCAGAGAAAAATAAAATTTGCATGTGTCTTATTCAACACAAAATAATTATGACTTTGAACATGGCTGGATTCTAGATTTGGTTAAATCAGTACCATTCTGATGCCTGTTACAAGACATGGATCCTGCACAAGGAGACAAATATAAACTGTATCTGACTTCTCATCTTGATGTTCCTGTTGAGCTACCTCAGATTTCAAAACTCTTCAAGGATGCAGCTAGGAAATTCTGTAGTTATTGCTACTGACACATATTGTTTACTATACTGATCAGGATCAGGCTCTTCTGTTACCTGGTGTTTCTTGCTTTATTTCAAATTTAATACTTTGTCTTTCACACAGCTGACATTTCCAAGCTCCCCTGATCAGGCGGCATTTACAAACTTCCTCCTGCTCTTAAGGCCAGAAGAAGCCTCTGAGCCACCCTCCATGCCTGGAGCATTCATGCTCCCATAACCTTTGAACTTAGACTGCACAGGGTTCTAGTTTATTTAAATATGTGATTGCTACCTGTGCTCTTACTTCCTTATATTGATTCCACTTCCTCTGTATCCCTCCCACTGTTTTCATGACTGTTCCTCACTATAAGCCATCTCGTCCATTTCTATAATTCTCCTTTGCAAACCTTTGTTGCAAAATGAGATGACAAAACCAGGAAATGTTTGGATTACCTAGCAGACAGAAATTCCAGTATCTTGGGCAGATCTGTTGCTAGTCTTTTCACTTCTGACAAAACAGGCATGAGTTTTCCTATCATTTGCCAGAACACGTGAGAAATAAGGTGGAAAGCATGATGTGTTTCCCCAGGGCACAATTAGTAACACAATTTGGTAGTCGTTAGCCAGAACACCATTTGAGACTTTGATTTCAAATACCAGATAGCTCGGTTTCCATCTAAAGCAGCCAACAAACAAGCAAACCGGAAAACATTACCCATGATGCTTTATCTTAATACTTTTACTTACCTCAGAAACAAAAAACAGAGGCCACAGAGCAATATATTGGAAAAGTCAAACCATACCAACCTTTGAAGAATCACATACAAAATACTATTTTAAATCAAAAAGTATGTGTGTTACACTTTGGACCAGGTTGCCAGCTGATGTAAAACAGTTCAGCTCCTTTAATCATATGGGGTTACGCCAATTTACATCAGCTGAGGATCTGTCTAATAATAATATGTGAAGCAGGGCTTCACCACATACTGTATTGAATGTTGGAAAACATCCTGTACTTAAATACATGCAGCTATTTAACTCGGAGTATGGGACTGGCCACATTGTTTGACATAAGGGTTAGTTTTCAGATAGTGAAATTTCAGTTGCCAGGTGCCAGAGGCAATTTATCAGACACTCATAAAATAAAGATCAAAAAGCCCATCAGTCTCCCACTGCATCTGGGATCTAGGAAGGAACACTTACAGCCCCCTATCCTTTAAACAGCTCTCACTTAAAGAGCTCACTGTTTATAATAACAAGAAAAGGAGAAAGGGGTCAGGTCAAAACCAGCAGAACAGCAGGTGGTGTTATAAAGTTTTTTTCCGCAGTTAAAACTTTTGTGAAATTGTAGTTCAAATGTACTCATACAAGCCTGTTTCATATTTTTAATTTGTATTTTTACATCATTTTTGGCTATTGGAATACAAGTCATAATGACTTGACCTCTTTTTCTCTGCCGTTTACTCCAATATGTTACAAAAATAATCCTGAATGATTTCCTTTCATGCTTCCCTTTTTGACTGAGAGCCCTTGTTACACACTACTGAACTGGGGTTTTAGATCCAGAACCAAAATTCCTCCAAAGTTCAAAGGGGCTTCTGAGCAGTGTTCCCATTCATAACCAGCTTAGCTGGAATGGTGCAAGATGAGAAGTTTGGATTCAGATCTGAACCTTACTATTATTTAATATTTAATGCGCACTCACACTGTGTCTTTACTACAGTCAGAGATGTGAACCTTGCCTTCTGAAAATGTCAAGGCTATGGTGTTGCTCTCAGGTCTCCTCATTGGGAGAGGAGAAACATTTCCCCATGTTCAAAGAATGTATCACATTCTGATTTGAGTCCATGTCTTAGCACAGAATCACAGAATGGTTTAGGTTGGAAAAAACCTTTAAGATCATTGAGTTGAACCATGAACCTAATGCTGCCAAGTCCACCACTAAACCATGTCCCTAAGTGTCACATCTACACATCTTTTAAATACTTCCAGGGATGGTGACTCAACTACTTCCTCAGGCAGCCTGTTCCAATGCTTGACAACCCTTTAAGTGAAGTAATATTTCCTGATATTTAGCCTAAACTGCCCCTGGCACAACTTGAGGCCATTTCCTCTCATCACTTGGTACTTGGGAGAAGAGACTGGCCTCACTACAACCTCAGGCAGTTGTAAAGAGCAATAAGGTCTCCCCTTAGCCTCCTTTTCTCCAGACTAAACAACCTCAGTTCCTTCAGACGCTCCTCATAAGACTTGTGCTACAGTCCCCTCGGCAGCTTCAATACCCTTCTTCACACATGCTCCAGTGACACCTTTCCTCAGAGTCAATATATCCAGTCCCAATTAGGTAAGAATTAGCCACACATGCTGACAGTTGTCATCAAAAAAATCACAGGAAAACATCCCTCAAATGAGAAAAAGATAAGGTACACAGTTATCCCAGAGGAGTCAGTGAGTATCCCATGAAAGCCTTGTCTCTAGTCTGCAACTGAAAGTGATGAGCTGATAATTTTGATCTACAAGGTCTGACACACAAAAAAAAAAACCAAAAAAAAAAAAAAACCAAAAAAACCCAAAACAATACTAACCCCATAACTTGGGAACCAAGAGTACGAGGGGAGATAAAATGATGGTTATAGAACATGTTCTAACTTGCCACAGTGAGACAGGCTGAATTCAGATATCGCTTCACTCAGAGCAAGTGGATGCATGTTCAAATATAGACGTTTTCTTACTCTCAATCTGAAAATGTCATTGTGCACCAGTCCACAGCACTTTACCTGTGAAGCACTTTTTAGCTAATAATAACATCACTATGCTTGAGAACCCACCCTATTTGCCAGACTTGGCTCCTTCTTCCCAATGATCAAGTTGCTGCTGAAAGGAACTCATTTTTTGTTTGCAGATGTGAAAGAAAAACCACAGAGATCCTCAACAGCCTTTCAGAAAATGAGCTATGGAATTACTTTGAACACTGGCAGCATAGTATACTGTGTGTTTACTTAGAAAGGAACTATTTTGAAGGTGATCATTGTTGATTTTCTTAATTTGTTAAATAAAAAGAGTTACAGGCACAGTCTTGGGGTTTTTTTGTGTTGGACCTCATACTAATTAAAATACAGCATTGCCACTGAGAAGACAAGATCAGAGATCTCTCCCTAACATACTAAACACCTTTATGAAGTACGAAGCATACATATCTCCCAGAGACCTCAGCATTCCATGGCACTGAACACACTGGAGCAGAGGAAATGGAATTTGCCTTGACTAATTTTAAGCCCTCAGTTTAGCTATCTGCCCAGGCTCTGAGAAGAGTAAATTGAAAGAAGAAGGTATCTAAATCAATATCCTAACTACAGTCCAACTCAGATATTTTGCATCATTCTCTATAGGTGCATCACTCAGCCTTAGAAGCCTCAGCTCCCACATAATAAACCTAAATTAAATCCTTACTACAGGCAAGGTGGATGACCTTCCTGACACAAACACAGTCTTCTGTGGTATGTGCTGTTTTCTCAAGCATCTTTTCAGAAGTTTTCCCTGTTGCGGTTATCTCCACTGAGTCTAACAGTTTCTTCACCACTGCATTGATTAATGATCAATCGTTTGGAACAGAAATGCCTCCAAGTTCACAAATACAGTGCTCATCATTTTTCAAAAAAGTAAATGTTTCTCAACAATTACTGCACAAAGGTATTGAAAAATCATGGGAAAGAAGTGGTGTGTCTTGGCATCAAAACTAGAACTATTATTATTTGCTGGCAAATATAACTTTTTAATAATGACCACAATATAGTTACTAGACATCAACATCCCCCGAGGCTACTATCCCCTAATTTTCTGACTGCTATCAAGCTTCCTAAACACCTTGTCCCAGAAATCATTTTTCTACTCCAAAACATGAGTCAGGTCTCCCATCTGTTTTGGACATCCATTCAAAAAAATGCTTTTTTGGCCTTTATCCCAGTCACTGAATTCTGTGTGGTATCCAGTATAGCCTATGCATTATTTTGAAATGCTGTAACATTGACCATGTTATCTTTGCCTTATAACTGTGATCCCGTAGAGCTTTCCTTTGTATTTCCAGCATTCATTTCCCAGGCAGTTTTATAGAAATGTAATGAGGTGCTATTATTAAAGCCTATTAACTTATACAGGATTGTTGCCTGATGAGAACTCAATTTTATTTTCCTTAAGCAGCAGGCCAGATTGCAATCAAGTGGTTTCTCCAGTGAGTATCCCAACAAATTAATCACCCTATTTCTTAGTCTGAGATAATGCCACAGTACAGACTAGGCCAAAACTTTCCTTTTTTTTTGAAGTTCCAGCAAGGACATATTGACTCTTTTCATACTAATTGGCTGTAGTAAGGTAATTTTTTCCTTAATTTCATTGTTTCTTCTCTTGATTTTCAACTTTACTCACAGAAATAACACTGAGATATTTGTAGATTATGCTGAGCTCACAGGTTTTGATTAAGGTTTCTAAATAACTGAATAATCTCTTTAATTCATCTCTTCTACCACGAGTAGCATTAGGCTCATGCAGCATGTATAGGCAGGAGACCACACAAAGGAGGAGGCTTTGCATTCCAGGCCACCATCTCCAGGGGCCAGGCCAGAGCAAGGGCTGCCAGAAGGTTAGATGGGTCCCAGCTCCGCCCCGCAGCTGTCAAATCCCTCCCCCGCACTGACAAAGCAAGATTTTCCCACCCTTCTCTGACCTCCAGAGATGTGCCAACTATGGAAACCTGCCCAAAGCACCAAGGTGTTAGGCGTTTGTGTTAAAAAGAGCTGGAGGAGGAGAGAGATCTTGCAATGAAAGCACAAGGTTGTCTGGCTTCACTTCCTAGCCCTGTTGTATGTTGCTTGGGTGACTTTGCATTTTACTCCTTCTATTTCTAGTCTGTTTTGACTTTGTGTTTCAAAAAGTGTTAGGAGAGAACTTCTAGTTGTGATTAGTGGGGAAATATGGCAACGAAACTGTGCTCATGTCACCAGTAAATAGTGCAAAGTTTTAAAAAGGAGGTGAGCTTTTCAGTATAAGCTAGGGAATGCAATCAGCAGGTTTATTGTGAGGTAACACAATATATTTTGCAAATATGAATAATTCAGCAGCTAGGATATGTGATTCTGCTCTTACTCACCAAAGATGATATTTCAAACATACTGGGCTCCTGAGAAAATATTTTCAGCCTGAATCATCCAAAGAACAACATTTTCTGGCACTGTAGATATCTCATGAGATTCCTTAATTCATATACTTGTGAGTGTCCAAAATGTACAGATTTTTGGAAAGCTACTTTCGTTGAACTGGAATTCATCCTAAATTTCCTTGGCACCCATCTAATGATATCTGAGGTGATTTAACAAGCATTTCACAAATACCAGACCTAAGAGAAATGCACTACTTCAAGTTGTCTCAGTGGATAAGAAGTTAATAGGATGGCAGAGGGACTCTTTCCTAGCAACCCTTTCAGCCAAGGATCCAGTAAAATTAATGGAGCAGTCACTGTAAAGGAGGCTTCTAAATTTCCCATGCAGTCAATGGTGAAATATTTGTGGCTTTGAAGGTTTCTATGAAGAGACTCAAGCTCCCTAATTTTAGGCAAAAGAGAATGACACAGGTTAGGAAGGCAGGTGAGACCCATCTTACCAAAATGACCTAGTTTTATGAAAGGACATTGTATGATACTGAAGAGTACTGCTTTACATATGAGTTCTCCTATCTGTTTTTGACTTGGCTTTGCCCATGCATCTCCTTAGACTTGTTAAGAAGCCAATTCTGAACAGAGCATCAAAAACCTCAGATTATCAAATTTAGATCTTTATGAATTTCCTGGATGCTAAAGTCAGAAAAGATAATTATGATCATCTTGTAGGTTGTGTAGCACACTACCTACATTTTCTCTCAAAATATTTTTTATGACAATACAGTGAATTCTTAAGCAATTAATTTTTAAATCAACACTTTAAAACTCCACTTTTTCTTAGCTCAGCTTCTCCAAGCTTCCAGTAATTGTAGCACAAATCAAGTTTAACATCCTATTAATTTGAAAGGCTATGACTTAAAACAGAATGTGTGAGTATACCATTTTTATGTGCAATAGTGTGCCTCTAGATAGCAAAGTATTTAAAAGTATATAAAAATTGACATGTCTATTTCACATGTGAAACCTGTCATTAAATGAAGTCAACTACTCCTTTTTGCTATTCAAAATTCTACCAATTCCTCCCTGTACAAGCTAGGTTAAGGTCCTGGCTGCTTCCTTCCACTGGCTTGGCAATATTCTCATCTCTAGCTTTTCTACTCATTAAAGTATAGATAAATTCTCTTTTCCTTCCTGTCCCTCTCTGCCCCAAATCCCTTCAACAGAATGTAAGACATGTCTTATCATGTCAGAAGCAAGTTCCTTACTCACGTCAACCAAAACTCTGGAATACAGTTCCCACCTATCTCTAAAGGTTTCCCTCTGTCCATTCCCACGGTCTCTCTCCAAGCACCATCCAGCCCTTTAGTCTATTTGCTCCATTTGGCTCTTTTCCTGCTCCCTGTGGTCCTCAGGAGCTGCCAGCTGGCCTGCTCTCTCTCCTTCCTCAGAAAATTAGATATCATTGTGTCCCCGCTACCTAATGTGGAGTCAGGTTCATGTAATCCCATCTCAGCAGGAAAGCTCTAAGCTCATCTTTTTTCTCTTACCTCACTTTTGACATGATTTCTGGGGCCAGACTCTGGCAAAAGGAAATCAAAAGTTGTGTGCAGTTCTGACTAAAGGCATAATGAACTGGCTTATGGACATCAGCTGCTGCATGGATCCTAAGTTCCTTGATGGTTTTATGAACATATCACTAAATGCTGATTTGCCTGTAGCTCAAAGTCTTCAGTCTCTTGTTTGGGAAGCAGAAGCATCTTAGTTCTACATAAAGCTAGTGAAAAAGATTCCAGAGCTGTCATGAAAAATTTGGAAGAATTTTCTGAAAATATTGCAAGAAAAATATTTAATAAAGAAAATCACAAAACCTTGCCTTTCTCCTATCATAGCACTCTAGAGTCAAAATTTGCCATGCAGTTTGTAATGTCTGAAGTAGACATTGATTTTTTTTTGTTTGTTTCAGAGTGTTAATACCTAGTTTAAAAATTGCCAAATGTTGAACTTCTAATGATACCATTATTTAGTTTTTCTAGACTAAGGGAATGACTTTTCTCATATATTATGAGAACTAATCATTATGGGAAGAAAAGGAAAATTTGGCTACTGAACTAGAGGAACTAATGGATTCATTACTTTCCTGGAAATGTTTCCTTTTAGTTGGCTAATGTGCATTATGACCTAATGATAATGCTGTGTGTGCCTATATGGAAGGGTTGACCTCTTTTTGTCTGTTCTCTGAGCAGACAGACAAAATCTATCTCCATTTCAGACACCACACAGAACGTTAGTATGTTTTAGCACATATTTACACTAGAACCGGGTACTAGGACAACTCTGTAATATCCAAATTGCAGAAGGGTCATGTCTGGGCCATTCAGTGTACATTTATATGGACATACCCACACGTAAAAAGTTCTATTCTTTGAGTAACTTTCTCATCCTTTCTGATTAACTACACAGGAAAGTTGTCCTCTTAGAAAAATCATTCTCGAGTCTTCTTCTGGGAGTGAAATTCATTTAATTAGTAAATAAAAAGTAATTTAATATCCAGTTACCCTTGTGACTTTCTCCAAGATGGTGTTCTAAACCTGTGTTGCATTTTTTCTTCTGTTCTGACAGAGGCAGTTCTTTATTACTTGCACCAACATTGTTTTATTTTTGACATCCATGATATGTTGGAGGGCTCAAAGAACTCAGTTCAGTCTTTTCTTATTCCAAATCTGAGAGGAAAATTTATCTCATTATAGAAGTGGTTCCTCTCCCTTCTTTCACTCCCTCCCTTCACTAGCACAAACAGAGGAGAGGAGAATGATGGAACAGGAAAATTACTGTATGATTATTACCATGTTCTACAGGGCTTAAATGGCACTACATGTCCTGCAGAGGAAAGCACTCCAGGCCTACAAGACTTTTTACACCTCCACCCTTCCTAGTTTGAAGCATCACTGTGCTTCATTGAGGATAAAGGGTGAAAAAAATACTTAAAAGTTATTTCGGTGCTGAATTTCTTCTCTCATTACCAAATCACACAAATACACTGTGATGCAGATCCTGGTTATAATCTGCTTTGTCCTTCAGGTTCCTAACTATCTTCTAGAATAGGACCTCTGGGATCTGAGACTGAAACAGTATCATAGTTGTCATAAAGAAATACACTTTAGGGAAATTATTATGCAGGAGAACTGTTAAGCACAGGCTTCTGAATTCCTCTGTGTGTGTTGGAGGGGTGCACTTGTCTTTATACGTCAGCAAATATCTGAGATTAAGTATAGGACATTTAAGTTTTTTGTTATATTAAATTCTGAAACAAGAAATTAGAATAAGCTACTATGTGAAAAGCTGCAGGCTTTACTAGCTGGTTTGGTCTCTGATTTAAACCATTTGTGAGTCAATTTTTTCTGGAAAATGCAGAAAGAAATTTTTATTCTGCTTGTTGATTGACCACCTCTGGCCCAGGACAGTAAATGAAATACAGTTACTCTTGGATTATACCCAGTTTCACCATCACTGATTGATCTTCCACTGAGAAATCAGCACAAAAGGCTTGTCATCTGCTACTGCTTGGCAGAGAGGAGATAGTAGTGTCAGGATGGGACCATTATGTGCTGAAGGCAAAAATAGACTTTTGAGAGCAACCCAGATTTAATGTTAGTTTTGTAATTCACCCATGGTGTTACATCCTTTATAGTTCTGAATGCTTCATTAAATACCATACATTGTTTAAAAAGCAGTTTGCCAATTTTTTTCCCTTTTCTCTTAAGTCTAGAGCCAGCAAACTAACTGCTTTCTAGACAACATAGTTTAACTTCAGCAAATGTACTAATGCTGATAGTGTCAAAGAAGAAACACGTCTCTAACAAGGACTGAGCAGAGGCTGCACAGCAGATAAGGAAATTATTTTTTTTAAATGAAGCCAGAGGAAAATGGAATAAAGATAAAAGAGTAATCAAACACTTCATACTTAGGTCTTTTTCCAAGTGACAGAAACCCACTGCATTAATGCAAAATCAACAGTACTACTGCACTAAGGGAAAAAGTTATCTTGAGACTTCTTTATCAAATTAAACATTCTAAGAATATGTTTTAATTAAAAACATTACTTCTATCTTTTACCAAATGCAATCTTCTATTTGGCACAGCTTTAATAACAAATGGCAGGTATTTAAACAAATGGGATTTTTGGTGTGGAAGAGGGATTATATCTATCCATTTGGTTTGTTTAGAGTGATGTCTATAGGTCTTACACAGATGTAGCAAGGAAACCGCACGTTTTATTTTGTGTTGATTGTTCTCTCCTAGACTTGATACCATATCGCACCAGCAGAAACCTGCTTATACAATACCACTCTCTCCCCCTTCTGGTAGGTAGAGCAAGGCTGGATGCAGCCCCAGGAGTGATGAGCACATGCAGAATTGTCCCTTCTCATATGATACAAATCGCATGTGCTGTGTTAATGAGGAGTTAGTTTCTTTTCGTTTTTCTCCCCAGACTTTCTTCCCCTCACTGGCAGGATTGGCCAGGCCGGGCATACATGGATAGTCTCAGGTCTCTTACCACCTCTGTGCTGTGGAAGCAAAAGACTGTCCTGAGGTCCTCTACTGCAAAAAAAATAGAAGTTTAGCTGCCATGCAAAGCATACATACTGATTCAAAGTAGCTACCCAGTTACTGCAGTAGTTCAACTTAAAATACTATTTTGGAGAAAGTATGGGAATTGAGATTTGCTAGATGTATCCCAAAGGAAAATTTGTCTGGTTTTAGACTGTGAAATACTCCAGCCTCTGGAGTATTGTTGTTCCTTTTTATTTCACAGAGTAAACACATTGCTACTCTGATATGCCTAGTCCATCAAATGTTAACATGCAAGAGTAAACTTTTATGGTTTCACAGATCAAAGGGCTGCATAAAATTAAGAACATGTATTAAATGCTTGCAATATCAGGAATGTAAACTTCTATGCCTAAAATAAAAATTCAGAGAACCTAGAGAAAACTTGGTAGAGATATTCTGCATCTTGAATTCAAATGAAGGCATTAAAATGGCCTGAAGTTGAATATGATACCTTTGAGTTTCATTCTGCTTCATGACATTTCTGGCTAAGACAAAGAATAAACCACTTATAGAAAATGATATTTTGATTCTGACTTTGCAAAGTGAGTGTCTGTGCTTAACTTTATGAACAACATTTTTGACATCTGTGGGTGTAGTGTATAATGGCTTGTCACACACTGGATCTGTGTGACTTACTTATGTACTTTTTTGCAAAGCACTAAAAACAGTCACTGGTCTTACATGTGTAGGTTAGATTTCATTCTAACAGATTTTTTTAATACCTGGATATACCATAATATAACATTTCTCCCTTGTAACTGAAAAACATAACTTCTTCAGCACTAGCTGCTATACTTCACATGCATATATTGTTATTAGCTTCCTGTGGACTTTAAAACGTTTGATTTCTCTCTCTCTTGCCTACTTAGCAAGATTAAAGGCTTAAATATTCTGTTATACCATACTGTACCATACGTTAAGAGAAAAGACTAATTTTGGCTGCCTACAACATTCCAAGCCCTATTTAAATATTAGCAAATAGCTTAACTTGTATAAATGCTTAAATCTGCAGATGTAAAGCTTTCACTAAAAAAGTCCTTCTGAAAGATCTGCCATGCTCCAGGGAGATGTACTGTTTTTTGGTGGATTCCTTGGCAGGGGTTACCTTCACATCCACTGAATTTCACTTAGGAAGAGATTTATACAGCTCCCCTAACCACATCATTCCAATGGTTAAAAAGCTCACAATTAAAGCAAATTTATGTTTTTCACTTGCTTAGCTCACAGGCAACTACAAGAAAATGCTTCCATACTTCTTGTATTCTGTTTCACTTTCTAATAAATAGGGCCTTTATGAAGGTTTTCTCTCTGCTGTGTGGGACAAGCGCAACACTGAGAGATAAGCAGAATGGACGACATAAGGGTTGTCAAATTCTCTTATCTATCCAGAGCTGGAAGGTCAAATTAGACATCAGTTCTACAATAAGAAGCATTCTTAGTGTGAAGACAGTTAATCAGTACAGATAGTAAGAGGAGATGATCACATCCCCATCAACTGGAAGAGTTCAAAACCTTTTCACAGTGTGTTTCCAGGTGGCTGAGGGGCATAAGGTTAAAAGCATTAAATTAAGGGTTTATGGTTCTGCTTCAGTAAAGCTCCATTTTTACAGTATTTGGGGGTAGGAGCTGCTGGTAGCCAGCAAAATGTGTCAACTGCTCTGGGCTCAGACAGTGGCTGTGTTTCAATCTCATGCTTCAGTTTGTTGCCTGAAGAAATCAGATTTCCATCCCAATTAACATCTTAAAGAGCTCTTCTGTTGATCTGCTCAGTTTCTGTTTACCTAGTAGATTTTTATTTTGCGTTGTTTGGTTTGGTGCATTTCTCCCCCCTCTGTGAAATCACATGTTAGCTGCTGCTGGAGATGTGGCAACCTTAGGACAGAGCAGCGTTCTGTGACTATGCAGAGGATTCCCTCAGCCAGCTGGTTCTTCTGCATGAAAATTAATATCTAGCATTCTTTCTCAGATACATATAAATTCACAGATATTTATATATATTTTCATGTATATATGGCTGGATCAATGGGCCAAGGTGAATCGTATCAGTTTTAACAATGTCAATTGTCAGGTCTTCCACTTCAGTTACAACAACCCCATGCAATGCTATAGGCTTGAGGAAGAGTGGCTGGAAATCTGTCTGGTGGTGAAGGACCTGGGGGTGCTGGTGGACAGTCGACTGAACATCAGCGAGCAGTGTGCACAGGTGGTCAAGAAGGCCAAAAGTAACCTGGCTTGTATCAGAAATGGTATGGCCAGCAGGAGCACATAAGTGATTGTGTTCCTGTGCTTGGCATTGGTGAGGCCACACCTCTAATATCATATTGAATTTTGAGCCCCTCACTCCAAGAAAGACATTGCGTTGTTGGAGTGTGTCCAGGGAAGGGCAATGAAGCTGATGAAGGAGCTGGAGAACAAGTCTTATGAGAAGCAGCTGAGGAACCTGGGGTTGTATAGTCTGGAAAAAAAGAGACTGAGGGGAGACCTTATCACTGTCTACAACTGTGTGAAAGAAGATTGTTGCAAGGTGGGTATTGGTCTCTTCTCCCAAGTAACTAGCTGTTGGATAAGATGAAAGGGCCTCAAGTTGCTCCAGGGGATGTTTGGATTGGGTATTGGGAAATTTTTCTTTACTCAAAGAGTGGTAAAGCATTGGAACAGGCTACTCAGGGAAAAGGTGGAGTAACCATTCCTTTAGGTGCACAAAAAACATGTAGATATGGTACTTCAGGACATGGTTATTAGGCATGGTGGTGTTAGGCTGACAGTTGGACTTAATGATCTTGAAGGTCTTTCCCAGCCTTAATGATTCTATGATTCTATATTGGTGTTCTAAATTATAAACGTGTCATTAAACTATAATGTTTTAACAATTATAATTTTAAAGCAAGAAAGAAAAATATCAAACCTATGAACTTTATGGCTCATCCGTTTTTTTATTCAGTGACATTATTACTTAAGTACTCCTTTTTCCATATATATTCACTAGCTATTCCTTCTATATCTTAACAACATGCTGTATCTGCCATGCTGGATGATTGATCCAAATCTATCTCATATGTATGTATGGTACCATCATTATGGCTGAGATCATGTCAGCAATCACAGGATACCCATTAATTGCTGTAAAATTGCTTCAGTTTTTCACTAGAAGTCAATTTAAAGCTCTGCTTTGGAGCATAAACACATCTTTATAGATTTTTCTCTTAAAACTTAAGTCTTGTTTAATATGAAGTTCTGAGGGTAGGCAGGGGCCAATTGAATTTTAATGTGGCAATGAAAATATGTGTTCCACCATGCCTTGTAAGCATAAATCATCCTAGACAATGATCTACATCGGACAATGCGTATGGCAAGCATCAAGGAACTATTAAACTAGCTGCCTTTAAGAAAAAAAACACCAGTACCATCTGATTGTATTAGGTGTTGCATACAAATACTCATTTCGATTTTTAGACAGGAATTAGATACAGTGTACTGGTTCTTCTCTCAAATTTGTACTTCTTGGCTGTTAAATATATTCCAGCCCAGCCCAGATGGCCAAGAAGGCCAACGGCATCTTGACTTGTATCAGAAAAGGTGTGACCAGCAGGTCCAGGGAGGTTATTCTCCCTCTGTACTCGGCACTGGTGAGACTGCTCCTTGAATCCTGTGTTCAGTTCTGGGCCCCTCACCACAAGAAGGATGTTGAGGCTCTGGAGCGAGTCCAGAGAAGAGCAACAAAGCTGGTGAAGGGGCTGGAGAACAAGGCTTAGAAGGAGCGACTGAGAGAGCTGGGGTTGTTTAGCCTAGAGAGGAGGAGGCTGAGGGGAGACCTCATTGCTCTCTCTAACTACCTGAAGGGAGGTTGTGGAGAGGAGGGAGCTGGCCTCTTCTCCCAAGTGACGGGACAGGATGAGAGGGAATGGCCTCAAGCTCTGCCAGGAGAGGTTCAGGCTCTACATAAGGAAAAAATTCTTCACTGAAAGGGTCATTAGGCAATGGAACGGTCTGCCCAGGGAGGTGGTTGACTCGCCTTCCCTGGAGGTGTTTAGGGAATGGGTGAATGAGGTACTGAGGGGCATGGTTTAGAGGTTGGTGGGAATGGTTGGACTCGATGATCCAGTGGGTCTCTTCCAACCTGGTGATTCTATGATTCTATGTGGTAGGTCACCGTTTATCTCTCATCTGCCTGGATCAGTCTATTTGTATCCTTCGTTGTATATGAATCAACTACTATCAGACATTTCATCAGGCTACGTGAGGTGGCTCCAAGGAAGACGGGAGATGTGTTGATGAGTGAAAATTCATGTTTCTGACCACTCCTGAGAATTTTCTTTACAATTAACAGACACAGACACAAATTCTAATATCTTAGGAAAATAATCATTACAGGCTACTGCAGACAGAGAGAGATACAAACATACTTAAAATTACACATTAGCATTATACTATACGTTGAACAACTCTACACAGTCAGATTGTGTTTGAACTTTATGTGTGTAAGACTTCCCAGCTTTCTTACAAGTACTGAAACAGATTGAGGCACCCACTGCATTTTTTTTTATTAATTTGATATGGTCATTCTTGAATGCTCTACAAAAAGACCAGCAACTTTTCTTCCCATTTAAATTAATGATTTTAAAGTATCATATTTTTGCTCAGACCTGTGCCTTTACTATTCATTGCTGAACATGTTGTCAATTACTTGCGTGGTTTTCTGAATTTTATACCAATCCTTTACCCTTAATCATCTAAACCATGTAGTACTTGTGTTGGTAATTAATGATTTTCTTTGCTTAAAAAAAATGAATGACATCTACAGTCATGAGGTGGTCACCATGCTTGAATACACTGCCAAGTAAAAAAGTACCACTGGAATCTCAAAAGATCTCTCATATTTCAAATATCTAGCTGTATTGTATTCCCAAAAGGACACGAGATAAGAAGACCTGTCTACTGATTCAGCTAGGCATGATGTGCACAATAGAGGCTGATCAGAACAGGCTCGGCATTACTGTAGCAGCAGATGATGTTGCCAGAGGAGGAAAGCTCAAAGGGGAAAAGAAGGTGTACAGTACCACTTCTCACATAAAATTTTATGTGCTTCTTTCCAAAGCCCAAATGTGCACGCTCTGAGGCGCTTCAGAAGGACATTTCTATATGATGCTCTGTTTGAAGGGTCCAAACAGGACTTTCTTCCTTCCTGTCTTGGGAGAAGCTTGACCCTGAGGGAAGAAGCATCAAAGTCATAGGGTTTTTTTATGCCGAGCTCCTTTATTACATATGGCAAAGACAGAAATTTATCTAACAAAGGTCTCTTATGATATGATAAAGTCATATGAGAATCTTAGACTGAGATATTAGGATATGCTGTGCTGATCTATATCAGAACTGTGTCAACTTGCTGGTAATTTTACAGGCACTTTGGAGACACAGAGTGGGAGACAGATAAACAAATTGAGAACAAATATGGTTAGATTTTTTTTGACAGACTAACAGGCAATCAAAAGCAAAACAAATACTCCTGGTGATAAAAAAAGGTTTTGGAAACCAGCCATTCTTACCGTAATGTATGTGTAAGAAGTAGAACCTCAGAGTGGTTCCACTTCATCTATATACTTCCCACTGTTTTCATCACTGTATATCGTGATAAGGTCTTACCTCCATTTCTTCCAGTTTCCCTCTCAAACCCTTATGATCTCTTCTCCTTTTGTGGTTTTGTGTTTCTAAATTGCTCTTAGTCTTCTGGTAAAAGAGAATACCTAAATATATAACAGATACACCCATTCACCTTGGGATGAATGGTTTATCATTTTGGATGTCATCACATTCCTCACAATCACATGTTTTTCCCTCCAACACATATGGCAAGCAGCTGTGTCATACGGGCACTACTCTTACATTTTAAACCTAGGAGGCTTAGAAGTTGAAAACTGAAACAACAAAATAACAACTCTGACCTTTTCTTAGAGAACATTACTTTTAATCAATGATGAAGCAAGGAAGATCAATGAGAAACAGAAATTAGGAAGGAATAATATTTCCTCTGTCTGTCTTCAGAAGACTCTGTTCCAGAGGAAAAAAGATGCTATTAGCCCCAGAGCTGTGTCCAAATATGCTCAAGAAATGGCCCAAGTGTGTGACCCCATCTTCTCCAATTTGTATTGAAGAAAGAGAAGTGAATATATGCATCTGGCATAGTCAGACACCAGAGTGCTCTAAAAAGAACATCCAGTGTTTAAGTAGCACTTTTCATTCTGATATCTTAAAGCCTTTACAGGGATGTGTAAGATGTATTAACCCCATTTTACAAGACAGAAAAATGAAGATACTATTGAGTTAATTCACCTGCCCAAAGATAACCCTTAATTTCCCCTAGGGGACGGGATCAGATTTATGGTGATCCAAGAAGTTAAATCCTGTTCTTCCATTCACTTATTCTCCCACATTTCCCCACACCTGCATGTTTTACATTCTGTGGTGAGGAAGAGGCCATAGAACTGTCCAGGGCACCCTTCTGTTCACACTGCTGCTGTGTCTGGCCCTGTGGACTAGTAATGCCCCATGAACAGGAACATCAATGAATAAATGCAGAAGTGCTCAGCCTGTAGGAAAGCTTTAAAACACAAAAGTCAGATATTGACCTAAACTTTCTCTTTTAAAAACCGTGAGTAGAGACTGCCAAGACTGAAGAGATTGCAGGGACTGAAACAATGTTTTTACCTATAGCTCTTGGCACAAATTGCTCAATACAACAGGAAATCCTATCACAGAGCAACATATAGTGTAGTGCCTGGTTGCAAAAAGCTTCCTTCCCACTCACATGGCCATCAGGGCAGAAACATTTCAGCATGACTGCACAGGACATAGCAATCAACCAATGTTATATTTAATGACTGAGAAGCCTTCTTTCACTGCTGCTCAACTGAGATACTGGAAATTGCATTGCATACAAACCCTAGAATTAGCTCCTTTACTAATTTGCTCTGTTAATGCCATGCTTGCTTTATCCTTTCCTCCTAATGTACTGACTTTTGTCAGCTACAATAAAAAACCTTTTCTGTCGCTGAAATGGGAATGTGGTGGATGAGTATCTTGATGGATTATCTATCTGTTCATGCTGGAGCATTATTAATATATTCACATTTACTGGCAATATTTTTTTCTTTTCTCCTTTCTAAACTTCAAACATCTTCCAGTTCCAAGATACTTTAAACATCTTCCAAGATATACCTTCTGCTTACAGCAGTGCCCTAGCTGTGAAAATGCAACCTTCATTTATTTTTTTCTCAGTAAAAAAATTTCATGCTTTTTCCCTATTTTGTTTCAGTTAATAAGAGGGAAAAAGAAAAAAAACAAACAACAAAAGAAACCAAAAAACCACCCCAAAAACAACAAACAAGATACTAAAGAGTGAGCATAAGGCAGAACCATTCATTGCCATCACTTTTTGGGATAAGCAGGGAAGAGATTTAATCAGAAATTTTTCTCTATTCCCAAAACTTCCCTGCTACTATTTCCAATGGGGCTGTTCCTTATTAAGAAAATAACACATGTTGTTGCAGCTCACAGTGCCATAGGGATACATCACAGCTGAGCTGCTTACTCTGCTGTTCACATTGGTACTTTTAAAATTTAATATTATTTGTCCTGCTATAGCACCAGCAATTGCCCAGAGTCAAAAGCTTTTTGGAGATAGTTACAGGTTTGGAAGGTTTTATCCCTGAAAATGGAAATGCTGTGAAGATACACTGATGAGTTCACACATCTAGCCTTTGTAACGTAGCAGACCATCTTCCTGGTAGGGCTGAGATGAAGAGCTATCAGGTGGTGGAGGCCAGAATCCCTTCTTCTCCATATCAGTAACCATGAGATTATCCCAGAACATGGCAGGAGGCTTCCCGGTAAGTACCAGCATAGGGAAGAAAATCAAAATCTGAAACAGTTGTAAACTACTAGGATATCCAGCAGAAGTGCACAAATTGAGAAGTGCCAAGGACATGGACACTAACAAGATAAATGTGCAGAATATGCTTGCTTTATTGCTAACTCATCTGTGTTTCCCTTTTCCCCCTGCACATTTATTGCTCTTCGATGTTGTTTTCCAATAGCACTGTAATTTTTCGATGAATAGGCTGATGGGCCATAGTGTACAAATAAGAGTCCAGTGAAGCCTGTTTTTTGAATACTTCCAGATTTCTGGGTATATCCTTCCATTGTTCATCTTAATAAGCATGTAATACTGGGATGACAGAATGGAGCAAGGGCTAGGAGATGCCGAAGGGAAGTGTAGCCACCCAGTGGTCAGTCAGCCCTAAATTACACAATGCTGCAGGGAGCCCGAAGGATTTACTGTGAGTGATCCTTAAAGCTATGAAAGAGTCGATTTGCAGAAACAACACAAGATGCAGAATCAATTTACACTTTAATGACGATATTATCTCTTCCATGAGATGAAAGGAAAGACTTCAAAACTTTAACAGAAGTCATCCTATTAAGCAAGTCATCTGTGAGCAGGAAAAATACTAAACAAGAGAAACATGTAATTTTCCTATGATGTTGTTTTAAATTTATATTCTAGTAATATGAACAAACCCAAGCTGAGATCAAAGCCCAATGATCAGGGATAATATAGTGATTTCTAATGAATGGTAGCTTTGTCCTCAAAGATTTTAAAATCAGACAAAGAAGAAATTAAAAATCAGAAGTGCCATTAGTCCTCTAAATCAAAGAGATATCTGCCCACAAAGAGTTAGTGTGACTTCCAAGGTCACTGCAGGAAGCTGTGGTTAATCAATGAGGTGGATCTCTTTGTACTATATCTAGGGTCATTGTCACACAGCTTTATTTCCTACGCTGTGCATTCTGTAGAGAGAAATTCATTGATTTAAATTTGCATTGCCTTACATTTTTCAAGTAGCAATCAGGGA
The DNA here is from genome assembly GCA_033459285.1 of Clamator glandarius. NCBI lineage: Eukaryota > Metazoa > Chordata > Aves > Cuculiformes > Cuculidae > Clamator > Clamator glandarius. Next base: position 3,653,369 of record JAUNZM010000553.1, on the reverse strand, counting down.
AATCACAGGAGCTTGAGAAACTTGAAAAAAATCATATTAGCAACTCAGATATTGTGAAACAACTTTTCTTCTGGTCACAGAGAGACTGTGGCTAAATTTCAATATTTTTTTTTTAGGTCCAATACACAAGCATTGTACTTTGGGTTCCAGATGTCTTTGGGCACTGAACTGTGCATAAAGAATGTGATATCAACTGCATATTTCACAGATATGTCATAAGTGATTTTTGTAAAGTGCTTTCAGATGACTTTAAAAGATAGATCGTAAAAGACCAGAGAATTAACATAATGTTAGGACCTTTGGCCTCAAAGGACCATGACAGATAAAATTATGCATTGTAATAAAAAAAGTCCATTTTTATTAGGAATAGGCTGATAGTGTCCAGAGCTGCATTAGACTTGTAACTTAAGTTTGAGGGCAAATTGGACAAATACTCAGACATATTAATATTAATACCCTGAGACTGATTTCAAGGGATTCAGGAACGTCTGAAACAGAGAATAGGCCCCTTCCAGTATTGGATCCATCTGCTATTTCGATGATAAACATAGATACATAAAATAAAGTAAGGAGAGGTAGGATTCAAGATTCCATTCAGGTGATTTTTTTTTCATATTTAATTAAAAAAACCATTCCAGTTACTTGGAGTTTGCATGTTCCACAGTATTTCCAGCAAATCCTGGAAGCTTAATAAAATCCCTGTAGTCAATGAGTAGGCATGTAGAGTGTTGGCCTGCCTAGAGCAAAGTCTTCAAAAAAACCTGGTCATTCTTCTTGCAGTTCTGCTGTTGCTGAATGGTAAAATAAAACCCATCAAATCAGCCTAGATAATCAAGTCAGCATTAAGCCCTTTAAAAAATCCCTGCATCCTGTCTTCTTTAGAACAGAATTAGCTTGTATAATTGACATATTAAACTTCATTATTCTGGGCACAAACCTGTCTCTTATTATTATATTAAAACAGACCTATTTTGGGACATCTTAAGGAATGAAGAGGTGAACGATAATTTCCCTTGAAGTGTCTCCTTCTAGTCATCGATCACTGTTGGATACTGGCTGCTGGACTATAGAGACAATTGATCTGATCCATTGCAGCAGTTCCTTGTAGTTTTCTTCCTAAGATATTTTAAGCAGAATTTTCAAACTGAAAAAATCTCCTTTTAGAAGGAAGAGGTAAAATACATTTAAAATTAGTTTAAACATATTGACTTTTTTTTCTCTCCTATGGTATTCCTAGTAGGTAAGATAGTACTATTTGCTTTACAAAATTCAAAGGGTTCCTTCCATAGCTGAATTCTTTTTCTCATTTACATGAATGAATTCTCTTTACCTAAAAAGCTGAATGAATTAAAGCAGATGTTCTTGGAAAAGCTTATATTTTATATATACTTATCAAGCAGCAGAACAATCCTCAGGAACAAGTTCAGAGTCTTAGGAACCTATTCATAAACATCTATATTCCTTATTCAGTCAGCTTCTGATTTGTTGTGAATTCACTTAAGATGTGGTCTTCATTTTAGAGATTTAAGTGCTCTTCTGTAGTAAAAATGTCATGTGAAGCTTGAGAGGTGTAAAGAACAAGGTTCAAAATAGAAAATAGTTACATAATCATCATAAAAAAATGTAATAGTCAAAAAAACTGATTCAGTCTGATTTCCTATGGCGTTGGATTTCAGAAGTGGATTCTTTATACCTTCAGAAAGGGTTAACAATGACTGACACACCCTTTCATTCATAATGTTTTTACTCATAAGGCAGATGCTTTGACAATCACATTATAGCCTTCTCCTTAGACAGGACTCTCATACAGACACTACCTAAAATGTGTTGGAATCTTGTGTCTTTAGTAGGTCTACAGCTGTTGCATTTGGCTGCAATCAGACAAGAATTTCAAAAGCTTTCAGAGATACAAACAAATCATTCCATAACATTTGCTACTACCGGAGATAAATGGAAAACCAAAGTAAAAAAAAAAAAATAAATCAAACCCCATACAAACAAATAATAACTTTTCAAAGAACTTCCTGAGTTCTGGTTTGGTTTATGACAATGTTTGGTGGAAAATGGACTAATAACAGACTTTATTTGTCATAGTCAAAGTTCAAATAGACAAGTGATGCCCTTCTGACTGCTTGTAGAAACCATAATCTGCTAACCTTAAAGATTCAATTTTACATTCTGCATATCTCTGAGCAGTTTTTACTCATGGACAAAGCAGGTCTGACTGCAAGCACATCATTTGCTTCCAGCTGAGTCAAGAAAAATTTTTGTGCAAGTATACTTGTGCTGAGTTCCTGAATGATGTTAATCAGCCATCAGTGCTTCCTTAGTTGGGGCAATAATTAGAAGCGGGGACTGAACCATGATTCTTGGCAGCAAATAATCCAACATTTCCAAGCCAAACCCAGATGCAGCTCTAAATTTCACAAATGAGATACCCTTCAACAATGAGCACAACTAAAGCTTCAAGACCAGATTCACCAAATTCAAGGATTTTAAAATCCAGCTCTGTATTTTGTGGTTTGGACACCAGTCTCTTTCTAGAGATATTTTCAAACCTAAAACCTAGTAATGGGCAAGCAATTTCTAGTGTTTTTCTCCTCAGAAAGTATTTCTATCTGTATTTCAGCTGGTCAAATTATCCTATTTGAAACACATTTGTAATTTGCTGCAAGTGACCTGCCTGTGAGGCTTTATCTGATCATTTGCAGACACTGTTAAATAACAGCTTGTGCATGACTTTAGCAGATGGTTTAGCTAACATGTAATTTCTGTAAGTATATAAAATAACATTTGGAATAAGAAAATAGAACGGTCTAAAGATTCTCTCGTCATTTTTGCAAAGTCATTTGCTTCTAGCTGTTACAGCACAGCAGCAAAGAACCATGCAGTGAAAGTTCTGATAGGAGTAAGCTAAGCTAAATAATGACACTGTTTAAGTAATAGTCCAGAAACTCTACTAATGCATGTATAAAAACAAGCATTTCACAGATAGCAACCAAGGGGGAGGTCTTGTATTTCCAGATCGAGCAAAAGAGTTTGATCAGCACTGATTTGGTAATGGTTTTAAATATCTGCAGTCTCCAGAGAACATTTATTTAGACATAGTCATTGTTATAGCTGGTCTTTTAAAAATATCAGCAAATAATTCCATAATACATTTTCAGGAGATAACATATTTTAGGGGATATGTATTGTCAGAATTAAGAGGCAGGTTTTTTCTCAATCCAATGCTTGGATTTCATTTCAGATAATAAAGAAACAATAACTGGTTCACAGGTTATGTTTTTCAGGGTTTAGAGGGAGAAATATTCCAGAACATAACTTCAGAAGTAAGTAGTTATTCACCCTACACTTCATCTGTAACTGACTGAGGAAGCTGGAGGTCCTGGAGAGCAAGAGGCTGCACTTCAATACTATGTGGACACTCCACGGTGCCCCTTGCAATCCTGATCCCAGGAGGTGCACCCCAGGTGCCTCTATACAGCAGAGAAGAACTGTTTTGCAGTTTGCCCCATGATTATGCCCTCCAGGGAATAAACTGAAACGATATGTGATATTCTCTCTATCTGTGGATCTGCATTTCATTTGGAAGGAAATCCTGATGCACAAGCGAATGAAACACAACCCTTACTACTCCCCTCACAGAGCTGGAATGAGGCCATAGGGCTGCATGAACTGAGTCTGCAAGGTTTTGCTATGGGACCTGTCAGTCCTATCATGTTGTCTCAGCTGAAGAGCCCCTATGGGAAGATTCTGCTTTGAATTATCCTCTTGAAGAACATACCGCTCTCTGCCAACCATGGAGGAAACCTAAGAAGATCAGTTTAATGCGTTCAGAGTTAGCCTTCGTTATCACAGATTGAGCCTTTGTTATCATATTTGTTAATCATTTATCTTCTATTAATTGCATGTCACTTTGTTCAGCTAATATTAATTCTGCTGTGAACATTGACAAATGTCTTGCATGCAGATTTGTGGGTGTTCGGCATGTGTATTGATGAAAGAATATGTCATTCTCCAGAGCAAAATGAATATCTATATATCAAAAGGTTCTGCCAAAATGCCTCCTCAGATGTATTTTTCTTATATGTTGCAAACAACAAAAAGGGGATACAATTTGCAAAAAAATTTACAATTCTCATTCTATTATTTCTTTCCAGTATGCCTCTGCTCTACCTCCTTAAATTCCTCCTTTTAGTATTTAGGATACCGTAATTGCCCTGTTCAAATCTAAAGCCAATCCAATATTATTATTAAGTAGTGGGAAGAGCACTGCTCATTGATGTCTGTGATTGTGGCAAAAGGAATCCTCAATATTTTCAGAAAATGAAAAATAACAATCAATTCCTGCAAATAAAGACAAAGGTTATAAAACTACCAGGAGGAGAAGGACCTGGGGGTGTTGGTTGACAGTGACTGAACATGAGCCAGCAGTGTGCCCAGGTGGCCAAGAAGGCCAATGGCATCTTGACTTGTATCAGAAACGGCGTGACCAGCAGGTCCAGGGAGGTTCTTCTCCCTCTGTACTCGGCACTAGTGAGACTGCACCTCGAATCCTGTGTTCAGTTCTGGGCCCCTCACCACAAGAAGGATGTTGAGGCTCTGGAGCGAGTCCAGAGCAGTGCAGAGCAACAAAGCTGGTGAAGGGGATGGAGAACAAATCTTATGAGGAGCGACTGGGAGAGCTAGGGGTGTTTAGCCTGGAGGAGGCTGAGGGGAGACCTCATTGCTCTCTACAACTACCTGAAAGGAGGTTGTAGAGAGGAGGGTGCTGGCCTCTTCTGCCAAGTGACAGGGGACAGGACGAGAGGGAATGGCCTCAAGCTCCAGCAGGGGAGGTTCGGGCTCGATATAAGGAAAAAATTTTTCACGGAAAGTGTCATTGGGCACTGGAACAGGCTGGCCAGGGAGGTAGTTGAGTCACCAGCCCTGGAGGTGTATAAGGAATGGGTGGATGAGGTGCTGAGGAACATGGTTTAGTGGTTGATAGGAATGGTTGAACTCGATGATCCAGTGGGTCTTTTCCAACCTGATGATTCTGTGTGTAATTCTGTGTAAAGAAACTATCAAAACATATAACACTATCGCTGTCAGTCCTGCAGCACCCACATACATGTATGTTATTTTTAGGAATTGTTCCAAGCCTCATTTACCAGGGAAAATTTGCTGTTATAACAGATATATCAATGAGTCGGTCAGGCGCATTTTTGCCTTACTTTTCAAATTGCAACATATTGATTACTTCATACAATATTTTTTCACAGCAAAATGTTGCTTTGGGGAATGGATTGGAAAATATTTGCAAAAGTTTTTTGATATAACTGAAACTTTGTCTCCAGAAATGACCATTCAATGGCCCAGAATTACTTTTCATGGAGAATGATAAGCAACTGAAATCACAGAGTATATGTTGAAAACAACCAAAATGTTCCCATATTGCCAAAACAAAATATTACAGCTGACCTGAACCAAAACCATACTTTCTGGATTTACAGCCCATGATGGTCTTATATTTGACTTCTTTGTCCTGATTCAGGACATAAATATTTTTCCATACTGTTACATTTGGCCAGAATGTGAAACCTATTTCCTGCCTGTTTCTTTTTTACTACCATACTGATGGCAGTTCTCCTAGCACAATCACAGCTGTAAGATATTGGCTCTACTGCAACTATAAGACTGCTTTTGCTGAGATACTTTATGTCAGTTCCACAGACCCAAAAGATAACTGTTCTGCAAAACCAATGTTTTTGCCTGCTAGGATAACTGCAGATATATAGTTTTACACACAGTCACAGAAAAAAATCCCTCAGACCTAGCTTGTATTATGGTGTTAGCTATAAATTTAAGAGTAGATTTCCCCCTATTTGTATCAATGAATCTACTTCACTGGAAGCATTCCTATAATTCACCAAAGGGCAAAGGGTCTCTTGTGTCCCATGCGGGCAATTTTAATGTTAGCTATAATCCATATTTTAATACTTTAATATGGTGATAGGAGATGCACTAATACCATGGAAATGGTCTTAAATATCTCCTGTCCCAAACAATGCCATAATTTTTAGATATTAATAGACTTCCTGTATTCAGTTTGATAATTCTGTGTCCTATTCATAGTCCCTTTGTGACCTCCTTGTTCCTGGCTCAGATATTGTCTCAGAGCAGATAAGACTCCTTAAATTCCTTTTCTGCTTCACCACTTGGATGTGGGCTGGGCTGAAGAGGGACCACATACTGTATTCCTTTCCCCTAGCAGGGCACCCTCCTCTCTTTCCCAATCATGATGCTACAACAAAGGCAATTAGCCTTCAATGGGATTTCATGGCATATCTAAAACAAAAAACAGTTTGGAGGATATTCTTGTATTCAGAGGACAGCTGGCAGGGCACAATTCATGTCCGCAAATGTAGCAATTCTTCTCTCCAAAGGCAGAGTGGCTGTGTTGAAATAGTTTACTGAAAGCCACATCTGCCACATGAAATCCCATGGCAGGTCGGGATATGGCTGAGAAGAGCCCTGTCTGGCATGGCTCCATCACATCCAGGAGCATGCTGACAGGAAAGCACTACAGGTTATCATGGGATGGTGCCTGAGTCCTTCCCCAGCCTGGTATTATTTACTAGTGTGGACCTACCTGTCCAGCCCAACACCCTAACAACAGTGAGAAGAAAGGCAAATTTTGCTGGAAAAGGCTTCCAGGACACCCAGCCAGCAGACAATGACTTACTGACATGGGTATAGCAGCTGCCAGCCTGAAGGTTAAGCCCCAGAGAAGCCCCTGAAAAACTGGAGGGTGGGGGATTAGTCAACAGAGAACCACCCTTGCCTTTACTCCCAACCCCCATGAGAGCTGACTAAGCCCTCATTTAGAACATATAGCTAAGCTTGATGGTGTTCAGTATTTTGTTGGCATTGGTATTATGGAAGACTTCAATGGAATTATTTCACGTACTTCCTGAAATATTAAGAATGTAATAAATTCCAACCTGCTTGAATGAACATTGTGATTTTTTTTCTACTGGCTGAGACTTTTCCTTAAGTTTGCAGGGGCAAAAGAGAGTTCTTAGGGACTTCCTTAAGTTCCCTAAGTTCCCTAAGTTCCTTAAGTTCCCTAAGTTCCTAAGAGCAAAACTTATTTATTTATTAATTACAGAGAACTTGCTAATCAAGAGAGGCAGAAAGCATGAAAGATGGAAGAGAGAGATTCAGCATTTTTCATTTTGACCCTAGCATTGCCCCTGGACAAACCACTAAACAGTTGAGTTTGCACATGATATAAATTTCATAGCCCCTAGTGGCTAATGAGAGCTGCAGGATAATGAATCACATCATCACTTCAAAAGATAATATGTACAACCCCAATGTTTTCAAATTTCATAAAGATGACATTAGGGCAGCTGGAAACCTGCCAACCTTCAGAACTGTTATTGAGTTATATGCACAGTATCAAGGCATGACACGCATGGAGGAAAAAACAATGTTTTGCAGAAAGAGACAGAAACTGGAAAATAATACTTTAATGGATAAACAGACATATAGAGGTCCATTTTTTTTGTTCTGTGATATTTCACAGGCTGGCTGTGTCTTGTGCAAGATTAATTGGTCTCCTCCATGTAATGACCCTCAAAATGTTTCTGAGATGGTAGACAATTCAGTTTTCCTGTGTGTGTTTCAAACTTCTTGCAACTGGAAAAAAAAGATATCTGTGATCTTTCATGTAAGATCAGCAGTTTCGCACATTTGCTAACAGCTAGCAGCCCTCTGCATAAAATAAGTATATGACCTAATAAAGTTGTGTAAACATACTGTCGTTGAATATATGTAATAGCTATTATAATTCGATATATTCTGAGCTGTCAACAGGTTTTGGACTGGGCTCTGGGTGTTCCTACGTGGCAGTCCAAGCAGAGGCGGCAGCCAGCAGATGCCTGGAAGGCGCACTGCCAGCTCTCTGAGTGCTGGCTGCCGCTAGAAGAGGGAGCTTTTCAGAGGTGAAGTGAGTGATGCCCTGAGCATGTCTTATGGGGATGCTCGCATAGCCATGTGAATGAATGAACTGCTGTGTTTGGGCTTTCTGCGAGTGATACCTCTGCTTTGCTGTGTGGACATTACTAGCACTGAGAAGTCCAAAATGCCATCAGAGGCAAACATAGGAGTTGCAAGGAATACAAATTGTAATAAAAGGAGAGTTTTACTGACTAGTCTGAAAGACACAGAGTTTGTATTTGCCTATTTTTGTGTTAATATTACACAATTCTACTCCAACAATAACATTTTAGGACTTTATTTCAAAGAGAATCATGAAGAATAAGATTGTTCAGCTCTGCTACCCAGGACAGGCCCCATTTCCATATATCCCTGCTTTGCCTTTTTACTCAAGAAAAAAACTATCAGGAAAGCTAGAAAATAAATCATTAGGTTTTAGGTGCAGAAAGGGACAAGCTTCTTTTTCATAGTTGGTGCCAGAATCACTTCCACTTATGACCAGAAATTGGGAACTTGCAGCTAAATCCTGGCATTCAGTTTGCTCTTCCTTGTTTGCCATCAAAATGATGAAGGACTCAGAGAATGCTTTGCAATAAAGTTAACAATGAGGATTGCAAGCAACCTTTTAAATATAAAATAACTACATGCAAAAAAATCAAATATGGGGGAAAAAAGCAGAGCTTTTTTTTTAATCTACTCTTACTTCATTCCCACTCTGAATGGCTGCTTACAATTAGTGTTTACATGATATTATACTAAGTACTAAGGAAGGAAAGTTTGGGCCAAACTCATAACAAATCCTCTGTTATGTCATTGTGAAATACTTGATAATTCCTAATGCTTTTAACCATTAATCATTTTAAAGGGCTTTTAAATGGGCATGAAGTCCTTTGAGTCTTTTCCGTGTACAGACATTGGATCAGGGACCTTTGCTACAAATTACTTTTGTCTGGACTTCTACTACAAAATCAACCTGAGAAAAGTGAAATACATGACTGTTAAATTTTATTATAAGACAGAGTCATTATAACACATCATGGGAAACATTTTTGAGCTGTTCTATTAATAACAGCAGTGCTTGATTTCTTTGGTTTAAACTTACCTTTTTCACATTTTCTTGTGACATTTTCCAGATATAAATTGTTATGATGAAGAGTCATTCAAAGCAAGGGAAAAAACTGTAATTATGTTTCTCTTTTCTAAAAGAGAATGGGGCAGGAGGGGGATTATTTTACACAGATCAGTGAAGGACACCCTAATAAGGACTGGTCTGGAAAATTTCTTTTTATGACAATTGACTTATCAGCAAGAGCCATTGTAGCAAATCTGGAAATTACATAATTGCCAGAAACTGTAGATATTTGACTTGGCAAGAACCTTAGGTGTCTCTGATTTATTATTGTAAGAATTTGGCTCTGCAAAGATGAAGAAATGTTTAATGAAAGAACAGTAGAATACAAATGAAACAGACAGAGATCCTGTTTTCAGAGGCTGTATTTAACTACGTTGTTGCTACTACTGTAACACAAATAAGCTAAACTGAAAATGTCTGTGGTGGCAAACTGGCACAAAGATCAATCTGTATGAAAATACTAATTTCAACAGCTAAGCACTCATCTTGTCCTCTCGATTTCATACTATCCTTTGGGCAAGTTATTTGTGGGTCATTCATTTTATTAGATGTCATCCCTTTTAGCACAGGCACAACAAGAAAACTGTAAAGCTGAAAGAAACTTGTCAATGAGGGCTTGCATTTTTTAAATCTGTCCTTCACAAGGCAGTGAAGTCCTTTCAAGTACCAAAGTCTAAATGCATTAGGCATTATTAAATTCAAGAGAAATGTAGTTGCCTTCAAGATCAGAGTGGTGAAGTGGGAACACCAGAAGTACTTATTTTAGGTTTGGAGGATTTGCAGACCACAGCAATTCTGAAAACACCCATAATTATTCTCTGTATCAGAAGACCAGATCACTGCACAGTAGATTAAGGTGAATGTCTTTGCTTAAACCACTTGCATCAAAGAGATTTATTTTGGCAAACCCTCCAGAAGTAGTTTTCCCTTTGATAAAGTTCAGTCTCTTTTGCTGGAGAAATGCTGTTTCCTGAAAATGGATTATCATTTACTCTTTAATATCTCCTTACGTTTCTTGTGTTTATCTTACTACCTCATGGAGGAGCTGCTTAGAACATCCCATGCTTTATCTGACTTGGCATTTAATTGGGCGGCAGCAGCTGGAATCAATGCCACCACTGCTGCTCCTCACAGCCATTGTAAAGGGAAAGAAATCCTGCTGCAGCATAAGATTGACATTCCTATCTCCCAGAAGACACATGTGCTGGCACCACCATCATCCATTAGACTAGAAGTTTTGAGTCTGCTATCAGGCTGGAGCTTCTCTGCTGGCACTTGGACAAATCACTGTCCTGCCAGGACTCTGATCATCTCGGTGTTATGGAGGAGTGAAACAGCCCATTAGAAAAAATGTTACTGTTGCAGTGGAAACTGGGATGATATATTTCATTGTCAGGAGATTAGGAAGAAGTATGGCAAGAAGTCACATAAAACCACCTTGTTATCTCCATAATTTTTTTCAGGAGTATATACTGAATAGATGTTACTGGGCATGTTGGGAAAGGGGAGATATGCCAAAGGATCAGAGGCTACCTTTGCTAAGTGATTGAGACATCATTAACAATAAATTAATGTTGCTCTATCTTGCTCTTGCTCCATATCCATCCACCCTGATTTGTTAATGACTGAGGCCACATAGGCAAAGGTGTCTCCAGAGACCTGAATGCAGAATCTTCTGCCCAAAAACCTTGATCCTAGCATAAGCAAACTATTCAAATTAAGCTTTATAGCAAAAAGAAGTAAAGGATTATTCCAGTGGCCATCAGCAGTAAAATACGTAAGCATCAGAAAATGAAGCACCTCCTAATTGGACTTTACCATCCAGGCAATGTAAGCACAAGTAGCATGGCTTGTACTGTATGTCACACGATACAGTATAGTTAACATAACCACAGCCTTGCAGACTTGCATGCAGCTCTGTGCTTGGACTCTTCAACAGTTTACCTTCCTTTCACACCTATATTCCATCAATGCCATCTGCCTATATTTAAAAAACAATGGGAAAAAAAGAAAAAAAAATACACAAAAAAACAGCCAAAGGCAGAATTCTACATTAGTGATCCAGTGTGCACATTCTTTTATTCTAAATGTGATCAAACTGTTCCAATGTATATGCCTTCCTCAACAGATTTGTGTTTTCTAAAGTCTACTCTACATTTGTCCCTAGGGAAACCATAATCACTTATCTAATTTTAATTATTCATATCACACATACCATATTTTACACACTTACTCCTTTATAATATAATTTTTTTTCCTTTTTTTGTCTTTTCTTTGAGTATGTTGCAACCTTTTAAAAAATACAAAATAAAAGGCCGAACCAGGCCTAAATAGTGGGAAAGTCACTAGCAGGAAATTTGAAACTAAAAACTTTATATAATTAACATTTCAGCACTGACTAGGTGAAAAACACTTCAAAAGTGCTTAGATTTTTTTCATTCATTTTCTATAAGGTCATGCAATAAGACTATAAATCAAATAGTAAGAGTGAGAATGATTTTCAGTCTTGCTCTTAATTGAAAGGACATGGGCCACACTGGTAAGGTGGAGCACCAGCAACTTTCTAATGTTCTTACTCATTACATACACATTACCTGGCACTCAGCTTGCATCCTCAAAAAGTGAGAGCCACCACTGCATTGCAAACAGTAACAAAAGCTGGAATTAAGTGTCCTGGAGGTACTGATGCCTCTTGGTGATATCATGGGATGAGGAACTACTATCTCAGAACAGGGAGGGTACTTTGGAGTGAGAGAGCCCCTGGCAGCTGCAGAGAAACAGGTTTGGAACATCTCTAAGATTTAGTGGAAGATGGAGAGGATCCTAAGCTAGCAAATCATTACTGCTCTGTGCTAACTGAATAAATTATTTAATCTGTACACACTCAACAGAATCATGAACTGAATTGGATAGCTTATTTGCTGGGGAAAATTACATTTGATGCTGCCCTGAAACCCCAGATCAAGAGTCAAACATGAGGTTGTGCCATTTCAGGTAGTTTGAGAAATTGTGTTTGATTGTTTATTTATTTGGTTGTTTGGTTAGTTTAAGAAAAGGGGGACTTTTGGGACAAGCTGAAAAAAAATTGTTTGTTTAATTATTTGTTTGTTTATTTATTTGTTTGTTTATTCAGTTGGAAATACCTAAGGCTATTTGATCACTTCAGTGCAATTACATAGATTAAACAGGAAGAAGTGTTTAAGTGTTTTGAAGCGGTAAGAGGATTTGAACTCCACTGTTAGAACATGCCATGACACCAAAAAAAAACAAAACTGCTTGAGAATGACTTAAAGGAGCACACATGCCTATTATAGCTTTTTTTTCTGTAAGGCACCAAAATGGTTAGCATGACAAACATTATGGTTGCTGCTTTCACGTATTCTCATGATACCACCCGTCTCTACTGGGAAATATTATAAAAATGGAGTCCAAATCTTCTAAAGGATTCATTTTATCTATGTTTTTGTACTATAACTTAATTGACTACTTACCTTCTTTTGCATTTCATCAGAATCATATGTAGCACATGGTCTGCACTTTAGAGTCTTTTTCTTGGCACTAAATAAAACCCAGGAATGAGGCTACCAGTTATTCCACAGCTTTTTATTCAGCTCCAAAGAGCTCTCCCATTTTGGAACGAATATGTTGTTGGCAGAATATTAATAGCTATATTTTAAGCTGACTAATATTTTCCACTTTGCCAAACTTTAATTCTTTGCAATTTTTTTATTATTATTATTATTTTAAATTAAATCTGGACTGAGAAAAGTTATTTCAGCAAAATTTGTTCATCTGCCTCCAGAATGCAGCTTGGGAACAATATATTGTTTGGCTCACATTAATAATTTAAAGTACCTTTTGCCATACTTCTGAAAATCAACTTATATTTGCCAAGCCCTTAGACTTTGGAAAATCTGTTTACACATGCTTAGGAGACATATACTTGAGTTAGCAAGAATTTGCTGAATATGTAACCTCCACTGAGCATACTTTGTTTTACTCAGATGCCCCAAAACCTCCTGCCAAAATGCTGTAATTCACAGAAAGAAAAAAAAATAGAAACCAAACAAAATTTATTCTAGAATATCAAGACATTTTTGACCAATGCTTTTGGACTGCTCAGAAGCTATTATGGTGAGGGAAATGACAACAAAAACAGAGGATTTTTTTTTTCTCCTGCTTGAAGTGGTACTTTTTTGACATTCATGACTGGTGGTGATTAATAATTAGATTAAACTAGCTGAACCAAAGATCTGAGGGACTTGCACACAGGGCTTCTAACTTGGACAATTCTTATAGGACCAGAAGAAATCTATTGCCTAGATACACTGCAACTTTTCCCTTTCAAAAGAATTTATCGCCAACAGAACAAACCCAGTCATTGCTGTGCTGTGCTCCATTTCTGCAACGGTTTATTAAGAGTTAAGGATTTAACTTCTGGGGGGGCTGTAGGCAGACCTTGTCACCAGAGGTCTGCTGGGGCTTGAGTCTCTTCCAGGAAAGGGAAGCCAGTTTCCAGAACAGTTAAATTCTTCTGATGAAAATACCTCACTACCATCAGGAAAGACATAATCTTGACCACAGACCTTAATTGAAAGAAGTCATGTGGAAGAGGTTAGTGTGTAAGGAAGTAAACTATTAAACAGATTTAAGAAGACGGTGAGAAATACCATAGCCAAATATCTGTGATATTATTAGAGATATAAATATCACCAGGAACTATGTGATTACGGTAGGAATTAATGGATGCAGTCTGGAGAACAAATGGTACCAGTAATGACAAGCACTAATTACTTCTGGATTTGATAAACAACAGATTTCATCACATGCCTCCTAGCTGGATAAGAAGAAATGCTATTTTTCCTTGATAAGTATAAATGGTAAAGGATATTAGAGAAGTAATATCTACAGAGATAGCTATAGATAGGTTTTTATTAAACAAGTATTAATTGAGTCAGCTGGAAATAAATTGAAAATACTAACTATTATTCAAGGTTTAAGGGAGGACTAGAAAAATAGTGTGTTCATTTATGTAACAAAGGCAGATCATGCACAAATTAACACTTTTTCATTACTATCTAATTTTTACATAGGGGAGTATTTCAAAACTAATTGTTTTATGTCTATAGAAAAGCTGATTTTGGTTATGTAATACCATGTTTTATTAGTAGTTTTGAATAATTTTCATATTATATATAAAACCAGATGTTATTAAAAGGATTTTAAGGTGGAAAAGAAATTACTAAATGGGACGTGTGGAAACTCATTGGCTGCTGTGAATTACTTCTGAGTCATTACTTAATCTGATTTTACTTGTTAATGACCTTCGCTGTCAGTCAAAACCTTTCCTGATTTTGAGAAATCAGCATATATCTTACCAGTTTCACTTTTATTTGTTCAGTAAGGTTGAATGACCTTGAAAGCTAGCACATTAAAAATGAGATGAAATTAAATGGTACAAGGTACAAGATGATGAGTATGAGAAAAAGAACAAGAAATCTAGCATCCCAATGCTGGCAATAAAAGCTGGTAATAAAAAAAGCTGGTAATAAAGATAAAATTATAATTAGCAAATATCTAAAATACAATGAGTATATACTGAGTAACACACAAGTCAAGGCTTAGAAGAAGCCCAAAATTCTTATTTCTGTTCAGCTGGTTATTGACAACTTTTGAGACACAGCATTTGGCTTATGTCTGTTCATACAGAGGCTTGAAGAACACATGGCTCATATCCGCTGCAGCAATCCAAATAACATGTTCAGTACTTTGGTAAGTAATTCCAAGAAGTCTTGGTAAGGCATTGGTATACTTAATGGATTTGGGGGTTTCTTGGTTTGTGGAAGGCTTATTGGACTGGAACAGATACAGAGAAGGACAAGCAGAGTTGGTGGGGAAAACACTTTACCAAAATAAAGGCTGTAAAGACACACCACCACAGAAATAAGGGTAACACCATGAAAAACACTGGTATGCTAGGCATATTAGTTTCAGTCTGGGAAACAGAGAAAGTATGTCTGAGTAAGACTCTGTAATAGCTTTTACTTCAATAGGGAATGAAAGAAATCTAATCGGTTTTAGTTCATACATTGGTGTACATATTCACATTATTGTGAATTCAAGGAAATAGACACAAAATCTTTTCTAATTTTTCACTATTTTTTCTACTTTCTACACAGTGTATTGCAAGATTTAATTGCTCAAATCAAAATTTAGCCAGGCACCAAATTTTCGGCCTTAATATTGTGACTAGTGCCTGTCAGTGGTTGCTGCAGTAATGTTGTTAAGAGGCAAGTTCAGGACCAGCTCAGCCTCCTGACTCAAGAGCTGCATCCCAGCACCAAGTAGGTTCTAATTTCAATTATCTTTTTAGCCTCTGCAAATAGACAGGACACTGTAAAAGGACATGGTGGCAGGTCACAAAACCACTCAATGCAATTTAATCAAAACCAAAGGCAGGCAGTGGCAGGCACTGTCACCAGAGAACCAGCATATCTGAACAGGCCATTGGGATCTGCCAGAGTCCTATGCCCTGCATGTTCACAGTCTCTCAGTTCGAGTGTCTCCAAACATTTCATTTAATCCCATCTCACAGTAATTCATCAAGTTTAAACAACCCTTCCTACTGATTTGTCTAACCTCTTTCATGCCACAGACCACTGAATTTCACAGAGGTATATATACACAAGTCCAGCAAACCCACAGAATATGTATTTCAGAAGAACAGAAACTATTTGTTGAGGTATGTTCACATAGCAATCAACCTCAGCCTACAAGGACAAACCTGAATTATCCAATACCAGCAGGAGCAGGCAGAGCAGCATGGGGCCAGCCTAGGCTGTAAAAACACTTGCTAGTTGTGCTGGTACCCGGCATCGCTACTCTGAAGTTTCTCAGGTTACCTCTGACTGCAGTTCTCACAAACTTTCCATCTCTTGGTAGGCTTAAATGCTAAGTTATTTACAGTCCTTTTTCTCTTGTTCTTTTTTTGCCTGTAGCCCCACACAGGGCTTGCCAAACAGGCTGAAAAGCCTATAGCACCTTTGGAGAGACTGAACATTAAACTTATTTAAATGTCTTGGATTCAGAACTCTGGATTCATTTCTACCCACTGCCTCAGCATCACACTTGCATTTACCCAAAGCATTGAGCTCAGCAATACAGTCAACTTAGGCTCTCCATGTGAGAAAGCAAAGCAACCAACGTGTGAGTGAACTTTTCAGTGGAATGAACTGCCTTCTACACATAACAGTTTTCTCTACAGAGGAAGACCATAATGACTGCATCCGACCTGGAAATTTCTGTACAGGAAGGAAAATAGGATGAAAGCAGGACAGTTTATGTGTTTTGTTCAAAGTCAGGAGCTGAAGTTGATAATGTAACTCAGAACCCTCGTTTATATGATACATGGCCTACTGAAAGCTTGATGAGTTTATCTTTTTGTTCTGTGATTTTATAGCATCGTGTAAAATAAGGTTTGGATTTTGTGATGTAGACACTTGTGAAACTGTACATTATAAAAGCCTGCTACTGCAAACATTGCTTTTATGTTATTATTGTTGTTACTCTTGTCGTTGCTGCTCATATTCTTATCTTTCCATGTCCTCAAGGAAAATATTGAGAAATGTAAATACTTCTTTGATGTAAATAATACAACTTGAAAGTCGCTTTCAAGGGAACTAAAAGCAGACTGCAGGAGTATTTTGTATCCAATGCATACAGAGTGCTGCATGGTGTTGTGAACTGATGAATGTGCCTAAGGAATGTTTTAAGTTACACGACAAAAGGAAAAGCCGTAGCACAAGGAGCTTTTGAGTACGGGCCTCACCTTTGGCTTCAGCTCAGTTGCATGAGCTTGTCTCGTGACCCTCTGCACCAGGCAATTCCTGTTAGCTGTAACACCGACCAGGTCAGACCAGTTTTCTCATCCATGTAGGGGCCAAGTACAGGAGAGGGATTGAAGCCAATGCATGAGACAGCGGCCTGGCTGTGGGAAAGCACATGGAGAAGGGCAGCCGTGCGAGCCTCACACTTAGTGCATGAGCTTGGAGAGGTCTGCAAAACTAATCTGAGAGGGTTCAAGAGGGGAGGAGGGATGTCATATGGGGTATGCCTTCCTGTGTGTTCCTACAGCATCAAACACAACAGCTCCCCAATGCTTTTTAAGGCCCTTGGAAACCAGCACAACACAAAAAATACATTATCATCACTTTTATTCCTTCCTAATTTTCTCCCAGATACTTAACTCACCAAAAGGAGGGAAGGGACCTGAACCAGAAATAGGATACACATTCCCTGCAAAACAGAATCACATCGTAACTAAAATAACAGACACGTCATGTGCAGCTTGCTGACAAGTTTGAAGCCATAGCTTAGAGAAGCCCTAAATCTCCTCTTGTATTTACACTTTTGGTTCCTCTTTTCCCTCAGGAGCACTGCACTAATCACTTCCAGTCCTTTTTGTGGAAATGGGTGGTAGCTGCACAGCGAAAAGCACTCTGGCTGCACTTAAAGCTTGTCTCCTTTATTAATAGATGTAATCACACCATTTCACAATCCTTGCTTGAAGCAATGTGTACATTTCCTGACTATATCCCAATCTTTCATTGCCTAGGAGTGTTTAGAAAGTGTTTGCATTTTTGTTTTCACATCCTTATAAGAACAAAAAAGACTTTGTCCTCAAGGACAGTAGCTATGCAAACCAAAGTCCTGTCTACCAATCTGCTGTATAGGTCCCATTATTAGTGAGTTATACCATGGAATAAGGCTGGAATGAAACTTGCTATGCATGTAAAGAGGAAAGGCAAATGTTTTGTTTTAGGGAAACACTGGATCTGGTTTTCTCAATATATGTATAAAAAGTAGTCATCACGCAATCAATGGACATTTTTGCTCTGATAGTTCTGCTTTGCCATTGCTCCTGCTGCCCAAAGTCGATGGAACCACTCAGGCCTTGCACCAGGGCCTGTGTAGCAGCCTCCACCAGTGTCACTTGAGTGCTCACGTTGTTCAATATCTCATTCTGTTCAGGAATTAGAAGGGAAAACACATTTTGCTTGAATGGATTGCCTAGGTATGCCTCGGGGGGAGGGAGGAGGAACACATCTAACAGCCATGCTTGTTCTCTCCTTTTTTTTAAACCATAACTAGTGTAGTGCAACAGGGAATAAGTGATATATCTGTGGTATTTACATAGAAGAAAACAAAAATATGACCTAAGAATCTTTTTCAATATTATTTTCTCATTTAAGATTTTAACATTATTTAATACTTACCTTGAAACCTCAAGGAAGCTAGCACAACCTAATAGCTAAGTCATGGATATTTAATGCAAAATCGAACATGTAACTAACAGAGTGAATCTTAGAATAGATTATTTTCTTCTTTTGTTATGGTAAAACGAGTCAATAGAGTTTCAACATTTAGGTCTCCATCTCATACAGACATGTCCCTGTGTGGAGCTCTTTGTGTGACTGGAGCTGCCATTCTATTATTAAGGAGATCATAGGTGCATAATGAAAAATCCTTAAACAACTGTCTCTATTATGCAGAGCTGAACTTAAAAGTTTTTCATGATACTGTACTTTCTATTCAGTAGGAGCTAGGATACCCATGAGGTTTGAATGTACAATTTATCCACCTTCTATCTTATGCGTGGTTGTTTTGTAATGCAAATATTCTTCTGCTTAAGCTTGCAACAGGGACAAACCTTCCTGCAGCACATCTTTTTTCTCTTTTTTTTGTCTTGTAAGTGCCTACAGCGTAATTACAGTACTGCAAAGTCAAATCCTAACCTGTTAAACCTATTATTATTGCTATTAATGTTCTTGGGTTTCTTTTATTTTATAATATAGAGGTTATGACTTTACTAATGATTCTTTTCTAACCCGAAAACATCAACATAATTATTTCATGATAGCATATGTGCCTTCCTTTGTGCCTTTTCTGATCACAGACTTCTAAGAAGACTGTATTCTTGTCTTACTTGTCATATTCCATGTATTTGGCATGATAGTCAGGATTGCTTGAAGCTCAACTCCTAGAAATCTCACTATTTTAAATGTCTGAAAATATTTCACATCTTTCCAGATAGAAGCAGGTATCAAAAAAAGTAAAAAAAAGAGTATATATATATATATATATATATATATTATTAGTAATGCATTTCAAGCTCTTTCTTGAACAAGAACTTCTCAATCTTACTTAGTGGTTGTTCTTAACATATGAAAATTATTGGCAGCTTAGACAGGGGAATATCTTTTTCATTCTACTACTTATAACAGGCTTCAGATTATTTGCACGACTGGCTTCTGCTGCACAGATACTATTGAGAAAAAGTACATGCAAAGATAACAACCCTTATTCTTTTTTGTCTGGCTAAATGCAAATGCCCTACAAATTAATGGGTGATGGAAAAATCTCTTTCCTTTCTAGCTTAGCTCAAAAACCACAAAGTCATTCCATTTTGGATCCATTCCTATTTCTCATACTCCGCAGGAGATTTAGTAAAAGCAAAACATAGCTTTTTCCTGGAACTCCATGGGCTTTACTACATTTTTTAGCTGGAGATAAGGCTGCTACAGTCTGTGTTTGGAAAGTCAAGATTTCATTTATAAGGTGCTGAAGCAGGACAGCTTTCATGTTAGGCCCTCAGTTCACAACCTCTAGCAAAAGAGGAAACAGAGGGTATGTCAGCAGCAAGCAACTGAGCACAGAACAGAGACATCGTAGTTCAGTGCATATGTTCACACAGCTGAGTGCTATGCTGAGATACTACACAGGTCTGGAGAGTAAAATATTTATGTTAGCATAGCATTGCTTTCAGCAGCAGCACTTCAACCACACTGCTTGGGGCCAGTACCAAGGTACCACGTTTAAGTTTTTGGGTGTCTTGCAAAGGTTAAAAAGAGTCTTGATCCCTTGACTGATGACTTTTCCTGAGCAGATTTTGCTCCTCGGTACATGGGAGGAAGAGGGGACACATGGCAAGCATTCAGCCTGGGTAGAGCTCTGGGAAATATATTGTCATGGGTTAACGCAGACAGAGAGATGACAGTTCAGCTTGGTAAACACCAGCAAACTGGTTCCTGATTTCTTCTGTCCTTTTTCCCCCTCCTCTAAGGGCAATGGACCATCTGTAATGCTTAACCAGGAATAGCTTCTGTTCAGATATCACTTTTTTTTAACAGATGCTGAAGTTTCTGAGCAGGACAGTAGCGGTGAGTGGGACCAGAAACACCTGTTCTGTGCTTTTTTCCTGGCTGTCCCAAGCCAGGCCTGGTGACAGCATGTAGCCACTCATGGAGAAGAGGGTTTGAAAGCAGGGATGTGCTTGATCTGAATGTCAGAAGGGGTGCAGTTGTTTTCAGTAGGATATGAAACACTATAGCTCTGAGTACGCATACTAAAGTGAAATTTTCAGGACCAAAATTCAAGGAAAAGAAGTACATCTATTAGTAGCAGAGCCACTAAAATCAGATGTGCTCAGATTTGTATTATTCCTTTTACACCATCCCATGAGAACAGCTACCTAAAATGATCTTGACTTATCTTTTCCACATCTGTCTTCCAAATACACTCCTCCCAGTACTTCTCCTTTACCTAGTATTTCTAGTCCTCTCCTCTAGTATAGCCAACTCCCAATTTTTGTTTACTCTAACCTCTCAGTTCCCATCATTTCCCTGCTTCCAGATGTCTCCCTAGTTAGCTTGGCAATAGGCAATGTGGCAGACTTGGAGGTGGCGGGTTAGCTAGGGAGCATTTGCTTGCTATTACATAGCAGAAGAACAAGCAGATAAATACTGCATTTGCCCTACAGTCCTCTCCCAAGCAGGGCAACAAATTGCATGTTTCTGTTGATTCCCATTAAACGTTTCAAGAATTTAATCTCTTTGAGACCTTTATCCTTCTGTCAAATTTGTTTGCAACTAAATGTCACTGGGGAATGACGGACATATGGTACCATATAATCACATAAGCCTCCTTTCATTTGGAAGCCACATTTAAAAAAAAGAGAATAATAAAAAAGGGGCATAAAAATGAGAAAAAAAACCCAAAACCCCCCAAACAAACAGAACAGGCAAAAGTAGCAAAAATAATCACGCTCCTTTTTGGAGACTGGATGGAGGCAGAAAGACCTCACAATTTGACAAAGATTTTGCAGTGATCAGGGTCAGAAGCAAGGCTTACAATCTCCCTTCAACATATTAAGGGTCCTTTGGATGGTGCTTACACGTGTTATGACGTAGATACCACTGAGCCACTGCTTACCAACAACTGCAAAGGCTCTAGGACACTGCCCGTACTAGCTCAGGAAAATATCCGCTTCCTTCCTCGCTTTCCTTTCTCCTCATCAGCTCATGAGTTTGGGGACCTTTGCTGTGGTTCAGATATGTCTGCAGAGCCAGCCGGGAGCAATCCAGGTAGGTATGCATTAGATGCTGCCCATAGCTCTAAGCGGGATTCAGGGCTTTAGGACCAGCCAGACCACATGCCAGAACAACAATTCATTGTGTGTGCCGAATACACCCTGAATACCACTGCTCAAATTACTGTTTCTTAAAGGTACTTTGGGCATTGCTGTGAGGAACAAGGGACCTCAAGTCATAGAATCACAGAATCACAGAATGGTTTGGGTTGGAAGGGACCTTAAAGATTATCCATTTCCAGCCCCCCTGCCATGGGCAGAGACATGTCCCACTTGACCAGGCTGCTCAAGGCCCCATCCAACCTGGCCTAGAACACCTCCAGGGATGGGGCAGCCACAACTTCCCTGGGCAACCTGGGCCAGTACCTCACCACTCTCACAGTAAAAAATTTCTTCCTAATATTTAATCTAAATCTGCCCTCTTTCAGCTTAAAATCGTTACCCCTCATCCTGATAAAGATCCCCCCCATCTCCTCTGCAGCCCCTTCGGGTACTGGAGGCTGCTCTAAGGCCTACCCAGGAGCTTTCTCTTCTTCAGGGTGAACAATCCCAACTCTCTCAGCCTGCCCTCATAGCAGAGGGGCTCCAGCCCTCAGATCATCTTTGTAACCGTCCTCTGGGCCCGTTCCAACAGCTCCTTCTTATGTTGGGGATTCCAGTACTGGGCTCCAGGTGGGGCCTCATGAGAGCGAGGCAGAGGGGCAGAATCCCCGCTATCGCCCAGCGGGCCACGCTTCCTTTGGAGCAGCCCAGGATGCGATTGGCCTTCTGGGCTGCGAGCGCAGGGCGGCTCTCGACTGTGTCATCCCCCACCCTGCGCTGAAACCTCCGCGGATTCTGCGCCCCGGGCGCTGCGGAGCGAAAGGGAAAGCTGGTGCCTTGGCCCTGCCCGAGCTGGGCGGAGCGGGGGAGCGGCCGCCGGCAGCGCCCGGCACCATGAGCGGCTGCGGGTCGGAGGCGCCGCAGCCCAGCGGGGATGCGGGGGGACGCGGGCAGGAGGATGAGCAGGACTGGGCGGCGGCCAAGGCTTTCTACGACAACCTGGTTTCCAAGAAACCCCGGCCGGTGCGGGCGAGGGGGCGCGCCGGGGGTGGGGGCGGTCATGGGGCAGGGGGGGGTGGATGCTGTACGGGAGGGTGCTGTCGGGGGGCTGCGGGATGCTGTCAGGGGCTGGGGATGCTTTTGGGGGCTGGGGGGTGCTGTCGGGGGCTGGGTATTCTCTTGGGGACTGGGGGATGCTGTCAGGGGCTAGGAGATGCTGTTGGGGGATGCATTCGGGGAAGGGGGATGTTGTCAGGGGCTGGATATGCTGTCAGGGGCTGGGGGATGCTGTCGGGGGCTGGGGACGCTGTCGGGGGATGCTGGGGAGGGGCTGGGGGATGCTATCGGGCGATGCTGCCGGGGGATGCTGCCGGGGGGTGCTTCCCGGCGCCACCCTCCGCTCGCCCCGCAGCCCAAGCCCCAGCACGCCATCACGGTGGCCGTCTCCTCCCGAGCCCTCTTCGACCTGGTGGAGGAGCGGCGGATCTACGAAGAGCAAGGACTAGAGAAGTACGTGAAGTACCAGCAGGACAACGAGAACGTCACCCTCAAACCCGGGCCGGCTTTCCACTTCGTTAAGGTAGCTCGGCGGGGCTGGCAGGCAGCGGAGGATGCTGCGAGGCCAAATTTCGGGAAGAGGAGGAGCCCCAAGGCCTCCTTGGGCGGAGATAATCCTGCCCTGGGGGAACATTGCGGGGACTTGTTGACCGCGGTGCGGCTAACTAGTTCGCCGCGACCGCCCCTTCTCACCTTCCCCCTTTCCCTCTTTCTTTTTCCCACCTCTCCCTTTCCTCTTCTCTCCTATTCTTCTCCTCACTTCTCTCCTCTCTCTCCCTTCTCCTCCACTCTCCTCGCTTCCCCCTCCTCTTCCTCATTTCTTTGCTGTTCTCTTCCCCTCCTCTCTCCTCCCCTTCCCTTTTATCTCCCTTCCCCTCACTTCTTTCCCCTCTCCCATCTTTTCTCTCCTCTTTCCCCTTCCACTGGCAGTGATGCTGAACACCTGTGGGAGATCACATACTGTTGGCATTACTGGGACCCCAGTTCTACCTGCTTGTACCACACTTTGTGTTCCCCAGCTCCCTGCATCCCATCTGAACTGTGGGTAAGGAGCAGCCTATACTTTCTGCTGAACATGAGGCACACAAAACACCTTTCCTTTTAAGACCATTTTCAGTTTAAATAAGTCCCTAAATTGTTTTAAGTTGGTTACAACCTCACCTTCCTCCTCCCTCAAAAACATCTTAGTTCCTCATTCCATTTTCATGTTTCACTTCTGACAGGACTATGACTAAGGCAGCATTGCTTCAATATTATTCCGAGTACTTTGTTCAGAAGTTGTTCCTTTTTCTTATTTTTTTTTATTCGGTCAGCTTTCATTTTTCCTTGCTTTCATTGTCACTCTGAAAATTGCTCCTGAGGACCAGAGAAAGAAATAGACCCCCTAACTGAGAGTCGGGGTTCAAGCAGAGGTGAAATGGAATATTTTGGTTATTGCACAAGATAAGAGAAATGACCAAGGTGAACAGCCTCCAGCATGGAAAGCAAATGAAATTACAAAAAAAAATCCCAAACCTATAAATATGTATGGATTTGAGGAACACAGAGCTTAGCAGGACTAACTTGAAAAAATGCTGTCTACAGAGTTCATGTTATGTGCCTGCAGAAGCGTTTGATAAGCTCCACCACAGCAATTTTAGAAAATTTATTAGATCGTAATTAGTAATCATACTTGATGACAGTAGAGTTGTGACAGAATACTTCCTTCAGGCTTTAAAAGTGGATTTCCATTGTTTCGGTTGTAGTCTAAGGTTAAAACATTTTCAGCATTGCTGATCAGCTTTTGAGTATACATGGTGGAAAAATTACTTAAATCAATTCCTATGCTGTTTTAAATGTAACAGCTAGCTATTAATAGCATTAATAGCAAAAGCATAGTAAAGGTATTTTTAGCGTAAGTGCATGGTCATAAAATAGTTGACTTTGTCTACCAGTAAAGCTATGCTGACTAGCAAATCTACTACATCTTTTCCTATCTGTAGCAGCTATAGGTAGCAGCCCTGCTAGCACAGTCAGTTTTCAATAGATTTTGTCAAAGGTTCAGTGTCAAATTGTCTGAATATATGCAAGATTTGACTTTGTACCTCCTTGCACTTTGAAAATCAGAGCTGTTAGCTGTGCCAGGCTAAATACACCTTGGCTTCTTTTCCTTTCCAGTATGCTTTTTGCACTTGAATTCTTTATATTTTTTAAGATATTCATAAATTGCTTAGGCACGGGAATCATTAGGCTGGAGAGCTGCAAGTTAGTTGGGTGATGCTTTCAACTTGGAAATACAGAAATCAAAAAGAAATAATATATTTTTGTTTGAGTTCTTTTATTGAAATCTTTAAGATACTAACTTAAAAGTATTATATCTCCTGCTTGTGCGGTTAAGAATCTTAATTGCAGGCCAGGATCTCCTTGGACTGCAAAGCGTACAGGCACTGGACAAAAAATGTCATCCATTCTTCTTTGTTCTCTAGTATATTAATAAATTGCCAGTGTAGTAGAGTATTAGCAGTAGAAATGGGTTATGGCCTTATGCTAAGATTTTTTTTCCATGGCCTTATACCAGGCTTTCACTTAGGGTTTTCCTAAGCATAGCCTCACATGACATAGCCATGCTTTTTAAAGTGAAATTCCTAGAATTTCATTATGGAATATATTTTAATTCTTAACAACTGGCCTGACTTTTTAAAGCACCTTAATAAAAATCAACCCATCTTGCATTCATTTGATGATTCATTGTTTACTTTATGGCCGTAATCCCAAGGAATTCCATTCAAGGGCCAAGATCCCAAAGTAGAAGGTTGTGTATAAACCTAGAGCTTACTCAAAAGGATAAAATTCTAAATAATATTAGAGAACAGATGAGTACAGAGAGAGATGAGCAGATGGATGGAAGGTCCAAGTGGTAAGATTGCCAACTACGAATATCTTAGAAGATATCTTAAATTAATCAAAACCTGTCTCAGTTATTACTGCAATTAGAAATATTCGAGGATATTGTGCTTGACAGGATGCGGTTTGTAATTCATTACTTAAAGATGGGCCTTGACACCTGACCACCTGACCTACATAAGTAAACCTTTGCATAAGTGTGCAGCCCAAATTTACATTTGTACATGCAAAACAAGTAGTTGCAAATATAAATTCTTTTACAGTGTTTCCTTAAAATATATTAAGCAGTATGAATGGGAAGCTTGTACATTTCTGAAAAACAGACTTTTATGTTCCTGGAAAAAAAGTTTGATATACAAAACAAACAAGCAAAAAATTCAACGAGATATTAAAACAAACTTAAGTCCACCACCTGGAGCCAAAGAAAAATAATTTAAAGAAAAAAAAAAAGCTAGTCGGGATTGTGATAATGTTCATCAATGCATTGATTTATTCTGGATGATAATGGCGTCCCAAGAACAAAGGGTTCTATGATAAAAGTTAAACTCTGTAACTCAGCAAAATGAACTTACTTGCTTCCTTTCAAATGAACCCATTCAAACGGTTGCTGAGAGCTGCAGAATAGAAAGGAATCAAACAAGTTTAGCAAGTTCAACTCATATATTTCACATTCTTCTTCAAGGCCGTCCCATCACTGAAACCACGGTGATTAAGTGAGGCACACTTGACTTACCTACTGACTGCTACATGTTCAACCTGCAGGCACTGGAGCATGTCAATGCTCGGCTTCTGGAGCTGTACCCTGATGATGAAGAACGATTTGATATTGTTCTGATGACTAATAACCATGCCCAAGTGGGTGTGAGACTGATAAACAGCATCAATCACTATGGTGAGTAAAATGAATACTATCTTCTAGCACAATGTGTTGTTACACAGTAAAATGAATTAATTTTATTTTTCCTTTTTTGACCTTGGTAAAAACAGCTTCTTTGATGCTGACACACATTCCTTAGAGGTGATATTTATTTTTAGGTGTCACCATAAGTGAGATAGTTTTAAGCAGATTTTGGTCCAAAGCTCTAGACTTAACTGGATTTTTAGATTCAGGTTTGAATTTTAATTTCTGAGAAGTCCTTAAACGTTTTGTGGTTTGGTATATACATTCGCATCAGTTATTTTGTTTTCTTACAGGGATTTATATTTTAAATTTTCAAGGAGGAAGAACTGGTCAAACATTGTAATCAGCTTAAGTTATCTAACTTGTTGAAATTACAGTGAACATATTTTTCTTTTTTAAGCTTACTCTCAGCTGTGGGCTCATGCGGTTTTGCATGGGTTCCTTTCACAGGATTGTAGTGCCAAGGCAGTGTTATACCTTGTTTTGCTGTTCTTATTTTAGGCTTAACAATTGAACGTTTCTGTATGACGGGAGGAAAAAGCCCTATTGGATACCTGACTGCATATCTTACGAATTTGTACCTCTCAGCAGACTCTGAAAAAGTTCAAGAAGCTATAGAAGCAGGTTTGATTAGACTTTGTTTTGTTACCTCTCCACCGAGCTTGTTAAAAAATGAATATATTGTGTGTTTTTCACAGAAAGTAGTGCTCCTTCATCAAATGCAAAAAGTCATAACTTTGTATGGTGCAAACTTACCACTTCTTTTTACTTAATCAAATAAAATCAGGTTATTGCTCTGTATTGTTCCTCTCTGGCCATTCAGCCTGCTGATAACGACAACATAATCACCCTCTACCTTTGTTGCATCTTCCTGTCTTTGGTGCTGTGAGAAAGGAACTCACCAACTCCCGTACATACCTAAGCATCTCTGTTCAATTTCTGTTTGAACAGTCATCTCATTGATGGTACTTACAAAAACCGACTAATTTGTTTTGTTAAAAAATAGCACATAGTTTGACCCAACAGTCTCCTTGGAATTTCCTCCTTTGTCTCATTTACAGCACACCTTGGGGATGAGTTTTGTGTATTCTTATGTGGAAGCAGAAGGTAGCATTGAAGAAGTTATAACAATGGGACAGCTTCCATGCATTTATGTTAAAGAAAATGCATTTATATTAAAGAACATGCATTTATGTTAAAGAACATGCATTTATGTTAAAGCACATGCGTTACTAATTAGCTTTAGTGATCCTTTCTGCTCACTATAAGTAAAGGTCACCACAAATAAGATGTTGGAACTGAACTGCTGCCAGTTTAGTGAATGCACAGGACATGCTAACCGAGGTTCTCTGATCCATTTTCAGGCATTGCAGCAGCTACAATGTTCGCTGCCAACAAAGACGTTGCTTACTCGGATACACAGTTGAGGGTAGCATTCGATGGGGATGCAGTTCTCTTTTCTGATGAATCAGAACAGATTGTCAAAGAGCAAGGATTAGATAGATTTTTTGAACATGAACAGCTGAATGAAAATAAGCCTCTTGCACAGGTTTGTACTTTTTGAATCAGTGAGTTTTCAAAATATCTGTTTATTTTTCATTGCTGCTGTATTTCTCTGGTGTCCCCAGTGTGTATATATTCTTTGTGAAAGCCAATTGCCCTATTTATTTCCTTTTTCAAGGATACTCTTTGAAATGCACATTTGACATAAAAGAGCCCACAACTGCAGTTCTTTCACTAGAACATCTACTTTACTGAGAGAACTGCATATATATATACTGAGAGACTTACAGTTGTATTTGAGTGGTATCATTAGGGAAAAGAAAGGCTACTACTGTTTTCCTTTTTTTTTTTTTATCAGATTTTGTAAGTAATGTTAATTTTGAACACTAGGACATTCTGATTATTGAAACAGGGCAATATCTATTCTTATTCCCAAACAAAACTATGTCATATGTCTAAAATCCACAAATATATTAACATTAGCTTAAATAGAAAGACCAGTTCTGCTATTGTGAAAAATGGTATAAATTTGGAATAGAAGCTTGATTTATGAAAGTACTCTGGAAGGAGTTCAGTGATGTCTGTGTAATTAGGTCTCTTTCTGAATTTTGCACAGAAAAAAAATGCCCTTTGTGGTTCATATTAAAGAGAGTTAAGTGTTTTTAAAGAACATTTTATTAAAGTTAAGGTCTATAGTTATAACTTTATATTGTAAGAGATCTCCTAAGTACTAGTGAGAATCAATTTCCTGCTGATCATACCATGGAGGATTATGGTTTTAACTTTCCTCCAATTTGTGAATTCCTAGTGAGGTTGCAGACCCATTTGGACATACTACATAGAGAATTTGTGACTAGCATAGCAGTAGGGAAGGAATCCCGTGTGTAACTGGCAATCTGAAATAAAGCAAAAGAGTGATTTGGGGATCTGTGGACTAAATATGCTTCTGGTATTTCATACTCAGGGTCCTTTGAAAGGCTTTCTGGAAGACCTAGGGAAACTCCAGAAGAAGTTCTATGCAAAAAACGAACGGTTAGATTGTCCCATAAGAACCTTCTTGGTCACAGCCAGAAGTGCGGCAAGCTCTGGAGCCAGAGTGCTGAAGACTCTTCGTAGCTGGGGTCTGGAGATTGATGAAGCACTTTTCCTAGCAGGAGCTCCTAAAGGACCAGTCCTGGTGAAAATCCGCCCTCACATTTTCTTTGATGACCAGATGTTCCATATCGAAGGAGCACAGAAATTAGGCACCATAGCTGCGCATGTTCCCTATGGTGTTGCTCAGAAATACCACAAATCTGCATGACTGAATGGCACCATTAACAATAAGATTCTCAACTCAGCCAGCCTCTACTATACCAATAGTTATGTCTGAAAACCTCTTCATTTGTATATTGTAAGCATTATATTTAAAGATTTAACTTCTGACTAGAAGAGCTTTTAAAGGAAATATTTTTAATATAGATACGTTTTTAATAGAGTAATTTTAACAACATTCTTAAGCAGTTTAGGTTTATTACCCATCTGGATCTAACACTATGGTTTTAATACTGGGAAAAGATTTGTACTGGTTTTATAGCTTGAGACATATTTTGAGAGCAAGAGAACAACTATATTTTCTCTAAAACCAATTGACGGCTTATTTATAACAAAAGCCATACTGCAATGCTAGTCCTTGACGGTTATTTCTGAAATTCCCAAAAGCACAGTTTACATATAAGTGTTTACCTGTTGGTTGTTTGCTTGTTAAATGTGTTCATTAAGTTTGTTATCCCAAGGTTCAGCTTCCAGTGAAATGTTAGCTTATTTGATCTTGTGTTTACAAGAACCCTTTATTTTTCTATATTGTTTTCCTATTCTAATAAAGCTGGCTTTACAGACCATTGTCATTTTTCTATGTAGAGGTTTCAGCATAATTTCCTTTGCAGTTTGTATAATTAGTGTCTCTGTGCCTCTTGCCTCCATTGGTTATTTAGAACCAGAAGTAACCACTTTCAGCCAAATCTGAGAGAGAACTAGAAGTCTCAGAGACATTTAAGTCCCAATAGATTTCATAGTGCTGAGGAGAAGTCAGAAGTTCTGTTAGTATCTTGACTGGGACAAGGACTGAAGCTTTAGACCACAACTTTGTAACAGCAGAGAATCTACCCTGAATAATGCTGTTGATGGAGCTCCTTATTTCTTGACTAGATTCACTTAGGATTTACAGCTGTTTTGTGATCTGCATGAACTCAGTTTGGCAACCGCACACGAGTTTCCAGGGGACAGGTGCCTGTTGCGATATTAATACCCGTAAATTTACACCATATGTCTATTCTACCTCTTTTATACTAAGTTCCTATATCTTGGTGTCATCCATGTATCTGAGTGCCTTCCAGATGACACAACTAACATCTGTCAGGTGGTGTTTGTTCTTTTCCTCTCCCTAGTGGAACAAGTGTCCTGTTTTATTTTTATTGTTGCTGTGTATTTATACCAAAAGAGACAAAACTAAAAGAATGTGCTTTGCAGTGGGAGTAGGAGTTGATGAAGGCTTGTGATGATCTGTGTTTCCTGGGGGAATCTGTTCCACAATCTCATATTAGCCTCTCTGAAATCTGGTCTCTTTTGTCCGGATGAACTGTCCTGTTACTCAGAAAGCTTCATTGCATTAATTGTAGTTTCCCTCTCAGAAACATAGTTAATCTTTTATATTGTCTGGTGCCAAGCCACAAACTTCTTTGGAAACAAAGGCAAAAGCCTTGATCCTGAATGAAACTCGAATAGAGAACATTAGAAAGGTTTTTAAGTGTTCACACCAGCATGTGTTGTTGATGGGATGCACTGCAGAGTTCTAGTGCACTTGGAATTTCATAAGCGCTAAAGGCTTTATGCTTAAAATGTATCACATTTCCTAGCCCAGCCAGGAGGTGAGGAAGACATGAATAACCGAGGCCGACTCATTGTCTGCCAGGATAGGATAGAGTTACCTCGCCAAATGGAGATTATAAAAAATGTTATTAGCAGATGTGTTTATGTGAGAGCTCAGAATCGGCAAGGAATCCAAAAATATTCCTTAACTGTGGAATATAAAATGCCTGTGTACCTTCACCACAAAAGCGTGGCTGCAGATTTCAGGAACGCCGGTCCTGCCTTTTTGAAGCAGCTCAGGGATCAGCGATTTTTCATCCATACACTGTTAGAACGATAGATGCTGGGTGGAGAAAACCATAAAGGATATATGCTGTGCAAAGATTATTGGTACGTGGCTCTATTTGAACACAGCAATTCAGGTTTGATAATGAAAAGGGGTAATGGGATCCTTAATCCCTGTGTGACTCTGAAGGCAAGTGCCTCAACTCTGATACGTGTAAGCGTGTAAATCAGTGAATAAATTGGAAAGTGAATCACCTGGTCTACTATGCTTACTCATATTTCCAATCAGTCATCCACCAACAGCAAAAATGAAACCTTCTGGCCAGGATATAGTGAGGAGTTTCCATTCTTTACATCTTTTTTGACCTGTACACACAGTGACAGAGGACTACCTCTGCCAATGTCATTCCTGACAGCAGCACTAAGGCATGTGTGAAGAGAAATAAAAGAGTTCACCTATTAAATTTATATAGTAGGTTTCTTACTCATAGAATTCAAATCAACATTATAGTCCAGAAGCTGATGTTAAGGTCCACAGCCACTTTAAGTCAACTGAGGAAAATGCCCTTAGAATTTTGTTCAGATTGTATGCTGCCTTTGAATGTGAGGCAACTGCTCAAGGTTGCTTTTCCTCATCTAGCAGAATGTTAGATGAGTGGAGCATCATTTGTTCGTGCAAGTGCCCTTCCAGACTAATCTGGATGTTTGGGGAGACTGGGATTTGCCAAGTAGTCTCTGCATATAATAATTGATGTTTTCTGCTCCAAGGCACACAAAATAATAATTTTCAAGAACATTCTCTGAAATGGGATAGGAGCTGATGGAAAGAGGTAGCATTCCAGTCCACAAAACAAAACAAAAAAAACCCAAAGCAAATAAAACCTCTTGCTTCTCATGCTTATGAGGATATTGTGAATTTATGCCCTAGCACCTCATAACACTAAGCCAGTCACAGTTACAATGATGGATAGCATGTTTTTAATGGAGGGAATAGAGAAGAGTCCTATACGGTTCTGGACTGTAAGGTCTATCAGCCTACTTACGATACTGGAAGACAGACTCATAAAAGAAACTGTCATACCAGACAAATCTGGAAGAGGATTAATGATAACACAGACTGAATTCTGTGCTGAAAGAGAGCCTTGTCAGGCAAAGTCAGTCCTTGTTCTCTTAGCTTCCATGTTCCTGTACCACATCACAGGGAAGAGTCCAGGTAAGACAAACGGGAATGTGTCCAGTGTACTACCAGTCCCCATGGACAAAAATCTTGGAAATAAGAACTTGAAAGTGACTTTTTAAAATTTATTTTTAGTTTTGCAGGGGAACATATCCTCAGAGTGTGCTGAATACCTCTCACCAGCTACCAAGACATGATAAACCCACATTCCTCAGTTCCTTCTCACCTCTGAGACATTCTTTCTGTTTCCAGGCTAGCATAGTGAATTAACTATCTGGAGGAAACAAAATAAGTCAGATGAAGATTTCATCATCTCGTGTACTCCACTATGTGTCCTCCTGTGTTCCTGGACAGTGAACTGCTGCTCTAAGGACTCGGGAATTTACATCCTGAGGTGGACCCTTGTCCTTCTCTGCCAGATTCTGTAACCTGCACTGTCGTGCAGCGTTGCTGAACAGAATATATGTGTCTCCTTGAGTGCAACAGTTGGATAAAGAATGCAGTAAAGCAGGTCAATATCTTGGAAAAATAACTTCCAATGACTTCTAGTTATCTTGCTCAGCAGTATCTCCGGACCAACAGCATTGAATGCATATGTCATGCCTGCCTAGTGGAGCAACTTCTAATCACTATAGCCTGTGGGTTCCTGTGTACAATGCTCCTTGCACTGAAACCTAGTTTGACCACCGATGAGCAGGATCCTTGAGGCAATACGTTCTCCAGCACATTCAGAGATGACTGCCAGAGTCTCCACTGCCAGGCGCTGAATAGCAGATTTTTTACAGGATGAGTCTGTTCCTTTAACAGGGTGTTTCCTGGTTCTCTTATTTTAGTATCTCAGAGGCAACCACTGTCCCTTTCTCATGATCCTTGGCTGCAATGTCACTAGTCAGCAGATGTGGGCATGGCTACATCACCTCCCAAAGACATTATTTACTCTAAGCAGAGCATATGGAAGAACACTTCAAACTTGTTATGGCTTTTACATTAGGTTAAGGATGCCAAAAGCCATCTCTCTCATAAGCAGATGCAATGGTCTGGTTAAAATATCCTTTGTGGTATCCATGAATCTCACAAAGGAGTGAAAAGCCAAGAATGAAGAAAAAAAAGTGTTTTCTGTGGTGAAGACAAAGATGGAAAAGTGACTCCAATGTGTTTAGATGTGGTACTTGCACAGCCTGTTAAACTGCCCAAAAGTGTGACAGACAGTCAAAGGAATCATAGAATAACCAGGTTGGAAGACACCCACCGGAACATCGAGTCCAACCATTCCTATCAAACACTAAACCATGCCCTTTAGTACCTTGTCCACTCGTGCCTTAAACACCTCCAGGGAAGGTGAATCAACCATCTCCCTGGGCAGCCTGTTCCAGTGCCCAATGACCCTTTCTGTGAAAAATTTTTTCCTAATGTCCAGCCTAAATCTCCCCTGGCGGAGCTTGAGGCCATTCCCTCTCATCCTGTCTCCTGTCAATTGGGAGAAGAGGCCATTACCCTCCTCCCTACAACCTCCTTTCAGGTAGTTATAGAGAGCAATGAGGTCTCCTCTCAGCTTCCTCTTCTCCAGGCTAAACACCCCCAACTCTCTCAGCCGTTCCTCATAAGGCCTGTTCTCCAGCCCCTTCACCAGTTTCGTTGCTCTTCTCTGGACTCGCTCCAGAGCCACAACATCCTTCTTGTGGTGAGGGGCCCAGAACTGAACACAGGATTTGAGGAGCGGTCTCACCAGTGCCGAGTACAGAGGGTGATAACCTCCCTGGACCTGCTGGCTTTCATCCAGGTCATTGATAAAGACATTGAACAGGGCTGGACCCAGCACTGAGCCCTGGGGAACCTCACTTGTCACTGGCCTCCAGCTGGATTTAACACCATTTCCCACCACTCTCTGGGCCCAGCCAGCCAACCAGTTTTCCACCCAGGAGAGTGTGCGCCTGTCCAGGCCAGAGGCCGACAGTTTCCGTAGCAGAATGCTGTGAGAAACTGTGTCAAAGGCTTTACTAAAGTTCAGGAAGATACATCCACAGCCTTTCCCTCGTCCAAGAGTTTAGTCACTTGGTCATAGAAGGCAATCAGGTTCGTTTGGCAAGACCTGCCTTTTGTGAACCTGTGTTGACTGGGCCTGATCACCTGGTTCTCTTGCATGTGCTTCATGATAGCGCTCAAGATCACCTGTTCCATGACTTTCCCTGGCACTGAGGTCAGACTGACAGGCCTGGAGTTCCCTGGATCCTCCCTGCGGCCCTTCTTGTAGATGGGCACAGCATCAGCCTCCAGTCCAGTGGAACTTCCTCCGTCTTCCAGGACTGTTGGAAGATGATGGAACCATTTATTTGACACAAAAGCTAGCTGGCATGGGGAAGTCCACGTGACTCTCCAGACCATAATGATTGCTTCCAAACTGCCTAGCAGGAGCTCATGAGCTGTGGCGGAGCCCTGAGCAGCCTCCAGCCTGATGCCAAAAATCTGCCACAGGCTGCTGTTTCACCATAACATCAGTTATGTTGCATTCCTGTGCTGGGAGCCTTCCCTGGCACTGACACATCTCCTGCTCCAGCCTTTGCATCTCAAGCTGAAAACTCAAGGCAGATAGAATTGAATGTTGTATTTGCAAAAGCATTTTGTCTGCTATGAGATGTAAAGACTGGTAATTAAATATTGTAGATGCCCTTAATGTCTTTTTTCTTTGTGATAGAGTCTGTCAAACAGTAATAGAACATTTTGGTAAAAGCTCTAGCAGCAAACTAAACACTCTCAGGAAATGCTTCCAGGCCCTAGAACTTAATTGTCTCTGTGTCATTAATTTGTTGTCATTGTCTTCTAATCCTAAAACTGTTAGAACAGTCCTGTTTTGGTTTTGGCCCTGGTCAACTAGCTCTCTCTCAAATGATATCCATCCATGTTTGAAGAGCCAGTATGGAATGAAAACCAAGAACCAGCTTGGACATCTTGGGGTTTAACAGGCTATTCTGCATCGAATGTCTAATTTACTAGCAGGGACATTGCTGGCATTGAAAGGGCCATTGGGCAGACAGAGGGGCATACCTGAAAGGTAATAAGTGACAGGACAAGAGGAAATCGACTCAAGTTGTGTCAGGGGAGGTTTAGATTGGATATTAGAAAAGAAGTTCCTTACTGAAAGTGTGGTGAAGTATCAGAACAGGCTGCTCAGTTGTGAAGGCAGTTGTGTTCAAAAAGTGAGTAAATGTGGCACTTTTGGGACATAAATCATAGAATGGTGAGGGGATTGAGGCACAGACTCCTGTCTGATGGACAGAAGACCCTTTATTAGGCTAAATGGCATCCTTATATATGTTAGTAAAACACGTGCTGTTAGTTTTACAACGATTGGTGTTTGCTGCTTGTTCACACGCCTAAACTATACATATGATTGGCTAAAACTAACCATTCATGCGCCATGACGTGTTTTGGCTTTCGATCTCATTCCATTTCTTCATCATGTTTTTCTCCTTCTCAGCTCCCTCTCTCCTGTTCCTCTTTGTTACTTTGTAGAGCAAGTGAATGAAGCCAACTGGATGAAGCCAACTGGATGGCTGCCCCATCCCTGGAGGTGTTCAAGGCCAGGCTGGATGGAGCCTTGGGCAGCCTGGTCTGGTGGGAAGTGTCCCTGCCTGTGGCACGGGGGTGGAACTAGATGATCTGTAAAATCCCTTCCAACCCAAACTATCGTATGATTCTATGATTAAGCAGCTTTAAGCTCGGCGCTCGGACAACGCCTCCCTCCGCAAGACTACAATCCCCACAATGCACAGCAGCCAATCCTAACGCACTCGGGGTGCCAGAGGCGTGGGCGCAAGGACTACAATCCCCACAATGCACAGCGGCAAAACCTAACCCGGGGCTCCGCAGCTTGGGGGTGAAGACTACAATCCCTACAATGCTCAGCGACCAATCCTAACGCGCTCTGCGTGCGTCGCGCCGCGCGGCACGGCGGGAATGGCCGCGGCGGCCGCGGCGGCTCTGGTGCTGGGCGCGGGGCTCCTCCTGGCCGCCCGGCGCTGGCTGCGCGCCGGGGCCTCGCCCGGTGCCGGCGTCGGTGCCTCCATGCGCGGCAAGACGGTCATCATCACGGGGGCCAACAGCGGGCTGGGCCGCGCGGCGGCGGCCGAGCTGCTGCGGATGCGGGCCCGCGTCATCATGGGGTGCCGCGACCGCGCGCGGGCCGAGCGGGCGGCGCGCGAGATCCGGGCCGAGCTGGGCGAGCGGGCGGGGGGCGACGAGGGCGGCGAGCTGGTGGTCCGGGAGCTCGACCTGGCCTCGCTCCGCTCTGTCCGAGCCTTCTGCCACCGCGTCCTCCAGGTAGGGGGCGAGGGCGGGCTGAGCTGCGTGCCAGCACGGCGCACCTCGAATCCTGCGGGGGCTTTGGGGCTCCTCGCTACGAGAAAGACATTGAGGGGCTGGAGAACAAGTCGTAGGAGCAGCTGGAGTAGTTTAGCCTGGAGAAAAGGAGGCTGAGGGGATGCGTTATCTCTGCCTACGGCTCCCTGACAGGAGGATGTAGCGAGGTGGGTGCTGGTCTCTTCTCCCGAGTAACAGGTGATAGGACGAGTGGGAATGGCCTCAAGTTGCGCCAGGGGAGGTTCAGATTGGATGTCAGGAAAAATTTCTTCATTGAAAGGGTTCTCGGGCACTGCTGCCCAGGGAGGTGGTGGAGTTCCCATCCCTGGAGGCGTTTAAAAGAAGGGTAGATGAAGTGTTTAGGGGGCCTACAAGAAAGCTGGGCAGGGACCATTTACAAAGGTTTGTAGTGATAGGACCAGGGGTAATGGGTATAAAATTGAGAGGGGCAGATTTAGACTAGCTATAAGGAGGAATTTTTTCTTTACTGTGAGAGTGGTGAGGCACTGGAACAGGTTGCCTGGGGAAGCTGTGGATGCCCCATTCCCGGAGGTGTTCAAGGCCAGGTTGGATGGGGCCTTGGGCAGCCTGATCTAGTGGGACATGTCCCTGCTTATCGCAGGGTGGAGTTTAACTATATGATCCTTAAGGTCTCTTCCAAACCAAACTATTCTATGATTCTGTGATTTAGTAGTGGACAGGCACAGTTGGACTCGATGATCTCAAAGGTCTTTTCCAACCTAGCAATTCTATGATTCTGTGATTAAAAGAAACATGGCCAGCAGGTTGAGGGAGGTGTTTCTTCCCCTCTACTCCACTCTCGTGAGACCCCCCCTGAAGTCCCATGTCCGGTTCTGGAATCCCCAATGTAAGAAGTATATGGAACTGTTGGAGTGGATCTAGATGAAGCCATGAAGATGCTCAGAGGGCTGGAATACCTCTGCTATGAGGACAGGCTGAGAGGGTTGGGGTTGTTCAGCCTGGAAAGAGAAGACTCTAGGGAGAGCTTATAGTGGCCTTCCAGTACCTGAAGGGGCTGCAGGAAAGCCAGGGAGGGATTTTTCACAATGGCATGGAGTGACAGAACAAGGAGGACTGGCTATAAATTGGAAGGGGGAAGATTTAGATTAGACATTAGGAAGAAATTCACAATGAGAGTGGTAAGGCACTGGAACAGGTTACCCGGGGAAGCTGTGGTTTCCCGATCCATTGAGGTGTTCAAGGCCAGGTTGGATGGAGCCTTGGGCAACATGGTCCGGTGGGAGGTGTCCATGCCCATGGCAGGGGGTTGGAACTAGATGGGCTTTAAGGTCCCTTCCAACCCAAACCGTTCTATGATTCTATGATTGTTTCTGTATGAGATAAATAAGTTGTTTTCCTTTCTCTCTTAATTAGCTCTACCTTAACCTGCCTTTGTTGCTTTAAATTGGTGTTACAGCTTAACTTCATCTTCAGACAAATAAAGTTTTGCATGAATGCACTTGCTCACTGCTCCAACCATCCTTCTGCTGCCTTCTCATACTGTCCACACACACACGTATTAAATCCCTTTGCCAATGCTCACTAGGTGGAATACATAGACAGTTTTTAGCATTTAAAGTTTCTACAGATTTCCTGAAATCCTGAGCTTAAGGAGAACGAGGACATTTGGTTGATTCACCTGAGAGAAATGCCATGAGAAGGGTTTGGTAGTGTTATTAAACACCAGAGACTGGAGGGATACACCACTGGAGATGATACTCCATTACCTGGGACTCTTATCTTGCCACACCTCAGGTCATGAGACACAAAGTTGTGGGAAGCCTGTCTTTATAAGTCTGCTGCGGCTCACAGAAGTGTTTGTTCAGTACTTGAAAGATGCTCAGTTGCTGTTGTGAGAAGGAAACAGGGACTTTTCCATTAATTTTCAAATAGCTTTTCTAAAACAAATTACTGAAAAAAGTCTGGTTCTTTAGTGGGGCTCACTGTAGTTATGTACAGTCAACGTGTGAATTGAGTGATAAGGTCTAATCTTGCTTCAGTGTTCTGGGAAAATAGGCACATACAAAATAATGCACAGAATAAGCACCAGAAAAGAAACATGGTGCCGAAGTTTTTAAAATTCTATCTTTTTCTAGTACAGAGTACGAGCAAGTGTTGATTTAATAATCTCTTTATTGTTAAAGCCCGTACAAGTGATTTTAATTGAGAAATGAGTGTTGAAAAACATGTACCCACAGGGTGCTAATGATGCCTGTATTCTAACTTTCATTTTCAAAATAATTACAAATTACTGAATGACAAGGGATGTGAGTTCAAGTAGAACGTTCAGGAGCTATTCACACATTCATATTATCCTATCTAACCTGTGACTCCTTTTTTGGAGCCATTTGGGGTTTATTTTGTTTTTTTTTTTGTTTGAGATGAAGACTTAAGTGTCAGCAGGATGAGGAAATGGTGTATTCCCACTGTCTAACTCAATTTGTGGGATTTTTCCTTTCCAGAACTGCAAGTGGTTGTTGTTCACTCTGAAGCTTCACTACAGAAAGTGAAAGACTTAGAGATGTTGGAGGGCTCTGTGGAAAAATAGAAGGGAGCTCAGAAGCTTCAAAGAATTGCATTGCCCATCAAAGCAATGTTGTGTGCTCTCTTGTTGCATTTGGTTACAGCTGCCTGCCTGGCACTGATCACATCACTTTAGATTACTAAATTTCAGAGTCTTAAAAAATAGCACAAGTGGAGGTCTTGTGTCTTGAAGTGTTCAGTCTTGCAAAATAGATCCTCCGGTCAGATGCTACATAGAATTTCTAAAGCAATATTTTTCTTTAAAGAAGAAAGAAGTACCACTTCATTGAGTAAATCTGCAGTCAGTACTTCTTCAGACCTGTCCTTATTTGGTGATGGGAACCATAATGTGCCTTTGGGTGAAGAGGAGAAGTGCATTTGATGCTATTTGGATGATACCTCTGGGACCCAATTATATGAAATGCTAAGCAACCTCAAGCCCCATGGAAATCAGTCTGAGATGGAGTACTTGATGTCTTGTGTGATCAGATGCAGGCATCGTTAACTGAATGCCAAGTGTGGATTTGAGTTTTACTCCTTTTGTACCTTTGCTGCTAATGGCACTGGAATAAAAGGCAAATAGTATAAAAATTAATTTAGAGGTTCTCTATTTTTAGCATTAAAGCAACCCCAAATGATCTCAGCTTGCCTTCTAGTCCAGTTCCAGTTTAAAGATTTAGCAGCAAAGTAAACTCATGCTGCCTTTTCTATGAAGTGAATAGTTTTGCTTCTGATTCGTGCAAGCATGTATCTCCTGTGATACTTTACTGTCTCTTGTCAGAAGTTGGTGAAAGTGTTGAATTTGGAGCTTATTTTGGCAGTTTACTTCAGTGTGTATTTTTTAAAATGTTACTAGTTTGAGTAAATTGGAGAACTCAATTTTTCGGTGGTTGCTGGAGCACGAAGTGCATGATGTATTATACATCTGTTTGAATTATCCATACCACCCTTGTTTTAATTACTTATGTTTCCTGATTTTGTAGAGTGCAACATACCTGGAGTCTTTATTTTCTACCAACCTGAACCAGAATACTGATCCATCAAATCGCATGTGCTGAACACATTATAAATACTTCAAGCTTCAGTCCCATAAGCACGCCTTAGATATTAAATAGACCTATTAAACTCAAATTGATGTATGAAACTTGCTCAGTTTAGGATCATGATTGTTACCCTTCTATGATGAGTTCTGCTCCATGGTTGTCATCAAGCAGCACAAGGATGTGTAGTGATTTTGATAAGATAGTGTTTAAAATCATGAGAATGTGGTTTTGCAAAGTTTTTCTTGACATCACCACAATGAGATCGTGGGTCTGTGATATAATAGTTTTGCTTCAACCTTGAGGTTAGCTCTTTCAGCTATCACTTTTTGTTCCATATTTATGTGTCTTTTGCACTGTGGAGCCCTTGCCTGTGGCTGAGGCTTGCTATAAATTAATGTGTTTGATTTCACAGTGCAATAAACGAGTTACTTTTTAGAGGAAAATGAAATGTATCACAAAGGCAAATTATCATTGAATTGCTATAGAAAAAGTGGCTCCTGGAGAAGCAGTTGATTGTGTTCTCTGCTTGTGTTAAAAGCAGATACAAACCTGCTGTCATGTATCTGTCTCGTATTGGGGCCAAATAGTCAATGTAGTGGTAGTTCAACTTACAGGGTTTTTTTTCAGAAATGCTTTAAGAGACTCTCAGGAAGTTACAATTCAGAAAACTAGGAATGAAATTATTTCTTTCTAGCAATGGCCAATAAGAACTATTAAACATAGTAGTATGTTTTGCATGATAATTATAAAACTGATTTTTTTTTTCTTTCCTATTTAAAGGAAGAGCCAAGGCTGGATGTTCTGATAAATAATGCAGGCATATTCCAGTGTCCGTACATGAAGACAGAGGATGGGTTTGAGATGCAATTTGGTGTAAACCACTTGGGTCACTTCTTGCTCACCAACCTTCTTCTGGGCCTCCTCAAAAATTCTGCTCCGAGCAGGATTGTGGTGGTATCCTCAAAGCTTTACAAATATGGAGAGATCAACTTTGATGACTTGAACAGTGAAATAAGTTACAATAAGAGCTTTTGTTACAGTCGGAGTAAACTGGCTAACATATTATTTGCAAGGGAGCTAGCCCGTCGGTTAGAAGGGACAGGAGTCACTGTCAATTCACTTCATCCTGGGATTGCCAGAACAAATCTAGGCAGACATGTGAATATTCCTTTGCTGGCCAAGCCTCTATTCAACTTGGTGTCATGGGCTTTCTTCAAAACACCTCTGGAAGGAGCCCAGACTTCTATTTATTTGGCCTCTTCTCCTGATGTTGAAGGCGTGTCGGGTAAATATTTTGGGGACTGCAAAGAGGAGGAGCTCCTGCCCAAAGCCAAGGATGACTTGGTTGCGAGAAAGTTGTGGGATATCAGTGAAGTGATGGTTGGTTTGTTGAAATAAGTGCCAGGGGGTATCTGCTGAAAGAATGCAGATAACTATGCAATACATATTTGCCACAGAATAATTCTCCCTTCAAATGCTGTGGGAATACAGATTCCTTTGCTCAAGAAGTATTAAATGGAGGAGTGATTTATGCTGGAATAAAAGACCTACTTAGTAGGCACAGACATTTAAAAACAAATCTGAAATAGAATTTAGGGGTGTGAATGTAATTTCTGGTTAAATCTGCTTGGAAATTCACGTTTTACAAATAAAAATTAAACTAAGCTGTGTTTTGCAACATATGTGTATATTCGTCATGTTCCATTACTTGTAGTTGGGCTGGACAATACAGGTTACTGATTATGAAACACTTCTATAAAAAGGGTTTGAAAATAGGTTATAATAATAATAACTATTGTTGTCTTTTTTGAGCCATCACAGTGAAAAATTGAGTAAACATTTTACTGATACCTGCACTGTAATTGTTTAGGCATCTGAGTGCCATTCAAAGACTTGCTGGCGCTACGATTCAGTGAACAAAACTGTTGGGTCATACGCTGTTCAGCTGTGAAGCACAATGTGAACTTTTTAGTGATGTTGCTGCTGTTCAGTGAGTAAAGGCACTTGATTGTGTAAGCTGTTGTTTTCATGTGTGCTGAACTACTGTTTCTTGATATGCAGACACCTTGAGTTTCATTAACAACACTGTTGACGGATGTATTATGGTCTTGATGGGGCTTTGTGTGTCAGGAATTGTGTGCATACAAAGTTCACAAGACTTCACCCGAAGAGAACGAAGAGACTATGCTTTACAGTGTGTGTTTGGCTTGGCTAAATGGCACTTTTAACTCAGTAATGAGATTGGATAAGTCTGTCTGAAACAGCTTACTGAATATTCTTTAATAAAAAGCCTTTAAAAAAAGACTTAGCATTCATTCTTTCACTGTGGAATATAATAGCAGAAACCAGCAGTCTTGACGCAATAGGCTAGTTTCAAACAAGGAACATTCACCTGTTTTGATTTTGGAAGCCTCACATGCGTGGTTGGTAGAAATAAAATGGGCTCCAAATAAATACATGAGTATTATATGATGCTGTACTGATTTATTCTTTCATATAACTAATGGCTTCATATTGACATTTGTGACTCCTTGTTTTGCTCTACTGTAATAAAATATTACAGCAGTTAAGTCAAGATATATAGAATAAATACAGAAGAATGACTTAAAGTGATCTGTCTTAATTGATGTTGCTCAAGGG
Organism: Clamator glandarius; assembly: GCA_033459285.1. NCBI lineage: Eukaryota > Metazoa > Chordata > Aves > Cuculiformes > Cuculidae > Clamator > Clamator glandarius. The sequence goes on along the minus strand of JAUNZM010000553.1, from coordinate 3,610,544 downwards.
AAGGAGTATCAGTAATAAATGATGTAGATCATTATTACCTACTTATAAATACATTTTAGTTTTTCAGGTGGCAACCACCTAAATTTTTGAGATTTTAATTCTAGTTGTTTACTCAGATTCTCAGCATACTTTAACTTTTGCACAGTGGAGAGGACCTGATCTAGCCTTATCCTTCACCAGCTAGACTGCTCTGGGTGAGTGACTTGTGTGGGAGTGGAAGGTGGCATTCCAGAAAAGCACAAAGCAAGCTACAAAGCAGAGCAGGTTTTAAGGTCTTGTAACGTGTTGAACTTTGCCTTGCTTACCATAAGACAAGGTGAAGAGATGGGTGTGTTGTCAAAGCATACTCTGAGTGTTGAATGAAGTTTTCTAAGTAATGCCAGAAGCTGACATGCCTGGAGAAGATTCTGCTTTGATCTTCAGCCTTGAATTTCAGTTTCCATTGTAAGTACTTGTAAATGGCTGCATGCAGCACCTTTAAACAGCTGGCTAAAGAATTAAAGGTTCATTAACATGAACTTCTTTGTAAGGAGATTCAGAGAAGCTGAACCAAATGCAAGTTTGGTTTTCAGTGCTACTGTAGCAATCAACACTAAAGGAGCACTTCTGTATCATTTCACTGCTGATGCCTCTTGCAAAGAAAAACTTGGATGCAAGGGTTGAGAATGGAGAAGATGGCTAGTCTGAAAATACTGTAGTAAACAACTACCCTTAAAACTGAAGAGCAGAGGAATTTTGCAGACTGAATGACCAACATAGGATATGCTATTTCAAAATAGCAAAGGTGGATTTGTACTGAAATAAGAGATGAGGAATAAGGAGTACCCATTGTGTTGTATGCTGCATAACATGTAACTTCTGCCAGGTGCTTGTTTTTATTTCCTTTTGAAACACTGCAGTAATGAGAACCATTGTCAGAAAGGGATTAGATTCCTGCAATCATAACTAAGTTACAGCCCTCATTCCAGAGTAGGAGAGTAATCACGTGATAGTCTTAATGCAATGTTACCTGCCTGAATGAATATTGCCTGAAAACAATTTTAAAGCGTACGTTGTTAGGAACTTAGTAAAAGGTTATCTTTTTTCATCATCTGAGGCTGAATATAATTTAGCTGCTGCAGATCAGTGTCATGGTTTAGCTAAATTTCAGCAGTTAAAACCATACAATTGAGCTTCCAAAATCCCTTCTTCCCCACACCCCTCAATGAAAAGAGAGGGAAATTAGAGGAAAAAGACTCACATGTTGGAAACTAGAACTACAGCATTAATGAAATGGTAACATAATAATAATGAAAATAATTAGAAAGTAATAAAATTTATACAAATATATGAGATAGTGCTGCCATCCCTCGATGACTCTACATCACCACAAATGCTGCAGAGCAAACAGGAGGGAATGGCTCCATGGTTAGGAGGGAGCAGGACTCTTTGACTGGATTCAGGAATGCATGGATCTAGGATCAGGAACAACCAGACAAATGAGGTCCTCAGTGGACGTCTGCCATTGCGGAAGAGAGTGAGACGCTCATGATCTCTCAAGTTTATACCAAGTATGATGTATATAGGATGGAATACTCTGCTGGTCAGCTCTGCCCTATTCACGCCTCCTCACAGGTGTGGCTCCTTTTCCACCAGCTTGAAGATGGCCTTGCTTAAGTGTGAGCATTGGCCTTTTGCATACCAGTGCCCTGTGTTACCATTTTAGAGAAGAACGCTGTCTTAAAGACATGCAGTTTGTTTTCAGAGAATGAAATTACTTACAGCATCTGAGTTAGTCACAAAACTTTACTCTGCTCTATTCTACATGATCTTAGTAAGCTTAGATATATGTGTATCAGTTGATGATTGTCTGCTGAATGCCTCCCCTTGGAAATGGTAGAGGATACTCCAAGAGATCAGCACCTTCACACTTAACATCACTATTACAGTGCCTCCAGAAAGATGTATGTTACTTTTGTGTGTTATAAACCACTTATATCAAGATTGTGCAGCTAAAAAAGGGATGTACTGGAGATGCCGCCAGTATCGCCACCATATGAACGCTGGCACCCTCATATTAAACTTATTTTCCATGAAAAAATAAACGTGTAAGAGGTGAAAGAGGCAGACAGTGACCAGGTATAGCATGTCAACCCCATGGAAATGAAGTTTCCATGCGCAGGTACAGAGACTGATCACACAGTGCAGGCTAGTACATCACATATTAACAAGGAAGGCACAGGTGAGGTGAAGATTTTGTTATGGTCTGTGATAAATGTAAATGTTATGGAGCAACTCCTTCAAATGCCAAAATGTACCTTCAGCTATCTTACATAAATTGTTAGAATCTTAGCATTTGATTTTTGGTTCACCAGCAGTGTAGGACCAGTGCTCCATACCTGTGCCCTGGGGATTCAGAGGCTGGCTGGGATGTGTACAGGGCACAGCAACTCCTGAGAATGTAATCGCTGTCCTTTGCTTTTCACAGGGGAAATGCCCCTTCACTGACATAGCTGAGATGTGGAGGGCCACAGCAGCCATTAGATTTGACTGTTTGCGAGCTTCATACCCTTAGTTCAGTCTCCATGGTGAAAAGAAATTCTTCCAAGTGGCCTCATTTCTCAATGATCAAATGTTGCATGGGAACAGCATTGCAGACTGACGGTACTCTAGAACAGTTATTTTAAAATAAGGGTATGGGAATGTTTGTGTGCAGGTGTGTGTGCAGTTGCAATTTAATCTCTTAAAAAGACAAACAGGAAGACCTGACGGATTTACAGAAGGGCTGAGGGGAGAAGCAAGCTGCATGTTAGTATGTTAGTGTCACCTACCACCTGCACCGGTTTGGTATGTGATGAGACAATGGGCTTGGGGGCAGATCTGTTGGGCTTGAGCTCAGTGCTGAGCTCAGTTGCTTAAAGTTGCATCCAGGTAGATGTATCCACTGTCTACTTTTGCAGCTGGAGAGCACACAGGCACAGTGAAAGGCAGGAAAATTCTCTGTATAATAGGTGAGAGAAACAGGCTTCAAGGATCTTAAGCAGAACTTTTTTTAACTGCTTCAGCATAATTTATTCATCTTTGGCTATGGCGTTTTTAGAAGTGCCCCTGTAACTAACTTTCCTCATGCACAGACCAAGACTTTAAGAAAGAAATAATTTCCTTTCTAAAAAATTTCTTTCTTCCTCTTGATTCTCAGTCCCATGCCCTAGCTATAAGCTGATCCTCCCTGCAGATATATGGCTACTAAAACTGAGACTTCTGCAAGTGAACTAAATTGCACTGGCATGTATTTATTTTATATGCCATATCCATTTAATTCAAGGGAGACTTATGTAACATTAAATACTCTGAATCTGTCACCAATTTGCCTTCCCTAGCCTGCCACAAAGGCCAACATCTATCCCCAGGCACAGGGACAACACTGCCCTTTCAGTTATTACAGCCAAAGCAGCAGGCAAGCTTATAAACCCAGCAGGGGTAAAAATTCTCCATCTTAATGAGATAAATGATCAGTTTTTCCATGTTGCAATAAAACCAGACTGCTTAAACACTCTTCTTTTTCTCCAGTGGTTGCCTGGTTTGCCTAAGCTTCCTACCAAGTGAATGCTTCACAGGCTTCAAAGCCCAAACCCTGTGAATATGCGGTGTGATTATGCTTTTGCTGAAAAATGTGGCTAATTCCCACTTCAAGCACACTTAATTTCCTTCCACCTAAGGCTATAAAGAAAATAAACAACTTACAAGAGTCATGCAAATACTTTAAAAATGAGGGCCCTGTTCCCTTTTTCATATAACTTTTTCCAAACTAATCACTTCAAGGGTAATTGACTTGCAAACCGTCCAGGAGGCCTCCACAGTTGAATTACTATTTTTGATCTGTCCCAGAATGGTGCTGCTATTTCTCATAACAGAAAAAGATGACCTCCCTCTAGACTTTTTACTTACTGCTTTAGCTACCACTAGCAGCCTCACACCTGTCGTAACTGGATACAGATCAAAGAAATTCATTTTAACATTTAATTGATTCCAAATGTCTTATGTAACATAAAAAAGGAGTACTTTCCTAATTTCTTTTTTTTTGGGGGGGAAGACTGGCACACTAATCTCTTAACAAGGTTGATAGACCTTTCTTTCTACATTTAAGAATGATCGCTTGTTTTATGGTAACGTGAAAAAAAACTTAATTTATCTGGATAGGGAAGGAATTGTTAGCTTATTTGCTATGAAAGATTCAGGAGGGTGTCAAGTCCTTGAAAATTCTAATATTCACTCTCCCAACATACTGAGCATTTCTTGCCATCTGCTTCACGAAAGCAAGCAGTCTGAATTTCTGGTCCCACTAGAAATGTTGGGAGTTAGACATCTAAATGTTTTTACTCATCTTAATCTCCTGACTTTAGGTTTGGGCAGTAGGACACTTACAGACAACAGGGTGATGATTCTTTCAAGCTTGATGAATGAACCTTTATGCACCTTTTGTATGAGTGGTATTTTTCAGAAAATACTTCATAGACTAAGGGTGGTGTGGTGGTGTTATGTGTATATTAGATATCATACAGCATTCTCCAGAAATGTGTGTGTTTTCCTATCCAAAAAATGTTAGCCCATCTCTGCAGTTATTGGGATGCTTGTCAGTTTACTACCTGGACTGCAGTTTGGTGATAAGTGATGTTATTTCAGTTTATCTAAGTCCTGTTGCAACTTTTTCTAACAGCAGGGTGGTGTCTTGGGCCTCTCCTAAACCACTGCAGGACCATCCACTCTCCAAATCCCATCTGCCTGCAAGACAAGAAATGCAGGTTCTTTCTAGATACTTTGAGAAGGGGATCATGAACAATATCTGCAGAAAGGTAAATGACATGCCTGAAGACCCAGGATCTACATGCACTTCAACAAGTAGGTTTGATATCATTTTCCATACTTATTCACAGACAAGAACACCACCTGTGGTGTATAGAGACAGTTATTTTAAACTTCAGTCTGCCCCAAACTCTGTCTATAAAGCAAAGTGGATATAGCCCATGGGTGAAACAACAGAACATCTGCTCTAATGAAAGGTGGAGATCCTACAGGTCCTATTGAAGTCACTGGTAGTTCTAGTTGCTTGAGACTTCATCTAGCTTTAAAAATAATTGGGGGAAAAGAGAAGGAAAAGACTAGACCATCATTTTCCTTGTAGTCAGTCTGCCTTCCTGGAAATCTTCAGATGCCTAAGTGTGTCTTGGATGTATCTTCACAGATTTGAAAAACAATGCAAGCCTGCTTTATGGAAGTATTTGTCAAAAAAATTTTGCTGCAAGTGGAGACTTCAAAAAAATCATAATTTCACATTTTATATAAAAGCTAGATGATATTATGAATTAATTATATCAGAAGCACAGCTTAAACTGTGTTATGGGACAGTAGAACAGAATAATAGTGAGCGGTCATCTTTAGATGCAAGAGAAACAATATGAAAACTCAGAGTAATTAAAAAGCTTTGATGACAGTTCTCTTATTTCTATTTCTGAGGGAGGTTTTTTGAAAGATACTTGCTATTTTTTTTACAAAAAGTGTTAAAACTGCAGAAGATATGAAAACAACAATGTTTTAGCAAAGTGGCACAGTTACTCACTGTGGAAAATCCATAAAATGACAAGAAATGGCTTAATGTGGTAGGTGTTCAACTTTAAGGGGTCTGTTGACAGAAGTTGATGAGTGAAAATATTGTATTTCATTTTTGCCTTTTGTTCAGTAAACAACATGGAATTTTGATGCTGCCTAGAGGGAGAGCTTTGTACTGCGGTGGTCTCAACTGAGATTTTTCATTAATGTAACCAGTCATAGTAGGTGGGGTGGTTTTTTTTTGGTTTCATGTTGGGTTTTTTTGGGAAAAAAAGCTGAAGTCAAAGAGAAGACCAAGAAAAAGCACCAGAAAGTTTATCTTTTACTCATCTGGAAGAGTTTATTTTAAACACGGAACATTGTTTGCTGCTGTGGAAATGAAAGTGAGAGAGTTGCAGCTTTCTTCCGATGCCATCTGGCAGATGATTTACTTGCGTATGGTATTCACTAATCCAAATAACCCTGTGTGTGGTAGCATTGTCTCTTTACTGATCATGCAGCTGAGCTGGCTGAACCTTAGATGGCTCACACAAGCCTATCAACACTACAATAGACTGTTTAAAATTAGAACAGTATTAAGGAATGGGATATGCCAATTTATCATGCCTTTACCTTTATTAAGCATTTTCCTCACCCAAACGGGTTTGATGTTTCCTTTTGATTCCCTTTATGGCTTTATTCAGTTCAGTTCTACTCAGGCTTTAACCCATTGAAATCAACACTTACATGAAGCCTCAAAGCTCAGATAAATCCAGAGCACTAGTCTGATATCTTTGCCCTAATGATAACCATGTTTGCTCCTTTGAAGCCCTTCATGAAACTTGTGTTTCCGCTGGGAAATAAGGCTGCTTCAGCAGGACAACTCTGTGCTGCTAGAAGCAGCTTTCTGATTAAGGAACTCTTGTAGTTCCAAACCTGAGCCAAAATTGTCTCCAGACCAGAATATTCATATTTATCAGGCAGAAGATCCACCTACTTCTTTATTATGTTAGTGTTAGGCTGCCTCCTCTTGCTATAATATGAGAGAAAGTGTTTTAAGTGGTTATTTCAGGAAGGAAAATAATTAGAGGATTCTGCCTTGAGGGGCATATCCCAAGCTATGAGTAGATGGAACCATTTGCTTTTATCCTTGTATTTAAATTCTTGGAAGGAGTGGATATTCTGATGCTTTTCTATGTTCAAACCCATATAATGGCTCCCTTCTCAACATGTGGGAGTTTTGAGTGATTTTTTCCATGGCACCAAACTATGTATCTAATAAATCTCTAATTTTGACTTCAGATTTCACTCTGAGGTTGAAAGACCTTAAATTTAAGTGTTGACTGTGCTTTGTTTTAGTCACTTCTGTTTTTTAATTGGACCTGACCATGACAGCTCACTTCAGAAAGTTAATGTTAATGTTCAATTTGCAGCTGTCTATTTTGGAAGCTGCCTTTTTGATATTAAGGACAGTCAAATAGTTTTGAAAGTGCTGATGTTCTTCCTAGATTGAACAATATCATTCATATGTGAAATTAAAATATACACAGTGTATATCGTTTTGTAGCAGTGATAGGGAAGGGAATTGATAGGTCAGATCTTTTCCTGAAGAGCAGTTGAGACTTCGAACTCACTGGCTCTCTGGCTCCATCCATATTGCTAAGCATTTAATACCAGGACCTGTTTCCTGAACTGTAAGCTAAATGGGACAGTGGGGCAATGTACATGTTAGCATATTCTGTTTTCCTCCTGAAGAGGTGTGGGTACATCCAAACTGCTTGCTAGGAGTGTCCTTGGCTCATATTGACTCCTGAATGATGCAAAGATTTCTTTCAAAAAGTGTTAGTTGGTCAGAAAGTAAATGGTGCCAAGAACTGCCCTAACTATGAAACAGCACAGATGATCAAATTTCAGTGCCTGAGCTGATGCCTTGTCACTCTTTAATTGAGTGGAATAAGTATATCCAAAAAATACCCCCTTTCCTCTCTCAAGTGTTAACAGAATAGATGTGATTTTTTTTTTAATTTGCTTCCATGACATTCAGAGTCCATTCTGGAAAACTAAAGCATACTTTCTTTTCCTGATTTTATAGTGCTAAAATTCCACTGTCTTTACTGCAAATTCTATTGACTGATCCTGTAAACACATGGAGAATTGGTATTGTTATTAATATCATCATGTCGTCATGGTTTATTCATTTTCAATTTTATAACTATGCTCTTATGTCTTGGAATTGTGTCCTCTAGTGTAGCATTGGACTGTGGAAATTTTATTTTATCAAATATGTTATTCTTGGACTAGAATTCATAGTTACACAGTTGCATTTTATAGATCCATAGATTTTTAAAGCCAGAAAATGCCTTTAGATTACTGAGTCTGACTACCTGAATGACATAAGCCTTTCAACTTAAACCACTTAGTCTTGCATCAAGTCCAGTAATTTGTGTTTTGCTACAGCTTATCTTTTAGAAAGGCATCCAGTTTAGATCTGAAGCCATCCATAGTCGGAGAATCTGTCGCTTCCTTTGACAGTGCAGTCCAATGGTTATCACCCTCCCTCTTAAAAATATGTGGTTTGATTCTTGCCTGAATTTGTCTGGCTTTCACTTCCAGCTATCACCTCTCATTATGCCTTTTCTTTTATGAGATGAGAGTGCTGCTGTTACTGCTTAGTATTTTTTCCCTGTGGTGATACTCACACATTGTAATCACTGAAATCATCACTAGATGTTTTTATTAAACTAAGCAGACTGAACCCCTTTAATCTCTTACTGCAAGGCCCTTTTCCAAAGTTTCTGATAATTTCTGTGTCTCTCCTCCACATCCTATCCAATTTTTTACCTCTTTTGTGAAACAAGAAAAAAAGAACTGGATGTAATACTCCAAAATGTGTCCATTTAGAAGCAATCTTAGTACTTCTCAGTGTTTTCCATCTGTTGCTCTAAGACAATAAACAACTTAAATGTGCCTTGGGCTGCTCACTGACACCAAGTCCAACTGGAATATCATAGTCTGCATCTGTACTCTTGAACTCTCTTTATCTTCCCATGATAGGGTGCCTGCATTGAAACAACTTTTCATGAATGCTTCCTGGCAATTCCTGACACTTCAGCTGTGTCTGGGAATTATCTGGGAAAATGCTGGCAGAATCTGACATTATGTCAGGGATCATCTCCTGTGGTACAGATGTTCAAGGACTAATGCCTAGGAATATTTCCTGCCATTTTTCTATTCATCAGCATAGTCTAAGAGTTCCTAGTGATGCTCAAGGCATCACTGATAATATTAGCTTCAGTAAAAATATTAAAAAAGACATATTTCTCTTATTTGCCTCAAGAATGTAGGAGTCAGGTATGTGGGCTCAACTGGTCACCTTGATTAGATGAAGACATAGTCAAGTTAAAGACAAGCGTCTCCTAATTGTCATTCATCCCATTTCTCTTATATGTCTATTTTTGAACAGATTCTCTGTCTGGTAGGATTTGCCTCTTCCCACCTCACCACTGGTGATAAAGGGTACTTGGATGATGAAGAGCCACAGTCTAACTTATCATGAGACTTAGGCAAAAAGACTCTTACTTACTTTTGTCCATTGACTTCTACTCTTATTGGGTAGATTTCTAGCCATGGCACTTATGCATCTAAATCATAGAGGTATTTTTTGTAAAAATATTACCCATAGATATAATATATTTGCATGGACATGATAAACATACTTTTAAATAATTTTCTCTGACATTTACTGTAGGAATTGAACATGAAATGACACCTCATATCCTGAATTTTCTAAATGTAAACACTGGTTTTACCGCTCATTTTAATGTGTTTTCCATGATACAGCAACAGAAGAAATAATCAACAGATCCTACATTTGCTGATCCCAAGACTAACCTGTGTCTTCATGGAGTAGACTTTTTGCTGACTGAGACTCTTTATTCCCACCTTCTTCCTGTGAGGAAAGGTTACAAGGAATGCTGAGTGAGGAGGATATTTTGTGCTTATGTCCTTAAACATCAGACAGGATAGACAAGATGTGTGGGGATAGAATGTTGTTTTCTCTTTCAATCTGAGAAATAAAAACACTTGAAATCAGCTCAAGGATTTCATCACTTTAGTGTTGTCCGTTCCCAACCTTAGAGCTCCCAAAATAGCTTGAAAATGTTGGTTCTGGTATTTGGAATAGAAAAAAACTGCTACATCTCTCTTCTTATGAGAGGTTAAGATGAGACACAGCAATACATTTTCAGTGTGCACCTAAGCCCTTTATTAGTGAACTCCTGTATGCTTGAGCATAGCTGGTTTTCTTCATAAGGGTGTTTGCATTAAAGGTATGTCTTGGACTTTTAATTTGACACTTTTTTTTTTTTGTATTTGGTCATACTACTTTAGAGGTATTATAACAAAGGATTGCATTTAAAATTGTGCAAACCCTGTGGAAAAAGTACTAAGGTAAGGGATGAGAAAAATCATAACTTTGTCTCACTGATTGTCCACCCTGCTTTATTTTTGTCATGTATCTTGATTCTACTTTGGATCTAACTTCTTCCTCCATGACATGATGTGGGGTTAGCTGTCTCTAAACAGGATGGGTGGACAAGACTTGGAGGCTGACTGATGCCGCTTTCCAACATTATTCCAGCAACTTCTGCATCCTTAAAAGTTTCTACGTGCTACCGTTTTGCACCTTAGAGTTTATAGCTATATTTAGTACTGTAAAAACAACGTAAAAGGCTCTGATTCATGCACATCTTGCTTATGAAGCAAGGAGAACTCACCATGGCATATTCAAGTTGTGAATATGAGGCTGTTACATTCAGAGACTTTCACCAGTTTCAGCTATAGACTGGGCTGTGAATTATGGTTTTTGGGTCTAATTCCTGCTCTATCCAGATGTGTTTGCTACAGGACAATAACTCTTCAGGAAGAGTGGAAGGAGTGGCAGGTATAATAACTGTGTCTGTCACCCAAGCTAAATCTGCCAGCAAACATGAATTGGAGCCTTGAGTTTCTTTTCACATCTATTAATTAGCTTTAATATTAATTTGTGTGAACATAGAAAAAGTGTAAATTGCTTTTCTTACCTGAAAAAGCACCTGTGTTCAGGAATAATTTGAAATGGTAACTAATTTGGTGTGAGCCAGAGAAAAGCCTGTTACAGGCACGCAGTGGAAATTCATTATTACTTTCATTACGTTTTATTATCATCACCTTCAACAACACATACAGTGTTTCTTTCATCACCATGTAATGGGGTTAAACATTACAGGAGCAGTCTAATATTTCTTCAGCACCTGCCCATCTGGCAAGCCTTTGTACTCTACCGTTGCCACTGTTGATTTTAGATTGGCACTTTTGCAGCTGATCAAAGTGATGAGATTACTTAAAACATGATCTTCCTGGGCAAATACATCACCATTGGTCTACCTTGGCTCTACATAGCCCTGAAAATGAAGGACCTCTAGGCAGACTAGGCTAGCAGAAATGAATGTGCATGCAGACATTTATGATGCCACACTCTTATTTTTAATGCACTGTACATTCAGCATTTTATTCCCTTTATAGTGGAAGATCATTTAGATGTTTCTTTGAAGATTAATTTAGGAATGTTGGCAAAGGCCAGTTAATGTAACATGTGCAATTTATTATGTTAACAACATCTGATGAAACAACAAATATGAATAATCCTGCCGAGTACAGAGAAGACAACTGCACTCTTTTTATGCTGTAGTTTGATCTGATCTTGGTGGACTACAGTTAATATATTTTGAAACAAAATATGCATGGCAAACTGTTTTCATAAGACTCTAATAAAAGTCTTTCTCATTTTTACTTTTTCCTCTCTTTAAATCTTCCCTTTGTTTTGTTCAAATAAAAAAAATGGAAAACATGTATTTTACCATCTGTAAAGAACCTGAATTCTTCTCAGCTGCTGCTGTTAAGATGCTGGAATTCCATTCCAGTAGGTTCTTGTTCACCCTATGTACAATAAATAACATACCATGGAAAACAGTCCAAAATCAAATGTAATTTGAGAATTATTAATAAATTCTGTGTTTTCTATTTCTTGGTAAGGAAGCCATGCAGCTAAGCAAGTTCATTGCCTCAAGATGAATGAAATAGTGTAAAGTAGGGCACAGTCAATAGTCAGGGGGTAAATAGAGTGAGAAATCTATTTATATTGTGGAGTCAGTAACTTATTTGCTGTGCTATTGATTTATTCTCTGCCAAGAGAGAGCTAAGGGCTTGGTCACAGCTTTGATGAATGCATTGTAAGGGCTTGCATAGAATGACTGAAAGAAAATAGTAATGGATAGGTGGTGGTTAGGCTGGCTTGGAAAAAGCCTGGGAATCTGTGTGACTGTAAAAGTCAGACTCCTCCTCTTTGTTCCTCAGCTGCTCTGAATTTTGCTGGCCTTTCTCTGATGGGTTACCCATACTTCACTGACCCCACATGCTCACAGGGCATCCCACTAGGCAGGCCACTCTGTAGCCTTACAGCATTGTAGATTCACTTCCATCCGCTTTAGAGAAGTACTTTCTCAAGCTTCAGCCTGCTTAAAACTTTCCACTGCTTGCTGGGGAAGATTCAGAAGTGTTAGTTCCACTGATTTTCCTTTTTTGCTTGTTTTTTCCTAATTCTGTTAGACGATTTGTTTTAAAAAACCCCTTCCTGGTTGCTAACTACCAGCAGGGTAGCTAGTGCCGTTGCACTGGAGGAAGTCAGCAAATGAACCCATATGTAAATCAATGGCATTAACCATCAAATTAACTTCCTCAGCAGTAGGGAATACCGTACTTCATTAAACTTCCACTCCTATTGTCAATTTGCATCTAGTTTACAATTTTAGTCTAGGAAAGTTTATCCCTGTTTTTTGTTAGGGAGATTAACTTTAAACACAGTACTTAAATTATGGTTTTTGGGTCTTTCAGCAGGTCAAAGTGTCTGCCAGTTCTCTAGAAATGAGCAAAGTGACTGTTTCTTATGAAGCAGATTGTTTGTTTGAAACTTGCACTAGGGCCTGGCCCATGTGTTTGTACATATGCTTCAAGGGTGAATTTATTCTCAGTTCATAAATGACAAAATTGCTTTTTATTACTCCCTATGAAATCATTCTGAGTTTGATGTTATCTCAGGATCCAGCGAGATTTCAAGGGAGAAGTGAAATAATTTCAATCTATTTGCCTTGACTGCTGAACTCTTTGATAATGATAATAAGTCCCTGAAAGAAACCAGGAAAAAACCCCACCCTGTAAAGTTCTCTGTGGTTATTTTGCCAAATGTGTTGCACAAAAAAATGTTTTTATTTTTCTACATCCTTTTCACTGGTAAGAAATGCAGGTCTTCTGTTGTCTAGAAATGTGATAAATGAGTGGAGAGGCACTGAAAAGAAGACTTGAGGAATAATGAGGCTGGGATGTTTTCAAAGTAAATGATGTTAATCAGGCTGCTTATATTGTATTGTTATCGAAGACTGAACAATTAAACATTTTGATTAAAGGAAGTTTTTTGTTTAATTTCTTGCTAAACAAGTATACTTAACTTATTTTTCACTAAAACCTCTTGTTTCTAATATTTTCAAAGTTTAGAAAAAGCACAGGAAAGAGTACACTCAGACCTTTCTTTTTTTCATTTTAAAAAGGCAGAAAGAAATTGAAACTGTTTGGTCCTCTGTGCCTTGAGAGGTTAATTCTACATTTTGTGTAAAATAGATTGGCAAACAGAAATACATGTGACAGAGGCCAGATACCACTGCTGCCTTCACATGTTAGAAAGATTGGTGTCTCTGCAAGCTGGCATCTGGACTATTGCAGTGAAATATCCCCTCTGACTAAATTTACCATGTGCATATTCAGGGTTCTGAGTCTGAAACCCACAGCTTTGGCAATACTGCTAAACAAGATAGGAAAAAAACCCCACCCCAGTATCTAGAGACTGAGGACAGCATCCTTTTCAGCAGGGGACTGACAATTGTGTCTAAATTTCTTTGAAACTGAGCAAACACTTATGTGTTTATTGAGTTAAGGCTCAGACTACATGGGACAGAGTTAAGCTTATTTCAGATGAAAATCATCCTTTCAAGTGTCTTTAGTGTTTGTTATCAAGTAAGAATTTTGACTCATATCAGACAGAGACCGTAGCTGATAAATAAAACATTTTTCTTTTAAAAAAATTGCTTTTCCTCTGCCTCAGAAAATAATTTTTCTTCCCCTGGAAAATGGAGGCATCCAAATGACAGTTCAGAAATGGCACTAGCTCTTTAGCCCAGTTGCACCATTAATTCTCCTAAATGTGAATCCTATTAAATTCTTTTAATTATTAATTCTATTAAATATGAATCACATTGCAGCAGTGATGAGGAATCTCACATCTATAATAATGTGTAACACAGGGTAGATTTTAACTGAAGTTAAACTGAAATGACTGGCTTCTCCCTTTGAAACATACCTCCTTTCTGCTCACACTTGCTATGTTGGTTGGATATTTTCTTCAGTCAAATGTCGTTTCTGGAACAGATATTATAAAACATAGAATTATTTCTTTTGTATATGTTATTTGAAAAGTGGCTCTTGCTTCTCAGGCAAACTGCTAAAGCAGGTCAGAGTTTGTAGATTTTCTGTCAGCATAAATTGATTTAAAGGCCTCCTGTGTAATAATAATAGCTTGAAATTGTTTATAGCGTTGATTTTAATAAACACTGCATAACACAGAGCAGTGCCCAACATAACCTGTTGATTCACTGCCAACACAATATCATTTTTCATTGGTGCTCTGAAGAAATAGCGCAAACAATGAAGATGTCTGAGGTAGGTCACAATACTGTGATCAAAAGGAATGTGTTATTTAAATATTATAATAAGTCCAATGATGTCTTTTGAAACAGAATGATTTTAATTCAAAAACATCTGCTTGAAAGTCCAAAGAGATTAGAAATGTCCGTTTATGAAAACATACTAATTAAAGGCTCTAAATACTTTGAATAGTTCTATGCCTATGTAAGTCAGTCCAACTGATAGCATAAGTTGACATGTTTTATATTATTTCAGCTTCTTTTATTTGAACAAGGGTATATATAAACAAAAGGAAACAATCCTGTTATTTTTAAAATTTTGTGAAAATATAACCCGAACAGAGGTCAGTCTTCAAATGCATGGTCCATATGGCTTGGCTGACATGAGCAGCTGTAAGGATAACATCACTTTGTAGGAATAGTGGGACTCAGCCCTCTCCGGCTCTGTGCAGTAGCAAAGTGGAAAGAAAATGTAAACCAAGCTACTCCTTTATCCACCATTTTTGATGCCTCAGATATATCTGAGTCAGTGGTTGCATAAACTACTGCAGCTTCTAGGTCTGTTAATAAAAATTCCCAAGATAATTATCCTCTACTTCATATAAAACAGTGGGCTAACTATTTTGTGTTTGTCCTGCAAGTCATCAGATGTCATTATTGTAAGCAGACTTCATAAGCACCTACATTGTAGAAGAACGATGAAACACTTGGGTTAATTGTGGTGTCATTATTCAGAAGGAACTGCTGTTTAGTTTGCTGCTTTACACTTCTATTATACTGGTCAAGTATAATTCAGCTACACTGGCTGAACATAGACCTTCCCACTAAGTAAGTCATGTTGTTGAATATTCTCCTTATTCATTAGAATAAAGTTTAGCAGTGTGCAATGCATTAATGTAAAGTTTCCATGAAACACTAGGAATATCATATATCTGTATAGGTGAATGCCTGCTTATTTCAGATTTATTTAGTGCCAAAAAAAAAGATGAGCAAGGCAAAGTCATTGGGTGAGTTATTTGTCCTGGTAGCCACACGTGTCCTGGTAGCCACACATATGGGCTGCATGCTGAATAACAGAATCACAGAATAACCAGGTTGGAAGAGACCCACTGGATCGTCGAGTCCAACCATTCCCACCAATCCCTAAATCATGCCCCTAAGTACCTCATCCACCCTAACCTTAAACACCTCCAGGGACGGTGACTCAACCACCTCCCTGGGCAGATTGTTCCAATGCCTAACCACCCTTTCTGTGAAGAATTTTTTCCTTATCTCAAGCCTAAATCTTCCCTGTTGGAGCTTGAGGCCGTTCCCTCTCGTCCTGTCCCCTGTCACTTGGCAGAAGAGGCCAGCACCCTCCTCTCCACAACCTCCCTTCAGGTAGTTATAGAGAGCAATGAGGTCTCCTCTCAGCCTCCTCTTCTCCAGGCTAAACACCCCCAGCTCTCTCAGCCGCTCCTCATAAGGCCTGTTCTCCAGCTCCTTCACCAGCTTCATTGCTCTTCTCTGGACTCGCTCCAGAGCCTCAACATCCTTCTTGTGGTGAGGGGCCCAGAACTGAACACAGGATTCAAGATGTGGTCTTACCAGTGCCATAACCTCCCTGGACCTGCTGGTCATGCCATTTCTTTCTAACTGTTTTCATAACAGAGGAGGAAAAGAGTTTGCAGCTGTCCTTGGTCAAATGTCAAGCTTTCCTGCGAAGTACTTCTTTTAGTTCTTGAAGTCTGATGCCTTCCTCACAATGTTAAGCATATTTTAATGATACATACACTATAAAACTTTGTTTTTCATTTTTGCCTACAGAGATTAACATATATGATGGACTGTCCTTACATCAAGATGTTAGCCATTGTGAAGAACTGCTTTTTCTGGACACTTTTGATTCAATGAAACTCATTTACGTAAGGTAAGATTTATAAATCAGAATAATAAAATTAATTCCACTGGGATCTATGCAGCTCTCACCATCAATTTTTAGTTCAAATCCAACCTTTTTCCCTGCACTTTCCTTTCTGCATATCTTTGCAACCTGGATTTAATTGATATTTGTTAATACTGAACTAAGTATAAGTACACATCTCTCTTTATGAGAGAAATAACCACTTAGTTTATTTTTACCTTTGGAAGCCATTCAGATGTACCATTTCCATGGATATAGTATGAAACATCAACTGAACAGACTAATAACACCCAGCTGTTAGACTAGTAGTCTGTGGATCATAAGGTGCTTTTTAGATGGAATCCATGTAATCATTCTCTTTGGACCAACATAGGAGTTGAAAGAAAAAAAGCTCAGATTATTTTTTCCCATGAATACTCATATAGCAGTGGCAGAAATCAGTTTGCTGGATTCCCAGACCGTATCTAATGGATCACACTAGGCTGTCTTTAGACAGTTGATACAAACCATATTCCAGCCATAATTTAGGTGGTTCTAGCCAGAAAACCTTTTGATGGAAACAAGAATTTCTTCTAACAAGCACGGTACTGAAACTGTTCCTCAGCCATAGGGACCAGATCACTATCTTTTAAGGACTACTTTTCTACTTTGGGAATGGCTCTGTGTTCCTCAGTAATAGCTCTGAACATACTATGCCAGTTCTGTGGGCTGGACAACTGGCAAAAGCCCACTGACAGCAAACTGGGAGCACCATGAGTATCTCTGAGTGTGAGACTCGTCTTGGAAGCACGTCTGTATTGTATGGAACAGAGAGTCCTGGAAAAGAAGTGAAAAAGCCAAAGAAAAAGATAGAATAATCTAATTTTTCACACAAATTGCTATGGGGATTTTTAACAGAACAATTACTGTTTGGGCACACCAATACAACCAACTGAAATTTCCAGTGTGAGCGTACTGAATTCAGCAGAGTCATAATGAAGTAAAAGCAACAAAAAAGATTTTTTAATAAGACTTTTTAGTTTAACCTGGTATCTTTTCCATAATTATCTGGTGGTTGTGGCAAAATCCTGGGAGATAAGACTACTTGATTTTATTCATAACCCTAGGGTCTGTCATATTATTCACTTACAGAATATTTATACTAATGATTCTCAGCTTCTCAGGAGTATTGGTATCATACTATTGTTCAATACGTAACCTGGATGGAGGCAAAATAAAACTGGAGTGGAGTATAAGACCAACGAGAGCGCTCTGATCAGTTATTTTGACCCCCTACTTAATGCAAGACACAGGACTTTACTGAATCCTTACAAACACAAGTATCTCTTCTTCATAGAATGGAAAACCATAAATGTATACATTACTTGGAGGTACTTCTGTTTATATTGCATACAGTCCTGTGAGTAATTTGGTTTCAGTCTGTAGGACTCTTAAATGAAATGGAGCAGTTCTATCTCAACTGGATCACAAATGAAACACTCTGTAATACACATAAAAACATTTGTATGGTATAAATAATATTTTTAATCAGTCATTGAAATAATAATATAAAGTTCATTTTATTAACATTTGAAAAATAAATGTCTTCACCTCCCTTCATTGGACTTTAAAGGGGGAAAGTTTTACATACCCTGTGAAAAAAATAAAGTAAAAAAATGCTGAGAAAGGAACGATTTGATTGGTCAAAAATCACAAACTGCTAATAATAATAAGCTCTGAATATCTGATGCCAAACAGCTGCAAAGCCTTTTAAACCTAATTCCTCGTTCTTGGTGAATATGGAAAGTTTGGAAAAGAGATCATTGCCAAACCCACCACTAAATGTAGTAAAAATATTTTTTTTAAATAAATCACTGTCATCATTGATAAAAATGTAGACAAGTATTTTGATGTGAGAGAATGCTGCAAATTAGTGTGCACAACGAAAACTGATAGTCTAGTAAACAAACCACTCAAAAGCAGGAGATGATAGGTGTAGAGTTTATTGGGTATATCACTAGGTATTGCATGCTTTCCCATACATGACAAGGTACTACATGGTTTATTCCATTGCAGTTTGCCACCTGGTATAACAATATGTAAAATTCAAAGAGCAATTATTTGGAGAAGTCATATGAGAGTTCAAAAAATATACTGAAGATGATTATGCCTGGGAGTACTTTCCTCACACTTGAACTTTACAGGGCAGGTGTCAACACTTCAACTTATATATGTAAGAATTATGGAAAGTTTAAAATTCTCAATATGGAATATTCATCCCTAGCAAGTGCCAAATATACCAACTTTACAGATACTGGAAAAGCAGTTAATCTACCACTCTTTGTAGCCCCAAGTCACAGTGCTTATACCCACCAAACTAGGTAAATGCAAATCACAGCAATAATTGTTATTTTCAACACTTTGTGTTATGGAAACTTGTGTATTACAAAAAAGTATGGAGTATCCTGGCTTCCAGAAACCTGCAGGAGAGTTATAAAGGTCATGGGCTGTTAGCAGCATCTAAAGTTCCTGCTTCAGAAAATATTTATCTGGTGAAGCACTTTTCTTTGCCTTGATCTGTTTGCATTTTATCATATATCTGAGCAACAATGCAGTAAACTAAAATGTCTAACCTGCCAGAGCCCAAGAAACAATCCTTTCCCTGGAAATAAGCAACATATTACTTTAGTGCAGGGAAACAGAAGATATCTGACTATACTAGGAAAGGATATTTTCTCTCTGATTTACTCTGCGGTAATTCTGTGCCTGCTAGATCCTGCCAAATTCCATCCAGGATTGTCCAGAATTCTTAATTAATACAGACAAGTTTGGTAGCCAAAGTATTAACAGAGAGATGGGAAAGATTCCCTCTCAAGAAAGGAAGATAGGTTTGCAGAAAAACACTGGTCTGTGCTATTGGAAACAGCATTTAATTTCCAATGATACACAGGATCAGAATGATTCATCAAATCCAAGCCATGTAATAGAAATCTGAATGATACGGCTAATAGAAAATGGGCGAAAAAGGAGAGATGTGGTCAAAGCATCCCTCCTGTTTAGGTTTCACATTTCTAAGTGCTGCTGTGGAGTTGAGGAGCCAGGACTCAGTTCAAGATTGAATCTAAACCAGTCTTTTTTTCACAGCTGAAAAAATATCTTTCCTCCTCATTTGTCACTACTGACAACACATTAGTTACAGTAATTGTTTGGGATCAAGGCTATCACTGCTTAACTCTTTTTTTCTGCATGGGTCTTTTGGAAGGATCAAATATGGCCCTATAGCATCACTGAATGGGAGAAAGGGAGTCTCAGATGCCAGTTTATACTTAATAAGATCCAGATGAAGCTAAAATTAGCCCTTCCAGGACAATCCCCTCATGTTCACTCTTCAGCTTATGTGACTGGTTTTGCTTGTATGCTGAGCCCTCCTTCCTACACAAGTCCTTCACATAACCTACAAAACAAGCTAAAGCCTGGTGGCTGGGATCTCCACATCTTCTGTCAGCAATAAAATGACAGTGGGGGTTAAAAGGCAGAGAGTGACCACATTTTGCCTGGACCCCATCCTGCAGGGTGTGAGCTGAGAGCAGGTTGAGCAGAAGGGTATCTAATTCACGCCTCCTGTCAGGTCACAAGGGGTGATTTAACCATGAAGTTTTTCAGTGCTGTCAAAAATGAAGCAGCCGTGAGCTGAGGACCAAAGCTGAGACTCCTTAGGAATGATAACACGGGATTAAGGATTATGGACTTTGTTTATACAAAGGTTAGGAAGCTGCTGAAAAAAAGATGTTGCTGCACTTATAAGTACTGGGATATAATTCAGGATGACCATAGTTGGCTTAAATTTTTACACTGGGATTTTCCCTCCATCTCTGATGCTGGACAAGCTAGAACACCTGTTAGTTGACCTGTCTCCCCTTTGTACACTGGGATGATTTTATACAGCCACAGAGGTATACTAACAGATGAACTGTATCATGTTTGAAATCTAAAAGTGAGCAGGACCTAAAGTAGAGTTCAATTCACACAGTTACAATAGCTTTATTGTCATCTCGCTCAACAATTTTATTTTGAGAATACTCCATAAAGCAATGTGCCTTTGCCATCTTCATTGCCCTGAGGAACGCCCAGTGCCTTCACATTCATGTGAGGCAAACTTACAGTCTACAGTCTCCAAGAGATTGGTGTCTGAAGCTGACTTAACAGAGAAGTTCCTCCTAAAAGCATCCCAAAAGTGACTCATCCATGTCTATGTGTTTTGCTCCATCCTTAGTATTCAACCTTGTCCTGTAGATAGATTGGAAAATACATATCATTTCCAATGTTAAATATTTCCAGCTATGAAAACTCTAAAGTGTCCTGTCCAGAAGTGAAAAAAGTAAACCAGCTATGCATGAATGTGTACACTGATGTCCTTGCCTCTGATTCACCCCCTTCTTTCTGCTGTGCCCTTGTTGAACACCAGAGAGCAGCACTCTGTCTTGTCCTGTGTGGTCCCCAGCAACCTGTTCACACATGTCCATCCTGCACCATCCCAGATGTGAAATTTCCATGTCTCTGTAGTCCCTCAGTTATTATGACAAAAAAAATTATCTAGGCATTACCTGGTTTCACAGATTCCTAATATTTGCTACTGGTGGTTGGTTCATTGTTCATAACAATGCAGATATATGCAGATTATATAATAATCCAAAGAATTCCACATAGTATTGATTTTTTTTCCTGAAATTGTGAACTAAAATACAATGCTAAAATTCTCAATTCCAGATTTGGTTGGTTTTCCTTTTTCTTTTTACCTCTAAAATGTACTACAGTGATACAAAGGGATGCTCTGTATAAAACCTTCATTTTCTCTTTTTCCTTCCTCATCCTACTGTATGTTTTAGTTCCTCAGTGCTTCCTTTTTTTCCTTACTTTTTTGTGGAGGTGTTTGAGAAGGGTTGCTTTTCTAAGAAAATGATTACTGCCAGGGATTTTCCTGAGATGTGAACATTTTCGGTAAAACAGCGGACATGCCTAGCTTTTCCTTGGCTATTTTCCCCTGTTGAAACATTTCCTATTGTCTTCAGCCCAGGACTACAGTGACGCTACTGTTATTTTCGTGATGATATTTCTAGAGTGCTCTAGTCACATATTGCAACACAAAGTAATTTATGCTAGGACAGAAGACTGTATCTGGCTCCAAAATTTTACTAATAGGTCAAATTTTAAAATTATTTTTATTTTTTTAATAAAATGACCTTTAGCAGACTCTAGTCATGGATCACAACAAGGTATAGATCATCTTTCAGCAATATCATAATGCTTTGGTGATACAATAGAAATGCTAGTTTCCTATTGCCTCCTTTCTGGTTTTTGTCCAGGACCAAGTTAAGTGCAGGTGCCTGGTAAGAAACCAGAGAAACAGGTAAGAGTGTGGTCAAAGGTGGAAAGCAGAAGACAGGATCTGTAGGACATGTATATGTGTTCATATTAGGAGCACTCACTACAGTGGGGTTAAGCTATGGTGTAGAGTGAAAAAAAGGCCTTTAGTTTTTGGCTGAATACCAGTACCTTACACTTGTATGGAGAGCCCCTTAAACAAGGAGAACAGTTAAAAGATGGGGAAAAAGTACATCACATATTATGAAGAGCAAGTCAGGTAGGATAGTTATATCCAGTCATTCTTTGTAAAAGTTCACACTACTGAAAATTAAAACACCTCTTTGCCATTCTGAACAAAACTGCATTATAGGATGGGTTTTCTACAGAAAAAAAAAAGTAATATTGGAGCTGTCAGTTGGACTTGTTTCATATATACTTCCCGTCCTTATGTCATTATCCTCTAGCAACTGAAGATCAAGAAGTACAGTGCTGAGTCTGATTCTAGCATGGTCCACAATCCCAGTGAAGAATGGGATTGCCTGATTTTATCCTTGATTCCCAGGGCATTGGCTTCTCCAACAGGCAGCAAAGGGCTTTTTGGCAAGAATATGCCCTGACAACAGAATGGAGATGTCATTAGCATCTCTGTGGTAGTTGCCATAGTATGAGATTCAGACAAAGTCTGAATTCAGAGTCTATGTCACTGTGGCTTTCAAATAGCCTACCTAGATTATGCCAGTCTGTTTCTGTTATCTTCATTATTCACTACCGTGCTGTAGATATTATGCAATGTCTGTGCCTTGTAAATATTTGATTATAAATTCAAATACCTGTAAAATTCACAGTTAAATATTAGCCACAAATAGGTTGAAACACAGATGTTTCTTGCTGGAATTAATCCAGAAAGCCATATTTAACACCATGACTTCACAGCAAAACCGCTGTAGACTCCTGAAGGACAGGATGCGGTTGGGACCAGTCACTCCTACCATGGCACCTGTGTGCATCAGAGAAATTTTATGACTCCTTGACTACAGCATCTGAAACTTTGCCATTGGTTATACTATGCACATGTATCTCAGTTTTGCTTATTTCCATCCTTTCTTTGTCACTCTGCTTACAATGCTTCCCACGTCTCATTTTGTGCTCTCAGTTAGGGATACCATTGTGCACTAAGTGTCTTTGGCAACTCTCCTCCCACTGCCACACAGCCAGTGCTTTGACCCTTCATGCTCCTCCTGCTGCAGAATCTTCTGCCTCCATTCACTCTCTCCTCTCCAAAGTTCCAAATCCAACACAGGTAACTACCATGGTGTGCTTCATTGAGTATGTCACAAACTAGGAATAAATGAGTTTATGAAGAACATTTTAAATCATTTCACTGGTCTTATACTGCAGTGACTTTAAGGTACCTTGGAGGTGCTTTCAAAATCCATCCTGTAGTACCTATCAATGCAAGACTATGGAAGATGTTTTCCTTATACCACAGGTACCAGGCAACAGCGTATTCAAGTCATACTAGCAGCAAATGGACCAAGCAGCAATCTCCAGGCTTCAGATATGTCACCTCAAACCTTGTGCCTGAAAAGTCTAGAAAATAGACATGTAATCTCAGTTAACACTGTAATATATCTCTTCAATTTATTACAGAATAAATGGCTAAACATTCCCAGTCACTCAAAACAGCAGACGACTAATAACAGAAAACATCTTGCTTTGTTCCCCTTAGACCTCCTAAGCAACCATTTTCCCTGCTCTCTGAGCCCATGGATCAGTGGCAAATTCTCCAATATCATAACTGAGTTATAGCTGCCGAGATGTCAGTGCTGTTACTAACTTATCTGCCCAGACCAACTAGCGCCTGCTCCCCTATTTGGCTAAATAGTCTTGCCCTCATCCTACCTCGACATTTCCTGCACATAAAGATAAAAATTATGTCTATGCTTGCCAAGCCACTGCTGTGACAGAAACCAACAGGAAAAACATCAAGCCAGCAACTCAAAACTCTTGGCTGCTGACTGCAAAGACCCTTGGAATGCAAGGATCATTCATTGCAACAGGACTTTCAAGTATATGAACACAGGTTGGAAAGGACTTACTACCTTCAGTCTCTTGAGGTTGAAAAGAGATTATGAGGATGATATTTTAAGGAGGAAATTGTTTATTCATGATAGAAACTAAGGGAAAACCAAGCCCATAGTTACGTTTGAACTATGAGCAGGATTTAACAAAACAGCTTTCAGAGCCATTTCCCTTATCAAAATGTCTTACAAAATCAAAGGGTGAGGAAATGGTTGGAGAATACACAACTTTTCAGAACTGCAACTAAAAAAGTGAAAATGCAGCCCAGCAACTGGCAAACTGTCTTTCTGTGAGTGGGGAGTTGACAGAAACCTTGCAATGACCCAGGAGTCGGTGGGAAAGGACAAGGAGATTAGTGTGATTCTGAACAGACAAGCAGCCCTTATGGAATACATGCTACACTGAAGCTTCCCTCCTACTCTCTCCTTTCCTTGGCCCCATCCTGCAGCTTCAAATGGCTCCGTCTCTCAGTTTCTTGATCTCTAGGCCTCCAAAGAATCATCAGACTGGAAAACCAAGGTCTTCAAGGACCCAAAACACAGCTCCCTCTCACAAGGCACTAACCACAGCAGTGCCCACCTCAAATCCCTCCTACCTAAATGAGACTTTATTGTTATAACAATATTGCTTCCAGCTCTTCAGATTCCTGAAGGGTCATCAGGCAGAAAACCCACAGCCACAAACAGCTGTAGCCTGTAATTCAGAACTGTGGGAGCTGTCTGCATTGCACTGTCACTGATAAGTTTGAATCATAGTATTTGCCCCATTTTCCTTTTTTCTTTTTTCTTTCTCTCCTTTTAAAAAAAAATTTGTATTGCTCAGAGTTCATATTCACCATTTTCCCATGTTTGCGTCTTTGCAATTTTAGTTTTCAAAAAAACCCCAGTTGTTTTACTCATTGCTGTAAATAAGTTTGCATTTAATAGTAATGGTTTGAAGTTATGAAAAACATAATAATTTTTATTTTATTATTTGCAGGAGTTGGAAATTTTATGGTGCACTTCAGGAGGCAAGCTTCCAGTTTAATGTCCTTTAAAAGCAATCTAACTTGTGCTCCAGAAAATCACTCCACAAAATGAGTTAATGGGTGATAAATGGTTCAAAACCATTCTCATTCCCTATATCACAAAGCTTACAAAGTCTAAGTAGTGTCATCTTACCTGCTTCATTTAAATGCGTGTTCTAGTTCCATCATGACATTATTCAAATATTTATTAAGGTAATAGTTATTGTTGAGGTTGTTGTGGTTGTGACTGTTGTTGTTATTCAGCAAATATTTTATCAAGAAAAGTGGATCACATAGTAATCAAGTACAAGGTAAGACTACTTGACAGTGACTATACCAACAGACTAACCAACGTGTGGACACACTCACTACTGTAACCCATCATCCACAGATGAAATTAGTTCTCTGGTACGGTTTTTGGCTCCAAACACCCTCCCAGATACTTCCATGGCACAATTCAGTTGGCACAGGCTAGGAATCATCATCTCTCTGTTTTAGAGGGCTGACAAAGCTCCACAGTATGAATATGAGTCATGCTATGCCAGGTGGACTCAGGGACAAAAGACAGTCCTTGACCCACTTAATTTCCTAGTACAGATGTTGTTCCTCTCTCTATGATGGACTTAAGACCTCACTTTCATTAAAAGTAGAGGAATGAGCCGTTGCAGCCCTAGCAATATGCATCAGATCACTACTAATTCTTCTGGAACTGCCTGATTAATCCTTCATTATCCGGATTTTCTGCCGTCACCCTGTCAACTGCCTCTCATCTTAATCCTGTGGCACAACTTCTTCCCATCAGGTAACACTCAGTTCAACTGCCCAGAACAGCACGGTGTGGGGTGAGGTGTCTTCAGGAGTGTGCTGTGAGAGTGTTCAGTCTAGACTGGAAAGGTCTGTAAGTAACATGTGATAAATGTATGGACAGATATTTTTCTCATCAGATACAAAAAATATACAGAGTAAGACTGGGCTAAAAGGCTTTTGAAGTCCTGCACTCAGAAGTTACATAATGAAATAAAGTGACATTTACAACTGTCATATGAAGTCAGTACTATGTATTCTTTAATTGCTAAATAAAAACTTCCTTTCTTCTAAGATACTTCTCTCATTTTGTATGAGTCACAGTTGATATTGGGTCCAATGCTGAAGCAGATTTCAGTTGTCCCAAGCTGTATACAACTCCTTTTTCCATTTGTATCACACCTTGCAGGCTACTCCGTAGTACTAAAACATTTTCCTGAAAGGACCTTCAAGAAATTAGTTCGTAAACTCATTCTCTATCTTGCTGCAATTGTCTTGAAACACAGGAGACACAGGGGGTCCCACTGGGAAGGTGCAGAGTCTTGTGGCCAAAGATTCTTCTGTCTCTAGTCCCAAGCAGGACATAATACTTTACCATCCTCCCCACTCTTGACTTTTCTACTTGCTTCACTTACTATATGCCGGTCTTGCTTTTTTTATTTTCTGATTTTAGACTCCCACCCCAGCAAGTCATTGCTACAGTATAAACTGCATGTAAGTGAATTTGCACAGAAGAGGGATCCTGCTCTCTTTCTATACCCCAAAGGTGCTCCTTCATCTGTCCTTAACTGTAGTGGTCAGATTTTCTTCCATAGCCAAAAACTTGTAAATGCTACTAGCACACAGTGAACAAGTTAGCTGCATATTTTACCGTGATACAAGAAATAAGTTTTCATTACTTTAAAAAATATTTCATGTGTTCACCCAAGATCTCCTAATATTTCATTTCATGCTAAACATCCAACATAGACAATTACAACACTGATTCTGACAGTTTAGAAAAATCATAAAGAATTCAGAACAGTGGTAGTTTCTAGCAAACATCTGATTTTCTCTTTATAAGCAGAAGCTTGCACTTGTCTGAAAGAACCTACGGTATCCATGCTACATTTATATTTTTTGTCCTACCAAAAGACTACCTCATCTACTGGAACAAAGGCTACATGCTGAGAGGAACACATTCATCTTCATGATGTATGTTTGGCTCAGAGCCTGAAGCCACAGCTCTATTGCTGGAGATGGTTCAGTGGGTTTGGTAGAATGGTTGTTAAAATTGACTGCCAAGTCCTGAGCCAGCTGCTAAAGGCTGCCTCCAGCAAGCACTGCTCCTGGTGATTCCTGTCCTCTTTCATTATCTTCAGACCTTGCTCCTCCCTCTACTGACACCCACTTGCTTGCCCTTGGTTTTGGAGTCCCTGGTTGCACCCTATGGCCCCATCTGCACTTGCAATACTCTCATCACCCCCAAATCTTTTGTGACTTTGGCCACATGGCCTTTGTGACTCCTTTGGTCTGCCACTATGTTAGAAGAAGGATGCAGCCAGAGCTGTTTCATTGGGATGTAGAAGGGGCTGGACTCTCTGGAGCAGGGAGTCTTTGGTCTTGCTGTCCTTCAGGGCAAAGGTAAACAGGCTGATTAAAAGCAGTGAACTCAGGGAGGTGTTAGCTGCTGCCTCACACATTGGGTTTATAGGCTGAATCTTGTTCTCTTTAGGCTTCCAGATTTTTCTCAGTTACTATTTCTCCTGTCACATACTCACTGTTTCTTCAATCATGCACTCACTGCTTGTGCTTGTCCTTTGGAAAAACATTTCTTTAGTCCTGCACTTCATCAGTTCAGTAATTATTTCAGGCTTCCCTGTTAGACATAGCAAGCTAGCGCAAGGCACAGAGAAGTGAAAAGAAGTCTTCTTTCTATTTCAATAGGCTTTGAATGAGGTATTTTTCCTTTATGAATCCTGTTTTTTCCTTTTCTTCTTTCACTCAGTTTGGTATTCAATATGTGTGTGAGTGTGTGTGACCTTGTGTATGTGCTCTCCATCTCCTAGACTTTTAGTGCTGAGAAGGATACAAATTTGTGAGATAAACTCTAAAGACATCATCGATGAAACATTGAAACCAATTCCATGTTTTAATCCTGCATAAATTATCCTGGAACACAGCCCACATTTATGATGTGTGAGAGAATAGAAAAATAATGGGATTACTCAGAAGTTTCAGATGATTATAAACATATGGTGCAGGACAGTATAAGAACAAAACATACTGAGGGAAGTAATATCATCAGTAAATGAAAGGTTAATAATGGAAAAAGTAAGTTTGGAACCTCATATGTGGCCTATTATCAAACACTACTGACATGAAAGAATTCCTGCAGAACTGTTAAAAGTGGACAGCTAGTAGTTTAATGATTGTAACAAGAAAACTTTAGGCATTGGAAAGGAAACTATATGATTATAAAAGAACTCATCACATATTTAAGTCTCCTATGAAAAATGGTAGGTTTGTGCCTGAGGTTCCAGACTGGGACTCAGATCTTGATTTATTTCCCAGTTCTGCTACAGATTTCCTCTGTGACCTTTGGCCACTTACTTTGGAAGAAACATGTTAAAGCTCCTAAATGACTTAGGAATCCAAGTCTCTTTTCCAAAAGGGGCATAGTAGCAGATTCACGTAGGGAGAATCCTGAACATAGCCAGGGCTACCCCTAATGTGACAGTGTGATGCCCCATCCCTTTTCAGTTCTGAGTACCAGTAGGCCACTGTGTCTGTGCAGATGCCTGTCTGCTGAACACACACGGCAAATGAGCAGGACATGGCATAGGACAGATCAGCTGCCATTTGTCCTGCTGTGGGTACTGCAGAGCAGGCAACCTTAGAAGATGCTGCCTCTCATGGTTTCTAGCTTTTGCTCAGTTTTCATTGTTGCCTAATCTCTGGGAGAGCATCAGGTGTGATGCCAGGATCTGTGCAGGCAGAGGAAGCTGAGAGGGACAGGGGCAGTAGGCTAACCCCAAGAAATATAGGCACTCCTGGCTCTTAGCATCCTGCTTGGGTCAAAAGAGAGAGCAAGGAACAACCATCTCTGTCAAGAGCAAGTGGTTTTGGTGTGGGAAACCTTCCACTTAGTGGGCTGCCAATTCACAGCCCTCAGCCTCAGAGCTCAAAGCAGTTTCCCAAAGTCCAAGGGAAGCAGGAAAATAGAGGGGTAGGGGCATCCTGCCTGTGCTTGCCCCTTGTCTGTGGAGCTGAACTGTAGCAAATGCTCAGGGCTTCCCTTTTCTTGCTTAGATTCTTGGGCTTCAGTGTCAGGGTTAGGAATGAAGTAAATGTTTGGTTGTTTGGCAATGCAGGAATCAGCTTCCTAAGCAAACTTGCATAGCAACCAAGGGAGCATGTAAACTTGAAGCACCTAAGCATTGCTGCTGCCATATTTCAGACAGCTTTGAAAAACAGACCCTTTTTGCTGTTCCCAGCTTGTGAAGTACAAATAGCAATATCAGAATAATTTTTGTCTCTCTCATCCTGAACTAGCTCATGCTGTACATAGTCTCACAACTCACACGTGAAATAGGAATGCAAGAAGTAATAAACCTGTAATGGAGATAGGAAAGCCAAGGATGGATATTCGCTCTAGGTTTCCATATGCTGTAGCAAATGTAAGAGGATCTTGCAGACATTTCTTTCTCCTCTTTGTCTGTAGTATAGTCATAACTCAGAAACTGCTTTGGACAGGATTCACCAACTGTTGTGTCTGTGTAAAGACAGTTGAAAGTAAATAGCGTACTTTCTGCTTTAGTCTCTTGTACTTCACCATTTGCCATAATTTGTTTCATTCTGCATGGAAATATTATATACGAAGGTCTAGGTATATGATTGATCACAAAGGTGAAAATATTAGGTTTCTGAGAATAAAAAAAGTCCTAGCAGAGAATCTCCTTTAAAAGTATATATTTTCTTGTCATGGGTTTTGGCATGAGCAAAATATCCATACAAAACAGATGAAAAAATGTAGTACAAAGGTAAGGGTGTATTAAAGGTCTTCTCCAACCTATATGTTTCTGTGACTTTGTGAAAGTGAAATATTTTGGCAATCAATATTTGCTAAATGGAATGAAGAAGTACAAAGGAATTCAGAAACATCAAGGCAAATATTTTCACTTAAACTAAAGTATTTTCAGCCTATGAGTCTCTGCCTGCACCTACTGTCTTCTCAGCAAAGCCAAGGCAGGCTGATATCACTGCTAGTTGAACTTGGTGCACCAAATGAAAACTATTAAGAGTACTAATTGCTGCAAATTTATATGTCATCAAAGTAGTTTGACCCTTGTGAATGAGAATAGGAACAATTTCAGATACACAAGTAGGTAAAGTTTTGGTTAATAGGTCAAGTTCTATATTCAGGAAAGAAATAGAAAGTTTCTGTCACTGTGATCTTCTGTATCTGCTTTTATAATCAATGTGATCAAAGCAGTCCTTGTGTCACAGGACGATTCCCTCCTGGAATATTTCCACAGGACTGGAGACAGCTGTTGCAAAAACATATTTTTAGAAGCTGAAGAAAAAAAAAAAGCTGCAGTCTGTAACTGATGCTTTTCCCAAGTTTTAAGTCTTGGAAGAACCTTCCTCTTTCCCATATACATCCTTCTTCATTCGATGTATCCTGTAAGTATTAATTTATCATTGACATTTGTCTGAAGTAACTTTGGTTAAATCTCTTTCTGTTGGCTAGTGTATTTGACTTTGATAAACTACAAATGAGTCATAAGCTTCTAGGTCAAGGGGGTCATTATGATTATCCCATCTGATGTTGGGCATAAGATACACCACAATTTCAATGAAGCCTGTTTCTTCTAGTTGACATGTTCATCCTTCAGAGGGTAGTTTTCCTGGGGATTAGACTGTCCCAACTAGGACTACAAAAATGCCAGGGAAACAGCTGAGCAGTTGTAGTGGCTTCTCCTGAACTTTCTGACTCAGTCCCATCTGGGTCCTAAATGCTTATTCATTGAAGCACTATTAGTCCTAGTTCATTTTACATTTATCCTTTCTTTAAAGATTGCTGCCTGCAAATGGCTCAGCAGCACAATAGGAAGTGTGAGGATACTAAAAACACTGGGTTTGTGTCATGGTTTTACAGTGTAGCCAAGGACTGGTGTCAAGTAAGCAGCAGACTGTGGCAAGACACACTATGTAGTTCCCAGGAATTGAGACGTAGTGAAATCACACAGACTGTGGAGAAGTAAAGGTTCCCTGCCTGTGGACTTGCCATCTCTTTTCACAGCTTAGTGAAACTCCATCTCTTTCTTCTGTTGGCAGTATTTTGCTATTCCCCCACTCCTGCAGTCTGGAGGTAAATAGTAATCCTTCAAGACAGACCTCTGCTGAGCTTTTTCTCCATGTTTCACTGAAGAACAAAGGTTTCCAGGTGTATAGTCACATACCCTTCCCAGTGCAGATCCCTGTGTCTGTGGGTACTCTTGAAGAGGGTTTTCCGATCTAAAGGGTTTTATGACCCAAATCTGCATGCAATAAACAGGATTCAGAATTGCTGGCCCTGTGGACCATTTCATAGCTTTTGTGCACTCCCACCAATACATCAAAAGATTACTGTTTTAAGAACCTGAGCCTTCTTCTTGCATGTCCTCCACTATCTTCTGCATTTCCATCCCTTTTTTTTTCTGAGACAATGCACCAAAGAAAAACCTTTGTTGCCAGTTTTGTTTCTTTTATGCTTAACCATTCCAAATCCAAAACATGAGATGATAAGTATGACAAATATGTTTTTAATCTGACCCCATGTACAGCAATGTTTGAGGATCTTTCAGCATTCCTAGTAAGAATTCTTACTGCAGTGTTATTTTCTTTTTATAAGAGATATAAATCATATCCATTTTAGTCTCTTTCTAAATCTTTATTTCCATTCAAGATGGCTGAGGAGTTTCCTTTTCTCTCATATTCATATAATTAACTTTGATCATAGATTCATTTATTCCATAGTCTATGAACACCCCTAATAAGGGTACACATTGCAGGCTCATCTTCAAAAACAGTTTTAAGATGCTGAGCTGTGATTAGCTGCGGATCTACATGATTGACAGAAACAGTCATCTTACTCTATTTACAAATGAAGGTTCAGACTCTGTTGGAAAGATATGCTCTGTTGAAGATCAATTTATTTGCTTTAATTCATATATAATCAATAACAATATTTATTAGGTCAAATTTCCTGATGACTTCTCAGGTTAAAATAAAATTAATTAGTTCATAAGTATTTTTCCTGTTTGTTTTTTTGTTGTCCAGTTCTGTAACCGTGAAAGAAGTAATACAGATTTCAGTTAATGTGAGCAGAAGACAATTAGGTAGAAGAGAATGCCAGATTCTAAGAGCATTACAGCCTTTCTAGAAAATAGGTTATCTGAAAAACTTTCAAAGCTGATTGTTCCTAAAATTGGAATGGCTATTACTGCAACAGGGTCCTCTGATCTTCCTGCGACCCTACATGAGTCTGTTTATTAATGTTTTCTTTAAAAATTGAGCCCTTCTGCCCTTTGGTTTTGATGTGCTCAGTATTTAAGAGCAGAGTAGTAAAGACTACAAAACAAATTAGATTATCTGTGACTAATATTTTAATCTAGAGCTCTGGAATTCCTTGTGCATGATTTGAACTGTTGCACAACTTGCTGGTTGCAGACAGTTTATCTCTGTTTTTCTCAAGAATTTGTTGGATCTAGTTTCGAGACCTATGTTTTCTGTAAAGGTTAGTGTATGCAGGAAAGGTATTAATGGATTTTCACTGAAATTTTATCTAATAATTCTTTCTCAGTACTCAGTGTAAAACCAGAGAACCTTAATAAATTTACAAGAGTGAAATACATGGAGAAGAGTGAAACCTTACAAACACTGAAGAGAAAGATATTAATGGACAGATATATTTACCTTATAGAATATACCTCGTGTTTTCCTAAATTTTCACAATTCTCTTGAGATACCCTAATACATCTGTGGTTCAAAACTCCTGTTTAGAGCAACCAGTTCCATAACAGTATTTACCTTATTTTTGTGTACAGGGCAGGAAATAAAGCTCACACAGTATGAATATTAGGAACTTGCTGAACCAATCTTCTTAAATAAAGTGATTAAGATACCAATTTCATCAATGGAAACAGTTTTCATTTAAAGTCTTTTATATGGATAAGAATAAGATAAAGTGTTGTGTTAATTATATTTAGACAACAGAAGCAAATGGCAAAACTCAACTGCCTGCAGCAGATCACAAAGGTAAAGATACACTGGTTTGTAGTGAGGCACCTTATCATCGACCGGAGATGACCCAAGTTCTGCAGATTTTGAGATGATGTGTCAAATTCTGGGAAGTCCACAGGAAGCGGACTGACTGGCGAAGTCCTGGCTGACTGGGGAAGTTCCACTGGACTGGAGGCTGGCTGATGTCGTGCCCATCTACAAGAAGGGTCACAGGGAGGATCCAGGGAACTACAGACCTGTCAGTCTGACCTCAGTGACAGGGAAAGTCATGGAGCAGGTGATCTTGAGTGCTATCATGAAGCACGTGCAAGAGAACTGGGTGATCCCGCCCAGTTCACATGGGTTCATGAAAGGCAGGTTTTGCTAAACTAACCTGATCGCCTTCTATGACAAAGTGACTCGGCTGCTGGACGAGGGAAAGGCTGTGGATGTATCTTCCTGGACTTCAGTAAAGCCTTTGACACAGTTTCTCACAGCATTCTGCTACGGAAACTGTCGGCCTCTGGCCTGGACAGGCGCACACTCTCCTGGGTGGAATATTGGTTGGATGGCCGGGCCCAGAGAGTGGTGGGAAATGGTGTTAAATCCAGCTGGAGGCCAGTTACAAGTGGGGTTCCCCAGGGCTCAGTGCTGGGTCCAGCCCTGTTCAGTGTCTTTATCATTGACCTGGATGAAGGCATCAAGTGCACCCTTAGCAAGTTTGTAGACAATACTAAGCTGAGTGGAAGTGTGGATCTGCTGGAGGGTCGGGAGGCTCCAAAGGGATCTGAACAGGCTGGACCGCTGGGCAGAGTCCAATGGCATGAGGTTTAACACGGCCAAATGCTGGGTCCTGCACTTGGGGCACAACAACCCTGTGCAGCTACAGACTAGGAGAAGTGTGTCTAGAAAGCTGCCAGGAGGAGAGGGACCTGGGGGTGTTGGTTGACAGCCGACTGAACATGAGCCAGCAGTGGCCCAGGTGGCCAAGAAGGCCAATGGCATCTTGGCTTGTATCAGAAATGGTGTGGTTCTCCTCCCTCTGTACTCGGCACTGGTGAGACCGCACCTCGAGTACTGTGTTCAGTTCTGGGCCCCTCACCACAAGAAGGATGTTGAGGCTCTGAAGCGAGTCCAGAGAAGAGCAACAAAGCTAGTGAAGGGGCTGGAGAACAGGCCTTATGAGGAGCAGCTGAGACAGCTGGGGGTGTTTAGCCTGGAGAAGAGGAGGCTGAGGGGAGACCTCATTGCTCTCTATAACTACCTGAGGTGAGGTTGTAGAGAGGAGGGAGCTGGCTGCTTCTCCCAAGTGACAGGGGACAGGACGAGAGGGAATGGCCTCAAGCTCCGCCAGGGGAGATTTAGGCTGGATATCATGAAAAAATTTTCACGGAAAGGATCATTGGGCACCGGAACAGGCTGCCCAGGGAGGTGGTTGATTCACCTTCCCTGGAGGTGTTTAAGGCACAGGTGGACAAGGTGCTAAGGGGCATGGTTTAGTGTTTGATAGGAATGGTTGGACTCAATGATCCAGTTGGTCTCTTCCAATCTGGTTATTCTATGATTGTATGATCTGCACAATAAGGACTATGTGAAAGACTCTTTCCTGTGCCCACTCCTCCTCAAGCCTTTGTAAAGTGTCCACCTTTGTTCCTACTTCTAGCTTAGCTAATATACATTTTAAATTTCTTTGATGGGGATTCTTACTGCTAAATAGGCTTTAAGTAATCGTCACTGGCAAAGCAAACAAAGAAAAATAGGGTGGAAAAGTGATTAATCTAGTGGGCTTTACATGCCCCCTGGTGGAAAACTTCCTCAGTGTAGTTGTAAGGATCTGCAAAAACATCTCTTCTAAATAGATGAGTGGTTCACGAAACGCATCTTAGCCGCCTTCTTATTTGAGGCACTGCACTATTATCAGTGTAAGGCCCATGAATAAGAACACACAAGATCCCAAGTTACAAATGAGCACCTGGACTCATTTAAGCACTGCTAGCATGATGTACATTGCTCATACGGTATAAATTGCTGGCCTAAAATTTCTCGCAGGCAAATGATGCCAAGCTCTTAATATATATAAAATGAACTCTGGTAACTTAAGCAAAATAATCACAATTTTCCCCACAGTCTTTCCAGAATTTCAGTCTGGAGGGCTTCGAAGGATACACAATACCTTGTTACAAACCATATAACGTCTTAAAAAGTATCCAACTGACAACCTTGGCTAACATCATATCTTCTATCTAGATTACTTCAATATGTCATGTCCATATCACACCACTCTGTCCATGATCCCAATGCCAAGGATTTCTGTTTTGTCCAACCTTTCCATCTGGAAGTAATGATCTTAATATTCTGGCTCTACCCCCATAAAAGCTTTGTCACAAAAAAGTAGCAGTCTTAGGAACTGTTGTATACTCTGAAGACAATTTTGAGATCCACATAGCCTCCCGAAGTTCTACTCAGATTCATTTAAAGACATTTTTTCCCACTCCATTCCCATGAGAACCACAGCGTACTCTATGACCGTAAGAGCTATTTGACAATCACTTATGTTTAAATTCTGTCCTAGCCGTGTCAAAGGACTTTGCTTAAGAGATAATGAAGGGCTAGAATGTTCCTTTGGAGCAAAACAGATTGTGTTATAGGATTTGCTTTTAAGATGGCTGTTCCTTTCATTGCAATTCCTCTGAAAGCCTAGAACAAAAGGAACAGAAGTTCTTTGTTTTCAGATCTCTTCTAATTTTGTATAAAATGGACATAAACTTTTAGGAGCTCCTTATATGTATGGACAAAATAATGAGACAGATATCGCCCACCAGCTTAAGATTCAGCTCTCACTTCACACTCATCAGCACAGCCTGGTGGTTGAACGCATGAGCAATGCTCCCTTCACTGCTGCTGTGTGTAGGTTTTGAGGCCCATTCTAAGCAGTGTCTACTTTACATCTCTTTCCTTTCTATTATCACAGAGTGAGAAGTGTGGGACATCAGTCTGAGCACAGGTTTTGTGAGGGGTGTCCTAAGAAGTATCAAGAACTACCATACCTCTGACCACGAGTTGTTTTCATTTTCATAAGCCATTTTTATCTCATTTTCTAGCGTTATCAGAGGTTTACTAAAACTAGAATCCTGAGCCAAAATGTGACAGCATTCCTCAGACACCTTACTTGGGCTGCATAAATTTACAGAGGGAAATTTATCTCACCTACCTTAGGCACTTATTTTAGGATGGGATGAATCTTCCAGTGGAAGTGCATCTGTGCCCATGTTACCTGCACACAAAGACACTCCTGGAATAATATTTAAACAACTGAAATAAGATGGTATAATTCCTGTTTTTTGATGCCAAGATTAAAATCAGAACTTGCTAAGTCAGCTTTTGTGTCTGTCATATTCTTATACCATTTTCTAATTGTGTGGCTATATTAATTGCTTGGCTATTTTAATTGCATCTAAATTAAACTCTTTAGCATTTAACTGAAACTTTGTTCAATGTCTCAGTATAGAAACCAATTTTAATAATATTATCTTAATGTTGACTGACAAGATGTGCTTGAATTAGTCACATGTTCTTAGAATCACTACTGTGTTACTCCTGGCCAGAAAAAAAGCTGAAGAACTTAAAAATGCAGTTATTCAGAAACCAAAATTCTTCACACAGATCTATCAGATCTGCTGAAATCAAATTTTGGCAATTCCAAAATGTCTGGGTTTATAATTTTGGAACCAGGCATCTACTATTTCCTTTCAAAATAGTTTTTCATGTCTAATATCCTTACAATATGTTTCATTCTGTGTTCTCAATACAATTATAAGGTCAACCATCATCAAATGTTTTTCTTTGAGACATTTCAGGTGATACAAGACATTTTCCTTAGAAGTTTTCAGAAGCTGGGACTAACTGGACTAAGACCAAATCTGAAAATCTTCTGCAAATTTATTTTCCATATAGATATGAATTATTTTTTATATTCCACCAAGAGTGTATCAGTCACAAACCTATGAAAAGGATGAAAGAAAAAGAGATTCACTGTTCCTCAGAGAGGACTTCACACTTACTGGGCTGTATTAGTTTAAAACATTGAAATGTCTGCTGGTTAGAGTTCATAGTTGCTCTCATTTTCCTCTGTGAAAAGCTTGTTCAAGAAACTAGAAAGGAAGTATTTCTACACAGCTGTAGATTCAGAGGCATTAGGTTTGATATTAGCATCAGTCTGTATAACAGTGCCTTCAAATACAAATTTGCTATAAGGAGCCAGATCGTTCAGACTATTGAGTTCATTTTGTGCTGCTTCATAGCTCACTTCATAGCAGTGGAAAATGATGTGTACCATCTGGATGTTCCTATTTCCTCTGAAAAGATGGACTCTGTGGTTGTTGTAAAGCCAGCAGAGATGTCTTCGCTATCTGTGACACCTCTGCTGTGCTGCCTGGCATGAGGGAAAGCAGTGTACTTACAAAGAGGCAGAATGTGGAGAGGAAAGATTTTTTTGCTGCCTGATTTTCCCAGACTCTGTGTCCAAATCACTGGCAATATTTTAAAGCATTTCTCAACAGTGTTTTGTCTGAATGCCGGTGGTGCTGTAGAGATGACCACACTTGTCAGACACGGTCTCCTCTGCTTTCCCCACTGACAGGCTAGAACTCAGCCCAGAATTGCTTCCTAGCACCTAGACATTTTTGCTTTTTGTTCTTCTCTGGGTCACCACTTAGGGTCTCCTCCTGGGTGTGGGTCAATAAAGGTGCTTGACCCTTACACTGAGATGTCACCCTGACTAGAGCAGGGAGACAAGGACCACCCTGTGAGGTCTTCTGGCAGGCTGAGCTTCATGAAAGCTCCTGTTATTATAGCAGCTCCCGGCATATACACATTTCCCTGCCTTTGACAGCTATTTAAGGTCTCCTTTACTAAAAGTACTACAAAATCTACCATATCAGCAAACCCCAAGACCTTTAATAACCAAACAACCCTTCCCTTCATCCATAATACACATATTCACATGCAAATTAATGACATCTAAAAAAAGGTAAACAGCAGCTTTTGTTCAATGTTGTTATGACCTGGTCATGCTCTGGAAGCCCATCATAGAAGCAAAGAGTAAAACTGCTGTCTCTTTCAAAAAGGATTTATAGTGCTGCTATAAAAAAAAAATATGGATGAGATACAGGCTGGAAGAATAAGGAAATAATCAGATAACCTTAGGTTTTGTGAAATGCATTAGTATCATCTCTAAAATCTGAGCTAAACTATCATACTTCCTTTAGCTTTCCTACCTGTATGTCTGTCTTTGCTGTTTTGACAATGTTCACACTCAGCATTTTAAAAATATGGAGTGAATTAAATGACCCTAAGCATAAATGTGTCCAGGTTTAAAATAATTTATTGTAATAATCGCAACTATTCTGGAGGTTGCTTGAGAGTGAGGGTAATTGTTATGCCAAACTGGTTGAAAAGCAAGAAGCTACCTCTAATTGTTCTTCTGATATTCCATTATTTGTCCACAGGTCACATAAATTCATATTGCTAAGCAGGCTACTTTTATGTACTACTGTTGAAATCTGAATACAACTGCTTTTCATGTTTCATCTAATTTTTCAAGACTGTCTTTCAGAGGAAATGGAACCTAATGTGATTTAACTGTTGGGGGAGGTAAAGGAGGGTTACATTCAGTCAATTTATGTTCATTATAAACAAATCCAAATTCCTAGCTAGTATGGTATAACTAACATATGTCACATACTACAGCATGTCTGGTGTACCCTTTAACATTTTAACAGTCCATCAGACATTAATGTGACTTAAACATCAAAAACAGGTTCATTTTGCCATTAATATCCTGAAACAAGAACATCTAATATACACATCCTGAGATTTAATCTGTAAACATAACCAAAAATGTCTGGATGAAGGGGGCTTGTTTATATTTCAGTAGTGCTACTTCCATGAAGCATGTGTCTGCTATCTTTAGTATGCAACTCTAGCATCCTACCACTGAGAGAGCCCTAATGTCTTTGAGACTGTTAGGGAGACTTATAAGTTTTCTGCTGACATACCATTCCCTTTGTAGATCCCTTAAAGTTAAAGCTACTGATAAACATAACTTGTCTTATAAAGAAGGGAAGAATTTTAAAACCACTTCAAACATGCTCAAGATTTCCCTATTCATTTTCCATGGTGTGAAAGCAGGTTCTGAAGGGAGCTGACATGAAGAAGACACATTTCTTTTACCAAAATAATGACTTGTTTAACAAACAAGAAGAGAAAAGGAAAAATGTGATGATGCATGCAGAGTGACAAAATAAGAATATATGAGGAAAACTTAATAAAATCCAAATGAACTTTCAGTCGAGTCTAATCCCTTTATTTAATTTTCTATCATTACTCAAATACTTGGTTCTTGCATTAATGAATTCTCAAGGAGGTACATTTCTCAGTAATTAGTGTAGGACTAAGCACATGTGTGTTAATAGTCTCCAAACACACTGTATCCATCAACTCTGTTAAGAGTGAGTGAAGCCATTACAGCCAGGAAGATAATGAGGAAAAAAGTGGAGAGAAAAAAAAGAATAGTTATATCATTTGATATCAGCAAGGTTGTTTAATCCAGCTCTTATGCAGAGAAAACCACAGTGTAATTGCTATGGAGTGAACTGCACTAGCAACAATGACCTTGGAATATCAGCTAGATTCATTCAATGTCTGAAGTGCAAATGAATGCTTCAATGAATGGGTGTCTTAAATCAGTCATTACACTGATGGGACTTGTCAACAGCATGATTTTTTGAAGAAAACTGCAGATTTGTTTGAATTTTTTACACCAGCGCATGTGCTTTCATTAAATTTTTGCAAACTGAGGCTGGAATTTCCCATCAAAACCAGGTGGGGAGAATCCCTTCTCAAAATAGCTAATGGCATGGGAAAATCCTTTGGCATGGCAGAACAAGAGTGAAGACCTCAATGTGATTTCCTGAGCAAACTTATTTCAGTATGTGAAACAAGGCCAGAGCAAACCTGAGCACAGGCAGATGAACATCAGTTAGAGTCCTTGGCAATGGTTTGGCCTGCACTAAATAACTCTCTCCCAAAAATATCCCAGCACAACTGAGGAGATAGTTTGAGTCCTTATAGATGCAGTCAGCATGTTTTGGGGGGTAAAAGCAATTAACTGTGTCAACACAAGCTGTGCAAGCTAGCCTCAGGGCAGGCAGCAGTCCCTGGGCAATTTCATTTACTAGCACAGCTGCAATACAGTAGTCCCTGTGAGCACATGGGGGAGTTATCAGATACTAGAGGAAAAGACTTCTTCACATGCATTTTTGCTGCAGATTTTTCTGGAATGGTCTCAGCATTGTCCCAGTGTGGATTGAAAATTATTTCAAACCATGACTTTTTTTCAAAATAAAATTCTTGTTTTCTGGCCAGCTCTAGTACCAGTTTGATGATATTGACATAGAAATTAACAGAATTTATACTAGCGAAACCCCTAGTGTGGCTACAGTTATGCAGATCCTGTAGTGCCTCAACATTAGCGGTTCACTCAAATTTCTCACTCAGATTCAATGTCAGTTTTTTTTTTTCATGCCCTCCTCTTTCAGCAAACGTAGCATGAACAAAAACCTCGCAGGAACTGAGAGGGAATAAGATACGGATGAACAAAGGCAGTATGTCTAAATGCCTGCGTATTCTGCACATACACAACATTCAAGGCATAGACACATATATTGCTGCCCTTGTGAGGTTATAGTGGTTAATAAAACATAGGGCATAAGGAACACACTGGCTGTTTTAGGGGGTATTACTATACCATGAAAACTGTGCATGTATCTTTGAAACACGTGCATTTATCTTTCTATTTGTAGATGTCTGAGTTTGTCAGTTGAGGGTACTAGTCTTCCAACTTCAGGTGGATGTTGAAAACCCCAAATCTAGTTCTGTTTATTTTCTGTAAGCAGTTTAGATAATGATCATGCATACGTGTGTCTACACCTATAACTCCTTGAGGTTACACGGGATTTCTCACACCATGTCATGTTTTCAAACTTGGACTATTTCCTTTCTAGTAAAGATCTGTGATTGCTCTCTTTGAGACTTCCTGTCTTCTTTGTGTTGTAAGAGTTCCCTTTTCAAAGATAAATCATTTTTTTCCAAAGTTAAAAGGATGGAGATATACAATTTGCTGAGATAACACTATGTTCTTCTCTAGGAACAATGCTAAAACCTGAAATTGGCCACGAATACACCTGAGAGAGTATTTGTGACTGGTGATGTTTGTCTTCATAAAAGTGTAGACTATGACACCCTTCTGCATCACTGCATCCAGTCCTTTGCATCATCACCGAGTTTTGCTTTAAAATCAGTAAGGCTTCTTGCAGCCTGATTCTTCTTAGTACCCGTAAAATATTCTTATGCTTCATTTGCAGATTTAACTATTGCACATTTTATGTGGGACAGATGGTCTTTGCCTTGCCTTTCAGTTTCTGGAGAAAGGTTTTTCTGCTTTAGCTTCCATTAAAAAGCAGTAACTGTCTTCCTCATTGTATGAGAGGAAATTTAAAAAGTGAATCATGAAGCAAAGAGCATTCATTATTTTCTTGCCATCTTGCAATTTTAAAGCTAATTGCATGATGCCTGAGATGTTGACTTATGTTCATTGAACAATTGGACTTAAACATGTATAAAATCACAGATACTTCCAAGAGGCTAGTGTGTCTTTTCCTTTTATTAAAATAAATAAGATTTATTCACTGTGATTTTGTGTTAATGTTTCATTTCTAAACAAATATCCATGCAGAAAACATGTCCTGCACAGGGATTATCTATTCTGAACTGTCTGTCTTTCTTTTCATTTTAGATTACGTGTGTTCTGCCTTATAGCCAAAATGAAACCTAGTTTCTCTCCGTTGACCACATCTCAATATAGTTAGTACGAAGCACTAAGTGCTTTCCATTGCTGTGGTATATGCTGTTAATTACTAACATATTCTGCCACATCATTTTTCACAGTTTTGGAAATTTTTAACTATACCACAACTCAACAAATATTAACAGACTCAGACATGTCTTGGAAGATGGTACTGCTAGTATTTCCTTCCTCCTTTGATTCCCACTGAGGAGAAGTAAATCATTTTGGGACTGTATTTCATTCTGAAACCTGTTTCAGTTTTACTTAAATCTAATTGGAGGTCACATAAAGTTTTCTTTCTTTCTCAAAAACAACAAAAGAGGCAGCTTTTGAGCTTTAATTATCGAGAAGGTCACCCTCACAGAATCTACTTGGACAGATATATTGTAGGAAATCCATGAAAAAACACAGCCCCCTTTTTTTAACCAAGAACATAGAAAAGATTGTAACTGGCACATACTTAGCTTATCAAGACCCTGGCCACATGTCCTACTCTTGTTCCCTTTGGCAGTTCCTCTTTCAAGCTGTCTTCAGGTCCTGGGCTGTCTTGGGTGATGCATTCTATACTGAGCCTTCATATTAGGGAATGATCCTCAGTAGGGCCCTTGAGTACTCCTAAGATTCAAACAAATGAATAATAAAGAGCAGATCCCAGGCTGCAAATTGCATTTCATTCACACCATTCAGATCTTGCTTTCACAAAAGGAGCTTGTCTACATTCATTTGGTGCAAAATGAGGATGGACTCAGGTTTCATGAGTTGAAAACCAAAGTTTTCTTCTTCCATTGGGGAATCTAAGTTTTCTTTTGAACAGAAATTTAGATTAAATAAAAAATACATTGCTCCTTTCACAGCCTTCTTGGCTGGGAACCAGGGACTCCTCTCTGTAATTCTGGTTTATTCTACTTATTCCTTGCAGGTGGTTTATGAACATTTATGTTGCCCTGGGCAAATGACTGAATATAAGGTTTTTTTACCAAATGCAAAATGAGAATAGTACTGCTGATATTTTCTGACCGGCAGATTTGAACTGATTAACATTTTAACCATTGCATAGCATTAATATAATACAAAGTAAATAAACATTTTGCTACTTGATGTGACTTGAAATAGGATTTTTATTTTATTTCTTGTTTCATTGAGAACATAAAAATGCATATGAAAAATACATTTCTTGTTATTAACTGAATTAGTTTCTTAACCAGAACCAAAAGTGTGGTACAAAATCAACCAACTAAATAAGCAAAAGTCTAATACAGTCACCATGGCCTCAGAAAAACAGATTTTTCAATCCACTTTCTAATTTTCCTCAAAAAAAAGCTGGTACATAACATCAATGTTTTGGAAGAACAAGGGAAACATGACTAACTTGAAGAGAGAGAGACATTGATGTTTTTTTTTTTTAATTGTAAAAACATGCTATTTAACAGTTAAGTAATTCTTCATCCCCTGAAAAATGTACATAACAACTTTGGAGTGACCCAACCTGTCTTTTCCTCAGTCTGTGTGTAGAACTAGCTTCATTCTTTTGTGCCTGTTCAGAGCCTTGGAAGACGATTTTTGTTCGTGTAGTGCACTGCACATTGCCAGTGCCTTAATTTTATCACTGCTAATAAAGAGATTTGTGTTATTAGCATCTGTTTAATACTG
Source organism: Clamator glandarius (assembly GCA_033459285.1). NCBI lineage: Eukaryota > Metazoa > Chordata > Aves > Cuculiformes > Cuculidae > Clamator > Clamator glandarius. Next base: position 3,567,252 of record JAUNZM010000553.1, on the reverse strand, counting down.
ATTTGGCTTGTGTATCTGCAATATTAAGGCAAGTAACTAGTATCAAAGTGTTCAGATGTAGGGACTTTTCTAGGGCTGTGGGTTTTTAGAAACCTGTAAATAAATAAATAAAGCAAGAAGTTTTTAGGCTGGTGTCTGCTTACAATGTAATGTTTTGAAGCATTGGGCGATCTTAAATTCTTTCAATACCATTTATAAGCTGAATAATGCAACACCTTTCTGTCATGTGTTTCCAAAAGCTATGTCTTGCTTGCTATGCAATTTTGGGCAGCAATGAAGATTTTTTTTTCTGTAAAGTTGGCTTTTAAGAAAAGAGCTGGCCAGAAAACAAGAATGTTATTTCAGGAAAAAATTTCAAGGTTTTCATATTCATTTTTATTCTGACGCAGAAGAAAACCAAAGCATGCCTTTTGTTTTTTATTCTTCCAAAGGAGAGCAGACTACTAGAATAACTGATTGCACTACAATTCAGGTATTTAACTAGAGTTAAAGAAAGGCTTCATTTTGATTCTTATCCTGAAATGAGATGCTAACTGCTTCAGTATAATTCTCATAGACTTTCTACTGGATTTGAACCCATAATTCATCCTTGACATGGAAAGGCTTGCTGATGAAAATTACTTGGGAATAATAAGCATCTTCCTGTGTAGTTTCAGATCTGACAGATCAATACCCATAAAAAAACCTCAGTTCCATTCCTTGCTTGCAATATTTTAATTACAGAATATGCATAATAATACTATTTTTGAAAGAAATTACACTGAGTTGGAATTCACAGACTAAGAAAGAAGATTCAGTTTCTTTTCATACTGTACTCATCTGCCACACACCAGAACAAAATGTTGCCATAGCAAATTTCACCTTCTGAGAATATGAAACAGCTAGACTCTATATCATCTCTGCTTAACTAAATTTAACGATTCAAAAAGCTAAAATACAGCCTTACACATTCAAGTACAGTAAATTCCTTTAGCTCCATCTTAATTTTTGGGGCTAACAATACTGTGCTTGTGGATATGTTTGCATGGAAATACTCTTAGTACAATCTTCCACAAGAAATTTGTTGGTGCAGAAAATGAGGTGAGGCAGAAGTTGAGCATGCAAAATGGATGAAGAAACTTGGGGAGCACTGCATCGCTAGGCAGATTCACAGAAGTAGCTGCCTCTAAGCTGTCTCCTAAAGAGCTGAATAGGTACTGAGTGCGGAACAGGCTGGTGAATGCAGGTTCATTCTTCCATATCAATACAGCCCAGCAAAAAGGACTCAAGACTTTTTGTTTGAGAGTGGCATTGTTAAGTGAGTGCAGGGACACAGGCAGCTTTACTGCTAATGATCCCAGTGAAAAAACAAAGAAACATGAAATGGGCTTATTTGGTATTGCTCCAATGAGAAGACAGAAGTACCAGCACTTGCCAAGCGGGAAAGATGAAGTCAGCAGAGAGAGTATTTTGTTTCTAACTTTAGAAGATACTGCAAACAATGGAAAGAGAGAAGGAGATTGGCTTTTATTTTAAAAAGAAAACTCTTTATCATGCATTTACACTATAGTAACATTTGCACTTAACATAGGCCAGCTTTATTTTTTTTTTTTTTTAAGTGTTTGCTTTATTTCATATGGGGTAAGTAAGCCCTTAAATATATATTCTCTAGGTTCATGATATACATCAGAGCTGTATAAAATCTCCTAGGAGACTTAAACAAAGAAAACCTAAAAAAGATGTTCCTTATTTTGCTGTAGTTCTGCCCATGATTAATAGAAGCCTCTGATGATGACTGCAACTCAGTATATTTCTTGGCACTGTCACTGTGTTTTCCTTTCTTCTCAGCTGGGTCAAGTCATAGTGACTATAAAAAGTAGAAGCACAAAGTTTTTCTTGACAGTTCAGTAATATAAAAGAGGGCCCGCTGCTGTACAGGGTGTTGTTTTGTACATAACTGTGGGTGTTTGTGAGGACAGGATAGAGATTAGAACAAGATAAATAGCAAAGAGAAAAAAGATTCAGATGAACTTTTGCAAAAGCAACTCTGCTCTATTTCCATGCCGGCAACCATTTCTATGAATGGCTTTTAGTACCAGTACACTAGGACAAGAGGTCTCTATTTTGCTTTTCATTCTTACAATCACCCAGTTTGTATTTAGGCTGCAGTATTAAGGGCACAAGATCTACACATTAAACCAAGCACACTGAAAAGAGTTTAGGCAGCAGAGTTCCTGTGGTGTTTTAAGCATAACAAGTTCTGCAGGTTTTCTATTGTCCTGAGTCGCCAGAGCCTGGCTTCTGTCTTGATATTTTCCAATGCTCAGGTGAGAGCCCCAATCTGCTCATTTGAGAAGTAACAAGTATTTTACAGAAGAAAAGCCACCTATGAAAAGAAATATGCATTATTTCAGCAAGCAATATTTGTTGTGGACTATATCATGTATTCAGGCCTCATATAACTTCCTGAAAAGAGAAGTAAATTCTGAATAAATCAGAAACATTTACTGATTTCCTTTCACTTTTGAAAATTTAAGTAAGAAAAAGTGGTTGTGGCTAATGGATGGCTCAGGCCACTGTAGTGATGCAGAGACTCTTCTAGTCTGATGGAAAACATTTGCCAATTGTCCTTTCAGTGAAGCCCACATAGCTGGGAATTTTCAGGAAGCTGCAAATCACTGAAGTCTGTTCTCTTCCTGGACCACAAAACTCTTGCATGTGTTCACATTTTGTGGAGGCAGAAGTAAGTTAGAAGTCAGTGCATGTAATATTGTCTTATTGCATGACCATTTAGCTAAATCTTGAAGACTTCTTCAATTTATAATACCTTACTATCACTTCGCTCCTTCAGGGATGCCTATGATTCGCTTACCCTTGTAACCTGAAGTATCTTCTGACCTGGATGGCAAAGGGCACCCCTGGGACTCCCTGGATGGTTTAACTCTTGTAACCTTCAAAGCAAGGTTACACCCACGGTGGCTATCAGGAATAATCTCTGGCTTGTCCAAACTCTCAAGGTGTGCCTAGGAATTGTTTGGTATGGTCCAGGCTGACCTGTGCCTAAACTCTGCTTCAGCTGTGCCATCGAGTATTCCAAGGATTAAGCAATGTAAACGCCAAAGATCGAATGTTCTGCCCATCACTTCAGTTTATAGCCATAGACTTTGAATTTTACTCAGGTTCCCTATACTTTTTCACTCTCAAATGAAGAGGGAAAAACTATTTTTGACAGCTGTACACTGGATTATGTGAAAAGAAAGATCTGCCAAACATCAGCTAAGCAAAAAGTCACTGCCGCGTTTGTTCTGAACCTGAACTCAGTAGGAAGTTTCATATGGCAAGTACCACCATGAACACACAGCTTCCTTTTCACACCAAGTTTCTTCACATTAAAAAGAGATGGTGATGACTGAAACCTTTCCCTTTGCCTTAGACACTTTGAGTACAGGTAATCAGCTTATCATTGTCATTACAGCAAAATTTGTTGCACAGATATCTGATAACTTCATATTTAAACACAAATTTCTTAAGTAACTGAATGTGCCTTGTAATGCAGTCTACAAAGTTCAGCAAGGGACTAGAACCATATGCCGCTGTCAACTTTTTGTGTGTTCAAAATTTGTGCCCATGCTGGAGTGCCTTATTAAACAAGCACTACTTTTTATTTCACTGCCAATGTAATTTTTGTTAAAACTCTTATTCATCTTTATCTCCACATATGTGTATATATACAATGTTTCATACGCTGTTGCCTGTTGATTTGGCTGAACTGCCTTAACGCATATTTACCCTACAAGGTAGTAAAGAACTAGACAGTGAGCAAGGTGTCATTTCATAGAGAACATCAGCAATGTCCTATGTATCCTAAATACAGAGAAGCTTAGTTCAGTGTATGGAAGCACAGCTTTTATAATCTCAAGAAAGACTGTAGTCAATCTTTTAGATTTTATGCTAAAAAATTCCTCTAAGTCTTTTCTTATGACAAACCAACGGCTTGGAAAAAAGTCTCCTTTTTTAAACAGAACATGATAAACAAATGGCTGTTTTTAAATTTAGACAGCCTTGGGGTAGATGTGAGAATAAGCTGTGAATTAAGCATCCCTTGACAGATGGAAGTTTGTAAAGTGAGAAAAACCAGACTGACCTTTCGTGCAGTGCTGACAAGTGAAGGATTACTCCATCTTTGGTATTAGGAGCCACATGTTATGTGTACCTCATCAGAAGGGCATATGTACACAGGAAACCCACTGTTCCCTGCCATTTATTAATAGTAATACTTGCTGCAGTCAAAATATTTGGTACATTTAGCGCTTTGAAGGATTAAGGAGCCATTCCCATTAATACTGAACACAGGAAATTACTACCTCTTGGGCAACACCAGGTAATGCAGATTCCAGGACTTTTTGAAAACTCTGATTGTGTCCTTTGGTCTGGCTTGTGGCTCTAGTTATACACCTGTGTGTGAGGACACCGCAGGGAATGGGTGTCCCTAGAGTGGGAACTGGGAATAGTGGGATCTTCCTGAGGTAGCAGAGTGAGGCCTGGTAGCTCATCCCATGCCAATCCTCCACCCAGAAGCAGGGAAGCCGAGGGGGGAACACCAGGGCTGATGGGAACTGGAGACTGACAGTACTGCAGCATCACTGGGGTAGAAGGTGATGACCCCAGGGAGGATGTAATGTGGTCCTGGGCCATGAGCAGGGAGGGACGAGACTGGTGAGGGAGCCAGGTCACAAGTGATCACTGCTGGTGTAATTTAAGAAAGTATCATGATCCTGCTGGTGTGAGGATGACAAGGATATTTTTTTAAATTTGCATTATTTTTTTTGTCACGATAGCCCTGTCTTTGGACAATGTATGAAACTGTATGCTTTGAACACTGATGTTTAACAGCACGGGGAATATAGGCACTATGGAGCCCCCTGTAAACAGATATGCAGACATTCTTGAGACCATGCATCTGAAAAATCGTGTGTGGCTCAGCCTGTGCCTCTCTTCAGCCTGATGGGTCAGATTCACACAGTATGCCACTGTTCCCACGTGTGAAAAATTAATCTCCTTTTTTGAGGAGGTTCATGCTTCTAAACGGATTGAAGGTTCCTACAGCAGTCCCAGTATCTTCCTTTCAGAAGCCCAAAAAGACATATGAAAACTAGTATGAGCAAATCTGATCCTGCTTAAATTTCAAGTAAAGTTTGATTCTTAGACCTGAAATGAGTTATAGAATGGCTCAGTTTTTAGGAAAGAGCCAGAACATTAGAGAGGAATCCTGTAAAAGGTCAGTAGCAACATTCCTTAAGGTATTAATGAGAGGAAAAGTAATATTTCCAAGATATTCCTTCTCAATTTAGCAATGCATTTTCCCATCAAATACTTTTCCCCTTCAAATCTCTCCTTCACTGACTCTACTTATTATGCAGAATATTCTTTCACATTTCCAATCTCATTTTACATGTGAAGGGTTTTCATGTATCTTTTCATTTAAGTGGACTTGAGTGTTGCAGCTCTAGGCGGCTGACAAGTTAGATTAGCAGAGATGTTTTACTGCCATGACTACAATACATTCCATTCTCATTTTAGAAGTGTCCTTCTGATCCAGGCATTTTTGCAATGATAGCCATTAGGCGTGGTGTTATAGACGTTTATTGGCCTTATGAAGTCAGGAGGGGGGCGTTCTGTTTTTCAAGGAGATTTGGAAACAGACTTCAAGGAAAGATGCTCGTATTTGTTCCCTTCAGTTGACATGAATGTAGTAAATAACTTCCATCCCAGCCTGTTCCATCATAAGAAAGGTTTTTTGCACTTACAAGTCACTGTTTCCATCCTGAATCACTGCGGACATACTCAGCTCTTTCATACAGAGCATTTTCTGTGAGATTCGGGAGCATTTTGACCCTTCTTGTACTGTGAAATAATCTATCCTAAAAAAATAAGTGCTGTTACTGTGGATGTAGCAATGGTGGCCTTTGGCCTGACATAAAGTGCTTTGGAGTGACTTTGTCACATCTGCAACTGTCCTGTTGCCATAAGAAGCCACTGAGCATTACACAAGGTTGTTAAAAAGCACTTGGGAATAACAAATGTTCAATCTCTTCTCTAGAGCCATGTCATTAAAATACAGGAAAAATCCATTTATTCATCTCAGGCAAGATTCAGTTTGAGACACACAAATTATCACTGGGGTTCAGTTTCTCTTAAAAAGTCCTCAAGATCAGATGAATTGCATAAATGTAAGTGCCAAGTGCCATATAAGATGTTTTGGAAAATTCCAGAAATCCTTACAGGGCTACCAGATATGACACAGGACATACATGAGGCTTACAATCTTCAGGAGATGCAGCTGGAAGCCAGTGGAAGATGTTCAGGCATCTGAAATAGTATTAGACACTTATGTATGAGGAAGTGAATCTTTCCCTTAAACTTAAGCATCTACTGGTGGACATCTGTGGACATGCTCGGTATATAAGCTAGGACTTTAGTTATTAGTCAACAATGTCAGAGTCAACAGAGGTAATACAGTCAGAGATACTAAGGGAACAACTCCTCTGATCAGCCACTGAGAACTGGAGTAATTTTTCCACTGTTAGACATCTACTGTTGTTAAAATGTCTCAGGGCATGTAGGACATTAACACAAATTAGTACTCAGACACTCTACCTACAGGTTACTAATGCCTTCCTGGCATAGTGTCTGGAGGCCAGACAGATGTGCTAGGGCATCTAAAATTACCTCGTATGTCTGCATTTAGACAACTGAATCACATCCTTTGTGTCTGCTACAGGATGAAACAAATAGCTTTGTAGCTTCTGTTGATGGTGTTGACTAGATGTCCATGGAGATGCTTACACTGAACCGTCTCAGCCCATGAGCTGAGATTTGCCCACCTTGTTTCTTCTTCAGCCAGATTTGAATTTGTCTCTGAAGTGAATTTATTCCAATGTGGTTTCAGAAACTAAGATAAAAATCCATAGAAGAACACAAAATTTTACTTTCTTTTGTGGCTGGAGTAATGTGGCCTAAAATACTAGAAGTCTGAGTTTTGTGCTTCTGCTCAACATGACTTTGGTGAGTGAAGGCTGCCAAGTGGCTGTCAGGCAGACATCCCTACTCTTTTGTTTTGTAGTGGGACTGGTGTGTTGCACTGGTTTCCTCCTGCTATTCTCAATTCTTGCAGGCCTCATGTCAGATGAACACAGCCAGCAATATTCTCTCCTTCCTTGTGACATTGACCCCGTGCCAGAGGCAAGCGAGGTAGGAGCAGGGGGTGGCAATGCAGGAACCAAGGAACCATCTGTGCTGCCTTTGTGCACACTGAGGGCTCCCACACTGTGAGGAGCTCTCAGCTGGATACATCTGGCTGATGTCCAGCTGCTGTTACTGGATGGATCCAGTAACTCACAGGAGTTGAAACACACTGGGGAATCTGGCCCATGCTGCTCAGGGTTTGTGGTTTAATGGACTAAATTGGGTTAGAGAGTGAGCGCCTGCTGTAGCTGATTGCCTTATTCAAAACCATAATTTCCAGCTCAAATACAGTTTCAATTAACACTTCTTTTTCTCTATTTAAATGTAAGGGTTGTTAGAAGAGTTAACCTACACATGTTCCTCAGTCTAAAAGGATATTACAACTGGAAAAAAAATAACTGAAACAACTTATAAATACCTTCATGTCTTACACAGTATTCAAGCTTCTGCAGAATGTACTAATCTGAACAAAGACCTTATAAGCAAACATGACACTTTCTACTTCTATCTCTAAGTCCCTTCTTTTCCATCTTTCATTTTCCCTGACAAACTCTCATTCACTCTCATTGGTCCTGCTCTGCAGAAAAGGACACACCTGTCTGCAGCAGCATTTGAAGTAAGGAGCTTTTAGGACTTCATGTCTTTTGGTCCTGGAATTACTAAACCAGGGTCCATTATTTTCTCCTACTATATGTCTACAGTTTCCTCCAAATGCACTGCCCAGAAGAAAAGGAGATCAATGATCATTAACAGGTGGGAAGGTAAAGCAAGGCGAGGTAACTTTGCTATAACCATTTATTTATCATCAGGTTGAAGGGCAGATCACCAGAAAATACAGGAAGGATTTATTTCCTCAATTCCAAATAAACTGGAGACTTGTTTTCTTCCTTGTGTCTGTTAGCCTATTGTGGAAGTAACTACCAGGCAACAACCCTCTAGCAAAAAGATGGAAAGTCTGAAACTATTCACTCCTTGCTAAAGGATAAGTACAATATGGAGGAGACTGAGGATGCTGTTGATGGTACAGACTATTTAAGATTTTATTGCAAATAAAATATGGAAGCTATTTTGTATGATGGATATAGTTATGCTCATTAAAAGCCATGGGGAAAAAATTAGCTCTGGTTCATAGTGCAGGTAGGCAAAGTTACCAAATTTCTCACCACGATTTCCTGTCCGTGTGCTGCCCAGACAGTGTGTGGATACGCAGAAAATCTGATGCATTGGGAATGTGTTTGGTTTAGTACCCACACACTGAGAGGTGCATGTATCTGAATGCCATGTAAATGATCTGGGGTCGAATTCCACCAGCACAGGAGATTCATCTGGCAGGCAGATTCTGACAAGCCTCAGAAGGTGGAAGTATCTCTCAGATGAACTTTCTGATCTGAAGAAGTCAGATCCCTGAAGGGAAATCTAGGTATAGAGCAACTCCCACGCACATATGAGCTCCAAGAACAAAAGCATGTCAGCATTAATAGTGTGTAAAGACAGTACATATGAGCTTGTAGAGATAAATGAGAACAGCCAGTCCATGGTCAGAGGGAAGAACAAGGCCTGAGTCTGTGTTTTAGCCAACCATGTGAACAGCGTGAACATTGAAAGGTCTCCCATTCAAAAACTTATATCTTTGCTCATGGGAGAACTGCATCCTCTGGTGGAGTGGCTGCCAGCTGCAGTCCTGATCGCTCTAAGAATCAGCCTGTGTAAAATTCTGCAAACGTTTGTCCTCAAAATCCTCTGTAATTATGGCCTACCCTCTTCTAGCCAATAGAGAGTTCATTTTTGTGCATGTGAATGCTGTTTTGGGTCCTGATAGCAGAATCAATATTGATCATTTCAAAAAGGAAGGGAGTTCCATGCAGAATTAATGTATAAAAAAGGCAAATACGTGATTGTATAACTACATCCTGCTTTGCGTTCTGATTGCTAAGTATTCAGTATTCTTTACAGGAAATTAATAACTTTACAAACCAGCTGCTCCATCCACCAGCTTTAAAAAATAATATTGCTGTTATAAACCATGGATTACTCTTTCTGATAGGGGTAATCCCCTTAAAATTAGCCATTTTGTAGTTTAGTGAATTCATCTTTCCTTCAATGTGTTTTGAGCTAAGAACTAAACGGTTAAATACCCATAAAGCATCTACAATTTTGGACAAAATATTAAGAAATGTTGAGAAAATAAAGATACTTGTAAGTAGTTCTCCTTAACTATAACAATATAGTTTGGGTGTTTGAGAATTAAAGGCATACACCAGAATATTATCATAGAATAATAGAACTGTTTAGGTTGGAAAAGACCTTTAAGATCATCAAGTCAAACCATAAACCTAAGACTGCCAAGTCTACCACTAAACCATGTCCCTAAGCACCATGTCTACACATATTTAAATACCTCCAAGGCTGGTGACTCAACCGCTCCCTTGGGCAGCCTGTTCCAAAGCTCAATAACCCTTTACATGGAAATATTTTTCTTAATATCCAATCTAAACATCTGCTGGTACAGCTTGAGAAATTTATTCTTGTTCCATCATTTGTTACCTGGGAAAAGAGACTGACAGCTACCTCACTACAACATTCTCTCAGATAGTTTCAGGTCTCCCCTGAGTCTCCTTTCTTCCAGATTAAACAGCCTCAGGAACCTCAGACACTCCCCAAAGAACTTGGTTTATGGGAACAACTGGTGTCACTATTAAAGACTCAGGCAAAAAAGGCCTCAAGCACCTCAGCCTTTTCTTCATACTTTTTCCCTATGCTTCCTCCTACATTCAATAAAGGACAGAGATTCTCTTTGATCCTCCTTTTGCTTCTATCGTATTTATAGAAAATATTTTTGTTGTCTTTTACAGCAGTAGCCAGATTAAGCTGGCTTGGCTTTAGCCCTCCTAGTTTTCTCCCTGCATAACTTCATGGCATTCTCGTAGTCCTCTTGAGTTGCCTGACACTTCTCCCAAAGGTCATAAACTCTCCTTTTTTTTTTTTTTTTTTTTTTCTAGACAAATCTCTGTTCAGGCAGGCCAGTCTTCATCCCCATCGGCTAATCTCTTGGCCCATGAGGACAGCCTGTTCCTGTGCTCCTGTGCTTGTTAGATTTCCTTCGTGAAGAATGTTCAGCCTTCCTGAACTCTTTTGCCTTTCAGGGCAGTCTCCCAGGGTATACTGCCAACAAGTGTCATAGGTAGGCCCAAAGTCCACCCTGCAGATGTTCAAGGTGTCAGTTCTGCCGCCTCCACAGTTCTCCAAGAATCAAATACTATCTTTTCATGACTGCTGTGCCAAAGACAGCCTCCGACACACAAGTTCTCCTCTGTTTGCAAACAATACGTCCAGTGGGGCAACTTCCCTAGTGAGTTTACTCATCAGCTGTGTCAGGAGGCTATCTTCCACACACTCCAGGAACCTCCTACACTGCTCTGTCTCCACTGTGTTGGATTTCCTTCAGACATCTGTTAAGCTGAAGTTCCCCTAGAAAACGTGGGCTAGCAATTGTGAGACTTCTACCAACTGCTTCTACTAGGTGCTTTAGACTACTCTGGTTAGGTTGTCTAAAACAGACTGTTATCATAACATCTGGCATGTTGTCCCTCCTCGTGATCTTTACACCTGAACATCCAACCCTATTATCACCGGTATTAAGCTCTAGACAATCAAAACACTCCCTAACATACAGGGCTACCCCACTGCCTCTCATTCCTTGCCTGTTCCTTTTGAAGACTTTATAGTCATCCATTGCAGCATTCCAGTTTTGCAAGTCATTCCACCATGTTTCCATTATGGCAATTGTGTCATAGTTTTCCTGCTGCACAATGGCTTCCAGCTCTCCTGCCTGTTACCCACGCTGCATGCATTGATGTAAATGGCCTTCAGCTGGGCTATTGATCCCACCACCTTCTTGGCAGGAGAAACTCTGAATCCTATGTGACCATTCTCAGGCTCTTCTGTGGTTTCTAACACATCAACCACCCTTGCATCTTCGCTACTGCATGAATCTCCATCTCTTACTCCTAGTGAGAGGGCAGTCTGAAGGGCATGGCTAGCACACCATCCCTCAAACCCTGGTGTGCCACCTGCAGCCTCATCTCTACTGAGCCTGGTTACATCCCTTTCCTGCTTCAAATGTAGTTTCATTGAGTCCTGCTAACCCCTGTGCAAAGATCCTTTTTCTGCTTTGAGACAGATGTACCCCATCTGTTGCCAGAAGGCCTGGTGATCTGTAAACTGGCCCATGATAAAAAAAATCAAAAATGCTGCCAGTGACACCAGGGTCAGAGCCAGGTATTGATCTGCAGCCTCTTCTTGTTTATTCTCTCATCATTTCATGAAACTTGAAGGACAGAGAACACTACCTATACTCCTGATCTCTTAAAAAATTGTCCCAAGGCCCTGAAGTTCTCTCTTGATTACCCCCAGGCTTCTTGTTGCAACTGCCTACCTGAAAAATATATTCTGCCTTTCACATTAACTGTGTAAGGAATTCTGCATTAGCAATCACAGAAAAATCTCCCTATTTATATTTTAAAGTCTTAACACCAATGGGAATATTAGCTTTCCCATGGTCAAGTGTTTCACAGACATAAATTAGTCATTTAGTAGAGCTAAGTGGCAATTGTTCAGTAAAATGTTTTGTGTTGGAAAATTATAGTTTGTCAAAACAGAATCTTTTCCTCAGTGAGAGAAAGTCTGCTGAAACCAACCTCAGCTCTGAGAATCATCTGTCTTATGATTGCAGCACTCACCTGAGAAGCCTGAGCATGATATGTGTCTACTCAAAGGGATGCAAAAAGCAGGACCTCAAAGCTGATCGTCTTGTGGATAAATAAAAATGGGCAATCTTAAATAGTCCTTGTCTGCCTTCTTCCTTCTACATAACAGTCCTGTGGGAAAAAAATCATCTGAGAAGGCCTTAGATTTATCTAAGAGGTATTTATTTACCTATTTCTCATCACAAAATTCCATCACAGCATTGTGACTCTATCTAGCTGTAACAGCACTAATTGATTTTTGAGTAAGAATTGACCTTTGAGATTGCTCTTGGCCCTAAAATTTTGAACAGTGAACTAATGTCCCCTGTCAGGCTTCCTGGGATCTTGTTTCAGTGATATGCTTAGCTCTGCCATATGCTTTCATAGTATTACTACTAAGGAATATTCTATGCTAGTACAACTGAAGGGAGTCTGCTGATTTTTGCATCTTTCATTCTTTGTGAGAAATCGTAGGCAGTAGGATGGTATATGGGCTCAAAAGTGCATTTATAAACTCAAACATGATGCTTATTTCTGCTACAGTTTGGTATACATAAGGCTCATAACTATCCTTATTTAAGTAAATCCTTTATGCATATTCAAAGTATAGAGCCTTGAAACAAAAGCCAACAAGCAAGCAAGTCTAAGTATTTGGAAAGGTTTTCTAATACTGTTATCACATCTCTTTTCTTTAAAAGCTGTGTAAACAAATACTATTTTGGAAACTCTCAGCAAATGTCAAACATTTGCATTTATTCACATTCATTTTTACTTGAGAGCCTCTTCTAGATTATTGTTTTCTGATTCTTTCAAAGTTTCAAACTTGCTTGTCAGAAACTCTCCACTTTTGAAATGCACTTCTTTGTGGCCTTTTTAGACCCCTTAAATCCCTTACGTAAGTGCTCCTGAAGGCCATGACAAATACAGAACAAACTTTGTTTTTGAGCGTAGTTGTGCAGTGCAGCCATAATGCCAGAATGAAGAAAAACCTGGTAGCTTTTCAGAACTGTCTTTAAAATATCACTCCAGGAAGAGCCCTGCATAACTCTCTGATTGTTAAAGGTTTGGCATGACAGTCAATGATTTATGGTGAAAATTATGATAGGACAATTTTTCCAAACAGTTCAGCAATGGTCTCACTTTATTCCCAGGAAATGTTATTATTGGCTGCACTGCTAAGTGCGTTCAATACCAGGACTGATTCCTGGCCCCCAGTTCGAGTAGTGAAGGGTGGTTTGTCTCTATGCTACTCAGAGTTAGCTCAGATTGTCTACATCAGCGCTATGGAGTACATGGTCCTGGACCTCTGCTGGGCCCCATGTGATTCCCCTGTGACCCCAAATCATAACAATCTTTTTGTATACGGTTCTTAGTTCAGTTTACAGTGTCAGGAATAGTGAGGACTATGTTACAGGCTGACAGAACTGTGTTTGCTTAACATAAAGCGGAAAGTGTGAACTCTCTGAACAGGGCTATGGGACAAGGGTATGTTTCAGTATGTAAAGTCTGGAAGAAGACTGCAGAAGACTACAGAGGATGGACAGTGCCAAATCTAGTGTGACTTCCTCCATATCATCTTTCGGGAGTTGTTCCTAAAACTAACTGTCCAAACAACTGTATGATGATTTTTTTACACAGTACAATTGATTCACTTCAGAGGAGAACCTGTTATCAAATGCAGTCACAGAATCACAGAATCACAGAATCACAGAATCACAGAATCACAGAATGTTTGGGATTGGAAGGGATCTCTGGAGATCATCTTGCCCAACCACTCTATTAAAGTAGATTCGCCTACAGCAAGTTGCACAGGAGCGCATCCAGGTGGGTTTTGAATATTTCCAGAGAAGATTCCACAGCCTTTCTGGGAAGTTATTCTAGTGCTCTTCATATTCAAAGTTTTTACTCATGTTCAGATGGAACTTGCTGTGTTCTTGTGTGTGCCCGTTGTCCTTTGTCCTATCACTGGGCACCCTAGAAAAGAGTCTGGCCTCATCCTCTTGACAACCTTCCTTTAGATATTTACAAACACTGATAAGATGCCCTCTCAGTCTTCTCTTCTCCAGGTTAAATAGACTGAAGTTTCTCAGCCTTTCATCATAAGAGAGGCTCCAATCATTCTTGTGGCACTCTGCTGCGCTCTCTCCAGTAATTCCTTGTCTTTCATGACTTGGGGAGCCTAGAACAGGACACAGGACTCTAGATGGGGCCTCCCTAAGGCAGAATAGAGGGGAAGGATAACCTCCCTCCAGCTGCTAGCCACACTCTTCTTGATGCACCCCAGGATACCAGTGGCCTTCTTGGCCATGAGGGCACATTGCTGGCTCATGGTTAACTTGTCAGCCATTGGGATTCCCAGGCCCTTTCCAGCAGGTCAGCTCCTAATCTGTAGTCATGCATGGGATTATTCCTCCCTAGGTGCAGGGCTCTGTAGTTGCTTTGTTGGATTTCATTGTGTTCCTCTCTGCCCAACTCTAGCCCATCCAGGTCTTGCAGTCCAGCAGCAGCCTGCCAGTGTATCAGCTACTCCTCCTAGTTTTGTGTCAGCCACTTTGTCTCACAGTTGAATAGGGCTGAATTTCGGTGCTTTTCTGGTAGTTGTTACCTTCGGCATGGTTAAAGACCCAAGATCCATCTGTTACTAATTGACTGAAGGAAACCTGTATGGAGAAAATCAGATTTGGAGTTCTGTGCTGGTATTGATTAAGGGGTTATTACTATACAAAACAAAGTCAATGCTCGATGCCATGTTAGGGTTAACGAAGGCATGAATGAATACTTGGTCCTTTTCATTAATGCAGTGCACCAGTAGAACAGGTTATATGTACTCATTATATTTTCATTATATATTTTCATTTCATTTTCTGTTGACTTCAACAGAAAATTTTACATAATGGTTTTTGAGCTATTTCAACCATACTGATAAACATTTATCTAGCTGTTTTTCAGTTCTAACTGTCACTTCTTATTTCAAAGATTTCATAAATAAGGCAAGATGGATTTATCCAACAACTTCCTGTATTTATCAGGTTATTTGGCTTTCTCCAGTTATCCTGATACTGAGCTAAAGGATGAAGGTTCATCTAAAGTGCATCTTCTAGCTTTGTGCTATGAAGCTATCAAGAGATGGTAAATCTGCCACCCTCATTGATATTTCCTTCCATTCTTTTATTACCTCATTCTAGATATGTTTCTAAACTGGACTAGTTTGTCTCTATCTACAAAACTGTTCTTAGAGCTAACAAGCTAGCTTTCCATGGTAATTATTATTTGACAATTCTTCTCCAGTCTTGCACAATAATCAAGTTAACTTCTCACTTCACTGATAGCCAGTAAATCCCAGCTCCTTTAATCTCTGTGTTGAGTTGCTGGAGGTGCATAGAAAAGTAGAAGCACTTTGTGCTGTAGAAAGGTAATGGTCACATTAACCATGAGGAAATTTATACCCTGTTGGTTTTCCATTAAAACAAGCAAACGTACTGGACTTACTGCTTTCAAAGATAAGAAAGGCAAGCTCTTCAACCCTTATTATTCAATGCATAGCTTCATGTTTGGGTGTATCACATATTTTATTTAAATATTTTGTTTAAATTGGCCCAGCTTCCTGGTTGGTCTAGAACATATCATCATTAACAACTGCTCTGCCAATCTCTGTATCATCTGATAATGTTATCAATAGTAGAACTGGTCCAGTTCATTAATGTGTTGTCAAAAAATGTTGATTTGTGAGTCTCAACTATTTGTATCTAAACATACTGGGTTCAATGAACTTATTCAACAGGTTTTCCCTGAGACTGAGGACTCTGAAAATGACAGGATTTTACAGACAACTTAATTCACTATCCTAGATAAATGAATAGTAAAAACTGTTTTAAAAAAAAATTATTTACTTTGGAGATTTGAGATCTCTTTGGGACTGATTCAAAACCATTAAAGTCTGTGAGAATCTATATATTGACTTAATTTGCCATTGGAAAGGTCTTTTTTGTGTAATGGTCATATTAATTTTTTTCTTTATAGACATATATTTCCTTCCTAGGTGAAAAACTCTTCACAGACAAAAGTAGATCATCAATAAAATCCCACAGCTATACTTGAAAAGTGTCTGCTTAATTGTGCAGTATTATAGAAATCTATCAACATTTTTATTTTATTCCCAAGAAAAACAGCCTCCCTCCTTTTCGTAACCTTCTCACCCAAACACACAAGTAATGGGGAAGGAAAATGAAAGAAGCAATAGGGAAGTGGGTGAAAGTGAAAGCAAAGAACAAAATAAAGGCTTACAGATATGTGCAGCCTTTCTTTTACAGCTCAAACTGGAAAGTATCAGATCTGCCATGAGTGGGGTGGAAGGAAAAAGGACTAAACAGGTCCCTTGTTGCTAACAATAAATTATTATTTCCTCTAAAGGGGAGCAATTTAATAGTCTTAATCCAGATTATAGTATGTCTGACAAATCAGGTTGTCAATATTGAGATGGAGAACAAGAAATCCTATGTATAAATTATTTCAAGTGGTGTAGTCTAGTTTCTTAGAAATTTAAATGTGACTTCTCAGGTAGCTCATTTTCCTGTTTTAAGTTTTGCATTTAAGTTTTGCACAATCTCACAATGCTTTATAAAAGTATATTCTCATGCTTTTGATATTTCATCTCAGTTATTCACATCTGACTCTTCACTCATACTTCCTACTGGCCAGTGTGAGTGTGTTCAGAAATAGGGACAGCACTGTCAAGATTTTTACAGCAATGTGTGATTCCTGTAGTAGAAGTATCAGCGTGTGACAAGAAACAGAATTCTGTGCTCAGAAGAAATGTAAGAATAATTTTCCTCAAATGAGAAACTGTAAGGGAAGTGTGTCAAAATCAACACAAAAAATTATCTGCCATAAACAGTCATCATTCCCAAGGGAAGGTATGGGGTAAGGACAGGGGTGATTGTGTTGTGCCATTAAAAAAGCTCACGCTACTCATGAACAGTCAACCTGCACATCACAGAGGTCACCACTTTTTATTAGCTTGAGCTTATCCTCTCTAAAATGGTATCACTACCAACTGGTTTGTAGCTCATAAGTTTCCTTGAACAATGGTGAATGTAAATCTAGACAGCTATGGTAGCTCTGCATTCTCATTGCAGTCATTTTCCAGTTTGACAGGCTACGAGGGAGCATATAAAGCAGCAAAGGAAATGCAAGACATCTGTAACAAAACCAGTGAACATGCTATTGATTTGTTTCCCTTGCTGGTGTGGTCCTGGCACTGGTCTCTTTCTCCAGAGAAATGAGTTAAAGAAACAAGTCCAGTAGAGAACATGGAATTTTACTTCCATTCATCTTCCTTATTTTGCAAGCACCACATTCTGCAAATCCCATGCCAGTAAAGCTCTTGGATCAGTCCTCAAATTCTTCTGGATCCTTAAGGGAGGAGATGTCAGAGCTGGCCAAGAATCTAAGTGGAAACTGATGACAGAAGCTGACATTAATCAGCTCCACAGTATGTTCTGCCCAGCAGGTTTCTTCCAATAAATCAAAGGGCTTCAAATCCAAAGGGCATTTAACCATTAGAGAGCAAGTGTTCACTGTGGTCTGTAGCAGCTAAATATGATGAATTTAATATTGATTTTCATATAAAACCCCATCAGTATAGCGTGTTTGTGTGATTTTACATATAAATACACTGGAACAAATTCACAGCTGAGGCAAGTCAGCAAAACTCCACCAATTTTACTACTTTACATGAACTGAAGGTTTATTCCAGAGTATATGAAATGTTTCTATGTTTTCATTGTTTTTCTTTCTTTTTTTTCCCTGACAGTGGTGGGAAACAAAAATACCATCAAATCTGCAGAATTTCTGCCATTCTTATTTCCCTGTAGTGAGCACAGAGAAGTCATTAAGGGAGAGAAAGTAAACAGAGTGCTACACATAGGTCAAGACTGCTCAGCAGTGAAAGTATGACTCCACAGCTACTCGCAGAGGTCTGGTGGCCTCAGCTGGGTTGCTTCAGTGAGTAACAGTCACCAGTGGCAAGGGGGTTTTAGCATTCTGAAAAGTCATTAAATTATTCTTTGATTTTTAAATAGTGTCTATGTGTATTTTGGTGGTTGATTTGGGGTTTTTTTTTGAATACAGATTAAAAAGGTTTCTATAAGTACATTAGCAGCAAAAGGAGGGCTAAGGATGAGGTACTTCAGACCTTCTTTACCTCAGTCTTAAATAGTAAAACAAGTTGTTGAGTTATCCAGCCTCCTGAGGTGGAAGACAAGGACAGGGAGCAGAATAAAAGTCCCATAATCCAAGACAAAATGGTTAGCAAACTGCTACAATACTTAGACACATACAAATCTATAGGGATTGATGGGATTCACATAAATGTATTGAAGGAACTGGTAGAAGTGCTCACTAAGCTACTTCCCATAATTTATTAGCAGTCCTGGCTCACTGGGAAGGTCCCACTTGACTGGAGTTAGTAAATATAATGCCCATCTATGACAAAGTTTGGAAGGAGGATCTGGGGAACTACAGGTCTGTCAGTCTCACCTCAGTGTCAGGGAAGGTCATGGAGCAGATCATCTTGAGTGTGCTCACCAGATATGTGCAGGACAACCAGGGGATCATGCCCAGTCAGCGCAAGTTCATGAAAGGCACATCCTGCTTGATTAACCTGATCTCCTTCTATGCCCACGTGACTTGTTTAGTGGATGAGGGAAAGGCTGTGGATTTTGTCTGCCTGGGCTTTAGTAAAGCCTTTGATGTTTCCCACAACAGTCTTTGGAGAAACTGGCTGCTCATGGCTTGAACAGAGGAATGCTTCACTGAGATAAAGAAATGGACCGTATGGCTGGGCCCAAGGACTTGTGGTGAACAGAGTTAAATCAAAGTGGTGGCTGATCTCAGGTGGTGTTCCTCAAGACTCAGCACTAGAGCCACTTCTGTTTCATATTTTTATCAATGATCTGGATAGAGTGCGCCCTCCATAAGTTTGCAGATGACCCCAAGTTATGTAGGAGTGTTGATCTGAGGACAGGAAGGTTCTGTAGGGGGATCTGGACAGACTGGATTGATAGGTCAAGGTCAGTTTTATGAGGTACAACAAGGCCAAATGACAGGTCCTGCACTTGGGCCACAACAACTCTGTAAATTTCTACAGGCTTAGGGATGAGTGTCTGGAAAGCTGCCCTGCAGAATAGAACCTGAGGGTATTTGTCAACAGCCAGCTGAACATGAGCCAGCCCTGTACCCAGATGGCCAAGAAGACAAATGGCATCCTGGCTTGTATCAGAAATAATGTGGCCATCAGGATGAGGAAAGTGATTTCTCCCCTGTACTCAATACTGGTGAGGCTGCATCTTGAATACTATGTTCAGTACAAGCACGTTGAAGTATTGGAGCGTGTGCAAAGAGGGGCAGTGAAGCTGGTGAGGGGTCTGGAGCACAAGTCCTGTGAGGAGGAGCTGAGTGAACTGAGATCATTTAGTCTGGACAAAACGAGGTTGAGGGGAGACCCTATCACTGTCTACAACTACCTGAAAGGAGGTTGTAGCAAGGTGGGTGTCGGTCTCTTCCCAGGTAACAAGTGGTAGGACAAGAAGAAATGGCCTCATGTTTTAATTGTTGCTAAGCAGCATTTATACTATGTCAGGGACTTTTCAGCCTGATAGTAAGCAGGTTCACAAGAAGCCGGGAGGGAGCATAGCCAGGACTGCTCACCCAAACTAGCCAAAGCAGTATTAAATACCATGTGATGTCATGCTCAGTGTATAAACTGGGGACAGTTGGCCAGAGGACTGTGATCAGTGCTCAGGGTCAGGCTGGGTATTGGTCAGTGGGTGATGAGCATCCCTTGTTTTGAATATTCTTTTATTATCACTATTATCATCATTCTTTCTTCCTTTGCTGTCCTGTTTCAGAATCACGGAACTGTTTGGGTTGGAAAAGACCTTTAAGATCATTAAGTCCAAATGTAAACCTAACACTGCCAAGTCCACCACTAAACCATGTTCCTAAGCACCACAGCACCACATACATGCATCTTTTAAATATCTCCAGGTCTGATGATTCAACTGCTTCCCCAGGCAGCCTGCTACAATGGTTGACAACAATTTCAATGGAGAAAATTTTCATAAAAACCAATCTAAACTCCCCTTGGCACGACATTGCACCTTGTCTTACTACTTATTACTTGGAAGATCTACACCCAGCCTCTTTTCAGATAGTTGCAGACAATGATAATGTTTCCTCTGAGACTCTTTTCTCTGGACTAAACAACCTCAGTTCCCTCAGCTGCTCTTCATAGGACTTGTGCTCTAGACACTTCACTGGCTTCATTGCCCTTCCCTGTATATACTCCAGCACCTCTATATCTTCATCTCATGTATTAAGCTGTCTTTATCTCAACCCACAAGTTTCACCTATTTTTCCATTCTCCTCCCCCTCCCATGGGGCAGCGAGTGACTGCCTGGTGATAGGTTACCAGCTGGGGTTAGACCACAACAGTCCATTTTGGCAGCCAGCATGGGGCTTGACAGGTTGATTTAATGACAAATCTGACAAGAATGCTTGAGAACATTTTTTTTTGCAAGCATTCATTATATTAATAGTTGCTGGTCATAATGTTGATTAATTTTCCCTCAAAGCTGTGTTTGTTCTCAAAGTTGTTGTGCTTGTTCTCAAAATTGTATTATGTAACACCTCACTTGCAATATATATTTTCTGTTGTGCTATTTATCATCTCTGGGAACTGAGTCAAGGTTGTCATTTTGCTGCACTGTGTAATCCTGGATTATGACATAATAAACTTGTTGGTCATGAAATTAATCTGGTATATGTACTCAGCTTTGTCATCAATGTCAAACTTTGGGAGCCATCTACAGGAAAACATTCATAATTACAGTTTTTACTTTTTCTCCTAAAAGAGTCAACCTATGGAGGTGATACTTTCCTTCATCTTCTCCTTTTCCTCCATGCTAGATACAATAGTTCTTCAGAATGTTGAATAACCGTGAGATGTTCAAACCAGAGTGTTTATATTGTTATGTCTTCTGCTTGTTGTTCAGGTCTTTTTTTAGAAATTATTCAAGAATACTACCCAGAGGCAAACCCCTGTGATGAGCACTGTGACTACTCACACCATGATGACAGGCTCTACAGCTACCGAAACCCCAGCTACAGGCACTGCAATTACTCCAATCCCAGGTTAGGCACTGCAGCTGAATGAGAGAACAAACCTTTGCCAGTATCAGTTGCCCTAATATACAAGGAATCTTGGAAGCAGCCATCAACTCATTTTGTAGGGGATGAAGTTTCTCCTTAGAGATAACACGAGCAAGAGGCATACTGCCTCTTCAGTGAGGAGGCTGACTACACTAAAGCGGGGCCATCACAAAAACCAGAAGCAGAAGAGGAAGAAATTCTTGTTTCCTCCCAAGGAAGAACTCAGTGGAAGGCTCCTCTTATTCCTTGCAGGGAGAGGAAGAACTCATAGACAAGATGGTAACCACATGATCTCTATCTGTGAGCAAGCTGTGAGATAATACAAAAGGATTTTAGCCACAATCCAGGCAAGCATGTTGTCACTTGGCTGCTCCAATGATGCTGAGATAATTGGGCCAGCAGCAGCTAGGGTCTCTTTCTAGGGAAGGGGCATTAACAAAGCAATTGTAAAAGGGGCACAAAGTCCTTAGCCTCTGGAGACAACTCCTGTTAGGCTTGAAAGGCTGGTTTCCCTTCAAGGAAGGTGCTATATGTCACCCAAGTAAGTGGACCACCACGGAGAGAGGCCTTATAAGGAACGGCTGAGGGAACTCGGGTTGTTTAGCCTGGGGAAGAGGAGGCTGAGAGGAGACCTCACTGCTCTCTATAACTACCTGAAAGGAGGTTGTGGAAAGGAGGGAGCTGGCCTCTTCTCCCAAGTGACAGGGGACAGGACAAGAGGGAATGGCCTCAAGCTCTGCCAGGGGAGGTTTAGGCTGGACATTAGGAAAAAAATTTTCACAGAAAGGGTCACTGGGAACTGGAATGGGACACCTAGGGAGGTGGTTGAGTCACCTTCTCTGGAGGTGTTTAAGGCATGGGTGGACGAGGTGCTGAGAGGCATGTTTAGTGTTTGATAGGAATGGTTGGACTTGATGATCCAGTGGGTCTTTTCCAACCTGGTGATTCTATGATTCTATGATCTAGTAACTAAGGGAATTAGCCATGCTGGAAGTGATTTATGATGACCTGAACAACAAGCAGTTATCCAAATATCCAGATGAAGTTAAGCGCATGCATGTGGCAAAAGTTTGTAAGAAGTGCATCATCATCATATGTCAATTCATTGGCAACAATGACCTGAAAAGACAGAGAGGAACAAACCGTGGATGGGGAGCTGTGGCAATATGAAGAGAATCTCTCTTCCTTTCTACGGGCCCACGTCTCAGCTGTGGAGAAACCACTAGGCATGCTAGCCAAGACACTTTGTGAGACAGCTTTATATTGTAATGAGAGGAAACTTCTCAGCTTATGAGTACGGGAGATAGACATGAGGTTAACTAATGATAGATCTTCCATTCATGAACTTAAAGTGAAATGCAGGGGCACACCAGAATCTTTCAAAAACATTTCTGTGGTTTAGAAGATTTGTGCCCATTGATTTCATCCAGCCTCAGGGCTTAAAATACCTACTACATACTTAAATATGAGACCTGGGCATATGTTATTTGAAAACTTTTCCCCACAAAAATGTAGTTCTTCAAAACTTTTCAGACTATCCCAATTTGGCACTATGGCTACAAGAGCTAAAAGCAGGGATCAAATATACCTCACTAGATTAAATAACATGCTTCTCTGCAAATGCTGTGCCTAAAGCATTAATAAGGTTTTAATGTGCATACCCTATAGACCAGGCACAGAAGCCGATACAAAATGTGGTGATTGGCAAATTACAGAATTAAATTTAACCAGATCATAATAGTATCATTTTACACCCACTTAGAAGGATGAATTTAGACACAAAAATGCACAGTTCCTTTATATTTTCACAGAAAGTTCCTACCACCTTAGGAAGATCTGGGCAATCAGGTAACTTAAAACATAAACTACAGTGTAGAAACATGCAGGCATCTTTAATACTGGATATTATTTCACTGTAGTACACCATGCATATGCAGATTAAATTTCCCAAGATTTATACGGGAAAGACCCTGAAAGGCAGTTATTAACTCCACTATTGCCATTATATCAGGTTTTGATGTAAGAAGACTGATGCTTATCCTGATGGGTTTTATGGTGAAAAAAGTTACTTCTTCTGGTGTATTTCTTCTCTATTTACTGACCTTGCCTGTTAAAATCTTCTGGCTACCTGGAGCAGGGAGAGTACATTATTAAGAACTGGTAAATTAAACCTGTCTTCTGCCCTGCTTTTCAGCAGAGATGTTACCTTAGGAATGTACTGGCAGAATGTTTTTGTTGTTATTAGGAAGCACTCGCTGATCCTTAAACGTCTTACAGAAATATAACAATTAAAAATATACCATCTGCTCAAAGAAGGACTACCCAATTTATGTAAGAACACAAAGACTTCTTCTCATTAGAAAAGTCAATAGTACAGTGGCTGCTGAGAGGACGTAGGAATACAATGACACAGAGACCTGAACTGAAGTCTACTTAGATCTATGACTGAATGCAACATGCCTTTCAGGGAGCAGTTAGATTTTATTCAAGCATACAGGAAAACAATGAATTTTCAAAAAAAAAAATGTGGGATGAAAAAATACCTTTCCTCTGAGCTGCTGCTGTGCTGTCAGCCTCAACATGGTAAATTTGGTACTAGCAGTATGGTGTAGTTCATGTAACAAAACAACAGCGGAGAAACAATGTCTTATGTTATAAACTTGTGGGACATACTTATAAGAGAGGTGCAGAATACCCACCTACCTCAAGATTACTTCTTGGTGCTAAGGAAAAAAATCCAAACTGTGTGTAAGGGTCATGGGAGGGAAGACATGAGCCAGCCTGTTCCACATCAGAAAGACTGTCTAAAATGAAGACTGAAAGGCAGGTGAAGACCTGATATACTTAAACTTTGCCCTTTCCTTCCCACAAGTGGGTGAAGTGGTTACATATCATGTGCTGCAAGTTATTTGAGGGAAGAGTTACCATGCTATTAAACAGATGGCAAACTGCATCCAGTTCTACTTACTCAACAGTAGAGGAAGTCTATTCTTCTCCATTTAGGATCAGTCCTTCTTTCAGCATTGTACTTCTAGCTTCAAGAGTCACACAGAATGTTTTCAATACATGTAAGCAAAAGAAAATTAACTTTTCACCTTAATGTATGTATCTACGCTTTGTGTGTGCATAAATATACGGTTGCTTTCCATAAATGATTGAGAATTTTTTTGAGGAAAAAATGTCTTTTGTTTTATGTTGCTGATTTTTTCCCAATTTTTTTATATTTCCAGGAATAAAAATATATTTTTTTCTACAGACACATTAATATTTTTATGGCAGAACATAGAAGTTTCTCACCTGCTCTGGTTTGTCAAGAATGTCAAACAAGAAGAATCTAGTTTTCTCACAGACATTTGAATAGCACTACAACACAAATGGAGAATATTCCTGCCCATATGAGACAGGGTGCCTGAGATCAATGACTCTATTTCACTTGTCTGAAATAATGCCTGCTTCTCCCATCATCTGCAAAGACAGCAAAATGTGAACAGAAAGACTACGCACCAACCAAGCTTCTACTACCAACTATGCACTTCACCCATTTCTGGAAAGGAAGAGGCAAAAGATAAATAAATCAGATCCTCATCTAGCATTTGAGTCTTCATTTTAGACAGTCTCTCTGATGGAGAACTTGCTCCGATCTTTCTCCCTGCCCCACATGACCTTTGCACTCAGTTGGGATTTTTTTCTTCTAGGTTTTGAGAATAGTCATGGAAGCAAATTATTTGGGACAGCATCTGCAGGTGGTTATACCTGTTAGCTCAGAAGTCAAAGGAACTAGCTGTAGTCATAACTGATCTGCAGACGGAACTGGGAAGTGATAGTTGGAAGAAAATGGCTTAAAAACCTGTGTTCAGTTTTTTGTTTCATCCTTTTAAGTCTGTTCAAGATTAGAAAAAAAAAAAAGGCATGCTAAGTGTATTGCTGTTAGAATGTCTGAAAAATGTTTTTGATAAGGAGATGGCTGGTCAAAAGTGAGTCAGTTACAACATTACAGTGTGTATAAGAAGAACACAAAGTTCATATTCACTCCAGAATTGCATGCTCAACTTAGGAACGAATGGATCCATTTGCAACTGGAAGGCTTTTCTTCTGCTTGACAATTGTTTGTTTTGTCTTTGCTCCACTACTTCTTTTAGTAAATACGAGGGTGCCAGAAGTATAGAGAGTTGAGAGGGTGTGACCAAGGAGACTGCTGGCAAGGATGCCTGGAAAACTGCTGTTGGAGGAAACAGATTCACTTCAGATTTAGGCATCTTACCTGTGCTACCAAGTTTAAATCATTGCCATCTTAGGTGCAATTCCTAATCACTGGAGCACGATAAGCAATCCTTGCAGCAATCTATTCATGCTGCTTATTTGAATCTGATTAAGGTTTATTTTACTGACAGTCTATGGAGCCGGAATGACCACATAGATTCCTCAGGTGGCTGGGGCAAATCCAGACATTGGTCTTTTTCAACCAGAATTGCTAAGCTATGACAGCAGCCCTCTGCCCTATAGTAACAATATGGTGGTTTTCTGTAAAAGTTTTAGCTCTCAGCTACATTTTATTCCTTTCTTTATGAATGATTTATTACTATATATTACATGATTTTCTACCTGGGATGGTCCAGAAAGTTATTTAGTTTCTTATGAAGCAGATGGAATACATTACACTGAAAAAAAGCTGGCACTAGCGTTTGTTTTATTCAATCCTGGAGCCAATTTACATGTTAAACTGGAAGTTTCTGAGGGCAGAGGACACAGACAGAGAGGCCACCTTCAGTCCATGTATCACCTATCTTACCCATAATTTAATCAAATCATTCTCTTCCATCTATTCTCATTTCTCCTTTGATTATGTCAGACATTATTTCTTTTTGCCTATAACAGACACATACACACTTAAGGATAAAAGGAAAGATTATTTGGAGGATGGGTATGAGAAATCAAGGCTCAGTTGCCTGTACTACCACAGGATACTTGCACGACTTCATTCAAGCTAGTTAAGCTATCTGTGTCTTAACCCATCATCTAGTAAATTGAGACCGTAATATTTCCAGCTTCACAGCAATTTTTTTAGACACTTGAAATCAAGATCATCTCTAATATAGTGGAACTTAGAGCTTGGGCTTGATGAAGAAAGAAACACAGGAATTTAGAGGGAAGTTTAGATGGTATTTAGAAGCTTAAATGAAAGAGTATGATTTGTAAAAAAAAAAAAAAAAAGTCCATATAATAGTGTAGCCCTGTAGAGATCTTTTTTTTAGCCAGTGGTTACTCAGGCAAATGTATTTCTACCATTGGTATACTCAGAGTTACCAATGTCTTGACAGAGACAAACGACTCAGCATTTAGCTCTTACTTAAAATAATCTGGAATTAAAAGATTAGGCTAAGAATCATAAAAGCAAAGTCCTTCAACAAAATTACAACACTGAATGGATGAATGTAAGGAACAGCACAACCATCCAAAGATTAAACTGCTGGATTCAGACTTTGTATTCTACCTTGGGGTTAGGTCAAGCACAGAGGAAGCAGGAAATCTAGGAACAGTGTTCTTCTCAGCTTGTTGAGGCTCAAATATACATCTTCACATCATAAATATCCTAACCACCACACTATGGCAGATACTGAGGTACTCTTTGCCTTTTTTACAGGAGTTGTGTCACCATCCAGAGAATTCTTGCAACAAATAGAAAATACAAACAAGGAAACTTGACTTGGTAACACACTGATGGGTGCATGTTCCTCTGAGGGGATGTATTGGTTTTGCAATATTCTATTATAAATAGACTGTGAGAAAGAGCGCGTTGGCATTGGAGTAGGTAGGCTGAATTTCACCCTAAACAACTAGTATTTCTCTAAGGTATTTTATTACCTAGCCCCTTTTCTTTACCTCCTATATCTGTTGATCTAGGAAAGTAGCTTTGAATTTATTAGTCATTAATTTCTACCTTGACATTAAAGGAAACTGAGCATTAAATTATACTAAAACATAAGAATTTTCTAAAGCATATATCTATATGCTCAAAATTAAGGGTCAGAGTGACAGTACATTATGTTATTTTCAAAGTGAGTGTTAATACCAGCTGGCTGTTCAAAATATAGAACTAACATCAGTGTCTCCTGCTATAAAGTTCAGTAAGCCTGTATTGTTGTCCAGCTTATATCATCTTTGTTAGCAAGTGCTTGTTAGCAAGATCAAATCAGAACTACCCTTAAGTCAGTCTGATTTTCCTGGCTTTCCTGGAGATGTGGAGAGGTGAATGCACAGCAGGACACTAATATTCAGCAAGATCAGGTTGAAAAGCATATCTGAGAAAGTAGGAGCAGGGAGGTGGAAATTTTAATTCACAAGGAAAAAGAGTCTTAATAATTACTTATATGCTACTGGATAAAAAAAAGACAGAGTGTGAACTCTTAGGAAAACTGAGGAACAAATATGCTAACAAATGCAAGTAAATGAGTAAAAAAAAGCAGTGACAAAATGGCTCTGGGCAGCTGAGTAAGCAATGGCCTCGATATACAAGATACCTGACTGGTACAGAGCAGAAAGGTGTTTTCTCTGGGAATTCAGGGGTGGTGGACAGTCATATCACTTCATAGATGCTCATGGAGAACTGCAGACATAGCAAGGGGCTTGTAGGTGAAGGAACAGTCGGTATAATGCGGTATAATACAAGACTTTATGACACTAGGTAAAATGGAGTTATAGCACTGAAGAAACTTTTCAAATGTTTCTTTTCAAACCTATTACTAGTGCAAACCTTAAAATACAATGGTATCCTTTTTCCATCTTCATAACTTCGACATTCATTTTATCATAATCTGCAATTTCACAAAGGTGCCGTGCATTCTGAGGCATATTAGGAGAAGGAAAGTGAATACCAACGTGATGTCAGTGTAATGGCTAAGAACAACAGAAAGCCATTTAGCACACCAAACCACTAAACTGCATTCACAGCTTTGGATGGACTTTGGCCAGCCTGCATTTGGTTTATGTTCACACCAGATTTATTTTACT
Organism: Clamator glandarius; assembly: GCA_033459285.1. Classification (NCBI taxonomy): domain Eukaryota; kingdom Metazoa; phylum Chordata; class Aves; order Cuculiformes; family Cuculidae; genus Clamator; species Clamator glandarius. Next base: position 3,539,065 of record JAUNZM010000553.1, on the reverse strand, counting down.
ATGGTTTGGATACAAAAATTGAGTGCAAGTAGGGCATTTCCAAGACTCAAACCCAAAGCTTAAAGTGAAACTTGGAGCATATGAACCTTTGCATCTTGAAATCAAAGAAAATGTTTGTGTGAACCTTTGCTAAGCAAGCCCGCAGAGTTTCAGAGAAGCTCTAATAAAAACCACACTGCCATGAATCGCTGAATATTCCGTACTTTGAGTTGGTAAATTTATGTAAGTTCCATGACAGTACTTTTACAGAGTTCATTTTTTCACTGAGCTCTGAGCCAAATCATGAAGTCGTTGATGAGTTTTGCTAAATCCTTACCCAGCTTAATCCTACTAAAGTTAGAAAGAGATTTGACTGACTAGAGAGAAAATAAAAACTGAGTCAGGGTTTGGACTTTGGTACAGTAGCTTGAATTTATACGGTTTATTTTTAAGAGCCTGAATAAATCCATCTCCACTAATCTGTATTAAACACAAACAAGTCAAAGAAAACTGTATTCAAAAACCAGTGAAAGACCAAATTCAGACTGTTTTCCCAACCTCCTCTCAGTCATGTTTGTACATATCATGAGAAGGTCTTTAGTGACATAGGTAATGCATCTTTTTTCTCACAAATCTTCTTCATTCAGTGTCAGGACTGCTCTGGGCACAGACAAGTAATTTTTAATTAATGAAGGTATTTTATGTGGGGGTCTCTGTAATTTTTTTTTATATTGAAAGATGCATAGTGAGTGGGATGAGTTTTCACACAGGGTGAACTTGTTAAGGCAAACGAGCACTTCCATCCAGAGCTGATTTTTCCCCTACCTCTGCTCTCAATTCCAGTAATGCCAGGTAAAATAATTTTTACCTTTTTCTCACAGTTGATCAGTATCTGTGTTGCTCTTTTACCTAAACTGAAACACCGGAAAATTCTGAGAATTGAGATGCAAACTGAACCTCCTAGCAGCTCTGTTTTCAACACATAGTGACACCCACTCGAAAACTGACAGTACGAGCCTGACCTTGTTCTGTTTTAACTGCATTAAAGGACAGACTCTGAGTGTGCATTATCTCTCCCTCCAAAGCCAACTCAGGCAAAACTGGATCCAGGACTAGCAAGACATTGCAGAATGTTCCAATCTAACCTGGTCACTGCTTCCCCCTTTGCTTTCTTGCCCATCAAAATCAAGTTTTCTCCTGCAGGAAACTCTGCAGTTTCAAGCTCAGCTCACTGTTTTCCTGGTCTACAACCTCCTCTGTGCTTTCTCACGCCTTCCTTTAATCTTGCATTTCTCCCTACCACCTGCCTGGTTTTCAGCTCCATTTCCATTTCGTCATCATATTTCAGTCAGTTCCAGTCAAAGCTTTGACCAACTCATCTCACCAGTACCATTTTTTTCATATCACTCCCAACTCCTTGTGTTTTTTTTACTTTCTCATGATTCAAAAACACATTTCTGAGGACTCTCTCTTCCACTCCGCTTGATTGACTTCAATGAACTAAAAATGGATTTCCTGCTTTCTGAAGGTTGACCCCAATATGGGAGAAGCCATTAGGATGAGGAAAGGTAGGCAGGAATGTGGAATCCAGTTTTCCCTTGCTTGCTGGTCAAGGAAACAGGCATGGGGAAACACCTTTCATTGACATTTTTCAAGTTCTTTCAAAACAATTGTTTGTAGAGTTGCTTTCTGTCAATATAGGCTGAAATGTTCAAGCATGATTGATAAATATAGATTCCCTGGAGATCTTAGGAGTTAAAACTAAAGATACTGCTGCTGAGAATCATGAACTGGATTTGTTGTTGCTGTTACTTTTTTCCCCAAGACCTCCCCATTTGGGAAAATATGAATTGGTTTTACCAAGGTCAGCAAGAACTGCACTAATGCACAGATGCAGTTGAACTTCTACAGTTTCTAACCTTCCATATACAAAGCACAAGGATGCTAAAGCTAATTAAATAAAAAAATGAGCAGAACTTATTAACATTAAAAACCACACACTTTTTGTGATTTTTTTTGTTCCCCCTAACTTGCATTCTGAAAGGTTTGAATTATTTGATTAGTGTTACCGAAAAATTGGTCTGAGGCAGGCAAAGTCATGGAAAATTTCAGCCCAAGTAGTTAATGTTCTGGCAAAGTTATAAGCAGCTGAAAACTGTATTGTATAATGGTACATATCAGACGACCTGAATAATACAGAATGCTTCCAGCCAGATATATAAATAGAATTGGACAGGAATCTTTTTTCCATAGTCTCCAACATTTTTTTTTCAGTTGTGCATTGACACCAACCCAACAGCTTTTGATGTTTTCATGGAAAATTAGAGAACAAACCTACTCTTGTTTTTTTGATGATCAGAGAATTCACCTATACCCTACATTTCCTGGGGATGAGCCCAAATTATAGGTCTTTGCATTCATTTCCATTATTTTTTTCCTGATATAGATACCTGACTTTGTATATTTATTATCTATTGACCAGAAAGCCTCTAAAGATCAATACACAAAGATAATCTGGTGTCTCATTCTCATGAAGTTTGATGCTTAAATGCTTTTGTGGTTGTAGGCTTTAATTTCTAGTTAGGCATTCAGGAGACTCCCCTGGACTGTTAAAAGTCCAGTGAGAGTTAGGACTATCATGAACTAAATGAATTCCCAGGCTTCCTCTCTCACTCAGAAGTAGTGCTTGCTTTTTTGTGGTTTTAACCAGAAATTTTATCCCTGACATGAGAAATCATTTCTACGCTATTTTGGCCAAATCAGACCAGCGCCGTTCCAAAAGAACTCGGGAAGCAATTTCTAGAAACCATTCAAAAAACAAAAAACTGTGTTCTGAAATCTGTGAGTGTAGTGCCAGGTACACAATAGCGTAAAAACTGTTGTGTCTACTTTGGCACCACACACACATTACTGCCTCAATGGAGGTCATGCTGCAGCTCTTTGCTGTTCCATGTAAGTGAGTTTTAAGTGGTTTAAATTAATAAGTAACAGCAAACTTGCTTACCTCTACGAAACCAGGCCAGAGCTCAGCAATGTTCTGTATTTGGTTTGGATGGTACAGCTAGATGTCTGAATTCTTGGTGAAGAAGACGACACGAAGACAACAACTTCTAATTCTGACCTCAGTGCTTCTACCACTCCCCATGGTGTAGTGTACATCTGTTTCGTCCTAAAATTTTCAGGCAAATAATCACTACAGCACTAGTGTCCAGCATAGATGCGTTACTTCTTTTTCCTCCATAGTATCACAATAAAACAAAATAAAACCTCTTAGAGAGGAAAACATGCACAGAAATAAGAAAGTCAGCATTGTACAGAAATTGAGAGGCAAGAAAACAATGAGCATATTAGCAATCCAATATGTAATAAAACCTCCTTCCCTGAGGAGACTAAGTAAAGTATCACATTATTAGCTGGACAAGCTTAGTAATGTCATGGGTCTCTTCAGAAGCAATGATAGTCATTTTGTTTTACTCTGGTTGCTCAAATATGTTGCAGTATGTTATATGATTTCTGTAACACAGGAAAGCATGAGGCTTCTGACAGCTTGAGTTCAGAGAGTGCATTGCTGACATCTGGTGGAAATACTGCTTAAAAACTGTAAAACTAACAAATATTTGTTTTGTGACAGAATAATTCCCTTTATATGAGGGCGTTCAGCAGACTGGAATATTAGAACTGTAGAAATATGGAAGACGGGAAAATATAATTTATGAAATCTAGAAAATGTGAGTATATTCTGCTGTTGGTCTGTGATTCTGGGCATGCATTTTTGTTCTTTTCTCACTAAACTCTTTCAAAACTTTTGGGGTCTACCCCCCAAATGTATGTTAAATAGTTCTCTGATAGCATCTAAGCTGTTTATGGACAGCTTTACAATGTTATGCAATAAGAGCACAAGCAAATAACTGTGTAATAAATTAATATCTATGAATAAACAATGCATCCTGAAAATAATAATAAAAACCCAAAAGCTATTTATGGCCCATTTTAATGCTAATCTGCTTTGAAGAAGAGTGACAACTTTTTTATTTTATGCTTTTAGTGATTGCCATTCTGTGACCACACAAATAATGACTAATAAGAAGTTATGTCTTTTCCCCATCTCAAAACTTCAAAAAGAATGTAAACATTTTCTGAAATCTCCACATTTCTTGCTTGCAAAAAAACCCCCAAACAAACAAAGAACTGAAAAGTTTTCTATTCCTAAAACTGAGAAAGTTGTTTGTTTTTTTTTTCCAGAATCCTTCCACCCTTGATTGATAGTCATTGCTGAAAATAATCATTTTATATTTTCAAATTACAGACAGAGATGTTTCAGGTATCTGTGACAAAATTGTTCTTAAAATATCAAAACTCACTGAAGGTCTAAATATTAGAAAAGAGGAAAGGAGTTTTCAATGCACCACTATTTGCTGTTAAATCCCTATATCATATATTCTGCCTTAGAAATTGGGAATATAAAGTGTTCCCCCTTCCAAATTTGATCTGTTTTGTGAGGAACTGGAATTTCTTAAGCCAGCCTTAAGGCAGCTAACATCACTATCCTGGTTGTTCCTAGTAGTATTTAATATAAACTGGTTATCTGCCAGACTCATGAGGTAGTTGGAGTTGTGCTGGAATTACAGAAGTTGTGAAATATTTAAAAAATTGGATTTTGACTGATATTTAATGGCAAAGGAAAACAATACAATCAGCATGGGAACACAAAAGATTTCAGCAGTGAGATTGCTGTGTTTCACAGTGCTGGTAATGACAGTTACCAGGGAGCCTCATGCGTAGCAGGACAGGATGCTGACGGAGAACAAAACCAGAGCCTGCTGCCAGGAACGAGAAGGCAGCAGGTGGACAAATCTTCCATATACAACAATTCCTGACAGCTTAGGACTCGGCAATGATTGCTGGGGAATCGTTCTTCCTCAGCAGAAGGGTAGTCTGCTGCATGTCATTATTTTTCAAATTGAATGAAAGCACAGAAGAAAAGCTGAGCTGAATTTCACATTGCAAAAATTGAACTGGAATTAATTTCTCTCTGTTGCAGCCCTTCTGGAGCCAATTGAGTTCTGCTAGGAGAGGATCTGGCCAAATGACTTTGGAGGGAAGGTTAAACATTCTTCTTTTATTATCCTACCCTGTACCATTACAGGGTCCTTTCACTTGGCTAGCACAAACCCAATTCTAATGCTAAAATAATTAGAAGGCTAGTATATTTGCTATTTCAATATGAATAGTTCATGACATATGTCTCTGTGGAAACCTTTTGTACATGTTAGATACCGTCTGTCAGCCATATTTTTCTCTAATTCTCTGTGCTATTTTTAATATCATTGTAACCTTTTTATATATATTCAGGCTGTGTCTCTGCCAAAGTGGTATATTACAGGTTACACAGTTAGCAATACCTAAAGGTAAGGTTGCCAAGAATCTTCTACAGTGTAATACTATTTCCAGTTGCTTACAGCTTTTCTGAACTTTAACAGTATGGGCATAAAATATATCATGTTTCTCTCAAACTAGACCTTAATTGTGAATAGTTTAGAAAATATAGCTCAGTGGGTTTTGTTGGTTTTGGGGTTGGATTTTTTTAAGACTAGAGTAAGGTAAAAGAGATTTGCTAGCTCTAGCTCAGACTGCGCTGCTTTGGTCAATCACCACTCAGCCTTCATCCCCTCAAGACTGCCACACTATCCCTTTATAGACAATTATCAGAGCTTGAACACTGAGCCACATCTTATTCCTAGGTCTCAACATAAACCAAAGTTGTGTGATTTTTTCTAAGTTCTCCAAGAGATCTTCCCCTTGTCACCCACAAATCTAAAAGCCTTGCTCTGCTCCCAGCATCAGTGGCTTGTATTGCTCTCTTCACATCATCCCATTCACTAGTTTTCTCAATTGTGTCGATTTTTATTGTGAAAATCTTTGCTTGTCTATGTTTCCTTTTACTCTCGAGCTTTTCAACTGTGCTTTCAGACAACTGAGTTATTTAATCATGCCTGTGTCTATTGGGATATTGTTAAGCAAACAATTTTGGATGATTTTCTACTTTTTGCCTTGTGTACCCCAGGGCTGCTCCCATTAAATTCTTTCTCTATCCTTTTGCAAGACTGTCCCGCATTTTGTTTTTCATGGTACAATATCACAAGCACAAAGTAAAGCAAACATCCCCTGTTCTAGACAAGCCTATGCTTTGGTTGTGCCAAGGCTACTCCAAATGATGCAGTCAAATACTCCCCACCTCCTCTTGCTTCCCATTTTCTGATATATGCATGAAGGATAAAATGTTGACCCTTTCTATGTATGTATATGACTATTTTATGTGCAGCAAAAGTTGTTTTGGTTGATCTGATACTTCAGCAACCAGTTCATTAGCTGAGTCAAAGTCAATAACTAGTCTAGACAGAAAGAAATCCTTTTAAAAATCTTTAAACAGTTAATACCCTGGTTTCCTAAAGCAGTTCAAATGCCTTTTACAAAAAGGGTTGTAGAGAATAAAGCCAAACACTGATGGTCAGAGGATCATAGCACCTCAGATATGTGAACCTAGATTCAGATATCCTCCCTACTTGATTACAAGAACTTTTTAAAATTTTCCTTACAAGCTTCTCTTGTTCTACACATATGTACCGAACTTTAGACAGCAGAATCATCCCATCTCTTCATTCAGTGTTAATTCAAGATGTTTCTCTTCCAGTAAGTATAGTACACCAGCTACGGAAAACAAATTATTACTCCTAATTAAAGGAAAGAGAAGAGTTTACTCTTGTAATGAGTATGACTTTCAGAGAGCATTCAGAAATCACAACATTAATGTCAAATTATGATAATCTATGAAATTTACAGAATCTTACATCTCAGGTGGAATAACTCCACATTTTGTAAATAAATGAAGTCCAGTACTGAAAGTACTGTCTCTACAAAATATGCCTGAAGTAAAGCAAAATTTGACTTGTTGATTGAAAGGAGTAGCTTCTGTAAATCTGTAGGAAAGAAAAAGATCTCCTTTTAGAATTGTGCCCTTATAGGGAAAGAGTGATTTTAAAAAAGCCTGAAAAATCTGATTAATCCCAGCTTCATCCCTTCAAACATGATAACTCTAAAAATCATAAAAATATCTCCATAAAATTCCTTTGCATTAATAGGTGTACATCCAAAGCACTTCACTTGTTGCATATTTTTAAGTCACTGAAGTCACCTGAGAGCTCTTAAGTCTATTTTTCTTCTACAGTTTTATTGCAAATTGCACAAATGAACAGAGTGCTACTGTAAGAATATTTAGTATAAAATGTCTACAGATGTAAGCCTCAGGTAAACCTCTGCTGATTTAAAAGTCTTTAACTGTTCACTATCACAGCTTGAGAAGAGTTAAACAATGACCTAAAATCTCCAGGGAAAGCATGCTTAAAAGCAGTGTCTTTTGCAACATGACAAACCATAACCTGAAAAGAAGAAATGAAAGACAGAAGAAAAAAAGAAATATACATGTATCCATATATCTACACATACACACACATTCTCCTTAACAATGAATTGGTTTGTTGGGAAAGATACCTTTCTGTCACAGTCATTCGATGCCTTGATCTGTGCCCTGCTACAAAAGGTGGCATCGTCTCATCATGGTGCCATTGCCAATGAGAGCCGTAGGTCACAATTCCAAGGCATGATGATATTCCATTTCCTGTTGTTTCATTGCTGCATTATTCTTGGAAAATCTAAAAACATAACGGTCACCTCTTCCAACTCATAGTCTGACCCCCTGTTCAGAGAAATCACAACTTATTAAAATATATGAATCATAACAATGCCAATAACAAAACTACAAGGCTGCCTGTCCTCTCTTTCATAACTTGTAAGAATATGTTTTAGTTAACAAAATTAAGCACTGGTGATGAAAGAAGTAGTTGTAAAAATATAGACCACATTTAAGGGGAAACTTTACTGACAATGCTTCATGTGAATTGAAAGACAAAAAAAAAAAGCAAAAATCAAATCATTGCCTGATACTTTTGCAGCTCTTGTAAGAAGGAATTAAATTGTTTTAGTACAATATTCTAGAAGTCAGTGTGCCCATTCAATCCAACAGAGTTATTGCAATAAATAGGAAATAGATAACATAATTCAAGAGATATATGTAATCTTGAGATAGAAGTGGAAAGGCTAAGTCTGTTTATACAGCTCCTTTTAATTTAAAAAGCTCTATGTTGTGCCAATCATCAAATCAATGATATCACAGCAGTAATCATTAAAAAGCTTGTAACTGAGAAACATCAAACAAGATTATCTAAATCCAAGCAACTTTTGCAGACAAAAGACTTATTCTTGTTGCAGTGACAAGTTAAATAGCACTCAGATCAGAGACAAATACAAAACATAAGATTTCAAGACTGCTGGAAAAAATGAGTTCCTAAGTATGACAATGAGCAGTATTAGGAAACATTATTGGTGGCATTGTTAGAACAGCTGGGGAAACTGGAGGAAGCAGATGATTGAAATATCAAGGTTATCAGAAGCAAAGAGGAGGATTTGATATAATGAATGACATAGAGAGGAAAGCTAACATGCAGAACAACACAAATTATTAAATGATCAAAATAAAGGCTGAAAGACAGGAGAGCAGTCAGGCAAGATTTGGAGACAGATTAGAAAAAATAACACAGAAGAAAAACTCAAGTGGGAGACAGGAAAACCAAGCTTTATTAAATACGAACAAAAAGGCAAACTCATTTCAACCGAAGCAGGGAACTGTTAGAGCAAGGCCAGCTGTGATGCCATTCCCAGAAGAAATGTACCATTCTAACTGAGAATACCAGCCAGGAAAGACACATGTCCTAGAAAGACAAAAAGCTTTTAAACTTCATCAGCTGTCTGATGAGAATTTAACACTTATGTGTCTTATTGCCTCAGAGAGGACATTATATTCCCTTCCTCCTCCTTTCTGATCATGCTCGTTTTCTGGTGGCTGTCTTGATACTACTTGAAAAGCACTTTCAGACTCCTTTACTTTAGAAAAGTAGCTATATTCGTAGTCTGTTGTAATTATTCAGTGCAATTAAAAGGTTATTTATGTGTTTGGTGTCTCAGAAGGTAAATCCATGGAAGCATTTAAAATCATTAGTCCTTATAGAACCATTTTCTGTTCTGTTTCTTTTGAAAACATTTCAGAAATCTGATGTAAAAGTGTATCTCTAGGGGTCCTAAGTTATCTGTGATTTGAGACCAGCACAGACTGTGAAATTTTAAGTAGCTTATAGATATCTCCAATTAATTTGTGCTTTTTACCCATAACACAAACTGAATGCATTCATGTCAGGAGGCAGACTTTCTACATATTGTCTCATCATTGACACTTTTCAGGTTCTGACTCCATTGCAGGGTATATAGCAGGTAAAAAAAAAGGCAAAAATTGAAGAAGACTTAGAGGATTTTTCTCAGGAAGTTCAGGTCCTGAGTGGTCTGAATATATTGATTTTCTCTGTACCTTTCAAGTTCCATAATCCTCAAAGGAAAGTAGATGTGCAGGTTCAGTGTTACGTCTACAGGATAAGGTGCCTTATTGGTATGTTTATTTTAACATACTTTCAGGTAATTGGGTAGAAATTCAGAAGCTGCTTAGATTCTTAATCAAAGGAACACTTTAAATTGACATTCGTCTCAGTGCTCAAGGTCAACTGCACTTGCTAGGACAGAAACAGGAAAGAATTTGGGGAAATAATACAGTATATGTCCTGCAGAAGACCATAAAAGTTGTCACTTTTAGTATCCACACCTACTCTTGGACCTTCATTTTTTTCTTTCATATTGATTTGGCATATAAGTTTAAGAGCAAATCCAAAGCGACCACAGAAAACAACGTTGCCCTCAAATCAGTCATGCTAACTAAAAAATTCTGTGACTATTCTTCTTTTACTTTTTGGTTTTCCAGAACTTCATTGTCTACAGAAGCCTTTTCTTTCTCCAGAATATTGTAAACCAATTCATGTACTGCTGTGCAAGCTCTTGCAAACATCACGTTACCGTGGCATTTAGTATTTCACCAGAATGATTTATAAATTACTGCAAGTGTCTTTTTCTGTATGAGAATTTGTAGTCAAGGAATCAAATATGAAACACCACAAACATGAGATTAGGTATTTCTTCTTAATAACATGTAGTTATATAACATGTAATTAGAATCCAATTCCCTTTTCTGAGGAAGACAACTCTGTTAATTAAGAAGTTCCAGTTGATACAAACTGATTCTCACAGAGTTACATCAGTACAGCTAATATTACTACTGGAAGAACATATAAGACAATGTAAGCAACATAAAAATAACTCTTCTTAATGTTAGGTCTAATCCAATGTTTGTAGAACAGCTCAATTATTCATTCCATAAGAGAATTTCAGGATATATCAATCCTGTTTCTCACACAGATGTGATAATATTTTAGGGAGAGGGTTGTGCCTTCGTGATAATTACTTTATATGTCCCTTAACTAGAAGGGGCATGCCTTTTACCCAGTATATTACAGATGCCTATTCCTGATATTGCAGCGACCCCAAGGCCCCATACAAGCAAAACAGACTCTATTAACTTTGGTATCAACCTCATGTTTTAGTACAGATGATAAGTATTTTGAATCTCAAAACTTTATTTTCTTCCATTTTCAAAGATTATGTGATCTTGAATATGTGGTTTTCTGGAATATCTGGCAAGCTTTGTAATTTTATTTTGTTAAGATTCTGTTTCAGGATATGATCTTTATTTCTGTGAAGTTAAGATGTTATTCACAAATGAAATAGTTTATAGAATGTGTCTGGATTTTACAAAAAACCTTTGAGCTTATCCATTATTCATAACTGGTTCATCTTTCAGAATTTGCTATTTATTGTTCATAGCTTCTCAGAGACTGCCAGGCATGTTTTGACTCATAGTATGATGCAGTACATCAAAAATCACATTCTTTCATTCAAAGAAAACCAAATCTTAAACTAACGAACAAGCTGAAATTTAAACTGATTTAGACTCTCTACAAAATACACCTCTACTGCTTAGTCAGAAAACAAAATAGTACTGCAACATTTTCTACTGTGTTTTACTCTGGAGTTTCAGATTTCGAAAAAACAAGGAAAAAATCTTTTGTCAGAGTTCCACCCGATTCTAAAGTAGGCAATCATTTCGCGTAAACTGACTTGAGAAGTTTCCATTTTGCATTGTATAGTGTCAGATTAATTGGAATTAAGTTTCTTGGGTAAGAACCTGAAACACAGTGATTTTCTCAGCAGTGTACAATGCTTACTGTAGTTTTATAACAAAACCTTTCCAGAAAGTCTGAAGGAATTGAAATTCATAACCAATGAGATAACAATTCAGGTTTTTGAGTATCAAAACTCTCTTTAGTTCTACTCTCTTTAGTTCTTGAAGCACATCTCATGTTAGATGTTGGAGAGGGATTCAGACATGAGGTGTTCTATTTCTCAACAAACTTCTGATAAATCCAATGGTAGGTTGGTCTCCTTCTCCATATAGTGCCTAGCCAATAACAAAGGTGAGCAGCCTAGACCCTATTGATGAAGTAGGCTTTGCCATGACACATTAGGGAGCTCACTGATCGTCTTAGAGCAATGACATTTGGAGCTCTTCAGGTTCACTTTCTTCTTGCCCAGTGAAAAGAGTGATGTACTTGAAGAGTGGGGTAACTAAAGTTTGCACTGCCTTTCTTATAGGCAAATGGGGGAGCTGAAAATTTCCTCCCACTTCCCACTTAACCATCTGTGAGTGCTGAGCAGATCAGACAAATTTGGCTACCTTGTAATTTAAGCACTACTCAGTACCAACGTGGGTGTCAGTATTTGGCTCTCTGTACTCTTAAATTGCTGAAATGGTGCCTAATATTATTCTGGCCCGAGATGATTAGCAGAGTAGGAGTAGTCCTCAGTTCATGTTTTTGCATTGGCACAGAAGTTTCTGACAGAGAATTTGGATGCGGCCACATATTCTGCAGGCAAAGATAACTTGGAGAGTATGGACAAGGTGAGACTGTGGCTGCCAGGTCTGAGACACAAAGAGCAAATCACAGCAGTCTCTACAAGCATAGTTATTGCCATAAATACCGGTGCTCAGATAAGTAATAAATTATGTCTAGATCAAAAAGACAGGTAAAACAAATAGTAGGGCTAAATAACCTCAAGTTTGTAGTCTACCTCTTCACTAATTAGCCATTGATTCAGTTAAAAATGCTTCAGACTCAAATTTGATGTTGATAAGTATAAAAGACCTCATAGAAGAGCTGATCTTTTTCATGGAAGATGACATGGGACTTGAGTTACCAAAAGATCATGATTTTAAATTAAATGGAAATGTAAATTGTAAACATTAACATTCTTAATTGCCAAAGGGTAAATTTTGATCAACAGGAGAAACTAGACAGTTAACTCAGCTGGATCTGAATTTGATACTTGAATGTAGAAGAAGGAAATTATTCCAGATCTGACCAGATGAACAGTCACACACACATACAAAAAGGATATTAGAAATAAGCAGAGTGCCTACACTTATTAGGGGGAAAATAACTGATCATCAAAGAAAACTGCCTTAAAGGCCAAAAAATGTGGAGATAAAGTGAGAATAACAAAGCCTCAAGCTGAGTTAGACCTTTCAAAGGATATTAAAACATATAGGAGATTCTTCAGCCACATGAATAAAAAGAACAAGGGTTGAAAATAAGTGGGGTCTGAACATAGTTAGGATAGAGTAGAAATTAAGAATAAATCAAGTATAGGTCAAGAACTGAATTATGCTTTAGCTCAGATTTCAAGGAAATAGGGAAAGATTTTGAACATGGAGACAAAAGCAAGGATTGGGAAATAAGGCATAGAAATGGAAACCAGCACAGACAAAACAGAAGCACAATTTGAAATATCTAATATACTTCAGTAGGTCCAAAGTGGAAAATAAGTATAATCCCAGGAGGGAATTGGCAAACAAAATTTAAAGTGGAGGAGCAGATATTTTCAATAAATGCATAAAGCTTGGTTGATGCCTAATGTCTGGAGTCTCATTACATACCCAGTTAAGGTGCTGGAGTAAGAAAGTGGTCTGAGCAACAATAGGCCATGTAGATTTTAGTTCGATAAACTGATGTCTTAAAAGCAAATCTTGAATAAAAAAAATATTAAAGGCATAGAGGTCAATTACTGAAAAAGTTTATATAAGTTATGTCACAACAAACCTACTACCAACATTTTTTTTAATAATTTCAATGAAGAGGGAACAAGGCAAATATAAACTTCCTGAACATCAATGAAAACTTTTAATATGATGGTCATTGAGTGATTATTACCAAAGCCAAAGAAGATGTGAATCAGTAAAGGAACTGCAAAGCTGTTTTGGGTTTGTCCAGAAACTTCAGTTTCAGAGAGGGTGGTTTTGTTTTTTAAGGATCCTTTTGGAGACAGACCATGTTCCTATAATGGCTTTGATACAAACCTGTCCTGAAACCTATCAGAGGCATAGAATTGGAAGACTGCAAATATGGATGAACTGAGTGATAATGAGAACATTAGGACTGGGCTGTGATTCAACAAGATAAAAGTTACATTTTTCAGAGGTGGGAAGGAGGTTGTAATATGAACACCTTATCAGCCAGAAATTGCTGAGGTGATGAAGAATTTCACCATACGAATTCCTTGCAATACTACTGCCAAAATTATACAGAGGTAGGTAAGGATTAGTGGTGTTTTACAGAGCAGTAATGAAATATTAAGTGTAACCTTCCATACAGTACCAGTAACCCATACTGAAGAACGATGGATGCAGAAAAGGCTTCTGGTGTGATCAGAAAATAATGGGTTTATTTAGTTTGTTATGAGAGCTAGTTTAGACTGGCAAATCAAAACTGAGTAGTAATATGAAAGCATGCTATAAATACATCAGAGAGATTAATACCACAGAAAAAGAACAGTGATTTAAACCGGAGGATGCTGGCACAACAACAGAAAGGTATAAATTGGTCTGAATAAATTCAATCTGGAAATCAGAAGACTCTCATCTGCTACAGCAGTAAGATCCCAGAATAGTTTTGCAACAGAGGCAGTGAGAACAGAAAACTAAACACTCTTGAACTGGAGTTCAGAGCTTTGTATTAGGTTCACAGGCACTTTATTTATATAAAAGATTCCAGTCAGGTGGACTGCTCAGCAACTCATTTCTACATAATGTTTTTCATCCTGTTATATAGGTGTATACTCATATATATGTGCCTTCACATACATACACACATCCACAAAACTCCAAGGCCATTGTTCTATTTACTACATTACACCAAAACCAAGGAAAATTACATAAATCAATAAACTGATTGTTGGGATTACCACAAGGCAATTTCTGCTTGTCGAAAGCTAGAAAGATTTATGTGCTTGAAATCCCTATGGAGCAGCTACAAACTGTGAATGCAGGAAATACTTTTGGGCTGTTGCTAGTCTCTAAATGACAAAAAAGGAAATGCTGGTGGGAGATGCTGGCTTAATTCAAAATTGAATGTTGCCGCTAGGCAATTAGAAAAGATCAAGCTGCTTCTTTGAAACAAACTAGACTCAAAGCTTTTGATTTCTATATATTATCTGTTCAAATCAGCTATTGATGCTACAGGAAACACAAAAATCTAAATAGCAGGAGTGGAAGGGGAAATAAAGAAAACCAAAGTCTATTGGTCCTGTTAAGCTAAAAATTCATTCTGTAATCAACTGCATACAGATGCAGCGTTGATATAGGGATAATCAAGTCAGCAGTGCTCTTGGTGTTTGATCCTAGTACAGCCATGCATAAAGCAAAAAACATAAAGCTTGTGTGACTCTGTTAAATTCAATTCCAACATTTTTCCCTGCCAATGAAATCAACTAGCTCAGAACAGCCTATACCCATGTGACTAAACTCTCTTATCCTCCAAAGCAGCATGGTGGCATCTGAAGTGACTTATCAGAGGGCTCTCTGGGACACCCAAAATCCCACATCTCCCCTGGAACTCTTTAGGAGAGTAGTCATTGATCTAGGTCAAAACCACACCAAGGACTCTGCTAACAATTTGACAATATAAATGACAGATTTCCAGTACTCCAAGAATGTTCTCTGGAACTGTGTAATTTATGAGTACATATATAACCAAGAAGCACAGTTGCCTCTTGTTCCCTTGATCCCCTAGTAAATCTGCCCTAACAAGAAAGGCAACGTGGAGGCCGAATCAGAAATGCAGTATTAAATAATTTTCACAACTATTACTTAAAAAGGTAAAATATCTCTATAGAGCAGCAATATGAAAATCATCTGGATCCAGCATGGTGAGGGAATGTATCATATCTGAAACTTCAAGAGGACTCTACAGATGTCAGACCAAAAGGGGTTAAACATTCAAAGCCTAAAGAGCATGGATTAGGGCCTCTGACTGATGAGAATATCCACAGCACATGTTAGAACTAAAGATCTTTGCATGCCTTCTGTGGCTCATGTTAGGATTTTGCATGGACCTAGCTGCATGATTATTTGGTTTCCATGTGTACAAGTGGGTACTCAAGCAGAAAAGTAATGAAACGGGACTGACAAGTGTTTTTCATTCTCCACAAAAGAAGGTAAAGAACCACAACTAACAAACCCCTTCCTGGTTTTGGACAAGTCCCCACTTGTATTGATGTCAGTGGATGGCTATGACCATAGCAGTAGAGGCAATGGTCAAGGAACCTGTAAGTCTTTATATCGCTTTAGGTGCTCTTTGCCTGTGCGTATGCTTCCTGTGCAGTGGGTACAAGGCCAGCTGGAAAATGAAAAACATGCTCTTTGTCATTTACACAGCACTAAATCTAATTTTTTTAGATAGAATCAGAGCTACTGCCTTTTGTTGTGAGTACTACATCAGTTGTTTCAGTTAACTGTCTCAAGGAGAGTGAATATTATTGTATTTTTCTCTGCATGAAGAACATATCAAAGCCTTTAGTTAATGCTAAGTACAGCCTTAGGAACTCAAGGCAAAGACCTGTTCATGATGGAACATCATGTGTTCTTCTGCCACACCCCATATTTTATCTTTTTTTATTGAGGACAATCACTGGGTCTTAATTTCTACTACGGCTTCAAGACTCCTCCTTCTTTTCTGCCAATGCTTTTGTGCTCCTTTCAAGAGAGATATTGCCATACCCCTACAAAGATACACATTTTCTCCCCGGGCTTGCTCTCCCCACCCAATGGAAGCTTTGTCTCTTGGGGTTTCTACGCTCAGTAGATGTTCTGATATTTATTGGAGTGCTGTGGATATTAAGTCTCCCTAAGGGCTTTCATTGTTGCTTCTCACACGTACAAAGAAGCAGGCAAACCATATATCTTTTGGATTATTTACTGGAAATAACAGCAGAAAAATCAGTGGGTAATGAACAGAGACATAAATTTCAGGTGTTTTCACTCCATTTCACCACTGCATTTCAGTCCAACATCAAGGACAACTAGAAAAAGCCTGAGAATTTTAAATTGCCCTTCTAAGCACTGCTCTTAGAAGGAGATACAGGAGAGCCAAGCATGCAGCTCTCTCATCTGTGTCTCAAGATGCCAAAATGCCTCTGGCTTGCTGATGATTGGGACAAATTAATTAATATTTTTGTTTTATTATAAGGTATGGATGTATTATCACTTACAAAATAAAGATAAAGAAGGTTTTATACAGCAGTATGGGATCTATAAATGTAAGTTACACTAAAAATAAAGATGACTACTTACATTGTGATTACAGTTCTTTTGTCAATAAAAATAGCTTCTGACCAAAAGAGTTTCAGGCATTAACTGACTCAATTAGTTCTTCACACTATTAGCACATATAGAGCTGTTTTCCATATCTTGAAAAAGGAGAAATATCTGTTCATGAACAAAAAAAGTAGATATCCTGTTCTGGTTTGAAATCCATTTCATACTGAATAAAAATAACATTTACACACACGTACAAAAAAAAAATAATCTGTCTCCTTCCAGATAAAAATGATTAGATCAGAGTCCTATTACAATTGTTTGAGAATTTAGGGAAGACAGTGGTTATTTTTCTGTACTCTCTCCAACTGAAATGTTGTGTTCTGCACAAGTAGTCCTTTTCCCATTGGTGTGAATCCCTTGAGTGCATTAAATAATACACTTCTAGTTGTAAAACAGATGGAAAAGTGTTTAAAAAGGTGCCAGGTTTATTTATGGAAGCATGAAATTGAATTTAATAGGAGAATTTTGCCAGTATGAAATGTGAACTCTCAAAACAGGAAGTGGATTTTATTGCTTATTTATTTTATTACCAGATCAGCTGCCCAGAACTGTAGAATCCTTCCTCTCAGGAATTATTTACTTTCCAACTCTGAACCAGAACATCTTGACCATCAGTTGTTACATCTTCTGGCTGCCAGATTCTCAACTATAAACATATGTGGCGCTGTCTATCTCAGATGATGTTCTGCAGATTTATATAGAGAACATTTTAGTTTTAGATTTATTTCTTGATTTAAAACAATCTGTATTGAACTGCCTAAGCCAAGAAAAAGAGAATCTTCTTTAGCTTTTGATTGCTTTAATTAATAATAAGTTGTCTCTTTGAAGGGCTTACGGCATATATTCGTTTTGCATCAAAGATACAAGAGCTAAATGTCAATTGGCAAATTATTTCTTCTCCTCTGCATCTCCAAAATATGCTTAGTAAAAGAAGAGGTTTTATTCAATTTTCAAAAGGTGAGCACCACTTTGGATAATTGCACAGGGGAATTGTCCCATATTTTCTGGGGACTATACCTGGATGGAGTTGAATATGGTTGTTGACAGCTCAAGCCAGTCTGTACACCTGTACCTGTCTGTTGTCCCCCTTTTTTTGTGTACATCTGGTCAGTAAGCAGATGTATTTGGTATTTTGAGCAAGCCTTTGTTTACTGCAAAGATAAAATAGAAGGAGATCACAGGTTAACAAAAAAAATCAATGGAAATATGTACCTCCAGGTATTAGGCTGAATTTATAAATATAATTCTACTCCTCCAAAGAACTGGATGCTGCAGATTCCCCTACTATGAGACAGCTGTATCTTGCAGACTTCATTAAGGAATGCTTTCAAAAAATCCTTTGTTTATTCCTACAAGGAAGAGCCACTAAGAAGGAAAATGTCTGCAATGGCACATCTGCTTAGAGACAGTGAGGCTCAGGCATTCCATGCCCATGTTAGAGCAAAACCTGGACCATGCCCTGATGTCTTTGTCCAGTGCATTGTCCAATGCCACAACGTCCTTAGGCAGTGTGCTAACAAAAATATATTGTGTGCATCTGCAATGCGCACTTCTGTTCAGCTCAGTGTTGGCTCTCACATACACTCACAAATTTCCAATTTGTGCAACAGCACTAAATGTTTTCAACATGAAACTCATGCATGTGCAGTTTTGCTTGGGAACTTGAAAAAAGTGGCTGTCTTGATCTTGCTGCTCAGTTTACCAGTTATGGGTAAAGATTGAAGGCAATATGGTCTGGCTAAGATAGAGTTAATTTCCCCCATCAGCAACCCTGACAGTGCTGTGCTTTGTAACAGTAGCTAGAAAGGTGTTTATAACACACCAGTGTTTTAACTACTGCTGAGCAGCTCAAACAATGTCAAGGTTGTCTCTCCAAAACTCCCCCTTCGCCAGTAGCCTCAGGGTGGACAAGATCTTGGGAGGGGACATAGTCAAGACAACTGACACAAATTATCCAATGGGATCCTCCATACTGTATAACAGCTGCTCAGTGACAAAAGCTAAGAGAAAGCAGGTGTGAGTCAGAGTGAAAGTTGCATTTGTTATCACAGTATTTGTTTTCTGGAGTAATTGTTACCTGTACTAAGCCATACTTCCCAGGAAAGTGACTAAATATAGCCTGCTGATAGGAAGTAGAGAATAAAACTTGGTTTTCTTTGCTTCTGTGCGCAGCCTTCATCTTGACCCACCATTTTTTTTTCCATCTTATTTTCCCCCCTACATTTTCTGCTGAGAAGAAGAGTGATAGAGTGGCTTGGTGAGTAGCTAGCACCCAGCCAAGGTCAACCCACCACCGTTATGATCCAAATCCCATGTAGGAAATATGTGGTTACAAGAAACTTTGCAGAAGGCATTACATCTCCCCAAAGGAAATGCATAAGCTCTTCTTAAGCCTCACTTTTTTTTTGTACTGTTATCTTTTAAGATTAGTAAATTACTTAAAACTATATCTCACCTTGTGGTGACTCTCCTTAGGACAAAGGTGTGTCTCCAGGACATTCAGAGTGTCTGAGATTGAAGCACACAGATATTTTGAGGGTCGATGACATTGTTTGGAGAAATAACTCCTTCAAAAGGAACTTTTTAGTGAAATGTGTGTCTTCATATAAAATTGAATCTAAATAGTTATTAAAAGTACAACAGAAGAAATCCAAATTTAAAAGAAAACTCACTATTTTAAGTTCCTGCTATTAATGATAGCATGAAACTCATTAATTCTGAGAGACTTCATATTAAACATATGTGCCATTCATCAGCTTCATTAATATGTCACAAGCACAACTTCTGACATGTATCAGAACCAATTAAGCTTATTTTTGTACTTTTTATTTCTTTGAGATAGATTGCTTGAGTTCAGAAGGGCATGCAGTATCTAGCAGATCTGGTAATTTATTCAAATATGGGAGTAAGGCTCTTCTTTTAGTTCTGGCCAAAATTCCTACAAAGTTTTGTACAATGGGTTTGAAAGCTCTTCTGCATTTAAAGAAAATCCTTTCAACTTATTCTGGAGTCCTGCTTTATGTTTCATATTGCTTTGAACTTATTACCTCTTTGCAATGCCTTGGAACATTAGTTTGGGAGCATTTAAAGCTAATGATTAAATATATAGTGAAACAACACTTTGATGTTGCCAGAAGCAATTAATTTTCCCTATTTATACACAAAAGCTTATAAAAGACGGTGTTATGACAAACGAAATGATTCAGTGAATTCAAAGTAAGTTAACTGTTTTTTAAAGGATTGTTACTACTTGGTGGAAAAAAGGTATCCGTCAAACCTTATCTTTAGTCAGAAAGCTGTGATTAACTTATGGAGATTTGAATGCTTTTAAAATTAGAAGAAAATGAAAATTTATCAGCTATGGAAAGCTAGCCTCAAACTGGACTACAGGAGGAAAGTGAGATTGTGTAGAGAAAAAATCAGAAGTGCTAAGGCTCAACTAGAAATCAGATTGGCAAAGTCTGTGAAAGATAACAAAAAATCTTTCTATAAATATATAAATAACAAAAGGAGGACTAGAGAGACCATATAGTCCCTATTGGATGCAGAAGGAACAACAGTGACAGGGGATGAGGAAAAGGCTGAGGTGGTTAATGCCTTCTTTGCCTCCGTCTTTAATTGTAAAGAAAGTTGTTCCCTCTGTGTACAAACCCCTGAGCTAGAGGAGCAAAATGACGCTCTCATGATCCTAGGTGGTCAGAGCCTTGCTAGCCAAATTAGACACCCACAAGTCTACGGGGCCAGACAGGATTCACCCGAGGGTATTGAAGGAGCTGGTGGATGTGCTGGC
The DNA here is from genome assembly GCA_033459285.1 of Clamator glandarius. NCBI lineage: Eukaryota > Metazoa > Chordata > Aves > Cuculiformes > Cuculidae > Clamator > Clamator glandarius. The sequence goes on along the minus strand of JAUNZM010000553.1, from coordinate 3,518,534 downwards.
CAAATCCCTTTCCATCATCTTCCAACAGTCCTGGGAGACTGGGGAAGTTCCACTGGACTGGAGGCTAAGGGATGTTGTGCCCATCTACAACAAGGGTCGCAGGGAGGATCCAGGGAACTACAGGCCTGTCAGTCTGACCTCAGTGCCAGGGAAAGTCATGGAACAGGTGATCTTGTGTGCTATCATGAAGCACATGCAAGAGAACCGGGTGATCAGGCCCAGTCAACACGGGTTCACTAAAGGCAGGTCTTGCCAAACGAACCTGATCGCTTTCTATGACAAAGTGACTCGGCTACTGGATGAGGAAAGGCTGTGGATGTATCTTCCTGGACCTCAGTAAAGCCTTTGACACAGTTTCTCACAGCATTCTGCTTCGGAAACTGTCAGCCTCTGGCCTGGATGGGTGCACACTCTCCTGGCTGGAAAACTGTTTGGATGGCCGGGCCCAGAGAGTGGTGGGAAATGGTGTTAAATCCAGCTGGAGGCCAGTGACAAGTGGGGTTCCCCAGGGCTCAGTGCTGGGTCCAGCCCTGTTCAATGTACACCCTTAGCAAGTTTGCAGACGACACCAAGCTGGGTGGAAGTGTGGATCTGCTGGAGGGTCGGGAGGCTCTGCAAAGGGATCTGAACAGGCTGGAGAGCTGGGCAGAGTCCAATGTCATGAGGTTTAACACGGCCAAATGCTGGGTCCTGCACCTGGGGCACAACAACCCTGTGCAGCTGCAGACTAGGAGAAGTCTGTCTAGAAAGCTGCCCAGAGGAGAGGGACCTGGGGGTGTTGGTTGACAGCCGACTGAATATGAGCCAGCAGTGTGCCCAGGTGGCCAAGAAGGACAATGTCACCTTGGCTTGTATCAGAAATGGTGTGACCAGCAGGTCCAAGGAGGTTATTCTCCCTCTGTACTCAGCACTGGTGAGACCTCACCTTGAATCCTGTGTTCAGTTCTGGGCCCCTCACCACAAGAAGGATGTTGAGGCTCTGAAGTGAGTTCAAGAAGAGCAATGAAGCTGGTGAAGGGGCTGGAGAACAGGCCGTATGAGGAGCAGCTGAGAGAGCTGGAGTTGTTTAGCCTGGAGAAGGGGAGGCTGAGAGGAGACCTCGTTGCTCTCTATAGCTACTTGAGGGGAGGTTGTAGAGAGGAGGGAGCTGGCCTCTTCTCCCAAGTGACAGGGGACAAGAGAAGAGGAAATGTCCTCAAGCTCTGCCAGGGGAGATTTAGGCTGGACATTAGGAAAAAAAAATCACAGAAAAGGTCATTGGGCACTGGAATGGGCTACCCAGGGAGGTGGTTGATTCACCTTCCCTGGAGGTGTTTAAGGGATGGATGGATGGATGAGGTGCTAAGGGGCATGATTTAGTGTTTGATAAGAATGGTTGGACTCGATGATTCGGTGGGTCTCTTCCAACCTGGTTATTCTTTGATTCTATGATTCTAAGTTCATTCAGAATGAAACTTTCGTTGAAAACAGCTTACTGGGTGTAGATAGACGAAGTTTATGAGCTTACAGAAGTCACTGAGCGAGACCACATTTACCCACAAGTAGCCAGACTATTGTATGTTCTCTGTGCAGATGCCTGTAGAAATTTATCAACAAATGGAAATATGTACTGTATAGTTTTACTCGTATGTTTTTATAGGCAGAGCATCTCACACGTCATTGAATCCATGTGTTAGAGACAACAGACATGATTAGAGTGTAAATCACTCAGAGTCAGGGACTAGAAGTCAGGTTCTGCAACTGCTAAAGCTCCTTCCATTTATGAGTGGGCACACCCTTGTTTTACTTTATTGGGAGTCATGCAACAGAGGAGGGACATCACACATGGCATGCATGGATACTGTGGACATCCTTAAAGAGGAAGGAATTATACACTTTTAGCCATCAAAAAACTGTGAAAATTTAAAAAAAGCAAGATAATGAAATAACCAAGGAATTAAGAGTTTTAAAAGACAGTTTAGTTTTATGCAACATAATTAATTTCTAAATTTCCACTGAACTATCAAAAGTTTAAATTTCAGGCTAAGCCTTTATCTTGTTTGTCAGTTTAAGAAATATGTCTGTTACACTGACCAAGAGACACACAAATCCTAACGTGGTCCTGCACAGTGAAATTTCAAAACTGATGGTGAGAGAATTAAATACCACGAAGGAAAAAAACTGCTTTGCTTTTCCCCAGAAGTCAGCTCCAAAGACTTCTGATAGTTCATAAAATTAAGGCAATAATTTGGCTTTCCTCCTCATCTCCCTTCCTCCTGCCCTCTTATCGCCTGTTAGTCTCTTCATAATAAAGCAATGAACTTCTGGCTTCTACAATGAGTCAAAACTCAGACGAACAGAGCTTAGATTGTCTAACATATAGATTGTTTGCAGACTTCCAGAGCATTTAGGGGTATTATTTTTACTTTAGAAGTTACACAGTGCTAGCAAGAATATTTTCTTTGAACGCCAGGATCCCAATGAAGACAAACCCCGAAGGTTCTTAGAGTTCAGTTCGGTTGTATTTGATACAAGCTTGGGAATGCAGCACCTCTGTATGAGGATGGCAGACACGTAGTTCCCACAGAAAGTTCATATGCAGAAGCCAGGAAGACACGCCTGGCCATCTCAGATACCATTGGGCACCTAGGTTTGAGTGAATGAGTTGTGCCTTAAATATACTGGCAATCGACAACTCAGTCGTGATTCTCCTTAGGCTTCATAAGGACATACAGCATCTCTGCGAGATGAGGAAAAATTATCTGCAGAAAACTGCTACACAAAAGAAACCAACCAACTGCATAAATATCCAGAGGGACTTCACAAAATACAATAGTTTTTACATTTCATTCCATCCAGTGGACTTTCCAGCTCTTAATTAGGCACTCGTACTCTGTATAAAAATAATAAAGAAACTGCATAACTGGAAACAATCTGAACAATCATAATCCAACTAACTGGTTCTAGTGAGAACAATAAGTAGCCAGTGAGAAACACTGGGAGAAAAATTTGGCCTCTGACAATAAATATTATCTCTAAAAAACAGATAGAGGCTAAACTCCATTATGGATTGTTTACTGGAAATAATGTCCCTAGTTCAACTTGTAAATGTGAAAAAACATCAGCTTTGCTGTTGAGGGACCAATGATTTGGGCTTTTGCCTAGAAGGTATTGTCAGTTTTTACATCTTCTGTCTGTTTGATCATAAAAAAGTTTAAATTTTTTCTTAGTCATAGAGAACTCTGATTCTCTACACTGTTAGATAGGTCTGTCTTCTAGAAACTGTTCCTTTTTTTCCTTTAGATGCTTCTGAGAGTAAGCAAGAAATGAACTCTTTCTGGGATTCTTACCTAAGGTGAAGGCGAGCCAGGCTCTAGTTTTACTTAACTGAATATTTGATTATTTATTCAAAATGGAACAGCTTCAAAAATATTTTCCTTAAAAATGTTTAAACAAATCATCTTGACATTTCCAATATTTTTTTTTTTGGCTGAAACAATTGGCCAAATCTGGTACAAATTTGCAGATAGTTTCCATCAACACAAAAGTGCATTTTTTAGCAAACAAAGAATGCTTCCATAAAAATTGCCTGGCTCTAATCAGGACTGAGGCAATTTTGTACATGCCAACCAGCAGAAAATTAGGTATTGGATAAGCAATAGTGATGAGGAACTGGGTTCTACCTAAATCCTCTTGTGGCCTTAGTCCAAAGTGATTAGCCCCAGGTCAAACAGAAAGCCTGTAGTGAATCAAGGAAATTAAATCCAACCCTCCTGAACTACAGGATAATGTGCTAGTCCCAAGACCTCCTTTTTGGGGGACTGGAAAGGAGGGGTATTAAATATAAACACCAAGTAACATCCTGCTCCATGGAGGCCAAAGGCAGGATGTTCTGAAGGAGAGACAGAGGATTATACCTGCCCTGCAGATGGACCTGTTTCAAAAGAACCCACAGCAACTGTTTCTGCCGATGCCAGGATCTGTCAGTGTCCCCTACCAGCTATCTACAGCTTAGAAGGCCACTAAAGAGGTAACCTGCTGAACTGAAGGGTAGTGAGCTGTAGCTCAAAATGCTGAGAGAGACTTATTTCTTTTACACTGTAGCACTAAGTAATCCTCAGATTTATTTTGATTAGCAATCTTGATACCTTTTTGGCAGTGTTTATTAGGTCTTAACTTAGCTCAGCTGGAAAGCCAGATATTTTGCTTTTTTTCCCTTTGAATTACTGACCATTATTGTCACTGTTAATGAATCTGGAAAATTTTAACTGTCAGATGCTAATGTAACTCGGAATAAATTGATTGAATTGAAGCTGAACTCACCTCTGTGTTCAAGCTAAGAATGAGCCTGAACAGAAATCTCTAGAGTTTCCTAAAATTTCAGGGAGTTTATTAGTGGAAAACTGATTCTGAACCATTGAACCTAAAGTGACTGCACAGCTTTGGTTTCATAGTGATAGCAAGTGAAAAGGAGATTATACTCCCACTGCAGCTCAAATGTTGCCCAAGGTGAATAAAATAACATCTGAATATTTCAAGAACAGCTATCACTGTCCCTGGAGCTGATATTTCACTTCATCTTTCTTGTCATTTTGAAATACATTTTTTAACAGATTGGAGTACCAATAATTAAACATTTTTTTCACTTCTAAGTCATTAGAAATCTAGTGTTCAATGATTTAACGCCTTAAAAAAAACATAGAAACACGTTTATGTTGGAGGTAGCCATTTGAATAGCCCTCAAAGCAGAAATTAATGCAGGAGATCTTACTTCTCAATAACTGCACTTTTCTGGAAAGTATTGTCCTTATTTCCATTCATTTACTAGATCTATATAGAACTTCTCACCTGCAATCAGAGGAAATACTCCCCACCCTCTGAAATGCTGCACATGTGTGTATAGGATGTCTTGGTGGTCTTTAATCTTTCAGCCATAGATTCTGAGGTACCAGTGAACAAGTGAAGAAGGACAAGAAACTGAATATATAAATCACGCTCCTAAAAAAAAAAGGTAGTTGTTGACAATCTCACTGTTTGTGCTAAAGTGATAACCCACATCAAAAAGCACCCTGTGGGTGGATTTCTGCAGACAGTCAGCAACCAGATGTGCAGCACCACACATGGACACCTGTACAAAAGCAAACCAGGGCTTAGTGAAAGTGTCAAAGGTGGAAAAAGCTATTAGCACCTCACATTCGGCTACAGTATGTTCAGACAGCAGAATGAAGATTCATAATTAACAGTCCCACAGCAAGCAAAATGGGTTCAATTGCAGTGGACCAACTAAAGTAGTTAATCACAGCCTGTGGCAATTTTTTTTTTATTCTTTCTCACTGCTAGAAAGCGGCTGTTTGCTAAATCTGAGTTCAGCTATTGACATGAGCAACCACAGAGATCAGCTCCTACATGTCCTCATGCAAGAAATTGCTCTGTGGATGCAACATGCAAGTAACATCCTAATCTAGAAATAAGGATTTTAAAAAAGGAGTTTGTTGATTTTCTAGTTAAAGGAAACCTGGATCCATCCAAGATATTATATTAGGGAAGTATCTGAAGAGACATCTTCCCGGTGGGGAAGAAACTGATATCAATCTGCTGACAAACAATCAACAAACAAGTCAGAACTGCAGCTCTCAGAATTGGAAGCTAGCGAAGAGAGAGAGGTAGAACTCACCAGATCCTCAGGGTGGGTGGGAGAGATCCTAATTTCAGAACTGCCAAAACAAATCATGCTGGCTTGGTCCCAGCTTCCCTGAGTAAAACCTCTGGGATCAGAGTGTAATCGTCATGGTAATGACCACCAAATTAAACTCAAGTTAATCAAGGCCTGGTTGGGAGCTGCTACCCTTATTTGGTTTATTTCTGACTAGCATCACTAAAATTATTTCAGAAAGTCAGAGGTTTTCTTAGGCAGCAGAACACTATTGCTATCAGAACACAACTTTACTGGTTTATTCCAGCCTCTGACAAGCATGGTGACAGGACTTTAAGGCACAGCTGAACACAACTCAAAACAATCATTCTTTATCTTGTCTTTGACACTTTACTTTTCAAATTGGCATATTAATTTTCTACCATTTTTAAGCACATTAAGAAATTAAAATGTATTTTTCACTGGCTACAGTGACAGATCTTTTTGTCACATGTATAGCAACATTTAATATATTGGCATGGTTACCCTTTTGCTTCATTGCTAATGATAAACAGTTTTTGAAGACTATCCAAGTAATGTAATTGAGCAAAAATACCCTATCTGCCCCCTTCTAACCAATGCACTCCTTCACAGATTCTTTCTGGGACACTTTCTACATTTTTGCATCTCTGCAGAACATTTTTTTATATTAAATAAATTTCTTAGTTCCTGCATTTCTACCCCACAGGTCAATAAATTTTTTCACGGAAAGGGTCATTGGACACTGGAACAGGCTACCCAAGCAGGTGAGTGAGTCACAATCCCTGGAGGTATTTAAAAGATGGATGCATGAGGTGCTGAGGGGCATGGTTTAGTGGTTGATAGGAATGGTTGGACTCAATGATCCTGGGGGTCTTTTCCAACCTAGTGATTCTTTGGTTCTGTGATTCTGTGAATAAATCGATACTACAGAATTGTGTTGGACTGAAATCAAAGTGCCTTTCTGCTTGGAGAGAAGAACTGGTGTTTCAGACAGGATTTTGTTTGAAATTAAGATGCTTAGATTTAGGGATAGGATTAAGTTCGCTTAATATATTAGTAGTTATTTCCTTATGTAGGTTATACAATTTATAGGCATAAACCACATGTTTTAATCTTATCATAAGGGCATATTTCTTTAATTTGTGTACTTATACAGCATTGCACCTATTCTCTAGTTGTTTTTCTAAAAGAATATGGGTCTCCAATAGGAAGCATGTCCTATCTGCTTGCACAAGTCTCTCAAATGGTACTAGATTTCTACTTAGATATCTGAATCCTGCCATAGGTGTGTGTCCACATCAGATGACTACTTTTGGATGAGATTTTTATCTCCAGACTCCACTCACTGTTTTGACTTAATCTCCACAAACTATAATGAGAATGTATGTTCTCACAGATTAATGCTACATAACTATATCAAAACCAAAAGGTCTTACTTTCAGACCACATACTGCCAGTAGAACCTTTAATAATTTCTCTTGACCATGGTGGGCAGGAAAAGAGAACATGCCACACTGTAAAGCCCAGCAGTACCTGTTCTCGGTCGCTGAGTGACAATATCTGTGTATAAAAAAGCTGACAAGTCATCATCTGAAAAGAAAAATCAACTGTTAAGTTCCAAAATCAATTCCAACTCCTGCTATGAATCCTATAATCAATTGAAGAAGAACAAAAGGGAGCTTTAGCAGAAGATAAGTCCTTGAGGGGAAATGACATGACTCTCTGTGATCTGAACACCATAGTGGCAGCAGCCATTTCTGAGGAGAAATGTAAGGCAAGAAACAGTGAATAGGAGCAATTGCTTTTGTGAGAAGTCTTGTTTAACAGCAGGATAAGTCAAAATCCAGCACCTGTTGGGAAAGGAGGGAGCCTTCTGTTGACAGTGTGGTTATGGTGATGGATCAGGGAGCTTTATGCCTGTGAATTGACACTAGTAATTATGTCCTCCTGAAGTGGAGACAGGCATTTGCATTTTTCATTCAGGTTCTTATGCCTGGGCCTGTTTCTCAGAATGGCAGGACTGGATACTAGCTCCGTGGCAATTCTCTGTCATGAGCCACAAGTGGATTTGCAATGACATACTCAAGCTACACGTTTGGTGTTGGAGTATCTGCACACACTTTGCCAGTTAGTTCTATTTACATTAGGAGTAACTGCATTCAAGATGTTTGGTGTGTGTTATGCTAGTATAAAGGTGGAGTCACAGCAAAGATGTTCCTTGTGCTCAGGGTTTGGATATATACTGTGCTGTAGTTGAAATCCCTGAAGCAATTTTTTTTTTATTGGCCAGAGGGTATTTTTTATTAGTCAGAAGGGATCTTGAATAATTGCAGCTTTTCTTGGTAACATCAGTGCCTGGGTGACAGAAAGTCTAGTTAAATGATATTTTAGCCTCCAAAATAAACCTGCAGGTTTTATGAGAGAGATCTCCATAGTTTTGGTCTGCAGTGAGAGAGCACTCCTGAGCACTGCTGAGAGGCCTCCTGGTGCACACACTCCAGAGAAGACACCTGTGCTGTGAGACACAGGGGTCTGAAGATGCTCTGCAGTCCTAATCTTCTGATACTCCAGAATGACTAATTGCTAATGAGAAATTGTATTTGTCTCTGGGACAAGGTGAAATCACTTGTCTGTGGTCACATAGGAAATAAACAGCAGAAGTGTAATCCTTGTTTGCAGATCCACAATCTGAAAGTACAAGACTTTTCCCATTTCTGAGGGTGCTTTATGATGATATTTACAGTTGTTTGTGGTTTATGTTGGAAAGAAACTAGGCTTTGCTATTTATAATGAGAAATTTAGGACAGTAATTGTTTCCAGTATTTGCCCAGCTCTAAAAATAACAATGTTAATGTGTACTAGTTCTTTGTAGTCAAGGAGGCTTCAGCACTCTACTGTTGTTTTATCTGGAAGCTCAGCAAATGTGGATGTAACCCCTTATCTGACAAAGACCAATGGCCTTACTAGGCAGCTATGTTAAATTTAAAACTAGGCAGGGATGTTTGACTTTATATGGGTTTTAGATGAATCTGCATCTCTGGAGTGAAGGGCAAGAGGCCTGGGACTGAGAGCACTAAATCTTTAATTAAAGAACTCCTAACCATGCCTACTACATTTATAAATAACAAAACATTTATCAGAGCTTTTAATCTTTTCTTGCAATCATCAGCCTGTGTTAGATGTTGACAAAGTCAATGATTTATGCCTCAGACATTTTTTTCATTACCAAATACCAAAGATGCTATTATCAGTGAAATCTTATGCAACTTAAATCTTGGGGCTTTTGTTGCTCTGCCTAAGGAATACTGTGAGCCTTTCTCATTGGATTATCTTGGCCCAATAGAAGAGATTAAGCCTGCCCAATGAAGTCGCATCCAAATGGAAATGTTGAGTGGTTTTCCTTAAAAGGATTAGTGTTTGTGTTTGTATTTTTTTTTAAAAAGAACACTTTAAAGAATATTTTAATTTATGTTAAACATTAAGATATTTATGTTAAACATTAAGATATTTATGTTGAATTCTAGATTTGTTCATTAAATTTTACTTAAAAGATCTGTATGTAAATTCCTGTGTACCACTGTGTATGAAAGATTACTCTTGTTCTGCATTATTACAGCAGAGCCTTCATTGCACCAAATGAGAAGATATCAAAGTGTCCAAGGAAAGGATGAACCGGGGACTTAATTCATAATCATTGACCTAAATGCAAATATGGGACAGCTCAAGAACAGATCCAAATTATAAAACCTGTGTCAACACTTATGTCAATGTGAAGGTCAAGGAGCAGCAACAGTCTACTGAACAGTATATTCCCTTCTCTACTTCATTCCTGCCATGTCCTTGGTGCAAGAGCAAAGACCCTTCTTGCTGCTCTCTGGAATCACCTAGTTTCCTGCAGGAAGCAGCAAGAGAATGCTTCACCCACTGTCATCGGATGGTTAAAGAGATGTTGCTTAGACTGTGCAAAATGACTTTAAACAGATGCTGGAAGATTATTACATAGACACATATCTACATATATATGTATGCTAGATTTAAAACCACACATAAATATATTTATACTTGTATATGTCCACAGACATAATCCCACTCTATGGGCTGCATGGATACTACACAGTAGTATCCTTCATCTTACAACAGTTCTAGTAGTCCCATATTATTAGTATGCCATGCAGTTAATCCTCACTTTTACAGTGAGTTTGCTAGTAGTCTGGCTACTACATACTTAGGAATAAAAATAATGGAGCAATAACTTGGCATGTTTTCTTCATGCAGCCTTTTCCTCTTCATTAAACTAAAGCTCAGATAGGAAATATGTGCTTCAGTACTTCTCTCTTTCCACTCTCTTTCCTTGACAATCCTGTCAAGACCGAGGTCTTGAGCTCATTCAAGGAGTTTAAATGTTTTTAGTGCAACCGCAATGTGGAGTTGTATGGATTCTTCAGAGACTGAGAGGACATATAGCATCTGACATGTTTTCCAGATACTTCAACAAGTCTGAAGTTCTTCAGACATTGATATGTCCTCAGCTGTGAGTGAAAACAAAAATCTGTTACAAATTAAAGCACTTTTTCATTTATTTTATGTGACTCCACTGTTATTCAGACCATCTCTGATGTGAGTCTTCATGTTGAACTTTAGAGTATGTTTCTCTGCATGTTTGTAACTGACTCTTTCATTTGATTTTCATTATATCTGACAGGGAAATTAATGACTGTTTTATCAAAGCCTGTGAATTCATCATTCTTCTCCCCGAATTTAACATCAGCAGTAATAAACCAGTTGAGATGTCAAGCTAAACTCACTTTATACTTTTTCTTTTCTTTTGGGAGGGTGGAGTGAGGTGAAGAGAACATGAGTTAGAGGTGAGTTTTCTATTTTACACCATGTTAAACTCCCAGTAACCTCTAAAAGAGAAAAATGTATATTTTCAATTGTATATTCAGAAATTACTGCCTTGGATACAAATGAAAAATACAAATGAGCCAGAGAAAGGAATATATATGGTCTTTTTTGTTGTAACTGTGAAAATCTTTGAAAAAGACAAATTAATTAGAGTAATGTGCAGTGGGAATGGAGAAAGAACTTTTCTTTCAGTACTTTCTAATGTTTTTAAACTTTTTTTTGTGTACTTCATTTCACCTTTTCCTTTTGTGCTTCTCATATGGAATTTTTAAGTAAGAGGTAAACTCTAAATGTTGTAAGCTGTTCTTTTTTATGTGAATTACCCAGCAAAACAATGGGATCAAATTAATGTTATTTGCCTTACTGTTCTGAAATGTCCTTCTCACTGACATGTACTATGTAGAAAAAGAGTATGCTGTTACTTGAAAAAAAGGCAATTATAATGGTAGGACAACATGCAAAAATAGCACTCAGGAGACTGAGGAAGGTGTGTATCAGTGAAAAGAAATACCTCAGTATACTTCTTCCCTATTCAGCAGTAACTTTTTACACTGCTTGTCAGCACAGGACAGGTTCTAGGAGAAATATGAAGTATTGTGGAGTTACCTTAAGTGCTTACTGGGATAAAGCACAAATTGTGAGATGTGAGAAGTCATGAATATGTTTGCAGCAATAAAGGCTGACCTTTCAGTAGCATGGTAGAAAGGATATGTATGAGAAAAACTTAGTTTCTGCTCAAAAAGAGAATAAGGGCCCTTGAGAGAGCATAGAGTAGAATAGGAAACAAGGCAAGGGTCCTGCACTTGGGACACAACAACTCTGTGCAGAGCTACAGACTAGGAGAAGCCTGGCTGGAAAGCTGCCAGGAGGAGAAGGACCTGGGGGTGTTGGTTGACAGTGACTGAACATGAGCCAGCAGTGGCCCAGGTGGCCAAGAAGGCCAATGGCATCTTGGCCTGCATCAGAAACGGAGTGACCAGCAGGTCCAGAGAGGTTTTTCTCCCTCTGTACTCGGCACTGGTGAGACCGCACCTCGAATCCTGTGTTCAGTTCTGGGCCCCTCACCACAAGAGGGATGTTGTGGCTCTGGAGCGAGTCCAGAGAAGAGCAACGAAGCTGGTGAAGGGACTGGAGAACAAATCTTATGAGGTGCGACTGAGAGAGCTGGGGTTGTTTAGCCTGGAGAAGAGGAGGCTGAGGGGAGACCTTATTACTCTCTACAACTACCTGAAAGGAGGTTGTGGAGAGGAGGGAGCTGGCCTCTTCTCCCAAGTGACAGGGGACAGGACAAGAGGGAATGGCCTCAAGCTCCGCCAGGGGAGATTTAGGCTTGAGATAAGGAAAAAAATTCTTCACGGAAAGGGTGGTTAGGCACTGGAACAGTCTGCCCAGGGAGGTGGTTGAGTCACCATCCCTGGAGGTGTTTAAGGTGAGGGTGGATGAGGTTCTTAGGGGCATGGTTTAGGCATTGGTGGGAATGGTTGGACTCGACGATCCAGTGGGTCTCTTCCAATCTGGAGATTCTGTGATTCTGTGTGATTCTGTTTCCTTCAAACAATGTGTTTGTGTACATCACTCCTAACTTCTTGGCCTCAAACTCTAGTTAAGAAAGTGGTTAAATAGTATTTTGCTGCCACACACTAATGCTGGGAGAATAACTGATACATCACTGTGTTTCCAGCAGCAGTTTATGTCATCTTTAGCAAAGGAAGCAATCAAGAGCAGGTCCTGCTCATCATTCGTTAATGTGGTTAAATTTTCACAATCATTTTGTTGCAGGTCAATTAAAAGTCTTCCAGAACAACTCCTGGATGTAGGCAGTGGGAGTTAAATCTGGTTCAACAACAATTCTGCATAAGCTGTTTGGACGCAGCCACTCTCTTTGGATAGCGTGTTTTAGAGTATGGCTTTGGCAAGACAGTGCCAGTTGGCTTCTGGGCTAGAGAACATTGACCTGGCACAGGAAATATCTCTGTGCTACTTTAGTACCTTCATGCAGCATCAATATGCTGGGTCAAGTTCACTGCCTGCCTAAATTACTCTGGCATACTGAACATTTTGGAAAAAAACTGAGCTCAGTTTACTGCAAATGTCAAAGGATAGAGGCAGTAAACTCAAGATCCCCTGGCTCCTGAAGCACCTCTTTGACACACCATTAAAATGCAGTTTAGAAAGACCCTGTATGCAAGAGTTCTGTTAGCAACATTTACTTAAGGGCTGCTGCAGCCATGTGCTTTAACCAATATAGCATCATGCCATACGCTGTATGCTTAGTCTTCCAGTTTTCCTGGTTGCTATGTAGAGATATCTGTAATACACCCGAGTAGCAGTTTTTATTTCACTCCCTTTTTATAGAGACAGTGAAATACTAAGATCTGCACTAATAACACTAATAACATAGGGAATCTGAGGAGGAGGGGAAACTGTCACATAACACAGAAATATTCTGCATGTTCACCACCCATCAACTACTTTGGGATAGAAGTGTTTTTCAAATTACCATGTAAAATAATGCATGTGGAACCTGAGGGGCTAAAGAAACAGAGATGTCCCTGAATGACTATTACTTTGGCAGACAAGTAGGCTTGAGGTTGCCCTTCCTCACTCCCCACAATCTCTTCAGTTTAGGAAGAGATCCCCTCAAAATCTTTATGTTCTGGATCAACATTAATGATGCCTTATCCCAAACTGACACATTGATAAGTCAGATTCTAACTGGGGTGAAGCACTAGAGTATGACAAACTTCTGACTAGGGCTCCATGACTCCCTAGAGGAAGAAGGCTATGAGAATGCCTCAGTCATGAGGAATACTTTTGGCCTTAAGAGGAGTCAGAGGACAGCATCATTTTTGCTTGAAGCAAGCTGAGTTCAGAGGATTTGGGATTTGTCCACTCTTTGCTATACTTTGTCTATCATGTCCCTAGGAGGGGGACTTCAAGGACTTCCCTGGAACATTTCAAATGCGATTTATTCAATAGGCTAGCTCAGATAGACTAGAGGCCAAGCAATGGGAACACCTATAGGCAAGCATGTATTTAAGGAAATGTTTTAGGAAAACTGCCTACCCTTGCTTTTCTTTTGGAGGTATTTTAGGGAGTATTATGCTTACTGTTCTTTTATTTGGGTCGGTTGCCTGAACTACCCAGACAGCTATAAATCTTAAATGACAGTCATCATTAACTGTTAGATTGTACTGGAAGCCTCAGTTCAGTAGGCTACTGTGATGGACAATAATGGACAGGAATTATCATGAAGGCTTCATCTGTGTACTGGGGGACCCATGACATAGGTCCCTGTTATATTCCCAGTTTTAAACTCTGCTTGGTCCTGCCAGTGGCTTCTGAACTAGCAATGTGAATCCAGGTCTTCAGAAGCTGACTGCTGGACATTGTTCTTTGTCCACAACTTAGAGCAGCTAGGGAAACAAAAGTATTTGTCTTGGACAACTGTAGAAACTTTAATGGTTGCTGGTACAACATGTTGTCACTAAACAACTCATAGCTTAACTCTGATTGAATATTGAATGACCTAAGAATAGCTTTTAATTACAAAGTCTCCACCACCCCACCCCCCACCTTCCTGCTGTTTCCACTGCACGCAGGCCTGATGAAGAGTCTCTTCTTCTGACATTTTGAGTCAGAACGCTGGATGCTGGTCAGCTTTAATTCCAGAACAGGATTTGGACTTCCCACTAGCAGGAGAATATTTGTAAACATAGCTCATTAAAGGACTCCACAGGGTAAACATATGTATATATGTTCCTTGCACTCAGAATCCTGAAGAAGCAGCAAGATGACCCGTGTGCACCAGAATCCCAGAATTACAAATTGGTAGGGATTGGAAGGGATCTCTAGAGATCATCTAGTCCAATCCTCCCTGATAAAGTAGTTTCACCCACAGCAGGTTGCACAGGAACACGTCCAGGCAAGTTTTGAATATCTCCAAAGAAGGAGATTTCATGACCTCCCTGGGTAACCTGTTCCAATTCTCTGTCAGCCTCATGGTAAAGATTTTTCTCTAGGCTAAGGTCTAGATCAGCAGAGTCAGGCAGACTACATCAGCTGCCAGGGCCTATGAGTCAAGTGCTAGCCTTTACAAAGGGTTAAAAATACAACTCTTTGTGGACTGGATCATATGAAAGTATGGTACTTCTCAGATATTCCCATGCACCTCACTGGGACAAGCCCTCATGTTTCAAAAGCGTGTAGAAAAAGAAGACAGACACCTTTGAAGTGCAGAAGTGTAGGTTAAACCTCTGCTCTGCACGAATATTTCAAATAAATATTTGTCAGTTGGCACTCCTCCTTCCAGACATCTTTCATTTTGAATAAATTCTGATATATGGAAAGGAGGAGAAGGCAAGCAGAAAAGTAAGGGCTGGCTGGTAGAAAAAACACTTATCAAGGGTGTGGGAAACCAAGGCTGGAGACCTCAAAGACCTGACTGAGTTAGGAGATGAAAACAACATTGGCAAGAACAACTGTCTTAAAACCAGACTTCAATGGGTTTTGAGGGCCAGAAGACAGGGTGGCAGTGGTGCTGGGCAGTGCTCGACAGACAGCAGCTCCTCATGCACCTTATTGTGTGTGTTTTACAGATGGAGTAAAAAAGGGCTGCTTGAGGGTGCGGCAGCAAGAATAGTGTGAGGTGAAGACATATAAGCCTCTGTCAGAAATTTTCTTCACTTTAGCTGGTATTTTTATTGTGTGTTTGGAATAAAGAAAATTGTATGGAGTAGGCTGGAAAAGGAATGATCACTGAGTGTGAAGAACAGCTGGAGCTTTTCTGACATACACTTCCTTTACTTGCCACCCTATTTATGGGTCTGTAAGAATGTGGAGAAAAAAAAGTTTACTGCTTTATTTCTTGTGAGCAAAATCTGTACAGGATCCATCTTGGAATGTGAGAGCAGAGAACAAAAGGATGTGTCTCTGTGCCAATTCATGTTGATTAACTTGAGTACAAGGTTTGTCTGTATTATGATTTAAAGTTGCTGGACTCTTCCCTTAGGTGTTCTTTATATATAGATGTGTGTATACTCCCTCCACCCCAAATATTAAATAAAACTTATAGGGGGAAATGACAATGTATTTAGTTCAATGGGTTGGGACTTTTTCTGTATTTGTTTGTTTGTGGGATATTTTAGTTATATATTTATTTTTATTACTTTTTTCTTATAGTGTTATGGCAAGAGCCAACAGATAGCCTGTTACAAATACTCTTCCAAGTACAGTCTTTCTCCTGACATATAACCACATATTCAGTAGAATGAAGACTTGTTATGCCATGTTCAGTTGATCAATGTGGGTAGAAATATTTCCTTGGTATCAGTAAAGATGAAGGGAACCGAGAAAAACTGAGCCTTTTGCTCACAGACCTCTGTGGTACAACATAGAACACAAATCATCTGCAAGTCCATCCTGCATCACAAGGCCATTACAGCTTGACACATGCTGAGACCACATGCCTGCATTTCAACACATGAAAGGAGATTTGCAACTGGGCTAGAAATGGGAGAAAGACAGGGAAAAGATCCCACTCACACAGGAATACAGATGGGGGGAAAAAATCCAGCTTTGGCACAATACCTCACTTTTCTCCCTGTGTCTGATGTGGGATCAAGATACAGGAAGAAACCTGAAGTACTGTGAGGATACTTCATGAACTTGAGGAGTATAAAAACATCAGAGCTCTGAAGACCCCATGGTTGAACCACACCTGCTTTGATGCTCCATGGGACTGTGAGAGATTCTGCTTAGAAGGAACTTCTAAAAGGGATATTGGGGTACCTACAGAATAACTTGGCCTCCAATTACTACAGTTTTTTGATAGTGCATCACCAATTTTGCACTAGGGCTCCTCAAGGGAGAGGTCTGCCACTTCATAATCAGTTCCAGGAGACCGGGCAAAATCTATAAATAAATGAAATCCTACCTTCATAAACAACCAGCAGCTCTGATTCCTCATAAGATATCATGAGGGGATGCTGTTACCAGGAAATGCAGTAATAAATGATTCAATTGTATTGAACAGACATCTCCAGCTTTGATTCAATGACTAACTATAGAAACAAAATCAAAATCAGTGAAGGATGTGATCAATTAGAGAAATAAATTCAATCTCTTAGATGGATTTTTATTCACTGTCTTTGAGTACTTGTGCAGTCAAAGGTTTATGAAAAGCTAGTTTCAATCCAGAAGCCACAGTTCATTTGTTCAAGATAGAAAGTTCATTTTGGGATTAAATAGTTATAACTCTGAAGCACTGAAGCCAATAGCAATTTTGCAGATTATTTGAATAGGAAACATGAAGAGGTCTTTCCTAAAGATGAAGTGTTCAATTTTGTGGTTGAATAATCATGGAAAAGACAAATCACAAATTTAAGATGGTAATCTCCTTACGTCAAGTAATTAACCCATAGCTCTTTGAATAAATCATAGCTCAAATTGCAAAGAAATTTATAGTGTTTAAGAACTAATAATTTAGGAAAGATGCCATAATTTGAGTGGCTAACGTCAGCATTTGAACACCAAATAGTTGACTTAAATGACTTACAGACAATGCTCTTCCTAGCTCTATATCTGATACATCATCGTGGAAGATAAGTAATCACATTTAAATGTTAATGTAAAATCACAATGCTTATCGAGTAACATACTTCTAATGATAAAACAGTATTTTAGAATTCAAGTAATATGTATGTCATAAAACAGAAGTACAATAGTTGCAATATGTTGGTATAGTTAGAAGTAGATCTATTCACAAATACAATTAATTTTACTGTTTTTTTTCTTCTGGGATAAACATTTACAGTCCAAATTGAAGATTAACATAGTATAATAGCACAAAACAGTGGTAAAATATGGTATCGGTTTGTGTAATGGCATGTTATATGCAGCTGTTTTGAATTATATTACTTTTTTATTGATGTGTCCAGAATTTTTTTTCTTGCAGCTTAGACATGTGGGGGCTTTTAAACCTACAAAGTATAGCAAATTGCAGATGAATTGGTCCATGAGGATAGTTTTAAAAAATATCTCTTAAGGTATATTGTTAAAATTAGAACATGAAAAAAACTGGAGGTACTGGAGGAAACTTTGACCTACTGGAATTCCACTTAAACTACTGTAACAGTAGCCAGATTGTGGAGTCAGACTCCTTCAGCATTTCCTTCATGATTAGACTTTTACTTAGACTCCTTAGACAATGCTAAGAAATAGTTACAATAATTTGCTATTTAATGTAGCTTTTCCAACAATAAATCAGGTATTGTCTTCAATGCTTAAAGTTACAAATTTTTTACTTGGATTAACTAAAATAAATATGCTACTCTGGAGTCAAAACAGCTATTAAAGATAAGGTGCTGACTTTCACATAAATAAAAATGGCCTGGGTATACACAGGTAACCTTTCCTGTACCATTTAGCAGTAAGTCAGATAAACCTTACCTCGATTGTACTAGAATGGTGGGCTGGCATTAGTTGCAATGTGTTGTAGTTATATTCTTCACAGAATAACAGAATAACCAGGTTGGAAGAGACCCACCGGATCATCGAGTCCAACCATTCCTATCAAACACTAAACCATGTCCCTCATCACCTCGTCCACCCGTCCCTTAAACACCTCCAGGGAAGGTGAATCAACCACCTCCCTGGGCAGCCTGTTCCAGTGCCCAAAGACCCTTTCTGTGAAAATTTTTTTCCTAATGTCCAGCCTAAATCTCTTGTACTAATTTTTGTACTGATAAAAGCAAATCCTTGGAAGAGACTATCCAACTTGCCTTTCAAACTGGAATCCTGCCCAATAAATGCTGCAGTTATAGGTACAGAACCATATAATTTACATTAATTGCTTTTCCTTTTTGAATTTTTTCTCATTGCTGCTATTTTTTCTAAAGCTTCATTTTCTACTGGAGTTACAGTATTCTGTAACATACTATATAAACAAGATATACAATATCAGTAGCAGAATTTCAAAGTTCCAGACATTTATTGTCAGTACAAGTAAGAGGTGATTTGTAGAGGGTCACAGGTAATACTTAAATTTACTATTGGTGTCTTTTCAGGAAGTCCTATAGTACTTCTATCACTACATCAGTAATTGAGGATATAGGCTTAGGAATTTCTGAGGGCTGAATTCCGTTATACACAATAGAAAAGATACTACAACATGAATAAAAGTGGCACACAAATTAATGAGATAGGGAGCATTTTCAATTTAATATTTTAAACAAAAATACATTCCTCTTGTTTTATGGGGGTAGAGATATACATTTCACAGCTGATTTTCACATTTTAGAAGAAAAGAATGAAGGCATAGGAAGATGAAATGGGCTCCTGGAAAACCATATTTTTTTGAAATAAAATCCACTAGTTTTGCAAAATGACTGTCATTTCCATTGTAGGTATTATGAAATACTTGCAAAGATAATGCAATGTTTGTTTCATTCTTTTTGTGGATATTTTTTATTATTCACTAGATAATTTTATTCAATTTTTTGCAAATAAACAAACAAAAAAGATAAAAAGAACCCTTAATTTAGAGGTTTCACTATTTTTAGAGCTGTCTGAACCATCTAACACAGATAACATTCTACCTATGTGAAATACTAATGCTATTGTGTCTGTCTCTCTGGAAATATTTCCCCAAACTTTAAAAAATGAGCATTTCAAAGGTGAACAACATACAGGATTCATATTCTAAATGTCTGTAGTTTGTTTGAACCTTGGCAAGAGCAGTTCATAAAAATGAAAACAGTATAGCAGAGAATGTAGAACTGCATGAAATAAGGATATTTCAGATTTTATCTGTCTATTAGCATTACAGTTTTGGGAGGTGAAGATTTTTCTTCCCAAATTCATGTTTTGAATTGACCACTTAAAAGAACTCCACTCAATATAAACTATTTTAAGCTTCTCTGAAATTTAACGCAGCAAAGTGATGCATGATCTAAAACAGGCCAGCAAATACAGGGTCATGCTCTTGCTTCCATAGATATGCAAGGCACTACTTTAATGGCTGATTGCATGTCCATCACATTGCATTTGGAAGTCTATCAGATTGCTACCAGATTTCCAAATAAACTAATAGAAAAAAAAAGAGACAAAAAGTCTGTCCGAAAGGTTTCATGAAACACAAGGCAAAGTGACCTACTGGCAGAGACTGAGCAACAATTTGGTTTTGCTTTAACTGAACAAAGTATTCATGCTTGCAAACACTGGTAGGATCTGAAGCATTATAGGAAATCGAGGGCAGGAATTGCTTGGTTTTGTCCTGATGCCCTTGATGCTCACAAAACTCTTGCATGAGACAAAGTGGAAACATACTATGCACCAGTTATCCCATTTCGACTTCAGGGGAAATCAGTTACCGGGGGGGCAGGAACAACAGAATCGTGAGGATTTATTGTGGCAGAACTTAAGATTTTCTCTGCTTAAATGTCTTCTGAAGAAACCACTGCAGTCACAAAGTTACAATTCTTGTTATTCTGTAAGTTATTTGTAAAAGCAAGAATGGAAAGAAGTCATTCATAAGAGCATATATATTGGGGGGAAAAAATCCATACATCTTCGGTTTTGAATTAACAGTAGGAGTCTGAGTTATATTTATATTTATTGGTCTGTGATTCCACTTCTGCACTGCTGCAATGTCATTCCTTTAAGGCAGTGAAAAAAACTACAGTGGCTAAAAGGAAAAATAAGCCTGATGGTTGTATGAAGCTTAATAGATTGTTGCTTTCTCACATTCTTCTTCATCACCTGCTGAGTTAGACACTGTGTCTGAGGACACTTGATGGGCATCTTTAGACCCCTGAAAAATTAGGTGCTTCCTCTAAGCTTGTCTTCTAGCCAAAACATATAGGTGAATAAAGATATGTAGGCATCTCTGGATATTTTCATCTTTTCTGAAGATAATAACTGATATAGATGAAGTGAATCTAACTTCAAAAGTTCTTTTCCCACTTTCTTGGTTATAGAGAGGAACAAGGTATCTAATCTAGAGTAGATGTATTGCTTTTAGACATTTAAAGACATGTAAGACAAAATCTGCTTCTGCTTTACCCTAAATTCCCTCTCTGAGGCCACTTGAAGATCATTCTAGAAATATAAAAGACTGAATATTTATACAACTCTAGAACAAAATAAAACAGCCAGTATAATGTATGCAGGCCTTTGTTAGCGTAAACTATCTTATTATCTTCACTATGTAATCTTACAGATAAATCAGATTATCATCAGATTTATCAAGAAGCTACCTTCTTTTAATTAGAGGCTTTACTTAGTGTTCAAGTAGATTTTTACTTGGGAATGGAATGAATGCTTTAAAGGAAAACATTTATTTCTCTGTTCATTAGCCATCACCTACAGCATCTTCTTAGTGCTACAATTCCAGCAGTGACATACTACAAGACAGAGCCTTTTTGGATATAACTTTTTGGGTTATTTTTTTCATATGAACATAAACATAGTAGGTACAGTATTTCAAGTATATCTCGGCCCCTCTTAGTTATACGTGGCAGATAAGAATGACCTGGAAGGCAATGTGGACAGCTAAATTTATGAAGACCACTATCTGACTGTAAAACATCTGCCTGAGGATCTTGCCAAAGAGACAATCTTGGCTGGCTAGCTAGCAATTACATGCAAATATGCTGTACCTGTACGTCAAATACAAAGCAGCTGCAAGATTACTAGTGCTGATTCATCTGCAGAACACACCAAAAGCAATCCATTTGACTTACGATGAGATAGAGTTGAGTTGCGTGATGAAGAAACAAGAACAGTAAATCGGCTGCCAGTCAGCTATGCCTTTAACTGAATGAATATCCTTAGATAACACACACACTTGATATTGAGCTATTACTTACCTACAGGAGCTTTGAAAGGGTGAAGGAAACAAACAACCTAAACTGTGTGGTGTCTTTCATACAGTTAACTGATCAGAAATTAGCTTTTCTAAGGGTCAAAAAAAGCATGTGTTTGCAGTAATATTTACAGAGGTCTGCAAAATTTTAATACTAACAATGCCAACCATTGCATCTGTTCTTGTTGGCAAACTCAGGTCCAGCTTGGTCTGTGCTCTTCTGGACTCCAGCGTAAATCCTGACGAACCCATCAGCTCCATGGGGTTAGAGGCTCACAAATCACAGAACACAGCAGATGTCAAAGCCACAGTATTTTAAGGGTCTTAAAATGTGAACCTTAAAATCTCCCTAGTCCTGCAGATTGTTCAAGTCATTCTGCATTAAATGTCTGGGAAAATTTTCTTTCTACCTTTTTCTGTGCTCAGCTTTTAAGCAGTGTATAATTAACAGCTATTAACTAAGTCACAGTATTCTAGTAGAAATCAACACATTAACATTCAGTTGAAGTGTCATCAGTGACTCCAGACAAGGGGTTAGAATGGAGACCATTAAAACCATATGTTTTGTTGCTAAAAGTTGTGGAAGAAATATGCAATATAATTAAGTCTGTTCTAGAAGAAGCCATCTGTCTACTTTCTCTCTTACTAAGCAACACTGATTGTACTGAGCAAACAGTATGTATTATATTTATCTATCACGAGACCCTTGTTAACTTCAAAGGATTTGGGTTTATGTCCTGAAAGTCCTAATCTATAAGAACTTTGCTATTTCCACTAAACAGAAAATTTTATCAGGATGGTTTTTTCCTTTCACTTATCCTTTCTCTTTCCAACCTAGTGTCCCTTCCTTCCTTCCTTCCTTCCTTCCTTCCTTCCTTCCTTCTTCCTTCCTTCCTTCCTTCCTTCCTTCCTTCCTTCCTTCCTTCCTTCCTTCCTTCTTCCTTCCTTCCTTCTCCTTCCTTCCCTTCCTTCCTTCCTTCCTTCCTCTTTCTTTCCTTTCCTTCTTTCCTTCCTTCCTTCCTTCCTTCCTTCCTTCCTTCCTTCTTCCTTCCTTCCTTCCTTCCTTCCTCTTTCTTTCTTTCTTTTCTTTCTTTCTTTCTTTCTTTCTTTCTTTCTTTCTTTCTTTCTTTCTTTCTCTTCTTTCTTTCTTCTTTCTTTCTTCTTTCTTTCTTTCTTTCTTTCTTTCTTTCTTTCTTTCTTTCTTTCTTTCTTTCTTTCTTTCTTTCTTTCTTTCTTTCTTTCCTTTTTCTCTGCTAAATAGCTCCTCTCTCATTAACTATGTTCACCCTTGGAACAGAATTTTCAGCCACTGCTTCCCTTAGTTACATATATTAGGATTCTTAGTATGTAAAAGGTCAACCTCCTCCTTCCCACCTCCTAAAATGTTCATGTTGTGCTTCTTTACACTACCACGTTAAAGCCAGGAATAGAACTAGAAATGTTGAATACCATGAGTATTTACGATCTGTCTGGAACTTTCTGAAATACTATGAGAAAGCCTTTTCTTGTGAGATATCCAGCTCGATCTTAAGATTCAGATAAGGTCAGGATAAAAATCCAAACTTTCTAGTGATGTTCATCTAAATCTTCTGCGATTTCTTCATCGCTGTTTAAAGGTATACATGTATACTAGGTGGTATATGCACCAGTCTGATGGGTTTTGTCCTCCCATGTTTTCTCATCATATATCCCATCCAGTTCAGGTCAACATCCTTTAGTATCATTAATAAGACCCCAAGGTTACAAAAACACACCAAAAGTTATAAGACCATGCTCAGAATCTCAAGGCAACTGCTTCTGTTTCTGAGACAACAAGTAAGTCAATGCCTACACTGTGAAACCCTGGCTTCCTAATAAATGGAAGATGATACCTGAATTTCCCTCACACTTAGTAGCAGACAAGAATATTGTCCCTAGAAAACAAATGTATCAAATCCTGTCAGAAGACTAATAAAAAGAAATGGTTGCTTATGAAGTCCAGCACAAAAATCACCAATCACAACACTCTAGGTCCCACATAAACTAATCTACAGTGAAGAGGCTCTGATTATCTTCCTTTTTTCCCCCCATTGTACACATCTAGACAAGCAACTGTTCCTTGGTCCACATTTCTATGCCTGCTTCAGCTGCCACATCTCAACATTGTGACACCTGGTACTATATCAGTGTCAGAAACTACTGATAGCATAGTTGCATTCATAAAAACACCCCTGTCTGTTGAAACAAGCTTTGAGGGCAAAAAACCACTCACCTTGGAATAGATCCTCCTGGAAAGTACTGACTGCAAGATGAAATTATGTTTCTATTACATTTGCCATCATCACTATGCCAATCTCCCACTAGAACCTGGCTCATTTCTTTCCCTTTGGCTATTATGAGAATTCTTTGGTGAAGTATATATGTTTAGCAACCTGAATGTCTTATGAACTCCTCTACTTATTCTTGGCAGCTTCTTTTTATGATGAAGAGAAAGAGAAAATTTTAGTATATCAAGTATCTTTTTGCAACTTGTTCTGTTATATCATGTTGTGGTGTATCTTACCTCAGCTTCTAAAACTGATAAGAATTATATACCCTACATTCTCTTTCAGCTGCCAAAAATTATTATCAGGGCTTGGCTTGTGTATATGGGTGATATTTTTCCCACTGGTTTCCATTAAAATAGACTGCTCTTCATAAAGATATATTAACTAAGGATAAATACCTGGCTTTAATTTCAACTGCATTTGTTTTCAATGGTACAATGTATATTTATCTGGTTGCAATAGCATCCAAGAGATTTTGAATA
The DNA here is from genome assembly GCA_033459285.1 of Clamator glandarius. Lineage (NCBI taxonomy): Eukaryota > Metazoa > Chordata > Aves > Cuculiformes > Cuculidae > Clamator > Clamator glandarius. The sequence goes on along the minus strand of JAUNZM010000553.1, from coordinate 3,494,324 downwards.
TTAGGTGATTAAGGGTGGATCCCAAAATGTTTGAAAGTTCATCTCAGATAAACACTTAGAAATCTGGCTGTCTAACATACCTACTAAACCCGTTTCAGTCTATAAAATAACAAAAGTGGAAATTTAATGTTGGCAATGGTTATGTGAGATTTCTTATATGTTGCAATTCCAGCTGGATTTATGCAGTTCTTGTTTTCTCCTCTTCATTTTTTTGTGCTTTACTTTGTCTTCATGTTGGATTTAGGGCTTTGTGGATGATCTTTTGGGTGAAGGTTGATGAGGGTAAGGGGCCTCTTTTTAGGCTCAGGTCTTTAAATCTCAGGCCAGATTGTGATCTTCAAATCCATATGAGAAGAATCCCTTCTTTCGAATTCTTATTCATCCTGCACAGAAGAGGAATCAACTATTTCAGCAGAATCTTTATTTTCCTCAGAAACTCATTGCTATAGGCTCTTTGTAGGCTTCCTTTTTATTATAAGATAGTATATTAACACACTACTTTTTAGGTGGACCAAGGCATTTTGGGATTAACTTGTTTCTAAATCAGGTTTAAAAACAATCTAAGACAAAAGAAAAAGTCATTTGTAGTTCAGTTCCACCAGAAGCACAGGGCATAAAAATCTGTCAGGATACGTAAAGTCTTGTTAAAATGTGATGTTTCTTATATGTTCAATGGGAAAACCAAGGCTTGGACCACATGTGCAGAGAATAATTCAGATCCTGGTGGTAATGGAGAAAACACAATTTTTTTTTTATAAGATGTTGCAGATATATCACATACACTTCTCCAAATTATGGGTCGGCCTTTTATTCACCAGCATGTTTCAATGTCTTTCTGCTACTTGACCTTGATTTCATCTTTCCACCCCCAATCCACCAACTCTTTTCGTGACACATAACAACAGTCCAGCTGGTGCAGTTAGAGGGGAGAGTTTGACATAGGTGAGAGAAGAGTTGTTCAGACTCCCTTTGGAGACTGCACCGAAGGACTTCAGAGGCGCAGGAAATTTAAGAGGCCACTTCCAATGGGACAGTGAAAACTTACAAAATTTAAATGCATTCACATTTCCCAGGAATTAATTCCTTTTGTCATAAATCATTCAATGACATGCACTCAGACCCTGATTTAAAGGATATTTTCTTTCAGTTTCTCAGGAGTTGCCATTGTTTCTTTACTCAGAGTTTAAAATTTAGCTGGTTTTGTGTTTATTCGCAATAAGCTCAAAAAGAGAGTCATATATTCACAAAGCAAATTTTTCCACAGAATGTTCAAGTACACAGCTTAAATTCTGACTCACTTAAACCTTTGTACATATGCCTGTTTGCGTGCTTGAACACAGAGTATCTTCTAGTATGCGGGTGTCTACTTTCTACTGAGAAACTTCAGTATAAAACAGGACAATAGCAAAGCTTCTAAAATATAAAATTCTCTGCTGGAATGGGATTTGAAAAAAAGTATAAAGTGGAGATGCGATTTATATTGGGAATGTAGCATCTGCAATAGCAAAATCGTTATCAAAAAGGAAGGGTTTGCATGTATTTTTTTCATAAGGACAGTCAGATTCCAAATTAAATTTATCTTCTCAGGAAGTTTACGCAGCAGCTAGATACACTCAGATGAACACACTGTCCTCTGGTCTCATAAGGTTCTGTCAGGGCTCCGCTACGTGCCTGGCCTCTGACAAGCACAACAGCCTTGGCAGGTCCTTGATGAAAATGCAGTCTTATATGAAGATTAAACCTGGTTCATCACTAGTTTTTAAAGAAAAAGCTTACATCTGGACAGTACAGGAAGACTGTAATTCACAGTGAAGATTAAGTTTGATGTATAACATAAATAGAATTGAAAAGTGTGTGTTGTTTCAACGGATTGGTTTACTAATGTATGGCCTAGTGTAGCCAGCTCTATATAAATATATGTACGCATATGTATGCACATAGATTTGTGTGTGTATATATATATATATATACGTATGTACTCGTTGCAAATAGCACAGCTCCAAGAATGACAGAATCAATCCTGGAAGTGAAATCCAAATGAAAAAAGAAGATTGTTTTTCCAGCTCCTCACTGTAAAATATAAAGAAATACTGAAGGGTTTTCTTTTGTTAGATCTTTTAAAATAATATGATTTTATCACAATTCCTCCTTATTCACTGTGCAAAAATCCTCATTAATTGTTGTCTAATAATGAGTGTAAGTCTGGCTACATTAAGGAAGAATTTCTGACCTTGATGAACTGAGAGTTGCAAAAGATTATTAGGATTGGAGAAGAAAATTATTTACAAAATGATGTTAAGGTTATGTATAAAATGTTCACCTTTGTGTTCCAGCTGAATGGTAAAACCTCGTTTGCCAGCACTGACCCTTAACCACTGCTGTAATAAAACAGAAGCCATACCAGACCCTGAAAAGTCAGAGCTTAACCCGCAGTGCAAATGTGTACTTAAAGAAATACTTACAAAGAAGGTTCCAAACAAGGGATGAATGTGTAGTCTTTGATGCTCAGTTAAATAAGAGACTAAAAGCTACATTATATAAACTGATAGGAAATTCCCATTTTAGGCCTGATGACTTTTCTCTAATTCAATTGTGCATAATTTATAGCAGAAAGCTCCCTTGCTGGCTATCATTTGTTGTGTGGTCATTCGCTACCTTGTATTTGTCCAAATGTTCTTCTGAATTATTCAACTGTTAAACTATTTGGTGTCAAAATGTTTCTGGATTGGTACACAGAGTTTTTATGTTTCTTGCTTAACTTTGGTCTGTAGTTTCTCCATCCATAAATACATCAAACTATATTAAAAACAGAGACTTTCTCTGCACAGTTGCCTGGGGAGTAACTTTCCCTCATCTATAAGACAAGAAAAATCATTGTTTTCTCTTTGATTTACAGTTGATTTATAAAGGTTTACTTTTAAAGCTTCTGTTTCAAAAGTGCTAACTCCAGAGTTTTTTTATATTGCTGGGATTTGCTTACCAGTGTTTAGGGTTTGATTTATAAACTGTGTGCCTTCTGATTCAGCAGGAATCTTTTATTTAGGACAACACATTACAAGCAAATTTTCTAGTCACTCAGTATTTAACTGAATTCAGAGAAATTACAAAAGAGCAAGTGTATTGTTCTTGTTCCTGTTTTGGTTTGGTTTTCTCTTTCAAAGCCTTTGACATAATGGAATATATAAGAAATGAAATCACTATGAGAATGAGGGAATTCCAAAAAAGTAAACTTAACCTAAGCCCTTCAGTAATTAGAGTTTCTGGGGTCTTGAATGCCAGTAGGCTTCTAAATCACCTAACTTTATTGGAAGATACTGCTTTTTACCTTTGCTGCTGAATGAAGTTTTTTTATGTGTGTTCTCAGATTCACCCTCTATGCTTCCGATTTGCTTCTGAGCCATCAACATTTTGTAGATGATTTCTCTAATGGGATTAGATACACACACTTCTTTCTCATTATTGGCACAAAAAGGCCCTGTTAGAGATGTCTGGGATGTACATTTTTGTTAACTGGTTTAGAAGGAATGGTAAAACAACACAGAGTAGAGAAAATAATGTGTTCTTTTTTTTTTTTTTTTTACATGTTAACACAAAGGTACAATTATATGACATGAATATGCACGACACCAATTATCTGTTTCTCTTTCTGTGTGCTAACTAGAACCTTTAAAGCTTCAGAAACTGCTTATAGTTTGATATGGTCTGTAATATGAATGGCCAAAACAGCTTTTAGGAAGTAAAATATCATTAACATCATAGGAGAATTCTTAATACCCAAACTTAAAAGCCACAATTTCAGGTCATTGATATTTGAAGGTAGGGGGAAGAAACATAAGAAGGCAGACATGTTATTATATGAGTTACTCTGTGATTTAAAATTATTTTGTGTGTTTCTTGTGTGTCCATATTCCCTCAGTGACGCATTTGTGGGCAATGATTGAGTGCATATCGGTGTCCAGGGTTGCTGTACAGATAACCAGAATAATTTCGTTGAGGTCATGAAACAGCGAAGGATTCAGAAGACTGAGAGATATTAGAAAATGGATCCTGTCCCTTTTCCCTGAACTTTTCAGGCTGCTTGAGACTGTAATAACTATTTATTGGCCAAGTGCTGTGCAGGTAGCAGCAGCAGCAGCAGCAAGTGTAGCAGGATCCAAGAAAGGGTAAGGGGAAAAAAACACTATGCACCAATGCTCATACAGATCCCAGATGTAAGGTATCATAAGATGACTACTTTAATTGTAATAGTTCTATATACAGCTATCATAATTCTAATTATTCCTCACAAATATATAAATTAGTGCTGTGCGTTCAATTGAAATTATTCAGAACTTGATAATCAAAACAATTTTTAAGAAATATAAATCACAACCTATTTTTGAAAGTCAGCAACTGAATTTTTGAAAAAAAATAATTTATTCAGAAAATCAGTATTTGTATCATGCACTGTTTCTTTAAAGTGATAGTATGTATGGGAAATATTAAGCTTGTGCTTTGCAAACATGCTCGTATTTTTAAACAACATGGTTTTTACTCAAAATATAATGTAAGAAATCTGTTTTTAAAAGTTTTTGCAGCTTTTCAGAGACCATTTTTTTCTCCAGTTTAACGTGAATGGTATGACTTCTGGATCTCCTTATCTGTTTTAGTTATTCAGCTGTCCCTAAATTCACCTCTGTCCTTACCATTATATTGCATACTGATGAGGGCAGAAAGACAAATAGATGCTGTCACTTCAGTACTGACTGCACACACCATATACTTTAACTTAGAGTTTCTTCCCTGGGGTGATTGCATTTAAATACTCTGGAGCTGAAAACTGATTTTTGAATAAGAAATATTTCTATAAATTTATTTTCACTGTGTGGCATATGCTAAGCAAGTAGTAGCCCAGTTTGCTAAATGTAAGTGGTGAGGCCCTAGATGTTGTTCCAATCCCTCCTCCTTACTCATACAATGTCTATTGATTCCTTTCTTTCTAAACAACCGCACACTAGACTTCATTAATTCTTAATTTCACTCTCATGTGCAAGCAGGCTTTATGTAGGAAAGTTACTTGAACTCATTTTCCTTTCTTAAGGCACAACCATCAAAAAGGAAGATACTTCTAGTAAGAAACGTCAATAGAGCAGCTAGAGCCAGTGAATGAGGACAACGTGAGAAAACATCTCCATCTAGTGGTGTCTTCAATATTTGGCACACATCCTGCTCAGAATAGCGGTATCACCGGGTAAAACAATACAGAAATACTGCAACGATAACACAACTAGTTAGACCAAGTTAGTAACGTCTGCGTAACTGTGCTGGTATTACTGGTAAGATTTTCTTCTGTAAGCAAAATCCATTTTAAAGAATAGAAAACTCCTGTCAAGGGAGATGGTTTTCCCCTTCCACTCTGCGCTGGTGTAACCCCGCCTCGAGTACTGTATGCAGTTTGCGGCACCACAGTATACAAAGCATATAAAGCTACTGAGAAGAAATCCAGACGAGGGCTACAAAGTCGGTGAAGGGTTTAGAAAGGAAGCTGTATGAAGAGTGGCTAAAGTCCCTTGGTCTCTTCTGCCTGGAGAAGAGGAGACCAAGAGGAGGCCTTATTGTGGTCTGTATCTTCCTTAAATGGGAAGGAGGAGGAGCAGGTGCTGATCTCTCCTCTCTGGTGGCCAATGATGGGACCTGAGGGAATGACAGGAAGATGTACCCGGGGAGGATTAGATTGGATATTAGGAAAAGGTTCTTCACTCAGAGCATGGCAGGTCACTGAAACAGGCTTCCCTGGGAAGCAGCCACGGCGCCGAGTCTGACAATATAATCAAGAAGCATTTAGACAATGCCCTCAGACGCTTGCTGTGAATGTTGGGATTGTCCTATGTGGAGACAGGAGTTGGAATTGATGACCATTGTGGGCCCCTTCCAACTCAGGTCATTCTGTGATTTTATGATAAAACTGTCTGTGATGACGTGGTTCTCCAGGTCCTGTTCAAACTCACCCCACAAAACTGTGTACATTTTACAAACTCAATTCTCTTGTCCCACTGCTGTCATACTGAAGTATTTCAATTGTGTGCAACAAACTCAATCTTGATTTCAGTCCATGGAGGAAAGAAGACAGATTTCCTCAAGAATTCCAATATTACCATTTAGGAAATTGGCCCTTCTCCTCCCTCACTTACAGTGGTAATAATCTAATAAAAACTATCTGGTTAATAATACACTAGGTTCAATCAGATTAAGTTGTAGAGAGTCTTACTTCAAAACACACAAATTATGAATACAAACAGAATTAAAGGAAGTTAAAGAGCTTTCAGACTCAGGGCCAAAGCACGTGTTCTGATACGGCTTCCTTTCCTTGAAACATTTGATCACATTGATCTCAGAAGAAGGCAATCCCCCAGCTGTTTTCTACAATGGGAAGCAAACAGGACCAGGAGGAATGGTTCTTATTTTTTTGTGCAGACAGGTTGGTAGGTGGAAAACAAGACCTGAGCTTGACCAGACCACTGAACTGAAAGAAATTCTTGCATTTTTGCACAGTCTAGGTAGGACCAAAATTTGTCCTTTGGTATCAGAAGTTATCCCAAGAATTTCACTTCTAAAGAGCTAGATCAGGTAGACACTATAGACGTTTGCACATGCAATGAGAAAGATTTATCAATTTTTAATATAAACCCATTTATTTCATAAACTGGGGTAGAGTCTTATAACAAGTAATAAATACAACTTTGGGAGAAAACCAAGTAAATCACAAAGTTGTGATGCACTCCATAGTGGAATAAATATAATAAAATTCAGAAACTGAGTGGTAAAATAGGGAGGAAGGCTATTTACAGAGAGGATGTAAGCGTCAGAAACACGGGAGGAGGCAAAGATGGTCTCCCACTGTGTGATGCTGTAAACCCAATTACCCACCATTTCATTTCTTAAACGTGTTTTCAGTCTGTAATGTATTTTAGAGGGTGTTTTTCTGTTGTGCCTTTGGAGATGGATTTTCAAATCTATTTAGCCTTTAGCCTTTGCTGTTGTAATGATACACAGCGAACAGGTGAGGGCAGCAGAATACAGAGATGATCTGAGATTTGGTAAATCTCATGCTTTTTAAACACATTTGTGTGCTTGATGACATTTCAGTATTCTGTTTCATTTCCACCCAGTTTAGGTGCATGAGCAGAGAATGACTTTAATTGTAGTCACTAAGTTTTGAGTAGAAAGTCAAGGAAGTAGGAAGCCACAAAACTTGGTGGAGAAATCCAACTTGTGATCAGAAAATTCTATGCATGTTACATTTGCCTTTTGCTTCACTTAATTAAAGGAGACAAAGGCTTGGGTATAAGAGGAACTAAAGGTATATTCTTTGTTTATTAATTCTGAGGAGAATGCATCTTAGTTTACTTTGGGAGAACATTTTAAGACTCCTGTTGAAACAAATCTTTTGAGTATTATTTCTGTTCATAAAAGAATTTTTTATTTCTATGCACCCTCCTTGTGCCAAAAAAAACCCCAAAACCTTGTTGCATCCTTATCCTGAAACTCATCAGTATGCAGTTTTTTCACCGCTTGAGCAAAAGTGAGGCAATTTGGAGTCCTCTGCAGTACTCCGGCGTGGTTACGTGAGGTCAGGTCCTGCTGCAGGCATAATGTGTGCTGTGCTCAGCTTGGGCAGAGTCATTACTATTTGAAACAAATGCTGACTCTTTGTAACTGTCATTGTTGTGCCACTGATATATCTATTGCATAGAAATGGCTAATAAATTTCCCCTGTAAACTGTGGTATCTGGATTGTTCCAGATTTATTATACTGATGAGCTGGTGACTTAGTGTATTGGTTGTTTGGATTTATATTGGAAGTTCTTAAGTCAGCAAAACAATAAATTGCTTTTTTCTGGTCAGCTCCTCTTTCATTTTGACTGGGAATGTTGCCATCCGAATTCACCTAAAAGCCCAAATCAACAATTATAGCTGCAATCTAACAGATGTAATTCACTTAGTTTACATGCCTTGAGAGCATGCTGCAGCAAGGGTTTGTTTACTTCAGTCCTGAACTGAGTTAGAAAAGTCTCAAGATGGAAATTCACTGCACATTTTCAGCACAAGGAAAGCAGTAGCAGCAGCTTTGTGAGCATGGGCTTTTCTTCAGTGAGCCTCACGACCATGATGAGGGCAGAAAGGACTTATTTACCATCCATTAAACTCTTGGCTTCGTTGCTCATGTTCAGCTCCAGATTTGCTTCTTGTGATGCTGCTAAGTGATGGTAATGCTTGCACAGCAAACTGAACTTTCTTGAATCACGCCACGCACAGTTTACAGCTCCAATTAAATAAACAACAGCACATCCCAGTTAACCACTGGTCCTATATAGTCACAATGAGATGAGGAAAACCATTGCAGTCAAAGTGAAATGATCAATTTCCAGAAATGCTGCAGCTCGTTAGCCCTTGGATCGAGCTTATAAAGAAAACATGGTACTTGTCATTACACACATGGTCTACAGGCACAGGTGTGAACAAATGTGAGTGTCTTTTCAGGCTAACTGAATGCAATAATTACAATAAACTGCTCTCTTCCTTATAGCTTGAGTTGCTCAGGACCTGTTGAGTCATATGGGAATGGTAGAACCAGTGTAACACAACTAAGTAAGGCTGCAGATCCTGTTGCCTCATCACACTTCTTGGCAGCCACATATGAAGGACATCACAACAAAAATGCAAGCTGTCTGCAGATGTGAAGTTCTACTGAGGGGCTAAATCCAGCATTTGAGTTCACGGTGCAGGAGAATTGCCACAGCACCATCCTGTATGTGTGTGAGCTGAGGCTTAAGGTGAAATGGGTGTAAGCAGGGGGAGAGCTGTGTGAAATATCTTCTTTCCACTGTAGCTGTACCAAGACCTCTCCAGCACAAATGCTGTTGATGAGTGGTGTAAACTGAATTGCATTAAAATGGGTTTATCGCATGATAGGCTGCATGCACATTTAGAAATCTTTTCGAGTTATATTTCTGTATTTTTATTTAAATATTATTATTATTAAGTATATGGTAGTTAAAGGCACACATTTTTCTTGCTCTGTATTTCTGGAACATAGCTTATTTCTGTCGAGGTTCAGATATGGCCTGATTAGTAAGGAGAAACACAACTTTCAAAGGGAGCTCAAGTGAGCTGATAGCTTGTAACAGACCTCGTGCAGGCTGCTTGTCACTACCAACAATTAGGCTTCCAGTGTTGTCCACATGGTTATTAGTAAAGCAGACGCGAGTTCAGTGTTATCCCCAAACAGCTCTACTAAGTCATGATAAAAACCTGTCCATTCCAAAGTTCTCTCAATAATAATGGCCAAAGTGGTTACTTCAGAAAGAACTTAAGAACAGACTAAGTGTGTTGTCCCTCATACTGTCTCAGACTCCCAACATTTACAACTTAGAGTCTTCCTCAGCCAGATGTGGTTTCTGTATATGTAGTAACTTAAATAGACTTCTGTTCTATAAACTTGTGCAAATTTCCATTGAAGTTCACAAAACCTTTAAATAAACCATGACAAGCATACATATTTGTGGTTTCTGTCTACTGTACGTAAGATTCTTTCAGGAGGAAAGAAGAAACACACAACAAATAGTTAATAAAGGTGTTATATCCCCCTGCCACAACAAGCAGTATCTCATCAGCTCATTATTTACTTCTAAATATTTAAACTGGGCATGATCATCTCAGCTAGGTGTGCAGAGCAGACCTTAGGAATCTGATCTTGAGCTGTTCTAATTGCTGACCTAGCCTTCTGCTTTTTCAGAAGCAGGTCCTGTTTACTAAGGCAGATGGCTTTTTATTCTTCTTTTATTCTTTACAGTAAAAAATCTCCACTATGTTTTAAAAGATTTCCTTTCATCTTCTTATTTTCTCTCCAACTATATATGTGCAGAAACTTCCAATAAGGATGTCTTCCTAGAAAACCAAAACTAGAGAGAAACCAGTTTGTGCAGACAGGATGTAAATCAAAGCGGTCTTTGACTTCTTCTCAAGGTACATTATAATCACTTAACAATCTGTTCAGTGTTTGCTTCATTGCATGAAAGTCTGTCCTTGGGACACCATCAGGGATTCAGATTGTTGACTGAATTTTCTGAAGATCCAAGAAGTCTTAATAACAATAGCTAAAATCGAGGATAACTGAGTATGACTCATACACATAATGACTTCTGTCCTTTGGGATCTCTGTTGTGTCATTAATGTATTCTCAGAAGTGTGATTTTTAATTACCTCAAAAGGCAAGATATGCCAGCACGTTACCCAGTTCCCTTGGGCCAAATTGCTTTGATTTGCAGCAGTGAATTTCCATTGACTCTGCTGAGCAAGATTTTGAGAGCCTGGGACCTCCACAGGCTGATACTTGTCACTCTCACATGAGAATCAAAGTTAAATTCTCCTGGAATAATAAAGCTGCAAACCAGTAGACAGAGGAAGTCCTGTGAAAGCCATGTAGAGAAGATACCTCACTGGTATCATAATACACCACAATATGATTCTTCACTATTTCTGACAGACTTTGAAGAGGTTGAAGTAGAAATTCTGCTTCTGTGTCCTAGCTTCATTCAGCGTGGTTCTCAGCTGTATAAAAACATACTTTGGAGGTGTAAAAAACACTTCTGTTTTTCAAGAAAATAATCAGTGTAAGTCAGTAGGGTCCGATGTTATCCCACCTAGCTGTCATGCTATAGATATGAGCTTAAAGACTCTCAGAAAGTGAGATATAGAATGAGTCAAGGGATAAGGCTTTTCCACCACAGGGTTTAGTCAAGTGTGATAAGTAAGAGAATAACTCAAGTCTCCTCTTTACCTAAATATCTCCTTTTAACAGCACATATTTTTACATCTGCCTTATTAGAGAGAACGTAATGTTCTTTAATGAGCTGCTAGTATTAGTTCCTTTGGAAAATTTGTCCACCTAGCTGAATAGGCTGTGATGACAAAGCATTTTGCTTTTTTCCTCAAATGAAATCTAAAGTCTAACTTACTCATCTTCAGTCAATTTCTGATATCAAAGCAATTGCTTGTGGTGCTTGACAGTATTTTTAAAGGAACAAAACTTTAGCTGGGATGTCATAAAAGTGTGTGTTCTTCTTTCCCTTATATGATGAAGCCAATGCAACATGAACTCAGGACAATGTTAACTGGACCTTCCAGCCTTTATATTTATTTAAATAGGCAGATGACTGGTCTGTTTCCAAAGCTCCTGGAGATGGAATTCATGGAGGTCTTCAAGGTATAATTCATCTGTCAATGGCAGGCATTATCATTCTGGCACGTTTACCCTGTCAATGTATCTGGAATATGAAAGCAGACCTTTTTTTCCACTCTCTTTCTATATTTCCAGACATTTACATTATGTTTTCACTCCTTATAATCTCTTCAGGATGCAGCCTGATGAATGAGTTATGCCTGTGGTGCCGACTGACATCCGGCTGAACTTGCTACCAGAATTTTAATGACATGGCCAGAAGCAGCATTCTGGTAAGCTTTTTACACAGTTCTGTTTCAGAAATCTAGTTAGAAGAGTAATTTCTCTATCAATGTCAACAGCAAGAAGCAAATACTAAAAGCTCACTAGCTTCTAATCTCCTACCTCCCCAATTTACTAAAAAGCAGTAAATTTTGTAAGTGTTAAAAAATACTGAAAGCCACATTGTGGCTGTGGTGCCTGGTACTGTAAAATCTATTTAGAAGTAGCTGTTGAGCTTGGCTTAGAGAAAGGTAATCCTTCTGTAGAAAATCATTTACCTCTAGAGATGAAAATACCAAGTCTCTGTACAGCTTTATTCTAATAATTAAGCTAAGGACTACCATCAATTTAGCAGTTAAACATCCTTGCCTTTTGTGGATTAACGTTTGCTTAACATAGAGAAATATGTGAAAGAAAACCGAAAAAGACAATACCTGAAGAGATACAAACAAAAATATTGTCTCTGGCTTTTTTTTTTCTTTCAATAGTTCAGGCTTTCCCTCATTCTTAACTGGATGGCTATTAAGTAAAATCTAATTTGTACTTGAGAAACTGCTCTTCTGTCTTAGTTTAGCCCTTAGCAGGCAGCTAAACTGTAAGCAGCCACTCCCTCATCTTCCCCCCCTACCACCTAGGTGGAAGAATCAGAAAAGGAAAGGAAGGTTCATGGATTCAGGGCCAAGGTGGATGAGTCTTTGAGCAACTTGATCTAGTGGAAGATGTCCTGGCAGGGGAGGTAGAGCTATATAATAATCTTTAATGTCCCTACAAACCCAAACCATTCTATGATTCTATGAAATAAAAACAGTTTTAATAAAACAATGAACCAGAATAATGATGATACTAATACTAATTCTAGTAATAGTAAAACAGTAAAATAGTAGAAAAGATACTTAGCCCATCCTGAGCAGTGATCTTAAGATGCATGCTTCCAGCAGTGATTGCCAGGTGGAGAGCACAGTGACCATAGCAATCTCAGCCATTGCAGATATCAGAGCCAACACTGAGAGATTACTGAACATGAAAACCAGACCTGGAGCTTGCATAAATTGAGAACCATGCACCAACCGAGAATCATGTGCAGCAGGAGGTTAACAGGTTGAGTGAGGTTAACCTTCCTCTCTATTCTGCCCTAGTGAGGCCACATTTGGAGTACTGTTGTTCAGTTCTAGGCTTCGCAGCTCAAGAAAGATGAAACTATTAGAGAGATTCCAACACAGGGCCACAAAGATGACAAGGGTACTGGAGCATCTCTCTTATGAGGAAAGGCTGAGAGATGCAGTCTGTTTACCCTGGAGAACAGAAGACTGAGAGTAGATCTAATCCATACTTATAAATACCTAAAGGGCCAGTTCAAGATAATAAGGCCAAGTTCCTTTCAACAGTGCCCAGCGACAGGACAAGGGGCAAAAGGCACAAACTAGAACACAGGAAATTCCACCTGAATGAGCAAGAGGTAAAGCTTCTTTAACTGTGAGGGTGAAACAGCAGATGCTTGGAAGAAAATTAATGCTATCCCAGCCAAAATGAGGCTATTTGCTTTCATTTGTAGATGGTTCTCCCAGCCCAGTGTCAAGGGTACTGGAGGTGTTTAAGGTTAGGGTGGATGAGGTACTTAGGAGCATGATTTAGGGATTGGTGGGAATGGTTGGACTCGACGATCCAGTGGGTCTCTTCCAACCTGATTATTCTCTGTGTGTGTGTGTGATCTTTAAGCATATTTCAGACACTCTGGTGCTATATATAAGCACAGACAACTTTATAAATTTTTGTTTCAGGTCAGATCCTTTCAATTAATTAGCTCTAAGTGCAACATGAAGCTTGAGACACCAACAGGGTTGGAACACAAACCGTGGAGCACCTGAGAGAAATGGGGATTGTCTTGCCTTTGTAAATTATTTTTAAGGGTCTGTAGCTTTTTGTGGCTCAGAGCTCACCATCAATCTAAGGACATGGACAAAACTCAGGTTAGTTCCTTGTGTATTCAGGAAAAAAAAAAAGAGAGAATGACAAAAAAGACAAATTTGCCTCCTAACTTGTTTGCAAAACCAACATTTATCATGTTATGCTAGGTGGCTGTTTGTGGCCCACTAGAGTGGTGGGTATTATCATGGTGAGGAGACATGTGCTGGTCCGTAAAGTGCTCTAACTTGGCTTCTGAAATCACAGTGATATTTTCACCAGCTTTTCAAACTGTTGACCTTCCAGTTCTTTGCTCTGATGGTCACTGATAGGCAGTAATAACCTCACCCAAATAGATCAGGATCTTTTATGGGATCGAAAAATACCAAGTTACAGCACTAGAAATCTCTTTTGGGACCTTTTGGGAAAAGAAGCATCATAATGTCCCAGCTATGAAGTCAGAAGACTAGATGTTATGCAATGTGAAGCCTCAACTGGTCTGTGTGCCAGGAGTTCTATTTAATCATGTTTTTTAACTCCTTTCCTATGAATCCTCCACAGAGTATTAAAGCAAACAGGATAAAAACTCTACTCACCTTATCAATAAATTTAGCTTGCAGTTGTCTTTAGAAAATTTTCTTTCTGCTTTAATAACTCACGTTAACATAATAAGCACATCTGCTCTTTAAAATATAGTTAAAAAAGGCCAAGGCAAGCAATGGGAAAATGGAGGTACACTGACTCCAACACATTTTACCATGTCTCCAGAGAAGGAACCAGAGGAATAAGATGACTTGGGTCCCCTTCTGAGGCTTTGAGTGGAAGGATAACAAAAGGCTGAGGAACAGCCCAAGGCTCTCCTGAGATGAGGGGATATTATTAGGGAAATAATTGGAACTGACAATTCAAATACAAGGAGGAGAGGGCCATCAGCAGTAGAAGGCAGAGGTAAGTTTACCAGAAATCTTTATATAATTAACAGTGCAACAGACGGCAAATTTGAGATGCAGTGCATGAAAAAATTATCGTCAAACTTTTGACAGCATCTAAAATGCATGAGGCATTTCCCACAAAACTAGGAATGTTCATTTGCTGTTCATTTGCCACTGGACAAAGAGAACAAGCAAAATCCTAAACCTCAGTTTAGAGTTGCTTTAAATGCAGTTTTACTCCAAGTCATCACATCCACTCTCATTCTTGTGGGTATTGGCCCTCTGTCTAGTGGCACTAGATAATTGTGACAAGACAGAATCATCTCTCTCACTGTTTATAACATTTCCTAGGATTAGGATATCTTCTGTGAGTGATAAGTTCCACTAGGACAACGTGATTAAAAATATTTCTAGCTAAAAGTTTCAACATTTAATCTGAAAAGAAAATATTCAATACATTCAGATATACTTTCATGGCTAGTTTTACAACTTATTTTTTTCCAAGTAGTCTTCTAAATAATTTGGGTTCATCAGCAGTGTTTGGATGTGATTTTGTTCAAATTTAGGTCTAGAGGAAGAATTTAATTTATAGCAGGCATGCACTGATCTGTGCCTCTAATTCTTACTTATTCCTTGGCAAGTGAGGAGACAGATCAACTACTCCTGCAATATCCACAAGCAGAATCAGTGTTGAACCTCAGTCTAAATTTGCATAATTTCTCAGGGACTGGTATGCATTACCAAAATTATTTCTATTTAACTGAAGTGAGTTTAAAGAGGGGAATTTTGACCTAAAACAGGTTTCAGTGAAGAAATCTCCTATAACTAGCACAGTTGGAAATGCACTCTAAGAGCTTCTCGCATCCCAGAAGGATCTCACATCAAGTGAAAAAAGGAAGAGAAACTGGGATATAATTTAAGGGAATAGAGGAGATGAAGGTCATGTTGACTATCCTGAGACAAAAGCACATTTTATGCTCATTATTCTTATGAAAATATTTCAAAAAAACTTCCTTCTTGTGCAAAGCAGTACCAACCTCTCCTCCTCTGCCCAAACCTCTTAGTCTGTTGTGGAACAGGTAATTGATTGTTATGGCCAGCCATAAATAGAGAAAAGTTATCTAGATTATTTGCTAAGAAATGTTCTTAAATCACAGGCATATGAAACCAGTTAGACAGTACAAGGTAGAGATTTAGTAACTTTTTGCCTAGTGTTCTCAATTGTTTGAGAAGATCTTAGCAAAGTGTTTGAAGATGCAGTCCGGTAGCAATTATAGGTCCAAGTCTGTTCTGAATGACACTGATACAGAAAGCCCAGAGCAATCTCAGTGACTTTTCATTCCGTAGTGATAGCAGTAGACAGTATGCTTTAGGAATAGTAATAAGGTGTGATTTCTAGTGAGGAATTACAGAAGAAATTGAAAGCAGAAAGATGATTTTACATTGGGGACAAAAGCAATAACTGAAGGGAAAGTAAAATAAAATGAGACTCTCAAGTGGAGTCAGTTGACATCCATTAATGAAGGCTGTGAATTTTGTGTGGGTTTGGCTGAGAAAGTTCAGTTAAGGAAAGACAAATGTATTTTTCTGATTTCTTTGGTTTTGTTTTTAATTTTTTAATCACATATTATTTTCTCTGCTAGGACTTCACAGAAAGGGTCATTGGGCACTGGAACAGGCTGCCCAAGGAGGTGGCTGAGTCACCATCCCTAGAGGTACTTAAGAGATGGGTGGATGAGGTGCTGAGTGGCATAGTTTAGTGTTTGATAGGAATGGTTGGACTCGATGATCCTGGGGGTATTTTCCAACTTAGTGATTCTGTGACTGCAGGCCTGACCTCCTTAGATTTTGAAGAAGCCCTCTCATAGCAGTTTATTCAATGTAAGCCCAAATCTTGAGTGTGTTAGATCAATGACAGCATCTTCAGAACAGGTCACGAAATATCATAGAATCATAGAATAACCAGGTTGGAAGAGACCCACTGGATCATCGAGTCCAACCATTCCTATGAAACACTAAACCATGCCCCTCAGCACCTCATCCACCCATGCCTTAAACACCTCCATGGAAGGTGACTCAACCACCTCCCTGGGCAGCCTGTTCCAGTGCCCAATGACCCTTTATGTGACCCTTTCAGTATTGGAAGGCTGTTCAGAGAAATCTGCAATATTTTTTGGTGTCTAATAGAAATAACCAGTCTTTCAAATATCTCCACTAGAAATCTTATGGAGGACAAATTTGACTCCAGTTTATTACAAAAGGAATTTTGAGACACAAACTGTCCTATAATGTAAGAACTTCAATTTTTCACTCCTAGTAGTACCCCTTCTTTCCATGTGCATTTGGAAAAGGAAATGTTTAAGGTAAATATAGAACCTGGCTACTGGCTGATATTTATGAACAGCATGTACTTCTGTCTTTGATCAATAGTCTTGATATCTTGGATGTCACTGAGGTAATCTCACTGTGGAAGAGTCTGCTGAAATATTTATAACAAGAATAGACAGTAAAGGGAAGAATATAGGAGGAGATATAATCCTTCTTCTGCTATTAATATATTCTTTGAGTCCTGAAGAAGGACATTATGGGAACATTCTGTTTGCTGAGTATCAGTCTGCAGTACAGTTTCTTGAATATTTCAGTCACTCAATTCTCAACTGAGTACCTTCATTCTCAATGCATAGTTTAAATCTCTCATTGGAAAAGACAGATGTGGGGCAGCAAATTAAGGGAAGCAATCCAGAGTAAACTGTGACTTAAGGGCAATCCAGCTGAGCTCCAGTGTGTGAACTCAGTTCTGCTTTCAGTCTCCAAGCTTCATTTCAAAAGTCCAGCCTCCTCTTGGCTCCTTTATTCCCTCTCTCTTTTTAATACCTCATTCCCCTTTCCTCAGCAGAGGACCTGTTCTTCTCTCCATGACCTTTTCCCACATCATCAGTAATGAAAATGAGACTGGGAGTAATAAAAATATAGACACCATTATCTACATACTATAACCCAAATAATTTAGTCCAACAATTGAAATTGTAGTTCTAGCAGCACAATTTAATGGTGGATTTGATTTGATTAATTATTGTTCTACACACACACACACATTACACTTGATCTTAGCCAAAAGGCCGAGAAGCGATAGGAAGAGGAAGGTCTATGACCTCTGGAGGAAGGGGCAGGCATCCTGGGTGGACTATAGGGAGGAAGTGAGAACGTGCAGGGAAAAAGTCAGGAGGGCTAAGGCCCAACTAGAAATGCGATTGGCCAAGACTGTGAAAGACAACAAAAAGTCTTTCTACAAATACATCAACAGCAAAAGGAGGGCTAGGGAGAATCTCCAGTCCCTAGTAGATGCAGACGGAGCGGGAGTAACAGGGGACAAAGACAAGGATGAAGTACTCAATGCCTAATTTGCCTCAGTCTTTAAAAATAAGGAAAATTGTTCCCACTGTGCACAACCCCAGGGGTTGGAAGAGAAGTATGAGATTCCCAGGGTCCAAGAGGAGGTGGTTAAAGACTTACTTGCCCAGCTAGATGCCCACAAGTCTATGGGGCCGGATGGAGTCCACCCAAGAGTTTTGAGGGAACTGGTGGATGTCCTGGCCCCTTTCCATCATCTTCCAACAGCCCTGGATGACTGGGGAGGTTCCGCTGGACTGGAGGCTGGCTGATGTCGTGCTCATCTATAAGAAGGGGCGCAGGGAGGATCTGGGGAACTACAGACCTGTCAGTCTGACCTCGGTACCGGGGAAAGTCATGGAGCGGGTGATCTTGAGTGCTATCAAGAAGCACTTGCAAGAGAACTAGGTGCTCAGGCCCAGTCAACACGGGTTCATGAAAGGCAAGTCTTGCCAGAGTAATCTGATCACCTTCTATGACCAAGTGACTAAACTCTTGGATGAGGGAAAGGCTGTGGATGTATCTTCCTGGACTTCAGTAAAGCCTTTGATACAGTTTCTCACAGCATTCTGCTTCGGAAACTGTCAGCCTCTGGCCTGGACAGGCGCACACTCTCCTGGGTGGAAAACTGGTTGAGTGACTGGGCCCAGAGGGTGGTGGTAAATGGAGTTAAATCCAGCTGGAGGCCAGTGACAAGTGGGGTTCCCCAGGGCTCAGTGCTGGGTCCAGTCCTGTTTAATGTCTTTATCAACGACCTGGATGAAGGCATTGAGTGCTCCCTTAGCAAGTTTGCAGATGACACTAAGCTGGGTGGAAGTGTGGATCTGCTGGAGGGTCGGGAGGCTCTGCAAAGGGATCTGAACAGGCTGGACTGCTGGGCTGAGACCAATGGCATGAGGTTTAACACGGCCAAATGCCGGGTCTTGCACGTGGGGCACAACAACCCTAAGCAGAGCTACAGAGTAGGAGAAGCCTGGCTGGAAAGCTGCCTGGAGGAGAAGGACCTGGGGGTGTTGGTTGACAGCCGACTGAACATGAGCCAGCAGTGGCCCAGGTGGCCAAGAAGGCCAATGGCATCTTGGCTTGTATCAGGAACGGCGTGACCAGCAGGTCCAGAGAGGTTATTCTCCCTCTGTACTCGGCACTGGTGAGACTGCACCTCGAGTACTGTGTTCAGTTCTGGGCCCCTCACCACAAGAGGGATGTTGTGGCTCTGAAGCGAGTCCAGAGAAGAGCAACGAAGCTGGTGAGGGGGCTGGAGAACAAATCTTATGAGGATATGAGGAGCGACTGAGAGACCTGGGGTTGTTTAGCCTGGAGAAGAGGAGGCTGAGGGGAGACCTTATTACTCTCTACAACTACCTGAAAGGAGGTTGTGGAGAGGAGGGAGCTGGCCTCTTCTCCCAAGTGACAGGGGACAGGATGAGAGGGAGTGGCTTCAAGCTCCGCCAGGGGAGATTTAGGCTTGAGATTAGGAAAAAATTCTTCACAGAGAGGGTGGTTAGGCATTAGAACAGTCTGCCCAGGGAAGTGGTTGACTCGCCTCCCCTGGAGGTGTTTAAGGTGAGGGTGGATGAGGTGCTGAGGGGCATGGTTTAGAGATTGGTAGGAATGGTTGGACTCGACGATCTGGTGGGTCTCTTCCAACCTAGTGATTCTATGATTCTAAATATCAGGGTTTTGTTTTATTCATTTCAGTCAAGACTGTATAATTGTTCACTTCCATTAGAAGAACAGGTAACTGTCTGAGAGGTAAACACTTTTGTCTCTTGTCCATTAAAAAAGCTCTTTTGAGAAGCCTGTGATTCTTTTAAGAATTCTGTGATTCTGTGATTCTGTTCTTTACGAGTGGAGAGTATACAGCACTATGCTTGATAAATCATGTATTAGGCCTAGGCATTTTGAAATCTTGGTTCCTGCTGAGAAAGAATATTGGAAGTTGAAAGGAAGTTGGAAAAGAAGTTTTGGGAAATATGAGCATTTTGTAGTATAATACAGCAAAATCATAATGATTGCTGTAGTGTTCAAGAAGTGGTTGAAATGATCTAAAAAAAAGGTGAGTATTTTGAGATAGGACAAATAAGATAGTGTAGAAAAATTCCAAAGGACACTAAGTCACAGTGGTTCTGACACTGACTTTAAAGTAAGTCTGTTAATATATCTTAGATAGGTAGATTGATGTACCAAGCAGCTCTGTGACAGCAGTTTACTGTAAGCTGTTAGTGAGCTGATCAATCTGAGTTACGAAATTATCACTTTTCAGGGTGCATATTACTTAAGACAGTAGGTACAAAAGCCTCCAGATGTAAGCTACCTATGTTAGAATTAATTTTATGTCATTTTTCTGCAGTGCCGTGCATTTTTTTCTTGCAGTTTTTGATGGTATTTTATATTTTGAAATAAAGACTTTTAAGGCAAAGGTTTACATCCCATAATCTACCAGCAAAATGTTGTCAGTGGGACTCTCTGGATTACTACTAGACTGGGACATGAGAATACTTTGAATTGAGGCTAATGAAGAAAGTAGTTCTTCATACTCTTCATTATTAAAGAAGGATCATAAGATGCATCTACATTTCTAAGTAACTGGAAATAATATATCTGACATGGGACACAACTGTTCTTTTTGCAAGAAGTACAATATTTAACTTATAGCTGATATGATACTACAATGTTGTTTCTTTATAAATGCTGAACCGTCTCTTTACAAGTGACATGTTATAGGATTTGAATGTTGTACCTGTGAGGAAAGGAGGGCTTGCTGGCAGGGCTGTTCATTTCTATCTTTCAGCAGTGCTTTATTCATGCCTTATAATGCAGCTGCTTGTTGGGATTTTCTTATGAAGCCTCCTACACTGGTGAGATTTTATTTGATCTCTGTTTACAGGAACATCATTAGTTTGCATTTATAACAGTGATGCTTCTTATATTTTGTAGAAAGTAATGGGATTTCTATAAGAATAATCTGTGAATGATGTATAAGAGATGTAGTAATTTGGCATCTATTGTGATCTATATGCAAAATTTGTTCTACTAATTAAGTCATGATACCTGTATGCCTATCTCATTAGCAGTGTTGTCTTTTGAATTCTAATATCAAGGCAGAACAAGCACTCCAGCCTTCTACCAGGAGAGTTAGGGAGAAATTGACGACAGAACATTTTCCTTCTAAGCAGAGGGACTATTTCACATCAATTGACACTCTTCCTGTGAATATGCTGTTCAGGTGATATATTTTAACACAAAATGTAATTTTTTTATAGTAGAAGATGAAAGCTATTTATTACTTACCTCAGATGCATAGATTAGAGCCCCAGGTAGAATTACTTCTATATTATTCTTTCTTTTTTTTTTTTTAATTAAAAGCAATAAATGTAGAGAGACAATGTTCAGAATGGATCAACAATTCTTGTGTTTTAAAATTAAAGTTGTGTGAAAGAAATGAAGCGTCAGTTGTTGTGTTCTGGACAACATTGTGTTCCTGAATCTTCAGAATTTAAAAAATGAGAAGGAAGAGACAAAGAAAAAAAAATTCAGCCCCTAAAAAGTTTAACAAAAATAGAAGTTTTAAAATCTGTTGTATCCAAGTTCTAAAAACTTCTAGAAGACTAATAAACATGACTCTACTGATCTTCACTGTATTCTTGGATCTGTCAGTGAGTAGAGCCAAACTGGATTAAAAAGAAATTAACCACAAACAGTAGACACTAGGTTAGAGCTGCAAACCTGCTGAGAAGACTACAAAACAATGAAGGAGGCTTTGGCATGTAGGATTACAGTGACAACTAGGAATACCATTACAAGGATAGCACACTGGGGAAGTAGGAGCCAAAACTGATCTTTGTTTCCTGTATCTTTATTTTGCTTGGATTTAATGATTTTAGGTTACAGAATCACAGAATTGTTCAGGTTGGAAATGACCTTTAAGATCATCAAGTCCAACTGTAAACCTAACATTGCTGAGTGCACCACTAAACTACGTCCCTAAGCACCACATCTGCACATCTTTCAAATACCTCCAGGGATGGTGACCCAGTGCAGAGCGTTCAGTCTCTGCTTTTGCATGTAACCTATACTGTCTGTAAGCCCCTACATGTGGATATGATTGTGAAGATGACAAAGTCCTTCAAATCAGTTGGAAAAATAAATTTTCTCTTTCTTTCTGGACTAAATATACTGTGCAGAACAAAGATGATCACGAGGCTTCATGACAGACATGGCAGAAGAGAAAGCAGCTCAAAATGGTTATTTGATTTACTATTATAATAATAGCTTCCTAAGACAACTTGTAATGGGCTAGAGCATAACTTCCTAATGAGCTAACTATGCCTTGCTGCGCATAATTAGATGATCCTCCAGTTTAATTGACTTGCTAAGTAACTCTTTCAAACCTTGAAGACAAGTGCAAAAGAATTTTTTACACTTAACACCTTGCATTTCCACCTACCTGGGCAAAGGACAGGCAAACACTGTTATGAAAGCTATGATTTGAGAGGTATTTTCTTTCACTAGGTGCAGGCAAAAGCAATATGAATAAAGTAATATTCAGTATGAAATGGAAAAGGCAAGCCACTGTGAATATAAAATTGATTAAAGAATTTCTGCAATGAAGGAGAACTTAATAGTTATGATGTAATAAAAAGTTTAACAATTAGTTAATTTGTGATGCTTTATTGCTGCAAAGTTGAATTTCTCAATTTTCTTCCTCGTATTTATACTAGATTATATCCACTGATAATTTAGCTCATATTTTAGAATTAGGTTACAAACCACCTATTATAAAATATTCAATGTATTGTTTTTCTAATTGCAAAGATAAAATTACAGTTGCTCTTTTTCTTGCCCTAGAAATTTAGACAAAAAAAAAAAAAACAAACGCAAAGTTTTCAACAGTTGGAGTGTGCGCACCTAAACAATTCCTCATTTATAAGTGCTGTTGCTTCTTAAAAGAGCTTTTTTAATGGACAAGAGACAAAAGTGTTTACCTCTCAGGCAGTTACCTGTTCTTCTAACGGAAGTGAACAATTATACAGTCTTGACTGAAATGAATAAAACAAAACCCTGATATTTAGAATCATAGAATCACCAGGTTGGAAGAGACCCACCAGATCGTCGAGTCCAACCATTCCTACCAATCTCTAAACCATGCCCCTCAGCACCTCATCCACCCTCACCTTAAACACCTCCAGGGGAGGTGAGTCAACCACTTCCCTGGGCAGACTGTTCTAATGCCTAACCACCCTCTCTGTGAAGAATTTTTTCCTAATCTCAAGCCTAAATCTCCCCTGGCGGAGCTTGAAGCCACTCCCTCTCATCCTGTCCCCTGTCACTTGGGAGAAGAGGCCAGCTCCCTCCTCTCCACAACCTCCTTTCAGGTAGTTGTAGAGAGTAATAAGGTCTCCTCTCAGCCTCCTCTTCTCCAGGCTAAATAACCCCATCTCTCTCAGCTGTTCCTCATAAGGCCTGTTCTCCAGCCCCTTCACCAGCTTCGTTGCTCTTCTCTGGACTCGCTCCAGAGCCACAACATCCTTCTTGTGGTGAGGGGCCCAGAACTGAACACAGTACTCGAGGTGCAGTCTCACCAGTGCCAAGTACAGAGGGAGAATAACCTCCTTGGACCTGCTGGTCACGCCGTTTCTGATACAAGCCAGGATGCCATTGGCCTTCTTGGCCACCTGGGCACACTGCTGGCTCATGTTCAGTCGGCTGTCAACCAACACCCCCAGGTCTTTGTCCTCCTGGCAGCTTTCCAGCCAGACTTCTCCTACTCTGTAGCTCTGCTTAGGGTTGTTGTGCCCCAAGTGCAGGACCCGGCATTTGGCCGTGTTAAGCCTCATGCCGTTGGTCTCAGCCCAGCAGTCCAGCCTGTTCAGATCCCTTTGCAGAGCCTCCCGACCCTCCAGCAGATCCACACTACCACCCAGCTTAGTGTCGTCCGCAAACTTGCTAAGGGAGCACTCAATGCCTTCATCCAGGTCGTTGATAAAGACATTAAACAGGATTTAAGGCCAGATTCCATCTGGCTGCATCTATAATTGCATATAGATAGTGTCTGGGTCCATTCTCTGCCCCTGAATCGTCTTCTGAATATGTCTATATTATCTTGCACATAATCTTCGAACCAGAGTAGAGGTGTTGAACTGCCTGCTGGAAATAGTCCCATTGCTGTTGTCTGCATGCCCTTCCTCTCTGTTCTCTGCAGATATGATTTCCTTGTGAATTTAAAGCTGGGCAAGTTCATGAGTAGGGGACCTGCACCTGGAAGACCTGGGGTCTGAGCTAGCAGCTGGGTAAAGGACCAAGGGTGCAGGCATGGATACTGGATACATTTGAAGTTTGTGCTAATACTTAAGGAATCTCTGCAGGGAATCTTCACATCAGCTGAGTGAGGTTTCCTTAGGAATGGATCCACTGCTGAATTAAATGATGTGGGAGACTCAGTGACAAAGGCCATTGAAAAGGCTTAGTCAGTCAATACCTCCTTTGCCCTAATCTTTACAGAAGTCTGCCCTTGTGTTTTCTAGGTAAACAAGCAGCAAGTCTGGGCAGGTGACCTGTAATCCACAGTTGAAGACAACTGATTTAAACAAATTGGACAAAGACAAGTCCATTGGCTCAGACTGATGCACCAAAGGGTACTAAGAGGACCATCCAGTGTCTCTGTGAGGCTAATGTCATCAGCTTTGAAAGGTCATGATGAAGTAAAGAGACTCATAATGACTGCTAAAAGTCATTACACCCATCTTCAGTACAGGGAAGAAGAAAGTACTACCTGCCTTTTTCTGTTTCAAATAGTGCTTACTCTTTGCTTACTGTGACCACTCAATGTATGCAGATGTGCAAAGGAGTAAATGTTGCATGTGCCAGAACTCAGAGAAGACATGTACTGATAGTTTACTTCTGATACCCAGTTCAATTTCTTGCACCCACCAGCTGCAAATGCACTGTCTGAAAGTACATTTCTGAATGAAGAATCTGTTTTTGAAGCTGCAAAGCATGTAATGGTGAAGTAATCACAGCAAGGAGGTCAGATGGTTTCACATCAAGGAAATATATTTAAAGCTTCTAGTTACATCCATACTTCACACCACCAGGGCAACCTGCAAAGTAGTTGATTAAAGTCCCTGGTCCCCAGATATGTGAGGAACTTCAGTTCCATGTTGATTAATGCATATTGTTTAGGGGCTGAGAACCAGAGCAGTTTTTGCAACCTGGGCTCCACTGTGTAAAGGGGGAGATTGCTCTCTGCCAGAATCCAGCCAAAGCCATTCACTTAGTCAAAGACAATAGTGTGTCTTACACATAATTTTGTTTAACATCTGCCTTTCCTCTCGGGAATTTTTTAAAGCATGTGTTCCTGTATCTTAAAGGCCAGTCTGTATATGGAGTTTTGAAAACTTTTGGCTTTAGATGTGGTTGGGTTTGGAATAGTTTTCCTCACAACATGGCAAAGACACTGAAATTACATTAATTTAAGGGATATATTCCACAAAAATAAGAACATTTTTTTAAAAAAGCCACATTGCATTTTAAGACACGTATATCTAGGACTACTCTGCAAGGGAATCCAATTAATTTGTTCTCCGAGTTCAGCTAAAAGGCAGAATCACTCTTTAAATGACACCTTTGCCAAAAGAGAGTACTATAAAAGAACCTTTTAAACATAACTGACCTTCAAATAACTTACATGATCATACCTATAGGAATGAAAACAGTTATCTAGAACTAGTGAGTAATGAACAATTTCTTACTAAATCACCCTTAATGAAATCTGAGAATTAAATGCAGACTAATATTCTCCGTAGGCCTTAGTAGTACTACTGTAATTAGTTTAACTTTTTTTATCTTGATTGTCTTTATAGCAGGAGCGGAAAATTATTGGTGGCTGGGAGAGTCACAGGAAGAAATGTTATACTCTGTTCTTGCACTTTCTCAGCCATCAACATATGGCCACTGTTCAAGATATGATCCCACAATAGAGAGACACTTTATGTGTGGACATTTGGACATATGTTCAGATGTTTATCAGAACTGTGCAGGACACAGTCATTAATATAGAGACTGATATCATGAATACTATTTACTTTATTGAACTGCCAGGTTAAGAGTTTATGATCTGCATGCTTAGTTCTCCTGAATTATTATAGTATTATATTTAGCAAACTGAGCTTTTACATTATACCTTATCATAAGCATCATCAGCTTGAGCAATGATTCTGAATTATTCCTTGCTATATATTCTTATTCCTTCTCAGTAATTTTATGTTGTAACTGCTTGATGTCTTTATTCCACATCCATTCTCATGTTTTTATGATGATTATCATAAAATAAGACTCCATTTGTAAGATTAAATGCTTCTTAAAGTGGAATTCATAACAGGGTGTTGTAATATTATGGTGATGATGGAAAATACTGAAATATGTGTATGAATAATCTTTCCATGAATCTTTTCAGTAAAAAGAAAATACATAAAGCACCCTTTAATATGACTGGTATCCTTTTTGACAAGTAATGACAACAGTTTAAGTGTCTTCATGGAAATTATTGCTCAGAAACTTTACCCAGCAGAAGTCTCCTATTTACCCCTGCCCTGCACGCAAATGGGGATCTTTCCAAGGATGAAGACAAGCCAGTCAGTGCTGAGATGACACCCTATTGTAAATTGCCTCAAAACTATGAAAGAAGCTTGATAAAAAGTGGGTTGATGTGGCTGCATTTTCCTATTATGCAAAAGAAAGTTCCACCCCTGCCCCTGTGGATGAATAGCCATCCACAGCTCCTGTTGCAGTTGCACAAATGAGAAATTTGACCGCTTATACTGAAGTGAGCCCTGTTTATACTACGTCAGTGTAAGTCCCAAGGGGAGTGTAAAGTGTTTGATTAAAGAACGCATTATTTCTAATGTTTTCTGTCCTTTCAGAATTTTCTATACAAACACTGAAGATTATTTAACTAGCTGTTGATTTAAAGTGTGAGACCTTGGTGGGTTATGTTTCACAACTGGAAAACTTTACATCTGTTGCAGAAATTGTATCTATGCTTATCTAAAACATACATCCATTCCATGACAATTCATCCATTTGAGAATTTATTTCATAGGACAACAAGTTTCACTACATAATTAAATTGCTTATGCAGCATCTCAATATTTAAGGCTTTCACCGGGGAAAATTGATTTTCTGTGTTTAACTAATGAACATAACCAAATAGAATGATCAAACCTTCAGACCCATAATGACTTATCCTGATGGTTTTGCTCTTTCTTTTAATGTTTTTTGAAAAGCAAAAGCATAACAGAATTTGAACTTTTATTATTTTTATGCATTATTTATTGGTGTCAAATTAACAGCAGAGGAAGCTCAAAATAACTCTTTACCTGTATGAAGTATCTTCAGCATAGACAGCGTTGTCTATTATTAGTATTTCCCACTCCAGTGTGATTAAACTACTGGAGATTTTCACTCTAGCTGTTTAAAATAATTTAATTCCCTACTTGTCATAAATGGAATGCTTTCAGTCAAGAGTAAATGGTATTAGTTAGTGGCAGCAACTTAATTGGACATAGGCTAAAAAATCTGCATCTCATTTCATGGTCTCCAAACTATGTGATAGGTAATAACTTTTAATGTCTAACCTGCAGCTGCTCTTTGATTAAATGAGAAACAATTTGAAAGCAGCCTGCAGAGCTAGTTATCAATCTCATAACAATTTCTCCCATTTCTCTCCTTTTAAGGAGTTTCTCTTAGAAAGCAGAAGGAAAGAAAAATAAATAATCTTATTCCATCCCCTGGCAAGAGGTGCTATATCTTGGAAGCTTTATTCATCAGGGAAAACCTGATGGTGGTATAATTCTAACATCCATAAATTACATCTTTCATAAAAATATTCTTATAACATTGTTCATCAGAGTAATACTATTTATTTATTTGAAGTCTTAAGAACTTATGTTATGGATAACAAACACTGAATACTGAGCTCAGGGAAAGTGTTTTTCCCTTGATAATATATTTTGTGTGGAGTGCCTTCAGCATCTTTACACACTCTTCTACTTAGCTCTGGGCTTAAACTGGTCGAAGCATTGGTCTGGAAGCACAATTCCAAGGGGTTGCAATAAGTATTTGCATAAGGTATAAATCAGAAGGGCTTTGGGGGGAACAAGTGTGCTAAAGAGTTACAGAGGTGGCCTCCTAAACACATTTAAGAGATGGAGGTAAATGTCAAAAGAAAGGAACAACAGGACAAAAGTAGCAGGAAGGGCTGCATGGGGAGCTGGTGGCAACCCTGAAGGGACTGTGACCCATGCTCGAGCAGAGGAAAAAAGGGGAATAAAAGGGTGGAATAAAAACAGGAATGGTAGAAAAAAAAATAATTTTGCACTGACCAAAACCTTCAGCACCTCTTTTGCTTCACCAATGGGTCTGAGTGAAGCTTGCAGTGATGACAAGAGACTGATCAAATGTTTACGTTACTTGACCATAAATTATGTTAAATTCTCCGGTTGGCTCTGTTATGCCTGTGACAGTATTTCTAATTGCATGGAGATAGAAAAGCTTTGCTCTAGGATATTAAAAATTTGGCATGTGGCATCATTTATCAATTGCACTGGCAATTAATTTAATATGGAGTTGGGAGTTTCAAAAGTGCTTACTATCTTGCAGTTTCTTTCCCCTCCTTCCTCTATAAATCTGATTCCCTGGTACTGCACAGCAACAGAGCACCAGGATACGAACCAGAACAGTATAAAGCATGTAGGGACAAATTCTGCTCATATTTCATCTTACACAATTTCCTCTGTTATTGCTCAGAGGTATTTGTGTACATCTGACAACTGAAATATTAATAAAAATCGTAAATGATAAATCATGTATAAGAATTTATTTCTCAGTTGTACTGTTTCTAAATGCATTAAAATATCTCTGAAAAGGACGGTTATGGGAAATGAAAATCCATATTACAGCAACTGCTTAGCTACATGTTGACTGCATTCTTTAGATGGATATGTTTCATTTACAAAATCTTGTTTACAAATTTAACCAGTGATGGATAGTGACATAATCCTGCTTTAATATTTCCCCTATCACATTCTAAAATGAGAAGATATTTTGAACTCAAGGTTCACAGAAGAGAAACAATGACTATCACATCAGAATTTTTGTGATAAGATTAATTGGAGGGAAAAAAGGATATTTCTAGGACATTCTAAAATATTATTTGAAGTCTGAATTTAAAAAAAAAAAATCTGTAGTCTGAACTTAAAGAATAGGAAATCAAGCATACAGTTGCATTATATTACAAAAAATAAATTTCAAAATCATTTTACTCAGCAGTTACCCTCACAACTGCTTCCATTTTCTTCCCAGAATGTGGGAGTCTTCAGTTTTTCCTTTTTGAATTCCGCCTTCCAATACGTGTCTGACACCCTCCTCTCATTTCTGTTCTTTGGATGATTCTGGCTGGCAAACTATACAGATATTTTCCCAGATAGCTATTAGGCAGTGAGTTAATAGCACAGTTAATAAAAAGGTAGGAAATTTCTCTTTGGGATTTCCTTTTCTTAATCTCAGTAATGAAAACAGCTAAATTTCATTCTTTCATTATCCAGCTTGAAACAAATTTGGAAGATCTGTTCAGTCATGATTTAACCCAGAAGAATGTGTGTGTATAGATATATATACATATTAACTGAAGGAATGTTGTGATTAAGTTCCATAAAAACACAATATCTACAGTTATTTTTTATAGAAATTGAAGACCCGATCCCAAGATTATTAAAAAAATATTGAAAATCAAACTTTTATTAAAGTAGATCTCTAAGAAAATCTCTGTCTTTAAAATATCATTCTGTTCCTTCTTTGCAATGAAATGGAGACTGGTTTTCGTAGTAGACTCATGTAAAGCCATGTCAACAACACACTGTCCTGGTACGAGAATTATTCTGGTTTAAGTCACTCGATTAATTTAGCACTGCGAACCTCAAATCAAATGTGGCCTTACTATGGTCCTGTGTGTAGGACCTTTCCCTTGAATGGGTGCTGGCAGAGGGTGGCTTCCTAACTTTTAAAAAGAATTTCAGCCTTCTCAGTTGCGATGTGAGGTTTCTTCCCCCAAAATAAGCATTCAACCTGATCTGATGCTGCAAAGCTTTGGCTTCTGCTATACTACAGTTGTGAAGGAAATACTCATCCAAATAAAATTCTCACTAGTTCCCAGAAACAAATAAGCAAGTAACAAAAGCCCATTGTCTTGAACATGTTCCTGTTGCTGTCATGGGGAAAATCCTGGACTGAGTGATATGAAAAATGATGAGAGTTTGCTTAAGTAGTAGGACAAAATAGACCAGATTAAGTCATACAAAGTGTCATCCATAAGAAAGATATGACATGGTTTAGATATATGATTTTAATCTAAACTATGGCTCTTCGGACCTGGTAATGACTTTAATTTTCTGTAGACCTCACAACTCTTTTTGAGGTATAGTTATAGGAAGAATGTTTCTGAAATGACTGATACTTCTCTTCTTGGGAAATCTCTGAAGATAATGGTGGTCTGCAAGTGGAACAGTGCAGGTGTTAAAACCTCTCCATTTATATTCTCCTTCTCTTAGAATATGACAAAAAATATCAATTTTCTCTATAAGCAAATTTTTCTCTAGTGACTTTATACACAAAGCCTAAATAAAGATACAGGTTTGAGGCAGTTTATCCTAAGAAAGCACCCAAACAAAACTTACAGCATAATGTAACTCAGAGGATAATTTACACTATTGCTGAGAATATAATTGAAAAGTAGCCATTCTATCTGCAGTGCATAAAGAAAACTCTTGATTCTGCAGAAGTAGTTGATGCTGTATCAAATAAGAGGCTTAAAAAGATCTGAGGAACATAAATGAAATACTTCTGGCTGTGCAGGGAAATTAGTCAAGGACAACTACCTAGCAATAAAGCAAGGACAGTGTAGACATGATCAGTTCATTTCGGTTTTGGGGTGTGGGTTTTTTGCTGTACTACTCTTATGACTTTTAGGCTTCTGCTTTTGTGTTCTCTTTAGGCACAGTGATGAACAGGGTACATTATAATCTACGGCAGATATGATATATGGAACCTTTTAATGCATACTTATTGCATAGGCATCAGAGGTTTCAAGAGTCTGAATTTTATCCACCTAAGGTGTTGAAGTAAACTATCTTTTTTTATATCAAGTTGCGCAGTTCTAAGAAGAATGACACAATACTACAAGAATATGATATCATCTTTTTTTTAGGTGATGCAGTGTAATTTAAAGCATGTTGTATTTTTCAACATGAAGTGCAATATGGCATCTAAGTTCAAAGCAACAATAAAAATAAAATTTTCCAGAGGAAGGGAATAAACAAAAGAGCTTTGAGGCAGCAACCCAGAACAATGCAACAAAACCTATGCTAAGTACAAGGCTAGGGCTTAAGAGACCAGATAAACTAGCATGACAATATGGAATTTATAGACTATCATCTCTACAAAAACTGTAGCCTGGTATCGCATTGGGTTGTAGCCATTAGGTATGTAGTTTTAAAGTCTCTGAAATGCTTAATAAATAATTATACTAATCAGGACATGCAGAAGGAATCTGAAAGCATTCGCAGTTAATCATTAACTTAGATGCATAAAGGTGTTACCTGGTTACTAGCGAGAACTGTATTTTGACAAGCTAAGTCAGAGGTAAGCTTTTTGCTTTTTTGTATGCGTGTATGTATTTGGACAGATGAGGAATTTTGTTCTGCTGCTAAATGTGAATTCTTCTTTAACCTGCACAAGCAAATTTGCCTATCTGCAGCAGAGTGTAGTCCTACAAGCAATTTTCATCCTGAGTAGTTCCATGGTTAATATTTATTAACATCAGTCTATAAATATTGTCCATAAGATCTAGGGACTGTAAAAATTCATCATGGGACTTGTGCTGTTTCTTTTAGATACACCAAATCTCACTTAGCAGAACAGTGCCTAAAAAGGCATTTATTCTTGTTCTTTTTCTTACACAACTGAGAACTGATAGCAGAGCAGTATCTTAACCCTTAAAACACAACTGCAGGTATTCACAGAGACTGATTTTTCTAGTAACATTAATAATGCAAATGGCTTGCATGAAGTTGCTCAAAGGGTAAATTTACACTATCTCAGGCTCTGCATCTTCAGCCTCCCGTTATGAAACTACGCTGTGCTTTTGTGATGTAGTATACACTGTTGGGAATGTAACATGCTGAATAGGTATCATGTTACTTTGGTGAATTCAAGAGAACTCTGGATTTCTTTCAGGGGAGGTGAGAGAGTAGTAATGTGAATTACTACAACATCATAGGAAAAGTAATTTTTATAGAAAACTTTTTTTAATGACATAGTAAGCACAAATTCAAAGAGGTAAGTGACTACTTTACAGGTAGTGTGCAGAGCAGGGCAAGCTGGCTGAAAACTGGCTCTTCTTCCCTCGAAATACTGCAGAGATTTCAAATATCTTTGCATGTCACCCTCTGAACAAACCAAGAATAGTAAATGTGAGCCATCGTGGGACTGTAACATTAGCAGTTCTGGAGATGCAGTTTCTCATGCACTCTCGCTAAATTTGCTGGAGTCAAAGCTAAGATGCAGTCATGGCTACTGCTTAAAAGGACCTCAGCAGGCTAGAGTAATCGGCTGACGGAACTTCATGACACTCAGCAAATGCAAGTCTGGTGCCTCATGCATCTGTGTGTTGGTATAATTGGAGATTGTGCAGCTAGGAAACAGCTTAGCTGAATAGTACCTTGGTATCTTAGTGTATAGTTGGTTAAAGACAAGCCGCCTGACAGTGATGGAGGTTACAGCACCCTGGGGCACAATCAGTAGATCAAGGGGACTAAATCTTCCCCTTTTTTTGGTGCTTACTAGACCACATGTGGAATGATGCTTCCAGGTTTGGACTCCCCAGTTCAAGAAGCGTGTTAATGAAGTTGAGTAAGTGTAGAGAATGATCAGGGGACTAGATGACATTAAGTGTAAAGAGATGCTGAGGGAAAAAGGCTGTTTTAACCTAGAGAAAAGGCTTGGGGAGAACCCAATAGCAGTCAGGCAGTGGAGATGGCTGTTCAGAGAGATTGTGTAGTCTCCATCCTTGGAGCTTTTCAAGATTCAACTTAAAAAAACGTGCCCGAGTAACCTGGTTTTAATTTAGTGTTGCTCCTACTTTAAGGAGAACTAGAGAATTCCTGAGGTCCCACCTTGAATTCAGAATTGTTAAGCAGTTCTATTACCCTACTTTTCTAGAACTCTTTCTTTCAGAGCAAACTAAAATCACACTGTGTCATTCTCACATGAATATCCACAAAGAAGTCCAAATCTGTTTAAACAGACTTCTTAACTCAATCTACTGGTAACAAGGGAGACAGTTTGATCTCCAGATAGTTTGTTCTAAACTCACCTTGTGCTGGACATAGAATGTAAGCTTTAATTATCTGAGCTTGTAGACCAGGTGCATGAATTATTAAGATTAGGAAGCTTAACTCTGAGCAGGAGCAGCATATAAACAGCAGTTCTATTATCCATTTCTTTAGTATTGATGGCATGACTGTATGTTTGAAAAAAAAAGTAGTTTGATTATGCTATTGTGCAAATCTCTTTCATGCTGGAGGAGACAACATTGTCAAGAACCTATAAGGATATTTAGAAGATGCTGATGGGTGACTGCACAGCAAATTGTGGGAAGGTAGAGGTTCTGCTGTGGTTGCCAGGGACAGGCAGACCTGGTGGCTGATTTCAGGATGTAAAAAAAAAAAAAAAAATTCATCTGTAAAACTGCATGGAAGTAACAGTGGTATAGTCCTCACTTTGCCCTCTTCTAGTCTTGATAGATGTATCTTACTAATTTTCTTTTATAACACATTAGTTCATAGTTTACGGCACATAAATTTCAGCAGCTGTGCAGTTGTGGGTTTTTTTTGTTAGTGTAGTACAGCCATTATTTGTAATTTATGACAGAATTGAGAAGGCTTTGTTTAATATGGAACTAAATGGAAGATGTTTGAAGTATTAATCTATCGAAATAATATATAACACTGATCTTAGCAGTCTTGAAAAATGGAATGCAAGAAATTATATATAATATTTGAAGCATGAATAGATGATAATAAAGTACCTTAACATCTCAAACAAAATCATTAATGTATCAAGATGCATGCATATTCTATATGCATTCAGGTGTATACATCCTGACTTTATGATAAATGATTACAATACTATTGTAAATGTTGGTTATGAATATGCTAAAAAAATCTTAAAAGGAGTAATTGTTCATCCTTAATGAACAGTCAGGGTTTAAGAAATGACTTCTAATGGGTTCTGTTTTGCAAAAATGCCATATGTCACCATCATGATTAAATTAATCTGACTAAGCTAGACTAAGCCAGCAATACCAAGAAAATAATGTATCAAGTTTCCCAGCCAAGACACTCATAACCTTGGCAAGACCATTAAAATCCAATAAATAAACACTAATGGAAACCTCAAAAAATATACCATTAATAAACAAGACAGAAGATCATCTTGGACAAAGAAGCGCATATTATAAAAAGAGGTTGTTTATATGGGCACAGCCATCTATTATCTGCATTTTATGGACACAAAGCCATGCCATGGCTGGGATCACACGATTCCTTCAAGAAATAACAAAGGCAAGAACTTAACTTGTTTTACTCCTTTAAAAATATCAAGATCACCATCCAGCCCCGCAACTAGTCACAAATAGCCAAGCCTAGATTCCTGTGCTCCATTTGCTCCCATGATAACACCACCTAAGGAGTGGTTCCTTTCCACCCACTCCAAAATTAAGTGGGACATGTAGCCTTAACCAAAACTAAGGAATACTGAGATCTAGAGCCAAACTGTAATGATGGTCTCCAGCACTAGAAAAATGTGCAAACTGCTTTGATTTCATTTTCTATGCTGGTTCTTTCATGTCTATCAGACATATTAAAAAGAAAGCTTCTGAAAGGGTCGTCATTTCAAAGTGAGATAGTCTGGGGATCAGCAGAAGAGAACACAGATACTGTATATATGTATGATACAGCTCTGTATCTCTAATCAGAGAGTAACAGCAGAAAGGAGATTTTTACTTCTATTTATGTTTGCTTAAAGTTAGCAGATATTGATGTTTCTGCTACAGAGAAATCCTGGAGACTGTATATGCATCCCACACAACTGTAAATCATGAACTGGAGCCCAGCAGGGGTTGCTGATCTAATCATCCTTGACATGAGCAGTTAGAGTAGACAATACAAGAGTCATAAAATTATGGCAGTGGTAGAAAAAAAATTAAACCGAGTGTAGATAAACCATTGGGTTTCAACAACTTAAACGTAGATATGGATTTTGAAAGACCATTGTTTCATTATTTATGTATTATTAGTATCTTGGCTAAAATTAAAGTGAGTAATCCAATTGCTTTAGTAGCATAATCAAGATAGCTAGTATTTTGGCTGCATATTTTCCATGTCCTTATTCATCTTTTCTGTTAAAGTATTATCTTTGCATCATGTGTGTTTAATGTTTAAGTGTCAGCTGTCTTTTTTTCAGACAGAGTCATTGTTGTGTAATTATTACTGTGTGACTATGACACTATTGAGAGATGCTCAAAAGGTTTGCTCAGAAGACTATATCCAAAGTCACAAAATTCTTTCAATTTGTCCTTCAATATATTTATGCCACACAAAGCTGCTCCTTGTTGTTAGGAATGTATACAGTGCCAGTTTTAGTAAATAAGAATAAAAACCAGAAGCAGGCTATATTCTGGTATTGTTTGGAGTAGGGTCTAGAGACCATTTGTCATCTCAAGGACAACTGGTATAGCAGTTTTCACGTTTGCACGGTTTAACTCTCTCATTCTGCTGAACAATGCCAAAATTGCATTTTTGGGGATTAATCCTTTGCCACACTATCCTGAGCATACCTAGCCATTGTCTGGAAAAGCATATGATGACACAGGCCAAATCTGTGCAAGTACTGTCTGCAGCTGAGGGCCAAATCTGGAATCCATATATCAGCCCAGGTTTATTTTCCATTGCAAGTGTAAGTAGTCTTGGGTCTTTACCTGTAATTTTATGGACAAAACTTAGCTTTTGGGTTTTACTCCTTTTCTTCTGAGGATTTAAAATATTCATCAGTATCATCATTGCAAACACTTTGATTTTTATTTCTGTTAATGAAATTCAAATTGCTAAACTTCATATTTGTAGTTATTCTTCCTCTCACAAATATATTACTCTTCTTTCCTCAGACTATCTATCCTGGTGATTCTTTCTTCCATCTAGATTTCTCCGTAATATTCTAAGACCACTTTGATTTTATTTTCTGCTTCTTCTCAACACAGAACTTGAGAACAAATGAAAGAAATTCAGAAACATAGATACCCCAGATGTGGCCAAAAGTGAGCAGGTTGACATAAACAGATGTGTTCAGTATGAATATCAGTTTCAAGGTCCTCTTGTTATTTCAATATTAATGTACTCATTACAGAGTAAGTGTACTTTGACCTTTTCCTAATCCCTTCAGCTTTTATATTACATCTTTGTAGAGTTCTCTGTGAGCTCTAATAACTTATATTTCATACATTGCTATAACCAATCCCTAGGACTAGAGAGGAGAATCTCTTGGAAAATATTTTGACCCATTAGGAAAACAGCAGATGGCACTACAGTCGCTTTTCCAAAAGGACCAGATCACTAGAACATGACGTATAGAAAGCGATAATCTCATTTCATTGCTGTTATTTTACTGATGCTAAGCAATCATCAAAGCTTTATCTATCAAATGCACTAAAACTCAGCCCTGGTTGAGTCTTAGTAATGTTGAACCATGTCCTGAGGCAAACAAAACTGTGAAAAAAAAATGCGTACAGATATGAATTACTGAAGGCCATTTCACATCAGTTAAACTTGTGTGTATTTAGGGAGAATATTGGTTCTTTTAAACAAGAAAAATTTATAAGTTTAAACAAAATGACACGGAGATGGTCTGTTAGTCAGTGGAGCCAGTTAAGTTTGATATTTTCTCTGTTGTTGGAAACATGTCAAAAGAATGACTGTTTAACCCATATTTCTCCGTACAATGATAAATAAAGTACTGATTATGTCCTTATCCAATGCTAAACTTTACCAGGTAAAATACACAACAATCATTTTTTTTCTTCCTTTATATATGAACAACCTACAATCACAAACTTCATTCCTGTTTCTCTGAGTGCACAGAGGAAAGCATTTGTCTTTTTCAAAGTAGACACCTAGTGGTAAACATCACATGAATCAAGACAGAATCCTGCCCGAAGCAGACACTGCCCCTCAAAGTCATTTCTGCCTATGGAGAAAATTTGGTCTTGATATTCTTAAAAGTCTTTTTCAGACTAAATGATCCTAGCATGAAAAAGGGAGTACAACATAAGTTTTCTCCAAATTCCTGAATTTTCTCCTGTCTGAATCAAACTACCTCCAGTCATTTTGAAACCACCTCATAAATATTAAGACTTTGTTTTTACAGCAATTTAGAATTTATTGAGGTAAGATTGCAAAATTCCTATTAATACTGCATTATTATTTGATTAGCAAAATCACAGAATCACAGAATCACCAGGTTGGAAGAGACCTACCAGATCGTCGAGTCCAACCATTCCCATCAATCCCTAAATCATGCCCCTAAGTACCTCATCCACCCTCACCTTAAACATCTCCAGGGACGGTGACTCAACTACCTCCCTTGGCAGACTGTTCCAATGCCTAACCACCCTCTCCGTGAAGAATTTTTTCCTAATCTCAAGCCTAAATCTCCCCTGGTGGAGCTTGAGGCCATTCCCTCTCATCCTGTCCCCTGTCACTAGGGAGAAGAGCCCAGCTCCCTCCTCTCCACAACCTCCCTTCAGGTAGTTGTAGAGAGTAATAAGGTGTCCCCTCAGCCTCCTCTTCTCCAGGCTAAACAACCCCAGCTCTCCCAGTCGCTCCTCATAAGATTTGTTCTCCAGTCCCTTCACCAGCTTCATTGCTCTTCTCGAAGCTGGTGAAGGGACAGGAGAACACACACATTTAATAATGTATGTGTTATAATCAAATTAATCCATGACTTAATCAAATTCAACAGTAATGAGATTCACTCTTGTTTCCTAGATGGTACGATAGATTCATACATAGATACAGAAAATATAGAGATAAGCATGCATACAAAGATTTATCAATATTTATTAATGGGAAGTGTCCCTGCTCATGGCAGGGGGGTTGGAATGGGATGATGTTTAAGGTCCCTTTCAACCCAAACTATTCTATGATTCTATGATTTAATCATACAAACATATGAGTAATCACAATTATAAGGATTGATGCACTAATTTAAGTATACAAATACATAGAAGAAGGGCTAGATAGAGAGATTAGCTTGGAAATTCCCATCTTGAGACTGATGAGAATACTCATGCAAAATGCAGCAACATTGCAAGACAAGCAATAGTGATATCTCAAGGCATCTGAAAGATTTCTTGAAATGGGTGAGAGCAGTCATGTTCAATACATCAGCATTTTGAGGGTGACGACCAGCTCTAAAGGAGGAGCAACTTCACATAGGCTTTTGCATTCGCTCTGCTAGCGAACGAGATTACATACTACATCTGAAAGGCATCCCATCCCAGGGGCAGATGACTAGACCTAACCTGTTTAGCGGTTGGGGGAGGCTAATGGTCAGTCTCTTTCTTTGGAGATGGAGAGGCCTTTTCCCAAGCACACAGAACTCAAAGAAAACTGAGGAGATATTTAAGTGCTCTGGAGCACAGAATCATGACTATGAGTATTCTCTCCCCAATGTGCCAGGTTAAGATGACCAGTTACCAGTCTTCAGGTGATAAGGGAGTTCTTTTCCCAAGCACAGCAGTTTCAGATAGGCTAAGGAGGTGCCCTGGTATCCTGAATGACTACCTCTAAGCAATTGGAGCTCTCCCTAACAAGCTTGTGTTATCACAAGGCTGATTCCCACTGCATCAGTGAGTACCTTAGAAAGGAGTGGGAAGGTATTGTTCCAAGTGAGTCAGAAGTTGTGCTAAGCAACCTAATGTGGTCTGTGTGGTCTAGCAGGGAGGGAGGAAGGAATACCATGATGACCTCCTGTCTGAACTGCAGTGCTTAGCACTTCTTTCACCATCCAGAAGGGGTCATTGGGCACTGGAACAGGCTGCCCAGGGAGGTAGTTGAGTCACCTTCCCTGGAGGTGTTTAAGGCACAGGTGGATGAGGTGTTGAGGGGTATGGTTTAGTGTTTGATAGGAATGATTAGACTCGATGATCTGATGGGTCTCTTCCAACCTGGTTATTATGTGATTCTGTAATCCTCTTTTGTGTCTTCTAGTTGGTTCTTGCTTTAAAGTTACATAAAAACCAAGTACGTTATTCCAAGACAAAATTAAAAAATAAGGACTTTATTCTGAATCTACATGCAAAACCCTTCTCATATCATAGCAGTCATGCAAGTTCCTTTCATCTGGCAAAAGCCCCTCTGTACCATCACACCTATTCAAAACGTTCAGAGATGGCATTTTTCTGCTTTGAGCTCACAGCTTTTATATTATTGTTTTCATGAAGAAGATTGTTACAAATAATCACCGCAGCAATAAAGATTGGAGCCATAATTTATTGAAAGAAACATGGTGAAAAATAAAGAGGATGAGACATAGTAGCGGCAAGTGGGAGGTATGTGGTAACAAAGAAAAATGTCCATCTCTTTATTGGTATCCTAAGTTAGGATTAATGGTTTGTCTTTGTTACTTGCAAGCTCAGGCTCCTCTTTCTAGATTTGAGCATGTAAAAGACACATGTAATGTAATTCAGCTGAGCAACAATGGTGCTCAATCAGCTAATCAACACAAAAAGGACCAGCTGATGCTTTTTCATGACTTTACATATAAAAAGGTACCTATAACTTTGTTAACTGTATGTAACATTCTCACTTGATAATGTGAGCTGTGTTTCATTTATATGAGTGATAGTACACAGCATACACTTTGCACAGCAATTCAGCATGCTGCAGCTGGGGTGCCACCCATTCTGACTGACACACTCATCTCAGCCTGGTGTCTCTCAGGAAAACACGCAGCAGGTGTAGCTTGACTTGAAACTCCAGAATGTTTCAGGATCAAGATGCTGTGGAACCATTCTTACTGTCTCCAGTAACTTAACAAAAAAAAAAATCAACCTTTGCAGTAGACTAAAATACTGCAACTATAACCGATAACTCTGCCTTTTTTCTGTTTTTTTTCACCACTTGTGAAACTCCTGTGAATTTCATTCTCGTCAGACTGCAATTGCCTTTTCTGGGGAAACGGGAACTAACTTACAAAGAGAATCACAACAGGGTTGTGGAGAGCATTTTTACAAGTACGAGTTTAGTTTTAACCAATTAAGTCAGTTTTCCAAACGCAGCAGTTAGAACATATTGACAGAACCAAGCTTGTTTTCCAGTCTCATCCCAGCCTCTGTTAGAAGCATAGTGATATAATCTGAAAACCAGCCACACTTCCCCAGCTGTGAGTGCTACTTGGATATGACAGCTTTCTGCTTATGCAAAGCTGATAAAAATTGTTTCCTCACTGTTCTTGCGAACTTTTGAATGGACTTATGCTGACCTCCCAGTCTGTTCTTATCAAGCTGAGAACCACATGATTTTGGATGCAAACAATGGTGAAAGCAACAGATTTGCAACATATACCAATTTAGCATTCAGTAGCAGATAATCTAGTCCCAACTTTGGATTTTAAAGAAAAATTATTCTTACTGGAATTATTTTGATTTAGCTCTATTTCTTATTTCCATATCTCTTTAAGAAAGTCTCGTAACATAAAAATAACATCTGATTTGCATATGTACTTTTCCATTTAAAAAAAATATTCAAACAAAGATCTCCCAAATGTTGTCTGATTTGTTGGACATCAGATGATTTAAGATCAGGGAGAGGAGTCTTTCCAGTCATCCCATTCAACTTAAATATTGCTTTTGTAGCATACAGGGTGCTACGGAATGCCCAACTGATCAAATAAAAACTCCAGATTCATTTTAATATGCAGAAGAACTTAAATTTCTATTGAAAAGTGGCATATACCCCCTCATCCTTATGTGTCTGCAAGCTGACACAAGATCAGCTTTATATCTATGCCTATGTATATGTACCTGCACATGAACATGTGTATACGTATATATATGCAAATATATTTGTATAACTATATACCTTATTTCTCTTTCTGTCACATCTCTACCACATGGGTATATAGCTGTCAATAGTGAGTGGACAGGAGATTGTGGTTCCAAGTGCATTTTTGCACTTATAAGTAAAGGCATTTCTGTCAACTCCACCACAATGGATTCTGAGAATAGCTATGGACACAGTCATTTAAATAAACAAAAATACATGGACAAATTGGGGCAAAAGTTTCCTCCCTTTTATATGTGCAAAGCAAAAAATAATTAGTTAACAACAAGGTGATTGCTTGTCTTGAAAATCTCTTGTTTGCAACTCTAGCCTAGGCTGAGGTTTTTTGGATTCCAACACCAATAAAAGGATCTTGCCTAGACTTTTTACATGAAGACTTTTTCTCTGTTTAAAAGGCTTCATTGGCTTGTTGATGAGTCTGGATGGAGGAGGAGAAAATTACTGAAGTGTTAGCTTTCTAACTTCAGTTTTTCAAATCCATGTGGATAAGTCCCTTGAGTTAAATAAATATGTTGATGGAGGAAACACATAAAATCTTTGACCCATTTCTTTGTAAATTCTATGTAGTCTTGAACTCCCAACAACTTTGTATTTCTCAAGCAAAACTTATACCAAATGATTTACATTTTATCTAAACCTGTTGAATGATGATGATGATTTATTTGTAATACACAAAGAAGTTATTGTCATTCTGTGATTCTAATGGATTGAGGCATCAGAGCAGCACTGATGTATGTCTGCCATAAACCAGACAGCTTTATTACATCAGAGATTCAGCTCTGCAGCTGCGTTTAGAGGCAATTCTATCTAAAATGTGCCTATAATTCTCAAGCCAAGACCAATATATTTGGTTACTTTCTTGCTCTGTTTACCAGCCAAAGCTTTTTTAGGCCAAATTGCACTTTTCTTGGCCCTGGAATCTTCCAAATAGTGCATTCTGAGCTTTCTTCTTCAGAGATATGCATAACTGTAAATTAACTTTGAAGTTTTGATTCATTAAATGATTATTTTAAAATTACTTTTGACTCAGGAATTTGTGATGTGGTGAATTTATTTGTTATTCATTCTGAGTCAACTGTCTTGCCCAAAGAAACAGCTGAACTTGCTAAAGACTTAAAGGTCTGTGTTTTAAGTGTTTGAGGTGTTTATGGCTTTGTGTGCGGTTTTTTGTTTCGTTCTGTTTGGTTTTTTTCTTTCCTAAACATCTAATAGTTATTCAGTTACTGACAGTTGATTAAAGTAAACACACACTGGAAAGAGGAGAAGACAAAATCATGAAATAAATATTCCCTTGTAAGTGCTATTCATTATAACTGTAGTTTTAGCACTTGGTCTGAGCTAGATTCCTCACTTTTTGATGAGATGAATCACACAGGTGATACCAGGGAGGCAAGAACTGTGCTGTCTGAAAAAATTAATGCAAATCAGAAGCTATTTGAATGTGTCTGTATTACAGTTAAGTTAGTCAAGTTTGCATTTACAAATACTTCTCTTACAAGGAATCATGTCGTGAGCAGAGGAAAATCTCTTGGATGGTGCATCTAGGCAATTACAGGTCTCCTAAAGCTAACAGACCTATGTCAACAAAACTAACCTACGTCAACAAACATTGACCATGAATATGGACTCCATCCTGAAGTTGATTTTGTCTGTTTTATCTGTTTAACCTGTTCACATTGCAAGTTCTGCAGAAGGATGAGCTGACCCCCATGTTATCCTCAGGACATGGATATATATTCAGTAAACATCAGTGTTTAACACAGCTTTCAAAACAGCTTTACAGTGATTATGGACACAATAATACAACTAAGTGCATATGCAGAGAACCTGCTGTTAGATGCATGCAATGCCTATCTCGGCTCAGGAACCATCTGGCTCCTTTGTTATTGAAAGCTGAGTAAACTAAACAGACAAGGAATCACAGCCTAAGTGAACTAGTTGGATAACATGTCTGTTAACCCTAAACTAGTAGCCTAGTAGTGGCTAGTCATAAACCCAACATCAAAAATGAGGAAAATGGAAAAGAAATTTAGACTGTGAAGAATAAATTGGTAGCTGGGAGGATTTTATAGAGACTAAGGCATCCAATACACTAATTTTCAGATGACTTTGCTAGCTTTGTTAAGAAAGGAGTATCTACGTTAGGAATTTTGGTAGGATCAGGAATACAAGCTTGAAGCAAATCAACATCCAACATCATTTCATGGGTTTCATCTCACAGCAGTGCACAAGCTGGATTCTTTCTGGACTGATGAAACCAGAGGATGCCTGGGACTGGTTCCTACTGTGTACCTACTATCTCCACGTGTGCCAGCCACACTGAGAATTCAGTCCACATTAAAACTAACCTAAAGTAAAATCACTGAAATGTATATAGACACTTCCTCAGAGCTGTAACTCCCTTTGCACCACCCCACTTGATAGTAGAGAAGTAATCAAAGGTAACAAAAGTTATTCCTGAATAATATGTAATTCTTAATATTGAATCTTTGGTGAGATGATCGTCTGCAACTGCATAAGTAGGAATCAATTTTTAATGTGAATGAAGTCCCCAGTAAACAGATTAAAAAATGATTAAACATTCCCAAAGAGAAGTTATTAACAGAAAAATATTTCCCTTGGGATCCTGGAGAGGCAATTTCTGACTCAAGGGGTGTTCCATATGTTCAGCAAATAATCAAAAACCCATAAAGAAATCTAAAGAAGGCTGATAAAAAGATTAAGATACTGACAAAAACAACCAGACAGTGCAGTCTGAATTATTTGGTAAATTTAGTCCAATCAATCAGAATGCATTTTCATGTGTGCAACTTGGAGATCTTGTATGAAGGAAAACAATGCAGCCATTTCTACTGGACACAGCACTGTACCCTAGAAAGTAGTAACTCTGAATTGAGCTAGATATCAAAGTAGAAGTGTTTTGAGCTTTTGTAGCTGGCTGCAGGTATTACTAGGAGCAGTGGTGTGATATTACTCACAGGAACAGATGAGATGGATGTCAAA
Source organism: Clamator glandarius (assembly GCA_033459285.1). Lineage (NCBI taxonomy): Eukaryota > Metazoa > Chordata > Aves > Cuculiformes > Cuculidae > Clamator > Clamator glandarius. The sequence continues at coordinate 3,450,384 of JAUNZM010000553.1, read as the reverse complement.
ATTAGCCTCCATGCAATTAAGCAGTGCACTCCCAGATTAAATACTAATGCACAATATCAACTTTATTTCTGTTTTCTCCATTTTCCTTATTGTCATAGTAATAGTAGGAGATATGAAAGATTAATGATTTCTATGGGAAAGTCCTCTTCTAGGAGACTTGATCCTAATGAAAGCTAATCAGAAAAAAAGAGAAAAATGTTATTAATATTTTCAATATTTGCCACTTTCATTCAAAAACTGCTTTCCTAACTTTCATAAAACTGTAAAATTAGCCCATGATATTCCTATTGCAGATGTCCCCGAATGTAATAGAAAGAACAGTAGCTATTATCTCATTCTTTCAGATTTGTAAGTAATCACAGAACTTCAGATTTGCAGAATTTGATTTTTCCTGTTGCTGCTTCAACAGCATAAGTCTGGGGCTGTCAGAATGTCAAACCTGTTACAATCACCTGCTCATTTATCTTGCAATTCGTGAGCAATTTGTTCAGCAGTATGGTGATGATCTTAATTTCTCTAATATCAAGATTTGTAATCAGATTTAAAGCAAGCTGTAAATCAAACGCAGCCTGAGGCAATTCAGAACATCACATAATGATACCTGTTAAGCTAATGGCAGTTTTCACAAAAATACAGACATTGTCGTTTCAGGTATTAGCAAAGTGTTCTTCATCTGTTTCATTCAGTGACCAGCATCAGCATTCACCAGTGATGCCTCTAAGAATTTCAGAAGCTCAGCAGCAAGCTGTTTTCCAATGGTGGAAATAATCTTAGAAATACCCAGTTTGTCTCATTTCAGATTCCAGAAAGGTACCACAAACTAATTAAGCATTTCAAGCCTCCCCAATACAACTAGCAAATGGGATAACATCTGTCACTGCAATGTTCAGTTATCACCCACCCCAGGTGGTAAAGGCTGTTGTATTCCAGAGTTTCAGGACATGAGAAATGCTTCTCATAAAGCCACAGAAGTGTGATTTCCCCTTTATTTTCTTGTGAAATGAGCCAGATTTAGAAAGTGGGATAATGTGTAAAGTATGTAAAACATAAATATTTCTGAGGCAGTTCAAAATATTTTATTAATCTTGAATGTCACTGAAAGCCTTCTGTCACTTAGTCTCTGCCTCTCCCTCAATGTGTGGTTGTTGTTCAGTTTCCAAGGTATCTTGGTAACTTTCCAACACCAGTGGTTGATAGCAGCAGACTTAATTTTCATCTTTGTTTCAAAGATACTAGGATGTTTTTTTCCAAATCCTTAAAAAGCAAGTCCAAAATCTGAGGTGTCTGTTACTCTCCTTCATGAACTGTTCTGGAAGGCTTTCTGGGATAACAAGAATACTAAGAACATAATTGTCTTCGTGGCTTCAAGACCAAACATTTGAATGTCTTGCTCCTTGTAATGCCTCAGTCAATGTCTAATGGTCAATTTGTAGCTTAGTTCTGACCTTGTCTCTGTGGAAAAGGAAGGGTAACCACCCTCTCTAGCCTAGGAGTTTCCCTGCAGTGTTGAGCAAACGTGACATGATCAGTTCCTTTTTATATACTGGGAGAAACAGTATCGTCAAGACTTCCAAGAAAGGCTAGGAACCCAAAACACCAGAAACCCCTGGTTGCTCAGGTGCTATGGCTAATGAAATATACTCTACAGTAGGCATGAAAGCACAAGTGTAGTCTTTTCAGACAAAATTAGCCACTATACCTCACTCCTTCTTGTGCCCGATATTCAGGAAATAGGTTTATTACACTGAGGACTTCCTGAATCCACTGACCAAGCCTCTTTTGAATCTGGCGATAACTATTCAAGAATTGGTCAAGAAATTATGTATATTTCTGTGAAAATGAGAGTGTGTGTGTGTGCGTAACGCAGTCAGACCCTTGCAGCTTCATTTGTCTCAAAACCATGACAAAAAGAGGTGGAAAAGCAAATAGAAAATCCCATGATGACAGACTAAGTCAAACTAAAAATACTACAGAGAAAATGCAGAAACACTGTTTGAAATTATTCAGTGAAAATCTACTTTTTTTTGTGAAAAACAAATACTCATACACTCTGAGTGAAGCAAAAATCAGTTGTACTTATTTCTGAAATATATCAACATTTTAAAAAAAATGTTATTTCTTTGAAGATTATACTTCTTACAAATGTTTGCAATCTTGCTTTTGAATTACATACCTACTTATGTATTTCCTTCTCAACATACTTCCTGCTCTCTTTCTTCATTAGCCTGAATTGGCTTTAGTTTGTGTTATGCTGCAAATGTATTTTCTGTCAATTGATTTGATTCTCCACTCCAAGATACTGATCTTTGCAGCTGTTCCACTCCATGGAAGACAGAAGTAAGAGAAACAACATCTTGTATAAAGGCTGCAACACTCCCAAGAAACCTTTTTATTTTGTGAGCATGTTAATTCCTTGGAATACACAGAATAAAAAGAAGATATTACAAGAAAACAATTTATACACTCATTTAGGCATCAAAATGTCTGGGATGATTAAATGATGAAGGAAAAAAAAAATGAGGAAAAAAACAATGGGTTCACAAAGTGGTCTTTTTGAAATTTATCATCTTGAAACCGTGGTTCAGCTAAGACAGGCCTCTAAGTGCTGCAGTATAGCTGCATAATCTCATATAAACCTTGACTGGATACACGAGGGCAAGGATGATCTTCTTCCTTGAGTTTCTATCGTGACTGACTGAGTGGGGTCCTAGCAGAACTGAGGACTTCAAGTGTAATTGTAAGACTCACTTTGTTGGTACAGAACAAGAAATCCCATGTGAGACTTTTTAATGCTAATAAATATTATATAATTTAAGAAGTATTTTCTTGGGACTATGTCCTACTTAAGCTTGCAGATGAAAGTCCTCTTTCAGATGACTTGCTCTGCAACATCTCATTATCTTTTATTCAGAGAGGAGCTTTTTCCATATAAACTACTGTAAACCCCTTGAAACAGAGCACATACAAATACATAAGAATTTCCTGTTGTGGAAGGCAAGGATTAGACCACCCTTTAGTCACCAAAATTTTAGACACAGACAACTTAATTTCTAGCTATCAAAAGTACTCTTTTTCCTAGATGCTATTCTTATGCTCCCTAAAAGTTCAGTCCTCAGGTTATTTTGGGTTTCGTCCTTTGCTTAGCCTTATTTTATTTGCTTCATTTTTCACGACTGTTCCTGGACATACTACAATTATGTATTATCACATTGAAGTGCACAGGCTTTTGTCAATGGCATCCCTCATGGCATCTGCTCCTAAACACTACCAAAAAATAATCCTTAGGGGCACCAAAAGCAAAAATATGATCCCCCAATTATTTAATAAAGCATTAACTAATTAAAAGAGGACATGGTGCAAGACTCAGCTGGTCAGCAGGAGTTTCAGCATAGTTTAAAGGAAGGAACAGAAATCATCTCACAGTTTTTGCTGAGGTAATGAATCAGCTTCACAGCCCTTTCAACCACTATTCAAAGCCCAGTGCTATTAGCAGCAAAAGTGGTTCCTCAGCAATGCCTGCTCAATCATTTAAGTCTCAGGTGTGCCCCACATTGAGAATGCAAACAGCAAAGGTCACTTAATTTCATTATGCTGAGAATGCTACAGAGCTTGCTGTTGTGTCTGTGAAATACCAATCCAAATACTCAGTAGACTTATAATGGAAGATGTGCACCTGTCAGGCCTGTGTGCAGCTGCTTTATAAAGCTGACTGGTGAAAAACTTGTCTACAAATATACACACAAAATAATCTTGGGTTTTTTTCTATTTTCCAGATAGAATACTACACCAAATAAACAAAAAAATCAGATAATCCACATTATTTCTTACTTATTTAGGTAACATATACAATTCCTAGGCAAGAATAAGTCATCATACAAAACTTACAGTAGTAGAAATCAAAAGGCTAATGGCAAACATAAACCACACATCAAACTTTTCTTGGACTACTTAATTTTCTCTAGTAACCTAGAACTAGAATTCAGTCATTGATACAATAGATGGCTAGTAAGGTGCTTCCTTACTCCTATCTTGCACTCGTTAATGCATCTGTTATGCCCTATATATGTCTTCTAAAATACCTGATCTAATCTCATTTATGATGAAATAATTCCATGATATAAAATAACCTTACCAACCTCTTAAACTATCAACATCCATTATGAAGTGCCAGCAAAAGCAAGCCTTCTTTATAAAAATTTTCCTATATGAAAGTATATTTTTAACTTCCACTGTGATGTCAGCTTGAAAACTGACTTTAAAATGCTGTACTTAGAACATTTGCAGAGTTTATGGAGAAACACCAGGTTTTACTGCTTTTACATTCACTTTGTTGAAGAACAGAGAAGGTTACCTACTCCTTTTTCTTGGGTGTTATCTCAACCATTTACGTCTTTTCTTGTAAAATTCCACCAAAATTTTGCTAAGTTTACTGGAATAACTGTGGTGTATTTCTGGTTCCCTTCCTGGTTAAACTCTGTAGGCTTTAATAAAAAACAATAAATGAATCTCTGGAATTTTAATGGTTGGTTAGGAAGTTCCTAGACAATAAATGAGGTTTCAGAGGCCTAGAAAATAGTGAATGCAGAGTTTAATTTTTGTAGTGTAACTAAAGAGATTAGAGATAATTCGGTATACCTTCTTGTAATGAAAAAATATTGGAAAAAAACCCCAACCTTGATAATTAGAAGTCACCTAAAATGAATTGGTAAGTAATAAGATGGATTTGTAAAGAAGAATTGTCTGACAAAAATGTGACATAACTCTTTCCTCTGTATCAGGAACAGTCCTTGGACATATGAGTAGATTAAATTTATCCTGTGTTGGGTAAGAGTTTTGGCAACATTCTTGTAAGGATGTTGAGGAAGTACAATCTTGATAAGACCACTTCAAGATGGTTACACATGAACAGGGCTGGAAAACTCTGTTCAGAGAGTGTCCTTTAATGTAACATCATTAAATTGGATTAACTATTAAGTGGACAATCTGCACTGGCCTTTATTAAGTCTCCAGCACTTATTTAGAATCATATAATGATTTGGGTTGAAAGGACCTTAAAGATCATCTAGTTCCAACCATACTCATCCATAATTTTGCAGCTGAGACTAGTAGTATATATATTTAAGCTTTCAGGTGATCATACATAAACATATTTTGAAGGACAGTGAAATTTTTTTCTTAAAAAAAAAGGAAAACATCTTGGATGCAAATAATCAAGGAGGAAAACAGAATAGTTCCAGTTTGTATAGATGCCGTTTCTACTGAGTGCAACACAGAGAAAAACTGCTGTGCTTGTATATAATGTTCATTAAGTACATTAGTTGATAAGGAACTTTTTTACACAAACATTCACTTATTAAAGACAGAAAGGCTTCAGAGAGAATATCTCTGGAAAGACAGAAAATAAATGGGAGATTCAAGGATAAGTTAAATGTATCTTTTTGGTATAGAAAAGACAGAAGATGTGTTACCTTGTTTTTTTTCTTTTCATGTTTTTCACTGTAGAAAATAATCTTAAAGAAGTTCTGAAAAGTTTTAGTACTACAAGCTATAACTTTATTACCAATTGCATACAATGAACTCATGACTATGATTATTATTTAAACAAAAGGCAGACAACACTGTTCTGGCAATATAGAGCATCCTTTTATGACAGTATTTATAGCCCCTATAAGTTCTGAACAAAGTGGCTGGAAATTTCCCTCCTGTGAGGACTGGATACATAGCCATCACCAGATGCTTTGCCATGTATTCCAGTGCATATGACAGAAAAATACAACTGCTGAATTTAAATCCATCAAAAGAGACTCTCTACTGCTTGATTTTCAGCCATAATTGGGGAACATCTCCTCAGACAGAAATTGATATGTCCTGTGACTTTCAAGGACACAAATACTGCTGAGTTAACATCTGTCTCTTGAGATTTTAACTATGAGCAGCCAGAGTCATTAAACTCAGGTAGTGAAACAGTTAGCTCCCACGCTGATGATCTTCAGGTTCTGCCCCTACCATCTCTGTCACAGAAATTCAGTCATTTACCAGCACCTTTAAGTAACCGCTAGATTCAGCTGTTTTAAGCCCTCCTTTTAGATATTCAGAGGCACGTTAGATAGAAAGCAAGACTGACATCTGTCCATTGTAAAGAGAGAAGACAGTATCATGTCCACTATAGCAAAAGGAATATAAAACAGACTGCAAACTCTCTGATCAAGACAATAGTTATTTTTGAGTGACTAAATATTATGTTGTCTGTAGTCTATGCCTATAAAAAACCCAGGGACTCTGTAATAAAGATACAATATGGTGTTCAGCAGACAAAAAAAAATCTCTAAGCAGGACAGAAAAACAAACAAAGAAAAAACAAACCAGAAGAGAAGACCCAAGGAGAAATACCAGAGCAGAAATAATCAATTTTGGCACTGAAGCATACTGATGTAGTTGAAACAAACTAGCATTAGTTAGAGAGTTTTTCCTCATGAAGGTATGCAAAATGAATTTACAGACAATTGAGGGCAGCACAGATGGTTCAGGAGCTCTGCTCGTGCAGCAGTGATTTTCAGCTTTTACAGAAATTATATTCTGTGCTGATTTAAAGTGTGGTGGACAGAGTTACATGCAATTCTAAAATTTATCAACATTGAGAAATACATCTAACTATATACTTAAATATTCCAAACAACCTCTCTCATCCCTCCTCTGGATGCCATATCTCATGGTAGCATGCTAAGAAAACTTCTAGGAAAATAGAATATGGATATTATGGAAGGTCAACTTCTGTTTCAGACACAGGCTTTCATTTGTAATATTTCAAGTAATTTTAATTTTTAGATTGACAAAATTCACAGAGTCACTTTTGTTCTTTACTGAATGGATGAGGATAAAAAAAAAACCTGCATGAGTGAACAGCATTTAGAGCCAATACCCAAAGATGCTGAAGTGACAGGTTTTTAAAAAAACAGGTATCCAAAAATTACTCAAAGATCACATTGAGAAGCTGACTTAACGCTGGACATCTATTTTGTATTTAAAGTCAGTATATATGTAGCAGTATTAGGAAGCCTAATTACCAAACCAATAAAATCAAAATATTGAAAAAGCAAAGAGTTTACAAGCCACAAATGGACATTAATGCAAGGAGGAATTCACCACTCATCACTCCTTGAATTTTCATCCAATTACTTAGTTTTATGGTCTTTGCTTTCCAACATGAATTGAATTAGTTTTAGTTTAGAGTTTCACTGGGAAAACAATTATGCCTTTGTATTAGACATAGAAAGTGTTCAGAATTTACCTAAAGTAGAAGAAATATAATTCAGTTGCTAACATTTTTTCTGCTTTTTACTGCTTTCAAATTACTAACTTAGACTTTAAGAGGAAGTGTAGATGGCTTTATAAATTTTTTAAAAAGTGCATATAGTAAAACAGTTTTCAGAAAATTCCTTTAAAAAAAAAATAAAGCTTGCTTTTTATTCTGAAATCACCACAGAAGTCTTCTCTGTTAGAAACAAAACATGCCATTCTTTCAGTTTGCTAATATCTGGGTGTATCCATTACTCCACAGCAGAAGCTCTTCCTCGCTAAGACACATTTCTGTAATCAACACTAAGCACAACTATTGGCCAAAAAGCTGATTTCACTCATTTTGATGTAGAATGCATTTTTGTGGCTTCATCAAGTAATAAAATTAGTTAAACTAGAGGACAGTTACTGAAACTGCACTTTTAGTGTCTTACGCTTTCTGTAGCAGGCAAGGTTTGCATGCTGGGTGATTTTAGGAAGATTTCATTAAAGTTCTGCTTTCTCATGATGAGATATCAAAACCAACAAAGTTTCTTCTTGCTGCAGTATTTCTTCTCTGATATGTGGAGATTTTTTTTTCAACTTATGTATATCTGAAAGGATGGAAAGCTCTGAAGAGAGTTAGCAAAGGCTGATATTTATAGAACAAGTTAAATGTAGCTTCATTCATAATGCCAAAATTGAACTAATGCTAGTTTGATCACTAGCTATTACCAGTCATAATTCGGAGAACAAAGCTAGAATGACTCTGCACTACTTATTTTTTTATCTTTACAAGGTATGGGCTAATATTTTACCAAAATTTTTCTGTTCTGTAAGCTTCTGTCAGTCACCCGTTCAGTATTAAGAAAATCTTATTCATCGTTAAAATTTTATGTCCCTCAAAGTATTTCCTGAACAATCCTGCAACAATAATTGATTTTATATTTACTAAAACCAGATTTGCTTAAACTATCTAGAATACACTTTGATAAAGGTAATTTCTAAGGGACTAATTCCTAGTATAAACCTATGCTATAACAAAACCCTGGTCTGACATTGTCTTATATTTACTAACATAAATTTGTTATGTTTTGTGTTAAGCCTTATGGATATATGTAGAAAAGTTCTTCAACTATTTGTGAAAAAGTACTAGTAAAAGTAACTGAGACTGTTCATTGTTCTTTTAGATGTCCTTGGAATTCCTGCTTCTACAAGTCTGTATTAATGTGGTCCATTTTCATAGTATAATTATTTGCACTACAAAAGCCACTGATTGCTCTTTTTCACTCAGTAGTCTAAGGGAAAAATGAGTCTGGAGAGAATTAGCACAGCATGGAGAATGTTATCTAGTTGATATATCTATACTGCTTTTTTTTTTTTTTTCTGCAAAGAAACAAAACCTAATTCACAGCAGTCATGACGTTCAAACTTTACTATTATATTCTTTTACATACTTCTGTATTTGTAAATTTATTACTATGTCACATTTCTTGGGACAGGGATTCCATAGTCTAACAAAAAACTATTCTCATTTTATAAGCAATGACAGTAAATCAGTCCCTTAAAATTTACATTAGATTTACTTTTCATCTTTCCTTGTACTTTTTCTACTGTATTTTTTTCTGTAATAAAAAAATATGCTTTTTTCATTTCCCTAGTTATAGCACAGTTCAATGTTTTGGCATGACATAGAGCTCCAAATAGCCATATTATTTCTATTTAAAATGTGTTTTTTAATGTGTCTTCTGTAATTTGCAGTTGAATTTAAACAGAATTAATGGGAAATATCAGTTTGACACTGAAGGTGAAAACTGAGATCATAGCATTTATCATGTTTACGATTGCTCCTTCTCCTGTCTAAGTCTTCACAGCAATGTGAACCATAGCCTCCTGTTTCGTTGTTTATATATGTACCTTTTATTTTGTGACAACTGTATCTCTGTGATAGATGAACAAAAATTGAGAAGAAAAATTTAAGACGAGCTAATTTTTCTCATATGTAGTTATATTGGCTTTTTCATTTTAAAACACTGATTAAATGAGCACTGATAATATATAACAACTCAATAGTAAGGTAACAGTATGTCATAACATGAACAAATAAACAAAAACGTAGTTTATGGAATTCTGAAATTCAACAAGTTGGTTTGCATTAAGTAAAAAGAGAGAACTCAGCTTTTAATACGCTAATTCAGCATCTACTGCAGAGGTACCTAATCTTGAAGGTTGTCTATGACTAATAGTAAGACACATTACATGGTTAAAAATCATTAATATCTCTTTAGCAGTTCTCATTTTGCAGGTGAAAAATTAAAGCAATTCATTATGCATGCAGTCACTCAGTATAAAATCTCTAGGAATCACTGATTTTATGCCTGCTGTCTCAATGAAGGTGTTGAGATATCACTTTCTGATTTCTAGTCCTAGCTTTGAGCTTTGACAGGTAATTCAAGTATTAATGAGAATATATCATTTTTCTTGGAAATAAACTGTTTTGCAGAATTATACTTCTAGGATATCAAAATAACCAATGATCACCTTAACTATCTGCCTCGGTCTTATTTAAGACCAAGGTCATCACTGGTCTTAATTGGTCACCACTGAAAAATCCTAATTTACCCATTTTTGGGTCACTCTCTCTGAGCTATGATCTGAGTATTGCAAAACATTTTGCTTAGAAGTTGATCTTTTTTGTATCAATCTCTGTCTTTTCCAGTTCTTGTTCTCTTTTAATTCAAATGCTCTTTGGGACAAGCATAATTTAAATGGTATGTTTGACCAAACAGTTGCTGCTGTCTGTGGTTGTGTTCATATATTAGTTACAAGTTAAAAGATCTGAAATCACCACTTGTTATATAATTTCCAATAATTTGAATAAAGCCAGGATTCCAAATAACCAGATGCTTCCACTAGGTGCAAATGTTGTTTCATTTATATAATTTTCTCTTTGTAAGGCCTGTCAGCGAGATCCTAGAGCAAGTCTGAATGGATCACAGGACCTCTAAAATTTGTTTTTCTCCCAGAGGCAATTAAGAATACTCTGATTAGTTTACTAAAACTCTTCCTTTTGCCTCTGTGACACTGAGTAAAATCTCATGTTATCCCAAATGTCATCTGACTGCAAGCATGTGAATGACTAGAGATTTGTTTTGAGGTCTAACTGGATGACACAGGCCATTTTGATGGATTTTTTTTCCCTTGCTACTGAACTTCCGTTGACTTTAAGCTTCTGCCCTCTGACTCCCTGGGAAGGCAGAGAGATTCTACATGGGACTTTGCAATCACAGACAGCCAGAACACGCTACAGAGAACTCAGACTATTGACTTCACAGTTTCTGTAGCCTTTAAAACTCCCAGTGACAGGGAGAGAAAAGGACTGACTATATAGACTTGCTGCCTGGATAAGCTCCCAGTGATATCACTCAAACTTCCAAAGAATTCTTTGCAAATACCCTTTAGCCAGCTTGCAATTTTGGCTTTACCTAAGCCTAGTAACTAGCTAGGAAAGTGTTTAAATGCTCCCATTTCTTATCTAGCCTGACCATCACTATTTTCATGTTGGCATAAATATTTTGCTGAAAGATATGGTCTTCTACCGAAAAGTAAAATTCCAGCTCCACTGTGTCTGTGTCCTGATATACCAATGCATAAAGTGTAGATGCAAAATCAGTATAAAAGTGCCCTACTCTGGTGTGCCTCACGCCTTTTTCTGATATAGGAACAAGTTACACTTCCTTAAATTTCATTAAATGGAATCAATGATAGGGGATCTGACCTAGTTTAATCATAATGAAATGCAGTAATTTCAGCATTGAAACAAGTTCCAAGTCTAATAAACATAATGCTGAAGGCGTTGATACTAAATTTGTCCTGGGACAAATGCACCCTCACGGCTTTCAACAGCAAGTGAACATTTTTCAAATCCTTCCCCACTACAGATAAGGTTGATGGGAATTCTGCCACCACTTTCAACAAGGCCAGAAGTTCACCTTGGGTGAACAGGCTTTCAGAAGAGAATCTATTTACAGAGCTGTGAGCCTCCCCTTGCTGCTATTACTTTATCTCATGTCACTGCAGAATGGAGATAAATTACCACGTACTTTAAGGTAAGATGACAGAGTGGGACTCATTCATACCTTTTATGGGCTAGGTCTTCTGATGGGATTTATGCTTTTGCCCTAACAGAGCTAGTTGTTTACCTCATGCAGATGAAGTTAATTCCTTTCAGTCAAGAGACTTACTGCTCAGGTCCCATGCACCATGCTGTCTTAACTGTTGCAGGACTTTTTATTGCAGTTTAAGACATGACATGAATTCCCTAAATTGAATACAGTCCAAAAAATGGTGAAAAAAAAGTTTAGATTTTGTAGGAAGAGTACAGAGTAATCCACAATTATACTTTTTATTCAGGGTTAAAAAAAAACAAACCTAAACACAAAAAAAAAGGAAGTAAGCAAAGGCTTTCGCAATACAATGACCAAACCAATAGAAAAAACAAAAATGTTGTCTAGAGAAACTCAGATTCAAACAACATCAACCATTAGGTGAAAAGCATTCATCTCATTTCTGGAACTGCAATGCTCCTGCTTTCTAAAAACATGCTACTTTGAAAGGGAACAAAAACACATTTTAAAATTAATTAAAAAAAAATTAAAAATGCCAGTAGTCACTATTTGTGTTATTTTCTACATATTTTTAAATGTAAACTAGTCATAATTTATAAGCAGTTCAGATACTTTCTATTTTTAAATTTTGAGATGTAAAATTCTTTTGAAACATAAAAGAAAATAACATTTCTGAGACATATGAATTAATCCAAAAATTACAGAGGGTTGTGGATCCTGCAAAAGCAACATATCTGCAGTCCTGTGCATTTCCATATCTTATGTAATGGACAGATAATGCATACAGCTGGGTGCAAACTCTATCTTCTACTTTTCATTGAAGCAACAAAAATTCAGTGACTAAAAGATCATAATTAACTGATAAATTTACATCTTCCTCACTACTCATGCAAAAATTCAAACTGCATTTTATTTTCTGCTATACTATATTTTGCATCCAAGCATGGCACACTGACTAATGGACTAAATGAATGAAATTAAAAGCTTGCAAAATCCTTTTATCATCTCTTAATATCTCTAGAATAATTTTTCACCTTCTTGCTACTATTGAGAAAATTTAAATCAAAATAAGTCCTTGTCTTGGATGATAGTCAAATCAGATGAACATATTAGGAAAAGAGTATGGAAAATTCTATCACCATCATTAAAAATATGTATTACCTGATATCATACCCTGTGTCTTTAGAAAAACAAATTATCTCCAGCACAGCATTCTCCCCATGGTGTTTGCCAATTGATTTTTCAGATATGAGGTTGGCAAAAATATTTGTAACTTATGTAATTTTTCCCTTCTCCCTTGTTCCCGTTTTAAACAGGATATTGATTTCAGATTCCCAGATGTCTAACGTTCAAATATCTGCACTGGATCGAGACCATAGCAAACAATGGGTTGGGTGCAATTTAATTATCACTAATTGTCTTGCATTAACTTGAGACAGATGGAAATTCTACTGTCCACTCAGTGCCTATGAAAATCTATTTTCCTGGTGTCACAGCTAACCACCTAAATGAAAAGTAAAGTTTCAGATGTTAAGAAAATACCTGTGTCTTTTATCCCACCAAGATGATATCAGAGGCTTTCACAAGTTTTATTTGTAGAAGTATTTTTGGCACCCTTGGAGGACTGTTTTCACATATTTTGTATTTTGTACTCCTGACCTCTGGTGTGATGGGGAAAAAAATCTTTTAACACTGTTACTCAGGGCTGTCAAATCCTAAAAACTCCCCTACCCCAGCTCAATTGCTCCTCAAAGGCTGAAACTAAAGTTTAGAAAAACAAACAGTTCAGTAAAGATACTTATGAAGTATCATAAATAATTGAGGTTCATACTTTATCTTCCTAACAGAGCTCAGAAAGGTGCCAAAACAACAGGATGGGCTATTTATGACAAGTTATTATCACACCCGCCCCCCACCCCCTATTACTTGTTAACAACCTAATTCTCTTTAAATGTAAGCCTTCACCTTCAACTAAGTTTAAAACACATCCTCTGTTTTATTTTTTATCATTTCCTGCATCTACAGTTAACATTTCCAAAAGACATAACTAGTGATAATAAAGCAGAAAATGAGGAAGATCAGGTAGGTACACAGTGTATTTCTGCCTCTTTCCCACCACACTTACAGTAGTTCTTTGACCATAAAGAATTACAAGCCTTTATATCTAAACATAATTATTTCATACAATGCATCCTTTCTAGCCAAATATCTTCTTCCTACAATCCTTCTCTGTGCTACCCTTGAGTATTGGTAATGTCATCTTAAAAATCTCAACATAGAATCATAGAATGTCCAGGTTGAAGAGACCCACCGGATCATCCAGTCCAGCCATTCCTATCAAACACTAAACCGTGCCACTCAGACCTCATCCACCCGTCCCTTAAACACCTCAGGGAAGGTGAACCAATCACCTCCCTGGGCAGCCTCTGCCAGTGCCCAATGACCCTTTCTGTGAGAAATATTTTCCTGATGTCCAGCCTAAATCTCCTTGTTGGAGCTTGAGGCCATTTCCTCTCGTCCTGTCCCCTGTCACTTGGCAGAAGAGGCCAGCTCCCTCCTCTCTACAACCTCCCTTCAGGTAGTTGTAGAGAGCAATGAGGTCTCCCCTCAGCCTCCTCTTCTCCAGGCTAAACACCCCCAGCTCTCTCAGTCGCTCCTCATAAGGCCTGTTCTCCAGCCCCATCACCAGCTTTGTTGCTCTTCTCTGGACTCGCTCCAGAGCCTCAACATCCTTCTTGTGGTGAGGGCCCAGAATTGAACACAGGATTCGAGGTGTGGTCTCACCAGTGCTGAGTACAGAGGGAGAATAACCTCCCTGGACCTGCTGGTCACACCATTTCTGGTACAAGCCAAGATGCCATTGGCCTTCTTGGCCACCTGGGCACACTGCTGGCTCATGTTCAGTCGGCTGTCAACCAACACCCCCAGGTCCTTCTCCTCCAGGCAGCTTTCCAGTCAGACTTCTCCTAGTCTGTAGCTGCACAGGGTTGTTGTGCCCCAAGTGCAGGACCCAGCATTTGGCCGGGTTAAACCTCATGCCATTGGACTCTGACATAATTCAAGCCTCAGCCAAGAAATGTGATAAGCACCGTTCTAACACAGATTACTGTCTTAACCTGGGTCCAAAGGCATTGCAGACTAAAAAACTGGTCTGGAAGAACTACAGTGTGTAAAGAAGGCATCAAGGGTATAGGAATGGATGGAGAAGGTGAAGTCAGTCAATGGTGAAGGTGGGAAAAAGACACTTTTGGAGAAAAATGAAATTAAGCAAATGTAGTCCAGTCTTGTTATTTTCCCCCAGCACACCACTGACTTGTTTCTAAGACCATGTAGTGAGGGTGAAATGATATTTTTCTGTCTAGTCACTTATTTGTGTTATGGAGGTTTTTCTTGGGGAAAGTATGAAGTTCAGTTTTTGTCCCCAAAATGTCTCATTTCAGACAAGTATGTAGATAAATTAAGTCTACCTGAAAACAACATTGAATGCACTATCTATACTCTGGATAATACTGAATTTGAATGAGAGGACACATTGCATAGGGTGTATGTGGCAACTTGTAGTGCCATCTTCACTCATCATGGCATCTTTCCTTTCACATATTTCAAATTAGAAAAAGTTGAAAGCAGATTTCAAATGCATATTGCATGATGTAATGCAGCTCAGTGGTCACTTGCATAATTTCTTGTCCACTGTTAAAAAAGTTTAGCTGCTGGCAGAAACAGTATTATTCAAACCTAGAGTAAGGGATATATTATATAGGTACTCAGAGACACTCTTTAAATTTACCTCATTTCTTTTATAGTAAGCTGAAAATGTAATCATTCAAATCATATTTATTATTATTAGTGAAACAGGAGCCATAACTGTAAATGGATAAAAAAAGTTAAATGCATAGGGCAAGAAAACAAATTACGTAACACGAAAAAAATCAGCATGTATTGAAAAAAAAATCAGGTCTCACTGTGAGTCTTCTGTTTTCTAGACTTCAGGAAAGACAATAAATTTACATGAAGAATCACACTCTGGAAGGATCCAGTAGATTTCCATAAGCTCAATGTGCTTCCACCTGTTTGATAAATAGGATATTTTGATGACTTCTATAGGAATAAGGAAGAGCAACATTGAAAAATATGGAGATATAATGGGAACAGTTGAAGGCAAGTAAAAAAGATAAAAGCAGAATAGACATATATGCTGTGAAAAAAAACAAACCCAAAGCCCAAAAAATCCAAAAAAACCAAAAACCCCAACAAAATATCCAAGGCAAGAAAAGCCATAAAACAGGAAATAAATCCCACTGTGTACTATACAAATCAATACTGGATAATAAAAATGTAAGAAGTAATTACAGAAAATAAGAATTAAACCACACTTTAGGGGCACATAAGTTTAACCGTCTTCCTTCCTACAATGTGATGGGTTTCACACTTCAAGTAAATTGCTGTTTTTCACACAGGAAGCTTTCATCAGAGCCTGGAAACTATGGCTTTGTTCCCAGGGACTGGGATCTACATCCAAGCAAATTACCCTGGTGTAAAATTGGGGTGAAGGAAATTCCAGCCTTTATGCATCAACTCCAGCCTCTTATTGTTCAGCACAAGAACCCACAAAACAAGGACCATGATATGTAGAAGACTAAGCCTCCTGATAGTACAAACACTTCTCAGATCACAGTATCCACAGGTCACAGAGGACTGAGCAAGTGCAATAATTAAGGAAGGAATATATACACAGTTAGTTTCCTTTTTAAATCAGCAGAATCTCAGTGCATTTGTTAAACATACAACTGACAAACTCTCAAATACATGTGAATTCAGCAGCCAGTACTTAACTTCAATAGAAAACAACATCCTGGTATGTATCAATATAACTTATGATGTTCAAGGTTGCATGATTTCATTGAATTAGTAGAATAAAAACTACCAAAACTGGTTATTTTTGAGAATTTTTTTTTATTTTCAAGGTACTGTTGTAGTGGAGTATTTTAAATATGAGGCTGGTATATATGTGGTGCTGGTTTTAGCAGGTCTTCTTGGATTTCATATACTTTCATGTCTTTAATAGCCTTTATTTACTGTCAGACAATAACACGAATCATTACAAATTAAAAGAGCAAAACAATTGATCTACAGAGCCATGTTTATTACATCTGTGTGCATTTTGTCCTTACAAATTGCGATCATAGGATCATGGAATGATTTGGGTTGGAAGGGACCTTGAAGATTATCTAGCTCCAACCCCAGGCTGCTTTAGGCCCCTTCCACTCAAACCTTGAACACCTCCAGAGACGGGACTTCCACAATTTCTCTGGGCAACCTGTTCCAGTCCCTCACGTGGTGAAAATTTTCTTCCTAATATCTAATATAACTCAACCTTCTTTCAGCTTAAAATGTTATCCCTTGTCCTATCCCTGCACTCTCCAAGGAAAAGCCCCTCCCCAGCTTTCATATAGGCCCCCTTTCAATATTGCAAGGTTGCTCTAAGGTCTCCCGAGAGCTTTCTCCCTCTGATCATCTTCGTGTCCCTCCTTTGGATTTGGTCTAATATATCCATGTCTTTACTGTGCTGAGGACTCTAGAACTCAATGCAGTACTCCAGCTGAGGTCTTAAGAGAGCAAATTAGAGGGGCAGAGTAACCTCCCTCTACTGCTAGTCATATTCCTTCTGATGCAGCCTAGGATATGGTTGGCCTCCTAGGTTGCAAGCACACATTGCCAGCTCATTGTGAGATTTTCATCTACCAACAGCCCCAAGTCCTTTTCAACCCATGCTCTGCCCAGCCTGTAATTGTGCTTGGTATTGCCCTGATCCAGGTGCAGGACCTTGCACTTGGTCTTGTTGAACTTGTTTAACATCCCAACAGCATGTTAACTGTGCCACACAGCTTGCTGTCATCAGCAAACTTGTTGAGAGTGCCCTCAATCCCACTGTCCATGTTTGCAACAAAGATATTAAACAAAACTGGTCACAATACTAGCTCCTGAAGAATGCCACTCATCACCAGTCTCTGCTTGGGCATTGAGCCATTAGGAGTGGGACTATTCAGCCAATTCCTCATTTTTACCCTTCACTGTTTTCTTGCTTTTGAAATCTGTATCATAATATAAATGAAAAGAGAGTCAGGTTTTTAACCTGTGTCTT
Organism: Clamator glandarius; assembly: GCA_033459285.1. NCBI lineage: Eukaryota > Metazoa > Chordata > Aves > Cuculiformes > Cuculidae > Clamator > Clamator glandarius. The sequence goes on along the minus strand of JAUNZM010000553.1, from coordinate 3,432,840 downwards.
GATGTGAACATTTTCTAAGTTTCAGTCCCTCTGAGAGGGAGACATGATTGGAGATTATTTTGAAAAGCACACTTGAAAACTTGCTTACCAGCAAAAGGATGAGATGAAAAATGTTTTACTTCTAATATTCCCATGGAAAAGTAAAATTTTTGTGGCCAAGAGACTGGTTTTGCCTAACGCTTTTTACTTGATAGTTGTATGACTGAGGAAAGCTCTGCCCTTAGTGTTGATATAGATTTTCAGAAACAGCTGATACATGGTAACAGAATCATACACGTGTGGATGACAACTCTAAATTACAGTTATATAGTTCTTTTCATTCAATGAATTAATTGTCATTAATTTCACATTCAGTAACAGTTTAATATCTGACCTTCACTTTGCTTACTGTTCCCTTTGGAATTCAAAAAGATCTATGCTGTCATCTATCAAAAAAACCCCTGTGACATTCCCATCTTCCACATGTTGCGCACACACTTATCTCCTCACAGTAAATCACTGCAAAGGCCAGGGAACAGCACAAGCCTTGTGAACTCAGACAATTTCTCTAGTAACAATAATAATCTTACTGAAGCTGTCTGCAATAAATAAAAGTCATAGTAAATTACACTCATAAAGAATGAGCAGAAAATCCTGTTGTCTGGAAAATGTTGATTCTAACTACTAAATAACACTAAATAATCAAAGAACTTCATGGAATATATAGTTTGGCTCATGTCAATGTCATGCTGCTTATATTCTTCTACAACATTGAATCCCATGCTAAATGCAATTTTTGAAGAACAATCCCTCTGATCACATTATGAGGTACTTTAGTTTATCTCTATACTGAAAAAATGTTCTTTATTATCAATTTTCTTTGATTATCAGTAAATAAATTCTGAAGCTTGAGCTCGATTTCTATTTCCAAGTGGTTATTCTTTGTGACTACAATACAATTGCATTAATACAAAATCTATTACCAAATTTTAGTGGACTGTCTGTTCTCAAATTCTGATAGCGTGTTACTTCAAAGTTCAAAGGGAAAGGTAAAGAATCAGTTTCTATTCTGCAGCTTACTGATTTGCTAGATGTGTGTATACAATGAATAATGTCCACATCAAGTCACATTTGGGCTAAACGAGCCAGTTATTCAATTAAGGAATAACAAATTTGGTTTAAAATAGTTAATAGTTATGTATGAAAGCTCATGTAAACTTTTCCTGTTTTAAACTATTTGGTAAAGGGTAAAGAAAAGGTAATAGCTGAGGAAATATATAGTATCAATTCATAATATTTTATTTAGATCATGCAGAGATGTATTTTGGTTTCAGCTGATTCACTGTTTAGGTGGGTTATGAGAATTTCAGAGATACGAAAAGTATACGTCACAATTCTGTACTGTTTATGATATCTGCAAGAGATTATTATTTTTATATCTTTTATTAGTACAGTTACATATCATTTTATATAAAGCACACCATGTTCTGGGTCATGGGACTCTAAGACATGTCACTATAACTGTCTTCTGATAGTTTAAATGAAAAAATGCTGTATCATTACCAAAATTTGTGACTAACATGAAAAAAGTCAAAGGAAAGTATAGATCCAGCCACAGACTGAAAAACCAAAATAGCTGACCTAGTTAGGAATCAAATAAAATATCTCCTCTCATAATTCATATTGTGGACAAAAGGTTAAAAATGGTCTCTTTAAGATGTTAGAACGGTCCATTTCCATTTAAGACGGAGTGTTTATAGGCAGTTTTAGAACGATACAGACTTGAGCATATACTTAAATGCTTTACTGAATTATATACCCTGGGGCACTTCTCACATCATGGGAAGATTGTGGTGTTTTGCATGGAGACAAATCAACAAATAACCTATTTCTGGCAGGTTTCTCTTGCAGAGGTACAGGATACACGACTGGTTTTAATGGCTGGTGCTACCCAAAAGTACCTGTTATGGTCTGCTAGGGTATTTGAGATCTTCTAGCACTGCAAGTGCTACCATGATGTCCTTGGCCATTTTTCTTTCCCAAATGCCCATTTTGTCCAATGCATTAGTGTCACCTCCTTGACTCCCTCGGAGATGGCTAAGGTTCAGTAGCGTTGCACACCTATGCACCCTGTCAGAGTGGAGTGAACAAACAATAGGATGGAAGTTGCAACAGCTTCAGAGTTTAGAAAGAACTCCGTGATCTTTGCAGATAGAAAGTCCCATGAAATGAAGGTGAACAGTACCCAGACAGTCTGGATGCCCAGATATCAGTTCAACACCATGAACCTTACACTTCTCGCACTTTAAAATATAAATGTGGTGAATACTGAATGTGTTTAAATGTATATGTTAAGCAGCATTTCCTATTTTGTTTTCCTCGTGTGGATTTAAGCACTAGGTCTGTGCAAAAATAGTACTTAATCTCTTTTTTTTAATAAATTTAAAGAGATCCTCTATTTTCATATGTTTGTTCACATGGCTGGCAATCAGGTGCAAAGAAGTGCAAAAGTATTTGGTTGGTGATCTTAGTTAAGACAGTTATTTATACATCACTCCACAAAAAAGCCCTCTAAATGTCAAGTCTATCCGAGTCGTTTTATTAAGCCACTATTACTCTGCTATTAGGCACTTTAAAAATAGTTCTTTATTAAGAACATTGACGTATATGTTTACTTCATGAGTTTGTTAAAGTAAAATCTTGCATCCTCAACAGCCTGTCCTGATAGACCTTTTGCTAAATCTTTATGCCTGAATTTGTCTTGGCAATCCTCTTGTGAATTCCAGTGGCTTAATGAAAAAGAAATTATCAAATGTATACAAAAAAGTTGGACAGCTTGGGAGCTACTCTTTGTTAATAGCAGAAAATGATGTTATTTCCAGACATAGCTCTGCAATTAATTCACAATTTGTTTGCTTGCTTTCTTTCAGCTTTCCATTACTATGAGAAATAATTTATAATCTGTGTCATATAAAGCATTGATTAGTCCAAAGACATAGAAAAACTGGTGACTGAGATTTTGGCGTTGCCTTTAAAAGGAATAAAAGCTTTTGCTTTTTAAGAAAATAAAAATGATGCAGGGTCAAATAGTGAATGGTATTCAGAGGCTGCTGACTTCAGGCCTCCTGTGGATGAGACCCCAGCCTTATGCCAAGCACTTGTGCTCTACCTGCGCTGCCACAACTGACCAACCAGCTCTGCCAGCACCAGCACACAGTGACTGTTTCTTCAGGAGTTCTTGAACCATCTTGGACAGGTCACCTTGGTGCACAAAATAAAAGCAATTTCAGTATCTGAGACAATGCTTCAGGAACTCAATTTCAAACTTGCACTTTAAAGCACTACTTCTAAAGCAGCTGCATAAACATACAAGTAAATAATTAAAAAAAAAATCTTTCAGCACTACCACAGCTGACCTTAGCCTTGCAAAGTAGTTTTGTTAATGCATCATTAATTTTACCAGAACTAATTGATTCTACAATAATGAGCTACAAACATATTATAAAGATAACAATAGACATTGAAACAGACATGATGGAGATGAAAGGGGTAGGTAGATCTTGTGTACAAAAGTCAAATACAAATGGTCTTCTAAAAGAATGCCTGTCTTACTTTATAGTCTAGATCTCCCTAGCATGAAAGAGATACAAAGGGAAATCCAGACCTTCTGCAGCTGATGGCAGGGTAATTTCAATCACATAATTGCAAAATTTCCAAGGGTGGGACAGGAGATGGTAAAACCAAACCTATGTCTAGAACCAGCAACCAGTTTCTTCACTTGAGACCTGGGGAATTCTGATTTCCTATCCATATTTCCAAGATCCTCTTTTTTGCTCCATTACTGCCTGTGGTGATGAAGTACTCAACACCTAAGTAAGCATGATCAGATGCATAAATGTCCTATGGAAAAAGAGTGTCTGTATATCACTTTTTTGATAATTCCTAAATACAATCATTTAAAGCTACTCTACATTCAATAGGCAGAAAAAGATGCCAAAGCCAAAGGATACAGGGAACCCAATGGATGCACCACAGACCCAAAGGGATGCACAAGGCTTGGAAAATCCTCTTTAATGTTTTACCTTAAGTCAATGGAAAGAACTGATGGAACTACATAATGATAGTATCATTGCCTTTTTCTGTCCTTCAGCAACAACCTTCACTCTCAGCACAGAAGATTTTCTCTCTCTGTTATGTAGTAAGATGAGAATTTCTTGATATTGGAACACAGATAGGCAGAAATATCATGATTAAATGTTCTGCAATATGAGGTTCAATTGATTTCTTATAGCTCCAAGACTCAAGCAGTCACCTGTCGGAGAACATAAAGGTTTTTCTGCACATTAAAACCTCCATCTCTCTACAGTCTTTCAAACTTTAATGATTTGTTTTCAAAAACCAGTTTTGAATTCTCTGGTCTCAGTGCTGCTACCAATATGACATAACGTAATTAATTGAGAGCTTTATGCCAAAATAATCTATGCAATGGAAGTTTTAAAAATTCTCCAAACAGGATATAGACGAGAATTCATTATGCAGTAATGTTGCTAACACTGTTATTTTCATTACCTTATGGCTTAACTCAGACAACTAAACATGGATGGATGGATAGAAATGTAGCACATCCTTGTTCTCTGTGTTCACCTACAGCTAGCAGAGGTTCCCTGGCTTTTTGTTTAGGGCTTCCAGACTGTCAGTTTTTACCCTGTGTGAGGAGCTGAACTGAAATTTCAGTTCTCATTCTGCAGGCACACAGTTCTGTGATTCATTTGACTGCAAGCCAGGGACCTAAGAGTTAGATACTGCAATATTTAAAATCATTATTTGGCCTGGACCAGAAGAGTTGGGGTTTTTTGTAGATATTATGCTGTGTGACTTAAGGATCTGAAGTTACATCTCTGTTTATGTGTTTGCTGAGAAAGAATGAATGTTAGGGTTGTCCTGTGTAGGGATAGGGGTTGGACTCAATGATCTTTGTGGTTCCCTTCCAGCTCAGGTCATTCTGTGTGATCCTGTGACTTGCCAAGCACAAGCCAATATCAATCAAATGGGCTTCAAATACTTTTGGAAAAGTAATTGTATTGCCACTGACCAGTAAACATTAACATTTAGGAGTTTTTCTTAAATAATCCCTGGCTGATAAAGCTTCACAGCAACAGGATGTAAATTGAGTTAATTTAGAGACATAGCTGATAAAATCTGGATGTGTAAGTTTGGGCCATCAGCGGGACTAGATAAACTACAAAACAACAACAAAAAAAGCAACATAAAATTGCTATAATTACATGGTATTTCCTTGTTACTAAAATTACAATTTAACATATGTAAGGATCCAAAAATATAGTTACATCCTCTTAAAATGAACAGGTGCATATTTTTATGCCTTTGAGCCAAACAAAGCTGCAGTCTGTCTTGGCTGACTTGTTGAGTGTTGCTCGTACAGGTAGGTCTCACTTCTGTAAGCACTGTTCCACGGAAGGCTTTTGCTGCATGTGTCCCACAGCCAGTCAGTGACTCATCAGACAGAACAGCTACATTTTCAGCCAGTAATTATGCTTCCCCAGTGTGCTCAGAGGGCAAATCCTATGACCTACGTGGTCATCTAGGATGACTGTGCATGTCTTCAATTGTTATACCTTTGTTGACTATTAGCAGTGAAGTCATTAAGAGCTATAATGCAGACTTTAATGAGAGAAGACTTGCTTCCCTAGTCAGAGTCTGTTAATACTGAGTATTTAGGGTTTATATTTACATTGATGTTCCTCTTTTTTTTTTTAAGAATGCTAAATCAATTGCTTACTTTTTTGTGGAACACTAATTTAGCGTATATTGTAACACTCTTAACAGAAAGTGCACGAATATTGCCTGTCTATAGAACAAATGCATTCAGACATTTTAAAGGAAAGCAAAGTATAATATGCAAATAAATATTTTAGTTTGCTCTTTATGGAATCATAGAAATAAAGGTCATATAAATCAGTCTTCCAATTGAGGCAGGACTGTTGATCAGGTCAGCTGCAACTCTGCTTAGCCAAATCTTGAAAAACTTCCAAGGATAAAGACTCCACAAATTCACTGCTCTGAGACTGCACAATTCTCCTGATGGAATCAGTTTCCTTCATATCAAACTGAAACCTCCATAACTGAAGTTTGGAGCCATTGGCACTTGTCATAACATTGGGCACTACCAAGTATACTTTTTTTTTTTACCAATACCAATTAACAGTTGTATCTTTTCAACATCATCTATGACAGTCTGCATCACACAAAAAGAATGCTTTTCTGTTTGAGGGAGGTCATGGTTCAAGAACACCATGAGATGAGGTCAGTGATTTCAACCTTAGTCCCAAGATTTCTGACAGTTCCTGGATGTCATCCAGGCATTTAAAAAGTAAATAATAGTAATAGTAATAGTAATAGTAATAGTAATAGTAATAGTAATAGTAATAGTAATAGTAATAGTAATAGTAATAGTAATAGTAATAGTAATAGTAATAAAGTAGTCGTTGACCCACCATGCAAAGTCTGAACTTCCTTTAAAAAAACTAATTAAGAGGTCTACTAAGGGAAGCAAAATTTGTTAGAAAGGATGTATCAATGGTTTGGACTAGTGAGCTCTACTCTTGTTCTCATTCATACTAAGCCATCCTCCTAGATCATAAGCAAACTGACTGAATAGTATAGGAATTGCTCTTAATCATGAAATTAAGTTAGAGCACTTTATCTCAGTAAAATACTGTGAAGTAACAATTTATTTCTTTTAAGTCTCATAAACTCAGAAATTTCAAAGGTGGAGCAAAGTAACAACCTAAGCAAGGTAGGTAGGACCTCTCTGAAAATGTCTTAAAGATAAATAATCTTGATTTTTCTTTGGGGTTTGTTTGTTTTAATTTTTTCCCGGTAGGCTAATAGGAGTTTCACATTTGACTTCGCTAGGAACAATTGAACGGTCGAGTAGAACAGTACAGTGAGTCATGTGTTACTTTGAGAAAGTACTGACTAAAGGTTAGCATTTGGAAAGCATAGGGGCACATCTCCTCATTTCTTGTGATGTGAGAAACAGCCTTGAGCAAATCATTCCCCTGTTCTTTCCCTCATATTACTGCAAAAGCAGAATATTACTACTCACCTCTTACATAAAGTACTATGTGGAGGACAAGTGTGCTGTAAAAGCCGACAGTATGACAGTATGACAAAACCCACCAATTCTAAACACAGACAGTGGCACTGAAATACTCAGTTTTATCCATTTTCTTGAATAATGTATGGGATAATGACTACAAAATCTCTTGTTCAGTAAGCTGACATTTTTGCATGAAAGGGTGAAAGGATATTGTCAGTAGAGGTTTTGATTTTCCAGGTATTTTGGGAAGGATTTGATGGACAGATCACTGACGTTCACTTGGAATGTTACAAAATACAGGAACTGTGAATACTGTGTTTACCTTAAGATTTCATTATCATATACTGTTTTGAGGAGCATTAGAGAAGATTTTGGACACAAAATAAATGTGATATTTTATCAACTTCAGAACAATACTGTGTAATCTAATACTGCTAATCATTCATTTAGGTTTCCTGGAACTCTTCACAGTATTTTTGATTGTCAGGAGACAAGAATAAGTTTCTGTACTTCCATTTTTTTTTCTCTAAGGAAAACTTAAATGGATTTCCTTCAATTTCTATGTGTGCATCAGTCATAAACTTTTGAAAAATATTTTCTTTATGTCACCAAGTAATATTAGATAGCAAGCCTCGTCCATAAAGAGATAGTAAAACTCTGAGTATAATAATCGTGGTATAGAATAGAAGGGAATAGAAGGAAATAATAGTATCCATCCTGAGTATTTAGACTAAAATTTCTTCAGGAATTTTGAAGAAAAAAATTAATTATAGCAGAGGGCACTCATAAAAATACTGGAAGCCATCTTTATTTTCTTAAAGTACTAGTTCATTTTATATAGACTTCTATTAACTTAACTTTTTCTCAACAGTTTCTGTAGCTGACGCCATAAAGAATGTTAACCTTTATGAGTAATTCTTCTAAGCTACACATCCATGAAACAATAAAATTATTATTTTGCATCTTCCTTTATGATAATATTTAATAGAAAGCAAGTAAGATTTTTTTTCCTCAGCCAGTCATTCCACAATAACAGAGAACAGTGATGAAATGTGCACTTTGGTCTGATTGTAACATGGTTCTGTGAAGCCTGATGGGACTGCATCAGAGCAGTTTTACTCTTGAATGAAAATCTTGCTTTTAAGCTAAAGCAATGGAAAAACTGTGGAGGAAAAGAAAATGGGCCTTTCTAGTCTAAGAAGTCGGAGATGAAACTGAAGGAACCCCAAGTATCCTTACCTTATAGTTAAAGAAGAAATGTATTAAATGTAAACAGAAGATTTCTTCTTAAGTGATTTCTGCAATATCACATACCTTGACCCTCTTTCTTGAGTTGTTTAAATCTGATTTTTAAGATTTTTTTGTATATATGTTATCTGTATTCACCTAATTGTCTTTTATTCCTCCTACAGCTCTTAAATCCAGCAGACACTTTGAACAGAATAGTGAAAAGGATACGTCAAAGATAAGAAAATCCTGTTATAGAAGATTAGACAATAAAGAGTCCATGAATTTCTTGACTAACTGACAGATTGTATATTTTCTTTGGTGTTTGGCATGGTTTGACATCAACTAGCAGCTCAATCTCAAACAGTAGCTTGCTCAGATTCCCTCAGAGGGATGGGGGAGAGATTCAGAAGGGTAGAAGTGAGAAAAACTGATGAGTTGAGATAAAGACGGTTTAACAAGTAAAACAAAAGCTCCACATGCAAGCAAAGCAAAACAAGTAATTCATTCACTTGTTTCCCACTGGCAGGTAGGTGTTCAACAATCTCCAGGAAAGCCAGGCTCCATCATGCCTAACAGTTACAGGGGAAGACAAACACCATCACCCTGAACATCCCCTTCTTCCCCCAGCTTTATATATTAAGCACAACCTCATTATCATACTAAATATCCCTTTAGTCAGTTGTCCCAGCTCTGTCCCCCTCCAACTTCTTGTACATCCCCAGCCTGCTTGCTGACAGAGGGAGGATGCACAGTTGGATTTATTTTTTTTTGTTGAAGCATAGGAAACACTGATGTTCAGAAAAGTTAAATTATCAAACAATCTATAGCTTTTATAAAATAATTTGAAATTTGGAAATCATGTACACTAATCATTACTTTGGAGAAAAAGACACTATTTAATCATCTATTTTCCCTGAATAATGCCTATAGCATCTAATAAATCTAACCTATAAATCAAAATATTCTGTTTCGGGAATGTTAAATCTTTATCTATAACTGCTCTCAGTTTAGAGATGAAGGCACAACTGTTCCTAAATTCCCAGATATTTTTGTTTACCTGCTTTTCTGGTGCATGAAAGATTTTGCCAACAACAAAAAAAAAAAAGTAATATTCAGCTCTAATTCAGAATATTTTTCCATTTTAAGAACTAGTTTAAAGACAAGGAAATATTTGGCTTAAGTAGTGTAGAAGTCCATGTGTTCTTCTGGTACTGAGAAGAATTCAGTTTTGGAGGCAGACTAAATCCTGTCATAAATCAAAATACCTTGTTGTGAGAATCTCTGAATTAATGGTCTGTGTTCTCAGGACTTTTTGTTATGCAAGAAACTAAACATTTACAGAGCAGTAGTTACATACACAAAGTTATGTCAACATTGAATAACACAGAGTTAAGGCAATTTAAAAACTTTTCATTTTTTTGTCTTCTCTTGGAATGTGATATGGTAACATCTTAGCTGGCCAGGTCTTCTTGCTCATGTTGAATGTTACTGATTGATTATTGTTTCAATATTATCTTGTTGTTATAAACCCTGTAGACTATATCTTAGATTTGCCTATAAGAGTAAACATACATATGAAATTAATCTTAAGGTATCATAATAATAAAATAGTTTCTAAATGACTGCTCTCATGTCCACTTATTTTGAAGTGATAAGCACTTCTGAGCAATGGCTGCAGAATCTGGACCCTGGTCAATTCTCCTGTTAAGTAATTTTTTTATAACTTCTCCTCAATTATGCAGGATAAACAGCACTTTTAAGGTGTGCAGGTACTTACTCACCATCTGTTAGACAGTGAACTGGGCAATTTTGCTCAGATGACAGACCAGTCTTCTGCTGATTCCTGCTGCCATCAGAGCAAGACTATGGATGTTTAGCTGCTTAACTCCAGCAGATTAATAAGTTGTTCCCAGCAGATTAATAAGTTGTTCCCATCACAATTCTTATTGCTAAACTCAAAGGAAACCATGTGTTTTTAACATGATTCGTAGTAGTAAAGAGTATAAGTAAGTGAAATCTAACTCTATCCAGGAAAATTCCCAGGCCCATATTCAGAGAATATTGTTTGGCACTGCATCACATACAAAAGAAATAGGTTTTCCAATGATTTTTTTTTTCTTAGATGTTTGAATCCGCTCCTTTTTAACACAGACTTTTTTTCTCAGTCGCAGACATCTAGTGCTCCCTACATGAGGACAGAGATTTTAAAATCACATTGAAAGTCATAGTGATTCAATTACACTGAAACCCAGCGATGAATTGGGTTTAACTCAGTTAAGTTTGCCATGACAATTTCTGACTGTAAACCATGTATTTTGCTAAGTGAAATTTTATTAAACTTAATACATGCAGTCCTTGTTCAAATGCAAAGCAGCTGGCAAGAATCATCAACTAAGGCTGATGGGGGATTGAATTAACTGAGTTTACTTTCAAAACTGAACTACAACCACCAAATTATTATTTTACTTCTTAAAACCTGAGAAATTTCCTAATTATGATTACATCTCTGCTAAGGTGCTGACAGGCCCCCAGGCTTAGGATATAAAAAAATTAATCAAACTGATAATTAATTTCAGATCCAGACTCTTCCCTCTATTCATGATAAAAACTAGGTGATTGTGAACTGTCCCACTGAAATCCACAGGAATGTTACAAGAGGGAAGCATTGTTAACTTGTTAATGACACTTATGCCTGTTTTCAATGTTTCCTTTAAAGAACACAAGGATTTCTGCTAGCCATGTTGGAATTAAAAAATCTCAGTTCTCTTTGCCAAACTTTTGCTATAAGACTGTAGCTGTGTTATTCTTCTGTGTAATGAGTTGGATGTGGGATGAGATATGTTAGTTATTTGGATCATTTTTAGCAATTTAAACTTCACTCATTTGCACCATAAATTAAACCCTTGTGTGAGCACAGGGTAAAAAAACTTAATTTCCATTCCAGCTGCAATAATATCTGTAAAGACTCTAAATTTGACAGTTGCAATCATCAAATGAGCAGCTGCATTAAGAAAGAAGCATGTGTCGATATATCAGGATACTGAGAAATATAAATTGAAAAGTGGCTAGAACTCTCAATTCTCATTTATTTTAATTAGTTTATTCAGCAAGAATACAAATTCTGGTCACATATTGACTAATTCCTGATTTCATCAAACTCTGAGAAGCCAAAATAACTCAGCTTTTATGCCTGGTGGGGTGATGTAATTGGAAGCTGGAATCAGTCCATAGTCTAATTTTTGCTTTAGATAATTATTTTTCCTTAGGATAGCAAGGCTTTGCAGTCATTAGTTCATAAGCCCAAAAGCTTAGTCTCCATAACAGATGACTTTGGAAAGTTATGTCATGCCATCTGACATCGTAAGTTTTCCTGTATATATCCTTAGCTCTCAGGTTCTGCAAGGCATAGCTTAGTGCACAATAAAAGAGGTTTTGATAAAACTGTACTACCCTGTATACTCTCAGGTTAAAGTCATGTTCATGAACAGTGAACAGTGATCAAGGTCAGCTGATGCACTGTAACTTCCTAAATGGTAGCACTTGCTTACATGTGTAAGCAGCTCTAGAATTGTGTTACTTATCTTTGCTTGCTGCAGTTAGATGTGCCCTTGTTCTCTGCTGCATGTGAAATCTGTGTGACAAATCTGTAATCATAACTGTGCGTGAAATAATAATATGAAGAGTTGGACTCCATACCTTTTCTAGATCTGGAGACAAATCAGGAATGCTAAACATTGGAATGAACTTTCAATGACTGATTAATAATTCATATTCATGGCTCAAGAAAATAAGCCCCAACTTTTATACCTTATATAAATTATCTCCCAGTTGTAGAGTCAGAAAGAGTCTCTCCTTATTCAAGCTGCATTGATCTATCACATTTTGCTCAGGTAAAATAAAATAATCAACTCATATAATCCAATATTTGCCTTAGGTGATGCCAAAATGATAGGAATGGTGTGTTCCATTCTTTGCAGATAAGAAAAGAGGAAAAACAATCCTTTTCTGTAAAGATCTGAGTCATTATGCATGGAATTCACACTTTGCAGAACAGCATGGTCATTCAGCTAGTGATTCTGTCTTAGCTAAGCTCAAGTAAAAGGGCTGAAGGGACACATATGCTTATGTGATGATGTGACATTAAATCTATGAACAATTCCACTGCTCTTTTCTTTGAAAAAAAACAAAAAAACCAAACCAAAGCCATCACTGAGGAACATGCCTTTGAGATGTTACATTTTAGTTTGAGCATATTTTAATTCATCTTGGTAACATTACTTATGAAGTATCTCAGATAAAGAATTATTTAATTCAAATTCAAAATGGCAAAGACTTTTAGACTACCAGACACACCCGCAGAGTCCTGCTGCTGTTTTCAAAGTCTAAAAGTTCTACTGACAATAAAATAAAAAGCAAGTTTCCAACTGCCCTTCAGCCTTTGCAAAAGAGAGAGCTGAGGCTGCCAGTTGTGTAAAGCCTGCAACATTCAGAATGTGAATTTGAACCTCATGGCATAATTTTGGAGGTTTTTGATAAAGGCACGACATGAGCATATTATACTGGGGACATACTTTGTTCCAAATTCAAAAATGGGTATAGCCTCCTCTTTGCTTAACATAGCACTCTCCTTCAATTAATAAGAGGCGTAAAAATCTGAGGTTAAGTGTGCATGTACAACCAGAATATATACAGATGGTAACTCTAAGCATTGACAGAACAGGCATGTAGCCCATAGCATTGCAAAATTAATTATATTTTTCAGAGCGCTTCCACTCATGATCCTGTTCCTCCGTCCAGCAGATGGAGGTGAGGGATAGGTTCCTTTCTGTTTCAGTACATCACAAAGGAGTAGGTACAGCAGCCTTCAGAAAGCTCTGCAGCATTGCACTCAGCAGTCCTACCTGTGTGCTGCTGAAATACTTTGTACCTGTTCAGTTTATAGCTTAATCATAATTAGTGTCACTGTCAAAAAAAGTTTATAGGTGTTTATTTTTCCTCCAGCCAGATAATTAATTAAGTCTCCTTAGTAGTTTTATACATAAGGAGCTTCAGGTTGTTAGCTCTTCAGAATATTAAGACAAATATGTCTTTGTGAAAGTTTAGATTATTTTTGTATATGTACAGCTAGCATACAAATCCATGTAATATGAAAATATTTACATATAGGTATCTCACACATACATACATGCATAGCTGGATGCACAGAGGAACAAAAATATTGCTTGACCCAGGTTTTCAAAAAGGTTTTTCTATTCCATTCAGAGGGTGAATAAAGTTCCTCCTGGTTCAAGCATAGTGGCTTACAAATGTAGGACTAGAAGGTCTGTGCCTTTGCCGTTTTTACTGACTGCATAGAGATTATTTGTCCAGTCCCAAAACAAAGTACTGAATACGGAATGGAAAACCTAATGGACTACATGTGGACTGTAGAAAAAGGAGACAACTTAGAAAAAAAAATCAAACAACGTTTCATTCATAGGAAGTTAAAAATAGATGAAAATGTTTGTTTGATTATTTCCCCTAAAGTTTAACAAGGCTTTTCCACAAGGGCAAGTCCCGAGAGCTCAGCTGGGGCAGCACTGCTAGGACTGATGCCAGGAAAGCATTTAAAGTAGAACCAGAGCACAGAAGCTGTGTTCCTCTTACCAGAGCAGAGTGAACCATCTCATTCTGCATGGCCAGCTCTTCCAGGAATCTCTTTGGAGAGAAACTAGTGCTTTATTCAGAGAAAAACAATATCCGAGTGTAACAGTGGTGAAATGTTCTCTTGTGTGTGAGTTTTACGGTAGCAACAAAGACTTTACCTTACTTGGATTTTATAATATATTCTTTCTTACAAAAAACTACGTAGCAACCCTTAACAACCAAGGAATGAGTGCCCAGTTAAAACTGAGTTGCTATGAGAAGAAGGCAGCACAGAGCTGAAAGTATTATATGTACGGAGAGTAGATAGGCTGATAAAAACTTCTTGGCAGACAAGTGGTTCAGGCGTTTGACATGCTACCTTCAGTTTTATTCATGATTAATTAATTGAATACAGATTTCTTTAATCTGTTTCTTCACTCACTAGCAAAGTCTATTTATGTTGTTTTCCCTGAATAAGACAAGAAAAAGCTTACATCCTGGTTTTCAGATATTCCTTCTCATGTTTCACCAAAAGAAGGAAGGAAAAACGACATGCTCCTGTACTAATTTTGTGCTTTTATGCACAGCCTTAATTTACACTCAGTCCAAGTAATTTTATCATGTCCTGTTCATGCATTTAAGAGGTGTTAGTTTCATCAGAAACATTGATGTTAAGAAGAAAGGGGAACAATTTAGGTCCCTAAAAGTGTGTACTGTAACACTATTTATGGCACCCTAGAATAACCTTGATCCTTGGAGCGCCAGTTTAGTACCTGAATACCACCCAAAATATACTTACCTTTGTAAAGTAAGATAGAAGTTCAGGTTGTACTATATAAATTAAATAGATGCTAAAATGAAACTATTCAATGTCATTGTTATGTAACCTTAATGTTTAGATAGAAAAAGCTGCTGGACCTGCTGTGTTTATTGAATTTCATAAGAGGGTTCATTATGAATCGTGCGATGAATGCAGGAGTTCACTCTGCTTTACAGAAAAGCAGATGCTAACAAGAGATTGGGATCTGCTTACTCTGTTTTACAGAGAAGTAGATGCCAACAAGAGATTGGAATTTACACTTTTTTCCTTGTATTTAGATTTCTAAGATTTACTTTTCAAAAGAGAGGTCAGAGCTACCCTACTTTGGCAACAGCCAGTGATGATGTTCTCCTTTGTATTCAAGAGATCACTGTCTAACACATCCACTCAGGATAAATTTTTATTCTTCGGGATGGGTTTCATGGGTTGTCAGCCTGAAGATGAGGCAAATCTATGTTTTCTGCCTAACTGGAGAATATACCTGGCAGTTTCACAACAAAAGTACCATCTGCTCCAGTAATATTGCTTTGCAAAAAGAAACTGAGGTTTACTGGCTGAGGTAACAAATGCCAAGACATGGATTCTAGCTTTTATCATAAAGGCTGATATACATTTTTTTTCTCACATAGTATGCATACGCAGACTTTTAAGGAAGGATCAGAATCTATAATTCCCTGATCAGATTCTAAATTACCCCTTAGAACACTGATAGGTTTTCTGCACTGGGCACAGAGCATGCCATAGAACAATTGATTGGAGAATTTAATTGACTTGCCTAAAAATGACTTGAATATCTTGTAGAATTTTGTTCTAAAGCTGTCCAACATTTCTAATTTGAGCTTTTGTCACATTAATAAGTTCTAATAATAGTCAATCTTATGTTTCACTCTGGCATAGTATTTCTTTTATTATTGGTTTCAAGATTAAAATAGCACAATGAACAAATGGGCACAAGCATAAGGTGAATATCAACCCATTAATTGGTTTAAATAACTCCTGAAAACACTGTAGAACGTTGACTCTTAATGAATTTCTAGAGAAAATTAGTTTTAATTGGTTATATTGACTGCTATACACTTGCAAAAGTAAGAAAAGCTGGATAAAGGTACACCATAGTTGTAATACATCTTTCTAAATTCAATTATTATATTTTAAACAATTATATTTTGAATTTAAATTTTATACAACACATAATTTTACAAGAATGTTCTTATATAATATGTAAGCATGTTCTCATATATTTTATATATGATTTTATTTCCTCCTAGAAGAGAATAATATTTAACCCATAGCTCACACTTATCAACTTGGCAAGTGTATCTCATAAATCAAGTTTATAATTTTTATCATCACACATTGGAAAAATATGATACCGTTAACAATATAATCTTTAGGTTAAGATTACGTTTATGCCCACATAATTTTGTAAGGGTTTTATTCTTTATTTTATGGGACTTTAAAATATTTTGATCCTGCATGTGGTTCTTAAATCTACTGCACTCTTGTAATTCTTTCTAACCATACTGAAGTTAACTCCTTCCTCAAGAGCACTTGGGAAATCATCCTCAAGACAAAAGCAGATGCAAGGTATAGTTTCAAGTTTCCTTTGCTGAATCTTCTGCACCCATAATGAAACTCTACATTGACTGCAGGTGACAATGCTGCCAAAGATGCTAATACTTAACAGGGTAAAACCCAGCAGTCTTAAAGATTTTGCTAAACAAAAGTTGCTGACTTTGTTTAGAAAACAACAACAAAAAAATAGCAAACAGGGAGAAGACAGGACAATGACAGTCTGGTGGTGAATGACAAATAGAAGAAGGGTTGAAAAGCAAAATTTCTGAGCCATCACCCTGAATTCACTTATTCCCTCCCTAAATAACTCTCAAGTGTTGCTGAGGTGTTTAAAGACATGCCCAGCCATTAGCAGGCAGCATGACACCAAGCAAATGTCCAGATTTGCTACTTTACTCCCTGTAATTCAGGAAAAAGAAATCCTATACTGCCTAAACTGTTCTTGTCATCCAAGGCTATTCTTCTTCTATTCCACATTAGATGGTGAATTAGATGCTGTTAATGAACCGAGTATTAGTGACTTCCATTTAGAACTGCCAATTAAATCTGAGTGGGGATTTGAATTGGTTTTTAGACCACTGTAATTTTTCCTTTCGTAACAATGGCTTCAGTCTTAGTACTGCTGTTTTTGAAAGTTGTGCTGATGAATTACCATGAGTCTTAAGTGCTTGGGCAGAGAGCACATTTTCTTTCCCTGTTGTTTCATATCCCTTGGGCTCAGCCAGAGCAGAACTTCCTGCTGTAGATGTGATCTGAGGATCACACACTGGTTTGGATCCTAAATGTAAATTACGGAGAAAACCCAGGAAATCTGTAAGTGTGCTTACACTTCATTTGTCATGCTCATACTTGCTCAGAAGAGGAGTAGCATCTCTTAAGGAAATTTAGATGTCCAGCCTGAGAAACAATCTCCAGTGGAGAGCACTCTTTTTCAGTTAATGCTTATCACACTTTCAAATTCAAAACACAAATGTTCATAAAGAACACTCTACAGCAGATCAATGTATCACAGTGTAGTCACAATATGGTTAATTGTGCACATATATACAATTTTTTTTTTTAACTCCAACACAAGCTGGGTAGAACATACATTCACAAGTCTGATTATTTGCATGCATTTCTACCTTTGGATGAAACATTACCTCTTCTTTCATGTATGTTTTTTGGTTTAATTTATTGCTTTCCAAGGACATTATTTCATAATCACAATCAACTGAAAAAAACCCACACCTAAGTAAGGTAAGTAGAGGACTGTAATTTAAATTAATTATAATCACATTTTGAGTGTCACAAAAATTTAAGGGGAATGAGGATTATTTTTGGAACATCTTGATCTTTAATAAATTTTCAGTGCAGCGTTCTTGTTCAAAAGTAAACTCTGTTTTTGATGATAAGCATTCTCTTATTGGTTTGGTAACACCCCATTAGATTTTAGAGTGACCATTTGTCACTGCCAGAGTTTTATACATTTCTCCTGGCTCTCAGCTCTATGCTGTTATCGTCTGATCTCAGTCGCAGTAGTGCCAAACAGTGATAATTACACTGAACTGAGCTGGGTGACACCAAGCAACTGTAAACATCGACTCAGCAATGTGTGCTATGCCTTCAGGTATTAACATCTCCACACCTAATAGTATCACGGACACAAATTCTTTCCACTCTAAGGATCGCCTACAGTGAGCAAAGATGAGTCCTCCTGGCCTTTCTTTGCCTGTGCTCCAAACTAGGCAAAAATGAGCCAGGTTGTGACTGCATTAGTTCAGTGCTGCATCCAAGCTGCTACTGAGAGTAGCGCGCTGTCACCCCGATGTGTCATGCTACTTTCCATGGGAACTTTCAGACCCTAGAGCAGGGGCAGAGATTTTGCATACAGCTGCCCATACAGACAGGTCCTAAGACTCTCTCTGTTCATAAATTAAACAGAGTCTGGGCAGAGTTGTGACAGCAGCAATCTGGTCATTGCATTTTTACACTGACAGAGCAATTATTGTAACTTTTTGATACGAATAGTCTCTCATATCACCACCAGGTACAATTTGGGAATTGGCACAGACCAGACACACCATTCCTATAAACAATTTACAAGCAGACATTCTGTCTTGGGCTCTGGGACATTCTAGTAATATATGGTCTAACCATGTCATCTCTGGTCATCAAACCAGAAAGCATACACTAGCACTGATTTAGCTTATGAGAAGAGATTTAACTTCTATTATCACTCCACCTATGAATTATAAGTCTTGAAGCAGCCACATTCAGAAAACTTTTGTTCTGCCAGAGTTGCAACATGGTCTGAGAGTGACTACACAACGGTCTGTTAGCTTTATACACACTGAATTCACTCTGAGGCTCAGAAGCAGGCTACTTCCATTTAACCCTGAGTTAAGCATCTGATGTAACTTTCACTGTTGTCAATGAGAAGATTCTCACCAATTTCATTAGAGGGGAATTGTGTCCCAGATAATACAGAAAGGTGTAAGGCACAGGGAGTTCTCCAGGGGAAATACTCCTGCTATTGACTCCAGTGAAAGAAAGCAAGATCTAGTTATACATTTATAATAAATCAAGGTGTAAATATACACAAAATGAATTGAATGGCTCTGCTCACAGGTCAATATATTGGCAGAAGCTTTTTTGTCTCTAGTCAACTTAAGAACATAAACTTGTTTTCCATTTTAAACTTTTCTGCCATAACCACAAATCATCTAAGCTCATCAAAGTAAACTGATAAATCTCTCTTGTGTTATTGTCCTCAATGATCAGTTCTGCTTCATATCACAAGGGATGTCCATGAAGAAGTTCCTTCTTTGTAACTAGATTTAATTTATGTAGGTTGAAAATATTGATGGCAAATATAATTTTTTTATCAGATTCATTCAAAAGCACAATAAATTATCTTTCACTGCTTCAGATCAGCTTCAGAAAATGACATCTCATCATTCAACATGTATTTTAAACTTCCACATTTTTTACAAGATTAAGTGCTGAAAATCCTTCTTTTACAGTGGACATCGAAGCCTGTTGAGTCATAACTATATCTTAGGTGGGATGATGATTAGGACTCAGTAAGCAAGCTGGAAGAGTAATGAATTCAGTGACAGGGCAATTCTTTATTTCTAATAAAGACAAAACTGTGTTTTCCTATGATAACTTCCTACTGGAAATTTGATAAATTGAGGCATATGAGAACTGATGTCAGCAAAAGGGCTCATGCAGCAGCTCTGTTGTGTATGGCAGACGTTTTCTTCCAGGAATACCAGCCTTTAAAATTTGTTCCTACCTATGAAATGACATACTGTGAATGCAGTGTTCTTTAGGACATGCTACAAAACTGATCTTTTCACTAGAATTTTCCACTGATTAAGGTTATGAAGCCACTAGAGAGAACTGCAATCATTATAGTAAAGAATTGTTCTGGGGGAGGGGAAAGGAAGGAAATAAGCTTTATGATGGATTACTGGAAATTCCTTTGCTTTGAGTATAACTTTATTTTCCTGTGGAAGCATGGAGATATGGGCCCTTATGGAGCCCTTTATAAAATCGAAGCAAACATTGAGAAACAGAACCATATGTGAGCTAGGGTATTTTGGCTTACAGTATCATGGATTGCCAGCAGCAAAGCTTGCAAGGATTTTAACTTGAAAAGCCAGACTCTAGTTCTGTGTTGTAAACTGGCCCTACTGTTTACGGTATCACTTATTGAAGCCTCTCAAACACACAGTTGCAGAAGCAACTTCTTTGAACAAAATAAAAGTCTTTGAAACATCAATTGAGGCCCCTAAATGAAGCAGATTAAAGAAGAATCCATTTACCAGCAAATTTAGCCCCCGGGTAACGCCCTGTCTTGGAGCTCTGAAATACTCCAGTCTGTAATGGGACCCTAGAAATCAGAAAGCTCTCTCTAATATTGCCAAGCACAGGAACATTCCAAGCCACTGCCCTTCAGCAGTACCACCATTCTTGTGAGACATAACCTGCCCCATAATCAACAGCGAGTGCTGTGTGCAAGTCCCTAGGCAGGAGTGAAATGGTTGTCCTTTCTGCCTTTGCTAATTTCGTAGAATCATAGAATCATAGAATCATAGAATCACCATGTTGGAAAAGACCCACCGGATCATCGTGTCCAACCATTCCTATCAAACACTAAACCATGCCCCTTAGCATCTCATCCACCCGTGCCTTAAACACCTCCAGGGAAGGTGAATCAACCACCTCCCTGGGCAGCCTCTGCCAGTGCCCAATGACCCTTTCTGTGAAATATTTTTCCTAATGTTCAGCCTAAACCTCCCCTGGTGGAGCTTGAAGCCATTCCCTCTTGTCCTGTCCCCTGTCACTTGGGAGAAGAGGCCAGCTCCCTCCTCTCTACAACCTCCCCCTCAGGTAGTTGTAGAGAGCAATGAGGTCTCCCCTCAGCCTCCTCTTCTCCAGACTAAACAACCCCAGCTCTCTCAGCTGCTCCTTATAAGGCCTGAAACAGTCTGTGGGTGTAAGGGACAGAGAAGTCTCACCCTAGAACATAGTAGAGCTCTTTTGTGAATTAATACCTTATTGGCATGGATCACATAAAGCTAAATGAGTTTGTTTGGAGGCAGAAATCCTAGTCTCACTCCTTTGCTGAATGAGCATATCAGGGTCTGATGCATGAATTTAGGTGAAATATTGCTCAGGGCCAGAAGGAGATTTGCATTTCTTTTCCCACTGATTTTACCACATATCCACTATAAGCAGCACTGTCTTGGGTCTTACCCACACCAGTAGTCCCCGGTAAACAATGCAAGAGGCCAGCCTTTCAGTTACAATGATCATCTCAGCTCTCTGGACCTTGTTATATGTGAGGTCAAAGGGAGAGAGGTGTGCAGCACTCATACTGTGCTGGAATTGCACAGTTGACATCTACAGCAGCCTTTCACTGACATCAGGAATGCATGTTTAAAGCAAACCTCTCAGTCTCTGTGCTTAGAGAAGCCTCAAAGTGTATGAAATGTCTTCCTTTCAGATTGGATCAAACCACAAAATGAGGACTAGAACAAGCCTACTCCAGCCAGAACTGAGCAGTTGGTGCAACAAAACAGCCAGTCTGAAGGAAACCCAGTGAAACAGATGTAGTGCATGTCTCAGGTCATCAGCACTGTGTCTCTCCGTATCTGTTTGCATTTACCTGTAATCCTTGCTAATGCCAATATCCAGTCATTCTCTATGGATATCTCCTGTTTTTCTGTCTCTCTTTCCCTTTTCTTTACTCATACCCACAAACCTAAGCAGGAAAACATCTTCCTTCATTCTCACCCTGTAATTCACAGAGGACCTTCTGCTGAAATCAACCAGAGACCACGTATAAGAATTTTAGTTCTGGAACACATTTCACCAGAAGATATATTTTTACTCAAATTTGCTGTGCTCCATGAGAAATTTGTTATGTTTTAGAAGAAAAGCTTAATTATGATGAATCTTTTTACCATTTAAATGGTAAAGCTGAAGGAGTTTAAGATATTTTCATTCTACTGTTTTTTATATTTCATTTTTATATATTAAAGCACTGCTTTTATAAGTCATGAATGTTACAAACATTGTCATTTTAAAAAATTAAGAGAAATAACATGGAATTATGTAACATAACCCCAAATGTTACAAATTTACTGAGATGGAGTGTTTCTTTTGCTGTTTCATGTGGGAAGAGTTTAAACTAGTTTTAGTTAAAACTATAGATTTCTGTTGCAAAACTCTGTATTTCCAGATAAATTTATATTTTCTTTATTTAACACTAAATGCACTAAGAAGATGTTTTCATGTCACCTTATTTAGCTTTTTAGTATATTTTTTTCTTCTTATTTCAAATACATTTAGGAAATTTTAACTGTCACCACCTCCCTAAGGCATTTATTTTACCCCTGCCCTAGCTAGTGAGCAACAAATGCACCTTTCATTTTCCTCCATCCAGTCCCTTATTTTCACTATTTATTCTTTACCTTTTCATTAGTATTATTTCTAGGTACCACTGAAATAACGTGAAATGATGTTCAGATAATAAAAGAAGCTGAATTATGAAGATCTTAAAAATAATTTAGTATTTTTGAATATTTGAAAAGTTGGGGTTTTATTATTTTGTTCTTTTTCTGTAAGAACTTTCATAAAAGCTGAGGCCATTGGACAAAAATAAATGTCATTTAAATCACCTCTTCTGCTAGATAAATTGTACTTTAATAACGACTTTATTCTCTCACCTCATAGAAACTTGGTTGATTTCTCAAAGCTAATTGAACTTCTTGAAATGAATATTCAAACCACAGAAGGAGTTCAAAAGAGAAAATTCCTCCTATGAAGCAATAAAATAAACAGATGTTGACTATTTTTGAACATCTGTCTTTCCTACAGCTGCCTAATTGGGTGTTGAGCTCCTTTGTAGATGCTGAGAAGAACTATCAGATAGAGGACAGTTATATTTGTGACAGATTCCAAGGTCGAATCCCTTCTTTTCTTCTACATTAGAGGCAAAACAAAACTGTAGATGCATGTTTGTGAAGCAAAAGTGTGTTTCAATACCTGTTTTCACAATGAAGATCTCAGATTCCCAGCCTTTTCGGTTTTGTGACTTGGCACCAGTGGAACATTGATTTTGGAACATTGATAAGAAGTTCATTTTAATTTCTAATATTTGGGCTAATATTTAAGCATTCATTCTTTGATGAGCAAGAAACTGTATTCTTGTTTTAAAACATAAGATATTTGCCCATTTAAATTGTATTATCCTTTGGAATTCACCTAACTTCTAAGTATAAAATTCGTGAGAGAGGAACCTAGAATAAGTAAAAGTACTCAAATACTTTGTTTAACTTTTTTAAATTATTTTTCAATAATCCATTTTGGATTTCAAAATAATTTTTAATTGGAAATTATGTTTAGGGTTTTTCCTGTGGGAACATTACTTATGCTTAAAAACATTTAAGTAGTCACAAAAACAAAAAAAAATCTATTACAAATCAAATGATATGTTTTTAATTTCTGAGTTTAGATTTTTTCCCAGTTGCTCTCAAGAGTCAGATCAAGTGCCTTCAGTAAATAATGAATAATAATTTACAAAGGGACTCTTTATACTGAGAAATGATTTGTCAATTTAATAACTTCTCATTACTTTACACCATGTTTGCACAATTTTTAGAGAAGTCACATCCATACTAAGTGGCTACATTATATTATGGATGCATAAAATTACTGGTTTTAGCATTCACAAAACATAGCAGCTTTTTCCCCTGCATAGATAAGTTTGGGTTATGAATTTCAAGGAGAAAGCAATATTCCCCTGCAATCTTAAGAAGCTAAATTTTCCTTATGGTAGCTGTTCTGGGTAGAAGTGATTCCTCCTTTCTTTTAGTGATGTTGTTTTATTCACAGAACGCTGTGGGAAATAATTCAATTCTGCTGCTTTCAACTCTATTCCATCTTTTGCTCCCTACCAATGAGCCTAAATCCCGGTAATTTACCTTCACGAGGCTTTTCTGAACTTCTCAGCCACCCTACTGTTCTATCCACAATCTTGATCCCTGCCCCTTTCTCCACCTTTTCCAATTGCTTCTTTTGCATCTGCCACAATTTCCTTCCCAGGAGATGCAATTTTTCCTTCCTCCCCCTCTAGTGAGGCCACCCAATTTAAAGAGGGGCAAATGTGACTTTCTGAGAACCTTAGTTGCTTTAGAAGTTGGCATTCCTGTGCCTGCCAATTAAGCACTTAAGGGAAGACAGAAGGGTATGACAAGAAAGGGGAGAATCACAGAATCACAGAATCACAGAATAACCAGGTTGGAAGAGACCCATCAGATCATCGAGTCCAACCATTCCTATCAAACACTAAACCATGCCCCTCAGACCTCATCCACTCTCACCTTAAACACCTCCAGGGAAGGTGAATCAATCACCACCTTGGGCAGACTGTTCCAGTGCTCAGTGACCCTCTCTGTGAAAAAATTTTTCCTAATGTCCAGCCTAAATCTCCCCTGGCGGGGCTTGTGGCCATTCCCTCTCGTCCTGTGTCCTGTCACCTGGGACAAGAGCCCAGCTCCCTCCTCCCTACAACCTCATTTCAGGTAGTTGTAGAGAGAAATGAGGTCTCCTCTCAGCCTCCTCTTCTCCAGGCTAAATAGCCCCAGCTCTCTCAAACGTTCCTCACAAGGCCTGTTCTCCAGCCCCTTCACCAGCTTCATTGCTCTTCTCTGGACTCGCTCCAGAGCCTCAACATCCTTCTTGTGGTGAGGGGCCCAGAACTGAACACAGGATTCAAGGAGCAGTCTCACCAGTGCCGAGTACAGAGGGAGAATAACCTCCCTGGACCTGCTGGTCAGACCGTTTCTAATACAAGCCAAGATGCCATTGGCCTTCTTGGCCACCTGGGCACACTGCTGGCTCATGTTCAGTCGCTGTCAACCAAAACCTCCAGGTCCTTCTCCTCCAGGCAGCTTTCTAGCCAGACTTCTCCTAGTCTGTAGCTGCACAGGGTTGTTGTGCCCCAAGTGCAGGACCCGGCATTTGGCCGTGTTAAACCTCATGCCATTGGTCTCATCCCAGCAGTCCAGCCTTTTCAGATCCCTTTGCAGAGCCTCCTGACCCTCCAGCAGATCGACACTTCCACCCAGCTTAGTGTCATCTGCAAACTTGCTAAGGGAGCACTCGATGCCTTCATCCAGGTCAGTGATAAAGATATTGAACGGGGCTGGACCCAGCACTGAGCCTTGGGGAACCCCACTTTGAATTGGCCTCCAGCTGGATTTAACACCATTTCCCACCACTCTCTGGGCCCGGCCATCCAACCAGTTTTCCACCCAGGAGAGTGTGCGCCTGTCCAGGCCAGAGGCTGACAGTTTCAGTAGCAGAATGCTGTGAGAAACTGTGTCAAAGGCTTTACTGAAGTCCAGGAAGATACATCCACAGCCTTTCCCTCATCCAGCAGCCGAGTCACTTTGTCATAGAAGGCGATCAGGTTAGAATGCAAGGATAAATACACCTCGTATGGTATCCACCAGCTCAACTGTAGCTTTGGGTCTGTGAAATGACATGTTTGTGTTTGATTTGTTTGGAACTGATCTGTTCAAGTAATAGTAGAACAATATTTATGCACTAGTAATTGCAGTATACTCCTTCCTTCCCCAATAGCATAACTATAGTTTATAGTCTGTCAGTATTTCCATTACAAAGTCCATTTTTCAAAGGTCAATAACTCAGCCATTTAAGATTGCTTCAGCTCAAAACTTGATATACAAATTGTCAAAGACCCTTAATTCACTTTTTATCTCTATGATGGAAGGTAAATATTTGTGAGATCTTTTTAGTAACATGTGAGATTTTCTTCATTTTTGAGTCAAAACTTGGCTTTACCTCTGAAACTGAAATGTTGTAGATAAATTGTCACTAATGTGGACTAAACTCTTCAATATTTCTGAAGTACAACTAAACAGCCAAAATATCCGCATAAAAACCATAGCTACCAAGCAGTCAGCATGGACCATTTGTATCTTTTTTTTAGACTGCAGAGTTTATCAGTCTTAGCTGTTGTCCCACTGGTCAATAGCACGTTATAAGTTTTCTAGGAAGTGCACTATAAAAGGCTTGCATTCTCAACTTAGGCTCTTTGATGGAATTCTACCCAAATGTTGGACTTACACCAGCCTTTGCAACTGGAATTTTTCATTCCATGCATTAAAGACATCTGAGGATGCTTCTGTCAAATTTTCATCTGCAGGAACCCTTTTCAGTTCCATTAGAGACACATGAAGCTATGAACTCAAATGGAAACATCACTGATGCCGAAGCAGTTTTACTACAAGGAAGGTATACTTTGTATTGCTTTGCTTATTTTAAGGATTTATTTCTATCATATCTGGAGAGATACCTTGAGTTAGCAATGTGATCACTGCTTTTGAGTCATATTTACTACGGGATGTTTAAGGACTCCATTGAATAAACACATGACTTTATGCCAAACTGTTTTCAAGCACAAGGTGGGGACAAGGACATGTAGTGCAGAAGCAGTGAAAGAGGAAAGTTTCTAAGGAACAATAACATTGGCTGTAGTGTTATGACAATGGGAAGAGGAAGGATGACCTTTCCAGTTTTCCAAGTAAAGAGGAAGCCTTAGATCCACTTGAAACCCCATGTGGAGACCCTGCCCACTAACCCACATCGCAGTGTGACAGTGAAAGACAAACAGACACAAACAAGGACAAAACTGACTGAATGAATTATTATGTTCTGTCACAAATTTGTCCTCAGCAGTTTAATGCATATGTATACTGTATTTGTTATCAGAGAATCATAGAATGTTTTGGGTTGGAAGGAACCTCAAAGGTCATCCTGTTCCAATCCCCCTGCCACAAGTAGGGACACCTCCCATTGGATCAGTTTGCTTAGAGCCTCATCCAAAGTAGTCTTGAACACCTCCAGGGATGGGGCAGCCATGACTTCTCTGAGCAACCTCTTCCAGTGTCTCACCAACCTCACAGTAAAAACTTTCTTCCTAATATCTAATTAAAATTTTCCTCCTATCAACTTAAAATTGTTATCCTTCATCCTACCACTGCACTTGCTGACAGAGAGTGCCTCCCCAGCTTTCTTGTAGGCCCACTTTCAGAACTGAGCTAAATGGTCTCCCCAGAGCCTCCTCTTCTCTAGGCTGAACAAGCCCAAATCTCTTAGCCTGTCCTTACATGGGAGATGTTCTAGCCCAACTCCTTTCATCTTCATGGTCCTCTTCTGCACTTGCTCCAACAGATCGCGTTATGAAAATTATATTAGACTATAATAAACTATCTAATACATTGAAACCAATAAATGGAAAACTATTATCTTGCATTGACCATTGCTTCCAGAAAAATAAAGCTGAAGAAAAAACAACTCTTTGCTAAGTGAAAAGCAAGAACAGCAAGCAGTGCAAACAAACAGTGACTGCATTTGTTCTCACTAATGGCTAAGGAAAGGCTCATATATTTAATTCATCACCAGTATGCTAAGGTCACTTCTACTCTTCTTTATCAAAAATTAGCTTACTTATACAAATAATGAAACTCTGGATATTTTTTGCTTCCAATTGGTTTTAACTATTTTGTTCAAACAAAGAGATTGGTTTCACACACACCAAAGCATAGATATCCAGAGGAAGGTCAACAAATTTCCTGAGACAACGTGAACACTATTTTTCACTTTCTCATTGGAGTAACGTGCTGCGGTTTAAGTGCATCTATAGGACTTCAGGCAACTCACCAAAGAGTTGGAGATGTTGTAGTGCATGAGACCTATATGCAATAATAAGCAATATACAATGATCCATTCCAGTTTAACAAGCCTTTGCAACCCTCATATAAAAAGTAGACTATCACTGCCAGATGTGATTTAGACTTCATACAATTTAATTTGAAATACACTGTATACGTAGACTCACATTTACCCATGGCTCTTATAAAATTTAACTATAAATAATCTTTAGAAAAGAAGACAACATAAATGGCTTCAGTTTTTTCAGCACTTTGTTGGAAAAATGTCTTACTTTTTTATACCACAAAGTCATCAAAGAAAAATGCCAGTAAAACCAATGATATATTCAATTTCACTAAATGCTAATGGGAAAATAGCTTAATTAACTCAAGTAGTGTCACACTTCACATATGACCTATAGATCATACCACAAAATGAAAACTGTCATAATTCAGTTGCAAAATCCCAGTGAAGTGTCAGAGCAAATTTTCAAAACAGAAAATACTCCTTTCCTACTTTGAGAGAGTTAATCCATATTAAAGCTTTGTGGGCAGGAAGTTCCACTGAATAGGATTTTATTAGTCTTTGTAGTCCATATTCATGCTGTGTAGACTATATAATTGTAGAAATTGTGAGCCTCTTCTGAAACTGCTAACCAAAACTATATTTCACTTAGAATAAATTCATCACACTCAGCACTGGCATCTGAAAGTGTATGTATCCAGTCTAGGAAGTTGCTCAGCCTTTTTTTTCTACCCACTTGACAGAAATAGAAATCTCAGTGTTATTTGTTTTAGCTACATAATACCCTTCCTTTTGAAAACGTATATTTTTGTCCAGTGGTAACTGACTTCAACTGGAGATTTTAGACCAGGTGCTTAACTGTAAGACAGGTAAAGCTAGGTGAACGTAGTCACAGGTATCTAATTAGATTGGTTTGTATTAACTTCATTCTTCTGATCACTACTTGGAATTTCACATGAAACTTACCGATGCTGCCCTAACCCATCATATAGTTTCAAACCTTTTCAGGCAGTGGAAGTTTTGTGCAAACAAAGGTTCTGACTTTTGGGCTATTGGGAAAAAGAAAGTAGAGATTATTTCATTTTCTTGACAGGAGAAGAGATAAAGGGGTGTGTTTTAGTAGCTGAGCAGTGCCTAATACTAAAATTAACACTTGCAAAACAGTAGGAACTTCTTGTATAAACCTATCTATCCATTTTCAGCTTGTAATGCCTTGTCTTTTCATTTCAGCAGCCAAGATCTGCTTTAGACAACAGCCAAAGAAAAGCTTTGCAGTGTTTTTGTGGTAGATTCCAAGCATAAATTCTTGCTTTTATACTGATGTACAAAGCCCTGGTCAAGATTCTTAACCTATTGAACTCAAATCTATAAAAACACACATCGAGACTTTTCCTGTACCAAGGACGTCACAAAACTCTTTGCTGTTGAGGCAGAGTTTGCATTTCAAGGATAATGTAAGCAACAACATTCTGCTTTATATCTGACTCTATTCTGCACTGGGTAGGAATTGTTCTCTTATCTTGGTGTCATGGAATTATTTTTTTCACACAGCTAACATTTAGCAGCAATTTAGAATGTATTAACAATTTAGAGGTAGGTTACATGGCAGAATTCTTAGCAGTAATTAATCATTACGAATTTAATATTTGACAAGATGATGAAAAGGGATTTGATATGATCAAATCAGCAACTTAATTACAGATTTGAAGATGACAAGATTCACACTAACTGACTACACAGTATCCTAAATCAAGATGCACATGTGCAAGTACAAAATACGTACATATACACACACAAAGGTACACGGATATTCATGCACACAGTAGTATTTGAATATCCACACCTACAAAGACAAAGATTTGCGTTTAAAAACATAATTTAAATCATAGAAATG
Organism: Clamator glandarius; assembly: GCA_033459285.1. Lineage (NCBI taxonomy): Eukaryota > Metazoa > Chordata > Aves > Cuculiformes > Cuculidae > Clamator > Clamator glandarius. The sequence continues at coordinate 3,403,335 of JAUNZM010000553.1, read as the reverse complement.
TAGAATTGTGTAGGTTTGAAAAGACCTTTAAGATCATCAGGTCCAACCCTTAATCTAGCATTCCCATCTCCATCACTAAACCACACCCTTAAGCATCACATCTACATGTCTTTTAAATACCACCATGGGTGGTGACTCAATCACTTCCCTGTGCAGCCTGTTCCAATGCTTTACAACCGTTTTGGTGAAGAAATTTTTCCTGATACTTACTCTAAATCTCCCCTGATGCAACTTGGGGTCATTTCCTCTTGTCCTATTACTTGTCAGTTGGGAAAAGAAGCCACCTCCTGCCTCACTACAACCTCCTTTCAGGTAGCTGCAGAAAACAATACAGTCTCCCCTCAGCCTCCTTTTCTCTGGACTAACCAACTCCAGGTCCTTTAGCCATTTCTCATAAAACTTATTCTTTAGACTTTTCACCAGCTTTATTGCTCTGCTTTGGACGTGTGCCACCACCAAAATGTCTTTCTTCTACTGAGGGACTAAAAACTGAACACATTATTCAAGGTGCAGCCTTATCAATGCTGAGTACAGAGGGACAATTACTTCCCTTCTCCTGGTGGCTGTACTGTTTCTGATACAAGTCAGGATGCTGTTTACTTTCTTGGTCACCTAGGCTCACTGCTGGATCTGGTTCAGCCAGCTGTCAGCCAATACCCTCAAGTAATTTTCCATGAGGCAGCTTTCCAGCCACTCTTTCCAAGCCTATAGAATTGCATAGGGTCATTGTGGCTCAAGTGCAGAACCCAGCACCTAGGCCTTTGTCAAACCTCATAAAATTGGCCTCAGCTTATCAATCCAGATAGAGGTAGGCTAGTTTGTAGGTAAAATGTCACTTTTTTCCAGTTTAGTGAAAATTACTCACAACAAAATGGGCAAGGATTGTGCCCAGAGAAATTTGATGTCATCCTCATCTTTCCATTGTCTTTGTCACTGGACTGTGAGTTGCTTCTGAGAGATATCCTAGCTCAGAGAGGGATACTGGTCACAGCCTGCTGTGATCTAGAAGAGCCCAAAGGAACCATTCACAGTATCTGAGGTGATAGAGGTCTGTATTTTTCTACTTTGGCCAAAACTCAGATGAGGCATTTCTGGTACTTTCCACCAGTTGCACAAGTCCCAGTTATACAAGTCTAGAACTCACCAGGTTGCATAGTTCTAGTTGTCATCCCACTTAGGTCGTGATCCAGGAGGCAAGCATACCAGGCTTTCAGGAGGTAAATTCTCTTCTAAGGTGTGCATGACTTTTTTTTGGTCATCAAGTAGCCCATAGAGTGGAAGAATCATATTGAGCAGTGTGGAGTGGGGAGGGATATGAACCACCTCATTTGGGGACCATATCTTCCTTTGAAAGCATAGCTGGTGTAATAGATAGCACATCTACATTTTCTAAAATGGTCAATAGCCCTGCACAATTCCTGGTGGAAATGGTAAGTGACTTGTTCCCTGTAAGTATATGTGAGTGTCTACAGAGATCTACAATGTAAATTGAAGTGAGGTAGCAGTACAAAGTCCAAAGGACAGTTTCCATCTTCCACATGGCTGTTGCTGCTTCTTCAGATCTTTCAGATTTGATTTTTCAGATCTAATTCCTGTTCTGGCTGAATAATATTACTCGCACAACACTAAAGCATTTCACATTGGTCCGGCTGTACTTGGAAGGCTGAGCTCATTTGCAGAACAAGCCTGGTTGCAGAATAAACAACTTATAGCTGTGTTGTCCCTCACTTCTCTCACATGCATGTCATTTACACATTCAAATGCTGTGCCAAGGTTTCCCTAAGCCTATATTATCGCCTTACTCTTTCTGCTGCATATAACTGAGCAGTAGACACTGAGAAAAGTTCATTTCCTCCTTTTGCACATCTACCTGATATATTGGCTGAGTTATCCCAGACTGAATTCATATTACATAAATTTCTATGGCAGCACTCATCACTTCAAACTTGATTTACACTTGTGCAAAAAGGTTTATGACTTCAATTTAGTTGGGAGGCTCTTCCACTTGTGCCTACTTTGTAAAGATATAAATGACTGTGATAAGCAGGGAAAGATCAGTGCTTTAAAGGTGCAGAGTAGAAGAAGGCTTACTGAAGAATCAACACAGCTGCACTTCTTTGAATAAATATATACAAATGTATTAATGCATATATTATTAATATATTTTTATATATATAAAGAGGATGACAAATTCAGGTTTTACATATCTTTCAACAAGACAGAATTTGTGCACTGTCCAACACTGATGATGAAGACAGTCATTCTCATTTTGCAGTACAGCATGTTTAAATGTGAAATTATTATCCTTCAAAAAATAAACAGCAGATCTTTTCTTGGAACAAAGAAACTTTTGTAGTAATAATTATGTGTCTTTATATTTGAATAACTTTTTATAACTGTACAATACTTAGCATATTAAGAAAATATACACTAAAGAGTAATAATACAGGAGTTTGAAAATTACTGTGAATCAAATCTCAATTAAGCAAATAAACCTTCATTAAAAGTCTGACTTCTAAAAAAGTACACAGAGATGGAGTCAAAGCTGAAAATTAAACCACTTCAATTTCGGTTCAAATAGACTTGCTAATGAAAAGCATATACTTCAAATGATTACTACATGTTGTGCAAGTTACTGTAAAAATCATCCAGAACAAACATTTGAGTTTGATATTTGCATTATATTTTCCTGGAACAATCACCCAGCTTTATGGCCTTTCACATATTGTATTTTTGTCTTGTTGTCATTGAGACTTGGCTAGACTAACGTAATTATTGTTCAAGTATCATTCTTTATTTTGAAAATGTACAAATCAGTGTTTGTGAGTCATGGGAAGATATAAAATATGCATTTTGCAAGTTAGCCATGAATAATAGAATAGAATAGAAGATTTGGAAGTCTATAGTTTTTAGTTGTGTGTTCCTTCATTTGATGTCATTAATAATGATAGTAGTTTTTCCCTTAAAGACTATGAAGTTATTTTCTACTAAGAAATGTTTCCTCTTTTCTTACATCTTTGATCTCCCCCATCAGGCAACAAATTTTTCTTTTTTTTTTTTTTTTTCTTTTAATTATTTTTTTGTGGCTTACTTTAATGATGATGCCATGCTCATCTTTTTCTTAAATCTTTTATTCTTCATTTAAAATTCTGTAATTCAAATGAAATTTGTATTCAAACTCAAACCATTACTGCTCTTTATTTTCCTGAACATTCCTCCCCAGGGTACTTATCCAATGCTCAGTACCAAAAATCAATAGCCACCAAAGCCAATGAAAAAAATGACAAAGTGTGCAGATTCCCAAGAGCTCTTTTACCTTACCAAGAAAAGTACATTATTGATGTTGAAGATATAAATGATAGTCACAGAGTGTACTCTTAGCTGAGTGGGAATCAATGGCAGCTTTTGATAGTTACTAGTCATTTAGGATGTCAGAAAAAATATTTGTCTCTCTTTGTCTAACATAGTTGCTGCATTTCTAATGCCTGAGGACATTGGAAGGTACATTTCCCACCTCATTATGTAGGCAAGAAACCTTACTTTGCTCAAGGTCAGATCAGAGTTGTATGCCAAAAATACTTGGCCGAAGATAAAATCTGTAGATTTGCTGCAGTCCCAGTCAGAGACAGAGATTTCTGGACAGAAAGAGGAACTCTCCTCAAAGCTATCCACAGGTAACATCGTTTATACGTAGAGGAGGCAGCTACACCAAGGAGCAAGAGAACTGGTGACAATTTTTAACAGTGGGTTTCTATCTAATTATGATTTTAATATCCATTTTTTACTGAAGAAGCCCAAACCACTTCAAATGTAGCTCTGGTCAAGAAATGTTCTATGATATTTGCCAGTTGTGAACATAATACTTCTCTCAGGAAAAAAAAAAATGAATATCTGCCTATATTTGTTTAATATGTAATCGTAAAACACCCCAGTCTTGACTACAAGCTGTTGTTGCTGACAATCCCACTCTAATCATAATCACTGTGCCACTGGCAGCAGATGAATGCAGAACTAAAAGCTTCACTTCCTTGTTGATTACCAGACTTTCAGTTCATTGCTTCCTCTTCTAGAAAACACTGGCATGCACAAGCAGAATATTATTACTATGCAGTGAATCGCAGATTTATTATGCAGAGCGTGAATGTACTTTACATTTTTGCTACTGCTCAGCAAACATCTTTGTAGAGCTATACAACTGGATACAAGAGAAAATGTTCAGTCAACTCTTAGGAAACGTACTGAGGAGCATTTACAGACTAAGAGAGTTTGATTTAGCAAGTGCTTTGCAGCTGTTAATAACAAATATATTATGATGATCTTTTAAAACTATCATTTGCCTTAGAGTAGCTCCTTTGCTGTATTCAGATCCAGCATTTCAACATAACATTTTTGGCAGCTTGTCTTCTACCACATACTCAGATGTATTAACCTTTGAGAAAAATACTAATGCCTTAGATAACTTTGCCTACCTAAGAACATGGTTACTGTGTTAGACATAGCCTAGCCAGACAGCTGAGAATAACAAAAAGCATTCAGCAGCATAGTACGTCACAGGGGACCCTGACTATCAACTCAGGTCTCTAAGCTATCCTAAGATTCACATCACTTCTATCACTTTTTTTTTATTGCATTTATTGCCAGTGCTCCACAGTGTAAAACTAGCTCAGATATGCCTGTGCTAGGTACAATCACAGCACTGACTGCAGTACAGACCTGTCCTGAGTACTATATCATAACATCTGCTGTATAACTGTGTAACTGACAGGACACCTGGTCCTTCTCGTTGCAGTGGGGAATGCCTCTGGACTGCAGTGTTGTTAGTATCTGCAAACAAATTCTATTTAATCACACATAAAGGATAAATAGGGAACTCTCGTTGATAATGCCAAGATAACCATATCTTCTTCTGGTAAATAAGAAACAGCCACAGTCTGTTCATCCTTATTTTCCAGCCATATTGTTAAATAATTACATGCTCCTATCCAACAAGATGGATCAGTCTGGAGGGGAAGATGCAGCTGATCAAATTAACTAAAAAACAACTCACAGCTCAAATGTGAACTTTGCTGAAATTTTAAGTCCAACAGAAAGCTATTGTCACAACAAAGCCTGTTGTTTGATGTTAGTGAATCGAGTGTTTTTTCCAGATGTAAACCTAGTTTACATAGAAACTATTTTGTTATTCCCCCCCACGCCCATGTCCCCCTAAAATGTTTTTTGGACCTATCTTTTAATTCCTTTCAACTGTTTACTGTCAGACACTACAGAGTCTGCATCAATTTTGAAGATATCTTCTTAAATGTTATATACAAAGCTGCATTTTGAATAGCATTCTACCTTGTTCAATTTTGTATATTAGGAGTATTTGTCTTTCTTGCCCTTAAAATTCAAAGAATATTGCCAAAATATGTCATTTTGAAACTTTGTAGTACAAGCTTCCTAAGTGACTGCATTTTCCAAATTCCAGAGAAGAGCAACAAAGCTGGTGAAGGGGCTGGAGAACAAATCTTATGAGGAGCTACTGAGAGAGCTGGGGGTGTTTAGCCTGGAGAAGAGGAGGCTGAGGGGACACCTTATTATTCTCTACAACTACCTGAAGAGATGTTGTGGAGAGGAGGGTGCTGGCCTCTTCTCCCAAGTGACAGGGGACAGGACGAGAGGGAATGGCCTCAAGCTCCGCCAGGGGAGATTTCGGCTTGAGATTAGGAAAAAATTCTTCACGGAGAGAGTGGTTAGGCATTGGAACAGTCTGCCAGGGAGGTGGTTGACTCGCCTTCCCTGGAGGTGTTTAAGGTGAGGGTGGATGAGATACTTAGGGGCATGATTTAGGGATTGATGGGAATGGTTGGACTCGATGATCCGGTGGGTCTCTTCCAACCTGGTTGTTCTGTGATTCTGTGATTCTGCATTTGAAAAAGTGTCTAAGATTGATATTGATGATTTATTCCTGAGTATGAATAAGACATACCTATGAAGACGCTTTAATGTCAATCACCTCTTGTCAATCACTCTTGTCAATCACCCTTGACCTTTAGGAACAGTTTCGACTTGAGCTGGGAGTTATTTGTCCTTTCCTTAGTGGGGCTGCCTAGCAGCAAATCTGCTTCCCCCCAACTGCTTTGCCAATGCACAAGGATGAATTCTGATTGTTTCCCTGCCTCTTTGTTGGTGTTTTCTTGTGCAGTTAAGAAACAAACCAGAAACTATAAATTGCTTGTTAAATTACAAAAAAAAAATCCCAAATCATTATATGCATAAAAGCACATACAGTTAAACAAATTATAGCTAAGTATGAATTTATCTAAGAGTCAAATGTCAAATTAAGGATTGCAGAATATTTGGAACCACTCACAGAACAATTAATGTGCACTAGTAGTAGTGAACAAAGGTAATTATTTAGATATTTCCTGTAAGAATTCTCAGCCACTGCAGTGCAGGAACAAAGTTGAGTATTGCTAACACATAACAGCCTCTAATGCTTCCACAAATGAAATTTCATAAAAGGCTACTATCATTAATCATTTGTTGTAAAATGCTATCAAGTAATTTAACCTACAGAATCAGCCCACTGTAGCAACCACAGTATAGTTCAATCTCTGTAATAATGAATATTCAATTATCTAGCTCATCTTCTTCTGTCTTTACTATAATTGATAGTCAAGAATTGCTTAACTGCAGCTCTGTATGAAGAAAAAAATTAGAAGAAAATGAAAAGATTGGTATGTGATCATTCCTAGCCGTAGGACATATAAAAAGGTCAATATGTAATCAATGTTTTTCAAATCCACTTTGATTTTGAGACTGTTCTTAATGCACTGCCTAGGAACAAGTCTGCATACTTCAATCCCTACCAGATGTGGCAGCCCTTAAGGTGTCCACAAAGGTGTCTGTAAGATCACATTAAATAGTAAGAGACCATGGGTGCCAGCATCATCATAGTTGGGGTGGCCTCTAGCCAGGGCCACCTATTTTCCCCATACAATGCTTGGGAACAGATCAGGATTATCGAAGGCCAGGAATAGTTCCCACAGAGAGTCTGCATTCAGCCCTGTGGCCAGACCATGTTACAAAGTTCGTCCTATACTGTCTGTTGTACTAGTCAGTATAGATATAGCTGCAATCAATCTGTACAAAGCTTGTATTTTCAGGAGCAAGGTCACTAATTTAAAAAGCATGAGCCTAACTTAGAAACCTGAAGATATGGGTTAGCATGGGTCTGACTACTTTAGTGGCTTCAGACTTTGTAGTAATAATTAGCTTATCAGAAGAAAACTTTAAGATTTCCACTTCTTCTGTACAACGCTACTTCTAGATAACTTCTTGTGGTACTAACTCACTACCAGGGTACTTTTAACTTGACAGGAAAACAAAACAGCAAATCAACATGAAAATCACTAGTATGATTTCATAGATCTCCTTTCATAGGATAACTTCCCAACAACACAGAATAATAGAACCTTTATCGGGACATTGGGATACAAGAACATAAAATATAGATTATCACGCAGAAGATGCATCCAGCTAAGAGTCTCTGCAGATAAGGGATGCCTGGAGAGAGAACATAGAATAAAAGCATGGAGTATTTTTTCACTCAGTGTTTACCTTTTGGCTCCAGCAACCAACAATTTAGGGATTTCCAGAGCTGAAAATTACACCCAGACTGTTTTTTTGATGAATTTCTAATCTATGAGTTTTTTTCAATGCCTTTCTACAATCCATTACACTTCCAGCTTCCATGAAATCCCATGGCAACCCAACACAATTCAATCCTGCATTGTGTGAAAAGTGTGTAAGGGATGAATAACTAGGTTACAAATACGGTTTGAGAAGGAAATAATATATTCATTTTCAGTATTTCAGGAACATTTGTCAGTGCAGTAGCATTTTAAAAATAAATGGTTTACTAAAACTTTTAAACTCTATAGATTGATTTTTACAGCTTTTAGAACTCTCTGTGTTCTGAATACCTAGGCTTAAGAACATAGTAGCATTTTTTGTTTTCTCTCTCTTTACTATATACCTGTAAAAATAACAGTATTTTCAACGTCAGGAAAATCTACTACCTATAAAACCAATTTTAATGTTACCATCATGTTCCATTTGTTGACAGAAAATCTGATGATGCTCTTTTGAAGAATTCCCTTTTGGGGAATGTGCTGTATGAATTTCTTTTTTTTTTCTTTTTTTAATAACATATTTTCCAATTTAGAAAGAAATTTGATTTCTTTTTTGTAATCATGTAAGAGCAGAACAAAAGATTCATGGTATGTTTGTTGATCAGTTATGCAAAGAGATATCTTTGGAAAATTTTCTTATTTGTATGTTTTTTTTTACTTAATCATATTTTTGATATAGTGGCATTTTGCTGAAAGAAATAGACTGTATGAGAAAAAAATAATCAAAGTATAGTTGAAATAGAAAGCAGCATTATTTTTCTGTTGATCTACCACAATGAAAAAATTACATTGAGAAAACCACTTGTCTTTAGATTACAGGAATTTCCCTGTGTATAAAGATTGTAAAATGCATTTTCTGAAATTTTGCATGGAAGTTTGCAAGTTTTTAGGTAGTGAATTTTCCTCTCAATGTCTGCATTAGATAGGGCTTAACTGAGACTTTTCCAGAAAGTATATTCTTCTGGAAGAGCATACTTATTTCCACAGCACATCATTTTATTAGAGGGACTATAGATATGTTTTCCATTGCTTATTACTTTACTATATCAATTCTTAGGATAATCCTTAATTCTCTAAAGTGGAAGGGAATTCTAAGAGAAGTACATTTAGTGAAATGTGCTGATAGTGATTTCACTAATTAGATATGAAAAGAATCTCATTGAGAATGCAAATCATCTTAAAATACCAACCCTTCATCCGGAATCAGTGTGGGTTTTGATGAGTAGTTTTTTGTTTGTTTTAATGAGTGTTCTTTTATGATGCTTTAAAACAAAACCTTTGAACAGGTTTAGGATAGAATCTTTCCCCTTGAATCCCATAATCTTTAATTTATAGAAAGCTGTAGAGAACTTGTAATTTCTGCTACACAAACAGAGCGGGTGAATCAGCAACTGCTTTATTTTCTCTCCATAACAACATGAATATGAAAACACTGACAACAGAAAACAAAAAATACAGACTAGGGCGGAGTAAAGGGCAGTTAGGGTCAAAGTAGAGCAAAAATCTCAAGCCTTGGATGTCCTTGCTACAAAAAATAATGGAATGTACTTACTATAAAAAATAATGGAACAGCAACTCAGGTAAATTGTAGATGAATTGAAAAAATTAAGTTGCAAATGAAAAGTAATCTGAGGGATGAGGGGACAGAAAAAAATATTAAATGTATTTTCTTATATCTTTGAGATACAGAAGTAGAAATCTGAATGTGACAACCATGTAACTTATACCTTGAAAAAAAAATAAAAATATGTATATGGTTGCATACAATATACAATAATGGTCTGTAGTCAGTAGTGCCTAACGACAGAGGAGACTCAGAACACAGCAAGTCTGTAGCTTACCCAAAGCTTACTCCCAGCCTCCAGCAATTTGTAACTCACCAACATCCTGAACAAGACCTTATATCTTTATATCTGATAACTTTGATTGGATTTTCTAGCTGATTCATGAATCCATGTAAAAATTATCATCCATAATACCCTATGAGAAGCAATTAGCACCTAAACAGTAAGGAGTAGTGTCTTCTTTTGTTGGCTTTGAACCTATCACCTGCAAGAATCAACTGAATCTACTAAGCTTCTCTTGATTTTCTGCTTGATGCTCAGTATCTGAAAAATCTGAAAATGCTTTCATATATGCTCTTCTTATTCCTGCCTCCTCCAGAAAACTTCTTCCAAGTCGCAGTTTGTGCTTTCAGACATCTTTATGATCCTCTGTGCTTTTTTCCCAGATCTTCTACATAAACTTTCTGAGATAGAAAAAACAGATTGTGTATAGTATTTAAGATGTGAGCACATAATGTGATTCTACAGTGGTATAGGTTGCTGGTTTCTTCTCTATTCCTTTTCTAAAGTACCTGATAATCCATTTGCTTTATTGAATCTCAGTGAGCATTAAGGTGATGTTTTCACAGATTTATTATAAACTTAGATCTTGTCTCTTCATGCCAATATTCAGATTAGAGACCAAGCTTAGAGACTATCATTGTGCATGTTAGAAAAAAAATATTAATTTTTTTTACAGGTGAATAACTTTTCCTTTGAATGTACGCCCACTTCCCTTCTGTTATGAAGGCTGTGCAACAGGGGTGATTGTAAAGAAGTAGCAATTTCTTTATGCCAGGTTTAGTCTTGGGATGTATTGGTAAGATATATTCCTCAGACCTGTACAAGTAATATACAAGCAATATCAGAGAACAGGTTAACAGAGAAGTGCCAAACCAAACTGATTAACAGTTGCAAGGTTTGAAAACCAGATAATAGATTTCAGAAAGTTCCCAGGTAATAAAAATAAAACATTGTTTAAATATGCTATTATCAGGGAGTATTGGAGAATGGAAAGTACTGCGATTGTCCTTAAGATCCGTATTGACAATAATCCAGAATTACCAACTAAGAAATTTTATTTCAGCATTAGATATATTGTAGGGGAAATGGAAATTGTATTTCAGAGGACACAGATGAACATACGATGCTGACAACGTTCCATTGCTTTCTATAAAGGAAACTCATGCCTCCCTAATCTATATGATGCTTTCAGGCAAGCCAATAATATTTAGTTAAAAGAAAAACAAATTATAAGAATTCTAAGTTTTTAAAACTTTTATATAATACATAATCTTATTATTCTTGGCATTAAGAAATTGTCCAGTATATTATCAGAACTAAGAAAATGTTAAAAATTTAGAAATAATTTCATGAGAGGGAATAAAAAATTGAGTTTTGTTGGATTTTGCTCTTATTTACCTTAGCTCATAAAGCTAAGACTGCAGTTTAGTCATCTAAAGTCCTTTTCTAGTCAACAGAGACAAATATGTACATTCAGTTAATGTTTTATCATATCCTAAAGCAATCCTGTGATTGATCAGAGGATTTGCCCTCTGGAAGTAAAGTCTTTCACTATTGATGTAGTTGGAGGACTTATTTAGTTCAGTTAACTAGATTTGACGTAGTCAAAGTAAGTGAGATTAATCCCTCCTCTTTTTCCGGGGAGATACTTTGTAGTATTAAAATCATTGTACTATACTTAGATTACACTAGCCTCAAATACTTGATAGCTTTATTGTTCTTATTTTTGTGTTAAATTTACAAAGTCCACAGAAACCTATCTTGTCTGATAATTGTACAGTTGTGAAAGGAAACAAGTTTATTTCTTTAGCTGGAGATTTGACTATTGGATCCACACTGACTTTAGCATCTCTGACAATCAGGGCCTCTTTTGTGGGACAGACTACCCTCAGCCTTATCACAGAATCACAGAACTACTAGGTTGGAAAAGACCCACAGGATCATTGAATCCAATCATTCCTATCAACCACTAAACCATGTCCCTCAGCACCTCATCCACCCGTCTTTTAAATACCTCTAGAGATGGTGACTCGACCACCTCCCTGGGCAGCCTATTCCAGTGCCCAATGACCTTTTCAGTGAAAAAAAATTTTCTGATGTCCAGCCTGAACATGTGACAGAAAGGAAAAATACTACCCATCCTGAGCCATGGAACCTTTGGGGAACTTCAGGGCTATCTGCAGTCAGCATATTCTCCACCTCAATGAGTTATACACTCACTTGTGCTGCTATGTCAGGGATGTTTCTTTCTGTTTAGTTTCTGACTCAGTTTATAAATTATATAAATAAATCAATGGTTCCCATTACTTGTAGTGAGAACTATTGACTTCTCCTTTACCTCAGATGATTCAAGCGAAGGGATTCCCATGGGGGCATTGTAGAGAAGAGAAGAACAAAAAAGAAAAATAGCAGAAAACAAAAACCGACAAAACAGATAGGAGAACAAGCAGAGTGAAAAGAAAGTGGCTTGAAGCTTTCTCAGGCCAGAGATAACACATATTGTATGCGAATGAATGATAGTATACTTTTCTATCAAGAAATGCTATCTGTCTCATGAAATCATGTTTTTACAGATCACACATTTCTAGAAGTAATAGAGGATTAAGTGTAAAGTCATGAGTTTGTGTGATTTTCATGATCTGTCATTTATGACATAAAAGTTTCAGAAGATGATCAGCACACTTATGACTGAGCTTTTGCGTTGTTTGAAAAGAAGTCCTGGATTTGTTTTTTTCACATTATACCTTTTATAAGAAGTAAGATTATGTGGAGCCCCTGCATTTATTCTGAGTATACACGGCCTTTTCTTATCTAAAAAATAACAACTTAAGACCCCTCTTAAAATCAAAGATTTCTTGATTTTTATCTAAGCAGAATGCAGAAGCACCATTAACCTGACACCAGCAAAGTGATTCTGACAAATGTAAGAGAAGAACGTGAAGATGTGGCCATGTGGCTGCCTGCATACACAGTTATCCCCATCTCCGGCCTCACTGCTCCGTGGTGTGGGGAGCAAAGGAGGAGGAGCAGATCACTATTTGGAGGGCCAGCTTCAAATTCCTGCCCTGAAGGAGGCAAAGCAGGCACTTCAGCCCACACAATCTGCATCTTTCATTGCACATTAAGGAATGAATTTGGGGATTCAGCTTTGGAAAAGGAGAATATCCCTTTCCCATTCTATCCTAGTCTGACGTCATTCCAAATTTTCATAGAATGATAGAATCGTAGAATGGTTTAGGTTGGAAGGAACCTTAAAGATCATCCAGTTCCAAACCTCATGCCAAGGGCAGGGACACCTCCCACTAAATCAGGCTGCCCAAGGCCCCATCCAGCCTGGCCTTGAACACTCCCAGCCATGGGGCTAAGTCATTGTACCTAACTCAAGTCTGTGAATAGTACCAAAGTTTCAAAGACAAGAAGCATTTCAGATTCAGTTTTCATCTGTTTCTGACTAGCTGCTTTCATTGTCCCTCTCCCCACAGGATATCTGGGGACTCAGAGCTGTGCTGAAGTACCAGCTGCCCTGATCAACACACAGAAAACTCAGTTTAGTGAACTGCATGTCAAGGACCAGTTACCTAATAGCTGTTTGCGTTGCAAGATATGATTAAGTTCCTTTCTGGATTGGTTATTTAGATGTTAGAAAACAGGCAGCTATAAACAATTTTTAGATAGATATTATATATATACTTAGTACTGCTGTTTACACAGACAAGGTTATTAATATGTTTAAAATAGTCTTTCACAATTGTTAACAGGAGAATAAAAGTGACCCTTTAGGGGGGCTTTTGGCAGCAAGCCAGATGGCAATGACTTGCTTAGAATTGCAAACTTCATAAACGATGTTTCAAAAAAAAATTAATTGTTGCTTACCAGGAAACAAGACTCTGTTAGCACAGTGTTTAGAGCTTACAAATAAAACTATATAAAATCTATATAATACATATTGTAATTTAGTTAGTAGATGCTTTTCTCTGTGTAATTTTAAATGGAATTATCCTTAAGCGGATGCTATTCTCGTGTTTTCCATTAAAGACTGAATCTTTATCTAAGCTTATTAAATTTTTCATCATAAGCCTGGAACAAATCAGAAAAACATTTCTGAGAGATAAAGACAGATGTAAATAGTATAAAAGACAGAATTACTGTTTTGTAGTCCACTTCCAAAAGAGCCAAGTACAAAGTTTTATGTGAAGACACTTATAATTTAAGCTTTGTCAAGAGTACATATTTGTTTCTCTTGGTAAGATCTGAGTTGCCTAGATATGTTAAATCACAGTAATATGATTTTTAAAAAGGGCATTAAACAGACTGTGAGGTGAAGATCAACCTACTTTTTCACATGTCTAAAATCTATGAACAATCATCTCTCATCTTCTGGAATGGAGGGGGATTCTGAGAAAAAAGGAAGGAAAAAAAGAAGACATAGGAAATGGTGGAGTAATAAATTATTTTCTGAAACTTCTTCAGTTCTGTACACATGATTTAAGTCAGCAAGTTGTACCTTGCAAAAATTATCAGAAAATTTCCTTTAAAGGCTTACTCCATTTCAAACTGAAACCTGTTCTCCATACTTAAGCTATTTGATCCCAGGCCTCCCACATCCATAAAAGTACCCGAGCTGTTTAACCACACTGTCAGTGTGACCTTCCCTTCCTAGTAGCACAGAAGCTGCAGACATGGCCAGGATGAAAAAGAAAAATTACACAGCGCCAGGGTTAAATGATCCCTTCTGAGCTGACAAGATAGCAAAGTACTTAACAAAAGCGGAAAAGCAGAGACTGCTGGAGAAACATCCCAGAAGAGGTAGCACCTTGTGCTGATACTTCACATACATCAGGAAAACTTGGCTGAAACTCTGCTTATACTGTCCACAGCAATGATTTTAAATCAAGATTTCCTGCTACCAGGAGGACACAGGAAAGTACCAGCAGACTGAGCAGGCTGGTTTTTTGGGTTACATTTGTTCCCAGGGTACATATGGTATCAGATCAAGATAGCTCAGAGATTCCCAAGAGCTTCTTGTCTGTAAGGAAAAGTTGAGTTTTCTAGCACTAAGCTGGTAGGAAGAGGCATTTCTTGGCTAAGTCTGCTATGATCTGGCAAAGTCCTGTGCACAATTGCTAGATGAGGGCTTTATGACAATTTCATCCAAATTCCACAATGCTGATTTTAATATATGAATTGTAAATTTCTGCATCCAAGGATGTTATACCAAAGAGCATGACACACTCTTCTTGGCAGAATTCTCTTCCACCAGGAAATCTCTTGCCTTCTTTGGAAACTAGGGAGCTATGGTGTGACCTCTTTAGTTTTGGACTTAACTTCTCCTCAAGGTGGACCTTTAACTTTCCTGACTCAAATGAGTAATTTCTCTTCAGAAAGTCACATGACCCTTGGCACCAATCTCAAATACAAATAATTAAAACAAAGCGTGCATTCCTCTTGCTTAGATTCTTTGATTAAAATTTCTGAGTAACAACACTCTAAAGCTCAAACAAAGCTCACTAAAACTTAACAGGCATCTGTGTATTTCTACATGCAAGGTGCTCATTTTACTGTTATTCCTCATAATCAGTAACAAGCAGAATATCAGAACAATCAGAAGTAAAAAGAATGAATTTCTGGTTGGAATGATTGCAAGCAGTAGCTGACAATTTGACCTGAATTAGTTTATTGTTTCTCCTTTCTAACACTGGAGCTTCCTTTATCACTGCCCTTCAAATCCATTTTGATTGCTGTCTGAAACACCTGCAACATCCAGGTTTGTTTTCTGATTATGGCAATTTGATTTTCCCTATGTTAGGCTAATTGCATCTCTATCTCTTATTTCTCAGAGATCATTATGAGAACAGATGACAATAGAAAATCATTCAGATGATTTTCCTTCAGAAAAAATATTTTTTCAATTCCAGGACTCCAACCTCATAAAAACTTTCAGCAAATCGTTGCATTGCTTTTTTCAAAAGAATGCTTAAACATATATTTATTTAATTGGGAATTCTACATAAATAGGGGAATTTTTAAGAGCATCCCACTGACTGAGAAACACACATATTATTAAAAGGATATGTCATTTTGGAGCAATCTTCAAACATCCTAATATTTAAGCAACTACAGTTGTGAAGAGAAAAGCTCTTGTCAATCCAGCATTGATAGTGTTCCTTTCTGTATCCACCTAAATGCAAGGCCATAATTGTGGCCCCTTCAGACCAGCATGAAATAACAGCATCAAGAGAGGCTGCCTCGGCATCTTGCTGGCCTTTTCCTGTGTCAGTGAAGTAAATGAAACTAGGTAAATGATGCAGACTAATGTTGATCATGTATGGAGCGTTTTTCTTGATTAATTGGGTCTTTTTACTATTTTTTCGAGGTCTTCTCTTCACAACGGTGTTCTTGTACAACTTGAAGTAAGAGAGAAATTATAAGAAAAACTCTTGGAATAAAAAAAAATTTGTAACCTGTGTATATCAAAAACAACCTTGATAACTCAGCTCTGATAACATAACAAACAGAACAGTCTTGCCAAGCCTATAGCAAATAACTTAAACTGTAGCAGAGAATGGTCTTAACTTTTTTGCCTGATTTATCAAATAAATATATGATCAAACTTTTCCTGGTAGTAAGTTCTCCCAAATCTCACTAAGTGGGCATGCACTGGATCTAGATATAGTCTATACTTAAATGGAGACCGAATGCAAATGAGACTGTATCTTTTTGTAAGTTACCATGAGCCCAATCATATGTAGTTATTATCTGTGGTAATACCCCTAAAAGACATCTGCATGCCTGTGAATGCATGCCAACTGGAGATATTCAACACTTCTTGAAGGAGATGCTCAACACTTCTTCAAGGAGATACTCAGAAGGTAGCTTTCCACATTGCTTCTCACACTTGCATAGCTTCTTCCTTCTTATGCTTCATTCCCTAAGAGTATCTATATAGTCTTGAATTAGCTAGTTATGAATATGTATATAAGAAATAAAATTCAAAATGGACCTAAATATCATGTAGGCGATTAGGCAGAAAAAAATGTCTAGCATGTGAAAAATTTGGCAGAGCCTGGGAATAGAGTGAATCTGTATTTCACACATGCAGAAAATTGTATTGATGTCATTAACCCTGTATTTTAGACACACCTCCAGTCAACAAAGTGAGTTATTAAAGATAATATGGGTCTGACAATGCAGAGATTCCCAAAAATGGATTCATAGAATGATAGAATCATTCAGGTTAGAAAAGGCCTCTGAGATCATCCTGCCTCCTAAACTATATCCTGAAGTGCCCCATCTACATGGTTTTTGAAAACCTTCAGGGGTGGAGACACAAACACTTCCCTGGGCAGCCTGTTGCAAAGCTTCACTACTTTTTCAGTAAAATAGATTTCCCTAATATCTAGTCTATATATCTACTGGAGCAACTTAAGGACATTTCCTTTTGTATTATCACCTGTTACTTGGGAGAAAAGACCTCACTGCAACCTCCTTTCAGGTAATGGTAGAGAGCAATAAGGTCACCGTTCAGCCTTCTCTTCTCCAGGCTAAACAATCAAAGTTCCCTCAGTGGTTCCTCATGAGACTTGTTCTCTAGAACCTTCACTATACTTTGTTGGCCTCCTCTGGACATGCTCCAGCAGCTCAATGTGTTTCTTGTAGTGAGGGGCCCAACGCTGAAGACAGTATTCAAGGTGTGGCGTTGAGTCTAGGGACATGATCATTTCCCTGCTCCTGCTTGCCACATCATTTTTTAAACAAGCCAGGATGCTATTGGTCTTCCTGGCCACCTGGACGCACTGCTGGCTCACGTTCAGCCAGCTGTTGACCAGCACCAACACATCGTCTTCCGCCAGGCAGCTTTCCAGCCACTCTTCCCCAAGTGTTGCATGGGGTTGCTGTGATCAAGGTGCAAAACCTGGCACTTCATGTTGTTGAATCTCATACAATTGGCTTCAGCCCATCAGTCTAGGCTGTCCAGTTCCTCTGCAGTGGACCAGCAAGCCAATAAATCCAAATCAATTAATCCAAACAGACAAGGACAGAATGATCAAGTCCAGAATCAGCAGAAACACATTCAGAACTATTCCTAAGCTGGTGGGTGAAAACACTCATTTCCAATTTCATGCTGGTTTTAATGCATCCAGGATACCCATCCATATAGCTCCACAAACCTTTATACATAAGCTAAGAGGACTTCTGACAAATTAGAAGGTCCATGCTTTTAGCAAATCAGGAGATGCTGGTAAAATGCTTCTAATTTTTTATAGGTTCTAGTGCTGCAAGATATCAGCCTTAGAATATTAGTTTTGAGCAAGTTATTGCCCCTATTTACCTTGAAGTTGCTTGAGGCAGAATTGATTTTGTCTGTGTTTTAGTGCCTGAAACGTATAAAAGGATGAAGTCTACTATATATAAAGAAGCATGGCTGATAAGCTCAGGCACAGACATGTATTATCTAAACTTGGATAGATGTATCTCATCTTCAAAGTGAGTTTTGGATAAACTATCAACCTTGGTCTGACTTGCTTTCCTCTGAAATCAGCCGGAGTCATGTCATTAAATCCTGTGGAAGAAACATTGAGCCAGAAATGGAATTCATGGAAAAATTCATCCTTGTTACAGAGATGCAATTGAAACTTGCAAATTGCCAGATGGATGGCAATCTGCTTTCTACTGAATATAGTTATTACACCATAGCCGAGACATGAAGAATGCAACACTCCGTGCTTGTCTTTAGTGAGATATTCATGTGAAAGGCCTAGATCCACCAAAATGTGGCATTATTCTCAATACATTAAACCATAGAAAGGAGCTTCCATATAAAAAGACAGATTCTGTAATACAAAGCTCAAAGAAAGTTTCCAGTCGGTAGTAAAATCTCCCATTTACCCATTTGCAGGGAGAGCACTTTTTGATATAAGTTATTGAATGTATTCTTTTACAAAGTGCAGCTAAACATATTTTTTTTTTTTTTGCTGTGTTGTCTAATGCTATCTGCAGGATACTGGAGTCCAGTGGACCATGCTATTAGAACATCAGGGCAATGGTAACTTATACAATTTAGATATGGAATTTCTCATGGAGTAACAGAAAAATGTGCACTGATTATGCTCCACTGCAAAATCCATCACTAGCAGAAGCATTCTTTCATGGAACAAGATTTAAAAAAAAAAAAAAAAACAAAAAAGGAAAAAGACAAAAGTAGAGCACAACAGAGTGCTATGCTCATAATGCTATATTGTTATATAAGAGTATCTGCTAAGAAGAATTTAAAACTATAAAAATTGTTTCTTCTAAAATTATTTCACTACCTCAAATATTAAGTAGTGACACAACATGCATTATATTGTGCTTACAAAGTATTTCTTTTAAAAAATTACCAGTTGAGAAAAAATCCACCATGCTCTAACTATATTCTGTTTTTCTTTCAGGTTCAGATATATCATCCTCTTGAATTTATGCTTACTGTTGCTTTCAGAAAACTTTCCTAAGTCCAGCAGACCAAAGCAGAGCTCTTATAGAATGTGCCAGTATCTAGTAACCAAGCTTGATATGATTGTCCAGCTAATCAGTTAACCAGGTTTTGTATGCATAGGTTTCACTGAATATTGACTTCAGAGACCAAGATTGCACTGAAGAAAGATTAAAAATTTAATCAGATTGCCTTATCAAATTTGAGATAGGAAATCAGCATCTTCTCAGAGGCATTCAAATGTATGCACTCTTCTCCCTTTATTATACTGGAAATATAACTTCATGTTAAATGCCTAAATTAGACTGTATATTACATGATTGTTTAGTAATTTTAATTCCACAGTTTACAGAAGTTAAGGTCAGCTGATGTGGAGCTTTCTGCATGTTAAAAACAAACAGCATCATTTTGCAGATCTGACTTCTAATAATCTGACTTTGTTATCAGTCATCAGGAGTATCCATCTATCCCTCTTCTTTATAATTAGAAAAAGAAAATGTCTTAATTGGAGTATTATACTTTATAGAATAAATAATTTTCAAACATCTATATTTTAGCAAAATCCAGCAGAGTTGCTCTAAAGGTTCCAGTACTACACCATGCACCAGGATCTCAATTTTAATTTCTATTAGAACTTGCCCGTGTCTGTACAAAGGGTCTTTTCAGTTCAGACTGTAAAAAACAGCTTGTTGGCATGGCAAATTACAGAGTTTATTAGCAAAATCAGCTCTTTACCAGTAAAGTTCTTAGTGAATGGAATAGCAGATCAAGGAACGAAGATTTTGGAATTTTTTTTAACCCTTATGATAAATATCCCTTAACAGAAGCACCTGTCAGTAGCTGCAGAAATTGAATTCAATTTCTCTGGTCATTAGAGAGAGATTTGAAAAGCCAGATGTCAAGGCAGGTGCCACACTATATTTGATAGTAAGTTAATGGTCCTTGAAATTCAGAAGCAGTATGTCAATCCTAACAGCTCCCTTTGCATCCAGCTCCCCTTCTTCCAGGCTTATGCCTTCCTGTGTTCCCACTGCTTTTATTAAGATCAATAACTGAATGTCAGAACAATGTTATTTTTCTGTTTAGATGAGCTAACATATGTTGTATAATCTTAATATTCATCATCTCTCGGGCTTCTCAACTGTTAAGTGTCAGTTCTGTGGGTATTTTTTCAACTGCAGAAAAAGGTGGCACCTATGCAGTGTAAATAAATGCATTATTAAATGTAGTTGTCCTGCTTCTGTTCCTGGTTATTAAAATATTTCATTTAAGCCAGATTTTTATAGCCTTCTATCCTTTCTACCTTACGAGATGGAGAGGATATTTTGGAAGGCTAAAAAGGGAATGCTAAATTTCATTGCAGCACCATGGACCAAGTGCTGGCTTTAACTAGCAATATGCAGTTGCAGGTGCATTTTGGCTTCTTAGCTTTTAGAAAATCAGTTTGGGTAAAACAATCATCCTCTTTTCAGACTCCTTCAAGTGCCTCATCATATGTCAGCAGTGTTTTATAGCAAGCAGTTGAAAGACATGGTGTACACACAGCAAGGAATGAAAAAGATTTTTAAAAAGCAAGGCCAGGTTTTTTGAATGCTGTGCAGAGTCATCACTTGTGGTGACATTCCCCGCATATTGGAACATATAATATCCCTGCATTTAGGATCATAAAATAAATCAGATCTTAGTAGCAAAACCACAATCCTTGGCAAGTAAAAAAGTTTGGTGCCTTTATTTTTTGCTACCTGAGCATTTTTATTTTCCATTTAGGGTAATGGTTAACTGAAATTTGGCCAGCTTTAGTAATCTGCTAGAAAAGTTTTGCTTGGTATCTGTCACATTAATTACATTTTAGAGATGACCATAACATAAGGGTTTAACGAAATCTGTGGTACATTCAAAAATAACTGCCACAACCAGGAATGTCTGCATCCCAAACATAGGACTTGTAGACCCAGTCCTGCAACAGTGTCAAACATTCTACAGGTTGCTACCGATGGGGTTGTTGTCTTCTCCACTACCACCCATTTTTTTTCCTTTTGTTGTATCACATTTAGCAATCGTGAGTATGTGATGAGTCAGACTGGTTTGCATATTAAGTGGCTCTGGGCATCCTAAGGGCTCCTATAGGAGATGTGCATAGATGTTTTTGACTGCCTCATTAATACCAACTAAATGAAATTAGCTGTTGGCACACTCACTCAAAAAAATGCTTAGCACCACCATTTCCATTCCTTTGAACACAAAGTGTCTGCCATTTACATACTAATACGTTGATTTTGATAAAAAATAGCAATATATTCAGTTCTGGGCCCCTCGCCACAAGAAGGATGTTGAGGCTCTGGAGCGAGTCCAGAGAAGAGCAACAAAGCTGGTGAAGGGGCTGGAGAACAGGCCTTATGAGGAGCGACTGAGAGAGCTGGGGGTGTTTAGCCTGGAGAAGAGGAGGCTGAGGGGAGACCTCATTGCTCTATACAACTACCTGAAAGGAGGTTGTGGAGAGGAGGGAGCTGGCCTCTTCTGCCAAGTGACAGGGGACAGGACAAGAGAGAATGGCCTCAAGCTCCACCAGGGGTGGTTTAGGCTGGACATTAGGGAAAAATTTTTCACAGAAGGGGTCATTGGGCACTGGCAGAGGCTGCCCAGGGAGGTGGTTGAGTCACCTCCCCTGGAGGTGTTTAAGGCACAGGTGGATGAGGTGCTAAGGGGCATGGTTTAGTGTTTGATAGGAATGGTTGGACTCAATGATTCGGTGAGACTTTTACAACATGATGATTCTATGATTCTATATAAATGAAGTGCTGGGGGAGAGGGAATAAAACACAAGATGGAGGCGGGGAGAAAAAACAATCGGTATTTTGATAAAATTCTAGACATTTTTCTGTTTCCTGGGAATATTCAGAAGATAACAGGAAAGTTCTTTGAATTTGTTTCTTTACTATTTCAGACCACCTTTGAAGAATCTCAGTTGTGTTTTTAAAATGGAAACATGTGAAATAACCCAGTGCACGTAAAATCCCAGTAGCTGGCATGTGGCAATAGTCCACAATGCCTCCCCTCCATAAGCATCCTTCTACTGGGGCTACAGGCGCACCCAGCTGGCCAAGAGGCATAGAGGAGCCTTAGGTTTGCCTAGGGAATTTCCAGCACACATATGATTTTCTTCTAATTATATCTTGGCAATCACACCTGTGGAAATCAGTTTATGTAAAAGTCTCATGCAATTCTGTCATGTAGTAAAGATCTGGAAGTTATATTTTAATTTAATTGACTTGGAATGGAGAATACACAAAGGGCTGAGGCAATCCATATCTATGCTCTAAACATTTGCACATGTCAGTAATCCCTGCAGTGGAAGCTCCAGGGAGAAGCAGTGCTGCGCAGCCTGAGCTTGCCAGTAGAGACAAGCTGAACTGTACAGCAGGGCTCAGACTTCAAAACTCACTCTACAGAAAATTCCAAAGTTACTCTTTATTCTACATCACAGCAGAAACAGAAAAAGTTTGATATACATTGAAGTTTAATTAAAAACTGTAAGATACATTGAAATTTTCATTACCAGTTTTAAAAAAAAGAATTATTATTCAGATTCGGGGAAAAGAAACAAAAAATTGGAAAATCTCATTTCAGTGGTTTTAAATTTGAATGGAAGCTCTTTAAGTTGGAATAATGTCCTGCCTATATTTAAAACGCTTTCCCTTCTATATTTGAACAAAACGAACATAGGCCCATGATAAGTTTACATTTTGACAAACGACATTTTTCTGACCAGTACACTCCATTTGAATGCTTTTTCTAGCTCCATTGTTATATTTTTAGCTACAGGATAAATAAAAATGTCAGTCATAGACTTTCATTGCCATTGAATGTTTATATAAGTGTCCCTAAAGCTTACTCAGAAGTCAGGTGAGAAGAGGTTCATTAAAAAAATGTGCCATGACTGTGGAATCTCTGCTCAGCAAGAGAGAAAGAAAATGGGGCCATAACAAGAAATTTTTCCTCTTCCACAACACCTCTCCCACCAAGATCACTCATTATATTGAAAAAAAATATATAATAGTTGGTCACCTATTAAAGGATTTTGTCAATAAATAACCCTCTGCTCCCACAAGGTGACAAACAGATAAGTTCCAAATCTTGTGCACATGTAACAGAAAGAGCTCACTAATTCTCTTTTTTAGCAATTTACAGATTTCAGAATTTTCCTTCCTGGCCTCTATCTGAAAGATGCAGACATGCCCACTCTAGTTCAGATAGTTCGTTTTGGAAGCTCTAGTTCCAGTCCTATTGCAAGTTCAATAACACATTTTGTTTCAGTCCAGTATGCTTCCAGCAATAAAAATAATGATTGAACTTTATAACAATGATCATAATACTAGAACCAGATCTGTTGGTGGTTGCTGCAGAAAGCTCAGTGTCTGCCTGGTCTGGATGAGACAGAATGTACCTTGCCTTGGCAGATACATTAAGGTACGATTTATTGATATGTGGTGGATAACAGGGGAAATTCCAGACATTTATTCTCACTTACAGAGAGAATTATAGGTGCTTCCCCCTTTACCTGCTCTCCCCTGCTTCCTAATTACTTTCCAAAGCTATATATCATGCATTGAGAAAAACCAATGAAAAACTTGCTTCAGCTACCACCATCCTTTAAAGATGGTGTGATCAAGCCACAATGCAGTTTCCCAGAATTTCTGTAGCAGCTTCACAAACTGACCCTTGTAAAAGAACAGCATCAAGGAGAGGAAAAGAAAAAAAAAGACATTAAGAAAAAAAAGAAACATAATCACATAACTCTTCCCAGATCATGCTAGAAGAGGAAAAAATATGGTACAAAGAGGCTAACCTTGGGACCTACAGACAATTCACATTGTGCTGCATCCACCAGTGAAATTTGCTCTTCTTACTAATGAGTATACAATAAAGTGTCAGCTTTCAGCAAGGAGGTGTATTTTTATAACTTATACTGAAGCAAGAATAGCCATCCAAGATAACATTGCTATTAGTTGTGTTGCAGTAGCATTTACAGACCCTGACTGCCCTTACGTTTCCAGATGAGCACACACAGAGATGTTATATGTCTACATGTGATTTTTTTTACCCTTTAGTCCACACTAAAATTAAAATTTATTCACCAAAGTGTTGCATTTCATTTGGAGTTTGTTAAGGAGTTATCTTCCAGCATCAAAGTTCTGCATTGAAGTGATATACTGTATGGTATGAAGAGGCAACACATACTAGTAAATTAATCAGAATGAGTGGCAACACAAGTGCTGCTGATCATCCCTGCAATAAAGTTGCTGGAGCGGTCCTGTCACACATTTGTCTCACATTACAAAGCACCTTCCCAAACAATTCTTAGAAATAATTTGGAAATTAACACTTGTCAGGAAATATTCCCAAGAGGTAGTCTGGACGGAGCTGTATGCCTTTGAGGCTAGAAGAGCTTAATAATGTGTATATGATCAACCTGCGCCAGTTGACTTCAGTGCCAAGAACAGACCCTGACACTGTTATTTTACTCATAGAGATGCAGCCGAAGAAAAAGACTAATAAAATTAGTCTGAAACTGCTTGGTTCAAATTGCTACCATCCAGTAATCATAAAAATTACAGTCCTTTCAAGAGAAGGATAAGGGATGTACATGTTCCACAGAGGACTGGGGAAATAGTTAAAGGGTAAACTCTGCTTGCTGCCAAATATCATCTTCATTTTAACATTAGTCATTGCAAGGATGCTAAGAAAACTGTGGTATTTACGCTACCATAAAATAATGATTAGGAAACAGATAGCAGACAGAGAAAGTCTCAGGATGACTGCTGGAAAAATAATTCTTTCCCTAACAGTGACCAGTATGAAAATGGAGTTTATTCTCTGTATTTATATTTAAACAAGTATCTACTCCAATGCGATTTCTTACCCTTTAATCCATAGTAAAATTAAACTTTATACTCCAAAGTACTTTAACAACTAGAGACAGCGGGCACTACAGGAAATACATGTGGATCAGGACTTCTTGTCTTAAGAAAGCCCCTAACCTTTCTTACCTTAAACCATGGATTCATCGCAGTGAAGTTGAATAAGTTGCCTAAACTTTAGGAATTACTTCTAATGTTATATGTTCTTTTTCTCCACACTAAAGGAATGACCAGCTCTGGCAGTCCTTTCACTGAGTGTTATACTTCTTTACTGATCAACAATTCAAGAAACTGGAGGTGATGGAAAGGAAAGCCAATCCAAATAAACCTGTCTGAAAATGAAAGCGATACTCTGAGTTACAGAATGCTTCTCAGAAAATCTTCAGGTATAGGAAAACACTTACTTACATGTGCTCAATATTTAATTTGGGCCCCCATTTGTTTACACAAACTTTGATTTTCCACTGATCATCATATGTCAAGCTTTAACACAGAACTGTCTGCCACTAATTCAGAGCTTGAATTTCATGGTTTGCTGTCAGGAGGGAAGGCACATTGCCTCCACAGACTCCCACTAGTAAGTTTTTCTAACTCTGTCACAGAAGCTGAAGGATATTATTAAACTGCAGATGTGAGTTAAGTATTCTCAGTTGGTGTTTTTTAAAGTATCTGCATGATCATAATGGGACCTCAGCATCACAGAATCTAATTTCAGGGCATTTTACTGCTAATAGATTTCCCAGCCCTTACGTACCCTGCAGTGTTTCCAGTTCTGCCCCTACTAGATATACAATATAAGATGTAGTGTCCTCTCACCTCCTTTTTTAACCTTGCAGCCCAAATCATTCTTACTTACAGGGTGATGTTGTAGCCTCATTGTAATTAATTTCTGGTTGTGTCATGGCTCTGCTCATTAGCATATTTGAAAGTCAAACTCAGCCTATGTCTTACAACACTAGTTATTAGAGTACTTTGTCCAGAGCTTACCACTCAGTGTGAAAAAATGCAGCAGATTCATGACTCATATGGTAATCTCACCAGTTTCTTTAGTAATTCCATCTGTCAATAAAAAAACTGCATGATATAAATATTGAATCTTTATATCAGAGGCAAATGAATATTCGTTCAGAGTTTCAGTTCGAGTACTATCTCTGTAGCAGCCCTCAGCAGCACTCCTCATTAGTCTCAGTGAGTGTATTATCTTTCTTAATTAGAAACTCTTAATGTTTTTAGTCATGGGAATTCAAGGGTAACAAAAGAAGAAATATCATGTGATTAATTTTAATTACAGATTTACACAC
Source organism: Clamator glandarius (assembly GCA_033459285.1). Classification (NCBI taxonomy): domain Eukaryota; kingdom Metazoa; phylum Chordata; class Aves; order Cuculiformes; family Cuculidae; genus Clamator; species Clamator glandarius. The sequence goes on along the minus strand of JAUNZM010000553.1, from coordinate 3,377,124 downwards.
TCTTGGCTGGACAGAAAACTGAAAGTTATAGTTTTAGTCTAGCAATAGACAGCTAGTGATGTCTCAGATGTACTGTGTACCATTCAGGAAACAGAACTGGCCAAGGAAGAACAGGAAGGAAAAAATTTAGAGTGCAAGGTAAGTGGTATTTAGACACCCAGTGGGACTATGGATGATGGAATTTTCTAAAATAATAGGGGATTTTCCTGCTTATGTGCAAGCTCTAGCAAGAAACTGAATCCCATACCTATGAGGCCACTATGTGTTCAAGAAAAGAAAGGCTCCATATACAGTTGTTGTGGTGAAATCCTGGACTTCATATAGTCAACAGTATAACTCACACTGACATCGAGCTGTTCAAGACCATGCCATGCTCAGAGCAGCAGAAGAAATTTCGCTCCTTCTGTGGGAAAGGAGTTTTCATTTGCTTTCATTGGGTCTGTCCACCAGCTCTTACAGTCTGCAGCCTCCCAACAAAAAGGATGGATTTTGACATTTAGCCACGAACTCTAGTAAAAGTTGGGATACAAATACAATTACCTTAGTAATGTTCCCTGCCTCCCCCATGTCCCATCAACTCTAACATAGTGTGCAAAGAAGTGGAGCTATTCAGATAGTGAAAACTATGAAAAAAATGCAGCTAGAGATGTAAACCATAAGAAAAACCTAAATATTAATAGATGCTTGACTATAATTGCTATTTTTACAGCTACATGTTCTTGATCAGATGTGTATGCATCAGTCTGTTCTGAATTTATCCTTCTTAATTTAGGCAACATTTATTCTGCTTAGCTGAAGGTCAGGTCCATCTCACCTAACTCCAGTCATCTAAAAATTAGACACTTGCAAGTCTTAGCAATTCCTCTGAACTTTCTCCATGATCTTAGAATCATAGAATCATAGAATAACCAGGTTGGAAGAGACCCACCAGATCATCGAGTCCAACCATTCCTATCTTAAGACATAGAATGACACCTTCAGAGTGTAATTCACCCCAAAATTATTAAGGGTCCAAGATAAGAGGCAGTGTCCCCTGGAGATACCTCTGTCTCTTTCTTGGCAGCAGAGGAAGCCAAACCTCTTTACATTGTTTGGACACATCGTGTAAATGGTCATGGTTTGCTGCACTGTGGGCTTTATGACACTTCTAGTAATGAAATTGTAGGAATATACAGCTGGAAGGAAGGAAAACCAGGTACAGATCACAGATCAATTTCAAGTGTCATGCAACGATGTTTGTTTTTTTTTTTCCTGTGTTTTTCAAGGTGGGTCACATAGTCCTAGCTCTCCATAATCCAGAATGGTCTGTGTAATGCAGTTACTGAGAGAGGAGAATGTGTGTACACAGTGGGTGTGGAAAGAGTACTTAAAACTTCCTGAGAAGATATTTACCCAAAACTGATTACAGAATTATAAAATTGTTTAAGTTGAAAAAGACCTTTAAGACCATTGAGTCCAACCCTTAATCTACCACTGCCAAGTTCACCACTAAACCATGTCCCTAAGTGCCACATCTATACATCTTTTGATTACCTCCAGGGATAGTGACTCACTTGCTTCCCTAGGTATTCTATTCCAGTGCTTGACAATCCCTTTGTCAAAGTAGTATCTCCTAATACCTAGCCTAGACCTCCCCTGTTACATCTTCAGGCCATTTCCTCTCATCCTATCACTTGTTACTTGGGAGGAGAGACCAACATCTGCCTCCTTACAACTTTCTTTCAGGTTGTTGTAGAGAACAATAATGTCTCCCCTCAGCCTTCTCTTCTCCGGAGTAGATGACCTCAGGTTCCTTAGGCACCACTGGCCCATTGAACAGGAACCATGGAACTGCAAAGCGACTGCCATTTCACAGGAGTTTCTCCCACGTGTGTGCACCAGGGTTATCAGGGAGTTACATGGGTTCCGGTAGCTCTGGAGCACTTGCACTCCCACAGGAGTTGCGGTGGAAATACGGACTGCACTGCCCAGAGGAGCCTGAAACTCAAAAAGCCTGTGGGAGGATTGGTAGAATTAGAACTTTTTAAAATAAGTTACAGCAAGAAATTTCAGAATCTGTAAGTATTTAGTAATATTTTGTAAGTGCTAGAGCATTGTGGTTTTCTGTTGTATTTTATATGAATTCTAAATGTATAGTTCACTGGTTGATGTTGATTGTGTTGTTAAGAAATCAATAAACCGTTTTGATCATGATTTGTTTTAACCAAGTAAAGTGACTAGGTATTCCCTGCATTGCTGTTTCTGTATGACATTAATTCACTGTTAGTTTGAGGTCACTCATGCATCTATTCGCAACTCTGGTCTTCATCAAGGAGGAGATTCCCTCTCTTTCCAGTATGCAGAACAGTGACATAATTTTGAAATTCAGCTTCTCAGGCTCTGCTTGTTGATGTTAGAAACTCTTTCTTGTCTGATGTTGAGAACTTCTGCCTAAATATAGGAAGTCTATTTATTTATTTATTTTTCTAGTGACTCCTAAAACTTAATAATAATGTCTGTATATCATATGGCAATGATGATTTCATTAAGACAGAGAGAAATAATCAGTCTTTTTGACACTTATTGTAAAAGCCAAGAAAACACAGAGAAAACAGATTTATCTGTGCTAAATTTACCTTAAATTTTGGTCCACTTAATGTCTTTCATCAATTTCTATTGTCTTAGTTTAACAAATGGAATCATAAATAATGCAATCTACATCAATTGCACTTATTTGCAATTAGAAGTTTTTTTGGTAGTCTGTTTTATGAATATTTAATAAACTGTGTAACCTTGATGGAAGGAGTGCAATTTAGAAGGACATAATGAATATTTAGAAAGTCTTGCTTTGTGATCTCAACTTCTGATTTTAAATTAACATACAATAAATCTTTCTGCACAATGGTCAGCTCAGCAGGTCTAACATATTCCTGATCTAGAAATACATGGATAATTTCAAGTTATGTTTTATATTTCAAAGGAACTAGGTGGATTTTTTAAGCTTCTAATAATGTTGACATAAAATTTTTGAGTACATATTATAAGGTACATATTCAAAAACTAAAATTAAAATAGAAAAAAGTTACTCCTAAAATGTATATTTAGGATTTATGATGTCAAAAAGAAATATAATCTATACCAGAAGTCATTAAAACAGAAACAATGACCTACTGACAGTTCAGTCTTTGCTCCTTGAGGGAGCCAGAAATTTTTATTTTCTTCAGCTTGCCACAGTAACTTTATTTTAAAATATAGGAATGCCAATTCACTACTACAGATTTGCAATATTCGCTTTTACCAAAACTGCAAGAAGACAATTTGTTGGGGAAAATAAAAAGAAGTAAATATATATATGAAGTATATTCTAACAATAAGAAAAATCAGTGATTATTCAAACAAACTAAGGTTGATTCTCCTGAAATGTGCATAAGATACAGGAGAAGAGAATCTCAGAATTGAGTAAATCTTATTCTGGGGGCAATTACATAGAGTGCTGTTGTGCTTAAAAATCTATCTGGGAAATGCTATGGATTGATACATTAACAACAGAAAATAGTAGTGCAATGTGGGACTGTGAGATCTTAGACACTCCTCCCTCCACCTTACCTCAGGATCATCTCAGGGAGCAGCCTTCGGAAGTATTGTGCTGGACACATAAGACATCTGTTTAAAAAGTGCTGCATTTCAGAGCCTGCAGACACCTACAGTTCAGGTACTTGGGGGAAGTTGGAGACAGAAATCTATCCATTTTCTTCCTTCACATCATCAGGACTAAAGGGAAGAAAGACAACATCAATCTCAATGAACACGTTGACCAAAGGTGAAACAGCTAGAGGGTGACCATTTCTGACTTACTCACGGGAAAGATGAATCTGTCCTGCAAAAAGTTGATTTTCTGGCAGAAAATTTGTAGTTTGCAAAAGATATTGGAAACTGCTGTAGGAAGAAAGCTAATAGCTAGCTGTAAAAACACTTCCCTTCAGCAGGACAGTGTGAGGAACAGTGATGGGACTCTGCTGTGCATTGGGGAAGTCTGGTTTCCCCTAGACTCTCCATCATCATAATCAAGCTGTAATTACAGGGCCACATGGGCATCTCTGGAACTATCTGACAAGAGTAAGCCTAACTATCAATACTAATGTCCCTCCTTTAGCAGATTCCTACAAAACTGGTATTGGATCTTTAAGCCTCTAGGCACTACTACTCATAGCAGAGTGCCTAAACTCTCATGTAGGCAGTAAATTGAAGCAAGAATTTGATTCCCAACCACCTTTCTTTTGTTTTAGAATAACACAGAAACATCAGTACAGCTGCAGAACCCAGAGTGGAATAACTGCTTCAAACACAGATTCATTTGGAATCTGATTATTAAATTACTTGACTTTGGTATTTGATTATAAAACAGTTTTGAGCTCGTTGGCATTTTATCTGTTATTCTTATCAAAGTTGACATGAGAAAACATTTTTTCTTAGCTATGAGAATGGAAATTATCTTGTGGAATATGAACATTACTGCTTAATATATGGGTTTCAATGTCTTCCTAAGCAAGCTATTTGTTTATCTTTCATTTGAGAGTCAAGATAAAACATAAACAGAAATGAGCTTGTTTCCCTAAAGCTGGAACTGTTTTTAAGAATGTTCAGACTACAAGGATGGAAACAAGACTAAGTATTTGCTTAGTAACTGTATTCAACTAATTTTTCATCAAGAAAAAAGGAGGGGTGTGGGAGAGGAAATGGAAAAAAAGATTGATTTGGCTGAACATTATATATTCTTATTTCAAATGGAAAATTTTCCATGAGGAAACAAAAGGTTTTCCAAAGACAAAGAGAAATCGTTGATCCCACAAAACAATCACACACAGAACTCGCTTGAAAAGAGAAGGAGCAAGTGTTAAATCTCAGGTTGAAAAAGTCAAAAGCTGTGATTCATAGCTCCTGAGTTACCACTGTGACTTAGAGACTGGATGTGCAGCTGCTAACTTATACTGTTGTTGCAGTGATGTGAGTGATGAAGTCTTTGTTGCTGCATGTTTGGAATACTATTTTTCTCTTCTTCAGTCTACTTTTAAAAGATAGCACACCTTTAACAAGGTAAGTAAATTGGACCATGAGGAAAACCATAAATAGAGATTTCATTCATTTTCGGCCTTCCTGTAGCCAAATAAGATGCTGGCCCCTCATGCAAGGAATTTACATTTCCAACATAATTTAGTATTCCCTAAAAAGGTTTGAAGGGGATATTGCCCTATGATTTTTTTTCAAGAAAATTATTCTTTTTTCAAAGGGAACTCTCTTGCAAGCACAAGTTATCTAACCAGCAAGCTGTGTGAGCAAGCTCCAGTTTTTTCTAGTCTTAGTATACGTATATATATCAGATCTATAACAGCCTTTAAAAGACTAGTACCTGAGACATTGGTTTTTCATAATAATGAAGCAGCATTTAAGCCAACTGTTAAAACACTGTTGGGTTTTTTGCAAAGATACAACTTAACAATTTATATGCTTATAAGCCATAAACTCTGATCAAAAAAAAATCTCTATTGTGCTAAGATTACATTAGTTACTGAAGAATTAAGTAGTGATTTTTGGTTAGCTGTTTTTTTTTATTGGAAAAATTTATAAAGGGAAAGAAAACAAATAAATACTCCTAAGTTACTTCTTTAGAAGTCCTAACTACATTCCAATAAGACGTCACAAATCATTGGCATAATTCAAAGAACACCTGTAAATTTATTACTGAAGAAATAAATAGCTCGGCCAATTTTAGTGCTACAAAAGGGCAGTTTCTCTTCATTTTTTTTTTCTTTTGAGGTCTGGAAATAGTACGATTAGGATCAACAGGAATGAAACTAAGAAGTTATGTCTGTTAAATTACAAAGAATTTAATGGCTATATGTCTCTGATCTTAATAGTAACAGGACATTATTATAGGTCCTCAAGCCTAGGCACACTGATTAGGTATATGATATCACAACTCCAGCTTGTAGAGGCAGGTCTATGTGAGCCAGCTTGGGTCAGCTTGGCATTAGTTGCCAGCTCAGAGCAGATAAGATGAACTTTATGGCCCAACCTGCTTTCAATATTCCCACAACTGCGTTGTACCTGTGCCTCATCTAACCACTTCAGTGACACTGTAGACAGTAGCATCTCTAGAACTCTGAGCAGAACAGCTAGTTCAGACACTGACATGCCTTCAGTGCTTTGCAAGCCTCCCTGTTTTTCTCATACCCTGCACCACTAAGCTGGCATCAGTAGCACTCTCTCAGCAATCTTTCTCAGAAGCTTATAGTGCTTTGACAGTTATCAACTGCAGCCTGCAGGAGAAGCAATGATTATAACACCATTGCTGTGTAAAGACTTTCTTGTAGAGACTGCAAGTATCAATACAATTTTATCTAATATTCCTACTGAAGACAAAAGCATGACTCTTGTTGGTTTAAATGAGTACCTCTGCACCACTAGACAAGCACACTTTGTAAGATGACCATGGACCTTAGCTACAGAACAAGAGACTTACTGAAAAGGCCATAGTTTTGTCCCAGGCCATATGTCCAGATTTCTTTCCTAACCAAATCAGGAAACACCAGTATATAGTCACAGTTAGGTCTCACTCTCACACACAATTGGAATGGTGTCAGGTTGCAAAGCTAAGTACCACAGACAGTGGAAATGCAATGAGGCTTATCTGCCCAACTTCACTTACACAGCCAAAGGGCTCATGACTGTTGCTTCAAGTAAGAACTATAATTTCTAGTCAAAGGCTTGCAACACAGAGGTGAATTTCTGTCTTTGTTATTACACTTTCCTTATATCATGCTCAACCTTTTTACTTCAGCTGTAAGAGTCATGCATTAGGAGGATGCTGGACAGGCTAAATGAACATTTGTCAAGTAAGTTAAGAAAATGAAAAGTCTAATGGTTACCTAAAAATTGCTTAGAAATAAAACAAGTGTACAAATGCTTATGATGGTATCAAATTGCTGTAAAATTTATTTTGTACACAGGTTCTTGTAGGGCATGTACAGACTGGAAACAGCAGCAAAAACAATACAGAGAAGATCAGCCAAGAAAGTAAGTCACTCTGTCAGGGCTAATGCAATAACACTTTTCAAATTGTACAAACATCTGGAATACAAATGCTGTATTCCCTTCCTTTAAGCACAGCATATTTTGCTTTACAAACATCTCCTGCTTTGATTTAGCAAAGCATTCAGCCATATGCCTGCCTCTAAGCACATAGTTAAATTCTACTTGCCACATCCTAGGTATAATATTTATTGTAGGTCTAGAAATCCATGGTGTTTGACAATGACATAGAAAGCTTCCTTTTGCCCTTGAGAAGTCTATAATTCATTTATCAGTCAAGAAAGTTTCAATTTTTTTTTTTTGCACTGACTGAGAATGATGAATTTCAAAGAAAAACAAAAAATAACCTAGGCAGCAGGAATGAGCCACTCCAACAAAATGAAGTTGGTCATGTACCAAGTTTATAGTAGCATGATGGGTTTGCAAAGCCTTTTTGAAACTGATAAACATAGTACTCCTCTGCTTTGGTGTGTGCAGAGGAGGTTGCAGCTTGTCAGAACAGCTCAGTCAAAAACAGCAAAGGTCTCTATGCATAAACCCAAGGACCAAAGTGGAGCAGAAACCATACAAAGCAGAATGCTTCCTGATCTAATACAGAAAACAGCAAAAAAAGAAAGATAAATTAAAATCACAACCTGAACAAACTCTAGAAACTGGATCTGAGGAAAGAGAGGAGTATTGGGACTAGTTTTGACTAAAATGTTCATGTAACAGTCTGTTGTTGTCTCTTGTTTCAGTCACAATGTGTTGAGAGGAGAAAGGATTTTGCATTTTCTTCCCAATTAACACCAAAGAACCATTCTGAACAACTGAAACAACCCTTAAGTTCCTGCATTTTGGTTAAGTGCTTAGATCAAAAGCAATCATTTTAAAGACCTCTGTTATTGTTCCCTGTCCTTGTCTGCCTCTGAACTGACTGCACAACACCTCTGCATTTAGGTTTATAATCAATAGATTTATATTTAAAATACTTTTGCCCTCGCTAACCTCATTGTATTTTAATATTTTAAAGCCATTAAATTGACTGTGGTTTAATTGCTTATCATAAAACACTTATTATTTTAAATACCTGTGTTTCATTTAGTGTTTTAGAGCATCCTCCATTTCCTTATTTTTCACTGGTATCTTTTTAATTATGCACATCCCTTTCCCTGCAGAGTACCTTCCTTTATAACCCTGTATACTTCTCCATATAACCTTCTAAAATATACTTGAAGAACACAAATATCCTAGGATTTGATGTCACTCCCTTAATTGAAGTTAGAGTCATAAGATGTCCAGTTTCTCCTTCACCAAGCCTGTTACCACATATCATGAAAAACTTCACCAATAATATTAACATGACAAAATACTACATTCTGTGCCATCCCATTACTTTGTGTCCTCAATCTCATCTTCTTTTAAACATCCATGAATCTCTTATTAAACCTCATTGAAAATAATGACAGGTCAGTATTCCGTACTATTTGTTTGCCTTCTAAGTTTTATACTTTCTAAATCTTCCTGAATCAAATATGCTACATAATGCAGTTCAGGATCCCAACGTATTCATATTTAGAAGTAGTAGTTGCTCTAGAATAAGCTGTCATGTCTATTGGGACTCACAACACCTGAAAACTATTGATCAGGCTTCTGAGATGTGGCAGAGGTCACTATTCAAGATATGTTCAACATGTGAAAGTAAGCCCAACACCAGTCTTATTACTCTCCAAGTTCCCAGAGTGGATTAAAACTGAAGACTGGGACTGCAGTCACATGGAATTCTGTTCTTTCCTCACAGCTCTTCTCATTTTGAAGTTCTAATCAAATGGTAAATTCTTTTAAGTATTTTTGTGTTAGGAGAAGGAATGTTTCACGTACCATAAACAGTATGTCTATCCCCAAATTAATCTTCTGGCCTCTTCTTTTGTTATTTTTAAAGAGATAGGATTGTGATTGCAGGCATGCCTTTTAATTTTAAGAGTTTTGACTTAAGTATTAGATGGAAATTTTAGGGAGTTTCAATCAGTGAAAAAAGAGTTGAGGAAATTAAATCATGTTCATAAATATTAACAGAGAAGCATAGGTTAACAGTCTAGAATTTAATCTTACACTTAAACAGAAATCTTTTTCAAATTTCACTGTGAAAGCTGAATACAATCCAAGTAGACTTCGGCATAGCCAGTGACCTGGTGTTACTCCACAGACAAAAATTGTGCACTACAGACCAGGCTGGTAAATTTACATGTTTTCTGCTTTCTACAGAAAAATATTCATTTATTCTATGAAAAGTTCTTTATGATCTAAACTTTCCAACTAATCTTAAGGGTTTATCTTGTTGAATCTGTCTAGACTATCCTAAGTGTTATTGCTGAGGCAATGGACATGATTATTATTCCTATGTATCCTGAAGTTATTTTTAAAATGTTTTCGTTAAGATAGGTCAACAATTTCTGGAAAAAGATCAAGGACTGTGCCGTCTTCTTCGGGGTTCTCATGGGCTCTCTGGCAGTCCTGAAACTGGAGAAGAAGTTTAATTGATGACCCACTCATATTTTTGACAGATGTAGTTCAGTTGATACATTAACGAATATTTCAGGTTTGATAGTCTATTTAAGGTTGTTGCTATGAAATTGTCATAATTTATCATTGTTTGTCACACAGTGTTATCTACAATCTGGCAATATGCCCTGACTTTGGAATTGAAGCTAAGAGCTCCAGGATAACAACTGACCTTTTGACCCTGTCTTTAGCCTAAGAGTTATTCTGAAAACATTTCCACTATTAAAATGTCAGTTCATCTCCACTGTTGCAGCAAGATGGGGAGTGTTGGAACAGGAGTCTTTCTGCCTAACTAGGCTACCTGAACTTAGACATCTAGTCAAATTTAGTCATCAGATTCTCTCTAAAACTACTACGTAGAGCTCAGAAGTCCAGAGGACAGTTCACTGCTTCCCAATACATTTGTGATCAACTGATATATTGAGTTAACTTTTCAAAGTATGTGCAAAGCTTAGACTGAACAACTAACTTACAAGCAACTGTTTTGTGAGAGGTTTATCACGTCTCTAACAGAGTCTTCCTGAACTTCAAATGCCATGGCAAAAATTTAGAGATATAGGAGGCATTTCTGTAAAGATACTTGTATGTTGTGCTGTAGTATCTCATTTTCTATTGTCTTTCCCTCAACAGAATCTACGGGTCTAATGAACAATTTGGGGTTTATTTTTTTTGTTGGTTTTTTTGAGTAGCTGATGCTTGCATAAAAGTAGAATATTGGCCTGACCATTAGATCTGATAAGTCCTTGAAAATTCAAGCCTTTCATGCTGTAAGACAGCAATACTTAGTGTTAGAGTATACCTGGGTTTTCTTTTCTGTCAATACTCTCCAATAGATATTTTTATATTCTTAGTTTCCTCTTAGAAAAAAAAAATCAAATCAGAACATTTGACTGGAATTTATTTCAGACTATCGTCTCAAAGACAAATAGGATTATTTTTTCACATGTGAACAAGTTAGATGATTTTGAATGCAGTAAACAAACAAGCAGGCTGATTTAATCCACTCAGATACCTCTGGAAAGTGACTGAAGGTGTTAAAAGCCACATTTATCATCCACTACTCCTGTTATTTAAATAGTTTTTGCCCTTTCATATCAAATAGATTCAACAGGATAACACGATGGAAAAATTAGATATCTCTTGCAAGACCTACAGACAGAGCAAAGGAGGAAAATGTTTCTGTAATTATGGTGCTGAATCAGGGGCTCAGCAAGTTTAAATTCAAGAAAAGATGCAGACAAGTGTGAGTTCATAGAAAATGGGTGCAATGTAATTTTACTGAGTGGGTCTCTCTGTGAAGACCTTTATGTCTCTTATGAAGACCTTTTAGTCTATAATGTTACTTGTTCCACAGGGACACTAAATATCCAAAAATCCTTCCATTCTTAAACATATATTTGCACTTCCTTCTCCCCATTATCTCAAAATACCAACTAATAGTTGTGTGTTGGTGACTATGACTTTCCCTTGACACAAACAGATGTCGCAGGGTCTGTGAAAAAAGCAGCAGCTGTCCTAAAAGTAAAGCATTATTTAGTGCTTAACTAAGGCTTTACGAAAGACAGGTATTAGAAACATAGCTCCTGCCTTCTGCTCCTCAAATCTGCCCTTCACTGCATAATCAGTCAAAATTTTCAGAGAGCTGTTTGCATCTTTCTGTGGAGTGAGAATATGTGCATGAGAGCAAACTACTACAGGACAGTCCTGCTCCACATAGGTGTATTTGGCCATGAGCAAACTTCTTCCACGTGCCGGACTGCAAATGGAGAAACACCTCCTGGCCCCTCCATGTATATAACCCCTAGCACGCAAACCATGTCTGCCACCAGCCTCACAGTCCTATATTTCTTGTTGGAGTTCACAATGTATTTGACATAGCGTATTTGCCTCTGTTTATCACCTTCACCTGCAGCCCTGGACCCCAGGAATGAAATTTCCATGTGTCCCCTGGCCCATTGGGCACCCTGCCTTCCATGCACCAGAAGCAGGCATTGGTGGCTTACTGTAACAAGGATATGAGCCTGCAAATGTACCCATGTGATTTTCTACCACTTGTTTTCTTCCTATTCCTTCCTTCCTTCTTCTCCTTTGGGAAAACTGAGATACCAAAAGTTCAGTGTAAACAAAATAATGTTGTTCTACAGCAAACAAATTAATCAGCCAGTAACTGCCAACAAGCATGTCAGTTTGGCATTTACATCTTTCCTTACCAGAAAGAGCAAATATGACTGTTTGAGAAAGGCTTTGCATCAGGCCTGGAAAAATGCTAAGAAAAACATCTACAGAGAAAAAGGAAAGAAATAAAACCTGTGTTCTCGGAAACACTAATAAAGTATCCCAAATTATAGCATTCACTGCAGTATAAATGCAGGGCCAAAGGGTCAAACAAAAGGAAAGGGTATCCTCCCAAGCATCTTTCTGAGAAGGGTCTCTAATAGCTGCACACACATCCAAGGCTGGCTAACTGCTGCTTCTGCTGCCTGAGAGGAATGTTTATGGAAACTAAAAGAGGCCAAAATATGGGGAACAAGGAATGTTCAGAGAGAGAGTCTGTTAGGCACAAAAATGTTTCCCAGCAGCTCTGCAGGAATGGACCAAAATGGCAGAGATTGCTTTTGATACACAAATACAAAGAACACAAAATCTGTTCTCTGCTACCCACTGATGAGTCCTCCATGTTATTTCAGTTAAAGTCTCTGCTTTTTCCTGTCCCTGACAACCAGTATATCAGGAAAGGAAAAATTAAGAGGAAGTGGAACGTAAAAATACTTGCCATAAATTTCATATTGCTTTTTTTCTATACAGAAATATCTGGCATCTTAATTGCTTCTGTGGAGAGCAGAATTCCCAATAAAGGTCATAGATCTGCAAAATCTTTACTGCCAGTAAATGCATTCTACTTTTCAACCTAACTTGGACTGTCTTCTCAGGCTAGAGATTGGCTGATACTGTGCAGGGAATGGAGAAGCACCATCGTGTACTGACCAGAGGGACATGAGAGAGTCATGGTCTAGAAAAGGGTTGCTAGATATTTTATGTCCTGGCAGGCAGGGAAAGAACCCACAACACAGTGAAACTAAATTATTGTATAGGCTGAAAGCTATCTTCTGAGAAGAAAGGGTATGCTTTTGTTAAAAGGTTCTTAAAGTTGTGGATCAGTAGTAAGTGTTGTAGGTGAAACCATTCCATAATTCTCTGCCCAAAATATAACTAACGTATGACAGTCCCATTTTGTCGTGGGATAAGGTATTTTCTAGACCATAGCTGGATTTCCATGTCTAAGACTCTGAAATCATTGTCTGCATGGGGATTTCTCACATCAAGAGACATTTAGACCCCCAGCACAGTCAATGTAGTCTACAGGTGTCTTCATCTGACCCAAGATAACTCTGAAATTCAGCTGCCTAAACAGAGCTGAATAGTGTGATTTCAGATACTGCAAGGCTATCCAGGCCATGCCATCCCCCATTTCTAGCAGCCCTTAGCAGATATTTTGGAAATCTGAAGATATCTCAAACAGCAGTAGGTGCCTAAATTTAGTAAGCTCTCTTATTTTGGATGAGCTGGACAGACTTCCAGACTCCACTGAGAGTACTGGTTGGCTGTCTACTGATTACTCAACACTAGAACGTGTGAGGGCACCTACATGTAAACACCTGAAGTCAGGTACATTGTTCTGAAGATAAATCCATTCTGATTTTAGATCAGATCAAAAACCAGAGGTCATAATAAGAACTTCAACTTAGATTCATAAATGCTTTGTGATCAATAGTAGCTGTGGCTATTGAGTCTTCTTGCTGAAATAACCTTATCCCTCTGATTGGCTTAATCTGCCTCCATGGTAGTAGAGCTGAGCTTTGGGGCCCATACTTGATCCTGAACACAAGTAAGGACAGTGACACTTTTGCTGCTTCCATAGCTTTCATAACACAGTACCTGAGAATCCCAGAGTCTTTTCTTTAACTAAAAAAATGCATCTTGCAAAGCAGCAATACTGTTGTTGTTGTTATTATTTCCATTTTAGAGAAAAAAAATCTGCTGAGGGATCATATTTTTAAGGTATCACTGACACTATAGACATGCAGACCAAGTGAGATTTTTAAAGCACCTCAGACTCTAATTTCAGCTGAAAAATTAGACACTTTCTGTCTAAGTGCTTCTGAAAATCCCACTAGGATCCCATTTGCTTGTTCATTGCTAACAAGCTTATAAATTCTGCCATGGCTTGTTCAAGGTGACACAACTTTTGGATGCTACTTCTCACCTCGTTCTCTCCTCAGCTTGCTTTGGTTTTGATCACTAATCTTTTCCTCCCTGACCCCAAACCCAAACTCACTCCTCAGGCCATCTGACATGATTACACCATGTCTGGATCAATCCAGCTGGACAGTTCACCTGCTGTTTTCCTCTGCGTGTGGCAGACCCCAAAGGGCTCAAGCTTATAGCCCTGCGCTCACTTTGCATTTTTGCTAGTAAAAATCCCCACAGTCTTAGTATTGTTTTGTGATTCATTTATATTTAAGTTAGGTACTTAAACATATCCAATGAAATGGATTCCACAACCTTTCTAGGTTGCTGCTCTATTGCAGCTAAGTAAAAACAGTAAGTTTATTAATATCTAGGTCAAATCTTTGCTGCAAATACTTTTAATTCCTGTTTTATTCTAGCAGCAAGAGACATGGAAAAATAATCTGTCATTGTTTCTTTTGAAACCACTTTTTACAGACATGGAAACTGTGAAGGGTACTGTTTTTCTCTAAAGAAAATAAATCTGTTTGCTCATAGCTTGTATTCGTCAAAGGATTTGTGAGACTTTTATGTTCTCTATAGTCCTTGATTTGTCAATATCTTTTTAAAGGGAATTTCTCCTTAAGTAGCAAGGTTGCTGTTACTTGATTCATCCCCTACTTAAAAGTGAGGATGCATTTTAAATATTGTAACTGAGTTGAGGGGAAAGTTATAATTGAGAAAAGAAGTTTTTTAAGGGATTTTTATTTTAATAAAATTCAGATTACTAAAATGTTTGAGCTATTCATCAACAAAATACTTTTAATCTAAAATTATATAAAACTGAAGCAGTGAAAAAATACTTTCAGTCTAATTCAGTTTGTTTTATGACACAACGACATGCAGATTTGAGAAAGTATACTAGAAGGTGGAGCTAATAAGTAAATGGTTTCATCCACCAATTAGATAACAGTTTCTTCCAGGTTATCTCAGGAGAGGTTGGCCTGTTGCCTGTAAACTACTTCTCAAACACCTTGTACGCCTACAACAATATATACAGAATGATGAAGCTTTCAAAAAGTTATCTGTTCTGAATGTCAGAAGTGACTAATTTCCTCCATATCTTGTACGATTTTCCAAGGCTATAAAATAGGCTACAGGCAAATTAGCTTGTAGCTGTGCTGTAATTTCCCTAGCTAGTAAATTCAAGCTCTATCTCTGCATTTAAATATGTTTTATAATAGGAAGTGAACTTTGTAATTCATCATCCTTCTCCCTCTTTATATGCATTTAAAATAAAGCTCCTGATCTTGGGTGATGTAGATAGGCAATACTGAAATTAAAAGAGGATTTTGTACTTTTTATAAGAATCACTGTATGCTTAGAAGAATTATGCAACAACAACAAAAAGCTTGTTGATTGCAAATAGTTTAGAAATCACAATGGAAGCCTCATATCCAAAAGAAAACTGACATACCATGTAAATGACAAATGTCCACTGAGAAAGTACCAAAGCCAGCGCAGCCACACCAACAAGACACTAGATGAAGAAAAAAACATATCTAAAAGGTTGTTGGCTTGAAAGACTTGGAAGAGGTTGTAGAGATGTAATTCACATAGTTTTTGCCACTGTATCAGTAATGTTGACTTGCTTACTGTGCAACTGCATTTGAGACAAGGATCAGAGAAGAATATGTGGCTTTTGTGGTGTGAATGACTGCTTATTTTGTATCAACTAAGGTGCAAATGTGATTTTCTAGTGGAATAAAAATTAGAAGTCACAAGTTACGCAAAACATGATCTTTAATTTTATTTTTTTAATTTTTGTGGAATCAAGTTTCAGAACAAAATATCTAATCAAAAAGGAAAATGAAACAAAACTGTTTGCCTTTTGAAGAAGAAAAGGAATACAAAACTGAATTTATTCTACACGATTCCCTGAGCAGCTGGGGTTGATTCAGATAAACAGATAGTAGTGAATAAAGTAATACATGGCATTACTTCATGGAATGCATTATTTTTAGGAATGATAGGAGGACCATGTTAAGCATATTTAACAGATATTTTAAAAAATACACAGCAATACATAATTTAATATTATGTAAAAGAGAAATGCTATGTCTAAGTCGTTTGCCATAGAGCTTTTGTCTCAAAAATGTACAGTTTATCTAGTTTTCTTTAGGCTTGACAAAAGATTTGGCAACAATTATATTCAAGAAAAGGAAAAGGAGAAGTTAAACTGTAACTCATAGGATCTGCCCACTGGGTCTACTTCTATGAAAATGCAAAGCTACCAGAATAAAATAAATCATATGGCCAATTCATGCAAAGGTTTTTTCAGCAGACAACTCTTGTTTGTCCTGCTTATTTACTTGAAAAGATATTTCAGACATAGAGATTTAGGGTAATTCGAGGAGAAGGGAGAAAGCATGACTATGCAGTTTCCCAAGGAAACAAGCTTTATGCGAACCTATTTTTTTGGCAATCCTTCACTTTATCTCATCCAAATTAATTCTGAACCAATTACACTAGATCTCATATGCCATCCCATGTCTACTACAAAGCTTATCAATAATTAAGCACTACTAGGTAGAATGACAACACCCATTAAAGCGTGAGATCATATTGCTCTCGTGTAATAGACACATAAACACTGGGCTTCTATATACACTCCCAAAATGCTATGAGATTTTTGCAAGTGCAAAGTTCATGACATTGTTAATATTCAGCCCAGTATATCCCAATGGGCCATCTAGTCAGTATCTGGAATCTACAGAATATGACCAAAGAATTCCAGTGGGAGGTGTCCCTGCCCATGGCGGGGGGGGTGGAATTAGATGATCTTTAAGGTCCCTTCCAGCACAAATCATTCTACGATTCTATGATTCTGTGAACTGGCAAACCTGACAAATGGTCTTTTGTTTATGTAAATCATGTAGCCCCAGTAACTCTAAAGAATTTACAAACTTACATCAACTCATATTTGTCAACCACCTGATCCTTACGGCTTACGTACAAGCTATATACATCCTCTTAGAAGTAAAAGATGTTGGTTGACATGCAAAGAAATACATTAAGCACTTAATAACTCCTACTCCTTGACAGATGTTTTCTTCTTATGTATAACATCCAAATAGATAACAATATTACAGTTCTATTTTCTCCAGGATTTTCCATGCAAACATAAGAAAGATATATGTTATAGTTGCTGTTCAGAACATCTGACAGTTTTGCAGAATGCCAGCTAAACCCAGCTCATAAAGCTGATTCAGTGAGCATTTAATATTAATTAAAAGCAATAATGAAGTGATATTGCCCTGATTTAGAGCACCGACAGGAGGCTAGTGGCACCAGTCAAAGCTGGGCCAGAATTCCTTTTCTTCCTCTTAACTCAAGCGTGTACACTCAGCAGCCCGCAGCTCATTAGGTCCTGCTGTTAATCTAGTGCTGTCCAAACAAGAACAATGAATTAATGGTGACGTTCCACTTCAGTCCTGATGTCTTCACACTATAACATCAGGCTGTGGCTTGCCATGGACTAGGTAGGCTGCTTCATTGGCACATTGGGGCTAAAGTTTTAACATGTCAGTGCTTATATATATATTTGAATTATAAGCAAATAGTCTAATATTATGTGCTGAGTTTGTATCAGGCAGTTCCAAATAAGTCAAGGGACAGCTAAAGATTTGTTGGTATATTTTGTCATCCAAAACTAGAACCAGTCTTTCTGGACATTTCAGAATACTTCGATCATCAATTAAGATGATGTTACAAAGAATTTCTTACAACTGGAATCAGCAAAGGACCTGAAAAGACCCAAACAGATCTTTTCTATTCAAAACTGAAAATGAAAGGCAGTTAAGATGGTCAATACAATATGCAAGAATTTTTTATTTACTTTGGGCAATCAGAGACCCAAGGTGGGGGGGAATAGGGCACATAACTTTTTTTTTATCAAGCAGCCAATGCCATGAGGAAGAGTTTCTGATTCAAGAGAGAAAGTGGCTTACACATCAGCTAAGTGCACATGATACACAAAGTTTACTTCACAGAGGCACCCTATTGATTCACTTGAAGTTTTCCACCCTTTCTTGTTGTGAAGAATCTTCTGAAAGGCCCTACGCTGACCAGTGCTGGCTACTCTTGCTGAGTGGGGCTGTCAGCTGCTGCAGTCAGCACGTGCTCCACAAACATCAGTGACTGCTGAGGACCAGCGCCTGCAGCCAGAGCACCAGTTACCAGTGTAATAAACCCAGATTAGCCAAAGGCCAAGATGCTTCTTGCATGACTTTGACAGATCACTATGTCTATGTTTAAAAGAGTAAATTAAACAGTTCAAGGGAATGTTCCCAAGAAGACAAACTTGAATCTACACAGCTATGCTGCTAGAATGACCCAAACTGGCACTTGAGTCTCCCAGACAGTCCCTGGGCATGCTCTGTAAACCAGTATGGGCCAGTGGCCACTGCCAACAAGTTACTTTTGCTATATGCACTCTGTTCAGAAGAGTAAAAGAGCTGAAGAGCAGCAACGCAGCCAATACTCTGACTATTGGCCTCCAGGCCAGAATGTAGCAAGTATAAGTGTCAGTACTGGCTTCAGCTCTTGGCTCTCAGCAAGTGAGACTCAGGCTGGAGATGGGCACACAAACTCCTTATAATTCACCAGGGGAGATTTATTGGCCTGGGATAGTGTCAAATCACCCATTTCCCAGACAAGAGTTTCAGGCACTAAACTAGAAATCATTTATCTATGAGGGTGTCCTGAATTTCTGGAGAAAAGAGTTTAATATTAGTTTAATATTTAATAATAGAACTGCAGAAAGGAGCATTTGCAGGGTAGATCCTTAGGCACCTTTGTAATTTCACCAGTAACAGCAAGGCACTGTAGACCTGAGGATTTCAGGGTTTTCCTCTTCAGCTGGCATCCTAGATTTAACTACATTCCTCCTAAAAATTCAATTGAGAAGCCTATATGCTTCAGGGATCCCACATTTTTCTGCCAGTTTTTCTTGTTGCATATAGCTGGCACTGTTTCCCTGGTTATGGACAAGGTTTTGAGAACAGCTACTGAAAACTAGGAAGTTCATGCACTGCTAAAGATATCCTTGGATGCAGTTTTCTTCAAGACCACTGAATTCTGACCTCTGCTGCCACTAAGTTAGATCAGTATCAGCATAGAGAACCAATGGGAAACTAAGAATGAAATTATCTTTCAGTCAGAAAGGAAGCAGGTCAGAAAATAAAGCAAAGGACAGAGAGAAACGTGGAAGATCAAAAGGAAGGAAAAAGTGGGAAGGGACATATTTGTCATTCATAGCCTTAGAAGCTGACTGGTTGACCAAATAAAGATAGTCTGCATAAGAAGCAGATTTTACTCTTTCTCATTAAAAGACTTGAAATTGAAGATAAGAGTTAGGTCCTACATTTGAAAAACAAACTTGAGAAATGCTTCCAGTGTGGAAAGCAGTCTGTAAGAATTTTACTTTGAAAAGACTTTTCTAAATTAAACTTTGTATCTCTCAGTCCAGTCCTGTTCTAATCTGAAGTTAGACCAATATTTTTTAAAATTAAGGTGTGCGCTTTTCTGAGTTATATTACTTCTAGGATTCTTTCCCCTTTTTAAGTAAGGAAAGCTAGAAGACAGTCGATCTGATTTAAGTTATTTTACTTGGAATTTCTGCCATATTTTGAGCATGTTCCAAGTGGCAGTGAAGATAAAAATAGCAGAATAAACAAACAGCTGTGCAAGCAAAGTTGAAAAGTCAGAGACCAACAAGATTATCGGTTGTTTCTGCAGTACTTCTAACCTGCCCACATACCAAATAAAAGATCATATGACAAAAAAAATTCTTTATTGCCAGCAACTAGATATGGAGTTTCTTCATTCCCTAATTTTGAAGTGTGTTTATTCAGTATTTTCATTCTGAAAACCGATAAAGTTATATCAAAGCCACCAATAATTAAAGTCCCACAATTTTGGTAAAAAATCTTAGGTTATGCATTGCATTTCTATGTGCTTTTGTGACATCTTCATAAATGTAAGGACAGCTGTAGGTTTAGGAATGAAATTCCAGAGCTAAAATAACTTATTCCTCCCTCTCTGAACCTACTCTTATCCAAGACTCTGATTCAGGAAGATGTCTATAATCCAATATTTGTGTGCAAATAATATTTATGATAAAATAATGATCAGGCATAAGACTCTCTGTATAACATATTTGATTATGTATAATACTGATTTGGCATTTCCCTGACTATAATAAGGAGAGCATTGTCAGAATGCAAGTCTTCTAATAGTCTCTACAAAGGCAAATAGGTTAAAACGTATTTACTGATTGCTAAATAAATGGCCATCTTCACTGAATTTTGATCTGAGGTTATGTCCTCCAGTTCACAGGACAGTATTTTCATTAAACTGAGTCAAAGACTGTTTTTCTTGATGGGTTTTAACGTATGTGACCAAAATGTTTATATCTGAAACATGTTCCAGAGCTCTGGTGCAGAAGATGATTTATGATACTTGCGTACAAGGACCAAAGTCTCTGCTAAAAGTACTGTGAAGAATCACATTCACTTGAAAGTCTTGAAATTAAGCATAAGATTGAGCTTCTTTCATTTCCTTTATTGACATTTTCAATAGTGTTTTCAATACACTTGAATGTATAGCATTGTTTTTCTGTCACTAATGTGCAAAGGAGGCTAAAGTGTATCTTAAAGAGTCTCTGCCAAGAAGTCATTTTTAAGTTACTCTTAAATTCTTCTGATTTTGACAGCATTTATGTGTATTCAATTATTTATTTCAGCAGGAATTTAATTTTTTCCTTTAAATCTGCCAGTCATTTTTAGAGTCCTTGTTGTTCATTTTCAAAATAAAATGTAGATCTGTTCTGTTTCAGGTTCTTATGTCAACATTGAAGTGTTTCCTTCTTAAAATCCTGATTTTTTCATTGTTGTTTTCTTGAGTGACGATTGCATTTGTGAATCCTGTGAGTATGACTGCATTCTGAAATTAGAGACAGTTAATCTAGGAACACTTATTCTGCTATCATTTAACACAGTCTCATGGGACTAGCTGAGCGGAAAATATGGGATGCTCAAAGCATTTACTATATTGGACAAGAAATTGGAGCCTTCTGAGCAATTTCCAAGTACTTGTGATGTTTGACCTATCCATTAGTCACATTTGGACTATGATCTCTGGAGTATCTTTTATAGAAGGTGAACTAAGAGCCACCAAACAGATACTCAGCTAAAACACTTAAAGGCACACAGCACATCAAAACACAATGGAGTTGCTCTATATTAACAGTTAAAGAAATACACTAATATGCTAATTACCAGTATCAAGGTACTGTACAGTGGGAACTGATATGATCATTCCAATGTGATAAGTAATGAGATCCAGCTTGCCACGGTCGTACACACAGTACACGACAGAATTAAGGGTAAAACAAAGAAAACAGTGCTTGTGATAAGCCAATAACAGCCTCCTTACTATCTAAACAAACTCCTTACTATCTAAATAGATGAGGCATAGGAGGAGAGGAAAGATGCAGAACAGAGCATTGAAGAGACAGAGGAGAAGCCCATGTGATGTGACTTCTCCAGTGAGATCTGGTAGCCAAACCCACCATCAGCTATTGAAGTCATGTTCACCCTATCTCTAGGACTCCCATGAAACAGTGCTTTTTCCTGAATGATCCAGTTGACATTTATAGGCCACTAGATATTTTTGAGGACTCTCATCAGACAATACTAGGCAAAAGCTGAGAGAGGTAGTTATTGCTTTCTTTAAGGTCCTATAGATGTCACTGTTTTTACCTCACCTCTCTCTGCTTGTTAGGATCCCCATGTCATTGTCCAGAACATTCCTTTCTAGCTAGCTGCCATCAACCAGTAAAGTCCTCAGTTCGGTACCCTTCAGACTTCTCTGTGCCTGCTTTTTTATGTAGAATCATGCTTATATGGTTGTGAAACTCCCCTCACAGCTTTTTTTCAATGAGGATACTTTACAGTGGCTAATAAATTGCCAGTCTGAAGTTTTATTGCACAAGTAAGTAATTGTGTGTTTATCTTCTACCTGCATCCAGATGTGGTCTTTAAATTTATAAGTACTTTATACAGGGCAGTTCAGGTTAAGCAAAATAGTATCTGTGCACTATTGACATACGAATATGCATTTGTTTATCTTTAAATCAGATTAACCTAGAACATGATCCAGTTAGATATGAGATTTATGTCAAAAACATATACAGTTGGAATTCTTCCACAACTCTTACCAGGAAAAATCAAAAAAAAAAAAAACCCTTCAAGAACAGCTATTTTTCTTGGGTAAAATAAACTTTGCAGAAAGAGGCTGTATGGACCCTACTCAGACCTGTCAGGTGAGACTGTTACCTCAGAGTAGGAATAGTAAGATTAACAGTAAATATGCAATATTCCTAGGACATTACTCCCAGTACTGGTGCTACCAACTGGTAGAATTTAGAAGAAACACTCCTGGATATTTTTAAGATATTTTTAATATTTTTATGGCTTTTATATATTGCTGTGCACTGTGTTGGTTTTCTTTCTTTCACAGCAGCCAGGATAATCGATCTTGAAGTTGATGATTCTTATCATAATGACATTCTTATCATAAAGACAGAAGATTTTGTTCTCAAATGCATAATCTGAGTCCTGAATACTGAATACCACACACATACTTTGACCTCCTAGTATAAAAGTAAGAATAGAAAAAGAAAATTACAGTGGACTTCTTTCTTTAATTAAATTGTTACTGTCATCAGGCAGAAAAGCATTTCTAGCAGTGTGGATGGTTCCTGACTCACCGATAATTTGAGTCCATTTATAGAGGTTTCCTTTAGTTTAAACAGGTACAACATTATGGAGAAACTGACACCTAGTGTAGACTTTTAATGCTTCACATAGACGTAGAGCAAAAATCTGAGATTTGCTTACTAAAATATTTTCTCATCTCCTATAATTAAAAATATTTATTACTGAGATCTTTTATTTTTGTTTATTCCACCAGAATCTCTTATATGTGTGCAGGAGACATACCTGATGATGTATCACATTAAAAAAAGAAAGCTAAACATTTTGCTCAAAACAGAAGAATGCCATGTCTGAAAAAAAAGGAGTTTACACCATTTCTTCTCATCCTAGAGGTAATGAGCCTCTTTTGATTACATTGGGTGAGAAGAGGATGTAATAGCTGATGTGAACATCACTGCTTTGAGCTCTTCAGCTATTATCCATCCCCATCAAATGCAAATCACTAACCATATTATGATTTTCTGTCTCTCTTTTTTCTATATACTGCAGTAAATCGTCCAAGACAGTTAAAGGAATCAGAATTTTAGATTTTATGATCTTTCACTAGTCTTGTGACATAAATTCAACTGAGCTTAAAGAAAGCACTCAAGCTGAGTATCCTGTTTTGCATGCTGATCTGCCAGTTGTCAGCAACAACCTGAATGGAAAACAAGGCCAATACCTCAATATTTGAACTTGATAATTTGAATTATAATTAATAATTACAGTAGTGCCTTAAAGGTACTTACAGAATGAATATATATTGAAGGTATATAGGCTGTGCCTCTGAAGTGTTTAACACACTGCTTGAACACATCAATGCAACACACAAGAAGGAAAGAAGAAATGAGGCACAATACTCATATCAGTATTTTAACATCACCTTTAGCTAAAATTGTCTATAACTAGATTAATACAACCAAGCAACATTTCCAAAAAGAAGCTCTGATAAATCTGAAGGGGAAATTTCATCCTGTATCTTATCACTGACTGAAGCTAATCTGAAGTCCCAAGATGAAATGCAATCTAAAGAATTACAACTTCTCATTTCACACACAGGCCATTTTGTATGACTATAACTTGGTCTCAGCTCACTTGGAAATTGCTTCAGGCCACCATGAAGTGTTTGAAGTTGATAATACAAAATACACAGAGTTTGTAACATCTGTTTCTCAATTTGGTTGTTTTGCATAGTTCATTTTTCTCCTTTCTCAGGCACTAACAAGATCTTTTCTGTTCTTCTGAAAACATAATGTACCTTTGCAGGTTATATCACCTACTCCACAGTAGTTGAGCCAAAGAGTTCACTCTGTTCTTTTATTATATTTCAAATAAGGAACAATCTTTAGAGAAATAAAGAAGCATAGATAAAATAGGCTGTCTCCCCCTGCCAGAATAAGTGTAATTCAAAAGTAAAGAAGTGCTAATAAAATACAAGAATGGGACATAAAAAGGGGCATGAAAAAGTTGTGGAATAGCCTTGTTTTTTAAAGTCAGTGAGGGGCTTGAGTGTTTAAAGTGAATAATGTGAAATGAGCCAGATGAAATAATTATTTATCATTGGCTAGCACAGAGTAAATTCTAAATGGAAAGCAATTTTCAATTAAGTGGTCATGCTACATTTACCTGTTACACTGCATAATCAATCATGAAGAAATGTTATTTGCTTACTATTTATGAGCTAGATGGTTCTAATGCTCACCTTTAGACTCAAATACCATATTAAAAATGAGGGTGGGGTTGTGCCATAACTTGTCTCACAATAAGAAATTAATAGCAGAAATAAGTTGACACTGTTTATATGTAATTTCAAAATATTTTGAAGAGATGGATATTATAGCTATTGGTATCAAGCATCAGTTAAAATACGTTTTATTTTCAATACAAAAAGTATTATGCTTCCTTGGTAACTTTTATAACCAAAATTATTCAGCTCACACATTATTACAAGCTGTGAAACTGGAAACAGGTAAAGCGGTACATGAAGGGATGCATGTAGCTGGTCTCGTATTACCTCTTCCTATGCTGAAAGATAGCAAGCAATTCCTTAAACTAGCATTTATACTACATCAACTGGTGCCTTTCAGCATGCCCCTTGAATTTGTTTCCCTCCTGGGAACTAAAATTGCAATCCCATTCCACCTAGACCTCTTTTTCAATGTAACTGCAAGTCCCTCCATCACCCAGCTCTCTGGAATTGTGCTGAAGACGGCAAAGCAGTCTGGGACAGTCGTACATAAAACTGCTTTGCAGCACCTTCTAGACACAGTGAATCGCTGAATCCAGCATTGCATCCAGACACCATTGCTAATAAAGATGCAGTGTGGTTGTAATGGATCAGATCATTACAAACCTGATCCTTCTGTCTTTGCACTCACCACACTGTGAACAAAAGTAGATGTACTCAAACAATGATACCTGCAGCTGCAGGCACAGGCTCACACGTAGAGAGCAACACAGCTGCAGTAAATGCCTGACTGTCTCTGAGAGAGACCAACTCTAGCAAGACAGAATCAAGATATTTCAGAAAGGATCCATGATTTTGAGTTCCTCTTAAACATAACATGTGTGGCTATGTTGAGCCTGTTCTTTTTTAAATTCAAAGTCCCTACAGCACTGAGATCAATGGTAAGCTTAAGCCATGTATCAGATCTGATTCCTTTAGTCTTTCAAGCTTTTTTCCTATCCACCTTCAGAAATTCTGTTGCCTATGTTTCACTAGTTGAATATGTGCTCAGGATCAACTATTGTTTTCTACTTGCCTGTAAAGAACTGAACAGTACAGAATGTAATTTGTTCTGGCTTTATAGTTCCTTAGTGCAAAGAGCATTTGTCTCCAAAAAAAAAGATCTTCAGGATCTTTTGTGGTACAAACAAATATCAATAATGTTCATGGTTTTGGAATAGCCTGAGTCTCCTATACTGAAGTATTCAGATAAAAACTGATAAGTGTGTGAGGAAATGGGAGATGATGTTCGTGGTAATTGGAAATATTCTTAAAATTTGGCTTGCTTCAAGTAATAAATAGATAGTTGTATTAAAGTGATTTAAGAAATACATGTATAAATACATAAGTAAGTGATGATAGCTGTAAAAATGGGGCAAATCTATACTAGACATAAGGAGGAATTTCTTCACAATGGGAGTGGTGAGGCGTCGATACTGTATTTGAATACAACCTATGGTTAAAGCCCTCCTGCTATCCAATGCCTTGCTATTTAAAGAAGATGCTCTAGGTTTACTGACATGGTTATTATGTATCAGATACCACTTATCTCAAAACTTAGGCAAGGTTTTCAAAGTATTGGTGAAGTGGCAGTTGGTATATAAGTATTTTAGGATGCGTACATGAACTGCACAGTGTGATGCTCAGAAACTGGAAGAATCATTTTGTTGTCTTGTGCAGGAATATATTAGAAATAGATACTGTCTTCTAAACTTTTCCTACCTGTACCAAAGGCATGAGCTGAACACATCAACACTGTTGCTTCCTTGCTTACTGTGTATTAATCATCAGCTAGTGGGTAATGTGGTAGTGATCTGTACACATAATTAAGCAGTAGTCTACCCCTAATGCATCAAATCGCACAGCAGTAGAAATGTGCAATCTGCTAGAATCTATTCAGTCAGAACTTGAGGGACTTACAGAAATCAACTTGATAAGACTACCAACATGCTTCACTCCTCATTTATCCTTTTTCTGCGGTCCTCTATAGCTACCACTAAGAAATACCAGCAGCTTTTGGGAGATGAAAGGGAAACTCATCTCTACATTCTTCATATTCCTGGAAACACTGGTCAATCACTTCCTTATCTTCTGCTGTTACCTTTCACCACAGCTCCTCCTTCATAGGAAAAAGGCAGGCAATCTGACTCAACTCACCCCATAAAATAGCAGGTTCTAGTTGCTATCTAAGGTCACAGACAGGAAATATTTGATAAGAGTTAGCCAGTAACTCTCTTCGGGCTTAGGATTCACTCCTGGAACTGGATACAGCAGGGGTTTTAGTGGCAGAAGAGGATCTCATCTGCTTTCCCTCCCCCATTTTCCAACCTTCCAAGAATGAGGTCATAAAAATAGTTTAAGATGCTTATAAAACCCTTTGAACACTGCTGGGAGTTAATGGCTGATATGACCCAAGACTCTGAGAAAAAGAAAGAAATTGTTTCTCAGGCAGTGATGTTATTCAAATCTCTTTAGAAAACAGAAGCTTGGCTTAAAGCCAACATGTCTGGTGCAGAAACATTTCATCAATGGGCCAGTTAGATGAGGATGATTGTCTCAGGTTATGGCATATCTTTCTTAACTACTTTGAAAATCAAACCAACACTGCATAATTGGTGCATTTTTCTTGCATATATACATTAAGGTCTATTGAGATATCGTTGAGATCATAATCATGCATAAATACATAAAAATTTTATATATACATTTATGTGTATATGTATAAGTATATGCAATAAAAACACAAGCTATAATAAGTAAAAATCATCCCTTTTTTTGTGCTGATTATTCTAGTCAGAATACTCTGATATTCTGCCTTTCTTAAACTCCCTGTTTCTAATTCAAAGAGTAGAAATGGAATTGCATTCCTTTTCAATTGTTAAACTTACTCAGCACTTTTGGTTCCAGAGATGCGATTGGTATTTTGTCAGAGCAGTAATTTAATGCAGGCTCTCACACAGAAATTCAGACCAAAAATGGTCTATCAACAATGCAGTATTCCCTTCTCCTGCAGTGTAACTGGACTTCAACTTATTGAAACCTGAAGGTGATTCACTCGGAAGAGATAAGAAATCATCTTGTCCTGAGAATTATTTATAACTTGAATATATAGGGACAAATCCAAAGTGATTTGAAGAACCTAAACCAGCTATTCAAAGGACTGAGCTACCTAGATCCAAAAACTGTAGTCACTTGAGTTAGAAATGTCTACGCCTCCTCTGTGGCAACAAGGAAATGTAAGCGTATTAAAAGTCTGCAACAGGCCAAATTGCGTATTCCTTTAACTTCACCAACTATAAATTATTCAGATCTTTGTTCTATACTTCACCTGATTTCTAGAGCTGAGGAGAGAACTAGTTTGAGGCAAAAAACAAATTAAATACTCAATGTGCAAATTCAATACTATTATTACACTACTTGTATTTAACTTGACAAGCCACATAGTTTATTTATATCAGTCAGCAAGATTCATTCTCTAGCACAAAAAATTGCTTCACAGAATTTCCTGTTTCTATATCATCTGGGTATCTTGCTCTGCAGTTTTTGGAAAAATGTGTGTACATATAGATATCAGCCTGTAATTAATTAGTAAGTTACTTAGGTAGGGTGAATCAAAAAATGTAGCCTATGAAGAGGCAGATGTGTATGATCATTTCAGGGCCTTGATTAAAGAAAGCTGTTAGTGCCTTGCTAGAGATGTTCCACAACAGAAGATTCGCATAGCAGAAGAGCTGACCAAATAGCAATTTGAATACCATCCAAGCATTTTACATCAATAAAAAGCATTTTACAAGAAGCTTATATTTCCCTTACCACCTTCATAATGTTCTCCCTACCTAAATATTTCTATAGCTGGATACAAATTCTGTATTGTGGCATAACCTCTCAGTGGGTTTTCTATGAAGAGACTTGATTCTTAAGCCCATACAGCTCTCCCTAGTTATGCGCATGTTTAGGTTCAGGATTTCCAAGTCCCACGGCTGAAGGGATTTTCTCTCTGTATCGTGTCACTGGTCTTCAGGAGCCTTGTACTCAGACTCCTCAGTTAGTCAGCTCACAATTTTGCAGGCTTTTCCAGCGTTCTTCCAGCATGAATCCCTTCCCTGACTTTTCTGTTTATCAAAGATGATAAGCAGAGAGGCTTTAGGAGACTTCCTCATCATCCATACCAAAAGCACTATAAAGGCATCTTCTGGTATGTCATCTTTAATCATATAAAGCGGCAGCTCAGGGCTTGCAAAACACTTTACCCATACCCTTCATTCAGGAGTCAAGAACACATGGCTTTGGGAAGAAAAGCAGCTCTTCAACTCCTCCTGTAACCCTGATCACCTGGATGGGAAGGCAGCCATCCTGTCTTTGCACAGATTAGTGCAGACAATGTTGTGGCTATGTCCAAGCCTCCTCTTTCCTCTAAAATCTACTGAACGATTTTAGGGGAAACTCAGCACCTTGTGAAAATCCTGCCCAAATGGAACAACAAACATGGTTACAGAATTCAGCAGGAAAAGACTCAGATTAAGCTCCGTGCTGGAAATATTTTGTCTATTGAGTAGGAGTGATGCATAAAATTGAGTATTTTCTGAGGTTACATGACATAGCAGGTACTTGCCTGCAGCTTCAATTGAAAAGACAGATTGAAGGGCTTATTAAAAAGGCAATGACAGGATGACTCCAAGAGCTCCCAAACATACCCAGGTCCCCCACAAACAGTACCCAGACAACATTCTTTAAGACCTAGTGATGTTGAGTGCAGTCTGAGAGTGTACTCAAAATATGTGGTATAGCTTGTATACCTACTTGACTGCACTTCTAGCCTCCAACTAACTACTACCCTTCTTCATACACTTGCTATTTCCAGTAAGCTCTGGTTTTAATCACCAGAAATGTATGCAGTTCCATAAAATTCTCAAGGATTATTTAGGAAACAAGTTTGGGCCAGATTGTTTTCAGGATGAGTCTATTTTGTGCTGAAAAGAGCAGCTTAGTTGTATGAGGACCTAGTTTCCTTCCCAAGACCTTCAGGCTACCCAATATGGTAACAGAAGATCACTAGTAATAGGCAGACTCGTTTCAGGGACACTGGATGCAGTGGACTAGCTAGAGTTGGTTGGCAGTGGGATGGAGTAGGAGTAGCAGATTGTGAGGCTACAACATCAGGGACTGTAGGAGGATTGTAGACAAGCAAATAAAAACTAGTCAAGTGCCAGTCACCTTTGATGCCTGCAGGATGCCTATAGATGATCCTTCTGCCCCACTAAAGCATCCCTTTTTTAGTTGTCGATTGACTGAGGTTCAGTTGAAGGCTGGCCTGGTACCTGCATGTTTGAAACCACCCTGGCTGAACGGAAATTCAGACTTGGCTCTCCTGCTTCCTCGGGGAGCACTGTAAACATTAGGCAATTAATTACAGTTAATTATTGCAGAAAGACTGCAACCAGCTACCTCCATTTTCTCTTCTTAACAACAAAGCTGTGACTGAGGTGTCAGAAAGGCTTCCATATAGTTTATATATTACCAGTGTGTCCTATGATCCAAGCTTCTTAAAGGGTGATTCATATTAGATATGATGCAGCCTAAAGCGTGGCTGGAAATGAAACTCATTTCAACCCCCCTAAGACACAAAAAACTACAGTAGAAGAGAGTATTGGGTGAAGTTCAGTATCTTAAGCAGCTGCATTTGAAAAAGCTTAATCAAAATACTCTATGACAGAAGACAGCCTTAATGGTTTAATTACAGAAAGTACAGCAGCTTTTTTATAAACCACACGCAGTTCACAAAACAAATTAAAGGAAAATACTCTGTGAGACGCAGACCTTACTGTGAGTCATATATTGTGATCCTTCCTTCGTTTTTAGTAATGACTTCATTGCACGTAATGGAAACAACATTTACTTACATAAAGACCCTAGAATCTGGCCCAGAATAATATTGTTCTAGATCAAATGACAAAGTTGGTTTTAGCTCAGTGAGATTAATGATGGAGATTTCACCAAGAAACACAGGGAAAAAATGCACAAAGTAAGTAATCTCAACATTTTATTGGTGCTGAGGTAGCTTGCCTTATTGTGGAATAGTCAGCTGAGATATTTGCAGTTTGTACAGTGACATTTTTCACTTTTATTGAGATTTTAAACATTAGGAGCAAGGAAATAGCAAGGAGTATCATTTGCATGTCACAGCATATCCAGATTATACAAAGGCAACAGCAAATGCCAGCAGATATGGTATAAACAGCTGCAGAGAACCCAAAAACTCAGTTAGTCAAATGAGAACTGCAAGTTGCACAAGCAGCAGAAAAATTCTGTTAAAAAGGTAGGAGGAAGGAGGATGATTTAATGTAAGCCCTTCCTGACAGAGGAGGTCAGTAATGGAAACTGGATTATTAGGTGGTGAAGTGGGTATTAGCAATAGGCTCTACTGGTGAGTAAAGCTCATTGTGACAAGATCAAATCTGCCACCACTGCCTCCTTGATACAATGTACAAAGTGATTTTGGCCATTAAAGATGGGCTAGACAGGTCTGCTGGCCATTGGAATGGGAAGGTGCTGCTGTGTCTCTTCAGGTGCTAAGGGACGTATTGCCTGACTAAGTTTACGGTCATGACAGGTTTCATCACAAATGGGCCCTTGAAAAGATTAGAGATGCTCATTCTATGAGGAAGATAAACACATTTTTAAAATGGAGGGCAGAACCCAAAGAATCTTGCAGGTGCCATGACTTGCTGGAGGAAGAAACTGAAAGTTAAAAAAAAAAAAGGACTAAATTTTAACTTTTTGCTTGGTTTTGCGTTTTGTGCAAAGGAAATGATGCAGCTTATTTTAACCTAGTGAAATTAGCACCCACAGTGTCTAAGCAGTAGGACAAGAACATGCAATTATATTCGACTGTGGAGCAAGAACATAGAATTTTTTTTTTCATCTCTTCTTATGTTAAAGAAACAGCTGCAATTTTTTTTTTTTTTTATTTTACTGCCAGTGCATTTTTGCTCCTTGGAAAACTAAATTAATGGTTACAAATGAGCCATAACAGAACTTTTCTTTCCCACACTAAGCTACAGGGAATAAATATTTAAATTTTCTTTAGTTTACTGGTAGTAATTCTCCATGAGACAGAACATGGGTGGCAAAGTTTAGTTCCAAAATTTACATGTAAACACTGCTATGTGTTTAAACCCCCCTCCCTTCTCTTCTACTCTTTACAAACATCTCTTCATCACACTACATCACAAAAAGAGCTTGCATGTACGTGTAAATATGCATCTTAAACAGTTCGTAAGACAAGCACTACAGAAGAGCTACTGGGTTTTATTTGCAAATTATAGCTATAGATTACCATGAATTTTTAAAAGGAGATATTAGCATTTCCTACTGCTAATTCTGAAATAAAATTATTAGAAGTGGATCAATTTTTGAAAGGTTAAGTAGTTCTGGTTTGATTACATATTTGAAAATCCACATTTAGAGTTCTACTTTGGAAAATGAACTGGAATTTTCCCTAAATTTACAGCGATTACTGATTGCTTTTAGATTAGAACTAATACAGAAGTAGTCCTTATTGGTATTTTTTAAGATCTGCTTTTGATCCCTAGCTCAATGAAGAAACTATTCTAGAGAAACAGTGGAACAGAGGTGAAACATGGCTAGAATTTTAAATCTCATCTTTTATTCCTTTCTTAGTATCTGTTATGCTACACAGTCCATTCCTCTGAGAACAATGACACTTTAAGAATTCAGATACATTTTAAAGCTCTGGATGTAGTCAATGGGATTTGCATAGGGATTATCTGAAGGACTCCAATGGAAAGGGGATCTTCATCTCACTGGCGAGCATAGTAAAATGCTGAGTAACTTGCCACTCTACCCAAAATTATCCAGTCCATCACCATCCACACAGAACAGGCTTTTGTGGATTACTAGTGCCACTCCAGATTCAAAAGCACAGGTATATACACCCAGCTGTAGTTCCTTTCATTATTTGTTTTATTATTATTGCACTCAATATTGAAATGATATGGCTTGCAAAACTGGCAGGGAAACAGTACTCACAAGCGCACTGC
This sequence comes from Clamator glandarius, assembly GCA_033459285.1. Lineage (NCBI taxonomy): Eukaryota > Metazoa > Chordata > Aves > Cuculiformes > Cuculidae > Clamator > Clamator glandarius. The sequence continues at coordinate 3,344,683 of JAUNZM010000553.1, read as the reverse complement.
CATCTTCTGGGAGAATCTATCCAATTTTTCAGTCAGATGAATTAGACGCTCAGTCCATTTTCTGTTCAGTGTAGCGAAGATGTTGATTTCCAGCTAGCCAGCAGTACAGCTAAAAGCTTTGCATTTTGATTTTATGATCTCTTGCTTTATTCACCGCAAAGAAACAATCATTATCACAAACTATAGTTATGAGCACTAACGCAGCAAGCAGCTTAGGAAATCTCTCTCATGGCCACAGAAGGCAAGAGATCGGCATAAAACATTAGTTTCTAACAAACTGTTCAAACCTCTGTTGTCCCTACAGTTCCTGCTCCTATCAAGAATCCAAAGGAAAAGACAAGAAAGTGTCTGGGTTCCATGTCCACTCAGAAATTCATTAGGAATTTGAGGTGTATTAGCCAATCTTCAAATAATTAAAGTGTTATTTTGTATCTATTTTTTGACTAACGATGCATACTGACCCTCTGCAGAAGGCTACTTGTTTCATAACTTAGATAGATCGGCTGGAAATCAACTTCATGAAGTGACACGTGTCTCTAAAATTATTTTAATACTGGTAATAAAATATCTAGATACCTTAGATGAAAAGCAAACACTCCAGTCTTTAGAAATATTTCTCTCAAAATAATTTTGTTCTCTTTCATAGAGAACATGGGAAAACATCACCTAAAATCTCTTGCAGCAATCACATTAATTTGCAAAACTTTTAAGGCATATATATTCCAAGTCGCCATTGCCCTTCATAAGGTAGGATACAGAAGCTCAATCTCTAGGTCCTGCAGTGCAGAGGTAAGGAAACAGAGAAGAGAAAATATTTACTCTATTCTATTATGTGGGTAAAGTGAAACAATCTGTTTAATAAACTTAAAAGATCTTTTTCATCAAGCCTCAAAATCCTTGAGTAACAGTATATTTTGCACACGTATTAGTAAGCTATGGACATGCCCAGTACTATCAGCTATACCTAAGAAAAACAAAAGCTATATGTACTTCATTTATAACTACCAAACTCACCAGGTTTCTTAAGTTATCCTCTTTCTATTCTATACCCTATTGTCATAGGCTGGAAATATGTCAGACTGAGGAGATTTAAAAGGACTACCCATTAGTCAGTGCTCAATCTCATATTTGCTATTTATGCTAATAAGCGATTCCCAAGCCAGTTTATCAGATAATGCACTCAGATTCTCAGTCCCTCTACCAGGAATTGCACTTTTCAGATTTGAAAGCAAATGCCTTGTCCTGAAATTAAATAAAACAGCTACTACAGCTGACAAATGCTGGTAAGCTCAGGACATGATGCAAAGATTTCAGAGAGGTCAGTGACTCCTCCCCTGCCATCAATGTGTCACAGCTCAGACTCTAACACAGCACAAGGTTTCTTTTGTTTATTGGTTGTCTGCTACCAGCTTCTTTCCATCTAGCTCTGACCTCCAGAAGGGCTCATCTGGGGTTCTTTGCCCTGTGTTTCGAGAGCAAAAGTTAATTGCAATCAATTAAGCTACAATTATGTTGTCTAATGAACCCAGCCCAGTCATGTACCTTCAGATTTTGTGTAACCAAGAATATCTTTGCTGTTCAGAGATGTAAAATGTAGGTATTTTCTACTCTGCAACTTAGTTGGACTTAGTGGCACATGTTCCTGCCCATGGCAGGAGGGTTGGAACTAGATGATCTTCAAGGTCCCTTCCAACCCAGACTATTCTATGATTCTATGATTTTGGGGAACTTAAAAATGGGAACCTCTGGCTACAAGGATGAGTGTCAACAGATGGAAAAGACTGGCAAATTGCAAACTTTTGTCATATTACTACCTGCTCAGTTGAAAAGACTTTGCAAAGAACAGCAGGTAGTGAACAGAAAGAGAGGTTCACTGACAACATCAATAATGAAATTCATCTTCAGTGCTTCCAAGGAAAGCTTATGTATGCGAATAGGTGCTCACAGAAGGAGGCAAAACTTTTGCCTGCACAGTTCTTCCACGCTGCACATACACTTCAGAAAACTTAAAACTGACCGAAAGTAACAGCAAAGAGGTATCAAAGTTTTAGAGGAGAATGAGAGTGGACTGGGATGCAATGGGTGAGTGATTTCTCCTTGGATTGCAATGTACAGAAATGGAATTATGATCTAAGTGTCCATGCCACTCACATCAAATAAAAATGAGACAATTCAATTTGAAACTGAGACCAGACACATTTCCAAAATCCAAGCAGATTTCTGGGGCTGCAGATGAATGGAAATGATTTGCTGAAATCAATCCATGAATAATGATTTTGTCAAAGTCAACAGTCGGAAAGGAAAGGAAAGGAAAGGAAAGGAAAGGAAAGGAAAGGAAAGGAAAGGAAAGGAAAGGAAAGGAAAGGAAAGGAAAGGAAAGGAAAGGAAAGGAAAGGAAAGGAAAGGAAAGGAAAGGAAAGGAAAGGAAAGGAAAGGAAAGGAAAGGAAAGGAAAGGAAAGGAAAGGAAAGGAAAGGAAAGGAAAGGAAAGGAAAGGAAAGGAAAGGAAAGGAAAGGAAAGGAAAGGAAAGGAAAGGAAAGGAAAGGAAAGGAAAGGAAAGGAAAGGAAAGGAAAGGAAAGGAAAGGAAAGGAAAGGAAAGGAAAGGAAAGGAAAATACAGTAGATCTGCTTTTGCTTTCCAGACACAGTTTAAATAAACCTTGCGGGGCAGATTTAAGTCTCCTCTGTGCTGAGTGAAGCTGCAGATACCTTGATGACCTAGAACACAGGACCTTTCCAAAACTGGCTTTACAAACATCTCTAGTCCATGAGGATTAGAAACAGAAGGACCGGAGCAGCTTGTGGTACAGTGATTACTTTAAATCCCTCTGAGCATAGCCATTACTGCTCAGGCTCCTTTGCTCCTCTTGGTTTCTTCTGTAAATCTCTGATGGTCTTCACACCAACAGTGAAAAGCAGTTCTTCTGCTGTAGATGGCAGTAAACAAGTGTTCTAGAAATATTGCAGGTTGGAAAATTATTGCAAATTAATTTTCTTGTCCATGAAATCAATAAAATCATGATGTCACTCCTTGGCTCCAGACTACACCTGCTAGACCAAAGAGTTTGTTTCCAGAGGAAGAAGTGCTTGCATTCCTCTCTCCACCCCTGCCCTTGCTCCATGCCTCCCTCCCAGCCTCAGCCTGGCGGAGGCTTCCCCTGGGCTTCCCAAACTTGTCTCCCAGTGAGACACACAAATATCTGTCTTTGCCAGTAATCTCCAAGGAACAAACACAGCAGCTCTTCGCCAAGCTGGAATAAGAGCCCTTCACTTCACTCCTACATATCTGCACTGTTGGTGGACTCATACTGGGCTGCAGATTCTGGTTTTCTTCCAGCATTTTAAGGTCCATTGATTCATATTGCTAACAGCTGGACATCTGTTTGTCCTTTATAGTGAGGACATCTGTCTGTCCTTTACAGTGAGGACAGCTGCAGCTTTCTGGTCTGCTCCTAACAATATTTTTATGGAAGAAATAATGGTGCTTTGATACAAATTATTCTACAGTATTAGAAAGCCTACAGTATTTATTAAGGATGAACATTTATATGGGACACAATGAAAACTCTAGTGTTTAAGAATTAGTTGAGCATCTCATACTTAAATGTCAAGACATGAAAATGAAGAGTCAAAAATCATTAGATAATTAAGCAAAATGAGCACTATGTTCTTGCTAACATTTATTTTATAATGAAAGTGGATTTCTTATATTATTAAGAAAAAGTTTTTTGACTAAGTAGGGATAAGTTCTGGAAAAAAATAATTGTTTCTTTACACCCTTAGAATTCAGAAATGTTACTTCAAACATTTACAAAGGCATGGATTGGAATACATGTTATAGCGAACTAATCTGTGAAGCTCAAAATGAACAAAAGTGATTGCTCCCTTTCCCACAGGCAGAAATCATTAAGTCTCACCCATGCTCCCTTTCCTGTATGATTAACTGATACTTCTGAAACAGTAACAGATGACCTGCAGTAACCATTCATAAGAGGCTAAAGTCATATATAATCACAGTCTCAAAAATATTTATCTAAAAGCACACAATTCTCAAATCAGCTGAGGAATATGATACATTTGCTTGGCACACAATTAGATATAAGGGTTGAATCTTCCCACAACTACAGCCTATGCAGTTTTCTCAGATAATCTGTGCAAGAAAAGCAATAAGAAATCTGATGACTAAGAAAAAAATCCCAGATATAGTTATAAATATCTATTCTGGAAATAAATAGAAGCTGGCTATATTTCATTGATGGCAAAAATTAAAAAAGCAGACCAGTTTTATCACGACTTTCAAAGAGGAATACAGAGTCATAATGAAGCTCAGATCTCAAAATCAATGGAAAATTCAATAGTATCAGCATCAGTGAAACCTTTATAATATAAATAACTTTTAATAATGAGAACTTCACCAAAGTCATAGATAAATATAGAATAAGCCTACAAACAGAAAAAGAAAACTACAGATAATTGCCTTGATAGATTGTGCTTGAAGTTAAATCTTATTAATGCTTTACTGAAATGAAAGTTATCTTCTAGTAACATAACATTCTCTAAAGAGTTAGGAAGCAGCTGGAAACACCTGTCAAAGGTACCAATGGTTCTTCAAAGATGCTATCCCCAGAAGATGAGATCCACAGAACATCAGTTTTTTTCAGTTGTTTTGTAAAGTTCTCCAATTGTCATGTGGCAAAGCAGAGTTCAGAGGTTTGAACTGCTCCAATAATTCATGCTGGGATTTATCCTGCTGCCAACAACTCACATGTCAGGGTTGCTGTTTCTTTTCTCCTTTAATCAAAGAGAGGAAGGACTGCAGATCTGCACAGCCAGTTGCTACGTGTGCTACCTTGCTTTGGTTTACAGAGAAGAGTCAAAGAGTAGGGGAAGGTTTTGGGACTTATTAGAAATATTGTCCCCTTCAATTAAAGAGCCATGTACACATTCCAGTTCAGCTGGAGAGGAACCAAGCAAGAAAACTGGCTGGGCTCAGTGTTGCACAACAGTATTTACAGTATGATTCACAGATTAAACACTTGCTAGAAGGACATAGAGACGTAATTTGTTTCAGCAATACTTGTGGGAAGAGCTAAACAGGCAAAGTACAGAAGACTACCACATCCCTGACTTTCCTCCATTCTTCTTTCACATTCAGACTTAAGAGGCTGCTAGAATTTAAACTATGTATCCTGAAGTTTCATAGCACTTGTGATAAAAAATTTGGTGGCACAGGTGAGGTCAGTGTTAAATATAAGGAGAATTCATCATTCACACAGTGAATAATGAAGCTTTGCAAACCACAGTCTGGCATCTATTCAGAAATTAATTGTAATATTTTGCTCAGAACTGCAGGAGACATAGTGTGAAGTTTAATTATTATGTAGCTGTTATACTATTTATAAGGCACTCCAAGCATACCCATGAACTGGTGATCAGCATGCCAAACACAGTAAGATATATGAATGTAAGCAAAACATAACAAAGTAATTTAGGTCTTTAAAAATTTGAAGTTTTATATTAGGACTTTAAAATATTAGAGGCTATATTCCACAGCCTCGAAGCCAGATTTAGAATAAGTTTAGGGATTAAAAGTGTTCTAAAAGTAATAATCATTGAGTCATAGGACCATAGAATTGCTAGGTTGGAAAAACCTCTGAGATCATTGAGTCCAACAGCACCTCTCCACTACTAAATCGCATCCCTGAGTACTTCATTTAACTGTCTTTTAAATCCCTCCAGGGATGGTGACTCATCCACCTCCCTGGGCAGCTGTTCCAGTGCCTGATAACCCTGTTGGTGAACAGATTTTTCCTGATGTCCAATCTGAACCTCCCCTGGCACAACATGAGGCCACTCCCTCCTGTCCTATTACCTGTCACTTGGGAGAAGCGATGAACACCCACCTCTCTACAACCTCTTTTTGGGCAGATGTAGGCAGCAATAAGGTCTCCCCTCAGCCTCCTCTTCTCCAGGCTAAACAACCCTAGTTCCCTCAGCTCCTCATAAGACTTGTGCTCTAGACTCTTCACCAGCTCTTTTGCCCTTCCCCAGACACACTCCAGTGCCTTAATGTCTTTCTTGTGGTGAGGGGCCCAGAACTGAACACAGGATTCGAGGTGCAGTCACACCAATGTTGAGTCCAGAGGAAGAAGAACCTCCCTGGACCTGCTGGTTACGCCATTTCTGATACAAGCCAAGATGCCATTGGCCTTCTTGGCCACCTGGGCACACTGCTGGCTCATGTTCAGACGCTGTCAACCAACACCCCCAGGTCCTTCTCCTCCAGGCAGCTTTCCAGCTGCTCTTCCCCAAGCCTGCACGGGGTATTATGTCCCATGTGCAGGACCCAGCATTTGGCCTTGTTAAACCTCAGCCCATTGGCCTCAGCCCACTGATCCTTCTTGTTCAGATCCCTTTGCAGAGCCTCTCTACCCTCCAGCAGATCAACACTTCTGCCTAGCTTAATGTCATCTATGAATTTACTAAAAGTACACTCAATCCCTTAATCCAGATCGTCAATGAAGACATTGAACAGAACTGGACCCATCACTGAGCCCTCGGCAACACCACTTGTGACTGGCTTCCCACTGGATTTAACTCCATTTACCACCACTCTTTGGAATCGGCCAGCCAGCCAGTTTAAATAGTGTTCCTGTAAGGAAAGAATTGGACTTCTGGTATAACTATAAAATGTGGCTATATTTCTGGTATCAGCACACTGAATCAAATTATATCTGAAAAAGTAAGTAAGTATTAAAAAACCTCGTCTGTCCTCTCTAAGGAGAAACAGATCACTATTCAGTGAAACAGATGGAGTTAAGGGGTTAAGAACAGAGATTCAAAATGCTGGCATGGATAAAAATGCAGACTGATGTATTCAAAAGAGTCCAGGGAAATGAGACTATGTGCAAAGCCCATCAGAAGACTAAATTTTCTGTTGCCATAGAAATTGAAACAAACCCAAAACCCATTCCCAGTCACAATGGAAGGATGAGATTTTGAAATTTCCTCTGGAAGAAAGTTTCCAGGGGAAATAAACGATTAATTCAGAGCCATAAAAATATGCTGTTTCTGACATATGAAATGTTTTGTGTACGGAAGGATCAGTTTCATTTCAGCAGCTGAGCTGATCTCTATTTATATAATTAAAATATTAATAGCTATATGATAACAAATATACTTAACACACAAGAAAAACAGTACTACATGTAAATATCTGTATGACAAATTGAATAGATCGCAGAGAAGATGATTAAATATTTATAGTTTTCATTTTGACTTTTAAAATCAAATGTGAAATGGAATTATTAGCTCTCACTACAAGGGTGCTGCTGGGAAGATAAATCATATCTGTATAATGCTCACATACCAAAATGAGCTATACCAAGAAAAATGAGCCAGTTATGTCAAAGATTGATAGTAGCCTTGGAATTTGCTCATGGCAGACTGTCACTGTATCTCTGATGTACCCCAATGAACATTTTGCTGAGTAAGAATTCCCAGTTCCCTCCCTGAAAGTCCTTTCTCATTTTCCATCAGTGACACTGTGGGAAAATACTGGCTAACGCCACAAAGGATATCAACCTCTCCCTTTTAGTCCAAGACAAAGTCACAACAGCAATTCAAATATACAAAGGTGGGTCCCATCATCTACCTGTCTTCTCCTCACTACAGCCCAAGTTCTTCAGCCAGTGACATCTCTGTGGCACAGGCAGGTAACCCAGTAAAGTCCTCATGGAAGTCACTGAATCAGAACCTCAATGGAATAAATTTCCTGCCTCAAACAAACTGATGAGTTGTACAAAACTTTGGACTGTTGCCACAACTATGCAGTCACTGAATAAAAGAGTTGGGTGTCCATTAGAAGGATGGTAATCCAGGGTCTTTTCAACTTTTCAGGCTCACAGCTCCCTTCCACCTGCTCAGCAGAGAATTATCATTTTCTTAAACCTGGATCATCGGTGCAATCTGCTCTGTCATTACACAGATTTATGTCAGCACGGCTGAGATAATGATGAGCTGGGGCTGAGCAAGGGATTGCAGAGAAGCAGGAGGAATTCTTGAACCAATTTTATCATCAACCCTTCATCTTCTCCCTCCCTGGCTTGAGTTCGTCTCCTTTACTCCCTAAAAAGTATAGAAAATAAACCAAATATGCTTTGTCTTCTTGAAAAGCCTTTCATATGGCTTAAGACTGCTCTAACTGTCCAAGACTTCTTTTCTCAAAAGAGCGTAAATATTAAATAATAATATTATAACAATCTCTCTCTAGCCTATCTATTCATTTTAGTACCATACTTTCACTTAGCAGCCACTAAAGGAGTTACAGGTTGATGCTAGTTTGCTTACTGAAAAGAGCTTTGTTCAAAACATATTCACCAATTACTGCAGAAGAACATAAATATACATTTGTAACTACTGCTTAAAAGAAATAGCCATTTTCTCTCTGATAGCCTTCACAGTTAGATTCCTGTTAGAGAAATCACATGAACAGATGGGGTCCAACAGAGTTTTCATGTGTTTTCTTTTTTTTTGCTTCACAATGATGTTCTCACTCATAAACTTGTTAAACTGTGCTCATTTCCTTCCTCAGGGTGTGATTTTCTTGCAACTGTTTTTTATTTTCTCTGTTGTGCAAACCAGAAGATTCAATTCTCCTTGCCAACCACCACCTGAGTGTTACACATATCAAGGGAAGGCAATGGATCAGCCAATCATGGAGGCGACACAGACTATTTATTTTTTCCTGCATCTGAATTCTCCAAGGAATAGCAGCCTTTGCCAAAGAATGCAGCTAAAACTGCACGAAAACAATTTTTTTGTGAATAGAAAATTCACTGAAAAAGGCTGTGACTGGGAGACCAACTTTTTCTGAATCCAGCCCACAGTTGGTGGGAATTTTCCACAAAACAAACAAACAAAACAAAAATAAAACAAAAAAGGCAGAAGGGATTTTGGAACAGTGTATATTTCATTGTGAAATATTCTGAAAGCATCTTTTTTCCAAAGATGCTGAAATGTAGCATTTCAACATATTGTAAGAAAATACTTTTTCATTGTGATTTTTTAAAATTTCTAAACAGCATAAATTTAATTAGATGCAGAAGAATTAACCCTTCAAAATCAAATGAAACACTGAGTCAAAGGAAAAAGTCTCAACAGGTCTTAAATTATGGGTTATTTTAAACAATTCGGTTCAATAACCAAATAAAAAATTTATTGTTTGCTCTAATAAATTATACTATTTTTTGTATAACTATGACTGGACAGCACATGGGATGATTACTTTTTCCCCCTCGTACTAATAGATCATTCTTTTTATTCTTGGACATCTCATTAAAAGCTCATTTTAAACTCAAAATGGGCTCTTCCAACATCAACTTTTTCCACTTCTCCACAGTTAAGTTATCACTTTCCCAGTAACATGAGGTCTCCTTCAAGATCAACCCCTCATTTTTGACCGCTCTAGTATCCCTAGGGAAGCAATGTGTAGATTTAGAGACAACTGCTGTCCTACATAGCTTAAATGTCAGAAAAGCATGACAGAATCTGGATGACAGTGTGGCTGGTACAGAATCACATGAAACTTCAATTAGAACCACAAGGGAAGATCTCAGTCCTTTGTGGCCAAAAGCCACTGCTCTCCACCCCAAGAGAGCCAGCCCACATCCATCCCTGGTGCTCCACCCCCTTCTGTACTGCAATACCTACAGTTTTCTCTTCCTGGTGGAAGTAGGATTGGCATCTAATCCCTTCAGCATTGTTGTTGCAAATGACCACAACAAAAACTCAATTGTCCATTTTTCCAGCACTTCAGTTGCCATCACACTGCCAAAGTTAACTTTTAATTAAGGTGTCAAAAACTGACAGGATTGATCACAGAGATGGTTTTCTCCACGCTGAGCTGTCTGAGATTCCAAACTCCTTTCCTCAGCTTTTTTTTTGACCACTTAATTAATAACTTCATCATCTAACCTGCCAAGAGAAAGGTATCTCAGTCTCCATGAAAGGAGTCAGCAATAGGAAAGAGTCCGCTATTTTTCTTTCCTGTCCTTATTTTTTATGCTCAAGTGTATGTATAGTTTCTTTTTGATGATTTAGACCAACAAAGTTCACTCTGTTAAGTGGAGTTATGTATCCATGAGAGTTATTACTCAAATATATTACTCAAATATATGCTGTATGTTGCCAAAGCCCTCTTGGATGCTAAAAAGTACAGAATCAAAGGGAAAAGAAAGACCACAAAGTGATCTGGACTCTCACCTTCCCAAAATGTAGGAGCTGAGGACAGGAAAACTTCATAACATGGGGAGTAAGATTTCCTAGCATCTTTGCAATGTGTCCTCTCTATAGACATGTGTCTTGTCATAAGCCCCTTTTTTCTGTTCTGTTGCCTCCACCTAGCTGCTCTCATTGCATCTCTCCTTTGATTTCAGGACTGAAGAAGCATTTTAATGCTCGGTGAAACTGACATCTTATTAAGAAGGCCACTGTGGATAGGGCACAGAAGATGGCAGTGGATGCAGGGCAGCTATGCAGCAGAAAAGCACTGGTGCAGAGATGTCATCTTCTTTCCATCCATCACCTGAAGCACAGTGTATGCAAGAGCAGTGTGGCACATCCAGCACATACACACTTCATACCCTGATCCCCAGATTCCTCCAGCACTTCATATGGACTTGCAGAGTCCCTAAGGACTCCAAATACAGAATTTTCACCTAAATTTTGTTACACTACTCCCATTCCTGCCCTGTCATTACTCCTATGACAAGGCATAAAAGCCAGATAAAAAAGTCTTTGAGCCATCTGTTCCCCCTCGTCTCAGTATTTGCTTTCAAGGAAACCTTGTGGTTTTTAAACCCTTTCCAGATAATCTAAATCTTCTCAGGATTAATTAAAAAATTAAACGGGGCACACAGAAGTTTTCAGCAGGTGACAATACACTGAAAGCAAGCCAACAGAAACCAGTATTTCTGCTGCAAGTACCCTTGGCAAAGACCCATGTTCCCACTTGCATGCTTGTTCTGCATCACTTAATGGGATCACTTTGCATGCACTGCACACTCCTGTAGTGCAGCAACTCTTCAGTGAGTGCCAACACAGTAGACTAACAGAGGTTACCTTTGGTGCCAGACTTCTAAAAGCCTTCACAATAATGCTTTGACAGCTGTCCAATCAGTCTGTATATGTCTAGATATATAAAATACCCAAAGCACTAGCCTCTCATTTACAGAGGCAGTCTAAAAGCCAAGAGTACATTACTGCACAAAAAGCTGCAACTAGAAAACAACCAGATAAATATGAGAATTTCTATTAACCTTTCACTCATTGAACACTGTTTGAACTTTAGGTTTGTGGCTTGCAATACATTAAATGTACAATACATACACATGAATCCATATGTTGCTTAGGAATGCTTCTGATGAGTTTTAAATTAATTCTCAAGCCCTGTAACAATATATTTTACATCACTCCAGTCTGAAATGCTTTACTTTTTCTTATCCTTCAGGTTCAATTGCCTAAAAATATTCTCCAGATCAATATTAATTGTCTATTATTTATTTTGATTCTTCAGTCAATAAAAAAAAAATACTAATGCATAACTGTGTAATGCCAAAGGCAAAGGAATAGAATTAAAAAATAAAATGTAAAAAATCCCTACACGTTACCTATCAGCCATTTTCGCTTCCACACCTACAGCTAGAGCTAATTTAATCTTAAATCTCTTATCTGAAATCTTTAATCTTAAAAAAATATCCAGGAAGGAAAAATATTGCTGCAGTTTTGGCATGTTATAGTTCTGCCTTTAAAAAAGAAAGCAAAGTTGGAACAGCATGAAAAATTATTGTCCCAAGGGAAGGGGAGTATTTACAAGAAGCTTATGTTCATCTTTAACTGCCTTAACTTGAACGTACCCTTATTTCATTCAACACCCTTCATCACCAGAGAACAGCAAGATTTTTACTCCATACTCACCTGAAATATTTTGAGAAATAAGAAAAAAAATGTGCTTTTTAGAACGAGGAGGCTTATGAACCCATGCTGACAGACACCAGCATCCTTCTGGTTCATACGGAATTCCTGTGCACTCCATGAGCATTCAACCAGCATTTTGGCACCAAGAGTTATTTATTCACCACATTTTTTTCCTAAAGAGTCATAATCCAAATATGCAAGATAGCAATCTCATTTTCCAAAAGCCAAAGAAATGGATACTTACTGTGTACTTGGGATTACACCATCTGGAACAAAACGCCAAAGTTATCTATCTACCTATCTTGAGACCTAGACTAGTCTTCAAACAATTGATGAAAAAAATACATAAAGTTCACAATTCAGGAGCAGATAAAATCCCTTTCTGTGAAATGTGTGGCATCTGCTGCTGTCAAAAAATAGTGGACTAGAGAAATTGTTTTGAATTCTCACTCTTGTAGTTTCCAGGTTTCTAGGAAATCAAGTAGAAGCTGCAAGGATGATTTATAGCATGTGCAACACTACAGAAACATCAGAATCCAGTGTGAAAGGCAGAGACAGCATCACATCTAGAAACTGGCTTAGAGAAAAGGACATATTGTACCTGCAACTCAAAGCCTGTGGGAAGACAATGTATTATTCCAGCTAATGGAATGGGTTCAAGGTTATATATGAATATCTACCTTCAACTCAGTAAAAGCCCATGGATTAACACAACACAGAGCAGCCTTCAAATGGCTGCAGCTACATATCTAAACCTCAAATATCTTCCTTGTTTCTGCTTTTTCTCCTAGAGGTGTAGGAGGATCGTGACACCAAATTCAGTGAAATTATTCTGCCATCCTGAAGGTCATATTGTTTTCTAACTTATCCTGTCCCTTTCTAAGGACAGGTGGCCACAAACCTAATGATCCCAGGAAAGGTCTGTTGAGTGGTCCTCAAGGCTACAGGGGTCTCTCAGCCTATGGGCTCAACTAAGAAGAGCTCAGTGTTGTGTCCAGGAAGAAGTGGAAGCCCATGTACTGGTACCTGTGCATAGTCACTTACTCCTCTCCTCCACCAAGGCAGTTGCAAGATTAAAACAGCAGTTGCAGCTAAACAATATTTCTGATATTTCTCCAAGCATGGAAATTTTCCATCTTCAGAGCTGGAACACTGGGGCTTGACTCTCTATTATATTTATATTAATGCACAGAGGCAGATTTTACAACACATGGCACAGGAGGAATATTTTATATGGTTTACACGAAGCCAAGAAATAATGCAGATCTGGGTCACAAAAGTACTGTCAGCATATTGTGCCTGTCTCTTTGCCAACAGCAGTTTTCTCCCTCTGGTATTTTATTATCTAGGTTTTTACTTTTTTAATTACTGCACTTCAACTTGCAGGTCATTACAGACTCTATCAGACATCTAACAAGGCTCTTTCGGAAAGTCCAAATTTTCTTGCTGGTTTTAGCAATATTACACTGGGTTAATCGTTGGCTAAAGGCCACCACTGACTAGCCTTCAGGCTTCAGAATGAATTCCCATGTCTGGCTTCACATCACCCAGATTTGAATGCTTAGATCAGCAACACAGTCCTTCCTACACATACAGCATCACGAAGGGAAGGATGGCATCAACATAGAATAATATCCCTACCTCTTCTTGTTTAGCATTCATCAGATCTAACCTCAGTCAAAAGGCCAGGCATCTAACCTAACTAAATCTTACAGGCTTGTTGTACAACCAGATAAAACTTTTGTATAGATACAATGCAATGTCTCCAGAGCAGGTCTGTTGTTTCTCTGTTGAGAGAGACAGCCAAAATGACCATCCACACAATAACTCATGTTAGAGGAGATGAATGTGGCCCAGAATGCCTTTTTGTTTCTGCTGATACAGAAGAGATGCTAGCAAAATAACACTAGATTAGGCTATTACAATCTCTAACATAGTCATGTGCTAGCTAGGGTAGGATTTGCAGCAGAAAGAGTGAAGAGTGCCATAAAAAATTAAGTGACTTGGATAATATATACGACATTAAATAGCAGAAAGTAACTAAAGACTAAGCCATTGTATGCAATGCTTTCTTGAGCTCTACCTTGAAATAGTTGTGAAGAAACAGTGATAGCGGATTACCTTCATAAATCAGCACATGAAGTTGCATGGTACTGATTTTAATTGGCAAAATACAGGACCAACTAAGGTTCTCCTACACCACCAGTCCTCATCTTGGGATTCCAGCTCCCTGACCTACAGTTTCATGGGCCTGTTTGAGATAGTAAAGTCTCTTCCTCCTATCAGTATAAACAATCTGTGGAAACTGATGTGCATACATATAAAGAGCCCTTGACCTACTAAAACTAGTAAAGACTGCCCCCTCCAATTTATTTAATTAAAAATATCTGAGTTGCAGATTGTCTCTCAAGAAAAGTGTAATATTTTATATTTAATCTGATTGCATTATATACCTACACGAGCTCTGCCCAGAAGGCATATATACAACTATATATAAACTATGCTCACCCTCCAGGAGCTCCATCTTTAACTCCTTAACTACCAGTAACAGATATCAGCCCATACAAATTACCAATCCTTATGCTACCTTAGTTGTGCCAGTTAGGCAGAAGGGCAATGCTCAGAATAAAAGTAAATAATGAAGACTTGTAACTTCTCTAGAGTCACATAGTCACGTTTTCTTCTGCCAGATTGTGCTTAAAACATATGCTCATTATTAAAAATTAACTGCAAATACACAAGAAATTAAAAAAAAAAGAGTTCTCAGCAAGTTATGACATTTTGCTGTGCTTAGAAGGAATGCCACAATTACTGTGCAGTGGAAAAGTGCTGAGATGGTTTTAATGGCATTTGCTGTCTCTTGATTGACAGGGCATGAACATTTCAGAAATACAAGCAACAGCACTGCAGCCATACAGCACCAGAAAGCGATGTTTACCAGGCAGCAATATCTGCTGATTGTGACCAAGCTACTGCTAGCAGCCACAAATTGCACATCTAGCACAGGGTTATTCTGATTTTGTTTGAGAAATGTGCTCTTTTGGATGAAGAGGTATTAGCAGTTTCACACGCGCTGTCAGCTAATTAAAAAATATTAGAGAAACTCTCCACAGCTTAGTGGTTTTCTGTCACTAGCTCTAGATATTAAGAATGTGTGGAAATGAATAAATGTATTAATACATAGCAGCCTGTCAGGAGCCCTTGGCACGAAGAGAGCCTGGGTACTGCATTTGCCAGTCAGATCTCCCTGATACTCTCAGCACTCCCTGACAGCAACCCATTTGCATGGGAATCAGCATAGAGTCTGCTTTTAAATGGTAATATCTTGCATTATGGTGCTTGACACCAATTTCTACCTAAGTCATAAGCAGTATTTCATTTACAGGCCTGACATATACGTGCCATTTATTTAGCTCATGTTTACGCTCATTGACTTCAGCCACATTGTACCTTTTCTTATAAAAAAAAGCACAGCCCGTGTGTTAATGGCTGCTCATATACACAGCAGGGGGCCTCAACTAATTTCATCTGCATTAAGTTCCGCCTGCTGCCAGCCAGGTGGCTGAAAGATGCTTTTCTGGAGTCATGAAGACCCTTGTTCTGGGACAGAAACAGGACTGCTGGACCACAGGCTGGGTGGGAAGGGAAGCAGAAGGGAATGAAAAGGAAGGAAAGCACTAGTGGAAGAAAACAAGAAACAAAGTGAAGACAAGGAAGGACTCTTTTCCTTCCTTCTACAGACCTCTCAGGCTCATCCCTTTTGATTGACAACTTCCTACCATCTCCCTTTTCTTTTTCCTCCTTCCTCTACATTGGCCTTCTCCCTATTCTATAACACACACGAAAAAATGGTGGCAGTGACAGAGCCCACTCTCAGCAAGGTACAAGCTGTGGCCAGTTGGGTGATACCCCCTCCCAGCTGGAAACTGCTCAAATAGGGAAACGTGACACGGCACAGCATTGTCTTCCCAAGCCACACTGGGGAAAACCACTGCAAAGATGGATGGTAATCTGGAAATACTGTAAATCGAAAATGAATTGTTTGCCATTGAGACAAAGTAACTAATAATGTGCCAGTAAACTGTTTTGGACAAATACAAACAAATCTCTCCCATACAAAATGGGATACATATCTGAACAGTAACCTTTTCTGTACTTCAGTGTCTGAAATGGAGTAGCTGGGTGGAGAGAATTTATGACCTGTTTTAAAAGACGAAAACATGTGATTCAGGAATACAGAAACAAAATACAATCTACCTTCTGTTGACACTGTTATTACATATTGATAATATGTAACTGTCAGACAAGGAAGAAGACAAATTAAATAAGAAACAATCCCTTCTTATGTTTATTCTTGCTAGTAAATTCTTCTACAAGAAACTTTTCCTAGCAGGAGGAACATGCAGTATCTCAGTATTTGCTCTCAACTCTTTTCTTCAGGTACTCAACACCTGTGATGTTCTCTAGCATCTGTGCATGTTACATGACTGCAGTTCTGACTCGAGGGGGATATCTGTTGTCAAGAAACATGGTTCACATCCTGCTCACACATACACCTATGTGAAACCAAGGTGCTGGATTTATTCCAGCAAAGGGAACAGAAAACAACAAAGCCATTTTTTAAGATACAACAAATTTGAAAAAAAAACCCAAGTTCTCATCATGGAAAGTAAAATAACATATCTGCAATGATACATGGCTATGTACTTTACCTTCTCATACATTCCAAAAGACATGCTTCACTTTGCTGCAAGCTATGTCAATGCATAAAAAATGTTAGGGGGAATTAAACAATGTCACAGCCTTAAGACTGATTCATGTGTTTGATCAAGAGCTTATCAATTTCTTGACAAATTACCAGTCAGTGAAATTTAACAAAAGATCTTTGGGTAATGCTTGATAAAACATTTTTTTCAAACACTTAA
Source organism: Clamator glandarius (assembly GCA_033459285.1). NCBI lineage: Eukaryota > Metazoa > Chordata > Aves > Cuculiformes > Cuculidae > Clamator > Clamator glandarius. The sequence goes on along the minus strand of JAUNZM010000553.1, from coordinate 3,327,782 downwards.
TACAAACTTCTTGCAGTTTTTGCAGCATTACAATATTTTTCATTGTTTTTGAACTTCAGTGGCAATGTAGTATATCTTTATATGATGACTACCAAAATAGTTTCTTTGGACAGAGAGTACTTTTTATGTTGTTATTCTGCTGGTTCCTATTAGATTCATATGTACATACACACTTAATATTTTATGTAATTGCATTTCTGCAATGTTAATTGCTCAGTAATAATTTAGGGTAACTTTCCCTTTTGGTATTCCTATGCTGAGTACGGGAAGAATTAATCTTAATTATCTGTGAAGCATGACATACATTTATAACACTCAGTAAGTAATAAGCCCAATTTTGAAGTTTCTCCAAAGCTCAAAATATTCTCTTTAAGTCCTCTGTCATTATATTGGTGCACAGCAGTACCAAGAGACACCTTTTTCCATGGTATAGGTTGATCCATACTACGCTTTTTTGCTTCTCCACCTCAAAAAGAGGTTAGAGCTCTGTGCTTCAATAAATATAAGTGCAACTCAGCTACTTACTTAATGTATTTTTCAATAGAAAACTCGGCAGATACTTGAAAAATCAACTCTTTGCAGATGCTAAAAACAATTGCCATCTTCAGGCTTGACCCAGTCTTGAAGTCAACTCCTATGGAGTTTCATCTGCCTGAGCAGAAACTCTGTAAGGGCTTTAGCATTTGGCCCAATAATAACATATAAAAAAAAAAAAGTGAAGCCACTCTAAGGAAAATATCAACATCACAGTATCTTCAATCCTTCATTGTCCAGCATCTAATTTAGTCACTAGACAAATGTAAGAAAATGAGTGTTCAGAAACACTATGGACTTCTACAAGATCCTTGAGTTTCTCTAGCATTCCTCTATGCTAGACTCAAGGGCTGGCTTTCCTTTTAAAATAGCCCTAGAAGATGCAGTTTGAACTAGAGCAGGATTCGCTAGCTGCATAAGAATTCTCTGGAGAGGAAAGGAACACACAGAGCTGCAGCACTCTGCCAGGCAATGAGCACCACTCCAGCCCATAGTACAAACCAGGAGAGCTGCCATCACCAACAGATTGGGTCTAGAAAAAGAAGCTGAAATAGTTCCATGTATGGATGCCCACATGCAGCGCCCATCCTATATCCCTGATTGGTGATATATGGCAGAGGAGAGCATGTTCACACATCTCTGTTGCTTGGCACTACAGTCCTGGACTGAGAACCAGCACAGCCGAGATGCTGTTCACATATACTCCTACCATCAAGGCAGTAACCTCCAGAAAATGAGCAGTGCTGACAGCAGGGAGCAATAACTTCTAAAGACCACCACAGATATTTGCTTCACTGCTTGCAAAACGAAGCCTCTGGCAAACTCCCTGAGGTGGTCTTAATCACAGCAGGATTCTCTCCAGTCACCAGAATTGCTCAGGTTCACAATGGTAGAAGAAATGGCTAATAGGTACAAAAGCTCCTTTCCTACCCTATCCCAGACATTTCATAGTGAGACTAGTAATTTAGATCCTTTAGGATCTGACAGAGCTTGGCCATGCTGGACACTGGAAAAAATATAGGCACAATGGGATTAATTTATTTTCACTGAAAATGTATTGTGCTTTTGGAAAGAAATTCATAAATGTTATGCTTCCATGAAGTAAAAACAGTATCTTCCAATATATTTTCTGCCCCAACTTAGTCAACAGGATTTGAACTCCATGATTACATAAAAGTTAGTGAGCACAGTTTTACATGTCCGTAATTCCTTCTTTTTCCTTATATGTTTGCAGGTAAAAACTTCACTGATTTGTGTGATAGTTCTTACATGTTTGTAACATAGCTCTACCTGAACAGCAGCAAATTATAAAAGCATATTCTGTATGAGCTATCAGAGTGCTGCAGGGAAAAGATTAACCAAGTAAACAAAAAAAAAGAAACCCTCCACAAAACCAAACAAACACTGTTCTCATATTTAAAACTGTTTTCCTGTCTTTTTCTCCCCAAAAATGCATAACATTTGTTGTGTAAAAAATGAAACCACCATATGAGGCATATTTTAAAGCCTCATATAAATAATGAAGATTTATGGCATCCTCAGAGCAAAGAATGTCCAAATATGGCTGAGAGTTAAGTACCCTGAGAATTAACTGCTCTTAATAAATTCACTGATGTTTGTAAGTCCACATTTACCAAGAATCAGAAGAGAAATAAAGGGAAGAGAACATGATTCAATTTTCCTGTACCATTTTCTTAAGATGCTGTGTTATAAACATCCTCCATATCTTGGATGCTGGAAGCATCTGTTGAATCTTGGTCGCTGACTACAATTCCTACTGAAGAAAGACTAGAAATGAAGGAGTGCATCTTTTTTGCATAAATATCCCTAATGTTAAAATAAGGTAGGTCATTACATTTCTCTTTGCGGTCATTGTTGCATTGGTCTGGATCCATATCTTTTTGTTTTTGATAGTACTTAGAAAACTTATTGAAAATAATGGTTATTGGAAGTGCTACCACTAGTATCCCACAGATAATGCATAGGGTGCCAAGCAGCTTTCCAGCAAGCGTGACTGGGTAAGTGTCCCCATAACCAACAGTGGTCATGCTGATGGTTGCCCACCACCAGCAAACAGGGATGCTGTGCAGTTCTGATGAGTCATCATCTTTCTCCACTGAGTAGACAAGCACTGAAAAAATAGAAATGCCAACCGACAAAAATAAAAGCAGAAGTCCAACTTCCTGATAGCTGTGTCTCAAAGTGGCGCCTAAAGACCGCAGTCCTACGGAATGCCTGGCCAGTTTCAGGATGCGAAATATCCTCATTAACCGCAGAATTTGAACCACTTTCCCCATGTTTTCAATATCTTCACTTTCTTCTTCCTTTGTGTCCACAGCCAATGTGGCATAAAATGGGATAATAGAGACAAAATCAATGATATTCAGTGGTTTCTTCCAGAACTTCTTTTGACTTGGAGCAGTGATAAGCCTAATCACTAGCTCAGCGGTGAACCAGATGATGCATGTAATCTCCACAGCTTCCAGCACTGGATCTTCAATCTCCCTGTCGTTGGCGTCCAGCCTTTGAAACTCTGGCATGCTGTGAATGCACATGGCCACAATTGACACTAGGACAACACTCAGGGATGACACGGCAATTAACTTGGCAGACAAGCAGTAAGCAGGATTTTCCATTCTGACCCAGATCTTCTTTCTTATTTCACCAAAACACAGATTGTCAAACTTTTCCAGCTCTTTATCCAGTATGGATGACTCTTCATTAGAGGAGTCTATACTTCTGTCATTGCTTTTCTGGTCCCAGTCTTTCTCAGGTCCTTCTTCTTTCCTTTCTTGGTACCGATTGCTGCAGCAGGAATCAATAAACAGCTCATTTATTCCCCAGTACTCTATCTCCTGGCAGAAGGAAAAGACACAAAGTTCTTCCATGACATGAAGTTTGCCCGTGTAGTAAAAATTCAGAACGTATCGGAACAAGGAAGGATTCCTGTCAAAGTAATATTCCTTGTCTGCAACACTGTAGTCATCACACAGTTCGAGAATAGCCTCTTCTGAATGACATTTGAGAAGTTTCCCAAGTCTGGTATGGGGAAATCGGAGCAAGGTGCTTTGATCCACTGATTGCTTAAAGCCACCTACATTCAAATTGATAAGTTCAGCATCTTTGCCAGGTCGGCGGAAAAATTCACCATAAACCATTTTGAACAGAAGATTCCACTGCTGGTGCCCAACAAGATTACATTGAACCTGAAAAGAAAATAAGATATTGTTAGAGCATCTAATTCATTTTTTTTTCTTGTGATATATTCTTTTTTCCACCTCCAGTTACTGTGAAATGCTGTAACAAAAAATAAAACTAAATTATGAATAACATTATTCAGCATTTCACAAAGTAGTTTTAAATTAGTTTGATGGTTTAACACAGCTTTAACAAATTTGAAAGCAATAGATTCTCATTTAGCTCTCCTTAATTTTTTCTGGCATGGAGGAAGAATGCCTAGTTCATAGGTAAATGTATCTCTGTTCTACAATCACATTGGAATTAATAGTCATTAAATAAGTTTACTTCAATGATGTAAAAAATCTTTAATTTAAAGATAGAAAAATTGTCAATCCATCAAAACAGTAAGGACATGCTTAAAAGCAGATGTCTCTCAGTTACAGTTTCAGTAGTGTTGTATTGTTTTATATGATGTTGCAGTTTGTAATCCACCACTTTCAACATTGTCTGCTTGAATGTGGACTGCTATTACTTCTGTTGTCATATCAATTAATTTCTTTCTAGAGTCATTCACCAAAGAATATATTTTTATTCATGAAAATGTATCAAACGTGCATTTGAAGCTTTTCAATTCCTCACTTCAGCATTTTGTCCAATACTTATTCAGGTATCTGCACTCCCTCAAGGTGTTTTTCTACCTGCCTTCCTTCTCACCTGGAGTGTCACAACCCTCCTGACCTCAGTCAGTTCCAGAAGCTTCTCCTATTCTGCCATGGCATAGCCACAACAACTACAGTAATGCTGAGAAATTGGTGTTGAAATGTCATTTCTGGAAACAACAGCTTCCAGAGGTGGCACTGCCACAGAAATTTTGCCACAGCAAGTAATTGTGCATACCTGCAGACAGAAGGACATTTCAATGTTTTCACATTTTACTGTTAGTTAAATCATTGAGCTGAAACTGAATTAAAAAAGACAGGTATAGTTACTAGCAAATAAGTAAATCTTTTCAGGAGAACTTAGCTGTTGTTTTCCTTATAAGGAACAGCTGCCCTCAAACCAAAATTGGCAGTTCTTACACTTGTCAGGAGATTATATGTAACTTCTGATCATGAGGAGAGCAAATTTTTTTGATCTCTGACACTTAAACATTAATTGATGTATACTACGCTAATTTATTTCAATTTAATATGGAAGTCAATGAATTTTAAATGTGACAAGAGAGCATTGTAATTCTCCAGTCCTAACAGATGGACTTATATCATGCAAAATTGCTTTGGTGCTCATTAATGGCTTGAGGAAGTTACTCAGGGAACAGAGAGTAATTTCTATACATGTCCATCTTTCAGTGCCTCTCCCGACTCAGTTAATGAAGGTCATTAAGGTCATATCTATTTCCCTCTTCTCAGTGTGTGCACCATGGTTGCTTTACATAAGAGAAATCAGGGCAGTTTCTTTAAACAAGATTCACAGTAGACTTTAATAAGTGCCGAAGTGGATAGCTGGGATACTGTGCCTTAAGGGTGAGCCCCACACCATAGTCTTTCTTCACTAATAGCTAGAACAATTCAGCCTCAGGTACTTGTATTAATGGACTCATTTTTTTGAGCCAAATAGCCACATTCCCTGAATTTTTAAAGTTAGCAAGTGTTTTCTTGCCACAGCTTCAAATGAAAGAATAGGGCCCTATACAGAAGGAAGACTTGACTAAACTGAACTGACCTCTTGGTATGAATGAACTGTGAATAACTTGAAGTCTGCACCTCCACCATTGCTAAAGCTCCATAAGTTACCAAAAGTAACTCATTATGCAACTTCTTAGGCACTTCTACCTAATCCAGAATTAACTTCTGCATTATTTTTAAACAAACTGACTGATCAGTTTGCATTGCAGAGATGGAGCAATTTTCCAGATACTGATCCCAAGTCTGTCATCCCAGATGGAAGGATCCAGCGAGGCTGCTTGCCTTGAAGGGACCCACTCTGCTGCAGAGCTCCCAACCACCTTTTACTGCAGGATGAAGGAGAGACAACTCCCTCTTGCTCTACAGTTGCATCAGCCCCCACGTGCAATATTGTCCTTGTCACTTGTTTATTATAACAAAAAAAATGGAAAGAGGAAAAGCCTTAAAAACTGAGTTCAAAGCCTTAAAACATTCCTTTTGCCAAGGAGAGGAAAAGGAAATAGAGATAAAGATCCACAGTGGGAGGGAAAGTGCCAAAATGCCAGGAGAGCTGAAGAGTTTATCAGCCATAAGTTGAATCCCTCCAGCAGAGACTGCCTTATAGAATCTCTAAAATGCAATGATTTATTTTCTCTGTGATGAAGAACACTTATTGTTTAAAGGAGCAGCAACTCCCTGCAACTACCATGAAGGAAAGGACTTTTGTTGCCTTCTCTGCACTCCAGTGTCTTCCAGACAGGGTGAAACCAGAAATAGTTCACTGGGAGTTCATGGTGGCAGGGTTTCAGAACATGAGCTAAGGTACATCAGGTTTTAATCCAGATCCACTTCTCTGTTTAGTGGGAGGTTTTAAATGACTTTCTGAGCCATGATCTGCTCACTCACCTCTACTTTACCTACACCACGTACAAAGGTTTCTTTACATCTGTCCCAAATATCACAGTGCTGTTCTTTCTCCAGTTTGCTTGTATTACTTTTGACAGTCCTTCACACAAATAAGAACACAGGGTCTGATGCTATAAACCTCATGTATTATACTTCTGCTTCTTCATGGGACTCACTCCAGCCAAAGCTACTGAAAATCTCCCTGTGTATAACAACTACTGACGCATGTAACACATGAACAACCAAGGCCAGAAGATGCTGAAACTAGATATTTTCTTTGGTAACTAATTCTGCAGAACCAGATCCCTATTCAGAGTGAATGCTATTTATACAGTGAAAGAAAAATGTTATTTTGAAAAAATGTGAAAAAGTATTTTTTTTCCTGGCCACACTACAACTCATCTTAAATCCAGATTAATCTGAAACATTAATTTTACTGTATGCATAGCCTGCCATACAATGAAGATAAAGTTCTTGTTCTTGCTAAGACTAGGGAAGGGAGGAAGCTCTATATGAGACAAACTGCTTTCTAAATAAGCAAGACCGAGAACAGTCAGCTTTTATGGCATGATAAACTGTGCACATATAAGTGATTTTACACTTTAAGATGTAGTTTGACGACAGGTATTTACTAGCTAACAGAATAATTGTAAGAAACTGTTGCTCCAGGCATTTCCCAAGGCTCAGCTTTTAGGAATGATTAAGACATAAAATAAAAGCACTGATCTCTATGCACAGATGAAAGGCAGCAGGTCTCAGCTGATAAACAGTACCACACTTCAGTCATCATCTAGAGCCAAGATGTGGTTTACAACGCTATAAATTAAAAAAAAAAATCTCATGGACTGGGGTGACTGGAGGTCAAAATATACTCAGAACCAAAAAGACTCTATTTATTGATTAATTTCAGTAAGTAACGTCTCTGCTTCACTTTCAGCAATTCATTAAGATGAGAGCAGTAGCAATGTAAGCTAGTACCATAAAAAATCTGAGGCATGATCTCAGATTATCTGAGGGCACTTCTGACAATAACAAAAAGAAGGCAAGTTTTACTCAGAAATAAGCAAAGCAAGAACCTAGTGCTCAGCAAATCCTTAGCACACTAGACTGCCTTACTGTTGAGATAGCAATATAAAACCATATTGATTATGCAGATGATATTCATAATGGTACCTCCATGTAATTGCTCTGTATAATAAATTCACAGAATCACAGAATCATAGAATAACCAGGTTAGAAGAGACTCACCGGATCATCGAGTCCAACCATTCCCACCAATCTCTAAATCATGCCCCTCAGCACCTCATCCACCCTCACCTTAAACACCTCCAGGGGAGGCGAGTCAACCACCTCCCTGGGCAGACCGTTCCAATGCCTAACCACCCTCTCCGTGAAGAATTTTTTCATTATCTCAAGCCTGAATCTCCCCTGGCGGAGCTTGAGGCCATTCCCTCTCATCCTGTCCCCTGTCACTTGGGAGAAGAGGCCAGCACCCTCCTCTCCACAACCTCCCTTCAGGTAGTTGTATAGAGTAATAAGGTCTCCCTTCAGCCTCCTCTTCTCCAGGCTAAACACCCCCAGCTCTCTCAGCCGCTCCTCATAAGGCCTGTTCTCCAGCCCCTTCACCAGCTTCGTTGCTCTTCTCTGGACTCGCTCCAGAGCCTCAACATCCTTCTTGTGGTGAGGAGCCCAGAACTGAACACAGTACTCGAGGTGCGGTCTCACCAGTGCCGAGTACAGAGGGAATAGAACCTCCCTGGACCTGCTGGTCACACTGTTTCTGATACAGGCCAAGATGCCATTGGCCTTCTTGGCCACCTCGGCACACTGCTGGCTCATGTTCAGTCTGCTGTCAACCAAGTTCAGTCGGCTGTCAACTGTGAGCAACAATTTACTGCTTTGTTTTGAGGGCACTGTAGTCATAATTTGTGCAAGATAGAGGGAGAAAATAGATCTTACTTAGGGAGGCCATGACCCAGAACCCTCTATAATACTACTATTAAGTGATTTTTAGATTAAGGCAAGAATGTACAGGAACATTTTGATAACAATGTCAAGAGTTGCTTCATGATCTGCAGAACGTCTTGTTTCACTTGCTGGGACCTTGATCCCTGAGGCGTGGACCAGGACATTGTTGTGCCAGGCACCATCAGAACAATTTGTAGCATTTAAACAAGTGACTCCAGCCACAGGGCAATGACCACAGATGACAACCTCTGTCTCAGCACAACATGCTCTCTACTCGAGGGAACCCTTTACTTATTCAACCAACTGTTTTACTCAAGGGTAAAACAGTGCTCAGCTGGAAATGATGTTTTCCTGCAGTGTCAAAGCCTGTCATGAACATCCTAAGAACATTGAGCTACCACAAACTTTGCAACTCTCAACTTGAAGTACAACATTGACCTCTTTGATCTTCTGTAAACAACAAGTATTCATATATAACATAATAAACTGCTAACCATTCGAAAGCACACACTGCTTGCCCTGAAGAGAGTAGAAGAGAGTAAGCAAACACATACCAGATGTTAGTTACTTGGTTGCTTTAATTACTTAAGTTGTTTCAACAAGCTCCTGGGTAAGAACTCATATAGACTAGAAAACGAAGCAAAACACAAAAGAATCTTACTGGAAGATTCAACATTATTTTCCAAGATACTGGAAAAAAAAACCAGCAAACAGAAGTTCCAAATGTTAAGCTTGAGGGCCAAATAAAAGCCAGTCATAAGGAAAGCTGTATGAAAAGGATACAAACATTAAAATAAAAACCAAAACAACAGGATCCAACTCTTCCCAATCCAATTTAGAGATGGGCTCTAGCCAGCAGTTCTGCAGTCGCACATTGCTGGTGAGGCCACAGGCCCATTGTCTGGCTTGGAAGGGGAATAGCACATTTCTGTGCTTTTAACACGCTATGAGATTCCTAAAGCCCACAGAAGGACAATCACCAACACAGAGTTCATATATATGGTTCCTCTGAGAGAGCTATGCCACAAATATATAACATACCCCAAAGTGCCATGGGTTCCAGCCTTTTCTGGAACAATCCCCTAAAAGAGTTTTAGTGGCATGTGGATCCCTATACCACAAATACAGTTGTCAGCAAAGTTTCTATTTCTCAGTTATCTTTCATGTATTCTCTACGCAAAGTCCCCATATTCTATGAGGTCCTATATCACAAGCTTGGGCACATTTTTTTGATCTGGTGCATATTTGAGCATGGTAGTACCTCAACTACTGGTAATTTCAATTTGGGACAGTTTCAGCTTTTGTTAGGTTAATCTGTTTGTGATTATCCAGGCACAATGGAAAGAAAGCTGAACCGGTTTGCAGTTGGATAGACTATGTTGTTCTTTGCTACTTAAAATACTCAGACAGTGCATCCCTGCAGATTTTTGAACAGTTTGCTTCATGGCTGTGTTGCCTATAGCCTTACCTCTTGCTTGCTATATGGTAGAACTTCATAAACTTCTGAGGACTAAGAAAATACACATTTCAGGCAACCGAAAGAATATAAATAAAAAGAGCCAAGTCTTACTCACACTGAAGTTAAGAGACATACGATACTGACACAAACTTGAAAGGGCAGGCAAATCCCTGTAACTCTATGAACAATTTACAGAGCTCAGGGATTTTTTTTTTTCTAATGAATCTCATGATTTTGGAAGATTTCTGTATTAGGTTTCTTAATTCAGAAAATTGAGTTTTGAGCAAATTCACTTTTAAGAGTCTTTTTTGGGCAACCAATATCCCAGCACCAGCTTTTGTCTTTTAGTGATGCAGACAACCAGCTGGGCTCTAACCTCTGCAAACTTCCAGTTAAGAGCTTGAGCAAATCACCCTAGATACACACATTACACACATGCAGTTCTAGACATCTATGTACCTTTAAAAAGCTGTAGATAATAGCCTAAAAAACTTCATCTTACGATCAAAGTTTTCACTGATTTTTTAACTGTTTGAATTTGTCCCCTCGTCATAAAGCAAATACTAATCTGATGCACCACCTAAAAGTACTATCTATGCTTTCAGACTCCCTGAGCACAGTAAAATATCCAAATGCATGTACAATTTACTTGATCAATTGCAATAACAGATCTGGACTGAAATCCAGTTAGTAGGACTTAAGCTATTACTGGTCAGCTGGGCAGTAATAACTGCTTTAGCACATGTAATTAAGCTTGAAAAGATGTAAGGAAATACTACTTGGCACAGTCTCTTTCACTATGATATAAGCTGTAAACATCAACTCTCCTTTTATGATATTTGACATAGTTAACTGTAAAATCACTTGCAAACAGTCTGTGGAGGCAGAGGTTAACTATAAAAAGTCATCTGGCACAAACAACACAACCATCTGACGAAACTGCTCTGTGGTTATGGTCACTCTGTGAGGCAAAGAGAATAAACTCATCAGCTACATTATTTTCTGCATTGTAATTTCTCTTTTATATTCTATTGGCAGTGATACCCTTTATCCAGAATATTGCATTAAAATGTCATAAAATAACAGAATTACGCAACTACATTTCTCTTAAAATGGATTCAGTACAACCTCCCAGGAGACCTTAAGTAAACAAAGGTTACATTGAAATATCCAGGGCCAAATTTTGTTCTGATGTCACTTCTCCGTGAGCTTACTTGCCTAAATTCACGCCAGTACAATTCTACTGATGTCACCAGACTATTTCAGAAATGTAATTTGTGCCAAATGTTTGTGTATCTTTGCAATGAAATGGAAATCAGAACAAAATGATCATCATTTGGAAACAACAGCAGCTGCTAGGAACACTGATGACAGTGAAATGTAAAATTATTTAAATATACATATCTGTGGAAAAAGCATCTTCTAGGCAAAATATAGTTTCTTTAAAAAAAAAAATTACCTCCTCCAAAAGACTGTATAAGGAAGTAATGGAGCTATTATAATTCAAAGTGAAAGAACACAAGCAAGAACAGAATAAGAACCTCCAACTCATGGTTCATACCACTTAGTTTAGGTGCACGTTCTCAGATGGAGTGAATCATCCACTGGAAAAGTTCATCTCTCTATTGACCAGATAAGCAGTCTATATCACTAAAGTGTGTAAATTGCATATGGCTAATACTAGGTAAGAAGAATCCTCCCAAAGCAAAATTCTGCTGATTTTCACTATGAGGATGCTGGCAAGGACAGAGTTTACACCAAGGAGGGGGTAGGAGAGAAGGGCTAGAAAAAACAGCACCAGCTGTAGAATCACCATGAGAGGAGTATCTTTGGGAATGCAGTCAGTGATTTCATTATTTCATTTGCTTTCTCATATACATAAAGAGCACGGAGTGAGATCTAATATCACTCAGTTATCAGAATATCATCTTGCAAAGTTATTTAAATGGAATAAATAAAAAAAGAAAAAGGTATCCTCTTCCTAAAGTGAAAAGCTCCTGGAGATAACAAATGACATAACAGTTAACAAGCCTTACTCCTTGTAACATTCCCAAAGGCTCTGCAGTTTATATTATGTTCATATAAAATTAAAAGATCATTATCCACCTTAACTAAGTGGAATTGACAGACTAAAATGTGTTTGCTTGAAAATCTACCGGTAAATCCCCACTAATTAAATGTAGTTGCAATGCTGCAGTTACACCACCTCTCAGCTTCCACCAACAGCCACCCACATGATGCATTTCCATAAGCTATATTGTCCCAGTTGCTGGAGTTCACAGAAATATTTAAGAAAATTAGAAGACCCTCTAAGGCATTGTTACAACCAGGTCAACATTGCTGTTGTTTTATGGTAAAATCCTCTCTCCCCAGTTTAATTTTTTGGCTATAATTCTGTTTGATGGATCATCTTAATGACACCCACCAAGAGCAAAATTTCAAAACAAGAAATACTGTTTGAAATGAACTTGTGGGTCAAAGGATCTCTTCAATGGTGACAGTTTCTACAGATTCCCTGCCTCACATTAACACCCTGGACTCTATTTTCCACTGATTCCTACATTGTTCCTATTCAAGTAGTTCTCCAGTAAGCATGATGAACAAAAATATCCTATTGTTATGCCTGATGCTGTAATTTGTAGTACTATAGTGGTCAAAAACATCTGACAACGATCCCAGCATCACATACTTATACATACAGGAAAAATGACATGGAGGAAAAGCACATCAACATATTTCTTAAAAATAATTCTGCCTTCCTTCCATCACTGCTTAGTCTAGATTCTAAGGAGGTCTCAGGTAAAAATCTATTTCACTCACAGAGGTAGTTTGGTATTGAAAAACTATACTACCTAAGCAAATAAGATAATGTAGATATATCTATAGGGAAAACAGCATGCCTGAGGTTACACAGTAGATCAGTAGTCCAAAAACAAGTGCAGCCCACATTCCCTGAGACCAATATTCTCTTCAGTCTGGTACCCTCAGACACAGGATTGGGTATTTGGGCCCAGAACCAGAAGTCAAATCATTCTGACAGAACAGCCCTATAGCAGGCACTTTAAAAATAGTAATTTATAGGACTCCTCACAAATGGGAAGGACAGTCTCTAACTGGACTCTGTGGCAGGTTCAGTAGCCCCTGTTTAGCATGCACACTGCTGCTGTTACTCAGCAAAACTACTCAGCTGGGCTGTTAATGTTACTACTCAAACTCATTTTTCCTGAAATAATACATCTTCAAATATTTCTTCATTTTATTAAAAAGGCATATTTAGCTAAACTAGAAAATCTAAATGTTATTCCAGCATTTATAGTGCAGTTTCAGGAGTCAGCGGTTGCATTGAGAGGCTATGATGGCAGAGGTGAGAAACTGCACAATCTATCCTACCACTGTAACCCCTTCAAAACTAGCATAAAGGGATAAACAATTAGACGTGTGTTGTTTTTTTTCCTCTAATACACCAGTCCACGAACAATTTAAGACTCTCCTGACTTTTCAAGCAGAGTATTAACGGTTCATGATCCTTTGCTCAGAAGTGAATTATACCCACAGTGAACCATAACTCTTCCATGTTAAGGAAAGGAATATGGAGTTCAGTGAAACAGAATATTTTTATCTCTTGTGTAAGGGTAACATAGAGTTAAAATCAAGATCTAACTCACTATTGGGAAGATTTGCGTGATATTCAAAAATTTCCATTTTTTAGTTCATGCTACATTTCTGATTGTAAAGGAAAACCAGTTATTCTCATTTCTCACTTTGGAGTCTGAGGAATTGTCCTCCAGTCCTAGCACAGATTACTCATGATGTAGCTGAGCTGTTGATCTTTTCTGCTCCTACCTTATCTCCTTCCCTTCCTAATCTTTCTTTTTTTTTTTCTTTTTAGAAGCAAAATGGTATTTCTAAAAGTCCAACCACAACACTCAGTTTCACTTGGTGAAATAGTTGTTCTGAACAATGGCAAATCTATGCACCCCATACAGTAGAACACTTCTACCTTATGCTGGGAAGATACATCTATGTACATAAATCACAGGACTACTTTGCAGGACATCATAGAAGAAAAAAACGGCAAGGAAAAATGTGAAGTCAGTCCTGACTCTGTAACCAATCACACCTTCACTAATACTATCAAGACCAAAAGAGCTAGTAGGGAAATTCAGCCACAGACGGCACAGTGCTAAACCACTCAGTTGGCTACCTGTAACCCATTATAGTTTTATTCTGTAAAGACTTGACATTGGGATAAACTGCTTAAAGAAAAATCTCCCTCCATGATATTGTTATATCTTGGTCACTTTGGGTATCTTTATTTATAAATTAAATGGTTACATTAGCAATATACTATCGACTACAGAAATAAGGTTGGGATGAACCTCGAAGAGTAATACAATTCAATCCTTTCCCCCTCCCAAGGCAAGATCAGTTATTCCTAAACAATTTTTGACAGATGTTTATTTAAACTCCCATGACAAAGCATGCTCAGAGAGGCTGTGGAATGTAGTCCAGTGCTTGAATGTCCTTGTTCTCTCAAAACTATTTTCCTACCATCTACTTAAGTATCTTGTGCTGCAGTTCAGGCCCATGGATGTATATATGTAGTGCAGATGTGGAATGAGATGGAGGCACTGAGGATGGACAGCAGAAACTGGCTATCTAAAAATTCTTGGTAACAGTTCCATTTCTTCCATTGCTGTATATCTAATTTTACTTGGCAGTCTGAGTAGATAAAGTTGCACGGTATTTATTTTTTTGTTTTCTGAAAATGTCTGTTAATCTCAGAGATAAACAAAAGTTTTCTTTGCAGTGATGAAATTCTCCAAGTCACTTGCAGAGTCTCTTAGGCAACAAGAACACAACCAATCGTTATTGTGGTTAATTTGGGTGAAACCTTCAACTGAAACACTGTAAAAACCTTTGTGTTCAAAGCACATTAATGTCACTAAAGGAATCTGTGTTGTTCAAAAAACATTCTCTTGACAAAAGATAACTGAAGCAAAGGTCTAGAGCTCACTTATGTAAGTCCAGCAATCTGCTTCCATCCAAGAATCACTTTCAAAGTATTCAAGTGACTTTTACAATGTGTCAGCATGTAGGACATGAAGTTACATGCTAAGGGAGGATAAGTGGAAAGGGCTGGAGAAAATACCTGTAAGAGAAACTTTATTTAGCATAGAAACCTCTGGATGCAGAAATGGAATTGGATGCAGCCTTCCATCCAATACTGGGAGCAGCTGATCCAGAATGCTACAAGTCAAGACAGCCAGCTGTGCCCATCAGGTGCCATCTCAGAGTGGGAGATAGAGTGTAGCATGGTACAGAAACATTAGATTCAGCTCAAGCTCTGGGGACATACTGTTCAGTGCCTTTGTGTAAGCCTTACCCATACTTAGGCCTCTAGAAGGTTCAATTTCTTGTAGTACTAACATTTTGGGACATATGCGCACCAGTCCTATATTTGACATCATTTTGTTTCACCCCTTTCCAGGAAGCATTACAAACTAATTTGTGTTGAAAAGGTCCTTTCAAGGTCATCATGTCCAACCCAATGTTCAAAGCTGGTCCATTTAGAGCAGACTGTTTAGGACCAATTGACATTTGAATATCTCCAGGATTTCCCAAACTCTCTGGACAACCTAGGCCAGCATTATGTCCCATGTTACAGGAAAATATTTCTCCTAAAGTCTAATCAGACCATCTTTTGTTTCAGCTTGGGTTCACTGGCTTGCATCCCAGTGCTGTGAATCTCTGAGAAAAGTTACCCATCAGTAACCTCTGCACCATCTCTTCTGTATATTGAACAAACCCAACTTTGTCAGCCTCTCCTAGTGTGCCGTGTGCTCCAACCCCCAACCATCTTGATGGCCTTCTGTGGGACTTGGTATGTCAATGCCTGTAGTGGAGAATGCAAATCTGGACATGGTCGTTCCTTCTCTTAGCTTATTCTTACGAACATATTTTTCTGAGATGCCCCATAAAAATGTCCAGAAAGAAAACTGAAGACAGGTGGCTGTGGAAATCCTAATCTCACCAAATCTGCAAAGGTTTTGCAGAAGACTTTAATAGGACAAGGGATTTCTTAGGTTGTTGCCTGGGTTAAACTTCAGCTAGACATATTCATAAACTCCCGCAGTGAGTCCCAAGGATTTCAAAGGCATCACAGTAGAGAAGCAGCCCATATCAACAGGTCCAGAAGGAGATCTGAGACTCTGACAATATATCTTCAGATGAAGAATTAGATTGAATTAAGTATATACAGTGCATTGCAAGAAACTACTTCAAGTGCAATACATAATTTGTTTTATTTGGTAGTTTCCCTTCATAAGCTGCTGCTTGAAGCAAAGTACCAACAAACATCACTTTAAGCAAAAACCTGTTTGGCTGTGCTAATTCACTACTCACTAGAAGGAAGAAGATGAGACTTGAAATTACATTTGTTTCTTTGGTCTGTGTTTCAGTGAAGTAGTTTAGTATGTGCTCAGAAAAACCTTGGAGAGAAAAATGATGGCTTCTGCCTCTCACTTCATTTGTGCAGCAGCTTCCCAAAGGCCCCAGGAGCCTCAAAGATCTTTAAAGTTCAGACTTTGTATCTGAATACATAAACACTCAATACCAGCTGAAATCAGTAAGATTTATCACTAAGAGAAACATGTCTGACTGCCTAAGATTCAAGTCTTAGGCACAGGGCCAGCAGCTGTCACAGATGCCAGCTGAGACTCAGTCCAAAGTTTTCAGATAGAGGTAGATATACACAAACAAAAAGACTCTCAAGTCATGCTGGACTTCTTACAAGTTAATAAACAAGCATGTTCTTAAATACTTTCTTCAACTGCAGCTTTTGCTCAGCTCCAAGGAGGCCTGATAGCTTAAGAAGACTAAAACACATCCCCTACCTCTAGCACTTCCAGAAGACCTCAGAAAAGGCTGGCTTCATGGCCAGGAGATGGAGGGACCTTCCCAAAAAGCCAGGAATAAACACATAGCCAAGTACTAAGTGCTTCTGGGTTAGGTTTTTCACATTTTTAAGATTCATAAGTTTCAAGGTGTCCCCCAACCACTCTTATATGAGCGTCAAATCTACCATGAGACCCAAAGAGCTAACTCATCCTTAGCTTTGTACTTGTCTGTCTTCCTAAAAAATTAATAAAAATAAGTAGGAAAAACTGCTCTTTGCGTGGCCTAAAACATGACAAATACTAAAACAAAATCCCAACTCCCTGAAAATAACAGCTTATAAAAAAATTACACCATAAACACTATTAGTGTTCCTAGATTAAAGGCACTGAGCTAAAATGTCAGCAAAGACCCATGCTATCCTACTTGTTCAGCTCAAGCTTTCACCAGTTTCATGGGTGAATTTAAAGAGTGGTCGTGATCTGTACTGGCTGTCCTTACAGTGCAAACATCTCACTGGACAGGGGAACACGGAGATCTTCTTAGCTTAAGAAGAATATACAAGGCAGCATCCTTTCCAGCTGCTTATTCCGGGAAAAGGTGACTGCCACTAAAATGTCATACTGAAAACATCCTTCAGTGCTTGCCACTAGCTAGGGATAAAACACAGAAGACTGATTGAAATTTGTGCTGCAGTAATGAGTTGGTTATTTTCAAAATCAAAATGTAACTTATGGCTTTATTTGTTCTTCTCACAACTGGCAATAAACAGAGTTCATAAAATTACAAAGCAGCTTTGGAATCGTAAGCCAGTTAAATCAGCGTTTACAATGATTCAGATAAATAAGGAATTTTAATTAAAAAAAAAGATATAATAAAACCTTCAATAAAAAGGAGGTTTCTTTAGGACATATTCAATTCTCCACCACCCTCCTTTTAAACATATTGATTAACAATAATTGTATATTAAAGTAATATTATAGATTTATCACTATGCCTCACAAACTATGATGCCAATACTTCTCTCACTAAACTAAAGAATCCCCCTGCCCTCTGCATCACAATTTCCCCTGGCAACAAGGTTTCTGAGATGAAGCCTTCAGAGCAATTAACACTCCTGGAAGCAGCGTCAACTCTCATCAGCTTAAGAAGAGGAGGCAAAAGAGAAGGAAGGAGCAGAGCTATCAGAAATGTTTCTAACTTTTATCAAACTACCCAGACTGTCTTAACTCCTCCATGCAAATCAAAGCTGTTCACAGGCTCTTCCTGAGTCAGTTATCTGCCTCCCACAGGTAACCTGCCTGCAGTTATATCAACAGCAGCAGTCAATTTGTTAGGCTCAGAGAAACAGAGAAAAAAAAAAAAAAAAAAAACAGAGAAATAGAAAATGACCCCTATATGGGGCAGCAAATTGCTAATACTAAGTTTTACAAGACTATTACAATTTTTGTCCATAAATCTCACAATTTTTTATTAATTTAAAACTCCTATGAGGCAGATGCAGCAGAAACAGTATACTTCCATAGCACTCACACCTTGCCAGCACAAACCTTGCAGGGTGAAAGGGGACAACTGCATTTCTTGATGCTGCTGTCAGAGGTAAGGATGGTGCAGTGCTACCTGATTGCCACTGCACGTGGATCATTTCTGCTGGATCAAAATCAGGCAGTTCCCCCTGTCCAAATTCAACCTTCAAGAGATAAACCTGCCCGGTAGAGATGGCAGCAGACACAGTGAAAACTGAAGTTGGACTGAAGTCTCCAGTAAGGGCATGCAGCAGCTCTGAACAGAGCAAAGTCCAAAAGGCTGAGCTATAACAGCCTTTTAAGGAGCCACAAGAGCCAGTAAATTGAGAACTATCTCAGTCCCTGCTCACCTGCCAGGAATGCGAAGGCAAAATGGATATGGAACTTCGGTGTGAACAGTGAGAAGATGAGCTTGAGAGCTTGTGGATAAAGAGATGGAGAACAGAAAACCACACTAAGACCAAGGACATCAGGAGCACTTAGCAGAACAGTTATCAGTGAGGGAAACAATTTAGAGAGAGCAAAATAAGTGAAGCCTTTCACAGTCCTTGAGATCAAAATTACAAATAACCAGAGAAACCAATACGCTTACTCCAGACTTACTCTAACTTCTTGCAGAATAACACATGAAGCTCAAGGTCTCTCCCTTTATCTCTAACACAGGGAGTGGTGTGAAATCAGACTAAACTAAGCTCCAGAACAAGAACAGTATCATACCAGCATCTTCTAACACAAAAGGTCATCTTTCCAGAAAAATGTCTCTTGAGACAATATAGTTACTGTGGAATGAGCTCCCTCATAAACTGAAGATCAACATAGTCAACACCACCTTCTTCTACAAGCAAGATAAGTATTTTAGTAGCATCTATTCTAGAGCAGAATAAAAGAAAATCATTACAAGCAACTGTCACGAAACTCCCTTCTAAAAAAAATGAGTGAGTTATCCACAAATGACAAATGACAGCAGTTTAACACGCTGCTGTTAAGACATTACATACGTTATGAATGATGGCAACACAAGATAGAACAGGTTTAAACAAAATGGGAAGTGAAGTATAAAGGGAAGAAGCATCAGCAAATTATGGAAAAATAAAAGTTGTCAGAATGAAATGTGGCATAAGAAGGAATAAATAGTAAAGAATAGAGATGCATACTGGGGTTACACCTTGGAGCAGATGAACACCTTACATTAAGTGGTGCATAACCATTGACTGAATAGATCAAGGACAGTTTCTATCACAAAAGATTTGTCTCTCTAACAGAAAGCCAGAGGACAAGGGCAATCAGGTAGCATTCTGCTTGATTTTCCAGATATTACTTCCCCTCAGTAAGTAAAGAGGGAACACAGGATGAAAATAAGATGATCTCACAAGTGGAAAAGGTGAAAGCGAACTCTAAAAAAAGGAAAAAGCAGCTAAATAGAAAGCAAAAGATGAAGAACAAGAAATAAGAACAAAGAGATGTGCAAAGACAAGATAAGAAGAAAATGTCCACAGGTTAGTGGAATACATTTTATTTATTCATGAGCTCTGTTTTATTATGTGTCCTTGGCAGAC
This sequence comes from Clamator glandarius, assembly GCA_033459285.1. Taxonomy (NCBI): domain Eukaryota; kingdom Metazoa; phylum Chordata; class Aves; order Cuculiformes; family Cuculidae; genus Clamator; species Clamator glandarius. The sequence continues at coordinate 3,308,092 of JAUNZM010000553.1, read as the reverse complement.
GTCCCATAACTGAAAATTTGCAAGGCAGGGAATGATGTGAGTTTAGAGACCTGAGCTTTGTTTCTAGTCATTAGCCTTGGGCAGGTCTCTTTAATATACACACTCCAGTAGCAAATAAATGAGTTCTTTAAATCTAGAGCCTTTGGACAGGAGGCCCACTGCAAACAAATGGGCTTAGACATAGAGGGATTCCGGCAGAAAAGATAATAAGCACGCATGGCCACAACCTGTTTTCAAGTAACCAAGAGGAAGGATGGACTGTTAGGAAAGTCATTGCCCAATGGGATACAATCTGCTTCTCACTCTGACTCTAGCTCACATCAGCCTCTGCAGAGCATCTGCTTTTCACATGCACTTCATGTTAACTGGCACACAGTTTACCTGAAAGCATGTGGGGTTCAGCTTGCTCAGCTATCAGGGAGGAGGGATGTAGATAGCAGGCGGCCACAGGAGCAGTGGCAGCAGTCTCTGGCAGTGATCCCAGTGCAGAGGCAGGCAATGTGTCCAATGCCGGCTTCACTGGAGACTCAGCCAGAACAAAGAGCACACTTCAGGCTGATGCACCAACTCTGAGCGAGGAAAGCCCAGCATTCTCCACACTCCATCTGAGTTTAAGGTGCTCTGGAGCTCAGCTCAGTCACTGCTGAAACTTGTTTTGCATTGAGGCTGAACTTGGTTCATGGTCTTGGCAGTGAGTATTAATATAATAGTTGATTTTAGCTTTCCTAGAGCTGTAATTCCACAGCTAAGGGGATGCTGATGGTTGGATCTATTCTCCTTGCCCTGAGAAATAAAGAGGGTGAGCAAAGAAATGCTTCTCCTTCAGGATCTCTCTCTTTCTACAAGCGATATTTTAGGAAAACATCCAACCTCACCTGTCTCAGGCATAATGCTAGAGATCACACTGGAGTTTGCATCAGTTGAGCAGAAAATTTCTGTTCTCTTTTCCTTTGCCCATACTCACATATAGGAGGTTGAAGAGCTGCTACCATTTCTGTGGGTTCCCTTATTGCTGAGATTGATAACAAAACACAGACATTCAGATATAGTGTTCAATGAAGGTCTCTTCAAAAGGAGCTTTAATGTCCTCTGCTATGAACAAATACAGTATTTTCTTACTTTAAGATAAATATTTTCAGCCTATATAAATAAAGTCTACAATACAAGTAAAGAACTGTGAGTTTGGAAATTCAGACACTATTTCTGGACATTTCCCTTTCTTCAATTCCTTCAATTAAATTGAAATAATGATACTGCACCTCCTTATAAAAAGGCCTGCTTTAAAATCTACAGATAACATGCACCATATAAAAGCTAGGTATGATTACTGTCAGCTAAAGCTCTTTTACCATAATTTTGCTACCTAACTATATGCAAATAATTTACACAATTTCAGAACATAAAATCAGAATTGTCTACCCACAGTGCTCTCAGTAGAAGTTTACAGATACTGAAACCTTCTCACTCCCCCAAGTACTACCTTCTTCAGCACTGAAATCTAGAAAAGTAGAAGGCAACAAGCAGAGGACAGAATTCTCTATACAAATCCCCTCAATTCTCATCAGATATTACACTTTCCTCCAGCAGCAGATATCCAACACACCCTGCACACCCCAAAAGCCACTGCTTCCTACTGGGCTTAAGATATCAATACTGATCAAGTCCTGTCAAAACTGTGCAATATTTAACCCTCATTGCTTAGACTAGAGAAGGATTTTGTAAAATACAGTACTTGTGACTGGGGAAAATAAGAATGCAGGACTCACCTCTGAAAATGTGACCTTGCCAAGGTATCCCAAGTAGAAGACCCAAAATTTGGCTCACACATACCCTCTGAAAATCCTGTCTCATGTACAAAGTGTATTCTTGCCTCCTCTGTCCCCTCAGGATGTTAGCCTGAGTACCTTATGCCACCTATTGGTCTAGACCTGCGACGAGTGCTCTGAAGAGAACTTTAATTCTGGGAAAGTGACTGCGTAAAACGGAGTCTATCCGTAGATCTGTAAATTCTGCTAATGGAATCAATACGCTGCCGCTGCTCAGATCGTGAGATCTACCTTCCCCAGCAGGGACTCTGAGTTCAGCTCCCAGAATAACCAGCAGTGGTGCTTTGCATTAGGCAAAAGAGAAATAGTATTGACACAGGGCTGTCGCACTGCCAAGAAAATCCAGAATATGAGCAGTGAGGATTTACACTTCTTTTACAGAAGAATACAGGAAAAGTCATTATGAGAAAAGCAAAAAGTAAAATAAAATCCCCTTCAACAGCCACCTGGATCTAAAATTAAGGAAACTATCCACAAATGAGTTAGGTCTACTTTAAATCAGCCACAAGAAGAAAGGAGACTTCTCTGCATTTCTTCAGCCGCTTATGTCTAGTTTACTTTTTACTCTAAATGTGTTTTTAAAAGGCAAGGCAGAGCTCTGCAATGCAAAGGGATTCAGAGACATCTCTATTGATCCACTCCCACACAAGCCATTAAACAGCAGACACGGAGAAGTCGGGAAAGAAAACATCATGACAGCACTGGTCCCCTCCAGCTGCTCCTTTTGGGGGGTTGGAGTGTGGTGCGAGTCCTGAGCCAGAGAGCTCATAAACTCAACAAAGCAGTCAATTTGTTCAAGAAATAGAGCAAGAGGGGGGAAAAAAACCAAACAAACAAATAAAAAAAGACCCAAAAAAACCTCCAGAGAAATATAAAATGCGCCTTATATGGGGCAGCAAACTACTAATGCTAAGTTTTAGAAAACTACAGTTTTTGTCTGGAAATCTCACACTTCATTAATTTAAAACAGCCTGTGAGGCAGACGCCTTGAGCTCCACGCTTCAGAAGCCAAACCTGAGACTTAAGTGACCTATTCAACGTCAACACGTTCTACTTACACATTCCTAAGTCCATAAAGGCTCTGCCTTTGCATTGCTTTTAGCGAAACCAAAGGATAAGGGGGGCCAGCAGCCTCCCGCACAGGCTGAGCGCTGAGCCTGCCACTAGAACAGCACCGGACTAGAACGATTAATCAGTTTTGGAGATATGACCCACCCTCCTCCCAGCAGAGGTTGCACCCTCTTCTTCTCCTCCTCCTCCCTGAGCTGCTTGCCCCGAAAAGCGCCAGGAAAACCTCGGTGCGGGATGCAGCGGCCGGGGATGACGCTTCCCCGGAGCCGCCGGGCACCCCGGGCTGGGAGGGGACGGGAGGCGGGCTCAGCCGAGTCCCCACCCCGGCCTCGGGCATCCCCCGAATCCCGTCCCAGCTCCGCGGCTCCAGCTCCAGCGCCGCATCAGACCGGCGCCGTCCCGCAGAGCCGCTCCCGGGGGTCCGCACGTGCCCAAGCGTTCCCACTCGGTGTTCCCTGAAATCCCGCTCCACGCCCAGGGCATCCTACCCCGTGGCTCCGCGGGGAGAGGGAGGTGGGTGTCCCTCTCCTCCGTGGAGAGTTCACAATGCATCCGTGGGGTCCCACATCACATCCCTGGGGTCTCACATCACATCCCTGGGGTCTCACACTGCTTATGTGGGGTCCCACATCGCAACCACGGGGTCTCACATCACATCTCTGGGGTCTCACACTGCATCCATGAGGTCTCACATCACATCCTTGGGGTCTCACATCACATCCTTGGGGTCTCACACTGCTTATGTGGGGTCCCACATCGCAACCATGGGGTCTCACATCACATCCCTAGGGTCTCACATCACATCCTTGGGGTCTCGCACTGCATCCATGAGGTCTCACATCACATCCTTGGGGTCTCACATCACATCCTTGGGGTCTCACACTGCTTATGTGGGGTCCCACATCACAACCATGGGGTCTCACATCACATCCCTAGGGTCTCACATCACATCCTTGGGGTCTCACACTGCATCCGTGGGGTCTCACATCACATCCTTGGGGTCTCACACTGCATCCATGAGGTCTCACATCACATCCTTGGGGTCTCACATCACATCCTTGGGGTCTCACACTGCTTATGTGGGGTCCCACATTGCAACCATGGGGTCTCACATCACATCCCTAGGGTCTCACATCACATCCTTGGGGTCTCACATCACATCCTTGGGGTCTCACACTGCATCCGTGGGGTCTCACATCCTTGGGGTCTCACACTGCATCCGTGGGGTCTCACATCACATCCTTGGGGTCTCACACTGCATCCATGAGGTCTCACATCACATCCTTGGGGTCTCACACTGCATCCATGAGGTCTCACATCACATCCTTGGGGTCTCACACTGCATCCGTGGGGTCATACATCGCATCCGTGGGGTCTCACATCATATCCCTGGGGTCTCACACTGCTTACGTGGGGTCTCACACCGCATCCGTGGGGTCCCGCTCCGCGCCTCGCGGGGGTCCCGCACCCACCCGGCTCTGCCTGCTCCTCTCCCTCCCGTAACCACCTACCAGGCACCAGCAGGCGGTTCCCTTCACTCCCCCGACTCGGAGTAAGATGCGGGCCGTGGTCAGCCCGCCCGGGGAAGGTGACTCTTCCTCCTCCTCCTCCTCCTGCTGCCCCTGGGCTGCGGCAAAGTCCCAGGCAAACTGCGCTGCTCTGTTTTTTCCTTCCCGCTTTTGTGCAGCGGCGGAGCCGGGCGGCACGCGGCTAATGACAAGGCTAAAGGGGATTGATCCGCTCCGCGTTCGCTGTCGCTGATTTGCTGGAGCGGCAAACGCTCGGCGAGGTTGGTTTTCTCCCCTCAGGGAGATGCGGGGCGAGCGGGGTTCTCCTCCGTCCTGCACCCCGGAGCCCTGCTCTGCATCAGGGCTCGTCTCTGCCTTAGCCAAAGCCGGGCCAGCTCCCAGTTTGACTCCAAAGCACAAGCGCACCGACCCTCAGGAGTGGAACGTTGTGCCAGTCGGTGTCGGTTTGAAAACTGCGGAGGATGAACGCAGAGGTTTAAGTCCTTTGTTACGAATTTTGACACCAGGAAAAGTATTTTCCGCACTTTTGGGACACTTTTTCAAACTTTTCATTTAAAAAGACCTCTGAGTCGTCGACCTCATCATAATCAACTGCAGGATGGGGGTGGGGTGCGGGGGTGGGGGGAGGAAATCTGCTTAATAGCTATTTCTGCCACTTTTTCCTTCCACTCAATCTTCCCTTGAAAAAATAATACACAAGAGTTGCAGAAAATTCGCCTCTGATTCCCCTCTGCGGTTTTGTTTTGTTGGGGTTTTTTTGGTTTGGTTTGTTTTTTTTTTTACGTTGTTTTTTTTGGAGGGGGTAGAATTTGATAGATGTTTGAAGCAAAATAATCCAATGCCCCCTTGTTGCTGAGTCAAAATAAACACTCATCATGCTGGTTTGTTCCTGGTAATAATTTTGAAGTCTTAGAAGCATCCTCAGTTGTGAAACGGAGATCCTAGGATAATATATTTCTCTTTGATTGCATTTACTGGTATTCTCTTAAGCTGATATTGCTGTTGAGAAAAGGTTCTTTTTCTTACGAGTTATGGTGTATAATTGCATTAATAAATTACACTGTCTATCACCTTCCTTTTTGATTAATCGCAGAAGTCTTAATCACTGCAGAATATGGCTTGTCCAGCTATTACATGATCCCTTCAATATTTTGCACAGTGATCTGCAATTCTGCTACAATTCTTTTTTCGAAAAACACAATTAACCAGCAGTAATGTTAAGATCAAAACTAATGGCCTGTACAGAATGGCATTTGATTACAGAAAGTTAGTGAGAAAGCAATGCACTGAGTGCTGAGTGAATTTCTCTGAACTATCCAAGTACAAGAATGTGAACGGAATACTTCCTGGAGACAAATGAGGTTGTCTTAGTGGGTCATTTGAAGATTTCAGCATAAAATTTGAAAGATCCTGCAGAAATATTGTCGTTAACTTTGGAAATGATACTGCAGCACAGCAGCCGATCAGATGGTTACACAACCTAAGTCATCACAGGCCAGAATGGGAGATGATGGAAAGTGCCCAGGAAGGTGAGCAGCAGCTCCCTGAGCAGCAAGGGCACATACTTTTCTGTAACACATGGGGATCTATAGTGACAAGGGGGAATACGGTGGGCTCATTGCTCAGGTCAACATACCTGGTGACAGTGGTAACCCTGTCCTAACCCACTCTTGTGGCCACTGTTTATGTTCCGTGGTTCTGCTCTGCCTGGCATGGAGAGCAGAAACGTGCTTTCTTGGCTTCTTACTGAGCCTATAATGCTGCAACCTGCATCATCACAACTTACTGTTCCTTACATCAGCATGATCTTGCATTGCTCTTTTCTGGATAACAGACCCGGTCCCTTGGGGGCAGCACATTTAAAAATGCCAATTCTCTCCTCCCACTGTTCTGCAGACCTAGACATTGTCTCTTTTTTATCTGCATCAAGAAATATCACAGGACTTAGGAACTGCATTTATTTTTGTATTTGATGTATCATGGTTTCTTTTCACATAAGCAGTGTCTGGGCACTGAGCTGTCTGAAGGAACGTCTCCCCTTACAAAGCAGTTTTTCATATGAAAAAACACAGCAACTCTCCAGAGCTTTGTTCATGCTTCTGCACAGAGGGCTGACTTGAGAATTTTGGGCAGGTTTTTGTGTCTTCATTTGAAAACCTGTCCTAGAATTTGCCGGACTTGTCCATCTTGGAAAGGAGAGAGGTCATTTCTAGCTGCCTAATGCAGGAAAACTTACTGGCAGCTCTTTCTGGTGGGCATGAGCTTAGCTACTGGTGATAGGCAAAAGAGATGAAGGGAAACCTGGGCTCTGACACTATGATCTTCATTGCACTGCTAGAGTTTATAACACGGCAAAATTGTGTTAACTGTTGCTCACCGGCTTTAAAGGACTGTGAGATGAAGACAGTTAGGAAAGTGGCATATATAAAACTAGCTCACAGTATCTTGTGCTCCAGCAAAAGGTCAACCAGAAATATTTGTATTCTGGAACAAATCATTACAACATGTCTGGACTAGTTTTTACAGATATTAACTCCTTCCAAGCTGCTGGTGATAAATTGACTCAAGACAAGACTGGTGTTTTAAATCCCTCTTAAGATGAGAAGATTTTCACCACTGGAGTGAATGGAGTGAAAACTTCACACTAGTGACCAAATGTCTGCATCACACAGAATTGTGATCCCCATAAAATGGCTTACATCCTTTTTATGGCTCTTTAAAGCATGCAGTTAACCTATCCAAAGTCAAGCTGCCACTGGCTAATCTAAACTGGAAACAACAATGCCATGAGCGCTGTTGTGCATGAGTTTGTTGTGTTTGTGTAATGCTGCTATCCCTAGGGGCTGGCCATTTTTCCCTCTGTTTGTTTTCTTCCCTGAATTGCCTTCATTCAACCACATTCTGTCAGCAGTTACACTAGGGAGACCCTATTAAAGGCAAATGGGCTCAATGTTCTTCCTCCACAAATGCTCATAATTTAAACTGCACAGCTGTGGGGCAAAGTGGGAGTAACTCTGCCTTAGGTACTTTCTTGGGGAGAAAAAAAAAAAAACAATTAGAATGGCAATTCTTCTGTCAGCAAGAGCTGATTCTGATCTCCTCTGCCAGCTGCAATCCCACTCACTGCAGCCTGCAGGAGAGCACGTGAGACAAGGACTGCAACACTGCTTTCAGTCTCTGCAGTACTTGCTGGTGTATATCCAGGGCCACCACAGCAGGGAGCACAGGGACTTGTCACTTGCTGTACGACCACCTAACATGGCTTTTCACTCTCATTGACTTACGTGTTTCTCAGTGCAGGACCCTGGGTTTCATTTGCATCCTGGCTAGGTGTGAACTGTCTCATTCAATTGAGTAAACATTGGGTTTGCATCACATCCAAAGAATCACAGAATCACAGAATAACCAGGTTGGAAGAGACCCACCAGATCATTGAGTCCAACCATTCCTATCAATCACTAAACCATGCCCCTTAGCACCTCGTCCACCCGTGTCTTAAACCCCTCCAGGGAAGGTGAATCAACCATCTCCCTGGGCAGCCTGTTCCAGTGCCCAATGACCCTTCCTGTGAAAAATTTTTCCTAACGTCCAGCCTAAATCTCCCCTGGCGGTGCTTGAGGCCATTCCCTCTTGTCCTGTCCCCTGTCACTTGGGAGAAGAGGCCATTACCCTCCTCTCTACAAGCTCCCTTCAGGTAGTTATAGAGAGCAATGAGGCTCAGTCCTCCCTGTCATACAAATAAAAAAACCTACTCTTTTAATATCATGATTTTACATTGTCACAAGTGAGAGGTAGATTGGAAATCAAGCATTCCTGTACTTGCTTTTGTGTCCCTAGTCTGGGGAGTGTCTATGCTCCTTTGATTTAAGGAAACCAGTGAGAACCTATAACTTCTGTCCAGTAAGAAAAATTTTGTTTGTGAATTACAGGGTCCCTCCTTCATTAGCTTGATAAAATAGTTTCATATAATGCAACATAGCTCCTTCATCTCACTAAACAGCATATTCCCAATGATAACAAAGTATTACCTAGAGAAAGGTAAAGGGCTTTAAAGGGTTTGTGTGGCAGCATGATCTGGTAGCTTGAGGGAACACTACATCTGCTGCAGAGCAAGGAACAGAACTTAAGTGTGACAGAGTTTTTACTGATTTTTACATGCTGAGTTTAGTAGTACAGTATGAGTAGTCAGAGAAGAATACTGCTAGCACCTGAATTTAGAAGCATCTTTAAATGTTTCTAGGAATACAGGAACCATACCAGATTTTCAATCAAGCAGGAAGAAATAAATTTATCAGTGCCAGTTACTCACTGGTTACCAGGCTACTGACACATTTCAGTAGAAGTCAAACGTACCTGTGCATATTCCATTTCTGGAAAGTACATTTGTGATTTATTCTGAAAACACATTAAAGCACAAACTTGTTTAACAGAAAGTGATGGGTGGCAAGTTACTGAGTCAGTATTCACTGAGACAGACAGAAAATTCCTGGTGCCTTTCCTAACTCAAGCTGATCTGAATCTACAATGCGACCTGTAGCAGAAGAGGCCTAAAGAAGGGCCTTGGAAGCACAATATATAAATGGCAGCTAGTGTGGAAATACTGAATGCAGCGGCTATGGTTACACAAGCTACTAATACAATAATTACACATTTGATATATAATCTGGCTTGCCTGTCACAGCTGAATTCTTGCTTACAACAAATACACTGGGCTTTACCTTTTTAAAAATTAATAGGAAAGCATAGCAGGTATATAAGACTATGCAACCTAATCAGATGCATCCCAGAGTCATGAGGGAATTGGCTGATGTAGTTGCCAAACCACTCTTCATGATATTTGAAAAGCTATGTGAGTCAGGTGATGTCCCTGGTAACTGGAAAAAGGGAAATATCACAGCTGTTTTTAAAAGGGGTAGAAAGGATGACTCTGGAAACTACCAACCTTGACAGCCTCACCACTGTACCTGGGAAGATCATGGAACAGATCCTCCTAGGAGCTATGCTAAGGTACATGGAGCACAAGGAGGGTGACTTGAGACAGCCAGCATGGCTTCACCAAGGGCAAGCCTTGCCTGAATAATCTACTTGCTTTCTGTGATGGAGTGACTACATCAGTGGACAATGGAAGAGCTACAGGTCTCTCTGACATAGTCCCCTACAACAACTTTCTCTCTGAATTGGAGAAGAATGTGTTTGATGGGTGGACTGTTTTGTGGACCAGGAATTGGTTAGAATGTTGCATCTAGAGGGTAGCGGTCAATGGCTCTGTTGCCAGATGGAGATGAGTGACAAGTGGTATTATCACTCCCTAGCCGCCTTCTTTGTTTTAAACTCTGTTACTATTTAGCGTTACTAAAGCAGTTCCTTAGGAATCTCAGTCTAGATACATAACTTCATTTGGAAGGACCTGATACAGTCAAGTAAAAAGAAAAAATCCCAATGATTGGATAAGACAGTCAGGGCTGTAAAAGAAACTGAAAATAAGGGTTTGGAAGGCAACGTAATACTAGAAATAATTAAAGCTATAGCAGTGGTTCAGTTTGCTGATCTGATACTTTTAAATAATTTCTTCTCTTTCTCTTCAAAATCTCCAATACTTTTCCTTCTATTTCTCAATTCTTTTCTGTCCTTTTGAGGATTTGTCCTAACTTTGCATTTCAGTTCATCTCTGAAATCCTTGACACGTCTATTTCTCTGAATTTACATCAGTCACTAGCTGTGTAGGTAAAGGATAGAGTTGCAAAGATTTCCTTCAATACTTAAGAGAAAAAAAGGGCCAGGAATCAATATTGCTATACAGGAATATAGCACTGATTATTGAGATGTAAGAGTATTTACATCTGAAAGCATTCCCCCATGCTCTTCTATGAATAATGAAAGAAGTTGTGGGTCTGGGTTAGCCAAATAAATTCTTTGAGGCACATGAAGGGACTACTACATCTTCATTGCCATCCTGTGTTTACTTAATGTGTTTTGGGAAAAAAAAATAAAGCACTAAAATAAAGCACTAAGAACTTTGTCCACAATTTGTAAAGTTTCTGTTCTGAAAAATCTATGGAGATAGACCATTGACACAGTTACAAAATTAATTCCAAGGAGGGTCAATAGAGAAGTCTCTCAGCTCTAAAGATAATGCATTTTAGTAAAATGGTATGAAGTTCACCCATTTGCATCCCTCCAAAAGCCTAAGATAATGTTAGAACCTTCCTCTGTCAGTGAGAAGTGATTTGTTCCATATATCTTAGATGCACACCTGGTAAGAAGAATTTATATTTTAGTGGTGCTCATTTTCATCTGACTGACTAGAGGAAAAGCTTAAGCCTAATGGCTTAGACTAAAAGCCTAAAATCCAAGGACTAAAAGCAGTGTAAAATGAATCACATTGTATGTGATTAAAGAACAAGGAAATCTCTTTCTGGCTGAGACTAAGGATATTTACATTATTTTATTTTTTTGTGATTTAGCAGTTATGGAAGAAGCAGTTATGCCACCAAAGTGGCAGCACCAAGAAAATGACAAGACAAACAAAATGACAGCAGAGGCCATTGCAGATGAGGCACTAACACATTCTCAGTGACCCAACCTAGAAGAAACATTCACGTTCAAGAGCGAATACTTGTTCTGCTCTCAAAAGAATTGATAACCATCCTCATCCCTGCATCTACAAACTGGATAAAAATGTATGTGCTGAACAAAGAAGGTGGATGAAATGGAGATTTTTTTACCCAAAGCAGGACCTGTAAAGTCCTGCTTTGCCAAAACCTTTTTTGGCTGTTATCCAATTTTCGATCAAACAGCAATATATTCTGTTGCATTATGCTTGGTATGCCTGTAGTCTCCTAAAACAAATCTCTCCCAGGCTAGAACTCCAGCACCTCTGAAACCCCATTTTAGAGCCAATATCAGGTCCACCGCCCAGCAAAGCATTATTAAGCTGGACACTGGCTGTACTGGTAGTTAATAGTGCATATGACTGGCTTACTTTTCACACTGCATGGGATTTTTTTGCGGATATTCCTTGCCCTTTCTGGAAGTTTGTTTGAATGTAAGCAAGCTACATTGCTTATAGCTTTATTAACAGGATGTATAACATGATAAAATTTTGTGCTGCTTAAGAGTGGAACCCATTTCACATCCAACAGCAAAAATGCACCAAGGAGATGTGCCTTTTGCTGAATCCATCTGCTCAGAGTTTTGACTAGAAAGAACAGAGACAGATGTCATTAAGGTAATTGGTCACAGCGTGGCTATGAGCCATCAATAGAGCATGACTATAAAAAATCCAAGATATTTTCAATAGAGAAAGAGAAACATTCATATCTTTACACATAGTGGTGGTGAAAACTCATCTGTATTCATTCCTGATTGTCCATATTACAGAAAAATAAGTCAAACTGCAATAGATGATACTAAAATGTTCAGAGGAATGGAAAGTCAAGTGTAAGAGATGAGATGAGAAAGACAAGGATGCTTAAGTCCACAAAATGAAGAAAAGCAATGAGTATGAGTTCCCCTTTAGAAAATGACAAATAAAACTAGGAGGAGAGTAAGAGTAATTTAGGCTCAAGAGCTGTACTGGTACAAGAACAAATCAATATAAAATGCTCAAAAATACAATCTGGATAAAAATTAGAACATTTCCAAATGTTACAGGAACAAAGATCTGGAACATTCTTTCATTGGAGAGTTTGGAGGGAAACAAATTTTATTGGGTTTGGAGTGGGTTTCAATCAACTGAGGAAAATTATTGTACAGTGGTTTGCCTGCAACAGTGGGACATTAAATACATGTATTTATGGACTCATAAACCTCTTTCCAGACCTGACATTTTTAAGAATACTACTGTAAGAAAAGGTGGAAAATTTCCAAATTAAAGTAGCAGCATTTAACATTTGCACAAAGGAAGCTGTGAATAGTTACCCTGATCAAAAGCCCTTTTAATGTCTTATCCATTTTCTTACAGTTATTAGAATCAGGTGCTTTAAAAGCTGCTTCCTTCAGCAAGAAACATTTATATGTCCAGTTTGAATGTACCAATGGTCGATGAACATAGATGCAAGTAATGCATTTGAGGAGGCTGGGCTTATCAAAATAAAAACAGGTGGGCCAATTATAAATCAGCTATAGAGCAATCTGATTGCTTAATGGAAAGATACATGAATTCCATGATGACCTTAGGCTTAATGGCACAGTAGCACCCCCTGTACAAATACAGTAAATAGTTCAGAACTCAGTAAAATATTTATCTGGGTGAACTATGACCGTTCTAACACAGTGTCAAAACATGAGCAAATTGACCCTACAGGTATATGAAATTTTTTTGCATGATCCCTTTAATACTTGGATTTTTCCAGGTATCTGAGTTAAAGTAGTTGCAGCAGAATCTGTTATTTTATTAATATTTTCTTGAACACCAGCCATTGCTCATTACTTTGCAAGAAGGAAAAAATCCTCATTGCCTTAAGGAGCTGAAGACATTCAAAGCACATATTGCTTTCTCAAAAGAAAGTCAACATCTGCATTGCTTCCCAGTCCTGTGCTATGGAAAGACTACAAAGGAGTTTAAAGCAAACTGCTTTGCAGACATGCAGGATTTTCTTGCTACACACAGGGCCTCTAAAAGCAGTCCTGGGAGATCAACTGGACTACTATGCAGTTTTAAAAGCTGCACCACTAGTCCTATACTGATGTCAGAGCGTAGCTCTTAATTTAAAAATAACATTGAAAGGGGATCCCTTCAACTTATGTAAAATTAAATTGTATCACTAAATCTACTGTGATTTTATTCTTAAGCTGTAATAGTCTTGCCTCTAATATGTATAAAATCTAGATAGGCAGGTTCTTGCTGGGAAATATCACAGGCTCAGTCTTGCAAAATTTACCTGCAGGTTCAGTTCAGTAATATAATAGTTTTACGAACAGACAAGGATATGAAGTATCTAAACCACAATTTTCAGGAGGCTTCTCCTGTAGTTTCACGCTGTGATCAAATTGCATCTTAGAGATGCCTCACTTAGGCATTCTGACTGCAGTCATGTCACTAAGTTCAAGAGAGGACTAAGTCACACTCCCTCCTATTCAAGGTTTCCAGATTGTGACTGTCTCTGTAATAACCAGCAAAAGTAGTCAAAACATCTATTGTGCTGAAAAAATATATTGTTTGACAATCTGTTATCAGTACCAGTATGCCAGCTCTGTAGAAGATCCCTCCCCAACACCACAATAACCTAGTTCCTGTCTCCACCCCACACCCCACTGTCCAGTTGTGCCAGCACTGATTTAGGAGAACTGCAAAAATATGTGTTTTCTTCTAATGGTGGTGGAGACGGCTAATTCAGTACACAACATAGTAGTTGAAATGATGCTCCTGTGTGGGCAGAACCTTGCAATATGAGCACAGAAAGGGCTAACAGATCATGGGAACCAATGAAGGAAGAAGCTAAAGCAATTTTGCCACTGTAGGCACAGACATAGTCAAACCCTGTCCTGTTCTTAAAGGAGCTAAATAAGCTAATAAACAAGTATTTTCACTAAGTTGTGCTAAAAGCACTCCTGAACTATTCAAGAACCTCTAATTCTACAGCCCTCCAACAACCTAAATAATGAAATTATAGCCAGAACCTGTTCAGAGCTAGATCATGAGTCATGCAACACCAGGCTTGTCCTAACTGGTCTTCACTGATTTCAAAATAATTATTCCTAGTTTCCTGTACTAAGAGTAAGACCATAAACAAATATTATTTTTTTTTATAAATTAAGGTGTTTTTTTCAAGAACCACTTTCCTGTTTCTTCCTTTGAAACTGAGACTAAAAGAACTGTTAACATTTTCAGCAGGAAATACTGAGTTTTTACATGAAATCAGTCAGGGTCAACTTATGAATATTTTTATTGAACTCAAATTCTGAAAACTTGGTGAGTGTTTTCTGTCAGCAAATTGAAATTAAGAAGCAAAACTTAACATATGAGTCAAGGTCAAATCAAAAGGGGGTGACTTACAACCCCTCATCCATTCTGGGATTTTAGCATCATCCTGGCTCTTCCATTTGTAATTGTAATTACTGTAGAGTAATTCCTCTCAGCAAAATGACATCAGCAGCTATATTAAAACATGCTACAACTTCCTGCCAAACTACTAAGTGTACATGCAACTCTAAAATGATTATCATTGGCACACTGTCACCAACTGCCATGGTATCTTGTGGAGGCTGGGGTTCTGTTGCTGGATATCTCCTGTTCTTATCCATGATCTCGAGCCTCTTGCCATGCAACATCTTCCAGGACATGGGACAGGGTTATCCATCAAGCCACCAGAGTACGTTGCAGATGGGGAAGTCTGGCAGAGGAATTTGGCCTACTGTGGAGAGCAGTGAGATAAGACATTTAGCCTATAATCTCCAAATTATACCACAGAACCTCAAGAGGTTTCAGCCCAACATCAAAGCAAGCTGAAACAAAGCCCTTACATTCTTCCACATAGAATTTCTTCTAAATTCCTCTCTTCAAACAGAAGTTCAGTTCTCTGAACTTTCTCTTCTGCTAAGCATTTCGTTATTTCTGCTCTTTATCTCTGTTTGGGAGCAAAACAAATGTTAAACTTATTACCAGGACATAATGCCATTTTTTTGACTAGAACTGATGAATGTTTAATGACATTTATTGTTGAATCCATAGGAGCATATAAAACAGAAAAGATGTGAGCAGTATCCTTATGCCACAAACTTCTCCCTTCTCTGCGAAATACTTGATCTAGGGCCAATTTTCCCTGTAGTTATTCAAAAGTAGTGTAAAAGTGGATTGATCATATTTAAAGAAATGCAGCTACAGTAAAACAGAAGTGTTCTTCCGTACTGATATGGCCTTTTTGGTACACATACCCTGCAGTGTATGTGCAGTTTACAAACTTCTTTTGTATCTTCCCTAAGAGTTCTATGAAGCATTACTAACCTTGTCTTATAAGTAGGGAACGTAGATGAAGATATTTAATGATACTTCCAAAATCACATAGAAACTCTGAAGCAGACTGACTCAGAAAAATGTTTGAATTCAGTGCAACAATTCCAATTTTGTCTCATTCCTCAAGATAATAAAGAGGGGAAAATAGAAGGGGAGTTTTGAAGAGGTAGCATGGCTTTTCTTTAGCACAGTCTTCTCCACAGACTGCTGTTGAGTCAAAGTGGAGAATAAGCCTGTTTTGTTTGCCTCTTTGGCCTCATTCACAGGGTAGTCTCCATATACAAGAGACTGACTTGTTCTTTACACTATCCATTGTACAAGGTGTGGATGTGCTCAGACTTTATCCATATCTCTTGTGTTCCTGCACAAAGGTCATTCATCATTTGGCTCTTTATGATTAGAATCTGTTTCTGGAGAAGAAAGCAGCCTGGGAAAAAGCCAGAGGTGCTCCCTAACTATTATGAAAAGTGCTGTTAAACCTTTAACTTAACACTGGGGCAGCTTCCAGTTCTGTGGAGAGGAAAAGTGTCATCCAAATTTGAACTTATCTTCTTCCCCACAGGCATTATGAAGCTCTATCTGCAGAGTAATGCAGAGAAACACTCATGCAATTGAATACACTTCCGAATTTCAAAATAAATCAGTCAATTAAAAAAAAAATTACTGTTTACAGTGTGCTGGGAACACAGACAACCTTGTCCTCCAAACTTTGAGAGCCTAATCCAAAACTCACTGAAATCAGAGAGGATTAGATTGTTGTGTATTCAAAATTGCAGCATTAAATCTTAGAGACTTCAATAACAAGCATAAAACTGTTTTTAAATAAATTACAGTTAGGCTTACAAGTTACATTTTATAAAGATGCTCTGAGAAGATTACTCTTCCCTTGGTTTTATATTGCTTCAGTTTCACTGCTAATACTATGTAGAATTACTTGAACAGACGGAACAATTCTGTTTATTTTCTGAAGATATCAAACTATTTTCACTTGCTGTCTCCGTTGTGACAGAGTCTAATTAGTAGTGGCGTGTGGTCTTGCATGAAAATTTCCCTCCTTCTTTTAGCACTTAAGACTTACTTACTAGTAAGTCAATGGCATTGCAAGATCTCAAAGACTTTGCATAAATAGAGAAAATATAAGATTCCAAATCAGTGAAATATCAGGTATAAATCCAGAGAGGTATTGTAAGTGATCAAAGAAAAGAAATCTGTGTCTGAAGAGAAGCCTCTTTCTGAGCATAGGCCCGAGTGTTTCAGGTTCTTCTGCATCACAGAAAGCCTGAAACTGAAGATGAGCTAAAAATACAAAAATATTATATCTGCACAACCCATCTGCATGACAGGAGCTAGTTTATGTGTCCATTACTTAGAGGGATATAAATAGGCAATAGCATCTTCAAATACGAAGAGAGAGAATGGGAGGGAAGAGGAAAATGTGTTTGTCTATATTTGAAATAGAGCTAGATCACACATTGTATTTTCAGTTTAAGAACAAGTAATTCTTTCCTTGTTTATTACCATTGTCAAGTAACCATCTATAACTACATATAGACAAAGGCAGGGTTGTACAGGGGCAGCAATTACTAATGGACATCACTGAATGACAAATAAAGAGCTAGCTCAAAAATGGTATTCATTGCACACAGATGTCTGGACTATGGGCAGATGTCTTAAATTGTCTACACAAAGCGCTTTTGTGCTATCACAGTAATCTAAATTGCTTTGCATTTGGTTCCAGACATTTCCACAGACTCCACTACGCATGAATTCCGGTTTTCAAATCCTCACTAGACTTCAAGAGCCAAATCACTTCCTGGTGTAGCTTTTTCATTTAATTTGGCTCAGTTTTATTGATGGAGACAAACTTTGAGAATGTTATTCTCAATTATAGGTGACTTTAGACATAGAATCACAGAATCATAGAATGGTTTGGGTTGGAAGGGACCGTAAAGGTCATCTAGTTCCAATCCCCCTGCAATGGGCAGGGACACCTTCCACTAAATCAGGTTGTTCATAGCCTCATCCAGCATGGTCTTTACAGGCCTATTTCAGGAGAGAACATCCACTGTTCCTGCACCACCATGTTGAAGAAGGCAACCCTCAGAAAGCGTGAGTGAGGAGAAGGCAGGGTGGAGGCATGGCTTTAAGCAGGCTCTGTGTGCAAACACGATGCACTTCACAGGACAATATGGTCCCAATCAACGCTCTTGGGGGAATGCTTGTTTCAAATATCCTGCTATACTTCTTCCTTTTCTTTCAGAGAAGAACGCATTACCATAGTATATCTTAAAAGCTTTAACTAGAGACTTTTGTCTTTTTAAATGTTCTGGTCTTTGGTTTAGTTGTGAATTGTCAGCTGACAATCATCATATCTACTGACACTGAATATGGGGGAGCCCAAAGGAAAGCAGCCGTAACTCTGAGACAGATGGTTTCCTGACACTGTGGGGATCTTAGCTCTAGTGTACACCCATAGCAGAACTATGTTTCACTGAAAATCCAGTCAGTGATGATTTAGGAAATTATTATCCCCAGAGGAGGCATAGCTTGCAGCAGAGTTTTAGTTAATGGCTTCATTCTATCTAATGTGTCTGCTCTTGCAGATATCACTTAAAGATGAACTGTGTTTTCTGCGTCTCTTTTTTTTGTACATGGAAAATATTTGAATTAGGCTAGTGAATAAACACACTGTCTAGGAAGAGATTCATGGGAGGAGGAGGAAACAGAGAGAAACAAATAGAGTAGATGATTGAATATCTATTATTCTGAATTGCAACCCCGTGAAGAAAATAAGTAATACATTTCCTGGAGGATATTTTATGAGAGTCCATTTATAAGGGTGAGGCTGGAAAATCTCTCATAGTTTTATTATTCCTATTAGTGTAGAATTATCTATTACTTAATCCTGGAGGTTTGATGATTTGATTTTATGATGCATTTTTGCATGCAGTCATAATAGCTTTCGAGGTGTGCTTAACAGATAGCCATATTAGATTGCACAGATCTCTCTATTTCTTCATCCACGGGTCACTGCATTACATGACCTGACCCTACTGCCAAGTCACTGCTTGCTATGGGAGAATTATTAGTTGCCACCTAAAAGGCTGGTAACACTAAGATAGACTGACACCAGCACATGCTTCTGCGTACTTGTTAGTTGTTATGTGCATAATACTTCATAATTTCTTCCTCTTCTTGACCTGATATTGATTGAAATGCCAGAAGGAAAGCTTTGTCTGTTGTCTTGGACATGTGGTCATAAAGTTTAAATAAATCCTTTTGGGTTTCAGTAAGCTTTAGAAATTAAAATTGTGACAATCAAGGCTTCTTGTTTTTTCTTTAAGTCAGCTTCTAATTTAGGTTTGACAGTACATAAATAAACTCAAGTTTGTGTTATTATAATGTCCAGAATTACAATTATGTTCCAAGACAATGTGCACTACATACTAGAAAAAGATTTAAAAACTCAAAATGACCCAGAAACGTAAAATTATCTATGAATTAATCTATATTTTATTGGTAAAAACAGACAAAGAAGGAAACAAATAGTGTGGGGGTAAACTTTCAGCACCACTGTTATAGAGGCTGAATTGTAGCAGGACTACTGCAACTGTCCTCCCGTTCCAGCATGTGGTTGCTAGTCATCATGATCCTGTTTAAACTGCAAGAAGTGAATAAGGCACCTCCTGGATGCTGCTGTGCCCCACAACCTCAGCCTGTGTTTGAGCATTGGCAGGTTGAAGGATTAATGGGAACATAGCTAGAATCTCATTGGGGTGGAAAAGCATGAGCAACATTGACACTTGCCATATGATTGGTGTGATGGGCTTGCCAACATGGCAGATCTGCTTTAAATGCAGATAGAATTGACAAGCTAGAGAAAATCTCAGGCACCTAAAATCAAGTCCTGGAAAAGCAAAATAACCTCTTTGTAATATTGTAAAAATGCACTGCACTGTGAAATAAAGCCATAATTCAAATGATCTCCACTCCAACAATAATAAACAGGGATGTGCTATCCAATATTTAAGCCCTGACTCCCTGATCATGGTTTTATTTATTATTATAATCCATTATTTATATAGCATCCTTGATAGATAGCACTTCTCTCCCTGTAAAGTTAAAAATTTATCAGATAGGGAATTTCAGAAGGAAACAACACCACCATCACAAATCAGTTGGGATAAACCTGTTTCTGGGGTAATATAAAACATCTTTCAGCAAACTTTGGGTTTCACCTTCAATTAATTTTTTATAATCTGGAAAATGCGTGAGCGGTGCAGTAAGGTTAGCTCTGATAAGTAGCATAAAGACATATGTCTGTCTAAAACGAGCCTATGTAACTTTTTTTAGGTTAAATAACAAAGTGAATAAACGAGGCTTCAGAGGATGCGCTGCAGGTGCTGGAGGGAGCGGGCTGAGCAGTCGGAGAGTCTCAGGCTCCCTCTCGAGGACATCGGTGTTAATTACAAATAAATCTTCCAGCACTGCTGCTCCTACAGCCTTCGCGGGGGCAAAGGAAGGAGCAAACCCCAAATGCTACAGGAACAAGCATCCCTAAGATGAGATTGGTCTAGACATGAAATACATAGAGAGGGCTGCAGGCAGTTCTGACTGCTCCCTAGGAAATCCTGACAAACTTGTGTCTTAGAATCACAGAATCACCAGGTTGGAAGAGACCCACCGGATCATCAAGTCCAACCATTCCTATCAAACACTAAACCATACCTCTCAGCACCTCGTCCACCCATCCCTTAAAACACCTCCAGGGAAGGTGAATCAACCACCTCCCTGGGCACCCTATTCCAGTGCCCAATGACCCTTTCTGTGAAAATTTTTTTCCTAATGTCCAGCCTAATGTTTCACCTGGGAGAAGAGACCTGCTCCCTCCTCTCTACAACCTCCTTTCTGGTAGTTGTAGAGAGCAATGAGGTCTCCTCTCAGCCTCCTCTTCTCCAGGCTAAACACCCCCAGCTCTCTCAGCTGTTCCTCATCAGGCCTGTTCTCCAGCCCCTTCACCAGCTTCGTTGCTCTTCTCTGGACTCGCTCCAGAGCCTCAGCATCCTTCTTGTGGTGAGGGGCCCAGAACTGAACACAGGATTCAAACTGTCTTGACAAAGGCGTTCCAGAAAAAGAAAGGCTTGTGTAGACACACACAATATTCCTTATGCCCTGGTAAAGTTGCTAGAAAATACATAGATCCACAAAGAAAATGAGGAAATCAAAGCAATATGTTAGCCATGAAAGAGGAGAACTATGCCTTTGAGAGCTGAGGACCTATTTGAATTGGGTCACTCAAATGACCGTCAGCTGAACTGAATGATGACCACAGCAACAGATATTGAATTCTAGCACCCTTTATAACATAAAACAACATTTCAGTTATTATTGTTTATGCTATTGATGTTGCTGTATTTATAAACAAACAGTATTCAACATTTACAGAAAATGTGAACAGATATCACCTCAATCCCTTTGCACAGTGGGTGACCTGGCCATCTTCTGACCAGCAGCTCAGCTCAGCAGCCCCGGGGACTTCACACTCTCTTGCATCACTCAGAGTCACCAGGGTGTGCCCACACTGATGACAGTGGGGAAACCATCACTGATCCAGACCCAGGACTACAGGTATAATGTCTCTGCCATCAGCATGCAGCTAAGGTAGGATCCTTTTCTCCGATCTGTTAGCAGACAGATCCACTCCCCTACAGCTCTGGTGTAAGCTTTCCCCAAACTTAGGGATAATTTCTGATCTAGATGTCCCACTGTCACCCAGTCAGTTCTTCATTTAGTTTGTGACACTCATCAATCTCCAGCTGGATTCTGTTATACTGTTAGTTTTGACCACTTACCTTAAAGATGCCAACTGCCTTAAAGCTACAGTTTACACATTTACCTTGGCAGACTTAAGGCTATCCAAAATCCTTCACAGAGGAGACAGGGTGAAGAGAAGTAATTGCCACGTGCTTTACTAGAATAGCACCAGTCATCCTACTGCCCCCAACATCCTGCTAGGTGGGAGCTGGCAGCCATCAAAACAGGAGAACCTACAGACCCAGGTAGGAGGAGATGTAGTCAGTAAAGCAAATGAACAGGTGATTTGAATTATAGGTCTGCTTTAGGAAGGTAAACAGCTGAAAATTAGTTTCATCAGTATAAAGAGGGTAGTCTGTCTTTTTGACTGAAGAGTCTAAGAGGTTAGGAAGGCTTTGAGTTTTGTGTAAAGCTGATGAAGGAAGTGTGTTTGTTTGTGAGTGACTATAAGAGAGGAAGCACCACAGGTAAAGGCTGAGCAAGTGCACAATGGTGCTGAGTCTGATTCAGAGGTGAGAGCTTTGTGGCTACTGAGCAAAAAATGGTCTTACCTAAGGCACCAAATATATTAACATCCCTGCTTTACCATCCCTGACTTCCTAGTGGTGACTAAGGAGATTCTGGTTTGTGATTTATAAGTCTAGATTTGTAGATCTAAGCTTAAAAGTACCTTAATATCCAGAGCTTCCTGAGCACAGAAATTTGTTTGCAAGCCATTTTCACAGCTGAAGTTGCTGCTAATGCTTGTCTCCTCTTACAGGTTGATACTAATAGTGATATTAATCTCTGAAACATGGAGCCAAGAGATATCTGGTAATGCTGCTGTTAGTGCTTATGCTTTCATGTAATGATTTCCAACCTTTTGCACAGATGAAATCTGTGTTTATGTGTGTGTTTCAGAAGACTCTGCAGCTCTTGTAGTAGCTATACTTGCACGTTTTTCTGAGAAACTCCAAGCATGGAGGTGTCTATTGGTAACTACTCACAGGTTTAAGCAAATACTTCTACCCTTCCTCACTCTAGTAACAGGCACTGATGAACTAATAAGGGCTCTAAAAATGTTTGTGTGTTACCTTTAATCCCCTGTGTAATAGCCTTTCAATGCTTTCAACACAGGATCTATGAGTTCGGAGTGCTTGGGGAATATTTTGCGTATAACATTGCGTGCAGAATACTTTGAAGACAAATACTTATCTTTTTCTGTTGTTGGTAAGTCAACAATGAAGAACTTGGAGAGGGACTTACACATGGTGAAATGTTTAAAATTCCCCCTGTACTAGAATTTCATAGGTTATTCTAAGATTACAGAGCTTAGTAGGTTGGATGTCATTGAAACTAAAGTCAAATGCTACCTTTATTTCTGTGTATCCTATCCTATAGACTTGTGTGATAATTTAGCAATATCAAGTCTAATCATAGCTATCAAATAAAAATGTTTGGGATGGTTTCTAAATATGTTAATACTGGTGCGTTTCCCTCCAGGTAAAAACGTTCACCAGAAACAGCACATACTACTCTGAAAACTCACTAATTGAAGCTCACAGTACATTACTGATTTTCGTACTACTGGCTTTCCAATTTCTTTGCTTACAGTTAAGGAAGTTAGTAGAAGCATTTAATTTCTTAATGAAGTTAAGAAAAATTATCTGGGCACTCTGGCTATGGGCTTAGTAAACAAGTAGTGCATTTGAGTGAAAAGCACCCCAAGCACCCAGGTAGGGCAGTGAGATGATAACTTTTGGGCTATAAACATCTGGTGTAAGATTATAGACGTAAAATGTAAACTCAGCCTTGAACTAGCTTTCTGTGCTAGTTAGCTGTGTAACTAGATGTAGTCTGTGATATCCATAAAATAAGTCATCTTTCTAGAACAATAAACTTGTGTAATGAACTGTTTAATATATGTTCTTTGTTCAGATATCTTCATCCATACATAAAGATGGACACTCTGAAATTGGGATATGTACAGGTTGAAAGTAAAAAGCAGTAATTTTTGGAAGGGAAAAATCTGAAACACAAAATGGCAAAAAACCAAATGCACAAAGACAGTTTCATAGTAAAAAAAAAAAAAAATCTGAGCTGAGCTTTAGTGTTCTCGGCACTCTGGTACAATCCCTGAAGAGAGAATGTTGGGTGGGCAGGCAGGCATCAGAGAAACATGGGTCCATGCCAGCTGCAGGTTGTCATCCTCTGTCAATCCCGATCACCTAAATAACTGTTCTGTGCTTACTGGTGTTCTTGCCCCCTTTAGGATTTAACATCCTTCCATGTTGGTGATTTTTTTTTTTTTTTTTTTTCCCCATCTTCAGTCTTTGAGTTGCTGGGGTTCCCTATTTCAGTACCACTTTGCAATTCTCTTATGTCTGAGCCTAGGGCAGGGTTAGCTGAACTCTGGGGCAAGGGCAAGTTGCTCAGGGATTTTGCAGAGCAGGATTTATACTTTATTAATACTGTTCTTCACTAATTGCCCATAGATCAATCTGGCATAGCCTGGGAGCTAGATGAGGCCATGGCATCACAATGTGGTTATACAGTAACTTACAGCAATTGGAGTAACATTGAGTTTCGTGCTTCTGCGCTAAGCTGCCATTCTCACTTAGAGGTAAGTCTGTTACTTTTGACTGCAGTGCTGTTATATACCACTTTTGTATAAAAGGCTACCAAATTATCTATAGGTATCAGATAAGGTATTGTATCTTGAACATCTGTTAGGAGAAAATTATTGAATTCTTTTAGAATGTATCAAGAGGTCTGAGAATGATCCATGGTGCTGACATTTGAATGTCCTACAGCAAAACACAGAAGAACACCTAAAGAAGCATATCTGACAAATGGTCTTGAAGGACAACTGCTTTCTCTTGAATAAGAACAGGGACTTCTGTCTGGCAGCTTTGTTACACTCTTCTCTAGTATTTAGTGTCAGACATGCCAGAATGAAAATTCAAAGGCTTTTTCTGCTTGTGAAGCTTGCTCATTGCTATGATGCCATAAAAGGCATCATCAGCTATATTTTAGGGTCCCTTTATTTTTATTCATCTCTGGAGATGTGTGAAAGGTTGAAGCTGGTCCCAAAAATACTTTTACTGCTATGTAGCTATACACCTATATGCATATAGCACATGCAGTTAATCAAGTAGAAAGCAATAATGCTTTAGTAGGAAGTTGCTCTTCAGTGCAGGGGTGGCTGGGTGGGTTTGGTAAGCTACTTTTAGGTCATAAGTATAGGTGGTGCCTAAAGAGGAAGAAGTCAGTCTAACATGTGAATGTTCCCTATGTTTATGCAGAAAGATGTGTTCACAGTAACTATAGAAATCAAAGCATCACTTAATCCTGATATGAAAAATGCTGCAACTCATGTGAAAAATGCAAGTTGCCCTTATGGCCCTTGGAGTCCAAGAGAGTTAGTATGTGAAAATAACTACATGGAGGTAAGTACTGGAAGTACTTATTGCAAGGTACTTAGAGAGGAAAGGCGGCAAATACTGGAACGTGCTCTCTTTGGAAGATGATTAGATGCTAGAAATATTTATTGGAAACAGAATTTGAGTGCCCCACCATGATCAGATCACTAGTGGATGCACAGCTTGTCTTCAGCGATTAATGGTCAATAGAGTTGTGAAAAGGTATTCAAAGGGCTGAGCTAATGGGTTGAAATTGCTGAATGTTGCCTCAATAAATCCTTAGTTGAGATTATAAGAGAAATGAAAACTTTCTAAAGGAAGTTTTCTTACTGAGTTTGCTGGGGTGGGGGGAGGAATTTTTCTTTGAAGAGAGTATGGGCTTTAACTGGAAGTAGAAATAGGAAGATAAGCAAATACTAAAAAGACCCTGAAATCAAATGGACTATAGATAATGCACAATGCATGATGGCGTTTTATGACATTTTGTTGAAGGGAGTGGAGATCTCTCTTTAGGAATTTCTAGACTCCCTTTTCAATCCTATACTGTTCCAAGAGTATTAGACTTGTAGATTGTTGGAGGCAAGTAAACAAGTGCCACCAGCAAACTCTTCGCAGAGACTTTTCCCCTGCAGGTTTCTGTCAGGAGGGAGGTTCCACAGGCTGTAAAAGACTTCATTCAAGATAAATCTGAGGACTGGACATTTTCCTTTCCAGAGGTAAAATTACAGACATTCTTCCTAGTGGAAGTTAGTGCTGCTTCTGGCACAATATCCTTCTGTTGTATGTCTGGACAAGATAAAAATTATTTTTGAAAAGCGCCTAGATAGGAAGAGTAAGAGTAAGTTTTATCACAGAGAATTTTTTTACATTAGATATATGCGTCTATAGGCTATGTCTCCATGGAAAAAAGGATAAATGATTGCTCAAAAAGACCAAAAATTAAGCCTTCTCCAGGCAAGAGACTGTGCAATGAAAACAATCTATAAGACCCCATGGCCCTGGAGTGAATGGTGGACAGTTTTTATTTCCTTAACTCTCTATTTGTAAGTGCACTTAATCTCCAGTGCTCTTAATATGGTAAGCTCTCTATGTGAGAGGCTGAGAAGAGGAATGCTAAAGGGTTATACCACTAGCCTTATTTAGAATAAGGCAACAAAACTGTTGGGCAGTTCAATTCAATAAATAGTTCAATGTAGTAAATTAAACAGCATATTTAAACTGTTAATTTCTGCACGTAGGCAAAAGCGGGAGAAGCCTCAATATGGCGAATAGTGTTTCATCAACCAGAGGAAAAAAAGGCTCTGCTTGTGAGTGATGCTTGGAGTGTAGGCTATGGGTTCAACACCACAGACACCAGGGTTCTGCTGCGAATACCATACACTGCCATGCAAATTCAGCTGCTAGAGGTTGGTATGCTCATTCTGGCCCAGCAAGATGCTAGGATACACAGATCTAACAGAATCTCTTCCTACAGGCTCAGGGAATTGGCTTTTTTACAGTGAGATCAAGTACATTTTACAAACAGCAATGGATTATCCTGATGGTAGATACTTCTGTGGCGTGTCCTGTAGGTGAGAAACGTGGCACCTTACTCTGAAGCTTAAATGTACAGCGACTGACATACAACCAGACTAATGAACTGACAGCTTTCATATCTTCTCCCTAAGACGGTGTGGACTACGCTAACAAAACAATCATCTGGACTGTTCCAAAATATATTCAACCAGTCTCTGCTGGAGCAACTGGCTTTAAGGATGTGCTTGTTGAAGCTGGTGTGGATCTACACAAACTCTCTGCCAAAGAAATGGCTTCCAGGAAATATGTGTTATTGAATGACCCGAATACAATAACAATGAAGATACCAATAGGTGCAGCAGGTGGCTATTACAAGGTTAGTCTTCTGTGTTAGGTGGCAGGTAAAACTCCTCTTTGTTTGCTTTGGGGGGTGGAGGAGTGGGGAAGGAATAGTTCTTCATGCTGTTCCTTTCAAATGAAGTATGGAGCTGAAGGAAAAGAGAGAATATATTAAGAAGTCCCCAAAGCCCTGACCAAAGATAGCTCTTGTAAGCACCACTTTGTGAAGAATTTTTTCTTACAAGCACAGATGGACAGAACCCTGTACAGAACTATTGATCTGCTTCTTCCTCAGCTTTTGCCCTTTAGTTCTGACATCATATCCCTTGGAGACAGTCCCTGATTTGATAGTAAAGCATACATGAGTTCTAGTGTATATTACACACACCATTTGTCCACCAGACTGTATGGTATTAGGGTGGCCTGAGACCCTACACTTACAGCTAGTTCCTGGAAGTGAACTGAATCCTGGGCATGAGTTGTAATAACTGAATTGCAAAGGAATTTGCAGGAGGAGGACTATTTCACTAGTGAAATAGTTTAGATTAACTCAGAAGAATTCCTTTTGACTACAGTCTCCCACTTCGAAGTTTCAAAGCAGGAGGAGACCAAAATAGAGCCCATAATAATGATACAGCTAGTGCCACTTGAGTTCATGATTCCTCACAGGTGTCTTTCACAGGTTTCTTTCCCAGTATAAATGTGAGGCCACAGAGCTCAAAAGGGCAGTTGTTTGTAACTGTAGGTCTAGCTGACTTTACATAAAATCATGTTATACTAAAGGGTGCTAATTTGAAATCCTAGGCCTCTGTGAGCAGTGGACAGTATGGGATGAAATACACAATCAACCTGTTCTTGGAACATCAGTGGGAAGATAATAAATGGGAACTAACTAAACATACTATCATCAAGGAAATAGAAACACCATTTGAACAAGTAGAGCTTGCTATAACCAACAGTAAGTAGCCTAATGTTGAACCTACGGAAGTTTTCAGTGCTGATAAGAGCTTAATGTTGTTGTGTTCCTTTTCAGACTCAAATCTGACTGCAAGGGTAATGAATGTGACAGTGGGAACGTTCCTCCCAGATGTGGAACTTGTGAACTTAACCATTGAGGGGACAACTGTTGCTGTATCTGAAGCTGTTCAACATGGATATATAGTGTATGAGACAAGATATGCTAATGGAAGCAAAGGCTATGGAATACAAGTCCTATTTGATGCACCAAGCATTAAGAAAGAGGTATGAACTAAGACACTCAAGCATGTAACAGTATAGAAACGATTATATGACTTGGTGAATTTTTTTTATTTCTAAATATTATTCTTCCAGTACACAAGAGCAAACATGAGAGCATACATCCTGAATGTCACGCTTGGATTTCTAATCTACCCAACAAGTGAGACCTTTGGTGTCCCAGTCATATCAGTGTCCACTACTAAAGATGCAGGTAAGCTAGTGGAACTTGAATAAAACTATACCAGCCTGGCTGTGAATTGTGAACTGGGCTAGTTTCAGCCAGGGATACTAAATAGTCCTAAATAGACCCACTAAACTCTGATGGGAGTTAACATGCTGCTGCTTGACTCCTGCTTGTACTACAGTACTGCCCAGTGCAAGAGGATTTTGTGATGGGAGGAACCTTCATCTCATTATCACTCATGGGAATGTGGACCAAAGCTGGCTACCATTCATCTCAGACTGGCACCTGACCCCAGAGGATGCACAGAAGTACAACTACAGCCTTGAGGACAATGGCACTCACTTAGCAATCTCTGTCCCTTTCTTTTCGTCCTATGTGAACTATGAGGTAAGGATGCCAATGTGCTGGAATTAGAATGCATGCTCTAGCTGTGGGATATAAACGTGGCGTACTGTCCCTGAGGGTCATAAAATAAAACTTCCCATTGAGATGGACTTCAAAGGATTAATGGAAGACTATTTTCTGCCCTTGAAAGAACTTTATGATGTCCCTTGGTTAACGTTGGTAGAAGTGGTAAAGAAAAACATCCTGCAAGCTCTTTAAGGATGAGCTATCTTTTAAAAGTAATTGTACGTGCAATGTAGCTTGTATTGCACTCCATTGTAAGATTACCAAAAATCTTTGTTTTGGCTGCTAGATCAAAACTGTCTCTTGTGTATTGATTCTGACCAAGTACCACTACCTTTGACTTGTAATTACCTGCCCTCTTAGCTTTTGCGTACTTTAGTCAAATGGGATGTCTTTATCTTGTTTAACCTGTGGTTGTCATCTCCAGGTTTTACGTACCTCTGGAATAAAGGCTTCACTCCACTTAACCTTGAAGGATGGCATGACCTTGGCTAATAAGAAGGACTTCTCAATTTCCTGTGAAATTTCACCTTTGGAGCTAATACGTAATAACATGTTGGGTTTTGCTGTTAATGCTCTTTGAGTTGCATAACTAAGTAATATACAAGCCCATATAGTCTGAATGGTATTTGTGTGATACCCTATATAGCTGTCAACATTTCTATTAATATCTACAAGGGAAGCCAAATTACAGATTGGAGTAACTATCCAATCTAGAACAGGAGAGGAAAAAGGAGGTGGGAAACACTTCCCACCATGCCTCCAAAAGCATTAAGCTTTTAAAGGGGTTTTTATTCTGGGTGGGTTCTTCTTGTTTGAGTTTGGGGTATTTTTTGAGGCAGGCGTTTAGAGGTAGGGATGATCAACTTATAAATTAGTCACTCCAAAGTTATTCATCTGCATTGAATATATTGACTATGTTGCCTAAAAAATAAATACCTTTGGGATGGATGAGACCTCCTGGGAGGAAAAAGATGAGTGAAATTGCAGACTTCACCCATGCAGTGCACACTCTACTGGCAGGTAACTTGAAGAAAATGGAGTATTTGGTACTGGAGAGTCTTGCTTAAAATTAATCCTCATGAGCTTCCAAAACACTTGCTAGAAAATCCATGCAAAACTGCTTTGCTGTGCTAGATAGACTACAGAGGATAAAGGAGTTTGAATCCCCATTTGAGTGGAAAAGTGTATTTTCTCTTTCAGAGTGCCTGCCCAATGGCACTGTGGTTATTACTGCGGTGAAATTAGTGGGAACTGCGGATCTGGACACCAGCCTGTTTGTCTTGAGGGACAGGCAGTGCAAACCAAGCCTAGTGACCAACAATACTGCAACCTTCAAGTTCAATGTGAACACTTGTGGAACAAGTAGAAAGGTAAGGGCTTGGTCATGTGAAGTTTACTCTGCATTTGTGTAAGGTTATTACTAAAACTGTCAGATGCTCAGAGTTGAGCAGAAGCTGCAAGAATGTCAGAGCTGACTCTTTAAGTAGTATATATGTAAACCTTTTTCTAAGGAGACTAAATTCAGTTGGACAAACGTTTTTATTTGGTAAAAAAAAAGGTGCTTTCTGAAACATCTTCAGTTTGACACCTCTAAATTATTTAGTAATGGACTTGAATGAGTTTACACTGTTGATATGTACTCATATGCCTTGCTAAAGCTGGTTAGGCATTGCTAATGACTGTCTGACCCAAGATTAGAGTCAGTCCTGTTGCTGCCACATGTGTATTTGCATAAATAGAATCCAGATAAATCAACAAGCTTAAATTCAGGTTGCCATAAAAGCATTTTCTTCTGTGAATGTTCAGTCTTATGCCAGACATCAATTCTATCAACAGAAATGATTAATATCTTGGGCCCAGTGTACCACTTCTGGGGTATTAAGCCATGTTGAAGGTATTGTTAGCTAATAATCTGTTTCTTCTTAGCTGTGCTGTAACTGTCAATTGTCATTAGCTTTAGTTCAGTAGACATAGGCCTGTTGGTCAGTAATTTTTGACCATTCCAAAGCATACTGTGCTCAAAACAATCTACTAGTCATGTGAAGGGGTGTGGATATTCTGTTGAAACCAAAGTAGAGTCTTATGTAATGATTTTGTTTGTAATATGTATTTTTCAGTTCAATAGTACAACAATGACATATGAAAATGATGTACTCTATTTCAGACCTGGCAATGATAAACCAGTATACCAGTAAGTGTTATTCCCTAGAAGAATGTCCAAGGTATCTTTTTTCTTAGAATCTAATATTAGTTAAACCTCTTCCCTCAGACTGAAATTTGCATGCTCATATGCAATCAGGCAGACTGTTGATGTCAGATATGAATCTACGAAGAACCCACCACCCAGTATTAAGCCAGGGTTTGGCTCTCTTGCTC
The DNA here is from genome assembly GCA_033459285.1 of Clamator glandarius. NCBI lineage: Eukaryota > Metazoa > Chordata > Aves > Cuculiformes > Cuculidae > Clamator > Clamator glandarius. Next base: position 3,277,433 of record JAUNZM010000553.1, on the reverse strand, counting down.
TTTCATTGAAGCTTTTCAAAGGTAATGTTTATGATCGGACTTCACAGAAGGGTAGATGTGGGAGGGGCCCTCTGAAGTTCATCTTGGCCAATCCTCCCTGCTCTAGCAGGGCCAACATAAAGCAATTTGCCCAGGACTATGTCTAGATGACTTTTGAATCTCTCCAAGGATGAACTGGAAATCTCCAAGGATTCTAACAGATGTTTCCATCCCGTGATGCTGTACAAATAGTCAACTATCTATAGCAGATCAGATGCTTGTATCAGTGATGACACAAGTGTGATTTTTTTCTGCTTTGTCTGGACATTCTAAAAGTCTTGTACAGGGGATGTGATACCAGCTTCTCCCCCCTGTCATCTTCCTAACTCTCTAGAAACAGAGTTGGCACTGACCAAAATAATCATAAGCAGGAAGCTTCATGTAATAATGCTGTAAAAAACTGTGTGGGCAGAAAGGGCTAACTGGAGCCTGAACCAAAATTTCACTCTAGCTGGAGTAGCCCCGATGCATTTTTCTTTAACTGAAGTATCTTTTTAGAAATAGTTTTGAATGAGCACCTTATTGCAATGGCTTTTTTGCAGAAGGGGGAATGGCTCTCTTTCAGATCCTCAGAGCCAAGGAATACCATCCTGGTCTTTACTTTTGCTACCAGTTCTTATTTTTCTACCATTCCATCCCCATTTGCTGACATCCACGTGCCACCCCAGATTTTATCATTAACTGTTCCAAAGTAAATGGTGGTGGAAAGAGAACAGAAGCAAGGAGTTCATGGTTACTTACCTTTCAAAAAGGAAATTCTAATATCAATACTCTCTCCTAGAGAAATCCTATTCACATCCCTATGAGGAATCGGAATATCCTGTGGTAAAATACCTGAGGGAGACACTGTATTTTGAAGCTGAACTGCTCCAGCCTGAAGATGCGAGACTGGAACTCAACCTGGATGACTGCTGGGCTACAAGCTCCCAAAGCCAGGACAGCCTCCCACGGTGGCCCATCATTATAAATGGGTAAGGAGGGCTTCCTTCCTGTAGTTGGTAACTGTTCAGCACAAGGCAGGAGGAAAGAGGAAGAGGATAGAAGTTGGCTTGGATATGTTGCTTTGTCCTGATAGGCAATAGCTGCCAGGTTATGGAGTGGATGTCAGTGTCGGCACAGTAGGTGTACCTGCTGGTGGCAACAGGTCACAGGAGTGGGCAGAAGCTGTTTGTAGCTAACAGCTTCCAGCTGGAAAGAAAGAACAAGAAGCAGCCTTGACTGGCTCAAGGCAAAGACTGTGAACATGGGAGGCTTTAGCCATACCCCCATGGCATGAGGAAAACTGAGAAGGGCTGTGGAGGAACTTCCCTATCTCCTTTATTTGTTTAAAGATCCAGTTGAAGTGATGAAGGTATAAATCAAATACATTTTCTTTCACTTTCCCTAACAGGTGTGGAAACAGTGAAGACTCCTACAGAACAATCTTTCACAAAGTGAACTATAGTCCCAGAGTAAAATTACCTCAGCACTTAAAGAGATTTGAAGTGAGGATGTTTGCTTTTTTACGAGGCACAACTCTGTTACAAGAGCAGGTGAGATGTCTCTTTTTTTTTTTTTTTTGTGCACTGTTGGCAGTCCTGTGGAAATAAACTAAATGTGTGAATAAAACGTGTTAGCGTGGAAAGTTGTACATAGCAAAACCTGTGGAAGATCCCAGCTAGCCAGGTGCTGTCTGGAGCTATTGCTTGGCTCCTTGAAGGCATGGTATTATAGGAATAGTGAACCGAACTCTTGAGTGTCTGTATTTATCTGTTTTATGGATTGGTACACATATTGTATGTTTGCCAAATAAGACCTTCCCTGCACATAATACTTATATTCTTGTCTTATAGCTGTATTTCCACTGCAGTGTGGTGATCTGCAGTGCTATACAACAGCCTTTAGACTTTCTTTGTCCAAGGAGATGTGATCCTGGGAAACACAGACTTGGTAAGAAAACAGTCGCTCCTCAAGTTTCTCATTAATCTTTGCTCAGTAATATGGCACGTGCTCCTAAGAGCTATGTTGGATTACATGCTTGTAGCCCCAGTGTGTGCTGTACATAAAATTAAAAGCTGAAATGTCTCCCTAGAGCACGGTGCAGAACCACATCCTCATGCACAAGCATCATCTGGAGCATTACTTATTAGGACAGAGAACTAGCAGAGGTTGGTGTCAATCTTGTGTTACACTAATGAAATACAAAGCATGCTGCTAGTGTAATATGAGACTTCTGTATGCCTCTCTTCTCCCGGTAGGTGAATACACTCAATTTTGACAGAGACCAAACAAGAAATATTTACTTTTATGAAGCTGCAGTTAAATGGCCTTTAAAAGTAAGGACATCTCAAAAGTTTCTGCTGGGAAAATGTTTATGGCTTCTACTAAGAAGTCAGCTTACCAGTTTGGATGTATCTTCTTCTTTAAGTTGGAATAGTGTGTTGCTGTCTTGTGTTCCTCTGCAGTGTCAGACTCTTAATCTTTTGAGTGACTTGCATCTAACCTAGTCTACTGAGTTAATGTCTGAAACTTGTCTGGTCACTTTGCAGTAAGATGTATCTGTTTGGGGACAGAGGGAGGAAAGTGGCATGGGTGTGAAGCCAACAGCAAATAATTTTGAGCTTTTAATTAAAGCTTCAATATTAACAAAGGATTGCAGGGAACTTAATGTCAGTAAGGGTCTTCTTTTGACGAAAGACAGGGATGAACATTCTTGATGTTGTAGTGGCTGTTGACAAAAAAACTGCAAACTATGAATCTTGCAGGAGTGGCATGGCTCTGCAACGTCAAGTTCCCATTCTCTAATTGGGGAGAATTGTTTACAGGTAGCATCAATAACTCCTCTTAGATGAGTAAGCTCTCAGTCTAAATGAAAATGAGCTTTTAGTGGAGACTTATAGTGACAGTAATGATGATACACTGATTCTATCCACAAACTGTTAAGGATTCTTCCATACTAGACAACAAGATGCTTAGGAGCTCCTTTCAGATAGTCCTGTCTCTTTGGTTTTCAATGGGAGAAAATTTTCTTGACTTCTTCCTGGCATCTGAACAGTGATGTAAAAACTGTTCAGGTTCAATATTGTGTTTTCCTGTTCTAAGGAAGGCTGTTGCTTAGCATGAATCATTATCCCTTAGCGCTAAAGATACAATAATGGGTGTCTAATTTTTAAGTCTATAGTAAATAGAATTACACTACAGGGAATTTCTGTGAAGGCTAGCTTGAGCAAGAAACTATTTTTGTGGATCTATTTGCACTTTATGTAAAAGCACGATGTCTAAAAAATGTGTAGCTCTGTTGCTCTGCTACCTGTACAGAGACCTCATTAAACAATTTGTGCTATAATTACAAGCTCATGTTTGTAAGTCTTGTCTGTCTTTCAGTCACCTGCTAAGCATATCTGTAGTAGATGTCTTACTGTCATGTCTGGAAAAAGCTGTGTGGGCATGTAAAGTCCCTGTCTGTACTTCAAGACTGTTCTCTGACAAAGGAGGCCACTGCACTAAAGGAGTCTCATTTTGTTACTGCTGTGGTAAGTGAAGACTACAGCAATGGAAGTCTATGCTGCTAATATTCTGTCAAGGTTTTACATCTAACAGAATATCAGTACAGGCACTTAAAGTGGTATCGTGGCTTCTTTGTGCTGATTATCTCCCAAGAAATGGCGTTTAACGCAGTGTTTTCTCCAGACAGGTGATTGGCAACTTTCATCTGCGATGACAGCACTCTTCCAGAACAGGATGGGCTGAGCCACCTCCCCTCTTACAGCTGTGCAGGGGGGGAAAAGAAAATACAGCAGCTAGAGATAGATGTAAAAACCAAGCATCATGAGGTTGGGCAGCCTATTTGAGTACTGTCAACTTGGGCTCAGTTGCAGCTTCCTGAATTTGATTTGTTTATTCAAACCAAGACTTGAGGACAATGTCACGTAGGAATAGAATTGTGGTATTTACAATCTCTTTTCTAATGTATTTTCATTTCTTTCCATCAGTGTGGTTAATATCTTGAGATTCTTTGTCTGTTGGCAGGGATTTAAGAGTTGTTAAAAAGCAAGATGTGCAGTTTTGCAAAATAATATGAATATGATAAGATGATCCTTTTATGTCTTTATTTTGGAAAAATCAAAGATATTTCCCTTCATGGTTAGGCTAGAATTTTTATGAACCTTTGTGTCAGATTTTCAGCAGCCTGAGACAATTCATTTGAATATCAGCAAAATCTTTTAAAGAGGACATGACAGTAATGCTCCCTACACCTCAGGAGGTGTCTGTTTCTACTAAATGTCAAAACTGTCTTCATTGAACAATATTCATATATACAGCAAAACCCCTCTTCAGGTGTTGAATCAACACCTCCTTTGGCTTTTAAGTGGATATTTTATGACCACATGCTCTTCCACCTAGTATCTGGGATGTTATTTTTATATCCCTGTTAACACAAGTTGAAAGCAAATCCATCTTCTTTGTTTATGCTTAATGTCTTCTGTGATTTCAACAGGTGAATGATAAAAATCTAAGGGAAAGGAGAAGTCTGGTGTGGTTTGTTTTTATAGGAAAATAGGAACAATAGTAGAAATGTATTGCAGACAGTTCTTTCCACTTCAAAAGTCAATGCTATACATCAGTATGCCTGGTCACTGATAAAAAAACCCCATATTTATAGTAGCCTGTAATCGGTGACATGGTAAGTCACTGAAGCATTACATAGTTTTTAAATACTTAGTTTTACATAGTTTTTAAAGCAGCAACAACGTATCATTAAATACTGAAACTGACACTCAATTTCTGGCCTAATTAGTGCTCTTGTATATTTTTGCTTTTTGTTTTAAATGTCAATGTCTTCAGCGAGAGGAAATACTTTGTGCCTAGGCTGAGGGGAAAATATGTTCAGACAGCAACCTAATGATTTGGAAGGATTTGGTTCAAAGTTCTTGCTTCTACCAAAAATCTCTTTTTGAATCTTTATCTAGTCAATCCTAGGCACATGCTGTTTCCATTTGTGTGTGAGTTGGGTGTTAGCTAGATTCCCGAATCCAACACAGGCATGTGCTTTGAAAGAAGTGCTTTAAGGCAGAAATAGGCTGAATTGGTGTCCTTACAGTACTCAGTGTACCGATAAAAGAGCAAGCCTAGACTCATGTTGTGGTGTAAAGAAGCAAAAAGTGAGGGGGTTCCGATGGGCCTAACTTATATAGCTCATTAAAAAAAAGCTGCTGTCTTGGGAGCTGTGCCTTCTTTCCACAACTGAGTTTCCTACCTGTTAAATGCAAAAACAGCATTTGTGTTTGTATGGCAAGTAAGTTGAAGAATAAAAGTAGGTTAAATACTGGCCTAGAAGCTGTGTTGTATGCATGTTGTGGGATATTTGTGTTGTTTGTTTGGGGTTTTTTAATACTGCTATGCAGAGCTGAAGGGGATAGTCCCTAGCATCCTTGGGCAGAGGGGATGTGGGGCTGTGACAGCCACCAGAGAAGCAGCTCTCCCAAGGAACCGGGTTGAAGCCCTCTTGCATCATGAGGCTTTCTTCCCTGCCCTCCAAGAGCACCTCTATGCAGCCCAAATGTGTAGCTGTAAAACCTCTTGACACCTACATGATGCTCCTCAGTGTAGAATTTCAAAGTCCTGTGTGCACGAGGGCGGCTGGCCCTGGGCTCCCCTCCTCTTTGGGCATGGGGGGTGAGTCCTGCTGCTCACAGAGCTAGGGCTTGCCTGGGGAGATGCTTCTATGTGTGATCCTTTAACTGCCAGGAAATATTTTTTGAGTTACTCTTCCCACTGAGAGGGAATTTAGCCTCTGTGCCATATTCAGGATGCTTATCTAGCTATTGCTGCTACTGGTAGACAACACCGTGCTGCTGCACCCTTTTTGTAGGGTGGGCAAAGTTGTCACTTTCCTGAACTTGGTTGGAGAGCCTGCCTTGGAGAGTTAAGCTGTCTTCACATCTTCTGAATCTTAGGCTTATACCATACCTCCTAGGCTTCTTTCTTTCCTTTGGTGTGCCATCTGCTAAATAAAGCAGCATCATCCCCTTCCTCATGTATTAGAACAAAAAACTAAACCATATTTTCTATGCTAATGAGAAAGAGATACAGGATCCTGAGCTGCTGTTGATCCTAGATAATGAAATGAGTTCTTCTGGCCCCAAGATCTCCTCTGGGTTCTCATGCCCCTGAAATTCCTCACTAAGATGGAGAACAGAACACAGGTACAAAAGAAGAAACAAAGTTCTTTACCACACTCACAAGTTTCTCATACATGAAATCATACTTTGAGTCATTTACTCATAGTTCTGAAAGGGCAGCAGGTAACTGCTCAAATATAAATAGATGAAGGTTGACTAATTTCTGTAGACTACCTCAGAAACTTTTAGAATCTCAAGAAAGGCCTTGAGATACAAGCAGCTAAGATAATAAATTGAACAATATGAGAGCACAACATCTTCTAGTGAGCTATTGCAGCATAAGAAGTGATTTAGGACAGACCAAGGCCTGTTTCCTAAGGTCAGGTTAGATGCAGCCACATCATGCTGCAGATGACTAGACTTCTAGGGCTCAAGAGTGTGTACAGGTAAAGTCTAGTTCACTGTCAGAAACAGTAAAGAGTCCTTCTGAAACTCAAATTTTGACTTGACTACTGGAAGATGGTGTTCCACCTTGGAATTGCAGAGAGGAAATCTACAGGCCCCTAACAAACTACATCCCAGTGCTTTCAGGGCCTTCAGCTACCACTGTCTCTGGGGTGGTGGTAGGTGCTGGATCTGAAGTGCTTCTCTCATCTGCAGCGTGCCTCCCACTGAGCCACTCTCTTTGCATACAGCATTTCTTAGCTTTGTCTATGAGCAGCAACCTTCTGAAGCCATTAGCTATCAGTGTTTTCAATTATACATGGATAAAGTGAGACAATAGTTTTGCATGACTAGCCGAGGTAATAAAGTGGATCCTTCCAGTTCCTTGCTCCTCTGTTTTAACCATGACCCTATAGCTAAACAGCTAAAAACACAGATTGTTGCCTGTAGCTTTATGTGTGGAAGTTTTAATGAATAAGATTAAGAGTCTTCCCAATATACCAAACTGTTATACTAGTTAATAATGATGGTCTTTAATCAACAGTAGAATGACAGGATTGTTTTCCTGTGCATCTGGTAGTGTTTCACCAACACAAGTGAGCAGATACCCCTTTACAGCAGCAAAGTCTGAGAAAAGATTTGGCATCAAGGTTAGTTGTGGCACTGTATAAGATCTCATGGGCAAGGTACAATTTCACTCCTTTGAACACCATAAGAAGCATAATCCAGATTGACCTTGTCTCTGAAGCTCTTTATTTGCTCAAATCTATGCTGACATTAGTGCTGTTGTCATGTGTGCTTAAAATTTCTCTAGTTTGACAATATTATAGGGTTTTAAAGATTAGTCTACTTCTATTCCTGCAGAAACCCTGAAGCTTGTGAGAAATCTAATGTAGGTTGAAACAAAACTGAAGCATCTGAGATATATTTAAATGAGATTATATTTTCAATGACAGTGCTAACTCCATAAATTTGAATGTAGCTGCTTTTTTTGAGACACCGATGGATCTCACTTTTTGCTGCAATACATATATACCATGTGAGAAGAGCACTGAGCCAGCTGAGGCTGAGCCATGGAGAAAAAACATACAGACAATTGTATTTCATTCCAAACAGAAAAAAGGTTAATAAAAAAAGTAAAAATAAAAAAAAGGAGTGAGTGAGAGGGATGCAATACAGTTTTAACTTTGCAGTGCTCTGCTGCAGTGTGTACCCACAAACCTAAACCATCTGCCCCACAGAGACATGCTGCTCTATCCATCCTGATGACACAAGCCTGCTGCTGCCTGGCTACTATTCTTTCCATCCCTTACATTTCTCCATTGAGAAAAGGTTATTCTGACTTCATCAGCTCCACACAACTCAGCCCTGGCTTTTGCTCCTTTCTGTACATTTCTGGCCTCTGCAACAAGTCTTATGAGTAAGTCTACAATGAGATGTAGAAAGCAACCAATGTTTTTGTGGAGTGGTGAGACCTGTGTGACCTGTGTCAGCTAAAAGTAATTAAGGATTAAGACCATGTCTTCATTTATTTGGTTTTTGGAGGGTTTCATGCATGTATTTCACAGGACTGTAGGAAACAGCTGAACTGATAGGGACATCACGGTTACTAGAGCCCTTCTACATTTCAGTATGCCTTGAAGAAAAAAGCTTTATATTTTTCTGATACCCCATTCAATTTATTTCATGTCAGAGAGAGGGAAGAAGAGAAAAGTAACTCAGTCTAAGCTTATTTGTTCTAGCAATTCAGTGTAAAAATGTCTTCCATAATTTATCAGACACTAAAGCAGGGCAGGTATACATTAAATACAGAAAAATTATACATTTCTGTGTATATTAATAAGATTAACAGCAATTTATCTATACAAAATATCAGTTTCTTTATAGTTCATTTCCAGTATTTAGTGGTCATTGTTAGATTTTACTTATCTATCAATCATATATATGATACAAGATGCAGACTATGACATTGATATTTGTTTACAAACACAGATGTCCACCATTACTTAATTTCTTGAGTTTTAGGTACAGTAGAAACAGGGATAAATAGAATACTTGAAATAACTATACATGTTGTTCTTCATCCTAATATTTAAAGTGCCTAGAAATCAATATGCTTAGTATTTCTATAATAGTGTTGTCGCTATTATAGTGTTACCTTTAAAAATAGTAATAGTGTTACTATTTTAAAATTCAGTTTAAAAACCTGTGGATTTACTGTTGTCCTTATTAAACAGAACAGTGATACGTAAATCCTAGGAAAATCAGTTGGCTTTTATTTTTTACTTTTGTATCAGGCTAGGTTTAATAATCCTTAGAGGCTAATTATTAAAAAAAAAAGACATTGAAAAAAAGCAATACTTCTGTTTCAACAACCTGCAGCTCAGGTTTTAAGGCAATTCTACGTCACCTTCCAGCATCATGTCCTATGCACAAGCAGCCCTTACTCCATTGTCCTCTCACACCCCGTGCCACCATACTCTGTCAAGGAAGAAATTTTGCTGGCTTTATGTTTGTAAAGACCCCAAGCAAGCCGGAGCAGGTGATCCAGGTGGGGTCTACACCCGCTTGACACTGTTGAGGAGCTCCGTTAGTTCACTGATGTACTTGATAGTGTACTTCAGAGTTTGTATTTTGGTGAGGGGCTGTCCCCTCTGGCTGTAGATGGGGGGCAAGTAGTTACGCAGCGTGTGGAGCGCGTCGGCCAGGGTCCTCATCCGCAGCTTCTCCCTCTCGCTGGCCTTCCTCCTGCGTTGGGCAGACATCCGCACCTTGGTGCCCTTGGGCAGCCGAGCCTGCCCGGGGCTGGGCAGGTAGGCAGCAGGGAACTCCACCACGCTGTAGCCCACCAGGCTGCCGCCACTGCTGCTGCTGTAGGGGGTCTCCGCCGCTGCCGAGCAAGGAGACGACGAGTAGGATTCGAAGGAAGATGTTGGAGATAAGCTCTGTGGAGACGAAACAGGGTGCAGCTCGAAAGCCCCAGTGGTGTTTTTCCAGTCCCAGGAGGATAAGCAGACAGAGTGTTCTGTACCCAAAGCATCTTCCATGTTTATCAACGTCTCATGCAATTTGTCCATGCTGGAAGAGCGCTTAGGAGAAGCGATGCCCTCTTCCCACTAGCAAAGGCTGGAGTCGCTGGCTGCTGAGACCTTTTTATGATGGAGGGAGGAAAGTGACAGAGTGGGAACGTGGGTTTGGTGAGAGGAGTTCAAAGGAGCGCCACAAGTGCTAAGATGGAAAATGAACTCCTGATGTGCTAGTTTCTTCTCAGTGATAATTATCAACCTTCAGCTAAAAAAAACCTTTAAGCTAACAGGCAACAGCAAGACAGGAGGAAAAAAAGATTATCTTCTTGCAACTAAACCAATTAAGGTTGCGCATCCACACCTAATGTTGCACTGGGGGGATATGTGGTGAGAGAGAACCATTTTACAAAACAATTTACAAATGCAGAATTTAAAGATAATGACCACTAAACCACTAACACAAACTCTGAATTTAAGCCACCCAGCCTTGATTTCTGTGTAACTATTTGAAGGTGATGATTTTATCTGCACTGGCTGTTGCTGAAGGAGTCTTTCTTTATCTGCATCTTAATCATGAAAGTCAAAGATGGTTTGTTTGGATGTGTGTGTGTGTGAGGGTTCTGTAGATTTCTTGTGAGATTGCAGTTTCTCTCTGGATCATTTCAGGTTTCAACAGGAGAAAGGAAGTAAGAAAAGCAATGCATTCCTTGCAGTCTGTAGATTAATTAAGTTTTAAACTATGACTGGGAAATCAAAAAAAGAAAGATGTAATTAGGATCAAAGCCAAAGGCCTGTTTACAAAAAGAAATAGGAAAATGTAATTAGGAAAATAAAAAGTCTAGGAAATAAAATGCACTGTTTATAAACTTTGGCATCAGACAAATTTTTCATATATAAATCTAATTCAAGGTAACATACAGATTACACATGTGTTAGAAAAGACTAGAAGCTACTCCTGTAAAAATATTTTATCTCTAGGAATCTATTCTTTTGCCAAAAAAACTTTTCCAGCCCTGACTCAATGCAACAGTGAAGACGTATGTCAGGCTGTTGAAGAAAAAATGCATATCCTATTATATATCCAGTTTTAATAATCAGCATTTTTCCTCTCTAGGCCTCAGGACAACTTACAGTGAAAATTTATGATTTCTATTACTCTGTGGAAATGGATAAACAGAGGCAAGGAGTAACTTGCCCAAAATCACACAGCAGATCATTAGGAGATGCAGGAATATTATCCAAACTACTGAGTTCTGCAACTCTGCTGAGCAATTTGGCTGCCAGCCATGACTTTGTGTCAGCCCAAAATGGAAACAAAAATCTAATATATAATAAAAAAAAAAGAGGAGAGAGAATTGCTGTCTGGAGGAAAAAGAAAATTAGGATTTACTTGAGGGGTTGTTTCTGTGTAATAATCTCTGCATGTACCATAATCCACTCTGAAAAGAGGGGGCCAATGCCTCTGAATGGTACCTAGCCAAAGCAGGCTGAGGCTTTCTGAAATACACCATTTCTTTTTGATTGTGTGATTCTCACAACAACTGCTCAAAAAAACCCCACATTCCAATACTACTAGTAATTAGGAAGACTCCTGTGAATTTGTATAACTTTGCGATCAAGATGTCAGAAAGCAGCTTGTGAGAGGAGCTGATTTTATGTTGAGATAAATAAGAAAGAACCAAAAAAGTGAAAGCTTTTAGCATTTCAACCCAAGATGAGACAGTTTGACCATGACAACATCTACTACATGCAAAGACTCAGGTAACAAATCACCTTGTTAGGATTGCTTTGAGTTTTACAGTTACTCAATTGTATTCTGAGCCTTAAAAAATACCATACAGATGAAGGCATGGCTACAGTCTGATTTATTTTTTTATACCCTATGACTGTTTGATGCTCTCTCACTAAGTGCTAAGAAAGTCAAGTATTATGGATGGTACCTTCCCAGAAAGTAAATCCAAAAAGAGAAAAAAAAAAGTCTTTGCAATGTTTATTTTATTCTATCTCTCATAAATTTTGGGAATTCCCTTTTTCTCTGTCAGTAATGTCAAAACATGGAAGAGTGGTGAGATATAAGGCTAACAACAATGAAATATGAACTTACACTTAAAATATGATAAGGCATTTTCTCCTTGACTGATAGATTTTATTTTCATTCCAGTGGTTTATTCTGCAGTATAAAGGCTAACAACTCAATCTTCATCTCCTTTAAAATGAAAGATTCCCCGCTCATATTTCTGAATACATTATAGGAAGGAGGAGATGTGCAGGTGTGTGGAAGGAGCAAAATTTTTTCCATTTAAAAAAGTAAAAGACATTGAACAGAAAATGTTTAGACCTTCTATATGTATTTGATTCAGATTTTAAATTTAACTTAAGTTATCCAGGTAATTGCTGTCATCCGTGAGTCTGGCAGATAAATGCATTTTTCGTGTACAGTTATTTAGGAATTGATGTATACTTTTTTCTACAAAACTTCCAGAGTATATTTTCATCAAGCTGTGAGTTGGGTGGGCGAAACAGATTTGTAACAGTAAGAAGCCAGAAATCATATTGGATAGGAAGAACACAAGCTGAAACTGAGTAAATGTGGATAAATGTGTTTCAACAACACTAATCCCATTCTGGTCAGTCTCCTTTACAATTAGGACAGAAATCTAATCTTATTTTATCGACAGGAAGCAGGTTTTATCAATATCCTTGTCCAGCACTTAGAGAATAAAGCCTCATCTTGCAGTTTGTACCATGAAAAAGTATCTGTCTCCCAAAAGCTTTCAAAGGCATTTCATCTCTTATTTATCAAGAGGTTTCCCAACTATGAGCTGTTGCACAAGCCACTCAGTATGGAGGTGGTTGTTACCATCCTGCTTTACAGAGGTGCGGACACAGACTTAATCACCCTTATATAAAACATGGAGTGAGCAGCTGCAGCTCTCACTAACTTCAGGGGACGCAGCAGGTGTTCAACACTTCTGAAGAACAGTGTTGAACACCTCGGTTTATACCCAAGCTGGCAATAAAGGAAGGAAAGGATCCACCACATTCATTATCCAGAGTCCCATTAGCCACCACATGATGCTTCTCTCCTTTCTAAGGCTTTCCCTCAATTTGGATAGATGCAGCTTTTTTTATACATGTGGATGAGGGTTTAATCTGTGTCCAACCTCAACTGAAATAAATAAGACAAGCACAGTAAGCAAGCTGGTTAACAAATACAAACTTTTATACTTTTCAGGTCAATGTGCCAAAGAATACAGATGAACAGAGAGCTTTGGTTCCTAGAGGGAAAGAAGGCAGTGAGAGAATTAAAACAGATTCTAAGGCCAGCTCTATGAAAGGGAGTCCACAACCCTTATTATAAATCAATGAAAACCATGTGCTAATTGGATGTCTAGTTGTTATTACTGCCTTTGCCCAAACAAACCTGTGGCTAGCACAAGAGAAAACATTGCTATCCATTTGTAGTAAGACTAGAAATAAGCTAGTTCTGATGCTGTTGAAAATCCTGCCATAAACATTTAAAATCTTTGATGTTCTCCAAAGTCCAACTCTGAAATGCGTAAGAACCCTCTTATGGAGAAGAAACAGTCAAGCATCATTGATTTCACCAGGGTTTTGCATAGTGACAAGCATCTCTGGCATTGGTCTGTCAGGATCAGGACCTATCTATTTGTTTTACATCCTCAAATGTAAGAATTTGATCCTCTAAATAGTGACAGTCTCCATCGACTGAGAAGTGACATCAGCTCTGCAATTCATTGAAAACATCTGATCTCCAAGCAACTGGTGTCCCAGATGAAAAGGCCTATGTGTGGAATTTACACCTATCCACCTTTTAAGTAGGGAGTTTATTACCTACTGGGTTGCAGCTGATATTTAGGAATGTCTTTTTAATACCCTTGTTAACAAGAGTTGAAAGGAGGCTTGACTATGTGGTTGGTCTTTAATGTCTACTGGCTGCTTCAGCCAGGAGGAGAGAGTAAAGGCAAGGGGAGAAAGGGAAGCCTAAAGAGGTTATTTTGCTCATAAAATGAAAAATAACGTATATTATCAAAGTAATAGAATCTGGTTTGGTAGGAGATCTCCATTATCATTTCCTGCAGCTTCATTGCATCAGCTTTCATATTTGGTATCAAAAAAAATTGTGTCCTGTAATTAAGTTGATGTATTTCAGTTTTTCTTCGGTGAGATGAGGGGGTTACCTATCACAAATATTTAAAAATCATCAGCAATGTCTCCTTTTCTACCCAAGAGCATACATTCACATTTAACAAATTATAAAGTACATTATAGTTAATCTCCAAATGTTTCTTATACTTTTTCCATGAGCACCTTGATGATTGCCTTTGCCATGTGTGATCGTGGTTTCACAGGGCTTTTTAAAAAACTGGGGTAGCATGTAAGGGTCCCAGAGGAAGTTCAAGGTTTGTACTCTCACTTTCCTGCTATTACAATGAGCTTTCACGCCCTATACTCTAAATGGTTCATTTTGCAGTATGATGAAGATTCCAAAACTTGGTAAATCTTACAATAAATTCCAATAGCTTGGAAAATTGCATTAAAAGCTCAGTTGTGACTATTTCTAGTTGAGCTGTGCTGCTGAATCTGGGTGTTTGTGAAGGGAGCTATTTTTCAATTGCTGTGATTACAATTCAGCTCGGTCTGTTCCTTTTCATCCACTAAACTGCCTCATCAGTATCTGCTCATTCCTTCTTCCCCCGTATCCTAGCACTGGTGCGGAATTACTGGGTGCTGCTAATAGAAAATATGTTTCATCTCGGTGCTAAATGAAGTTATGCTCTGGGCACAGCCTGCAGTTCAGTTTAATAATTATAAAATGGATCAATAGTCTGGGTAAGAAACAACATACAAGTGTTAGGTTACAAATTTTATTTAGCTCTTACATATTTCACGCTCTGTAATAAAGTGCAGTGCACCTGTCCAAGCTGCCTTTCATGAGCACGTGGTCAACCCATGAATAAGGGCCATTGATTTTAAACTGCAATCATAAATTTCTTGGCAAGCTGCTAAATCTTAATTTTAATCACATTCAATCCCATAAAAAACAAGTCCATTCTCAACCTACTGATGAACAGGAACGGTGTATTAAGTTTGGGAGTTTACTTTGCATTTGTTCTGAATGCTTCTATGAATTTTGCCTTAGTAATTAAACTCAGTGTTATAACAGTCCCATGAATACATTTGAGTAAAATCATTCCCATTTTTTGTAGGTAAATATTGTGCATACAGAGGTTTTCAGGTTCTTTGGAACTGGGGAAGTGGTAACTATATTAGAGAGCAGAGCTGCCATTCAGAGGGACATGGACAGGCTGGAGAAAATGATCCAAGAGCAGTTTCAGGGGGTGCAAGGAAAACAAATGCAAAACCCTACTTGCTGGGTGGGATAACCATGCAGGTTCAGAGTCACTTGCCAGGAAATAGCTTCCCAGAAGACCTGGGAAAACTGCTGGGTTGACAGCAAAACCAGAGAAGGTTCACCAAGGTGGCCAGGCAGCTGGCAAACAAAGTGTACAAGGAGAGGCTCAGGGAACTGGGTCTGTCCAGCCTGGAGATGAGAAGGCTCTGGGCAGACCTTACCACTGCCTGCAACTACCTGATGGGAGAGCACAAAGAGCAAATAAACTCTTTGCAGAAGCTCCAAGTGGAAGAAATGGAGACAATGAACACATCAAATTCTGTGTCTTATAAGCCTACAAACTTCCAGTGATGCATTATAGGTTTCCTGCAATAATTCTGGTGAAAGAAGACACTGATATTTTTGCTACCTGAATAGATTTTGAGGCAGTTGTGGTTAGGTAGCAAGGGCATGGTGCAGAGGTCTGCATTTTCCTCAACTGAAGATTTGTTCCCTTTCTCTGCCTCACGATCTACTTTTATTTCTAATTCTTTTGAGTTTTACTATGTCTATCTTGCCCCATCCATGAGTAAATATTATTTCTTTTATTCATCTATCTGATTTTCAGTGTCTGTCTTATTCTTTTTGGTTCTTCTTGATACTGATAGTAGAACATGATGCCTTTTTTAAACTGCCTGTATAAATCTTCATCTGCTCAGTTACATAGGTAAGTTAATGTTAGAAGAAGGAAACTTTAATTATCCACTTGAAAGGGGCTTTTCAGGAAGTCCAAAACACAGATTATCAAATAAATAGTTATGGTAGTTATAGTATGTAGTTACAGATAGGGGCTCAGTTAGGGTTGTAAAGTTGCAAGAAATCATTCACTTCAGGCCACTAGTGTTCAGAAAACTCTTACATTATTTTGATTTGTATTTTGAAACACGTGAGAAAGCAAAAAAACTGAACCCCTACCAGGAAACCTTACATATGTTCCAGTAAGTCGAGCTAATAAATCTATCAGACCAAACAAACAGAAGGTAAAACAATGAGAAGGTAAAATGGGGAACTAGTGGGGATAATGGATTACTGATCAAATTCTTCACTTGCCATCACTCTGAGAAGCCCATTTAACTGTATGCTGCTGGCCACCCTGTCACTGGGATGAGACACAGACATCTGGTTTGCACCCTGACTAAGCTCCTGTCTAGTTAATGGTAATTCGGATGCGTAAAACCAGTGTGTTCATGAATAAGCAGGTAGAACTTACAACAGCAGGTATGCAAATCTCGAGTGCAGCTGGTCCTGGCTAAAATTTTGCCCTTTTAGGGTTCAGTTTTCTGCAAATCAAGGAAAGTAGCAAAGCGATGTCTGGAGAGGCAGCACAATCACACAGATTGGAAATCAGTTCACAAATGTCCTGTTCACAGCCCTGCAACTGACCTGCGCGATCGTAGACTCCATCTTCTGCTCCTGCTCCCCTGAATCTCTCCCTTCCTTAGGGACAGACTGTGTGAGGGGAGGGATTGCCTCTTTGCAGAGATCTGCTGTACGATGCCCACTGCAGTGGACAACTTAAAGCTTGTGACACTATCCTGTTACAGAATACAAAATGGAGACAGTATCAGAAAATAATGGAAGCTAAATTCTCTATGTAATACGCCTTTAAACTAGCTGAGATGCAAAAGAAGAGTTTTCTAAAGTAAATGCTAGCAAATGGGTTGTATTCAAAAAAAAAAAAAAAAAAAAAAAGAAAGCGGGGGCGTGAAGGGAAACAGGGAAACTTGCATTTCACTGACATTGACCTGCCTGGCCAGGCTGGGATGCACATTCATCAGTCTCTTGCTCTTATCTGATATCTGACATTCCGTGAGGAGTTGAAAGCAAAGTAACACAGATGGATAGTGTTCTCTTTTGATGAACAAAATGTACCAGGAACTGAATTTTTCAAGTACAAAGTTAACTCTTTAGATTGCAGGAGCAACTTTTAAGGGAGAGAGGAGAAAATATAAAACAAGCTCCAAAGGGCTATTTGGGATTCTCCATTGATGTGCATATGAGTTAAGCTAACATTTACATAGTCCTGCTACTTTCAATGCACTTCAGACAATGGCTAATCAATACTCAGCTTGATTAATAAATATGCAGCTTGAGTATTGGGGTGGTGAGTTGCATCCTCCCAAACACAACCTACAGCCTGGAGCCAGCTATTTGGTCAGACATCTCCATCCTTGGAGTTTTCCTGAGATCAGACAGACTGTTGCTCTCCAAGGAACCTAGCAAGCCTCGTCTTCTTGCGGGTGAAAAACCCAACTTGAGAATCATTTGCTCACAGCACAGGAAAGAATTTCTTGCAGGAGATTTTTAATTAATGATCCCAGCCTGCCTTAGGAATCAAGTCTGAGATGAGAATGAAATGTGGCCCTGGCTCACAGATCTGGAGTTAACCATTATGATCCAGCAGAGAATACAGCTGACTGGTTATATTAAATTTTAGCCAGTCATGAGGGACACAAAATTCCTGTTTCACCTATTCAGCTATGTTCCTCCTGAGTCTTTGGACACACTACTTATTTGGGGATCAAATAATAAACATTAGGAACATCTTTTGTATAGCCTAGCTTGTAGGCTTCATTTTGCTCATATATGCTCATGGTGCCAGAAACACCTTGTTTTTTTTCCAAGGCTTTCTCCTCCAGCAGAGATACAGCTCTCCTGCCCAGAAAGTTAATTTCTTCTTTTTTAATAATAGAGCAAAAAATTTAAGTAATATTTGTGTAGCTGCATGTTTACTTGGCGCTAAAGTTCTTCAAGTGTCTTGCAATGATAATTCCATTTTAACAATATGTTCAAACCTACAGAAAAAGCCAGTCTTTATGGCTCAGTGGGCTTCACATCAGATTCTGTATTCCTTTAACATCTTCCATGAGGATTTTCTCTAGCTTTAAAGAAATTCTAATAAAACAAGTTGAAATGTATTTTGTCTTGCATCACATAAAGGCCACTCAAACTCAGCAACAGGATATTTTCTGGACAAAAATTGTGTAATTATTTTTTCTAGTGTACATCTTCAGAGTGACTCTCTGAGCTGTTTTTGCCCCTAGATTTTCCATCCGGTAAAACGTGCATGTAGGTGTCTGGCCAGGGGCACAAGCACTGGAGGGAAAAGATCAAAGGCCTATAAATGTGTCAAACTTTCAAATGCAAATCACCTGCCATAACGCTGCTGGGAACACATCCTTCATTATCACCGTTCTGTGAAAGGCTTAAATTAGCCTGAATTGGCTGAAAAGAACAAGAAAAAGAAAGTCATTTATCTTCCTGTGAGTTTTATTACCTTTAGATTTATTTGGCTAATGGTCCAATAGCCCACTAATCAGAACATCTGCATAACAAATTCTTCAAATGATCCATAAATAAAATATGTGATCACATAATGTTGCTATTAAAGTTAAACTGAGATTTGTGACAACAGGTTATTAAAAGAGTACTGACAATGAACCACTCTCTTTAATTGCCAGACTATGAGCTACTGTGATTTATGTACTGACAGTTATCAGCTGGCTTCTTAGCTTGAATTGCATCTAGGGGAATTTTTTAATATGCACTTCCTAAACTGTATGTTCTCCAGACAGATGCCATACCCATCCTTATTTTAATTTGTCATTATTTTAAAAACACAATTACTTTCTTAAAAGTTACTATATCTTGGAGGGCTTTTTTATAGATAGTCTCATTGATGTAGTAGAATATTTGGTTGATCTAATTGACTAGAAGAGCAAGAGTTTAAAAAAAATCCACAATTGCACTGTACTTAATCTTTATTTAAAAAAGGGAAATCCCAGCACTCTATTTTGTTAAAAAAAAAAACAGTTTCAAAGACGTTTTGTTAAGTGGGCTTTATTGGGATCTTTGGAAGAGGATACACTTTGATCAGAAAGTTTTCCACCAGGATGGACCAGGGGCTTTCGGAGTAGAGGTGACCGGGGAGTGAGAGCTGAGCAAGCATCTTCAGAATGTGTCCTTGGTTGAATCTGGAGACTTCCCAGAATGCCTGTGCTGGTCACTTTTATCTTCACTAAGGATGCTTTGTACCTCACTGGCTCTTCTGTTGGTTAAAGGTTTGATACATTCCTCCCCTGAAACATTCTTCCCTTCGCAGTCACTTACTTGGATGATATTCTGAACTATGTGCTAGTTAAGCACAATATTCAAACTAGGGTCTTTTCCCCAGGGGCAAGTATCGAGGTTATATGAGTTCATACAAGAAGGCTATACAAGGTCATACAGATACCTGCATGGATGTTGCACCATGAGGACCCTACAGCTTTGTAAGCTTTCCCCCTTTCACTGTCACGTCAAAGCAGTTCCAGGCCTTGTGCTTCTGTGGTGAGAGTGGCCTGGAAGTTGGAAGATGTTTATGATCATTGATAGTGTCTCTAACTCATAGCCTCACAGCACAAAATGTTTGCTTGCTTTTTTAATAAGCAATTGAAAAAGAAAACCAACCCAAAATTTAAGTTCCTGGTATCTCACAATGTAAATATGCTATCGCAAATAAGCTTTTGCAAGATACACATCACTATTATTGGAGGGAATATAATTATCTTGAAGGAATTTTTCAGTTCTCTGTACCACGTTCTCCCTCTGTACCAGAGCCACAAGCCCGCGTATCAGTGTGGGGGAAGAAATGTCCTCTCTGCAAAACCTCAGTGGTGAGACACAGGTAACTGAACAAGCAAAAGACAAGTGGCTTTTAAAAATTATTTATGAAATCTGCTAGATTGCTATATGAAAATCAAATAGCTACTATGGGATACCTTCCAGCCCACTCTCCAAACCAGTAACACCAGAGACTGCAATGTGGAAGGTGCTAGAAGAGATGGTACTGGACAAAGGGATTTCTTTTGTAAATAAATACTCACTGTATGATACCACTCTCAGGGCAGCACTGGGATGTTGGAACAGAGTGAGAAGAAAGCACCTAAGGGTTCATTTAATAAGCTTGCCCACAGATTGATACAAAACAGACCACAAATCCTCTCACCATATCTTACAGAATACCTGTAGCTTGCCACAGATCCACTATTAGTCAAGAAAGTTTGGTAGGACAACTAACTTGGCTTTGAGCTTGGCTGGGGAGGTGCTCTAGCAGAGCAGATTGCATTCTAAAATAAGATATTAAAATGACATAAATGCTGATGTACAGCTACTTCTTGACTATCTTGAAGTTAAAAAGACCCATGGTTAGCTTCTTTTCCTTTATTGCATTTTAGTTGGGTAGCAAATTCACTTTAAATATCCACCAAGTGGTATTTTGGTATAGGCAGCTGTTTTCATGGAGCACAGTTTTCAAAGGCCTGTACCTTTTCCAGCTGTGCTGCCTTCGAAGTGACAAAATCTCACCAACTCTGTCAAGGGAAGCTGTCAAGGGTGGTGGTGGTGGAGGCGGGTTTAAAGAACTTTTGAAGTTTTATATGTGACTAACTTATTAAGTCAAATTAAGTTCAGTACTGATAGTAGCTACGACACAGGACACATGAGCAAGAGGACTGTGCAGACAGCAGTTCTGTCACCCAGCATAATTTTGTTTTCTTGAAACAGTTAAGTGTTTTATTTCCTGAAGGAAGAAGCTCTAAATCTAGCACCGAGTTTACTGTTTCACCAGTAGCACTTAGGTTTATAACAACTCTCTGTAATATTCTACCCGCAGTTTCCTTTTATCTGAGGATATAATACAGCATGGTTTGACACCTTTTTAGACATGAAAAGACTTTATCGCCTCTCAAGTAACAGCTGCCATTAGTCTCTTCCATCACTATTATGCTCCGAGTTTCATTCTTGACAGAAGAGCACAGGGCCAAGCCTGTGCAACTCCTCACAGTTAAACAAATCCCTTTCTCAAATTAGGAAATCCCTTTCTTAACTAGCAAAAGATTCACTGAGTTCATCAATTCCATCAATAAAGTAGAAACTGGTAAATGAAAATGATTTTTTCCTCTTGCTGAGCATGTTCATGCATTAGTAAGTATTTCAGTACTTTCAATAAAAAAAAAAAAGATGTAAATGTGTGGGATATACAGACACTGAGGGGTGACTGATTTTTTTTCTATTATATGCTTTTAGCTCTCAATGCATCTACACCATGTAAACAATATTTATTTTCCTTTATTCCTCATAGACTCAAAATAGCAAGTTAAAATCACAAGGCATGCCAAATAGCTGCTTCCCTCTGTTAAGCTATGCTGGCTATAGCTGGCTACATCTAAGTAGATGTTTAATACTGTTAGAAAGTGGAAATATTGATCTTTTTACTGTGAAGACAGAACCTACGGATCTGCTCTGTACCTGTGTAGGACCATTCAAATGCAAAGGAAGCTGACATCAAGAGGGACAAAGCAGCAAATTACTCAGCCTAGTACAGCAGTTCTGCAGAAGAACATTCACCTTTTACTGGCCCCATTCCCATGGCAGGTATGGGTTCGTAGTTTAGATGAAGGACCCTGAAAGACCCAGTTTGGGCTGATCAAGATAGCTAACAAATGCAAATATGTTTAGGGTTATTGGGCTGATGCATCACATTCATTCATACTTACAGCCAGTTTAACAAAACCTTGTAGGAATGTGCCCTGCAGAAGAAAGTTATCTATTACACTCACTCAGTTTAAACATTTTCTTCATGAGTGTAAGAGGCTGTAAAGCAGGCAGCTTTGGCACAGTAAAAACATGTCCCAAGAAGAAAATTGTCCCTTATCCGAAGACTGAATACATTATAGACAGATGAGAATCAATTTCCATTTTCTAACAAATCACAGGTTTAATTTAAGCTACTGTCACCCCAAATGCTTATGTTCTTCTGTTTATTCCATAGAATCACAGAATGGTTCCAGCTCCCTAATGCCATGGGCAGGGACACCTCCCACTGGACCAGGCTGCTCAAAGCCCCATTCAAACTGGCCTTGAACACCTCCAGGTATGGGGCAGCCACAACTTCCCTGGGCAACCTGTGCCACTGCCTCACCACCAGCAGTGTGAAGAAATTCCTCCCCATGCCTAGCCTAAATCTGCTGCTCTCCAGTTTATACCCATTGTCCCTTGTCCTATCACTACAAACCTGTTTACAAAGACCCTCCCCAGCTTTCTTGTAGCCCCTTCAGGTACTGGCAGGCTGCTATAAGGTCTGCTTGGAGCCTTCTCTTCTACAGGCTGAACAACCCCAACTCTCTGAGCCTGTCCTCATCTGGGAGGTGCTCCAGCCCTCAGATCATCCTTGTAGCCCTCCTCTGGACCCATTCCAACAGCTCCATATCCTGCTTATGTTGAGATTCCAGAACTGGATACAATACTACAGGTAAGGGTCTCACAAAAGAAGAACAGAGGGGCAGAATCACCTCTCTTGACCCGCTGGCCACGCTTCTTTTGATGCCAGCTCAGGCTGAGCTTCTCATGAATCAGCACCCCACATCCTTCTCTGCAGGGCTGCTCTCAATCACATTGTCCCCCAGCTTGTATTGAAAACATGGATTGCAATGAGCAGCTACAGACTAAAGGACAGAGGGCATTCAGTAGTTTTAACATCTATTGCTGCTTCTAAAGTGCTGGCAGAAAACTGGAACAAAATTGAAATGTGTTGCAAACAAAAAAATTGATTTTTTTTTTCTGCTCTTCATGCATGAACTGTAGCCATGAAATCAGATTAATTTGTACCTGTATCAACAACAGAGTATCTTTTGTTATTCTTTCTTAATGTCTTGTATCTAATTTCTGGTTTCCATCATCTGCAAAGCACGAACTTGTCCCTATTCTGGCACGTTATTTTCAGAAAATAATCCACTGAAGCAGTCATCCCAGCAGATTTGGAAAAGTAACAAATAAACTCCTCAGAACATCACTCTTGCTCCCCACTTCTAAACAAAACTTTACACCACAGAAACTCACACACTGTGGGTGAAATTTTATGATTCCTCCAGAGAGTCAGGAGGGAACTAGAAGGGAACAAAAGTAAGGCCATTCACACAGTGTTGGCATTTTTATTAACAAAAATTTCAACTCTTGATTACAATTTTCAGCATTCAAAATCACCAGCAAAGAACAATAAAGAATCAATGAATGCTTTTCTACAAAAAACAGAAAAAAAAGGTCCAATCTCCCCCCACTACTGACCCACTGCATAAGCAATCTCCCCATTTACAGTCCCCAAGTGACTGCTACTATTATTCTCCTTAGCAATTTTATTCTTCAAGCTACCCTCCCACATCAACTGAGTGGTTAAGAGTCTCCAGAGACAGAGAGCATCTTCAAAACTGAAAACAATTTTCCAATATTTGGGATTTTTTTCTCAATTTCAATAATACATTTCTCATTTGGAAAATCAACTGTAAGTAGACTTCCTCTATCTGCCCACAGAGGAAAATAAGAAACTGCCATTTTTGCTAATTGCAGACTGTGTTATCTATAGACTACCTCTTTCTTCCTGAGATACAACTGGAATTTATCTTTCTAACTTTTAAAGCCTTAGCCTTTATGAAGAAAGAGCTGAACATTTTCATTAAGGCACAGATAGTCCAAATTTCTAATGTTAACATTATATGTTAGCAATTGCTGAGTCGCCTTCCTTCTAGTTGGTCCATAGAAAAAGTTATGAACATTTAAATGCAGGCAAGCAGGCGTTTTCTAATAAACTGTTGAAGACAGGAGGGGTTTGTGGTGTATGAGCAGAGACTGCTTCTATAATTCAAGAGGTAAGAAGAATACCTTCAAAAATGCAATTGTATTTAACTTCCCCCTTTAGAATCCAAGCACTTACATAGTATTCAACGAATATGCACTATCATGATTATACTACATTTTCTGTAACTTAACCGTCGTTCTGTTATAATTAGAGGTGAGTGTTAGATGGGATTTCCTATCTTCTTTAAGAAAAAAAATGCCCCAAACTATGAATTTTAAAATGGCCAACATATTCTTAAATATTAGATATAACAGCTATAAAACTAGAATATCCTTACGTAGCTTATTCCATTCTTTGGAAGATGCATGAATTCAAAGAACAGTTTATTATAAGGTGGGGCTGACACAAATTTAGCTACTCTGCAAGGCACATCTGCTGTCTCTATCTGATCCTTCAGAGATAATCAACAAAACGAGCACCCCAGGAGCTGAAAACCCATTTTAAAACTATAAAAATTAAGTTAGTGGAGCAGAATGGAGCTACATCACTTCGTCTTATTAAGAATATCCAACAGCAATACAGGCACTATATTCAGCAATTCTCTTTTAAAAAGCAGAAGGACCAACAGCTGTACACAAAAACTTGACACCTGGCTAAGTCCCCTTTATTTCATAAATAACCCCCCCTGCTCCCTTGTATACTGTATCCTGATGCTTACACATCAAGTTCAGAATGTCATCAAAGCCAGAATAACTGGCATTTGACTATAATCAACTATTTGGCACTTTTGATAGCATTTTAGTTTGAGACTTTAGCACCTGTACACAGTACTTCAGGACACTTCTAATTCATCAAAACTGTACTCACTTAAAATTGACAGAGCACACTCAAAGTTTAGAGATAATTGTTAGCATAATCTGTTTTATGGAGAATCTAATTGATGTTGATTCTTCCTTTTAGTCTTTCAGACAGGGGAAGGGGACTGTCTGTCCATGCATAAGTCAGAAAAGCGCTTTCGGGTTGCTGCGTGGGACCAGAACACGACCTCTGAAATGGCTGCTCTGGATTTTGGGAACAATTAGATTTCCCTATATAGGATGGTTTTGGAGATGCTTGCAATGACAAGCTATTACCAGCTTTTTTTAAATTTGGCTTTTTCTTATTAAGGGCTGAGTCACTGCTTGTTCTTTTGCTAGTAACAGCATCATTCTTTGCCTTTGTGAGATATTTTTTAAACTGAACAGGGTTCAGTTGACTTTTCTGCTGCTTGTGAATCATAGTTTGTTTCATGTTCTCATCACCACTGTCTTCACTAGAAGAGCATCTGTTCTGACATACACTCTTTTTGAAATATACCTTCTGAGTAGTTCGAGTACAAGCTTTTTTCACATGACAGCCAGTTACAACATCTGCTGGCTTTTGTGATGCTGGATGCACTTCACATCCAGGATACAGTGCCTGTTTCGCTTGCCCACTGAGAGCTAGAGACGTTGAGCTGTTTGTATTGTGGTGTTTTTGCACCATTTCACCCAGGCTGTCAGCTTTTTTGTACTGATATTGATAAATGTGTATGCTGGATTCCCTTGCATAGTTTTCTAATACCACATTTTTACTTTGCTGCACTTGTTTATTTAACTGATATGAGGAAGAGGCATCATCCTTATTGTGATTCGATATTTCTTTTGTTTGTTTACAACATTTCATAGTCTCCAGTTGCATTACATCTTCAGACGACAAAACCTTTAATGCAACGGAAGGCTTCTTGAGTATTCGCTCACTTAAAGACGACTTCTGAAGTTGGCCCATAGCATCGTCTGAGAACAGATCATCCACACTATCAGAATATTGATCAGACTGCACAGCATCGGAATATTCTGAGCTATTTCTCACTGTTTCATGACCTAGGGGATGCGAGTATTTTATCTGTGTACTTAAGTCAGCTTCTGGATCATGGGTATCATTCCCATGGGCTGGTGAAGTGCTGAAGGTTACCTCCTTATCAATGCTGCTCAGCTGTAGACCGACAGTTACAGAGGAAGAGGATGATGCTCCTGAATTTTTAGTACATTGTGCTGGCAGTACAGATGAGTTGGCCAATGTGCTCTGTAAGAGCAAGTAAGGCGATGCATCCAGAGGAAGAGCAGGTGCTGCTGCTGGCATCTGAATAGTTTTTATGCATGAAGCTGGATCTTTTGATTCAGTACTTCTCTGGTGTATTTGGTGTTCTGGGGGAATTTTTAGATCTGATGTGGAGTCTTGTACAGGAAGAATTCCACATTTAGATTTTAAATTCATTTGAGACAGAAGATTGCTAACTTGATCATAAACATCTGGTAATTCCTTTTCTTTTGGTCCATCTTTCCTGTCTGGAAAAAAAAAATAAAAGGGCATATCAAAAAGGTTTATTAACCACAGTTGAGATTTCCTAGTCCTGATGTGTAAGACAGTCAGATACAAGCACAATCCCTGCAAGGTATCATGCACTGATCTTAAAAAAAAACCCGATATTGCTCCACACTGGGAGGGAGATATGTTTGTTGCTTTTGCTTCTTGTATGGTGGCAAGACCTGTTAAGTTCATAAGAAACAAGCCTTTGGACTTACTTTTCTGTTTCTTCTTTAGAACTTCTGACTTTTCCACTTGATAAAGGGCAACAACATCAGGATAAGCAGCCTGAAACAAAGACTCCTCTTCTACCGTGACTACAAACAACTCTGCAGGCTCATCTTCTGCATCAACATAATGTTCTAGAAAATTAATGAATGTACATTAGATGTGTGTACATACATTCCAAAATTGGAAACAAGAAAAAGAACAAAAAATGTATTTGAGTACAAAGAAGATATGTAAAAAGGTCAATAGCACAATGTTTGAGTCTCTTTTTCAGTCACTCTCCTGGCACAAACACACACACTAAAGTTTGACACCTGTCAGCAGAGAAAAATTTCTAGCTAGTAAACAGTCACAACTTCAGCTACACAGTGAAATAGGATATACAATACAGAGTCAATGTCTTATTAAAGTGTACCAGAAAAAGTACCTTTAGACTGAGTCACTTGCTTCCTAGGTAGACAACTATTTCATTTCTAAAAAAGCATTTCTTTTACTTTCAGTATATGTGAAATACTATTGCCCTCATAAACAGTTTCCAATCCCACCCATATTTCATTTCCTCATAATGCTGTCACACTTTTCCTCTCTAAAGCATGCTTTCCTCTTTTCCTATGAACAGTTTTGTTTCATAATGTAGATAGAAACAAGACCAACCTGGTTTTTGCCACTCAATTTCAAAACAAGGAATTCCGTTTTTAACACGTGTCTTGACTATCCTGTGAAGACAGAGAGAAGCCCATTAAATGGTTTTGTTTAAGCAGAAAATGAAAACCCTAAGTAATCTAACAATATTTCAATACTCTAATTTGTAATGATCCAAAGGAAAAAATTATTCTTGTAATGGTGAAGTTAATACTTCTTTTAAAAAACACACTACTTTGAGTCAATTACACAGCAAAACTTGGGGTCTACATTTTAATACCGAAACATATATATTTTTAAATGATATAACTGAGGGAAGCATAACAAGATATCAAAAGCTATTTTGTAACAGATAACCATAATACAGACTCCTACAAACTTTAGTTTAGTATCTTCAGCTCATGCCACAGAAAAGTTTGTTGCCATAGACAGTAATTTTATGAATAACTAGGTAGGGTCATTTATATCTTTTGCATGAGAACATGAAGGAAGATAAAACATGAGCAGGGACAGTCTTTATGAGACTCTTCTAAAAACATTTACACTTCTGTTCAATAGGCTCCCACATGTGAAGAGGCTCCTGCTGAATCATTACTGCATTTTTAAACACTTGTTAACAAAAGAAATCTTCTGAAGTATGCATGATTTGCCTCTTAAACTCCTGAAACACTAGAAAGTGTTATAAACAGAGGATGTCAATTAATCCATTCGTCAAGGTAAATGATGGTAATTTATCTAGCCAATGCATTTAAAAAACAGTCCCCAAACAGCCTCTCCATGCTTTTGAAAGACAGCACTGAACAGAACAGCTTCTCTGCAAGTAATAATTTAAGAGACTATGACACGTCAACCCAGATGAGATACTATCACATTGCTGTTGACTGTCTGTACTCCAAAATTAATGTTTATAATATCTTGAATAGCATCAAGGAACGTGGAAAAACTACCAACCATCTTGCAATACAAGAAACTGGGGAAGGAGGAGGCATTTGGGTTTCATCTGGGAACAGTCAGATACAAAAGCTAAAATAAGTCATAATTCCCTTCACACAGTCAACTGAAGCTCAAATTTGCCAACAGACACTGTAGATTCTGAAAGTTTACAAGAAGATTAGATCACAACTATCTGAAAGGAGGTTGTAGAGAGGAGGGAGCTGGCATCTTCTCCCAAGTGACAGGATGAGAGGAAATGGCCTCAAGCTGTACCAGGGGAGGTTCAGGGTGGACATTAGGAAAAAATTTTTCATGGAAAGGGTCCTTGGGCACTGGAACAGGCTGCCCAGGGAAGTGGTTGATTCACCTTCCCTGGAGGTGTTTAAAGGATGGGTGGACGAGGTGCTGAAGGACATGGTTTAGTGTTTGATAGGAATGGTTGGACCTGATGATCCGGTGGGTCTTTTCCATCCTGGTGATTCTGTGATTTAAAAGGAATACACTAAGTGCTGATAGAATACGGCGGCGCTAATCCTAGCTCAGAAACCCCAAGTAATAGGAACCCAGATGGCAGGAAAAAATTCTAGGGGAAAGTAGTTACATGCTTATCTCAGTTGAGTTCTTCCCTCCCCCACCTATCCATTTTTAGTAACAGGATTCTTGATCATTTTTATACTCCTAAATACAGTGGTCCTGAATGAAAATGTTGTTTTGAGAAGAAGGGGTAACAGAAAAGAACTGTAAGTGAATTATTAAGTTAGACACATAATTCAATGACTGTCAGTAGGTCTGACGAGGAATCCGAGACCATGACTGAATTTGCAGATGCTCATTTCTAAGTTTAAGCTCTTATTTTGAATCACCGAAGTCAATTAAACTTCTGCTAATAACCTGAGCAGAGGATCAAACTTGTAATGTTAAATTTCATGTGCAGATCCAAGGAAACAGAATAGAACAGTGTAGGAAAAAGCAGGAACTACCAGTTAGAACAGAAGGAAACTGCTACATTTTTATTACTTTGTGCAGTGGTAGTGCAAGAATTGGTGAAGTGGTTTAATTTTTTACCTCTGTTCAAAAAGAGCCCAAAGTTTGAAACAGAGATGAAGAAAACCACTATATTTCCATAAAAAGAAAAAAAATATTTTCATCCAGCAGCAGAATTAAAACATCTTAATTTCAAGAAGTGAGGCTACATTACCGTATTGCCTGCAGCTGTTTTGAGTCAACGTATCCAGATTTTCTCTGGATCATATCATAACGTGTCAATAATGTTAACAGTTTCTTACAAGCATAATGTTTGGGCCATTCCATCTTCTCAGAAGCAAATATCTGTTAGAATTAAAAAAAATAAAAAAATCCCAAACTTTAAAACATTCTGTTAGATATCATGCTTAGACAGCTACCTATTAGGGACACAGGACTAAATACTGAAAGCATCAAGAATGCCTTTATACTTTAGTGTAGTGCCCAGCAATATCTCACTGCCAAGGGAGGGAACAGTCATCCCTTACAGGGCAGATTCATCAGCTGTCAACAAGCCAGGGGAACAGTTGTGTAGTGGCAGCAGCAGGGATAAGACAGTTGCTAAGCATCTGATCAGATTCAGATCAGCTATGCAATGAGCTGTGAAACTTAAGGATTTTGCATGTGAGAGAAGGATGAACATGGATTTTCTTTAAAGCTACACTGCTCAACAGCAGTCTATTATGCTAGACGCAATTCTCATGCAGATATCAATCCCAGAAAATGAAACATTGTAAAAGATCTACTTTCACCAATAAAAAATAAATAAAAATCATTCTCAGAAATCAATGCTAACATGCATATATTAACACTCCCCCTCACCCTTTCTCCCCCCAAAGAAGCCTCACAGGATATGTACCCTTTCTTCAATGGACAGGGAGCAAGATAAACCACTTTTGAGCTTTATGCACTTTGAATTAAAGGGCATCTGAACTTGAAAGCTGGCACTATCATGCTAAATACAAGCCTGCCATCTGGTTTTGGCAAAAACAGGTGACATTCAGAATAAAAACCACTTCTGCTTGTTACACACACAAGCTGGTTATCTCAATGATACCAAAAAGATCATTGAAAAGAAAGTTTAACGTATAAAAAAAAGAACCCACCATCAAGACTTGCTAATACCCAAAGTTACCATATATGCACTGTGTAAGTATGCCAATGAAACAAGTGCAAGTAAAAACAAGAGCTGTATCTCTTAATACTTTTATGAAAGGTGGATGAAAACAAAAAAAGATAACATGACTGAAGCATATATTTGGCCATATAGTACTTCATGCACTATATAGATATTGCAGCACTCAGCAACCCTGGACCGTGCAACTCAAAACAACGACAAGGAAGCTTTATCCTAAGTTTTCCTTCTTCCACTTTTCTACATAGCTATTTACATCAACTGATTCTCTTCAAGTCTTCAATTATGGGCTTTCAAAAAATTGAAGTATATTAAGAAGTTGCAGTAAAATTGCCCATGAATATCACAATTATCACAGATGCCTTCCTTAATAATACAGAAAAAAAACCCTATAGAGCTAAATATCCAGTATTTTGTTACATACTTGAAAGGACAATAAATTGGGCCTTTGGCATTCCTTTATCTTGACCAATTTATTCTTGTTTACAAGAAATTCTTGGACAACCTGAGATAAAAAAAACAAAAAGGAGGCCATTTAAGACAGGGTAGAAAAATGAAATTTCAATTAATTAAAAATCTGAAATTTTAAATAGGCTTGCTTGTTACCTCAGAGAATGGAAAGCCCTCACAACTGATAGCTTTTCTGCAGGTAAAACAGATGTGTTAGGAACTGAATACAAATAGGAAAAATGCAGTATTTGAACACTCAGCCTGCACAAGAACGCAGGGAAAAGCAGTTCAATTTTCAAGACATTCCTACTTTCTGATATTGTCCTCCACTGCACTTGCTTGTTTCAGTCGCTCTAACTGATGCCATTCACAAGGGCAGCGGTATTTGGAGTCATTGGGTTTGCAGTGCCTAGTGCTTTCACAGAATTTACATCCACTGTGCTCATGTTCTTTGTAGGATCCTATAGAAACAGATGCATGAAGTGTGAGGAGAAAAGAGACTTCCAAATTCACCAAATATACGAAGAAAATAGTACAAATATAAAGCTCAGAATACACCTGAGAGCATTAGCTCACATATTTATGTTATCCACAGCGATAAACATGAGGAAACTGTTTTTGAAGACTTTTTCCCCAACTGTTACATACCCTATGCTGAAATCCTTATTACCTAAAACTACCGTAGTTGTCTATGACGTCCTGACAAACATAAATGATATATCTGAAACAAGCTTTTCTCTCTCCAAGTGATGGATTTGAACAAGTTCACTGATGAAAGATGTTACCAAAATGAGGTCCCTTAAGATAAATTTAGTTTTTAGAAAATACTGCAGCAAATGCCAGCAATGCTAATGGATTCAGTCTTCTTTATGCAAGTGCAATTCAGGCAACTAAAGAAATAGTTGCTTGTCAGTATAGCACATTCTTTACTGATAAGTTTTAAAAGGAAAATATCTGGGATCACACAATAGCATTGTAAAAATATTCCATCTACTATTAACTAGTTTCACACTTGAAAAAAATAGTTCCCAGTGTCAAAATTACTGATACACTGAAAATGTGAAGATAGCCCAGAAGCTGAATGACAAGAAAAGAATTTTTAATGCTAGGCATAACTCCTGTATACTACACACACCCAGAATAAAAAGTAAACAATTAGGCTAAACATAAAATTCAGAGCTTTTCACACTGACCTGGATGACGGCACTCAGAACAATGAATTACCCTTTTAACAACTGAAGATGAACTATTATCATAATGAAATTGTTCTTTCCATTGCTCAAACCTAAAAGGATGATATTAAAAGGACTAAGAAGTAATTTTAACTTTCATATTCAAAATAAAACACTGAAAAATACTCCCTTTATACTTCTCAGGCATCTCCCTGAGAAGCAGTTTTCCAATTTACAAAACAGATCTTTATGAAGTACGTTATGATTGTTGGATTTCAAGCATTGGCAAACATTATAAGAAACATAGAAAGCACTTAGTATCTCATGTCCTGATCCACAATACAATTAAAAATCAGCAAAAGTCTCTCATCAGTCCCTATGACTTCCTTGCCAATATACCAACACATACATGCTAGTTCAAGAGTTAAGAGCCAGCTAACATTTAAAACAATTAAGAAGCTTGCCTAGCAAAACACAAAATTTATTTAGCAAATATAAAGCAAGGAATGTTGTAATCTCTTCCCCCTCTCCTCCCAAAATGAAGTACTACAAACACTGTCTTGAAACTGAAGTACATACCAGCCAGTCCTTGAATAAAATCAAAGCACTTCAGCATACAACACAAATATTCACTTTACCTTTGCAATAAGTTTTGACCTCGCAAAGTCTCAATTAACTTTAAAGCTTGTTCTTTCCCAACACCTGGAATGCCCTATTGAGAAATATGAAACTTTAAATAATGACAAACAGGAAGTACCTAGGTTTTTGTAAAAACTGCCTTCATAACATTATGTTGAGAAATTAAAAAATGATCCCAGATGATGAGAACAAATGGAGAAAAAAAAAGTTTTGACTAAGTTCTGAACCCAGATAAGGTGACACAATTACAGCTGTACCACCAGTGTAAAAGACAGTATAAAATGTTCTTATGCTCAACAGCATCATAGATAAAACAAGGTAGAGAAAGAAAGTAACAGAACACAATAAGAAGAGAAGTTTTGGCTGTTCTGGGTTTTTTTTTCTTGCTATCTGCAACATGACAATATAAAATATTGGTAAAATACTGAAAACTTTCCAGAATTGTCTTAGACAAGACGAAAACATCTTTTGCATTTTAGAGTCAAAAGGCTGGAAGCTAAGAGGTAGCAAAAATTCAGCAAAATCTCTTTCACTCATAGGAAAAAGATTCTTTATGGCAACAGAACTTTTAATATTTGGAGACATCAAGCATTTATGCAAAATCAATATGCAAATATTTTCAGAGAATCATATGATGGTTTGGGTTATGTGGTCCAATCCCCCTGCAATAAACAGGGACATCTCCTACTCCATCAAGTTGCTCAGAGCCCCATCCAGTCTGGCCTTGGAGGTTCCTTTTTTGGAACCTCGTTCATGGACTGAAATCCAGAACCCTGTAGCAGACATGCTAGACACACCTAAGAGCAAAAGTCAGTTCATTCAAAACAACCACAGGAGGACCACAAAAACTGTCAGAGGGATCGAACAACTCTCCTATAAGGAAAGGCTGAGAGAGTTTAGGTTGTTCAGCCTGGAGAAGAGAGGGTCTGGGAAATCTTACTGTAGCTTTTCAATACTTAAAGGCGGCTTATAAAAAAAGTGGAGAGAGACTTTTTACCAGGTCTTGTTGCAATAGGGGTAACAGTTTTAAACTAGAAGAGGGTAGATTCAGAGTAGATTTAAGGAAGAAGCTTTTCACAAGGGTGGTGAAACAGCGGAACACGTTGCCCAGAGAGGTGGCAGAAGCCCCATCCCTGGAAACATTCAAAGTCAGGTTGGACAGGGCTTTGAGCAACCTCATAAAGATCTGGCAGTACACACACATCTCCCTTGTTTGGAGACAATGTAAGCATCTAATAAGAAATAATTATGCGAGGCCTGACACAAAAAAATGAGACTCTGTGTGTAACTCTTTATTTAACAAATTAAGAAAATCAACTATCATGACCTTCTGAATAGTTCCCTTCTGACTTGACACACAGCTGCATACGATGATGCCAATGTTCAAAGTAATTCGGTATATCATTTTCTGAAAGGCTGTTGAGGATCATTTTTGCTTTGACATCTCCTGCTCATAAATAATGGGTCACTTTGAGCATCGACTTGATCTTTGGGAAGAGGGATCAAGGTCCAGCAAACAGGGTGGGTGGTCAAGCACAGTGATGTTTTTATTAGCTAAAAACTGCTTCACAGAGAAAGAGTCGTGGGCTGGCGTTTTGTCTTGATGTTAACTCACTGTTCACTCTTGCACACTGACATTTTCTGACTGAGGGTAAGAACACATCCATATTTGAGCACACGCTCGCTTACACTGAGTGAAGCAATGAGAGTTGAGCCTATGTCACTGTGACAGGTTAGAACAACTCTGTCTTTCCTCCCAATCTTGGTTCCAGAGCTATAGTGTCATTTTTTGTGTGTTGGACCTCATATTGCTTACCTTTGGAAGATAATCACAACCCAGAAGAACAGCTAGCCCAATCAAAGACTCTCTGTCACAACCAAGCTTCTCCTTAATAGAGGACATTGTGTAACAATCAAGATGTGGATCCTGCAAGACAAATTTATTGCATATTTTCCTGATGTTACTGAAAAAGAAAGTGCCCTGAATGCTCACATCTGCAGGGAAAATATGTAACCCATAAGAGGAGTCTGATAGCCAAAAAAATAAGCAGCAACTAAAATTATGTAATGCACAGACATCACGTTAATAACTACAGTTATGGATATCAACTATTGAAAGAAACTAAAACAAGCTGATGTGTATTTTGTTTCTTGTTTACTACATGTGGGAAAAGCATGTCAAAACTGGCATTATCCAGCACTGGTGGCTGTGTCAGTCATCTCAGAAACTGCAGTTTTTAAAATCCATGTAAGTATTTTAATGTTGAAAATATAAGAAAGAAAAAAAAAAAGAAGACACCCCCTGCAAGCCACCAACCCAAGATAACCCAGCTGTCTGGAACAGACAGATGTAAACTCATGTAAATTTCTTTACTGTTGGCTTAGACACATAACAAAGCACACCTGTAAAGACCAAGGCTGCCTTAATTTTTGGCAATAAGTAACAAAGAAGTAGAAAGAAAGAAAACAACCAGGTCAAGACAAAAGCCAAACACGGTGTCAACAAAGGAAATAATCTTCCATCAACTTATTATTTTTAAAGTTAATTGTTCACAGTGTTTTTTTCCTGTTCTATTGATTTTCTCCTGTTATTGAATCATTGACTCAATAAGTCTTGATGAACAGATGATGATGAGCACCATTTCAAATTCCAACATTATTTAAAATTTCAACCCCAGTCTCATCCTTCCTCAACCTTCTGGTTAGGTTCACCAGACAGAACACATGTATTCTTTCTTTGATTTATTTGCTGGCTGTCTCATTTCACCTCCCTGTGCTGTATGTGCCCTAGCACAGCTTCCAGGAGGATCTGTTCCATGACATTCCCAGGCAGAGGTGAGGCTGACAGTTTAATAGTTCACAGGGTCCTCTTTTCCACCCTTTTTAAAAATGGCTGTGATGTTTCTCTTTTTCCAGTCACCAGGGTCTTTACCTGACTGACATGACTTTTCAAATATCACAGACAGTGGCTTAGCAACTACATCAGCCAATTCCCTTAGGACTCTTGGATGCATCTCATTAGATCCTATAGATTTACAGTGGGAGGGACATTGCACCCCAGTCCTCATCTTGCACTCCATTGACTCGGGACATGTGGGAAGAGAGGTTGCCACTCCAGACATGGATGGCTACATTTTTTGGTTGCCTCGTCCATTTTGGCAAGTGCAGAGGACACATCTTTCTGCCCAGTGGATACCGCAGCCATGCTCCTTCTTGAGAGGGTGATGACCACCAACTGAACTCCCCTAGTGAGCAGGTAGGGTGACTAAGCCCTTCCTGCACAAACTTCCACACCATGCTCCAGCTGACACACCACACTGTTCATAGTACACCCTAGACATGGGGATGATCACCATTGCTGCTGGCTCCTGGTGGGTCTCTCCACTGCCCTGGCATTTCCCTGCCTCAGGAAACCCCTTATGTGCCCAAATCTGCTGCCCTGCTGTGTATTGGACTGGCTCTGGAACAGCTCCTCTTAGCAACTGCCTGCTAGTTTCATTGCACTGTATTTAAATCACTCCACTCATTCCAGCTCAAGGTCATAAATTGATTTGTGTTGTTGAACGATCGCAACAATTGATTATGAGAGAGACATGCAATCCCTACCCTATTCATGTTCAGTTGGAGACCAACAGTATTAACTCTAAGCATATTCACAGTAAAACAAACCTGTAAGATATGAAACTGTGAACAGTAATTAGGCCCAGAAGGCTGACCACTTTCATAGACCCTATTGGTAAATTTCTAAGAAACAACTATTTCACTCGAATTCTCCACTAAGGATGAGGAAATAGGAAAAAAAAAATTTGCTACTTAGTTGCACATTACACATCACAGGACACTACAAACATAGGCTTCCAGAATACGCAATACTGGAAGTACAATTCAGATTAGTAGTTTTGCTCATGCATTCAATACTCAGATTGTCAGTGAATCAAACAAAACATTGCTGCCTTAAAACTACTATTTTGAAGAAAACCAGCTACTAGAGGACAAGTGTGATAATAGCTAAATAATTGTTTCAATACCCTTCTGTTTACATTTTTGGGAAGAGTCCAAAGAGAGGGTAAGAACGGGATGAGGTACATTACCTTGGCATTCATGGCAAAGTTCCTATAAACTGTCTGAGCTCCATATAAGAAGACATCTCCATCATTGGTAATGCAGCCATCAACATGTCCTGTCGCATTTAGATAGGCACACATTGCCTCTGCTTCCCCGGCTGCTTGAATCCAAGGGACGCCTAAGCACTCCAGCAGTTTAAGACACTAACAGAAGGAATTCATAAGAAAAAGAGAGATTGAATGCTGAATTAGACACACTTATTAGCATGCATTTTCTCAGACACCAATGTATAGTAAAACTGCTACTGTTGCGCTGTCTATTCAACACTACATCAATACATGCACTACCTTAGAGGAATGTAGTTTGCTGTAACGGTTAAAAAAAATATCCAACTAAGAGCAAAGTATTAGTAACAGGACTAGAACACCACATGATTAATGGCTACTCCTTCACAAAAAATCTTTACACTTTAGATAAATATTCCTTTGTTACTGTTCTTGTGAAAACATCCTAAATGTCTATCTTTGTAAAGCAGTGCTGTTTACTCACGTAGTAACAGTGGGCAGGCACAGACATCTTTAAGACATCAGTCTCCCCAAGAATATCAAGCAGGAAGTACAGTGTTGTCAGCCTAGTAAGACTGGACTGCATTATAAACCATCTTGATTTCTTACAAATTTCAGAAAAAAGAATTTATTTTACAATCTACGAATAAAACATGGATCGATACAGTCAATCTACTTAAGTCACAAGCATCTATAAATTTTATTTCATAAATTCTGAATACATAAAAATGGTTAAATATCTGCAACAACAAATGAAGAAGAAAATTACTGAGCAGAAGGGTCTGTGCAACCAGAGTTGTCTCAATCATCTATACCAAAATGACAATACAATCTTCCTTTTAGCCTAATTCAGTAGGTTTCCAAAAAATGCATCCTCTTAGCTACTCAGCTAGTTTACAAAATCATAGATGTAAATTACAAAACAGTTCTGTGCACCCCTTCAAAAACAGTTTACATAGGTACACAATACCCTCTTGCTTTCAGGTATAATCCAATTTGGGGAAAAAAAAAGAAGTATCAATTCTAACACTACAGAAGATCAAGGAAGTTGAATATCTGTAAGAAATACTCCGTTATGACTGTGGCTCAGTACAGTTTAACATGCACAGGAACATATAAAACAAGAAAATTATTCTCACTGATATTTTCCTGTCTTCTACAACAGCACTTAACAGATTGTGTAAGGTCCAATTTCAGTGGCATGTATTCCCTCAAAAAACTTGAAACTTGTTGCATGGAAAACTATTAATTTTTTCAAATTCTTGTATTTAATTTGGTTAAAATTTCTCTCTGTAACACCGAAAATACTGAAACACAGACCTCAATTACTCACCTCTTTCAAAACAGCTTTAAATAAAGATCTCCCCATCCTTGCTGCTCCAGCTTTCTTTGAAGGTCCATAGCGCATCTCATTCCTTTTACTCATGGTGTCTGCTTTTAATTTGGGGGCCTCTCCTTCCATGACAAATACTAGTTTAATTCCCATTGATGTTAAGAAAGAAAACCGGAAAAACAGGTTTCTGCAATAAAGCAAGATGTTCCATAAGCTTCAGAACTGGCAAAGTCCAATTACTTCAGATGTTTATCACACAGCCTACACTAAACTATCTTAGCTTTCTCTCCACTTTTTATTATTTCCTCAGTTCCAAGCTAACAAACCTCTTACCTCTATCCTTGTCTTCAGCTGAAGCTGTTTTACTATGAACTTGTACAAGTTTTTCAAAATGCCCACGAAAACACCACATAAGGACAAGAAAGATAATTTTTTAGGTGTAAAGATGTAAGCAAATTTAAAAAGTTCTTTAAAAAAGCATTTGATATCCAAAGTCTGCTTCCAAACACATACCCACACTGATTCTTTTGTAACAAAATTTAATCCCTATTCTATTAATACGGATACCTCAGATTCTGAAGTGATTGAATGTTGTAGTATTACACAGACATTACTATGCCAATTTATTTTATATGCAAACCAGCATTGCTGACAGGTGGAATTTTGCATGGGAGCAACAATAACTATTTGGTTTATAACAGTAAAATTGAGACCAGTATTATCAGGCAGCATATGCCTTTTCCAGTAGTTCCAGGATCAATCTTTCAAAGAGAGTAGAACAAACATTTTTATCTCTTTGACTGACATGTAAAGACCACTACTCAAAATTTAATTCTGAACATTTACTGTTGTTACAAGAGGAGAAGCTGATCTTTCAAGGCTAGTTCTATTTTCACAAATGATATAAAAAAATCAATTGCAGTAAGTTTCTCTGAAACGGCAAAGCAATTTCATTTCCAACTGCCTGAAACATTTCGTTTTTTTGGCAGAAACCTGTTCGTCCCTTTATCTTGCTTTGGAAAGTCTGCATAAGAATTCTGGACTGATGCTTCCATTCCCCTGCACACAGGACATCTGTCATAGGGAAGTAATGACTTCGGTCATTAGTTTTAGCTAATTACCCATTTGGGATCATAAGCATAATATTTTAAGAAATTATTCTCAGAAGATGAGAATAGAATTCAACAGAATCTGAATTCAACAGATGCCACAGAATATCCAACAGCAGCTCAGTACTCCTGAGCTAAACAATAACAGGTCTTTTAAGAAAACTTGTGTATATTTTCATTGATGTCAGCATCACTTGCAGAAAATGGTACTTTGAAGTTACAGCTGCTTATACTTGCTCATCCCTTAACTATGTGATTAATTTAAATTAAAATATACATATTAGTCAAGGCTGTTTATAAGCCTGAAGAATGACTTAAACATATTTAATTCAACACGAGGTCTAACTAGAATTCTGATTTATAAGCCAGATCAGGCTACAGCACGTATGACTCTCAGTATACTCTGAAATGATCAGCATCCAAACTGCAAGGATAGCTTAAACTCCCATTACACAGCTTCAGAAATACATAGGAATAAGCACGTTGGCTTGTGTTCCTTGATAATCTGCATATCACACACTGTTATACCACAGTAGGATAAAAATCATTCCGCTTATATTCAGCCCATCCTGATGTACAGTTGAGGCCTCAAGACAAGGGCCTAATAACTTCTGTTCGCACTCATGCATTCAGGTGGTATGACTCAGTCTTCACTTCAAACCCTTTAATGCTTGTAGCACGAGCAAAAATAAGAGAATCAAATCGACAGTCATGTGAATTTTGGAGGTAGTTTTAAATTTGGAATAAGAACCATACCTAAATTATACAGCTCTAACACTTCTGTCTGCAATAACGTACATGGATACCATACCTCAGATGTGGCTTGGTAACTACTCCAATCATCTTTTTAACGGTCTGTGCTTCACAAACCCACAGACTTAAATCAACAGCAAGTGTTTTTCCTTTGAGACTGCTCAAGTTGACAGGTTGTTTCACAGGCTCAAGGATTTGCCATAGATTAGTCACTCCCATTGTTGTAGCTTCTTTGTTGCCAGTATGAAAGTTTTAGCTGTGAAGATGAAGCAAAATAAAATACTTTCAGAATATAACATGAAATATGACATATTAAGAATGTGAGATTTGGAAAATAAATATTTAGTTATTATCAGTTTTACTTTCATAAGCCAAGAACACTTGTAATCAGCCTTCTAAAAGTGCAGTGATGGTTTATTACTAAATATCTTCTTTGGACTGTACATTTTCACTGCTGATACCCTGAACATAAACAAAAAAAAAAAACAGGGCGGACACGGGACACGCAAAAAAATAAAATCATTCATTTCCAACTCTCAAATGTCCCTTACGCATGCACAATCGAAGCTTTATTTAAAAACAAAGAAAAATGACACCTCTCAAGGGAATTGTTTCCTGATCTGAAGGGGTAAGATTTACATTCAAATGTTTCTGTTTAACTATAACTAGCTTAAAGCTACTTGAGGAATATTTACAATTATGACAACATAACCTCTCCTTAGTATTCCAAGATTATATGAGTAGGGTTAACAGCCACAGATTCTGGCGTGGAAAATTCAAGTTGGACTTCAGGGAAATATATGACAGAGGGTAGTGCATCACTGGTTGCCAGAGGTTGCCAAATCTCCATTCTTGGATATCTTCAACATCCAGCCAGCATACAGTCTTACTAGTTTACGCCTATACTGGTGGAAGTCCCTCACTAAGCAGGGAATTAACACTAAAGAGCTCCAGAGGTCCCTTTCAATAAACTTTTCAGCGTTTATAACACTGCAATTGCAGAAACACGTCAGTGCATATCTTTTCATTATTTTAGTTTTGGTCTTGTACAACTGGCACTACCTACAATAAACGCCAGCTGGAAACATATACCTCTTAAGTTCTGTATTTCTTTTGACTCTTATTTAACTTCACTTATATAGCTCTAGCCTCCATCCTACCCTATTACAAATTTGATTTTCTTCCTATTCTTATGGTTTTCATACCTTGTCACTTCTACACAAGGCCTCCAACACACACTCTGCTTTTCCCCCTCACAATACCCATCTATTCCTGCACTGTGTTACTGTACAAAGTTTGCCTCATGCTTACTTCTTTACTTTTTTCTTTTCTCCATCAATGTTAGAAGACAAAAAGCAAATAAAATCCCGAACATTTTGTATTTCTTTCATCCTGAGTTTGAAACCACCATATACTCAGATAAAATAAAGCCCTCTTAATAACTCATCACTAGATGAGTCGGATACCAGTGCTCCAAGACCTTCTGCTTAAGACAGGAGGAGTTATGCCACCTTGTGGCCTCCGATGCGCACAGTCACCATCACAGTCAGTCAGAACAGTAAGCCTGGCTTTGTAGGGTGCATTTTGTTTTATAACCTAGAAACGTTTTAAAGCAAGGCAGCTCATCAATAATACATAATTTCTGCCACTACAGGAATTCCCAGCTGTTTTTCAATCAGGTTGGCATGTGGTTGTCATGTTAAGAGTTACTTTCAACAAAAATCACATTTTGCTAATCCATTTCTTCACTTCAGTCACTCAACCTGACTTTAGTTGTATGTATACAAGGCATAATGTATTGCTTTTGTTGTTGTCATGCCTCAAGCACGTGAAATGAGTTAAAAATATAAACAAAGCATGCAAATATGTCTAATTTTTTGAAGTCCAAGATGATCAATTTCTCTGATGCACATGGGAGCCTAACAAAAGGCACCCAAACCTCAAAAGACAAGCATGAAGTTCAGCTTCAGTGAGGTTTAACAAGATAATATGGAGTCTTTTTTGATATTATCATTTGGTTCCTGCTAGTTTACATCAATGTATGTTTTTAAAAAACAGGGTTTGTTGGTTTCTCAATTTTGTTATGGAATGTCACGTTCTTTAAAAGGAAAGACAAATACAGTACTAACACTTAACATCCCGTAAGTTTAGAAATAATAGAGAAAAAAATGAGTATACAAAAAATCAAAAACTACAAAAAAACTCCCACCTTTTTCATTTTGAGATAATAAAGTTTCATTGCTTGAGGGCAGAAGATTTCCTTACCCTCATCCAATGTATGTTTAAGGATATATCAAGAAAGCCTGTGAGCCCTACCAGTCTTTTCTTTTTGGAGTGCATTCTGTACTATATTTTGATATAGATCCTGCATACAAACAGATCTACTTTTGAGTTTTGTTCCTCACAAGCCTGCGGTCTTAGAGAGATGGTAACTTCCAAAGAAGGGAGATGGAACCTGATTTTTTTCATATACATACATTGCTCTCAAATACAAATCACTGAAGACACAATGCTATTATAAGATCATTGTCAAGAAATATAAACTAAC
The DNA here is from genome assembly GCA_033459285.1 of Clamator glandarius. Classification (NCBI taxonomy): domain Eukaryota; kingdom Metazoa; phylum Chordata; class Aves; order Cuculiformes; family Cuculidae; genus Clamator; species Clamator glandarius. The sequence goes on along the minus strand of JAUNZM010000553.1, from coordinate 3,235,316 downwards.
CACTCCCCTAATCCCTCTCTACTTCTCATTGAGCCAGTATGTGCTATCAGGACATAAATTTTATGTTTTATAAATGGTGTTTCATGATTATAGCCATAGAATCATAGAATCTATTGCTTGGAAAAGACCTTTGAGATCATCAAGCACAACTGTACCTGTCCACTACTAAACCATATCCCTGAGCATCTCACCTACCTGCCTTCTAAACACCTCCAGGGATGGGGACTTAACCATCTGCCTGTGCAGCCTCCGCCAGTGCCTTGTGACTCTTTTGGTAAAGAAATTTTTTCTGATATCTAATCTGAACATCCCCAATCTGATGTCTAATGAATTTTTTCCAAATGTGTAATCTGAACCTCTCCTCTACAAAGTCTTCCATACATCCAGAAAAGCCAGTTACTCAAAAGTAACTACAGAAGGCACTTACCACTGAACTTTGGTTGGTAAAAATAAGCTTTCCCTCACTGCCAAGGTAACTCGCAAAGACTGGTCTGACACTCGGGTCTTTCAAGAAAGACGAAAGAAAGAAGAAAAAGGGGGGAAAGGGAGGAGAAAAGGTGAGGGAATATGCGGGGGAGAGTAAAGGCAGAAGGGCGTGAAAGGGGGAGGAAATGACGATGTGTTTCTAACAGCTCTCCCACTCCCTCTCTGTGCTACCCCAGCACCTGGCACAACTCTACCAACAACCCGAGCCCCCGAAGCACCGCAGTGGCAGCTCCAGCACTTACAGACTCCTCCTCAACCTCCTAGGGTTGGGGTTTTTTTTTCTCTCCGAGCCGAAAACCAAGCCGAGAAGCTGCCTGAGAGCGAAACCCCAATCCGCGCAGGCACTTCCAGTGCAAGATTTTGAATTTCCCGCCGCGGCGGCGATAACAACGCCCCCGGCGCTTCCCCGCCCCGCAGCGGCTCCTAGAGGGCTCTGCCTGCAGCCAAGATGGAAACCTCCTCTCGCAAGGTTCCCCGCTTCCCCCCGCGGAGCAGAGGTCGTGGGGACCTGCGTGGAGGGAAGGGGGAGCCGGTCTCCCAACCAAGCATTAGAGTCATAGAGTGGTTTGGGTTGGAAGGGACCTCAAAGCCATCCAGTTCCAACCCGCTCTCCCGCTGGATCAGGCTCGCCTTGAGCGCTTCAGGGACGGGGCAGCCACAGCTTCCCTGGGCAACCTGTGCCAGGGCCTCACCACCCTCAGAGTGAAGAACTTCTTCCCAATATCTAATCTAATCTTCCCTCTTCCAATCTAAAGCCATTCCCCCTCGTCCTGCCACTCCATGCCCTTGTAAACAGTCCCTCCCCAGCTTTCCTGAGGCCGCCTCAGGTACTGGAGGCTGCTCTAAGGTCTCCTCTGAGCCTTTTCTCCTGCAGCCTGTCCTCATAGCAGAGATGCTCCACAGAATGACCTGAGCTGCGAGGGACCCGCAGGGATCCTGGTGTCCCAAGTCCTCTCCCTAGCAGAACCACACCTAAACCCCGTGTCTGAAGGCGATGTCCAAACGCTTCCCGGACTCATCAGGCTGCGACTGCTTCCCCGGGGAGCTGCTCCAGGGCTCCTCCGCCCTCTGAGGGAAGAACCTTTTCCCGACGTCCAGCCTAACCCTTCTTGCCGTTGCCTCAGGTCCTATCGCTGGTCGCCAGAAAGAAGAGCTCAGCACCTGCTCCTCCACTTTCTCCCCTCGTTCCAGCCAACTTACGCCGCGGTCCGAGCTCAGGGGAGCCCCGAGCGGGCACAAGGCGCGCGCAGCGGAACCCCCGCGCTGGAGCGGCTCCGGCAGCGCGCAGGCGCCGCCCCCCCCCGCCCGCCAACCGCGCCGCTTCCGCCGCGACCCGGGCCGGGTGGCGCAGCCGGGTGAGAGGGGAGCGGGGGGCGAGACCGGGAGCGAAGGGTGGAAGGGGGCGAGCCAGGGGTAGGAGGGGGCGAGCGCGGGGGTGAAAAGGGGCGAGAAGGTAAGGAGCAGGGAGCGGTAGCGGCAGCCGCCAGGGCTTTCCAGCCGCACGAAGGAACTGATGTCCGTTCTCTGGGAGAGGGATGGATCCTTACAGCACTTGCGGAGAAAATATTAGGCTGAGCAACATATACCTGTGGGTTTGGAGGTGCGAGTGAGGAGCAATTTCTGCTTTTGTGCCTCCGTACAGAGGAGGCCGAGTTCGATGGTGGAGGGAGGTTACTCACTTGTGTTCGTGAACAGCAGGTCTAGTATCGTGTCTGCTCTGCTAGGGCTGTATGTTACCTGGCCTAAGAACTTGCCCACAATGCATTCCAGTCTCCTGGATTGCCTACGACTCGCCGTGCTGCTTTCCAGCAGGTGCTGGGGTGCCTGATGTCCCTCAGCAGGACGAGAGCCTGCAAACGCAATGCCTCCTGTAGCTGGAGGAAGAGGGCTTCATCAGCAGGCTCCCCTTCACCGGGTGGCATGTAGTAGACACCAATCACAAGGTTCCCTTGTTGCCTTGGTCTCTTGATTGTTACCACCCATAGGTTTTCAGCCCGCTCATGGCTATGCACGGGACAGGACAGAGCTTCTATGCCCTGGCTTTCAGTGTGTTTGGAGGGCAGTCATGTATGCTGGAGTCGTGCACTCTGACATGAGCCATCCGGTTGGGATAGTCCCTAAAAACATACGGCACTGCTGCTGGGTGTGAAGTTAGGCTTCGACTTTAGTCCTCTGAAATGTGTCCTTTGTAAGTATGACAGGTAGTGAGTGTTCCCATCCTTCATTATTATAATCTGCTAGAGTTTATTTGTGACTTATTTCATAGATTTACAGAATGTCCTGAGTTGGAAGGCACCCGCCAGGATCATCAAATCCAACTCTTGTCCCTGCACAGGACAGCCCCAACATTCACACTGAGTGTCTGAGGACCTTGGCCACATGTTTCCCTGGGGATCTATTACTTGTAAAAATTGCTCAGTCTACTTGAGTGAAGTTTGTTTGCAGTTCTAGTTAAGTTTTGTTTGCAGTACTAGCTCTTCAAGAGCTCCTGGGTGCAGACTATTCTGTCCTTTGCTTTTGTCATGCTTAGATTATGAGTGAGATTTCTTTTGTTCTGTTTTCCACTCTTGCACTCTCTTTTTCTTAATTGTCTGAATGTCGTAGGGATGGAACATGAAACTGACCCAAGTAAAAGAAGCCATTCAAAGCAGCACTCTTTCTGCTCAATCAGTGACTGATACATACAGATCTACATGGTGAAATGGTTGGGGAACTTATCTAAATTCAAAAGAAAAAAATTTTCCTGCATTAATTTTCAGCAGAATCAGTGCCCTAAGGAGGTTTATTATTCTACTCTCTAAAGAGCTGCTTGAACTTACAGAATCATAGGATAGTTTGAATTGCAAGGGATATTAAAGATCATTTCTAAGCCCTGCCATGGGCTGGGACACTTCCCACTATATCAGGCTGCCCAAGGCCTCATGCAGCCTGGCCTTGAAACTTAGGGGATTAGATGGAAAAAGAAGAGGCAAAGGGAGGCTGTGTTGCAACTCTACTTCTTATGACTAAAGTTGTAATTTAGCAGTCTATTTTACTGAGTTCTTTGCAGATTCTCCAAGTTAATAATCATAGAAACATTTCACAAGAGAGCACAGAGCAAGTCCCATGGAGAAGCTGGGATGGCCTGAGGGCTTTAAGGAGGGAGTCTTACGGGGCCCTGAGGCTGTGCATTGCACAGCTGGAACCTCCGTGCTGTATCCACCTGCCTTTCTCATGGACCACGCCATCTCCTCTGTAGAACACAGGAGATGATGTCCTGGACCCCACACAATTTTTAAAAAAAATATTGATTTATTTTTATAAATAAACTCAGCCTACTCTTAGGCCCTGTATCATGTAGTGATCTTTCTATAGCAGTGTATATTGATTACATTTAGTGCCTCGAGATTTTGCTTAAACTGGTGAGATGCATTTAAGTTTGTTGTCATCTTTCATATTAGGAAGTTTTAGATTGAATTCTAATAAACAGAGTTGTCTGTGTTGGTGAATATACTCTATTTCAGAAACTTTGATGTCAGAAAACCATGTAGCCAATGTCAGTTTTGCCTTGCTTTATACACTAACCATTAGATGACTTAACTATTGGTGAATAAAAAGATTGTGAATTGCATTCCTTCTACTTTGGGCAAAAGCATGTGAACTTTCATGTTTTGTATAGTGCTTTGGGACAGTTGGTATAAAGAATGTCCTGTGTGCTTTTAGGTGAATAAAAAACATGCTCTAAGGTTACAGTTACAGAATATACAGAGATTTTGATTGATCTTGATGCCTGTTTCAGTTTTATATGGCTTTTGTAGACCTTATTACTTTTGCAACCTTTGTTTCTGACCAGTCATATTAGTGAAGGAAGTCTGTGCTTTTTTTATTAATCTGTAGAGGAAATAGATATGTATGTTTTCTGTATGGAGAATTATTAGTTAAAAAAACAGCATTAAGATAGAATCGTGGAATGGTTTGGTTTGGAAGAGACCTTAAAGACCATGTGGATCCAACCTTCCCTTCTACTAGACCAGATTGTTCAAAGCCTCCCCTACCCTGACCTTGAGCACCTAACACTTTGTTAACTGTGATTGCATTGCACTGCCTCACAAAAGCAGGGTAGCTGTGTGCAAAAAAACAGCACAAGAACAATACCATGAATCAAAACTTACCATTATTCTACTTTCACGTGTTCTGCGTGTTAACTTTTTAGGCATTTGTCAACTATATATAATTAATACCTTTTCTTTTGGATGCACAGCTCATTTTAATCAAGCCTGATTTGATGCTCCTGATCGTAGTATAGTGGCTAGGTATCTTTTACATCTTATGCTTCAACTCAACCCAACCCAATTTTAGAAAATATCTCAGATTCTAATGTAGCAAGGAAAAACAGATCAGAGTTATTTTCTTGCTGATCAGCAAACAAATTCAGCTTGATTAGCATAATGAAGTTGTGCTTCTTTTGTTTTAACACAGCTTCTCCATAGTAAGGTTAGACTCAAATTCACCAAGATTTCAGTTCTGAAAAAGTATGTTTTTTGCAACACTTATTATGATCTCAATTTTCCTTTTACCAAAGTAAATTAGTTGGTATGTCTGTGCTGTCATCTGTAGGGATGTTTTCACCTAGAAGTCTGAAACCCACAATCTTGTGTTACTTTCGTTTTTCAGTACTCATGGGTAAGAGAAAGGAAGACAGTATTTCAAAGCCTAGATCCTGTAAAAGGCAGAGACAGGAGTACACAAATGAACATGGCGATGCGTTTGATGAAGAAGAAAATTCGCAGTCATCAGCAGATGGTAATTTCTCTTCATTGTCGGTAAGTTGCTTAAAAAGTCCTATGGGGGGAAAGGTATAAGAAAAACTTGATATGACAGAGTTCTGTGTCTTTGGTTGATGTTGAAATAAATGTAGGCTTCAGTGGAACCAATATAAATAAACTAGAAGTAGTGTCTTTGAGGACTTCTGCATTCTTATTTCTTTAAGGTCATATAATTATAGCAGCTGATCAAAAAAACCCCAGTGCTCTGGTTTTATACAGTGAATAACTGAAGTTGTCAAATAACCAAGTAAAGGAAATGGATTTGTTTGATAGAAGTGTGGTATATTTGGTTTATGGTTGTAGTGAAAGCAGAGGAAATATTTAGAGAACAAATTATTTATGGAAATACTCGTTTTGCATAGCTGACACTTTCATATCTAAAAAAATCTAGTGTTTGAAATGCATATTCCAATGGAATTTAAACTTGAAAATGGAAATACATTGCTTTTTCTGCTTTTCTGTAATAGTTGAATTCTAGTTTGATGGAGATTTTTAAAAAAAAAAATCATTTCTGAGATAGAAAATGCTGTCTTGCATTTTTTACACTGGATGTTAGGAAGCATTTCTTTACTGAAAAGATGGTCAAACACTGAACAGGCTTTCTAGAGAGGTAGTTGATGCCTCAAGCCTGTCTGTGTTAGAGAGACATTTGGACAATGCTGTTAAGGAGATGGTCATTTTAGATCCCTTCCAGCTGAAATATTATATTCTATACGACAATGTGGTTGAATTTTTAGGTACGCAGAAACATTATTCCTTGCTTCATTTTCTGAAACAGCAGCTACTCTGTGTTGTTGGTTTATTTATGTTTCCGGAGGGCTTTACTTTCTTAGAAAACATTGCTTTTCTGAAGCACGGGCAATAAAATCCAAGTTTCCATCAAAACAATTACTTCACCAGTTAAAAAGTGGGCTGTCCCGCTTTTACTTTCATTTCTCATTTCCTGATCTAATTTAGTTTCCCTTGCTCCAAGCTGTGCTAAGAATTCTCATAAATGGTATTACTGAAGTAGCAAAAACTTCTTTATTACTGCTCTGACAACTGTGTAGAATCTATGATTTTAATCTTTTATGTTGTATTAATTATAAATTAGTTATCAGAAGAACTGAAAGTTGCTCATGGTGAGTAACTGTTTTCCTCTTATTTTATTAGGTAACTGCTCTGCAACAAGGAACTTTTCATAATGTCATGAAACCCATCTGATCTCCTTGAAGCTTGTAACCATTGATGTTTTATATCACACTGTCATGTGAATTCTCATTATATTTAAATGAGAATTTAAATATAATGAACTGTATTTTATTAAAATGCATGACTAAAATCAGTTTTGATTGTTAATTCTTTAGACTGTAGGTGAAGTTGGAATAATTGAAAGTGTCCACCTGAAGAACTTCATGTGCCATTCGATGTTGGGTCCTTTTCAGTTTGGATCAAATCTCAATTTTGTTGTTGGAAGCAATGGAAGTAAGTATTATCCTTTGTCAAAGAACACTTTTTTGTTAACAATTTTGAGATGTAGTTTTTATTTGAGGAAAAATTGCTAGCAGTCTTTTAGAGATGGAGATGGATTCACTTTTGGACTTGGGAACCACACAGGTCTATTGCAGTAGTTCAAGGCTGATGAAAAGTTAAGTCTTAAATTAGGAGATTTTCAAAAGTTAATATATGGATAAGAGTTTTCATAGCTAAATCATACGTAACTTTATATTTAAACTAAATACTAAGTAATCCTATGTTCAATATTACATGCTGAGTAATTGTCCGAGTACATGGCATGTAGAAACTATTACAGAAGAAGGAAGTGATACTTGTTTATGTACATTCACTCCTCTTGGAGAGAGATTTTGAAAAATTCAACAAAAATATTGAAAGAGAGCTTAAAACCTTTCAGATAGTTAAATAAATGATAATGGATACATGTTTTTATATATGCTTGTAAGGAAGGGGAGATTCTTTCCTCTTGAGACAGGGCATCTTGTTTTGGCTCAGTGTGGTTGTGGTGTTTCTTTGCTTGTTTTTTTTTTTTAGGGGAAGCTTTGTAAGCTTTTTTTGAGCGTTATCACTATTTATATGTATAAAAGATTTACAAGAACTTTTTTTACAAAGAAGTTCAATGCTTTTATTACAGGTGGAAAAAGTTCTGTGTTAACTGCTCTTATTGTTGGACTTGGTGGAAAAGCCACTGCAACTAACAGAGGTTCCTCATTAAAAATGTTCGTACGAGATGGAGAGACGTAAGTAGAACTTTCTTAGTTTTTAAGATTGAACACACTTAGTAATTGTAATTCAGGTTAGCTGATCAGTTATCTATCATTTTCTCTGTTCTCTTGTTGGATCTACCAGATTTTAATAAAAAGCATAACACTGAAGAGACCATATTTAAAGGAAACCCCCAAAACTACAAACAAAAAACATATTGGAAATTTTACAAGTGGTTTACCAGTAGTATACCATTATCTCTGAACTAGCTAACATAGATGTGTCCTGTGCATGGCCCAGTACTTGATTATTACTTCCACAGTGTACTTGAATAGCCCACAGAAGAATTAAGTTCATTAGGAAAAAAGCCATAGGAAATTATCCGTTTTCAAACAGCCAGGTTACTTCTTTTTCTGCCTAAATGAATATACAGTATAAAGACCTTGTCATACAGGTGGGTTATTAAACATGCAGGAAGTGGATTCTTTTCTGCCATAACAGTAGGGATGCTTAGGGGAATAAATAAAAAGGATATGAGAAGAGGTTTAAAATTTTATATTTGCGTATCGCTGTAACTCAGAGCCTCCAGAGGTGCTTGAGTAAAATTGTTGGATGAACCTGTCTTATGTCTAATGACTTAATATTTCAGCATTCACTGGAGAAATGAACTTGGAACTAAAACCGCATCTTTTATGGAAGGATTCCTAAAGCATTCTGCTATAGGTTACTTTGCTTAGGGATGGCTGTGGAAGCTAAGCAACTCGTTTTTGCAGAAGTCAGTTTAGGGACAGGAAAGAACCAAAAAGTAACTTGATCCTGCAGCCTAAAGATGGGGGCATTCAGGTGGGAAGGGAAGGTGAGGGAAGTGTCATAACTATTTGCTTTGGGCTCATGATTTATCTAAAGCACAGAAGTGCAAGCAGGTCGGTGTGTGGCAGCCTTCCTGGCCATGTGTCTCCAATACTGTTTTGGCTCAAACAACATAAACGTATCTTGTTCTGCTTGATGTTGTGACTGACTTCCAATTATGACCTCTACAAGATGTGAAAATTTTTGTGGAAAATTACTGTTCTGATTTTTTTCTTTGCTAGATTTAGAGCTAATCTCAGTTGCCCTTTTTATTATTTTCATTTTTTAGTTCTGCAGATATTTCCATAACATTGAGAAACCAAGGTAGAGATGCCTTCAAACCTGAAGTGTATGGCAGCTCTATTATCGTGAATCAGCACATTAATCTGGATGGAAGCAGAAGTTACAGACTGAAAAGCAAATCTGGTTGGTGGAAGGTTATTTTGTGGCTTTAGAAGCTCTTTAAATGTTTTCATTGCTTTAAGTGCCTTGATAGTAGTAAAGGATGATTTTTTCATGTCATTCATCATTCAAGGATGATAATGTCCATTTTATTTGCTCTTACCTTAGACTAAGAATATTTTAGCACGTTAAAAGCAGTTGTGTCAGATTCTGAGCCCATATAGTATTTGTTTTTATGGAAGTCTGCTTGTGTGAAGAGTCTGAATGGAGTTTTTAGTCTTTTTGAGTTTTTTGTTGAATTTGCTGATATACCAGCAAATTCTGCCACAGAGGGTTTATGAAGCATGGAGAGACATTAATTAGAAATTTTTCTGTACAAATGCAAATATATTCATAAGATTAAAAAAACCCCCTAACCAACAGTGTTTCTCATTTAGGACTAAATCTGTGCTATGAAAATACTAATCTAATGTTTTTTTGTTCTTTTACATTTACTAAGAAACACTAGAATTAATTAAATGCTAAAATATTGTATGGCTCTCTACTTTGGACCTATTGGTATTTTTTTTTTGTTACCGTTAGGAACCTTAGTTTCTTCAAAGAAAGAGGAACTTGTAGGAATACTGGATCACTTTAATATACAGGTAATTTTTATAGTGTTTAAATTCTGTGCAATTTAAGATAGCATCATGTTATGATATAATTCTTCAATTAAAAAGTTGTGTTCTATTAAATTAAATGAGAAGTTCACCTCTTCCGTGTTCTTTCAAGATCAAATTCAATGGGAAAAGAAAATTGAAATTTATGCCTCATGCAATGAAGTATAACATTCTGTCCCAGATAGATAAGTACTTGCTGTTATCTGTGAGCTATGAGTCATGTATCCAGTTAATGGAGCTCTTTGCATATATAGGTTTCTTTCATACGTGGAGCTTTTATTTTTTTTAATGCTCATTGCAACAGCACAAACTGAAGTGAAAGTGTTGCTGTCCTAAGAGTGTTTTTGCTGCTTAGGTGATTAAGGAAAGATCAGGTATTGCAGGTGAAGTATAAAAAATTCAACATATTTAGCCTTTCAAAGAATATAAACTTCCATTAGTATGTGTTGGTTTTATTTTGTGGGAACTTCTGTAAGAATATATGTGACCGTTTAATGCAATAAGTTGATCAGTTAAATAATGAGAAATTAAACAACTTTAAACAAAATTTCTAATGCTGATCTTGTTAAATAAATGTAAAAAAAGGCACTGTCTTTCTAGAAGTTAATTATCCACGTGGAAATAGTGCCTTACTTGTCGTTGTTATAGTTCTAATTTGTACTTGATGGAGTTGGATATTTGTTTGGTTTGGTTTATTTTGGGGTGAGAGGAGTACAAATCTTGATTTCTGGATCTGCTTCTCTAAGCTGATTACTGAAGTGCTTGGCGTGGAACAAGGAGATTGCTCACTTCCATGGATATGCAGTTAGACAAGAACATTTTACTTAAAATAAAGCAAGTAATTTGTTTTTACAGGTAGATAATCCTGTGTCTATTTTAACCCAAGAGATGAGTAAGCACTTCTTACAGTCTAAAAATGAAACTGACAAGTACAAGGTGAGAAACATTATTTAACATTTTGATTAAACGTTGAAATACTGGTTTCAAAGTTTTCAAGGTGATATTTGGAGGGGGAAAAAACCCAGAACTCTTAATCTTGATAACCTACTCTCTTTCCCTGCTGACTGCCACTTGGGATGGTGGAAGAGGAAAGGAAGAATAAAAGAAAGAAAATTTGTGGATTGAAATAAAAAAATTGTTAAAAAATTTGAAGAAAAAGCTGGAAGAGGAAAGAAAGCAAAGCAAAGCAAACTAGTGTGTTAATAGCATTGTTTTGGTCATCTTATACAGTTACTTAACTCTGTCCTAGGCAGGCCCAATACACTGTCTGATTCTAGCAGTCATCTACTTGCAGAAACAATTTGTTTTTTACATTTCTTTTCTCTAAAGGCATTGATAAATTAAAAAAAAGTCATTAGGACACTGCTGAGTTAGTTCTGTATCTTACGTCTGCATTTTGTATTTCTTTGTAGTTTTTTATGAAGGCAACTCAACTGGAACAAATGAAAGAGGATTATTCATATATTATGAAAACTAAAGAAAATACGTGTATTCAGATAGAACAAGGAGTAGAGGTATGTGAAAGTCAAAGTAATTGACTTTGATTTCACTTTGATTGAGAGATCTGAGCACTGAAATTACTGTAGGAGTTTAACCAAACAGTGTTGATTTGATTAGGTCTCAGCAATTTTCAATAGTAATAAATTTTTTTTTCCATGACTTCATATTTTATCACAGCTTTTTGCACTCATGATTGAACTTTTGTTGTTTTTTTTTTAAAGCGTCTTCGAGAACTTAAGCAGCTTTATTGTGAAAAAAGGGAACGTTACAAAAGCATTGCGTTTGTGAATGAGATGCGAAATCATCTTGAAGATTTGAAACATAAAATGGCGTGGGCAGTGGTAAATGCCGTGTTAAAATATAGTTTGTAAAATTCAATGTCCATCTCCATCCAACCTGGCCTTGAACACCTCCAGGGATAGGGCAGCCACAACTTCCCGTGGCAACCTGTTCCAGTGTCTCACCACTCTAGTGGTGAAGAAATTCCTCCTTACATCAAGCCTTAATCTGCCCCTTTTCAGTTTATACCCTTTCCCCCTCATCCTATCACCACAAACCTTTATGAACAGTCCCTTTACAGCTTTCCTGTAGCCCCTTCCAGGTACTGGAAGGTTGCTATAAGATCTCCTCGGAGCCTTCTCTTCTCCAGGCTGAACAACGCTAACTCTCTGAGCCTGCTGTCTTATGGAAGGTGCTCCAACTCTCTCATCATCTCTGTAGCCCTTCTCTGGACCCATTCCAACGATTCAAGAACGGGACACATTATGCCAGATGACATCTCACAAGAGAGAAATAGTAATGGTAATATGTGCTTCCGTTTAGGTGAGTGAGATGGAAAAAGAAATACAGCCAATCCAAGAAGGCATCAGAGCTGAAGAAAAAAATATGGAGAAGTTTGTTCAGAAGCTAGAAGAGTGCCAGGTACATATATGATTTAAACTGTATGTCACTGTAATTCTGGCTCTGTGACTTAAGAATAAAAATAATAAAACTGTGATTGTCTTTTAGCTCGTAAGCTACTGAAGTTGTCCATCTTAGCTTTTCACAAGCAGCTGAGAACTCATGTGCCCATTTAGACACTTTTTAGCCGTCTAAAACTTAACGGTAACATTTGTGTTCTACATTTCATTGGATAATATTAGGACGGTTTGTCTTCTGTTATTTATTAGGGGTATGTGTATGTGGTTTTCATGTGGTTACCTTTGTTTCAGATAAGGGTTCTATTATTTTGGTTGAGAGTTTGAGATGACTAGCATTGTATATGCCTGTGAACAGTAATTTAAACTGTTTTATTGTTGAGAGTACTTAATTAATGCCTGTATCTGTCATGTAGGTTTTCTTGGGTATAATTATCTGTACAAACCAGTGTCTGATTTCAGGAGACACCTGGAAATTGTAACAGGTCTCTTTTTATGGTACTTAAGACTTCTGCAGGTAGCAGGAAAGAGTAATTTTACTAAATGTTGATTCATATATTGAGTATATCTTCTGCAGAGAAACACTAGGCATCATTATTTTGAACTTTTGAGTCTGCTAAAGCTCCTTCTCCAAGCTTTCTGAATTGGCACTTGTTTTTTATTGTGGATTTTTTTTTATCTTTTTAATGTTTTTAGAAGATGTGTATTAGCTTTACAATTGAGGCATTTTTACTTCATGGCTTGAACATGTCTGTGTATTGTTGAAGGAACTTTTTCACTTCTTTTCCATATCATGTTACTTGGCCTAACTGTAATTACAGGTCCTGCGTTTGAGTAAACCATGAGTTATAAAAGAAGTTCACTGTTCACTTCACGGGTTCGGTAGTCTGTTGGTTTCCCAAATATGTTCCCTTATTAATTTCCATTTGAGTGTACCCATAGTAGCAATGACATGCTTTACATTTTTTTAACTAAAAAAAATGAGACCTATTGGATGGATTCTTTTGAGAGATATTTCTTCTGTAGCATTAAGAGGTTTTGAAGAAAGTTTTGCTTCATTACTGCTTGTATGTCATTCTCTGTTTGCACCAAAGGTTAAAGTGAATGAAGCGGAAGAAAAGTACAAAGCAATACAAGACAGGTTAATAACAATAAGTGAAGAAGCACAAGCCCTGCATCCTCAGTGTATTTCTTTGAAGGCTGATGTGCAGGCAAAAAGAAAAGCAGTCAATGAAGCTGAGGTAGGCAAAAAAGAGCTTCCCAAGTTCATACTAATTCAAAGCTTTAATCTTGTCTGTGTTCTACCTACGAGCTGGGGCAGGGACAGACACTGTTTACGCAGGTGTTAAGCTTAGGTCAGAATAAATGGGATTAAAGTTAAGTGTGTTACTTTTTCACATTCTTGCAATTCAAGTTATGTTTGTCTGTTTTGATGCACTTCGATGTTACAAAATTGTAGTTCTTTTTGAAATTATTTCTTGCTATTTATTAAACTACTGCAACCTATTTCCTTCATAGGCATTTTATAATCGTTTCAAAACTGAGTTAAAACGTCTAGGAAAAGATGATGAACAGCTACATAAACGAATTGAAGAACTGAAAAGCAGGTAAATACAGATACAGTGATTAAGGTGTGTGTTAAAATATAGGTGTACAGGGAGTGAACTCTTCTGGTTAATGATTTTCTATCAGCTGGACCCTACTTTAGTAGGTTTTAAATTTTTACATCCTGTTTCTTTCCACACCAAGATTTTGACTAGAAGAGGAGGAGATATTATTGGGCTGAAAATGCTTCATGTTGGTGATAAACTGTATTTTATGTCTTCCACGGTGTTGCAAAACAAATACACTTTACAGTAAATGTAATAGGAATGTAACTGGGAAGAGTTATGTGTGATTACAAATAAAAACTATTAAACTGATATTTCTGCTTTGTAGATCTTGTAAATGAACAGTGTTGTAGATTTCTGATTCATAAATACCTTTTGTATGATACCATGTCACTTACAAATCATAAGTGCAATTTTAAAATGTTGAAGTATGATCTTTTCTAGTGCTAATCAGGTTTCAGAGACTGAAATATTGGAAAGACAAAGGAAAATTGCACACTTAAGGGAACGGTTAAAGGCATTCCATGATGAAGAAATAATGGTTGGTCAACAGATGGATCAGTTTCAGCAGGCTATGTATAAGTGTAAGGAAGAACATGCTAGACTTCGGTAAGTTATGCTTTTTGGATTTAACTGTTTTTGTGTTATTCAAGTTATAAGAGGTTCCTTTTCATGTAACTGCATTCCTGCATTCACTGAGTTACTAGGCTTCAGTTTCTGAGGGTCCTGGAGTTGTTTAGTCAGAGAAGAAGAGGTTGAGGAGAGACCTTATCACTTTTATCAATTACCTGTCTGAAATGGGGCAGGGAGGGGTGGGGGCATATGACGTGAGCATTGGTCTCTTCTCCCAATTAACAAGTGATGAGATGAGAGGAAGTGGCCTCAGGTTGCAGCATGGGAGGTTTAGATTTGGTATCAGGAAAAATTCCTTCACTGAAAGGATTGTCAAGCATTGGAACAGGCTGCCCAGGCAAGTGGTTGAGTTGTCACTCCTGGGAGTCTTTAAAGACATGTAGATGTGGTGCTTAGGAATTTGGTTTAATTGTGGAATTGGCAGTGCTAGGTTAAGGGTTGGACTTAATCTTGAAGGTCTTTTCCAACATAAAGGATTCTGTAATTCTAAGATACATAAAATGATACAAGAAAATAGATACACTTAGAGATGATTATTTTATCTGTAGTTAAAGGCAAATTTATAGATAAGTTGCAAGTAGTTCAAACACCAATTTAGTCTATACCCAAGCTAGAAAAACAGAGCACTCTGGCTTTGATTTTGAAACCTGAACCTGAACAGCCGTTACTTGTCTGAAGAGGTTTGAGAATTGTTACTTATTGCACTTGATATATTAGTACAATTGTCTTTTATCAGTTATTGTAACCAACAGTTACTTGGTGTTCTGTAGAATACATTGAAATTGAAGCATATAATTAGAAATAAATATTTTTTTTTTTTTATTTCTAACAAGTCCTGTAAAACTGTTGGAAAGGAGTAGTTTTTTCTTGCTTTTTCTTCTCATGTTTCTTGAAACTATAAAAATACTCTTGCATGTGTGTACCTAGCTGTACATTGAAATATTGAGGTCTTGACACACTGCCCTCTTAGTACTTGAAAAACGAACCTTTGTAGTTATTTTAATCAAATGAAGGTTTTATAAGCTGTTGCTACTGTGAACAATTCTGTTCTCATAGGAGAGAAAACTATGATGCAAGACAAGCACTGGATGCTAAGCAAAAACAGCTGAGAGAGCTGAAAGATAGTAAAACAAATACCTTGAAAAGATTTGGACCATATATGCCAGCATTTCTTGAAGCAGTTGAAACATCCTATAGGCAGGGGCACTTTAAACACAAACCTATTGGACCTTTAGGTAAGAATAACTGCTGAAAAAGGCATATTTTCTCTCATGGGATTTATTGCATGGCTGCTAATTTAGAAAAACTGTTTGTTCTTTAAGGAGCTTCAGATATATGCTGAGCTAAAGGTTTTATCCTGGCAGATTATCTTTTGCATTTGCCCTTTAAATCACATGAACTAGCTAACATCTACTTTTTTAGTTCATTTCCCAATTGTTTCTGCTAAGGTATTTTATGTAGTTCAAATGATATGCTTTGAGTGCGGATCTCCAGCTCCCCTAGAGCATCAGGCATCACTGTGGTTTGGCTGCTTGTTCCCTGGTGGATAGCACTATCCAGCCCTTGGACAGATTTTGTTCAGAAAGTCCAGTGGTTGACTTCAGGGCTTGTCAAACTTGAGGTGTTTTGCATGGAGCAACTCAGACGGAACCAATTGAGATTTTCTTGAAAAGTTTGGTTTCGGTAGCTTTTTCAGCCGGCTCTGACGGTAACTGCTATTTTTCAGTTTGTGAAATGGCATCAGCATATTCTGGATGCAAGTGTAAAGGCCAAATACGTAAGTATTTAGCATTTACTGCAGGATAAGAACAGAACTTGCAAACACACATACTACTACATTCAGGCAGTCTAATAGAAATCTCCATGATTGCTTAAACTTGCCGCATGGTTGTCCCTTGGCCTTCACCCTTAAAGCATTAAATTGTTGATAAGCAATCTTTGCCTTGATATACTTCTGCTGCACTGCTGTGAAATTTGTACCTGAATGGAAGTTAGTAGTGGCCTGTCAAATATCTTGGAAGAAAATGTAGGCCTCCAAATACGCGTGTGTGTCTCTACAGAAGAGAAATTATATGTCTGTGTTCTCAGGGTAGATTGTCTATTGTGGATGCTTTTATCTTTTAGTTAACTTAATTTTTTTTTCTTGAAAGAAAGATTTACTTCAGAGTCATTAAAAAAAAAAACCCAACAACCCATAACGTAACAAAACAAACACCTTCAGTGGTAAAAATGCACTACTAAATGTTTTGTTATGGAACACAACTCCTAACACCTTGTCTCTTTAATTTATTTAGGTGCTTTCATTCATCTGAAAGATGCTGAACTTACCTTGGCTATTGAATCTTGCTTGAAGAGCCTAGTTCAGGCATTTTGCTGTGATAATCATAATGATGAGAGAACTCTTCAGCTGCTGATGTCAAAATATTATCCACGTGGATTTAGACCTCAAATAATTGTAAATAAATTTCAGGATAAAGTTTATGATGTTACACACAGGTAGGTTATGTTTTGAATTTTACTGCTTAGTCTTGATGGCTCATAGTATTAGTTGAAAATAATTTTTTGTAATTTTTCTTAAGATCTCATGTAAGCTTTGTTTCTTCTTCATTTCTTCAGAGCAGTTCATCATCCAGAATTTCCATCAGTTCTCACAGCACTGGAAATAGATCACGTAATGGTTGCCAATTGTTTGATTGATGTGAGGGGTATAGAAACAATTCTGCTTATTAAAGTAAGTGTCTGTGTTCCTTACTGGTCTTTAAAGAAAGATGTTTTCTCTTTGTGTGGAGCATGTAAAATACCTTCAGTGATAGTGTCCATAATGGACAAAATGGATAGAGAAAGATTATTTAATTTTACTTTTTGCTCCTTTGAGGAGGAGAGATGGGGACTTTGATATCTCAGTAGGACCCAACTGTATCAGTTATCAGTGTTATAGTGCAATGCACACATGGACGTTTCCCCTGGAGGACTTCTGCTAAGGCACTCATGGTGTTCAATAAAGTTTAAGTGTCCAAATTGAAACACTACTTTCTGTCACAGGCAAGAAAGTAAACTGACAACCTATAGTGAATTTATGTACTGGGATTTATTTAAGACTCAGCAAAGTTAGAGATTTTACTGTTATTTCCGTGCACTTGCTTGTTTCCTTGTTCCCCTGCTAGACTACTTTCATAGGTCTCAACTTCTGTTCCCAGCAGGGAGATCACTACTGGTCCAGGCAGGCAGAAAGCCTTATCGATTCCTGCTGTGAGGCTGCTCACAGATGCCTGTTTGGGCTGTTACTGGCTCAGATCCCAGGGTATTCCCTGGGATATGTCTCTACAGATCTTTCCCCATGTGTTTCCAGGATCTTCCCTGTTTCTTTCTGGGATGTTCACCGTCATTGCTTTGGGTCTCCAGGTGGTCTCATTTCCCCGTTTAAATAATTCATGTGTCATTTGAGATGAGAGACTGCAAAGAAACATGTTTGTGGGCAGAATCTGTTGCAATAAAGAAAAGAAGTAATCAGTTATTAAGTAGGATTTGAATGAGGTGACAAGCAATGACGTTAAATTATGTACAATTTTGATAACCTATTTTTTGATCACCATAAAAATATGTTAGTGGACTGTTTTTTGCTGTTATATGATTTCTGGTCTTAATTGTTTTTTGATTTTTCTGGTACTGCTGAAGATACCTATAATTGAATAAAATGTTGAAAGATAAAAATAATTTTTTTTTTTATGTGAGGAAAGCAAGATGTTCTGTGAGCAGCAGAAGTAAAGATACTTACTTTTTGTGGATTTCATTTTTCTCCAACATCACTTATCCCAGTTCATTCTCTGACATTCCTACTGGAAAAGCGGCAGTTTATGGTCTATCTAGCGCAAGGCTGACTGTTTATGCAAGTGTGGCTGTTACAGCATGGGGTACATAACAGCTGAACTTTCTAGGCTGTTTTTACAGCCAGAATGCTAGTTCTGTTCTTCCCCCTCTGCCTCGCCTAACCACCAGTTTTCATGACATTACTGTATTTGAGCTCTACCTGAACAATTTCAGCTGAATTTGAAAGACGCTGAATGGGTATTGTCTGCATGAAATGGTACTTGTGAATGGAGAACATGATTGCCTCAGACAGAGGCACTTGTGACCACTTAGCATGGCACTGACAATGTTTGTGTTGTTTTTTTTTTTTACCAACTTGTTTCCTCAGAATTCAATTGAATATCGTTTGATGTGCTTCAGAGCTTTCTTGGGAACATTGTTTCCTATACTGTTAAATATGTCAGTGAACTTTTGGTTGGCGAATTTTTTTTGCATGGCAAAATATTAAGGATTGATTAGACGATGTAACTTATAATTTTGAATCATTTCGTGATAGAATAAAAGAAATGGGCAGCTAAACTAAATTAGTGGGTTTTGAGAACACAAATTTCTTAACTAAGAAAAGCAGGTTCTTGAAATTATAGATGTTTTTCTGTTTTCATTACTGTATTATTCTTAATTAGGGATTGTAATTATTTCTGGGTGAGAATGTCTAGACAGATGTTAAACTGATATCTTTAGTTATGGTTGCTTTTCTCTAGGTATGATAAGGCCATTGTATTTTTCAGAGTAGCCGTAAGGCTCGTGAAGTAATGCAGTCCAATCGACCCCCCAAAAATTGTAGAGAAGCTTTCACTGCTGAAGGTGATCAAGTATTTGAAAGACGATATTACTCTTCTGATTACGTCAGACCTAAGTTCCTAAGCAAAGACGTTGAAGCAGAAATAAGGTTGGCATCTTGTAATGCATTTGTTGAAAGTGCACTTGTTGACTAGAATAGTGAAATTGTATATTTGTCTATTTGCATGGGCACTAATCTCCAGTCCCTCTCCCTTTTCTTTGAGACTTACACTTCTTTTCTGAGAATTCTGGAAAACCTTTATTTTGATGCCTTTATTTCAATTTTTTTTTCTGTGGGAGGTACTAACCTGAGTGAGACCTAGGTATTTTTCAGCTTGTGGCAATTAAATCTTGCCCAACAAATAGGGATTTGCTGGGCTGAGTGTTCCAGGAAATCTAGCTACCTTCCTTTTTATTTTATGACTGCTGAAAGAGTATGGAGTCAAAGCTTTTAAAATCTTATACCTGAACAATAGTATTGTAGTTTACTGCAAAGGAAACCTGATTATTCAGACTGAAATCACCTTGGCATGCATAGCCCTACTGGTTTCAAACTTTGCATCTGTGTTGTCTCAGGCCTTTGACTTCATTTACGGTAGAAGTCTCTGATAAACATGACTTCCCCTGTTGTCACCTCATTTTACTTTTTAGGTATTTTTTTCTCATTACTTTCAAAATGCTAAAAAGCTGAACGTGTGTCAAAGCTTAAAGTCTTAAGCTGTCACCAAGCAAATTGGTGACAACAGAATACTTCTGTTTTGATGCTCACATTGTTATGAAAGTATTAAGTAAATATTTAATTTTAGTATTGATAGCTGATAGTGTAGGTTGAATTGAATGTTAAAAATTTATTTTTGCACACTCAGAAGTTTTAAGTATGTCACTTAACTGTGCTTTGTTCATGTCAGTATATACTGAACTTCACTCAAAGATTATCTTAACTTTCAAAGTGTCGTAGGCCGTTCGTTACCAGTATTGCTATGTGGGAATGATGTAGGCCAATTAAAAAGGGGAAAATGTCCTCCCACCTCCCTTGCCTTCAGACCTTAGCCTAAAGCTATGGCACATTTACCTGGAATAGAATATGCAGTTTATTAAACACTTATTCATGGATCAAACTACATCATTCAATTTCATACATCTGTAGCATTATTTTTTTTTTACAGTAATACTAGTAAAGCTTTCTTTTGCAGGCATGAAAGTCTATTGAAGTTTTACTTATTAATATAAATAATAATAAAAAAATGATTTCTTTTGCATTTCTAATGGCTTTACCATAAGCTGAAAGAGTTAATAACAGAAGTCTCTGGGCATGGCTCCTTTTGTATAAGGAAAAGTATAAGACTATGAAATATGTTATACTCATCTCTGTTAAACTGTTTTCTATCTGGAAGTGGTTCGTGCTAGTCAAAGTACTTGCTTCCTCTCAAGTTGCAGTAGTATTTTTAGAAGTAACACCCCCGTTTAGTTCAGCCATTAGGTCCGTTTGCAAAAATTGCTAACAGAGGATACAGATGGTTCCAATCACATGAGTAGTTTATCTGTGGAGCATTGAACTATGACCATCAAAGAGCTGCCTGCAGATTATTAACTACGAGTTCTTTATTGATCACTAAAACCATCCATTTCATAACAAACTAAGTTTTTATTTTGGGGAATGAGGTTCTTTTTTACCCTTTGTCTTGACATGTATTTGATTTTGTTTATTTCTCTCTGTGTGTGTAATAAATAATGTCTGCGTAATACATAATATCTCAATATCACTTTATTAAAAAAGTCACTTGGAGAAAGAAGTTGAAAACAGAAAGGCAGAGATGACGGCATCTCAGCAATGTTTATATTCCATTGAAAAAGAGATTAGGCAGAATGAAGATCATCTTAATAGTCATCGACGACGCCAAAAAGAACTACAGGTAAGATAGGTACAAAGCTATTCTTTAGGAACTGCTTGGTCTTCCCCTATTTCATTTTGACTTGTGCAATATATTTTGAATGGATGACAGTTTTTAATGTTTTTCTTCTCTTTTGTTCTCTTTCATATTTTTTATTTTTGTAGTATGCTTTTGTCATTTAGGACAGAATGATAGAGGTCACATCAATCCTTGATATGCTGTTGTTTTTGTACATTATCTTCTTTTTTTCTCTTGTGCTAAATCTCTTTATTTGACACTGTTAGGAAGCTGCTGCAATATCCGATGCAAGTTTTTTCCCTGCTTCCTTCTCCTTTATTCCTGTTGAGCCTTGCTGCCTTGATTTACATCTTGTTTCTCCATGTGCTTAATTCTTAACTCATATTTATATACTGAATATTTCTCATATTTATATACTGAATATTTCACCTTTTAAATTTTCTTAATATTAAGTTCTCTGTAAACCATTTTACAATGATTCGTTTTCTTTCTTTATTTTCCAGTACTTCTAGGTGGGGCACACATTAGTGGTGGCCAATGACATTAAAAGTAGGCAGTGTAAGGCAATACATATTATATTAGTTCATATAGAATAAATTAGATAAAAGAACCAGCAAAAAACCTGTCATGTGGACTCAAATTGCAGAAGATAAATATTTGAAGGAAAGAAAATGTTTTATTCAATTGTCATGTTGAATGGAAATACAATAATAACTTAATGGTTTAAAGTGCATGTGGCTTTCAGTACAAGTTTTATCTTATAAAAATGGATTACACAGGTAAGTGGGAAGAGTTCTGTCTTTCGTAGGCACTCATGAAACTAAAAGACCAAAAATCTTGCTTTGTATGCTGACTTAAATTAACAAATGTGATTTTTTTCTTTTATAAGCTCAAGGTTGTTTATTTCCTTTCTCTTTTCAGATAAAAATAAGGACAACAAATGCAGAAATAGCAGATCTTGAAAATATTGAAGAACACCAGTCAGTTGACATTCGTACATTAGTAAGAATACATTATCAAATTGTGTTTAATAAGGGTATGAAATAAAGTCTTTTTAATGTTGGCAGTGTTTTGAAATAAACAAGTACTGTGGGTTTTCAACTAGTGTACAAGTGAATAAATGGAGAAGAACGTAAAACTTTGCCATAATTGTAGATGTTCTGTAATGGCATCATTTTAGTTTATTTTTGATGAGCTGGTGGTGCTGTAGACACCAGAGAGGTCAGAATGGCAGCATCAAAGCACACACATCTCTGGAGCATAATTTGTCACAGAACTGCTGCTCTGCCATAAACCCATAGTTTATTGCTCTGCTGTAGCTTCACCATGCAGGGATTTAATTTAAAGTTTATATGTTGCCCTAGGAAAGGATGACACTAATATGATTGTTTCTGGAAAGTTCTTACTCTTATCCACATGTTCTTGAAACGCATGCCTAGAAGTTTAAGAACAAAAAAAAAATGTTTACAAATCTATTTTGATTTGTATGGCGGTGGCCATGAATTTAAACTATTGCTCTCTAATAATTTAAAATATTGATGGCTAAGATGCAGAATCTGAGAATCATACTAATAGATGTTAATAGTAATCCCAGCTACAGATGTTTCAGTTAAATTCCATGCCAGTTTTCCCACTTTTTACCTGAGATCAGTGAGAGACCAAATTGCCCAGGAATTTTTTTTGTCACTTTTGATGGTGACACAAACTCACTTTTTTCGTACTGCCTTTGAGTGTGTGTACGTGCAGGCAAATAGTTCAGAATTTACTTAAAGAAAGTAATCAGTACAGATTCTGTAAGCTCTTTTAGGGTTTCTCTTTTCCAGATAATCTAGTTCTGTTGGCTTATAAAAAGTATATCCTTTTGGTGAGATGGAAAAATATTCTATTAACTTTTTGTAGGAGAACGTCTTCCTGTTTGAAAATTATTGGACACTTGCTTTTTGAATGTCAAATTTTTCACCGTTGCTTCTGATAATTATCTTATGCAACTAGTAGATACATTTATTTGCTTCTCCTTATTCCTTTCTTGGCTTTTAGTTTTTTTTCTGTTTTCTGCACTTTATGACCACTGCAGCACTCAACACATAGTTCTTTTGCTTTGTATTTGTATTCCACTCCTACCTTGATTTCACAGTTGTCTGATTGTGGAAAAGAATCTTGGCAATACATTTTCGTTTATGTATTTTTCCCAGGTTTTGGAATATTTTTCTTTTCAAATGAGAAAGTATGTATGATGATAGTTCATTAGGAATAGGATAATTGTCTAGGGGACAGTGACGATCCACTTATTCTTCCTGTATTCTTACATATACTGATCATATATACTTCAACACAGATCCAGAGGAATCTTCTTGTTCTGTTTAAAAAACTACCGTATTAAAACATTATCATGGCAAAGTCTTAAGAAACTCCTATCCTCTTTAGTCTTTTAATCATATCTCACAAATAAAGTCCCCTTAGTTTTCAGTCAGATCATTCCACTTTTGTGATTTGATTTAGTGGTTGTCTTCTAAATCAGTCGGTCTATTCTTCTGGGCTTTAGTGGCAACTGTATTGAGCTGTCTGTATTCTTACTAGAGTTGTAGAGTATTTCATGTAATCTTGTACCTTGGTAGTGATAAAGTAAAAATTTGTAGAGTAATTTACAAAATAGCTCCTTTTACTGTTCTTCATTGTAATATATTTTGACAGGAAGATGAAGCTGAAGAGAATAAGAGTAAGATGGAATCTGTAAAAAAAGACATGCAGCAACAAAGCAGAAAAATGGAAGAACTGAAAAATATTCTTCAATTAGCTGAAAAAAAATTGGAAGAAATGAAAGACAAAATTCATCAAGTAGAAGAAGTAGCTGGTCCAGTTAAGGTAGCAATAATTTCATCGTATACTTTTAATGTGTTCTCTTTGTGTAGCAAGGCAAATGAGAGTAAAAAGAGGCAGGAGAAAAGAGTGCGCTCCTTCCTGACTTAATTAATGTCTGTCTATGAAAATAGAAGTAGAGCGTTCTGTCTGGAGCATTTCAAGAAATAAGCTTGGCAATATTCTGAAGATAATGTTGATTGTTAAGTGTAGTTGCTATAGTGTTTCACATTTAAAGAGGATTTGTTACCACATATTTTTCAACCGTGGATTGAAAAGGAAGCAAAAATGGTTTCCTTCACTTTACCTTTTAGTGCATCACTGCTGTTTTGGCTTATTTGTTTCTGATAAGTTGTGGCTAAGTATGTTCATAACTGGTCAGTTTTCAATATAGCATCTGAAGTTCTATAAGAAATGGTTATTATTCTATAAAGCTGTGTAATCACAGAAGATGCCAATACATAGGTTTTAATTATTCAAGAGTACAGAAGACACTTGGACATTGCAGAGAAGTAGCAAGACTTAAGAAATAGCAGAGTAGTGACATGCAAAATTTGATATTGCAAATCAATGACAGTCTTTTGTTTTCAAGAATAAGTAATGATTTGAAAATGGAAATAACAGAGTCCAGCATGGTTACAGTATTGTAAACTTGTAGGAGGATGGAATGAGGTAAAACCCAAGATCACTATAGGATCTCTTAAATGCCTCACTTAAAATTTATACTACTATGTAGTCAGACCAAATTGAAAAAGCAAGTGCAAACAAAAAAAGAGGAAGGAAAACAACTGATAAATATATTTGCTGTAATGCCTCTAATATGAAAATTCAGAAGCATGTTCTATTTAAAACGTACAGCTGTCTAAGAGAAAAGATTTATTTAGAATATTAGAACTTTATTGCCAGTTATTAAACGATAGAGGGCAACTCTGAAATTCCTGAAAGGATTTTAGTTTGGATATACTGCTATGTGGTCTGTGGTTGCGTAATAAACTGTTGACATACAGCAAGTTGTGGCTTTAAGGCAGACTTTGACAAAGCTAAGAGCATCCATCATTGTTTGTAATGGTTGGTTTTCTTATTTTCTTGTTTTTGTTTGGTTTGGGGTGATTTTTTATTATGTTAATAATAGATAAGCAGTAATAATAAGATAAGCAATCTTATTGATGGGGATGAGGAAGGAGATTGTCTTCTAATTTTTGCTTCTCAGGAAAGACAAGATATCATTTTAAACTGTACAAACACTTCTGTAGTATAGAAGTTCCTATATTCTACATAATATTATAAGTGTAGGAGGATGTTGAATTTTCACATAGAAATGCAGTTCTGGCTGATGTCACACAGGCATCAGAAGTTCTGGCTAGAATATAGTGTATAAAATAAAAGTAGTTTTTGGAGGTTTAGGAGAAAGAAGTTTGGTTTTGATTTGGTTTGTTTGTTGTTTTTTTTTTTTATTTTTTTCCCCAGAAGTTAAAACTTTCCCTAAAAACGTTACAAGCTTTCTTGTTAGGTACCTGTCAGAACTGATTGTAGACTTTCTGATAAGTTGCTTTTAAAGCTCCTGGACTTCAGAAGGAGTAGTCTTATTGCAAGTAAAATAATTTATGCGGTGTTAAAGCCAACTTAATTACCTGTGGGAAGTCTGTAAACATTAGAGAGATGCTTAATCTACTCCAAAGAGCTCATTTATCACATTTTGATTTATTCCAAACAGGATGAATTAAACCAAGCTGACTCGGAAGTGGAAAACAGTAAACGTCGACTGCAGCACTACGAAGACAAACAGAAAGAACACTTGGCATCCATAAAAAGACATAAAGCATTACTAGCTGCCAAAGAAAAACAATTAGAGGTAAGAGTGTTGGATTTTTTATTCTTGTTTGTTTTTGAAGTCAGATGGCCATGATCCTTCTAATATTTAATAAGAAATCATTCCACTTTGTACTATGTACAAACCATGTTAATACTTCTCTTCACTGAATATTCTCTCAGCTATGTCTTAAGCTGACTGCATCTAAATCAAGTAAAAGTAATTTTGTATAAATGCATCTGGGTCTCTTTTTGTCTGGCAGAGCAGTTTCTTTTCTTGACAGGTGGGTTAGGAGTTATCCATCTGGGACTCTTTTCTTCTGGGTTTTGCAATGACAAGATTAAAATGGCTTAACCCTAAAATGTGTAGTTTAAGTTCAATTGAATAATACTGTTTGAATTTCTAAGATGCTAGGTTTTAACTTGTACAGACCTCATACCTGATTGTTTGAAGACTTTATTCAATCAAGCATTATTAACTAACTGAAGTCACATCCACAACCAATTTTGGAAGACTGTCATATTTAAATATGGTGAATTTGTTTCACCTTATTTGTATTAAATAAATAACTGTGAAGATATGAATTATCTCATATGGATATGTTTCTTAGCACTGAAATAAATATCTATCTATAAATGTTGTTAGTAAAGTAGTTAATAATTACTAGATTTGCTGTGATAACTACACAAAGGATAATAAGCAAACATAATTCTTGCTTGAAGACCATGTTTTTCCATAGCACAAAATATTTTTTTTGAAGACTAACCAGTTTTTTTTTTTTAAATGTAACAATTAATTGAGTTTTGAACATTAATTTAGGAAAAAATTGCACAAGCTCGGCAAATCTACTCAGAGCGCATAGAGGTCAGCAGAACTGTTAAGAGTCTTGATGCAGAAATGAATCGCTTGAGAGAGAGGATAAATTCAGAAAATGATCGCCATGGAAACAGAGAAGAAATAATACAGTAAGAACTGCTTCAATGTCTAACATAGTTGATTTAAGACAACTTTAAGATATCTTAAACATTGACTAGCTAATTAATAGTTAAAATATTTTAGATATTAGTTAATAGTTAAAACATTAAAATACTTCAGCTAAGGTGGAAAAGATAGGGGAAAGGAGAGTTTTCTTATTGACTCACAATGCATTTATGTGTGTTTTTAGTACTTAAACCATGTATGATTGCATGGAAGCATGGTGTGCTGATTGCTCAGTCAACCAGTACTGAACAGGTTTAGGAGTATTGAACTACCCTTTAGGGGCAGTGTCTGTACTTATGTGAAATGCCAATAACCAGGTATCCTCGTAGTGTTTAGAAGTATCCCAATTATGACCATGTTGGTATGAACATAATGCAGTGAGCATTAAGCATAGTTCTAGTTTGAATAACTAATGCAGAAATTAGGCAATTATTTGAGGTTTTGACTCTAGTGTATTTCAAGGAATTGCTCTCCTCAGATATTCTTAAGCATACATTCTTAAGTCATACATTCTTCTTGGTGTAAGAGTTTCCTTCCAAAAGAATTTAAAATAGAAATAAATTTTTTTTTGACTACTCTTCATTTGTGAACAGTGTTCTACTTGACTCATCAAATGCTTTTAGCAGGAAGGTCTGTATTTGAATATTTTGGTAATCAAATTTATTACCAGCATTTACAACAGTAGCCTGGTTTTAGTGTAATTCATGTTGATCCTAGACTTTCTTTTAATTAAAACAGACAATATCATGATGCAAAGGAAAGATACGAGGATGCAAACAGTAAAGTAAAGAATTTGAAGAAATTTATTAGACTGCTGGAAGAAATAATGACACAGAGATTCAAACTATATGGACAGTTCTTAAGGTGAGTTAATTGTACTGTAATCTCAGGTTTCAGCTAACCCAACATGCAGATGTGCCTGCATTCCAGCGTGAAAATTATGGAGCAGACCTGTGAGAATGAGATATCTTTAAGGCAGTATCCACAGCAATCTTGCAAACCTAAACTTGCTTTCAGATCCAGTACTATCATGCCTGACAGTTTAGCGGCAGCCAGAACTGACAGCTGGAAAACCAACGTGATCAATGGAGGCATTTTGCTTGACACTAAAGGTCTCGACTATGCTGACTTAATCCATGACAGTTCTGTTTCAGTGCTTGTTTAGGTCAGTAAAGTATCAGTACCTATGTGTTGGTTGACAGCCAGTTGAACATGAGCGCAGCGTGCTCAGTGCACTCAACAGCATCCTGGCTTGTATCAGAAATTGTGTGGCCAGCAGCATTAGGGAAATGATTGTACCTCTGTATTTGGCACTGGTGAGCCCATGCCTCCAATACTGGGTTCAGTTTTGGGTCCCTCACTGCAATAAAGAAGTTTTGATTCTGGAGCATGTCCAGAGAAGGGCAGTGAAGCTGGTGAAGGGTCTGGAACACAAGTCCTCTGAGGAGTGGCTGAGGGACCTGGGTCTGTTTAGGCTGAAGAAGAGGAAGCTGAGAGGAAACGTTATTAGTCTCTACAACTACCTGACAGGAGGTTGTAGTGAGGTGGGTGCTGGTCTCTTCTCCCAAGTAACAAGTGATGGGATGAGAGGAAATGGCCTCAAGTTGTGACAGGGGAAGTTTAAAGTAGGTATTAGGAGAAATTTCTTCTCTGAAAGGATTGTCAAGCATTGGAACAGGCTGCCCAGGGAAATGGTTGAGTCACCATCCCAGGAGGCATTTAGAAGACCTGTAAATGTGCTTAACAGGCATTGTTTAGTCCTGAATTTGACGGTGCTGTGTTAAAGGTCTTTTCCAACCTAAATGACTCTTTGTTCCTGTACCTATCAATGACAATTTCATGGTGGCATCCCCTCAAAAGGACAGATGGTGTGTTTTCCAGTGCAATCCTTGATCATTTATCATTGCCTTCAGCAAAAATTGAGATATATCCATGTTGCCTCTGCTTTGTGTACTTCTTGATCTGGCTTTGGAGGGGATGCTAGTATGATCCTGACAAATAGTAATCATCAGGAGAATCCCAGCCTTTGCAGATGGAATTTTAGAAATAGTGGTGGATAGGATCTACTTGCAGAATCTGATGCTTTCCTTATGGTGCCCATATGTGTCATAGAATCACGTGGCTGGAAAAGACCTTTGAGATCATTGAGTCCAACCATACCTGTCCACTACTAAATCATATCCCTAATACTTCATGTACCTGTTTTTTAAACACCTCCAGGAACAGTGGTTCATCCACCTCTCTGGGCAGCTGTTCCCATGCCTGATAACCCTTTTGGTGAAAAAAAAATCCTAATGTCTAATCTGAACCTCCCCTGGCACAGCTTGAGGCCATAAACTGAGTCTTGTTCCTAGTGCCCAAATTTGGGTATTAGTCCTCTAAGATATATTAAAGAACCATCTTGAAGGAACTTTGATGTATTGTCTATTGACAAATTTCTTGCTAAAATTAGGAGAGTGTGGGGCGAAATCAGTACTCAGCATTCTTTAATTCACAGACTATAGCAGAGTCTGCGTGAATTCTTTACTATCCCTTACTGTGCAGTTCTAATACTGGATAGGAAAGAATTGGGATGTGGTAATTTTCTGTTGAAGCTGTGGAATAAAGGTGTAAAGATGATCTAGTCTGTGGAAGCAGACTTACAGAAATTAAGTACATCAGATTTCTTACCTTCTTACTTTGTGTTAGTGGCACTCTCCAGTATGTACAGTATTGAGTATCACCCCCTCAAAAGCATAATTGATTTGGGAAAATGCTGTTAATGGAACAGAGCTGAAATATTTAAGATTGTGATGTGGAACTGTTGATGAAAGCATGTTGTCACTTTTTCATATATCCTCAAACTTACTAACCTAATGTTTCTTTGCTTGATTTGACTGGTTTAAGGCTCCTTTCTTTACGATGCAAACTCTACTTTGACGGTTTATTACGTATTCGAGCTTGCTCTGGAAAAATACTTTTTGATCACAAGAACGAGACACTTTCAATAACAGTAAGTTATCTTTTATTACTTCAGTTATTATAATAGGTAATGAATTATTATTATTTTTTAATATCAGCTGCTAGAACATACGTTGCAAAGGATGGAATAAATTGATTTCTCCTTTCCAAAATATGATATGTTAAATTGTAGAATATTGTTGAAAACAAGCAAGAACAAAACCCACATTGCCATGTTATGTAGGTAGGTTGCTAGATTACATAGAATAAATTTGCACTGTTTTGTTATGTTGAGGAGAAGAATTCACTAATGAGTCAGTGTTTTCCTAGTCAGCCTTTCAAAATTACTTGCTCTCTTTTCATTGATAGGAAGTTTGTCTTCATTTGTGTGATTGTGTAATCCAACTTGTTATTTAAACAACTTTTAATGGCTGAAAACTTGAATATAGTTTTTCTGTTTATCTTTTTTAACATATCACCCAAAAAGTTTTAGTCATGAGGGAATCTCCTGTTGTTTCTGTGAGAGACTTCCAGTCTAGAAATTGAGGGGAAAATGTGTAGTGGCAGCATAAATACATGTTGACACAGTCCTAATTAAATAGGTGAAGGACATATGTCTGGAGAACTTAGACTCAGTCCATAAAATGTCAAGTCATTACCTGGCTTTATCAGAATATTTCTATTTTATAGCTGATGTTTCACATTTCTCGTGCAAGCAATCTATGTTTAGTCGAGGAATGGAACAGTCCACACCCCCTCAAAATAACGCTCCAAAAGACTCTACTCCAAAATAATTGTTTTCCCGCTTAGCTTGTTAAAGGTAATACAACTAATAGGACAAGTAAATGCTTAAGTTTAATCTTAAATAAGGAGTGCCACAAGATGTCATTGTAATCAAAGAAACCAAAGCACTATTCATAGTGTTTCATGTATTCTGGTTAAGAAACTGTTTCTCCTTTAAACTCATGCTGGAAAACAATTACCTGC
Organism: Clamator glandarius; assembly: GCA_033459285.1. NCBI lineage: Eukaryota > Metazoa > Chordata > Aves > Cuculiformes > Cuculidae > Clamator > Clamator glandarius. Next base: position 3,205,125 of record JAUNZM010000553.1, on the reverse strand, counting down.
TTTTCTATTGTAGCTGGTAACCATTGGATTGAACTGTAATATAACTATGCTGGTTGACATTTATTAAACATTGTTTAATAGCTGTTAAAAATAGATAATTAAATAAGGAAACACTGGCAGAGTCATTCAATCTGTTCACTGTGGTTTACTGTGATGGAGAAAGTTGCAGTGATCCTAGCAAAGTGTTCCTAAATGGTTAGGAGGTATCCCATTCCAAAACTGCAGTAGCAGTGAAGTGCACAAAATTGTTCTCGAGTGATCTCTATCTGCTCACATGTAATTTGTTTGCTTTTAAAATTATGATTCTCCATCTCAGAGTTAAAAATTGTTCTAATACTTTTATTTCAAGGTTCAGCCACGAGAGGAAGACAGAGCTGCCCCTAGCGATGTGAGATCCTTATCAGGAGGTGAACGTTCCTTCTCAACAGTGTGTTTCATTCTTTCTCTGTGGTCCATTACTGAATCGCCTTTCAGATGCTTGGATGAATTTGATGTCTACATGGTAAAGTTTAAACTTAAACTACACTTGCCATTCTGATTTGTACAAGTTAGTGAAATAGTTTGATTGTTATTTATATTTTTTAGATGTTAAAACACTATAATTAACTACAAATAATAATAATTAAATAAACCCAACAAAATCAAATCCCCCATCTCGATAAGTATCATGTTCACTTTATTTAGTGACTTTTGAAGCTTACTCTGTTTCTGAAGTTAGTACTCAGAGCTATGAGCACCTTGTTACTTTATGTACTGAACTAAGGTTTCAAACTTAGTTTAATGTACTTAAACCTTAGTTCACAAAAAACAATGAAATATAACTTTTTTAGTAGGCCCCTAAGCAGTTGTTACTATGTTTGTCACAGGTTGCCTCTGCATATTGCTCTGACAGTTCTAGGCTTAGCATGAGCTTTGGCTTTGAGATCAGCATGGTTTATTTTCAGAGCAAGTATAGGTTTCATGCAGCCTTTAAATCCTTTCAGGTAATTTTGAGGCAGGATTTTATAGGAAACATTCTACTAAAATACAGTTCATCTCAGCATACCAATACAATAGCAATTGAGTTCATTATTGCTACTCAGAAACTTGCTTTGTATTTGACCAAGTAGCATCTTTTCAAGATGCTGAAATGCAGAATAACAAACAGTAAATACTCAAGTCAGCTAAAGCTGATAAAACTCATCTTTGTGTACGGCTTCCCTGTATAGGCGATTAACCCATTTTTTTTCTATATCATATCTCTTCCTTATTAACATGCAGTGTGGTATGGTTAGAGAAAATCATTAGTTCTGTGAGAGAAAGAGTTGATACTATATTATTTAATTTTGTCTTCAGTGTCCCAATTGATTATTTACTGGAAATTACAGACCGAGAGGGGGAAAAAAAGAGTATACTTGGTATATAAAGAACTTCAAAAAGGAAAGCATGCATCTAAAGTGGTCAGCCAATTATTCCTCAGCCAACTTCCAAAGATTAGGTCCTTTTTTTACAGGTTAGTTGTGCAGAAGTTTATCCATCTGTCCTTAAAGAGGTAGATACTTAGGACCATGAGCCCTGCCGAAAACTTCCATGTCATCTATTCCATAAATCCACGCAATTTGTTTTTCCACTGCTGTGGCAGGAAGTGCAACCTTACTGTCTACGCGTTCTGTAGTTCCTTTTGCTGTAGTCCTGGAGATCCACCACAAGAGGACTCTATCTGCACATTTGCAAGGGAGATGAGTAATTTCATGTGTAACAACATATAAAAGGAGAGCTAATACCTCTGCTAATAACAGCTTCCCTTTACATATCTTTTTCAGTAAGCCTAATGTCTAAAAGTAGTTTGAAATAATAATAATAATAGTAACAATAATAACTGTAATAAAAACAGGCTACATAATATCTTACGTTTCAGGCAGCCCTTAAATCCTTTCAGGTAGTTTTGAGGCAGGATTTTATGGGAAACATTATTCTACTAAAATACAGTTCATCTCAGCATACCAATGCAGTAAGTAGTACTGCGTGTATAAGCTGACAGAAAAACATTGTGGGTCTATGATTTGTATTGTATATGTAGGCAAGAAAGTAGAGTTTAGGAATTTCCCAAGCTATAATTTGTAGCTTTTGGAATTTAATACTAATCTTTCTTCAGCTTAGTTTTTATTAGATTTTTCTTTAGCTAAGTTTCTTCTGTTAAGGTAATTTCTAATTAATTTATTCTTAAGCATTTGTCCTTATTGGTGCAATAATTGGCTAACGAAGTACATGGTCAGCGTCACGTCATAATAAATCTTTTATCTTTAGGACATGGTTAACAGAAGAATTGCAATGGATATGATTCTTAAGGTGGCTGACTCTCAGAATCACCGACAGTTCATTTTGCTTACCCCACAAAGCATGAGGTAATATTGATATGTTCTATTTCCTAGTACAGGAACTACATGGAAGTTCTATTGCAAGGAGTATAACTTGAAAAAAGCAAATATAAGGAGAAGGAAGTTACACTTTTCGTAGAAGCAGAACATCCAATGATTAAGCAGTTCATTGCTGATGGTTCTGGGAATTTAAAAGGTTTTTCAGTCTTCCTTACATAATGTCTCTTAATAGGGTTGTTCAGTGGCACTTGAGTCAGTTTGTCTTAAGTAGAACAGCTTTTTGAAATGTTTTATTGTGTAAAGTAGGCTCCTAGTAGCTTTTATTCCATATCTCCCTTTCCCCCCCCAAAATTCACAGAAGACTTCGCATTTTTCCTGCTAATACTACAATCCTTTCAAGATATTAGTCATTTGAGTAAATATTTTTAATATCACTGATCTAGAAACTGATAACTTACTCCTTATTTTCTGGGTTTTTTTAATCTAGTAGCCCAAAATTATTTAAAAATCATCTAAGTCCATGGTAAAACCATGCCCAGCTTAAGGGGACAGTCACTGTCTAAACTTATGCAGCCAACTTTTCTGTTAGCCAGATTTAATTATTGAAACCTGAAGAAGAAAATTAATAGATCTGCAAAACGAAGTTGATTTATTCTTAATTGTCTTATCTTACTAAAATCTGTAAAAACTAGAATAATTATATATTTTTTTAAGTGGTAATTATTTCTGAGGTACTTCTGTATTCAGTAATCATACAGAAATTTTCTGCATGGTTACTGTTTTATAGAATCACAGAATGGTTTGGGTTGGAAGGGACCTTCAAGATCACCCAGTGCCAGCCCCACTGAGATCAGGGTCAGAGGCACCTGGATCAGGTTGCTCTAAGCCTCATCCATCTTGGCTTTGAACACCTCCAGGGATGGGGCAGCCACAAGGTGGATTCCTCCAGCTCTCAGGCAAAGAGAGAAGAAAGAAAACTGACCCTATTTTGGGAGGACAGGGAGAGGAATGAGGTGAAAGGACAGAGAGCCTTCCCTCAAATCCTCTCACACGCAGCACTTGACACCAAGTCAGTGCCAAGCTACAGATGCCCCACATGCCACATCCCATGGGCTCTGAAAAGGAATCAGGAGGCTGCCAGGAGTCCTTGGAAGATGGGAGGGAGGAGAAGTGGGAGAGACGATGACACGAAAGGAAGGGAACAGAAAGGAGCCCATGTGTAGTGAGGAGAAGTGAAAATGCAAGTTTAAAAGTTTAGTATCATAGAATCATAGAATGGTTTGGGTTGGAAGGGACCTTAAAGATCAGCAAGCTCCAATCCCTGTGCCATAGTAACTAGAGTGCAGCTTGCTTTTGTTATATTTTGTTACATTGCATGTTCAGCAAACTTCTAATTTAACAAAAGTACAGAGGCACATTCAGGAAAAATACATTTAGGATAATTGGTGGAGAAGCCAGTATAAAATGTATGTTTATTAACTGTGCTCATTCTTAGTACGGTGTAAGTGATTATACCTGTATAAAGTGTGTGCCACTTTAGGATCTGTAAGGCACATACAAACTGTATTCAATAATTATTTCATTTGGAATTTCTCTTAGACTTCCTTAATTATAGAAAAGGTACTTTTAATTGTTAGAAATCACAATTGAAGTCAGTCATTGTCTTTACCTCAAGCTTTTAATGAAGACTGGCTTCAATATTAGTTCAGTGCAAAAAGAACTTCACCCCATGTTACTGTTTTTAAAACCGTCAAAGAAAAAAGATGGAGTTATTTAAAGGAAAGTAGGTAATGGAAAGAATCAAAAGGAAATATTAAAATGTGTAGCGAAGAAACACTGTTTAAATGATGCATACTTTATTTTTAGTTTTGTGCCTTCAAGTTCCCGTATTCGAATCCTCCGAATGCAAGATCCTGAAAGAGGCCAAAGAACGTTGAATTTCCAAAATAGGAATGATGAAGATGAAGATCAATAAGTATCTCTCTGTAATAATACGGCATATTATTGAGGATAGATGTGTCTGTAAATTTATTTCATCCTGATGGTGGATAAGATCTCCTGTTAGATGCTCTCAGGAAAATACAAGGTTGCTGTATTGTATTGTATTGTATTGTATTATTACTGTATGTGTATAGATCAAGAGTAAGTGCTGTTCTGATGACTAATGTCTTGCTTGTTCAGTTGATATTTTTAATGACTTGTAGAATTTTTTATCAGTTGTTCTGTTTTTTCTTCTGGAAAAGATTAAATATATTTTGTATAACTGTGGAGTAATATTTTAATAAACAGTGAGAAATTATAGTTGTAGTAATGTTTTCATGTCTCTACACACTTAAAATTAGTATTAAGTTAAAAATGTCGGTTCCTTCCCAGCTTTGCTCTATTTCTTAAACATGTGCTAATTCATACATTCAGTAAAACGTGTGGGTTTTTTTCCACCACAACAGCTGAACATGAGAAACTGTTAGTACTTATAGTGTGTGCTTTCTTAGAGAAGTGAATAATTTATTTGCAGTGTTTTCTGTGGGCAGGAAAAAAAGTGCTTTTTTTTACTCCTAAAGGGAAGAGTGAGTTTCTTTGGACACAAGCTTACAAAACCTAACAAATTGTGGCTTTGTAAACTTAAGATTCTTAATTCAAAGCAGCTAAGTTCTGGCATAGTCTGAGTCTGCAGGTACCAACTAAGCCTGTAGATATTCATTGTATTATAACAAACTGAAGTGACGGATGCCTCTAACATAGAGGCATTAATTGGAATAAGAATTTCGGAAAGTAATAGAGTGACTTTTCTATAGCATTGTAGGCCTGTGTTTTGTTGAGTGTACCCACTCGCCCTCGCAACTGCACTACAACAGTTGAAATAAAATAAACTTCTTGTTTTTTGAATGATATAAGCATTTATTTGGGATAAGAAGGAGAAAAAATAATCAAATTCTTCAAACTGCCTAAATTACTTTTTTTTCTCCTTTCTGTAGAATGTGAAAATTACTGGGAGCTCTTCAAAAACAATCACTCTTAGAGTTCAGCCGGTAGACATACTTTTTTCTTTTTTTTTTTTCTGTAACATAATGGAGATATAAAAGCCATTGAGACTGTTCAACGAACAGTTCTAAAGTTAATTTATCAAAAAGCAATTCCTCCATAAAAGCACACTGCAGTGTAAGTTTCATCTTGACTTTGTAGCAGAATTTTTTAGCCACAGCACAGTATTCGTTGTTCTTTAGTGCTTGTTTTTTTACGCAAGCACGTACTGAACTTGTAGTTATCTCTGACATATGGAAGCTAGTGCAGAATTGGAGGAATACACTGAGCAAGTCAGCTGCAGTACTGCGTTCAAATGGTAGGAGTTATGTCCATGGTCTTTTAAAGGCTTCAGATGTTTACTTCTGAAAGCCCAGGGTAATGGGCCAACAGACTCCTAGGAACCTTGAAGAGACTACTGACAAAATGGGGTCAGGCTTTTGTTGAAGCACATGATAGACGGGGGGGGGACAGAGATCATAAATTCAAATGAGGAGGTTCTAGCTGCATAAACGAGGGGAGGGTTGGTCTGTGATGAAGACAGGAAGCATCCAATCGTGTTGTCCTGACAGGCTATAGAATCACTTATCAGACTTTTGGGGTCTGACTAGACTGCAGCACCTCCTGCAAGCAGGGCATTGGATGAGACCTCTGGAGGTCCTTGCCAAAGTAAACAGTTCAATAATCCTCTGATTTGATGGAATATACATTAAAGATACAACTTTAGGATTATGTGAAAGTACTTGGAGGCAGGGAGGAGGAACCATACAAAGTACATAGTTGGCAAAACTTGTCTGCCACAGAAGTCTAGTTTGTTTGTACTGGGAGTCCTTAATACCATTACATGATCATGAACCGCATGTTCAGGTGGACTCAATTTCATGATGAAACTAGAATATAATTCAGACCCTTTTACAGTATCAAATGATAGAAAGACATAGCATTTCCTCCCAGTTTTCTTCAGCATCCAAAAAATAAAGCAAGAGTGCAGAAGCAGGAGAGAGAAAATAATTTATCTTCATTAGTACTTCTATAAGTAGCTGTGTTGAGAAGAGCGCTTAAGGAAAATTATTGCATTCCTACTGAACCATCACTTCAGCTTTCTTCTATACGCTACTTGAAATATTGGAGCAGTTGGCAAGAATTGTGGTCTTTGGTTCAAAAATATATTGTGTTTATTCAAATCTTCCACTGTGCTTGATGAAAATATGTTCCTGACTCTACAACTGAAGCAGTTGGTTTCATGTTAGACTCTTGGTTCTGAATAAACAGTTACTGAAGCACTTGATTGGACTCACTTATTTTTGCAGTGATTTTAAGGTCTCAAAACTATCTTATTCTTGGCACTTTAAATACAGAGTTTACTGTACCACCTACCTAGAGGTGCACTGACCTTGTATTTCATGACTGGGTTTGAGCTGTGGGCCATTTTGGATGGCAATGCATTGCTTATTGCTGCAGTTAAAAGTAAATGGAGCCTGTCCAACTACATAAATTTGAGGTGCACAGAGATGTAGAATGAGGTACTACCACTCTAGTAAAAACTGGAAAACCAAAGAGGCATAAATTCTCTAGAATATTCAACATTCTCTCTCCAACTAGTAATTTAAGCGAAACCAATGGGCATTTTTCAGAAGTATATAATGTTTTCAGAATGTGTTTTTTAAGTTACAGCCAAATGTACAAAGTACGTGACTTTACTTAGTTAAGGATATGAGCTCTGTAGGCAGGTATTAAAAAATGTAGTTGAAATTTCTGCCTTCTGCTGTTTGTCTGGGATACAAAGAAACAAATGTGTGAGGATGGCTGTGGTTGTGGCAACAATTCTGTGTTTTCCCCCACCATGTTTGTTACCAAAATATGTAAAACTGTTATACTTGCTAGTAATTTCCGCCTCAATTTTAAGATAAGCTTCACTTTTTGAATTTGAAAATACAGAGAGTGATTTTGGTTTGTGTCATGTTTTATTGTCCAATTCAGCTATTACTGTTTCATTTCGTCATAGGGCAAAGAAGAAATATCAAACATGCAATTGTAAGAGGTTCAGGCTTTTTCTTTGTTGTCGTTACCCTGCAAGCAACCAACTATTTAAAGCAACTGTGAAGTGTGTTGTAGGAAAGATTTTTCTCTACAATTTCTGAATCTGCTAGTTCTTGATTATTTCCCAGGCCTGTGCAGAACTTGCACTTGCCTGAGTGTAGAGATAAACTCTATTGATGGACATAGAATTGAGAAGGAAGGCAGATCTCTTCAACAGGCCCTTTTCAATCACTGTACTTTATAGTTAATTTCTCAGTAATGATTTTTTTACAGTATTCCTGTTTATATTAGAGAAATATTTATATTTTAGTGTATGATAATAGGAAAGACTATTACTCAATATGGGGAAAAAATTAAAAGATTGGGTTTAGTCCAAGCAATAAACTGCACTTGACTTCCAGCTAGCCTGGAAAGCACAGGTCTAGCAGGTGTACTCATAAATCTTAGCACTGGCATCTTAAAGGATAAACAACTGCTGTGTTGGTAAATACAAGAACTGCAACCTCTGGTTTGGTATAATGTGACTCTTTTAGTGAGTTCAAAGAAGTTTTCTTCATGTTCTCATAATGAAATATATATATTTCCCACTAGTACAGTAGCAGATAATTAAAGAGATAGATTGAAGGGGTTGTTCTCTATAACCACGCTCAAGATGTGAAAAAAGCATTAGGGGAAAAGGTCAAATGTTATAAATTTATTTTGGGACATATATATTGCAACCTCTGTGGAAGCTTTTGAAAATTCAGGCAAAGATCAATACACTTCCAATAAAACCTTTTAAACTTCCAATAAAACAATATTTTAAACATTATATATATATATTTTTATATATACTTTTAATTCAAGGGATTGTTTTAGCAGGATTTTCTTTTTCTTTTTTTTTTTTTTATATACTGCATTCCTCTGACATAGCTCTTTCCGGGTTGAAGGGATGCAAATGAGGTAAGAATTAAGGCAAACCTAAAAGGCATGCAAATGAAGTACATTTATATCCACTGACAATACAAGCACATGTATGGATCAGACTTCAAGAGCTGAGGAACTCTTCCCCTCTGTCTGTCCAATACTACTTTACAGCAGAATGGTGACATGATTTATAATAAACAGTTAACATTGCCATGGGAATTCAGTGTCACTAACATTACTCAGTCTAGGAGACACAGAGCTAGCATCAGTAAAACATGAACAATAAATAATATATTTCACTGCAGCACAGGACTGCTGCACAGGCTTCAGAGGAATAGGGTTGTTATGAAATGACATTGCACACATCACGTTGTGGCAGTTTATTTTTATAATATATACTTTTAAAATTCTTTAGCAAATGACATTCTCATGCACACAAGTGTTTCAAACACAAGAAGCAAGTCCATTTATAGGTAGTCCAAGCAAATTTTTGTGTGTGTGGAAATAGCTGCAAACTGAATGGAACATTAAACTTCTGTGCAGTCTATGACGCATTGTACACAAGCTCATTTTTGAATGTCACACTGCAGAAGTAATACAATGGAAGGATCACTCTTTGCAGCTTCTTTGAATTCATCCAGTGTGATCTGGTCATCTTTGTTCTTATCCATCTTACTGAAGATCTTGTCTACCCGTTGCTCAGGCGTCAGACCGTCTTCATTCATTTTCATCATTATCACAGTGCCCACCATTTTGTAGATGGCCTTGGGAAAGAAACCAAACAGAAAATTCAACATACAAATTGTAACGGGATTTTCTGACGTGATCAAATTCTGGAAAGATATTCCAACAATAAAATGATTGCCAGATTCCCTGAAGATATTTTTTTTTCCTTAGAATCTGGTATCCTTATACTTAGAACTAGGAAGAATGTTTTTTACACTATTTAGATATAGATTAAGTTTGTTGGTACATTTTGCATCCTGGAATGAATTTCTTTGACTGGCTTTTTTCACAAAGCAAAAATGTTGTAACTTATTCTCTGGATCAACTGTTTATTTGGCTTTTAGTCGCTCTGTTGAAATATCTTGCATAAATTCTGAATAATTATTTTTAGGAGTCATTGTCTTTTAATAGTTTTCTATGTGTTCACGTGAGCAAAATCTGGTTTTAACTACCGTGGCAAATAGCTGGCAGATCAGTCAATAAGCTTTATCCTTCCTCTTACATGCTATGGTCATCTTAAAGCCCATCTGTGAGAGCTCACTTAAAATAGTGTGTTGTCATCTGTGTATATTTCTATAATCACCTAAAGTTAATCTCTAGTAAGGTTTCTGCTACCTGAACTGCAAACAGGTAATTTCATGGGTTTCAAGTGATATTGAGACGGGCTTTGTGAATCCTTGTGCTATTCATGAGAAACAAAGTAACCTCTTGAAATTTAAAAGCTCATATGCACACATGTACTCTCTGCAGTTCTCAAAGATTACACTTATTAAACTATGAGTGTGCTTGCACCACGTAGGCATGAGTCAGTATAGGCTGAATACGTGCAAAGTATGCTTTTAATGATGCAATACAGCCTCTTGTGTGCTTAACAGCTAAAGGATAAGTGAACAAGTAATCAAATTTTACTAATGTTCCGACATGTTATTTTTTGTATCATATTGATCTCACCTCTATAATTTCCAGCATTTCCACTCTTGTAATTTTACCATCGCCATCCAGGTCGTACATGTTGAAGGCCCAGTTCAGCTTTTGCTCAAAACTGCCTCGTGAGGTTATGGACAGCGCGCAAATGAACTCTCTGAAGTCAATGGTCCCATCTCCGTTTTTATCAAAGGTTCGGAAGGCATGCTGGGCAAACTTTGAAGCATCTCCATATGGAAAGAACTGCAAGATAAAATAATAAATAAAACTGTCAGCAACACAAGGGAGAAAGCTGTGTACCTGCCTGTAAAAAAAAACTAGTGAGGCTTTCATGAAGACCTGCTGGTTGGCCTCAGGTGAAACTGAAGATACGCAATGTAAGCTTCCGTAACAGTTAGTGTAATGATTATTAGAAACATATATCTACAGAAATCTCTTAGCTTACTGCAAAACCATAATACAGATATATGTAATGCTACTTTAAAGCTAAATTAACTAGATGAACCTTAAAATGAAGCTGTGTGCAAACGGGAGATTGTATGTAATGTTCTCTGACTATGAAATACAGCAACCAAGGTGCATTTTAACAAATTTTTTTTTCTGCCTGGGAGTAACCAGCACTTCACATGTTGGAATCAAGTAGATGTGTGGGTTTGTTGTTACATAACTTCATTTATTTTATAAAAAATAATCCACATACAGCACGGAAAATCAAGAACATATGCAGGCTGGCAAAGGAGAACATAATAGAAGTGTATAAGATGAGAACTGAGACTCAGTTAATGATACAGGACAATGCTTTTCATGTTTGATATCCATTATCACTGAACATTGTGACTGACTGCAGCTTAACAAATTATTTTAAATGACCATAACACTCAGATTTTTCAGCTGACTTTTTCTGTCAAGAAATGTATGATTCAAAACATTTGAGACAGTAGTTATTCTGTGGACCAGAATCAAGAAAACATACCTCTTAAGAAATGAATTTTTAATCTAGTCCCCTTGCAGTGAAGGGACTGTATGCAAATAATGACTGTTTCCATATTGCCTGCACAGTTTCATGTAGGTTTTCGCACTCCAAGACCACAGAGGTACTTTACTCTCAATCTGAGAGCCATCTCCTTTTGTGATTTTCAAAATTCCAGTTCACAAAGGCTTTAGTAGCAGCCAAGGGAGTGAGTGTGCATTTTAGAGTTTTCCTTTTCCACATCCAGAGCTCTCACTGCAAGCTGACGCTTGCTATGTTTCAGCTGTGAAAGCTCTTGACCAATCAAATTTTATGGAGGACCTTAAGAAATGAGCATACTAACTGTCTGACTAAATACAGATGAAGAATACAGCAAACCTTTGCTGCTTTTCATTTGAGGAGGCCGAATGGCCACTTAAATTCTGTGTCTTGCCCTAAAAATTGCAAAACTTAGTGCATGGCCTGCTGCTTGCAACGAATTTGTGGCCATGCAGGTCACGTCAGGAGACACTGCTGCATTGCCAAATGGTTCCTAACCTGAAAGTTTTCTTTAAACTTACTATTTTCTCTGATATCAAACTTTAAAGCACAATTCTGGACAACCTTTGCTTTGCTGTAAGGCAGGACTGCTGCACAATTTCATCTCTGGTTTAGTGGAATCATAGTCAATGCAAATGCTTCCCTAAATTTTGACCACCACCATCCATTCAGAATATTACCGTCTTATGTATTAAAAGAGATGCCAATTGCTGTATTATCCCAGAAGGGTATCACATATGCCCATCTCACTTCCCAGGTATCTTTTCAGGCAGATATTTGAAGACAGTGTGGAAACAGAGAGAGAGAGAGGGACGCTGTACCCATTCCAGTGGTATTTTGTCCAGGTTAACAGAGCAGTTTAAGTTGCAATTTTATTGTTTGACTTAGTGTGGGTCTGCACTCAGCTCCTGCTTCTATGCCCCTTCTCCAATAGCAGAAAGTGGCATTTGGTACGTTCTCCTCCTGAAAAAGTAACTTAGGTGCCCCTGTTTCTGTTTTAATAATCTAAAGTGATGAAGTGGTAGTACCTCCAGGTACCGTTGCAGCTCTTTTCTGTACTTTCTAGCTTTTGACCATTCAGAATTCTTGAATCCCAGTATGGTAAGCATGATTGGGCTCATAAAGACATATAAAGACGTATGTATGGATTCTCTGATACAATTCAGGACTGTAATAAGTGCAGTTATCAGACCTTGCTGAATTTCTCTTCCAGTGCAAACTTCAATCTTTTGTCAAAGGAAACAGAGCTCTCTGCATGGAAAGGCTCTTTGGGCTCACAATTCTGGATTTGGTTGCAGCAGAACAAAATTATGCGAATGATACCCAAAACCCGAACATTATTTGCAGGTTATTGAAATTCTGCTCCTTACTTTCTCTTCTTTATGAGCTACTTTACCCCAAACTTCCGCACCAACTGCAAATGTTACCTAGATGGTATTTAATTTTACATGTGTGCGTGTGTATCGATACATGCACACTTCTGCAGATCACCGGTAGGAAGTTAAGAAGTGGCTCTTGTGCCCTGTGGCTCCACTGGGACTCCCTTTCTATTTCTTGAGAGCTTGGAGGCTTTTCAAAGCTGAAAAGACAACTGCAATAGTCTCTTGCTTTTTAAAACTGTACTGATCACTGTCCTGTGACTTATAGGTTACAAAGCAAAATAACTTTCAAATTTTAGTCTTCCAAGTATTTTGGTTAAAAGCTGGCTGTTGCTAAGGATGCAGCGTGATGAATATCTCTGTAACTCAGTCACTCTGCAGTCTCTTTAACAGAAAGACAAGTAGCTAGAGGGAAACAAGATCCTTTTTTTCACTGTCCAGAGAACGAAAATACATCCCAGAGCTATTCTATTATCCAGACAGAGAAATGGTACAAAAATACTTAGTGGTGGAACCAAAGAACTAAAAGATGCAATGAAGAAGCTCTCCTACAAAAATGGCTAAGAAATTGCAGACACCAAGAATTATCCAAAAGCCCAAGAATGAAGTGGGTGATTAGGAGGGGTCAGTGGCTGGAGACATCAAAGACCATTTCTTAATTATTCTTGGGGAGATATAAACGTATCATTTGGTCCCCAGTTGGAGGAGCTTAAGTAACCTGTGTCCACCTCTTGTGCCAGTCATAACGTTAACCTCACCTAGCAAGCAGAAAAGCTTTCTTCTAATTTTTTTTATCACAGACAACGGAATGAATTTTTCTCTTCTGAGGTAAAGAAGGTGATGGTGCTGCTCAGAGCTAAGCCTTGGCATTTAGAGCCTAGTTATGTGAACAAACAGAATTGATGACTTTTTTTCCCCTCCCCTTTATTTGCCTCCCTCTAGGGCACAAATACAATAAAAGATCCTTCAGGGACTGAAGGCATTCTTCTCCAGACTGTACCTGATGATTTGTAGTATTTTTAGCTCAGAACATCTAGAAAACATTGTCAAAACTTGTTTAAAAACTTACTTGATGACTTCCATTGGCCTGTTTTGAAATGACGCATAAACACAAATGAAGTAAAAGAAAGCTGCAACAATTACGGGGCAAAAGAAGAAGCCAGCTCTGGTAAAACATTGTTGATGGCTAAAACATCGTGAATTTTTAGCAAGTTCTAGAGGCCTTTTTTTATTCCCATAAAGACACAGACTGTTAACTACTTTAAGAGAAGTCTGAGCCAAGTGCAATGGGAGACAGGGATCACTGGAAGACCAACACCCATTTTTGGCAAGGGGGATGTGAGGGTGGTTTAGCCTCATATGGCACTCCGGCATGAACTCAGGGAATGCCTCAAAAACAAGGAAAGAAATGCAAGCGGGATTTTCAGTGGCTACAGCCAATGGGCGAGTCAGTGAGTTCTTCAGTCTCCTCTGTAATCCCTTATCCAATTAATGAATGTACATATGAAAGCAACTATTAATAGTTCCTTCTGCTGCAATGGTTCTACTGAAAAGTGCACTCTGCACACCAGCATTGTCTCCTGCTTTACCCCTTCTATCCAGAAATCAGGACAAACTATACCTGCATGGGGTGTTTCACAGCAGTTCCACGGATGACTAAACACTGTTTAATTATTTTGTTTCTTCTTCTCTAGTCTCATCTCTTGCTTGACCTGTGTGTTTTATGACCAGTTATATCAACTGGTGTGTGAGAAGAAAGTGCTATCTCTACAGACAAATACCAATTATGAAAGGAAAAACACGAGGAAAAAAAAATCCCTCTTATTCGGCTTCTAAATTTGGGAGAAGATTGACTGGCAGATTCTTAGCTCTTAAGAGTGTTTCTGGACACCTTTCTTGCATATGGGGGGCTTTCAAAGGGTACTGGAATATGAATATTTAGTAAATAGCATCTACAAATTGTACCTAACTTGGGGAAACTGATCAAATGCCTAGAAATATTCATCTGCTTGGCTGCAGATGCTTTAGCATCTTTGAAATGATGCTGTAAACAAAATCTATTCTCTTCAGATACTCTTTGGGAGGGAGTTATTGAAAAAATACAAAGCATATGCTAAAGCATATGGCTAAAGCTTCAGCATATGGCTAAAACATAAAGAAAAAGTGAAAACCAAGAGTAATACATTTCCCCAAATTCCCTAGTGACTGGAGGGAGGGGCACCAAAAAAATAAGGTTCTCTCCTTCACTGGTAGGGTGGGGTGGAGCAAATCTACGGAGTGGCCTAAGCAGCACTTTGTTTTCCATATGATGTTTTATCATGTTTCAACTGCATTTCTATTAAAAGGGAAAGTCTGCTATAAAATGGAGAAAACCAGAATTAGTGTACAGAAAGCTGAACACGCTGCCTACACATGTCCAGGTGATGATTCAGTCACTGATGTAAACCCATCAATTTCCAGCATCAAGGCAGGAGCTGGAGCACAGACCGAGAGGCAGGCGAGCAGGAGGTGGTATAGGGCTTCTGTACCCCAGGCTTGGAGAAGATAGAAGAAGCAGCTGCTGATTCTCCCAGGAGATGAGAAGCCCGGTTTGGGCCCCAGCACTGCCACAGTCTGCCGAGGGCTGAAGCAAGTGAAGAGGGCACAAGTGGGGCATAGCAAGGAGTAGCATGAGCATCACAGGGGGCTAGCGCATGGAAACAAACCTTGCAGTTAGCTCCCAAGGGGAAAAACTTTACACAACTGGTGCTATTACACTTCAGGAAGGAGTTATTTACCCTTTTTATCTACTTTGTTAGGGTTTTCTATCCTCCCTTTGATGTTTGCTAGGCAGCCAGTTCACCTTTGTAAGCAGAGAACTTGAGCACTTTGAAAATCAGAACGTTTTGCTGCTAGAAGATGCTCAGGCTCTTTTTTTTATTTATTCATTTTTTTTATTTTTTGCAGCAAACCTCTTAAATTTGAACCCACATGTTGATAGCTGCTGGTCAAGCCTTACCTAACAGATTTTCAGAAGTGAGGTCACTGAGGGGATGCCTATGATTATTGGGGCGCAGGTTGCTGCTCTCTCATTTTTCAAGAGGACTAAGCTCTGGGTTCCTGCCAGCAGTATAAATGCAGGAGTCAAGGAGATAAGAAAAAAGATTGCTTTTTAATTCTCTGTTTTTGAAAAAATACTTGTAACATACTATAATGTACTGTACTCTTGTACTTAATGGGTAAAGGCATGAGAAAGGGAAGAGATATGCAGGCTGCAACTGTTGGGACTTGCTGGGAAGGCTGTGCTGCTCTGGAACCAGGATTTCAAAACTGAAAACTACTGTAACAAGAGCATAACCACAGCAGCATAAAAGACACAGCCAGTACATCAGTCCTTCTTCTGGAAGAGATTTGACTGCTTTGGGAATACACAGTGCAAGGTCAGGGTAGATGTATATTTAAAATAGATAGAGACACATTTCAAGACTTTCTGTGTGGATGAAGAATGGATAAGGCATGATGTGCCCTTCTTATTCATGTTATGCCTCACCCTTATTCTCCTGAGTTATGTCAGTGAAATGAGTGTGAGAAGCTGTGAGCTGCCTCTAAGCCCAGTGCTGCCTGGCAGAGAGGTCTGGTGGGTAGGGGACTAGCAGGACAGGGCAAGGAAAAGTGGGATGAGGCTGTAAGCAGGAATGTCTGTGGGTGTGAAAGCCACAGCATTGCCCTGGATCAGTGCCGTGCATAACTTTTTGGTCAAGAGAGAGTGGCTTCTCCAAAGAAACAGCCAAAGCGGTCAAATGAGGTGCCAGAGACACCCTTGATTGGCTACAGAGGGAAAAGAGAGATCATTATGCTTAAATTATGCTTTTTTTTGTTGAAAAAGAAGTCTTGACAGTCCTAAGCAGGGAGATTTCTAGTCCTTATAATTCTCAAAATAGGCCTCTTCTCATCTATCTTACATATATTTTTGGCTGAACAAATATTTTCAGTGCTTGCCTACAAAAAAGGCTTTCCAAAATCCACAACAGTGGGATAGGGCAACATCCTTCCCTCGCGGAAAGGTCTCAGCTGGAATGAGGAGACCCCCACGCTCACTCGCCTCCCTTATCTGAGTCGAGTCAAATGGGCAGCTCAGGAGTACCATAGCTCTACTATGCTCAGGTACAGCATAGGAGAGATCAGGGAACTATGTGTGAGCTAATATCAAAGAGATCAGAAAGACAGTAAACTTATTTTTAATAAATTAGTGGTTGAGAAACTCCTTTAGGAGGAGAAGATTGGGATTCTAGCATTTCCTTCACTATGTATATGTTAAAATCTACTTTAACTCAGGTAATTTTCACAATTCTCCTTCCCTCTCATCTGCCTCTTAACCACTAAGCACAATCTATACCATTAGCAGTATGGGCCAATGCAAACAATCTAATTACTTCAATGGGTTTTGAATTAGGCCCATTATGCAAAATCTGAAAGCGTTTCCTTACCACTTCTTAGTTCTGTCAAAGGTTTTCCCTGAGTTACTACTCAGTGGGTGAGATTTTAATGAACTGAAACACATCCAAATGTTGTTACTGAAGTGCAGACCCCCAAGTGCCCTTGGGCAACCAAAGCAAAACCCACAAAGGGACAAAGGCAATGAAGGGTACCGAGCAATCACCTCCATAGTCTGGTCTCTCATCACTTTAAGGTGTCCTAATGTTTTGGCTGTGGATTTCTAAGGGCTTTTCTCACACAGCTCTTTTGTCTAGACTTCGAACTCTCTGTTCCCAGAGGCAATTAACCACACCTCACTGTGGCAAGCCCTTCTGTGGTTCCTATCCCCAACTGCCCTTGTAAGTGAAAAGCATTGAGAGACATTTAAGATCACCACTGAGGATTTGAGTCTCAGTGCAAAGTTTACTGCAGAGACATTACAGGCATTGAATGAGCAGCCAAGAATTTGGCTCCATGGAAGCAGAAGCAACTTCAGCAGCTAGGCATGCTTCCATTAACAATTTAATCAAACGCTAAGGGATTTGGATCCCTGAGATACAGATGTTCCTGCCCTGTCCCCAGCTCTCAGCCACAGAGTAGCAGCACATCATCACACCGAGGCACATCACATGCCTTCAAAAGGTCTGGGGCCACTTTGTTCCTATGCATCGAAAATAAAGTGAAGATCACAACAATTTAATTTCATTACTGAAATTCCAGAGGGCGGAATTGGATCATATCTCTACAGTGTGCTAGAGATGAGATGCTCTAACAGATCCAGACACAATGTTCAGATGTGTAGTACAGATGGGATCCTCTTCTCAACCTTATCCTCTGTTCCTCCCCACCCTACATTATCACTTCATTACGCAGAGAAATCCTAGGAGAGATCTAGACGCTCTCACAGTTGCTCACCCCCAGCTACAGCACTGCTGTCACTGATCTCCACATGAGCTGACACAAGTGCTGCACTAATCGGGCTGATGGGGATCCTGGGGCTCTGCTCCACCACAGTACAGCCAGAGGAAAAGAGGCAGGTTGGTTGAGGTTTTGGGTTAATCATACATGTAAAAACTGCCTGGAATAGCAGCAAGGTTTTGCAGAAAATGTTTCAAAGCTGAAAGCCTTACTCAACCACATCCTGTGTGCACTAACAGGCTAGTTAGCTTAAACATTTACTTTACTAAGCTATTTTTACTTTACAGATGAAGCTGGAAGGGGCAAGCATAGTCCTAATAAACTCCATTCACAGTTAATGAATTGCATTTCCTCTGTCTTCCAAAATACAAATAAATGAATAAAAATGGTACTACGGTGTTGAAGTTTCTATCTTTGAAATCCAAGCTCAGTCTATTACACTCAGGCACTAATGTGACCAAAAAACCAGTAAGATTATCAAAGCAGATGATGATATTTAGACTATCCAGGTGTAGGATTGCAGCTTCTGCTGACAGAATACGCAATGAAGCAACTGCATCAATGTATATTTTCCTCCTGCTGTTAATATAGCTACACTGCTTCAGGAGTCAGATTCAGTTTGTGTTCCTCCTGCAGCTGCTTTTACATTATCAGTCTTGCTGTCTCCCTCTTCTCCCAGACAATATTTGAAGGGTTACTATCTCCTTCCAGCTTGTCATACATGTACCAAAGCACTTCACATGTGAGTCCCTGCTGGATGTCTGGGAGAAAAAACATTTTTCTGGCTCAACTTTAGCCTTTTTATTGTCTTATACAAACAAAACGTCCACTAGGCTGACCCACTGAAACACAGGAGGACTGGACCATGCAATATCACCACCCAGTACTACAGTACTGCATGGGTTTTACCAGCCAGATTTCTTCAGAGCAATCAAGTCCTTTTCTCGAGATAGCAAAAAAAAAAAAAAAAAAAAGAGTCTGATTATGTTTTTCTGAGTATAATGTAAAACTATTACCTCATAGGATTACAATAGATTCATACACATGAATCTCAGCTTCAGGCTGACAGGATACAGAACTGAACCTTTCAACTGGCAAAATTCATGCCTGCGAAGCAGAAACCAGCATGGTATTTTCTGCAGAAAGGCAAATACCAGTGATAAAGTGCAGGAATGATAAAGAAAAATAGAAGAAAAGAACAAAACAACCTCACACACTGTCCCTGAGCTAATCTTCACAGTAAAAGCTCTCCAGCCTTTTGCCCCCATAGATGCTGAGTCTGTTACAGCTGCACTATTAAGCACATGTGCAGTGTAAAGTAGAAATGCCCCATCAAGGAAAACTGCCTCCAGCCACTTCATTTCAGCTCGCCAGAGGGTCCCAAGGCAGTGGGCAGCATCCACAGCTGTCAGTCTATACATTTCAGCAGCAGCTGAGCCACTGGGCTGAGCCTCTGGAAAGGATAATCTTGAGGACCACTAAAGACCAGAGTCTACATGGCTATTTAGATCCAGGTCTCAGTTCTCCATGTGTAAATTTGAGAAATGCTCCCACCTCAGAGGCACGCTGCGAGGATAAACATAACAAAGGATTGCGACTATTTCAGATACTGCTGCAGTGAGAGTCATACAGCTAGCAGGAACTGGGGAGAACTGCCAACCCTCGTGGATGTTTACTGCTTATGTCTCTGCTCAGCAGCTTTAATGCTGTGAACACATGTATATATAGACACATGGGAAGGCTGTTAGTTCTTCACATAAAGAAGAAATAATTAGAAAAGCTAAGAAATCTAATTTCTCTCCTTTACAGGGAAAACTCACAACTTGTAGAGGCTGAAGTGGGAGCAGAGAAAAGTCTCTGTCTTTCCCAGACCTCCAAGGACTGAGACCAGCTTTTATATTATTATTAAAAGTCACTCTATCTTTTTAGTTACTACAGAAACACTCATCTGAAGCACATAGAGAAGAAATACATGGGTATTTAGGACCTACCCTTGAATTATCAATACCAGCTCCTTGCAATTGTGTGAGACATAGTTTAAGCTAAGAGGCCAGAGAAAAAGGGCACACCACAGGCTAGGATAAAACAAGACCATTAAAGAAAAAAAAAAAAAGCCGCAGTTAGCACAAGCCAAGAGGTTGGAGGAAGATGGATGGGAAAAGTCATGCCGCTTCTTCTCAAACATGCATTTGGCAAGGTCTACCTCTAAAAAAAATCTTTCTACCTGAAAAGTTAATCTCTATATTCACATTTGTGGGGAATTAGTCATTAACTAGCAGGAAATGAATCGATTTTCGATCTCAGATTTTCTCTGATTAGATTTGGGCAATAAGAAACTTAATTGAGCCATAGTAGTGCTATAGGTCAATACCCTGGCAGATCAGTTATTACTCAGTGCTAACAAAAAAAAAAATCTTCAGAGAGAATTGTCGTCAAAACAATTAGTGCATAACACTATGAGTACCGCTGATTAAATGTTATTTCTCTTTGATCTTCCTTAACTGAGCAGCAGCACTGGAACACTTTAATTATTTTAAGGTTTGGCACAGTCTTCCAGTACCCCAAGGTCAGCGATAGCACAGGGCTATGACAACGTCAGGATCCTGCTGTGCTGTGGCTACGCCCCAGCCTAATTACAACATCCTTTTTCTTGACACCATGTTATCTCTTTAGGAATCTGGGAACATACCAGATGGAGGATACACTGATCTGGGACATTTCTTCTCCCTTCCCTCCAGTAAAGATCATCTGATTCCTTTTTATTTCTGAAAAAGGCTTTATTTTCCCAGTGAGTTTCGTGTCTGAAATTCAGAGTATTAACTTGAATGCTGTGCCTCTTGTATTGTGAAGTCCTTATTGCAAATTTGCCAGAAGAACTGGACCACAGAAGCATCAGTAAGTGCTATTTCTAGACAAAAAGGGATTTGAAACACGAGTCACTGAAGTCTGAGACAACCATCTCATGAATATACAGATGGAACTGCAGAAAAAAATTCTCGTGCCCGAAATATCTGACTGTATATACTTATATAACATGTTCTCCTAAAATTCTTATGCATATGGAGTTGTTATAGCCTAGTACTGCAGAAAGGAAACAGCAGAAAGAGAAGGAAAATGTCTGTAGCTGGGAGCATTAGAGCTGAAGATTTGAACCTCAAGATCTCAGTGAGTGCTAAACTACAAAATCCCTTTTCTTGATACTGAGTGCAAAACTCTCTACTTCAAGAGTTACCAACAAATAGCTCTAACTTCTGTGGAGAACTATCAATCCCATTATAAGCACAGCTCACTCCAGTGAGCTGGAAATTGGTGGACTCAGATATCTTTTCCAGTTCATAAAACTTTTGGCCGTAGAGCAGTCCATTCAAAGGAGAAAGAACAACCTGAAGTCCAGCAAGATCAAAGGAATGGAAAAAGAGCAAAGTTCTATGGTACCATTAGAACCTTGAGAGAACTTGGTTTCCTGACAGAAGCACTGACTGTTCAAGAAAATGGGAAGGGCCGACTGCTTGCTCACAAAATTGGTGTCCACCACTGCTCATTGGCATCACAAACTAGAAAGAGGAAATCCAGCCTGCACCTCCATGCAGCTGGGTCCCAATAGGAATGTCTGTAATAGGGTAAATGACTGGATTACAACCAGTCTCAATTCAGCTGGTGAACAGTACTTCATCCTTCTGTGCCCAACCACCCCTACGCAATGGACTGAAGTTGACTATTGTTTGTGTTACATCCGAAGTTTTTAACAAGGCCTAAGGGCAAGGGAGAGTTAATGAGATGGAATACTTAAAAACCCACCTAGGTAAATTCTGACATCTCTTTAGGGGTCTGCATTGCTTAGAAACCACACAACATCTGTCCCTCATTTCCTGTGGTCTCAGCACACAGAGATATTTGATCAAAACTAGTATCAGAGGAGTAAGGTTCTAAGCAAGGCAAAAGGGGGAAGTGCTAAGGGAATGGAAAGGACCCCAAAGTCAGAGGTGAGAGGCAGGAAGGATGGTAGCAATAGCTGCAATATTTAACATAATAGGTAAAGGGCAGGTGGGCAATGACTTGGTATTGTCCTTCTTTAGGCATATTCTATTGACTTTTATTTTCAGTACTGAGTTTCAAAACAATCCAACAACTCACAGAGGAACTGGACTAAAATGAAGTTTCTAATAATGTGAAACGGTAATTGAGCTAATTTTTCTTAGTGCTGCAAGGCCTGCCTCAAACATTGTTTTTGCAATGAAGCTGTAAGCAGACAAGTTTTCAGGCTTCCTTCTGAAAATTTTGTACAGCCCTACTTAGGAGATGCGCCCATCTGTAATCCTTTTAGTTCTGTTCATATGGAAAATAAAAATAAAAATAAGACTCTCTTAGCACAAGGCAGTTTTTAAGATTCCAGCTTTGCAAGATAACGTGTTTTCTTCTTTATCTAGTCTTCCTCCTACAACACAAACCTATTGAAAGATCAGTGCCAAGACTTACAAGCCCAATAGTATATAAAACTTTGAAATACCAGAATTCTGGCACAAAGGATCATGCATATATATACACACATATAAATATATAGGGAGTGGACTAAGTAAGTTCTTGCCTAGAAAAAAGTCTTGGAAGACAACTCTCTTAAGCTTACTAACATTTAAAAAAACTCAGTTTTTTTTTACACCAAGTGTGGTGCACATTTGTAGATCCATGTGTATAGAAGTATTATTTTTTGCTGTCATTGATAGTCATGATATCTAGGAAACCTGGTTGAGCATCATTTGAATAAAACCTAAAGCTCAATATAGAAAAACAAGAAATAGGAAAGTCAATGCAAACAGCCTGGATTACTCCAATAGATTTCTCCAAGGGTTGGAAAGGAGAAAGGAATTACACAGATGATTGTGTCACCTTTTGAGAATGAAGAAGAAGTAAGAGCAGGTCCTGAATAAGCCACAGGTATTCAAACAATGACAACTCTTCAGTACACCACCTCCTTGTCTATTAGCTCTGGAGATCAACTCCCCTAAAGGAAATGCATCTTGAACAAACACTTTCAAATGATGAATGGAAGGATGTAAAGGAGCATTACATTCTTGTTCTTTGTCCAAAACAGTGCAAGAAGGGAAAATCCTCTTCCTATACAAACTACTTTTTTCCATCAGTTATGTCCTTTGTAATCTGCAGAAAGAGATGTAAAAAAACCCTGTGGGCCATATGGATCACTTCTCACACAGAGATGCCACCTCCCTGGGAATGCTGTTGCTATGGCGGTACTGACTGTGCTCATGAGCCAATGCAGATAAAATGTAGATATTGATACCAGTGATACTTGGGAACAGATGTTTCCCAAAGGTGTCTACTTCTTAGGCAACTGGCCAGCTAAAGAAGACAGTATCATCCCACAGTGTAATGCTTCTCCCCAGTTTCATCCCTAATCAGATCTTGGGGGATGTAGACGTCTATGAGATTAACTTAAACTCAGTGTCTGAAGGGGGGAAATTATCACAGAATCACAGAATCACAGAATAACCAGGTTGGAAGAGACCCACTGGATCATCGAGTCCAACCATTCCCACCAATCCCTAAATCATGCTCCTAAGCACTTCATCTACCCTAATCTTAAACACCTCCAGGGAAGGTGACTCAACCACCTCCCTGGGCAGACCGTTCTAATGCCTAACCACCCTCTCCGTGAAGAACTTTTTCCTAATCTCAAGCCTAAATCTCCCCTGGCAGAGCTTGAGGCCATTCCCTCTCGTCCTGTCCCCTGTCACTTGGGAGAAGAGGCCAGCACCCTCCTCTCCACAACCTCCCTTCAGGTAGTTGTAGAGAGTAATAAGGTCTCCCCTCAGCCTCCTCTTCTCCAGGCTAAACACCCCCAGCTCTCTCAGCCACTCCTCATAAGATTTGTTCTCCAGCCCCTTCACCAGCTTTATTGCTCTTCTCTGGACTCGCTCCAGAGCCACAACATCCCTCTTGTGGTGAGGGGAACACAGGATTCGAGGTGCGGTCTCACCAGTGCCGAGTACAGAGGGAGAATAACCTCCCTGGACCTGCTGGTCACGCCCTTCATGATACAAGCCAAGATGCCATTGGCCTTTTTGGCCTCCTGGGCACACTGCTGGGTCATGTTCAGTCGGCTGGTAAACCAGCACCCCCAGGTCCTTCTCCTCCTGGCAGCTTTCCAGCCAGGTTTCTCCTAGTTTGTACCTCTGCTTAGGGTTGTTGTGCCCCAAGTGCAGGACCCGGCATTTGGCCGTGTTAAACCTCATGCCGTTGGTCTCAGCCCAGCAGTTCAGGTCCCTTTGCAGAGCCTCCTGACCCTCCAGCAGATCCACACTTCTATGTTTATTAATTATCTATGTTTCCTCAGTATTTTAACTTTATATTATGATCTTGCACTGGGTTTCTGTGATTTAATTCACTCTTCCAAGTATAAGACGTGACCACAAGGGCTCATTTTAGAAAAATCTATAAGCCTATTAGTATAAACTGGAACATACTGCTTGTTGATTTAAAGCACTGCAAGTGAGAGGCAGGGTCGCCTTCTCTCCTGCACCTGGCTGCTTACGGCATTTAAATCCTTCAGCAGATGGTACTTTTCAGCTCCTTTTGTATCACGAGAAAACCACCATCATACATGAGCTGCACTGAAGCAGAAAGCTACAATGGGTCAAGCCGCCTCTTCTGTTACAGATAAATCAGGCAGCTAAGAGTTTACTTGCCACTTGATTCCTTTAAAATCTCATAATTATTAATATACTTAGTCTATAAATGGCTTAACAATAGAATGCAATAAGACCTGACATAAAGAGCCATACAAAGAGATATATAAAATAAATTCTAAAATCTGTAGAGAGTCTTTAACTAAAAATTGCCTTTTTCTAAAAAAGGTGAACAAACTTATACTAAGAAAAACAATGCATCAATATGTATGCTTAAGAGAAAGCTGCTATCCATGTTTGGTTTTCCAGCACCAGGATACCTCATTGCATGCACTATTCGACATCATTATAATGACTGAAGTTTCAGTAATGTAATTAAGAGTCAGCTAAAAAGAAGACACAATAAAAAGCACTTAAGCAACAAACATCTCTAAAGCACTTAAGCAATACACTTCTCTAATGCTTATTCCTTGCTGCTTTATTTATCACACAAGCTTTGTGTAGCTACACATTCTCCTTTGAATTAAGCTAACCTCTGTGCACCAGAGCAACTGAAGATACCTGTACCACTTTAGCTGTGCATAAAATTCTCAGCGTGGCAAATGTAAAATCAATGTCTTCGCTTTAGTATGACTGCAATTTCATTTCGAAATCAGACCTATCTGAATTCTTCTCCTCAGTCGCAAAAAGATCTCTAAAAATCGAAAAGCCCAACTAAATCCACTTACAAGGAGCAAAATACAAGGTCTATTTATAAACAAAGAAAATAAAAATTAGAGGGATGTATTAAAATCAGTGTTTCACATTAATAAACATTACCACAAAAATACACTCAAAAATGTAGACTGATGCAATTTGAACTGCCCAGCAGTTTAATTATGGTAACTAGCTCACACTGGGGAACAACTGTTGCTTTTCCACACTGAGTAATGAATATGAGTAATAGATTTGACTTTTTCCCCCAAGTAGTCTGGTAAACATGTTAAATAAATCAGGTTGTAGGCTTTCATGAATACACAACAACAGCTACTCAGTCCTTAGTAAGCACACATCAATGCAACAACAATAATAATAGGGGGGGATTTGTTTTGGGGTGAGAATTCGAGGGAGGATTAGTCATACATGCCTTCAGATCAGTTAGCTCTCTTATCTTATGAGAGCAGCAGATCACATCATCTTTAATATTCCTGTACCCCAGAGTCAATAAACATGAATAAAAAGCTCTATAGATGTTAATGGTTGAGCAACGAACTATTTAATCATGACCAAACTATTGCTACCAACTTCTTTCCACAAGGATGCTGGTTTATGCTTGCCAAGAGAGATCCTCCCAGGGCCATTGTTCTTAGTGATGCCAGTTCCCAAAACGTCCTTTTAAAGTTTACCACTAGGAGATACAGCCTAATTCCTACCATCTACAAGTTCCTTCCTATTTCTTCTATGAATTAACTGTATGCAATGCTCGTTAGAGACAAGTTATTTCTAGAGTAACAGTAACAGAATATATTTCACACTTATTTGATCAACTCACATTTCATACGAA
This sequence comes from Clamator glandarius, assembly GCA_033459285.1. NCBI lineage: Eukaryota > Metazoa > Chordata > Aves > Cuculiformes > Cuculidae > Clamator > Clamator glandarius. The sequence goes on along the minus strand of JAUNZM010000553.1, from coordinate 3,179,206 downwards.
ATGTAATTAATTATAAAAAATAAAGAGCTAATTCTAGGAAGTTCTTAAATTCTCAAACAAAAAAAAACCACACACAAAACAAGAGCAAAGTTACAAGAAGATGAGAATATAACAAGAACACATTCTCTCAACTGGTTGCTATTACCACACAAATAACTGGCATCTTCTCCAGCATGGGTTTCTTTCTGAATTTGTCCTCCTGTTGCATTCCTTTCTCAACACACTCCTGGTTTAAACAATCTTCCTGATGGTCAAAGTATCTTCAAGACTCTAAACACTTCATAGGTCATCTGTGAGAGGCATTCAATGAAGAATCACTCTCTGAAGGCAGGTGTCTCTAGAATGCCACTAGCTTCACAGAGACTCCATGTGGCAACTTATTTAAAATATACAACAGAGTTGGCATTTCATCCATTTTAGAGTTCAAGCTTTTGTACAAATAGAGCTAAGACCTCTTCTCACAGAATGAGTTCTTTATGGAGAGGAGGCAGCATCTTCATAACTAAGGTTATAATCAGATTTCCTTGTAAAGAAGTCTCAAAATTCTTTGCATCTTTCCTCAGTGACAGGCAAATATGTAAAAGTGATAATATTGCCCAGGCAAAGATCTACAACAAACCAGCCAGGAAATTCAGTGTCTGAGGACGTAACAAGTACTTATGGAACAAGAAACACAGGAGAAGTGTATACGCTCCCTCTTAAGCAATAGGAGAGAAGAAATATGAAATATGCCTTAGACAGGATGTATCTAAAGAAAAATAATACCTTACCAAGCTAATGGGCACCAGTGCTTTTTAGTAGCATCAAAATACAGAGAGTTTTGTCTTCCAGGCTTGAGTCTAGGGTTCAAATAGAAAACACAACACTGACATTTCTTCCTGCACCTGGGATGGAGCCCAGAGGACACACAGTCCAACTGCCAGGGCAGATTTAGCATTATCATCTGCGATGACTTTAGGCAGAGACACTCATGAGAAAGAAGGTAAAATCCTAAACCACTACACCAGAGCTCTCAAACCGAACATTTTAAGCACTCACCTAAGCAAACAGGATTAGCAGTCAGTAGCAGTATTCTTGGGTCGTCTGAGTATGTTGGAAAGAGAATTCTGAAAGCATTCAAACCTATGAACGTCAGTCAGGAATTGCTTTCTGAAGAAGCTCTGTTCTTCCTTTTTTATACAAATGTCAGAAACTGAATCTGTACCTCCTCAGACTCTCCTGCTAGAGTGTAAGCAGATCATAAACTCAGAAAGCATCTAGAGCTCAATAGTATTTTCACAGAAGTCTGCCAGTTGGAGACTCTCTGTGTCAAGGTTTTGGCTGTCTTCTTGTGGCAAACAGTGAAAGTACACTCCAAGCATAGAAGAAGTCAGTTTTTTCACAGCTAACCAGGTTGTTAATGAAAAAAAAGTCTAAATTCAATGTAAATAAAGTCCTGCTGGCAGAGAAAGAAGGTCTTAAATTTAATTATTTCCACCTGCTGCCAGCATCAATACTTCTTCCAGCACCACCCCAAAAATGTTTATGTCTGGTTCTTTTATTGACTAGATTTCTGATCTAGACTCAGCTGTGGACAGCCCTGATATCTACTCGGTACCACAGCACCTACATTTGTCATCAGTAAACATACTGTCTCTATTTCGGTAGCATTGTTTGCTAAAAAAATATTTTTGTGAGCTGATGTGTTTAAATGTCCTGTCACGGTTAAACAGCCAGCCTGACAAACACCAATTCAAAGCTCACTGCTTCATTGTTCTTCATGAATGGAAAGAAATGTTGCATCTTGATGGAGTGATACATCCCATCACAGGTTATATATCCCAAAAGCAGGCGTGACCTGAATCCCATTCCAGGTCAGCCCTTAGTGAATTCTTGGGTTATGAAAGATTGCACAACTATAGGCTGAGTACATTAATAGCTCAGTGAAAACCAAGATTTTAATTCTCAACTGAAATATAAAGTGCTACTGCCTCATGCTGTCTTTAACTGACACTGTACCTATAACCTTTCCAGATTTACTAATGAACAAGAAAGATCTGTTGCATTGCCAGTGAAATTCATAAATATCTGCAATCTACAACAAGCTATCATAACTGCTGACATGAAATGACAGGGAGAGAAAAGGATGGTGTGGCCCTGAAGCTTGAATGGGGTGCAGATTTGAGGTCACAATATCATGTGTTTGAGACCTGTCATGAAGCTGAAATACAAGTGAAGCTGTCACAGCAGTACAGTGACAGTAGAGTTCAGCATGCTGATGAAGTGACAAAAATCCAGAAGGTTACAGAGCCAAGGGTAAAAAGGATGGGGTTTTTTTCCTACCCTATGTACATAAATAGGAAAGATTTGGTTCTGTTGTCCTATGAGCACACGTTCTCTGAGATGTCAGTATAAAGCAATGACTGACCTGTGCTATATTTATAGAGTGTCAGAACACATCGACTTTTCAACTGAAATGTATCCTCGGATACCCAACTATTGCAGCAGTGGAGCTGAATGTGTTTTCACAAGAGGGCAATGTACATTTTCTAGTCACACCAAACTAGTTTGCGCTTTTTCTTTGATAGATATCAACACTCCCATTGCCTCAGGGGAGGCAATAATCCATGGATTTTGCTAGCTATCCCAATTTGCAAAACATATGGTTAATAACAGGTTTTCAATTTTTAAAAGAGATGTTTTCACACCTACAGAAATCTGAATAAACCCAAAGTGCTTTGCTAGCATCAGTCTAATCCCATGACCTACCCACACAGATGGACATCAGAGTATCAGCAAAGCAAGGCAAAAAAACAAAGTTCATAAGATAACTATCACATTATTACTTTTTTGGGACCATCTGTTTGGGATTTTTGGGTGGAGATCTGTGAGGAATATTTGCTGTAAGTAGCCTCCAGGAAAACTGAATTCTCAGATAAAGGACTGCTCTGCCTTTGCAGACTGAGTCCTCAGTGAGGCACATTAGTCTGACACATACCAGGAACAGCAGAGTGGCTGCTCATACACTGCAGAGTCAATCTACATATTAACAACACACTCTAGGCTGCCACCAGAAGGTGCAAAGCTCATTGTTTCCATGAAAATTAGTTATACAACATGCAAACATTCATTATATAACATGAAGGCATTAGGAGGTGTCAACCTGTTTTTCACATTGCCTGCTGTAGGAGCGAGCACACAACTCTCTGCAGGAAGGCTACCAAGAAGTCCAGACACAATTATGAGAAACAGGATTTTTTGAATTTTGGATATTTGCAAGAATTAGCACAGCTGAATCATCTCTATAATTCCTGAGCCAAGTGAGCAAACAGGGCACTGCTAAGAGGGCAGGCTAATTTCTGACTGCTCTGAAAAGCCCAGAAATTACAGTTTCCATGTAAGGCAGGTGAGATCTTTCTTTCTAAATACCTTGGATTGTAAATCTGATCTTCGTCTAAATTCTCCATGGAAAAGTTGGTTTGTGGTTTAGGCATTAGAAACAAATGCTGAGGCCAACCAGTGAGCTAAGATGGTGCTTTTATGTCTGTGTTATGCCGCTGAACAAGTCCTAACCATTTACTTAGTCATTCACATATGAATACTGCGTCGCTCTTTGCTTTACTCTGTGCTTTTAAAGTCAGGTTTTCAGCTTTACTTAAAGAATGTCCAAAGCTGAGAAAGTATGAAGCATGAAGTAGGAGCTTCCAGAGTGTGGGACCAATTTCGTATTGCCCCTGTGTCTATTGCCACTTAATGTTTCTGGGCTGCTAAAAGACAGGCAGCATCCAAATAAGCTTCAGGGAATTGGCAGAGCTTTGGGGCCCTGAAAATAGTGACTGCTTTCACTAGAAAAAAAAATCGGCATTGGAAAGAAGATTCCCCTGTGTTCCTCAGCTTGCACCAAGATCCAGTAGGCTTGCCCTCCTTCTGCCTGGAAAGCAGATAACAAAGAGGCTATAAGACTGCTTTACCTCCAGAACTTCCTTCCACCTACATCTATTTCCAGTTTAACTTGAAAAGATAAGACTAATTTAATCTTTCCTGCCTTCAGCTTGAAGGTTTTATTGTGAATGTACTTTGACAGCAGAAATAAAGACGAAGTTTTAATAGAACTAACTGAACCACAAACTGAATTATGTATTTCCATTTCAGGAGACAATCTCACTGCTAATAACATCACTCTCCTTCCAAAAGCATGCATGACAGAATTCAAAGCATTTCTTTGTTCCTTCACAGTATTTTGTATCTGGCAGTAGCTACGCAGCATACAAAGCTCCCTCTTACACGTGTATGTGTCATGTGTCTCACTTGCTTTGTCCAGGAGTTGGGGTGGGACCATCTGAATTGCTGAACCAGTCTGTCTGGAAAATTTGTATGCTAGAGGATTAAAATGCAGACTGAACCTTGGCAACATCCCTGCTTTGGATTCCTGCCTAGAGCCTTTATTTCTTCATATTCAGTGTTCTCTGGAAACTTGCACCAGCTGCAGGCTTTCTGTAGGACCCCAACACCAACAATCTTCCCCCAGAATGGAAGCACATGGCAAGGCAGGGTTTAAACTGCATTGACAGCTTGCAGCATCTTAATTTTCCAACATCGGATCTTTATTTGATTCCCATCTTAGAGAAATTACAGCAGTCACCAAGCAGCTTACTAAGCCAGGGCTGAATCCTGAATAAGATGCCTCACTCACAGATTTGTTTTTAATTAGCCAAACACCCAATGAAATCACCAAAAGTGCCAATAAAATGCAGGCAAATTTTATTTTGTGACCATAAGGAAGGGGATTGAAAGAATTTACATCAGCTGCTAAACATATGCTCTAATGACCATCACTGGATTATTAGTAGTGACCTAGATGTAAAAAGCTTTGATCTTCTTACTCCTGGGTTATTATCCAGTTTCTAGATCTCTTAAGGTCAATGAGAGTGAACAAAAATTAGGATGGGTGAAAACTGTGTGCTATGAGAGAGAGGAACATGGAAAGGTCCCAGACATCTCACAGAATAAAGCAGGCAGACATCAGCAAAAATTATTAATAAGAGCAAGTCAGAAAACAGTGTTACGTTTCAAAGAAAACTAGGGGTGTACAGGTTGCGGTAATGAGATACAAAGTCTTTCACATGTAGGTCACCAGCTTTAATCCAGGTTTTGTCATAGCAAACTCTGGTCATTAATATCTGTCAGCTATCTGGCAGCAATGTAGAATGAAATGGTGGTCCTAGTTTAATTACCAGTGGTATCTACAAAATACAGCATGTCAACAGAACCGTAATGCTGTTAGAAGTCTAGGCAGGGAGGTTGAGGACTGCCTGGGCATTGAGAGAGGACCTCTACCCTGTTACCAGAAAGCTTCTTCTTCTGTTCGTGTCAACTTGAGATATCTCAAGGGTAATAAATCTTTGTGAGGAAAGAGAGGATACAGAAAGTAAAAAGCAGTTCAAAGAGACCTGTGGGAACTGCTGTCTGGAACCTAGAACAAGGGTCATCTCCCCAGCTGGTGCCTCCACTTAAGCGCTAGTGCGACACCAGTTCACACTGGCCCAGGGCTTCTCCCTGACCTTTTCAACAAAAGCAGCAGAGAAGTCAGAGCAGCGGATGAAAGGGCAGACATATGGAGCCATGGAACAAAGGCAGAGAGCAGACCAAGGCCACGATAAAGAGACTGAGAGGGCAGAAGGAACTCTGAACAAGCTTAGGGGATGACAATGCTTTAGCATGGGCCTTTCCCCACTTGAAGCTACCTGGTTTTCACATCTCGGTCCAGCGAAGAGTTTGCTGTATACACTGTTGTTCCCACTGCTGTCTTTGAGGTGGGTCACAGTGGATGCCAAGGACTGCAGGAACAGTCCACATTGCCACATCTCACTAATCTATGATGCCCCTCAGCCCAGGGTCACCCTGAAAAGTCACAGCAACAGGCCAACCAAGAAGTAGCGTGTGGGGAGGGGATGAAATTGTAATTCACGTAATCAGAATAAAGGGTCCACCAAGAAATTATGAACACAAACCAGAATTTCTTACTGTTGCCTTTTCAAAAGCTTCTCTTTACAATAAGAGAAAAGACTGCATTTCCAAGGCCCATGTAAAATGCCTAAGATTCACACCAGGAAGTGAGAGAAGACATTATTTTACATTTTGCAAGGCAGAGCCTCCCAACTGCAGATCAGAACATAGAGCTCTGATTTCTATGTTTAACTAAAAACTATTTTTCTTTTTTTTTTCTTTTTAGTAATGGCTAAATTAAAAAGTTGAACTTTGATTAATAAAAGCAAATGGTGATTTTATCTTTTTCTCTACTAACCATGCCTTTACTTTTCCAGACAATATTTCTCTCACTTTACTTGTCCCAAAACCAGGTATCACAGCTAAGCTAGTTATTTACTTTCCCTAAACTGTGACTAGAGAGAGGCAATCATCTCTAACAGGAGACTTGTCTGTCTTAAAATGAGAGGATGCTTGGGATAGGTAGAATGATTTCAGCTCTCAGGAAGTGATTGGTAGAGATGCCCAATGTATAACTTGCTTAGACTCCAACATGGCAAAATTCAAGCAAGTTCAGCACAATCTTTTGTAAGCAGAGTGACTTCTTTCATGGACATTCTGCATGGATATTTTGGTTTATGCTTTGAACATTACGCAGTTGTCATGATATTATAAAAAAATAGATTTTTTTTCATGTAATACTAAAAATACCTGAATAGATCTGTTCGCAAAAAAGACAAATAAAGTTCTATTCTATCAAATAAAGTTCTATACTGATCTTTCAAATAGCTTCTCCAGCTGTTAAACAAGGACAGACCTCAGCAGCATTAGATTCTGTTCTCTCTGAATACTTTCCCAAAGTTAACAAATAAATGATACAGAAATATATTGAGGTAGAAGAGCTCCTTGTGAGTGGTTTTCAGTTTCCAGGAAAACTCTGCTTAATATTTTCCAGCCAGCTATCCATCAAGCTAGAAGGTAGCCACTAGATGGTGGTGCTGTATACCACACATGGAGTACCCGTCAGAAAACTGGAAGAAGGCAAAACATTTCGGCACACTACTGTCCTCCACTGTGGTGTAGGTCAAGCAAGATCCTTGATCCTTCCCAAGCTAGAACCAAGTGCTTTAACTTTCTAAAGGCTGTATCGTCACAAAAATTGCATGACAAAGTCTTAACACTTCAGAAAAGTGTCATGCCCAGTGTGATACAATTGAGCGCTGCAGTTCATCTACAGAAACAAAATAAGGAATTCACAAGTTTCTCAAGACTTCATTTAAAATAATCACATTCTACTCCATCACATTAAAACTGCCTTTGCTGAATTTAGCTCCATAATTGGCAGTGGAAACCTTTGCTTTCTCTCTCATGGAATTTACATGTTCTGCTACTCTTCCTTCAAGCACTGTAATTAAAAGAACCTGCTTAGGATAATTAATTTGCAAACAGGTTGGATGAAATGGGATTGTATCCCAAAGGCTTTTCCAGTATTAAGTGAAACTACTTCTTCAAGCACACTGTAATCTAAAGTCCCCTGTACACCAGCTTCTCGTATTTTGCATTTTAAAAGGTCTTCATTTTGAAAGGTGCTACAGTTGGCAGCCCAGTTCTGCTGATGTAAACCTAGATCATACGGCTCATTCTGCAAACCATGTTCCCTAGCGTATCCAGCCTCTGAGCAGAGGGAGGCTGCCCAGTTGAGCTCTTCCGTGTTGAAGAGTTTTCACTGAAATCGACCCGTCTTTCTCAAAACTCCTCACCTCAGCTTATCTGAAACAAGAACAAGGCATTTCAGATGTTAAAGGGAACGTTGCAGTCAGTCCTGCATATCCAGCCAGAGGAACCCTGAGAGAAAAGGGAGGGAGGAACACCTTTCCACAGGGAGCAGGTGAGACCTCTGCTCCTGCATGACTACTTAGACCAGTTGTGATCATTACCACAGTTCTTCCCACTACACCAAGACCTGGCATTATTCCTCCATCATGTCCATAGGAACAAGGACATAGAGAAGGGTCCTTTAGTGCATCACCCTCTCTGGCACCTGCTCCACTTGTGCGGCTGAGACATCAACCACAGCACCTAGCACAAAGTGCACCCACAAGACCCTCTTCCTCCCTCCCTTGCCTGTGGAGAGGGCTGTGAAGGCACTTACATAGTTCTAGCCCTTCTGAGTGCTCCCTATAATTAACAAGCTACTAACTGAGACATCCACACTTACCTTTTTTAATTATTTGTTTGTTTGTTTGATTTAAATCAAGAACCTCTTCCCTTTGGTCTGCAGCAGAGAGATTTCAGATTTCTTGAGCTCCATTTTGTGACAAACTCATTTCCAGAGAGTGATAAAACAATCCTTTATGGCATTAACAACTTAGCTCTAGAGACCTTTAATTTCAATACAATCGCCACTAGCTGATAACAGCAGGCAAATGGAAAGCCCTACCCCCAAATGTCATGTAAAGCTGATCATCCCAGATTAAAAAGAAAGATTATTTTAATGTTCTAACCTGAGAAAAGATTGGGTATTTTCAGAAGTACATGATGTGATGCTGATGGACAAGTGATGCAGAAAACACAGTCCAGTCTCCTTTGGCGAAATCCTTCAACCACCTGAATTTACATGGGGACTAGCAGATTTGAAGCCTGGCAGTGCAAGTGACAGGGATTATTGTGTACTAAAAGACTGATATGTTGTAGATAATCACATATTAAAATCAAGTATCAAGCAAACAACAGTCATTTAGCAAGGTCGTGTTTTCTAATGATGATATGATATTGCCTGCCAATCTCATTTCTATTTAAGCCCTAGTTTTATTGCTTTCATAAGCAGCAGTTTTCTAATATAAACTATATGATTCACCAGGTAGTGAAGTGGGTAGTGCTGCTCAAGATATCACTGATGGGTAACATTTGGGAGAGAAGTCAATAGAATTCATGACTGGAAGGAATGAACATACATGAGGTTGTCTGAGACACTGAACTGGTCATTCCTTGAAAATCAGGCATGAACCCCAGCTAAATGTTGACTTACCAGTGCTTCTAAAATGTGGGGTAATTTGAGCAAATTCAGTTATTAAAAAGAGATATTACCTTTATTAATGAAGTCCTCTTCCACACGCCTAATCACTGTATCTCACCACTGGGAAGTTGAGAGAGATATCACAACCAAAAAAACGTGAAAACAGTCTGCAGTGCATACCTGAAGCTTTAATTTGCAACTTGAATGTTTATCAAGTTCTGTATGTACGGCTATTAATTACAATCTACTAGGTTTTAAGCAATAACTTTAAAATCAGAACGATAAGACAAAATATAATGTAATATATTCTTTCTTATTTAAATGTATTAGAAGAATGGGAGAGAAATAAGAAGTTGATTGCTTCCCCAGGCTTCAAAATTTAATGAGTTATTATCAAATACTTTACTAAACTCTTTAATAATTGAGTTTCATTATTAACTGCAATTTTGATCAAATTATTAAACTTGTTAAACGGGACAGATAACCTCTTGCACGACAGACTTGGATAATTCATCATTACATCTCACAATCAAGTGCTCACATGCATTCTCTGACAAATAATAATGTTTCAGTGCATGTTTGTGTCTTTCCTTCATGGGAATATTAATAGGCATGACTGGCCCAATATGGATATTTTTTATATAAAATTTGTAGGTTTTTTTCTGTGTGCGTGTGTCGAGACTTCTATTCCTGTGTCTGAATTGCATGAATCATGGACATCATAGATTCAAAGCTCATTAGGGGAAGTCAGAAAAACAGACGGAATCATGCACACAGCTCAATCACTTATCTTTATTTCCTTATGAAAGGAGACAGCAAATATTGTCCAGACAGATATAAAATGATAGACCAACTCTAGGACCAAGCAGTGACTTTAGTCAGAAGCTCTGACACAGGACAGACCAGTGCTGCTCCTCTTTGTTCAACATAAATGTGGAAGAAGTTGAGGGAGACTGACAAGAACACATCAATACCAAGTGTCAAGGAGACCTTAATAGGAATTTGGAAGACAAAGTTTAAACACTCTCAAGTACTGAGAGTTTAAATAAGTGTAAGATTCCACCTGAATCCCCAGCATACTTTAAAGCACTACACTGGGGGCTATAAGGGAGATACAAACACTGTTTTTGTGGAAGGCTTGAATTTACTATGGTTCCTTTTGCCAGGAAGGGGTCTCTGCTCTGGGAATCAAGAACCAATGAATATAGCCATCTTCAGCCCAGGTTACAGTATGCAATGTTTCCTAGGAGCAGGGCTTAATCTAAATCTCCTTCCTGGACATTTCTTATCAGAGAAGCAGCTCTCCCCTGAAAATATTGTCTGAAGTCTCAGGTCACCTACCCATTGAGCAGGCACCTAGATACACATCTTGTGTCAAGAAAAAAAATGAAAAAAAATTTCCTCTACAGTCTGTCTGGTTGGGTCAATTGTGTATATTCCTGTTTATTTAACAATTACATTATGCTGGTACATCCAGGACTTCTTGTGAACATGTGATTTGCACAAACTCTCCCCAACAGAGTACTTTCCTCCTGTGCAGACTGGTCACATTACAAACCAGAGTGCTCACAAGCAATAATTGGCAGTTCTTTCTTGGGAAGCACTTCATCTCCTTTACGCAAATTGTTAGCATTTCAGTATCACTTCTGAAGCCAGAGTAAAACATAGGGGTGTTTAAGAAATACTTCTTCACGCTGAATCATCCATGTCAGGTCCATTTTTCTTGTCCAAAGCAGATAAAGTATGATTTTCTCACAAGTTGGCACGGGGAAAAACAGATCAAACCCAAACAGACATACTGTAATAAATGAGACCCTGACTTGTAAAAATAAGACTTGCCGTGCTCACAGCAACAGCTCACACAGTTCACTGATCACACACATTACATTCTGAGCCATCCAGTAGCAACTGAATGCAAAATAACAACCACACATTCTTGGTTGCACAACATCACGGAGAGATAGCTTACTGACATCACTAAGCCTTCTTGCTGGAAAAGTGGTTTTATAGACAACAGTAGGATGTCTTTTGAAGATTAAGCCAATGAGAGGAAGACATTCCCATAATGAGTTCCAATATTGCTTCACAAGACTAGCCAATGATTTATTTTTTCATAATTTAGATGGGTGGTTCTCCAGAGGAATTAAAGGTAGTTTTGACTGAAAACATTGCAAGTTTTGGACTATTTTTTTCCTTCTAACTGTCCATTACCAGAACTGTCCATGTGACTATGACTCTCCCTCTGTTAGCAGACCATTCCTATTTTACCAATAGATTATTCTAGCTCTAGACTACTCATATTGTACCTGTAGGTGAAACAGCATTTCCAGCTTCACAACACTCTTTCTTACTCCTTCAACAAAGAATAACAATTTGCAAGGATGCTTTGGGGTGACAGTTTGAAAAGAGCAGGAATAACGACTATTTGCTATTTCTGGATCTATGCTGCAGACCCAGCTCCAGAAGCTGCTGGTTCAGTAGCGATAACATAATCCCTGTCCCCCAGGGAGGCTTGTCTGGGGTCATGGCAAGCACAGCTGCCAGCACACACATTGCTCTCGGAGCAGATGCAGTAGAGGCTCTGCTATCCCCCAGAACCAGTGGGATTAAGGGGTTCATTCTCTTTGCTAGTTAACAGAGGAACTCAGTTCCTCCATTCTCCACTTCAACAGGGTTACTGAAAAGAATGATAAGTGGTTGCCTTGACTGATGTCATCCAGATGCATTTTTTTTAGAGAATCATAGGATCATTTAGGCTGGAAAAGACCCGTAAAATCATAGAGTCCAGCTGCACACCAAACACTATCAACTCTACCACTACACCGTGTCCCTAAGTACCACGTCTATGTCTTTTTTGTCTGTTTTGATTTTGGTTTTACTTTCAAGTGTTTTATTTGTGACCCATGACACTACTTAGCCTTAGGCTTATCTTGCATGTCAAATACTCCCTGGGTACATTAGCTGAAATTCTTTCAGTTAAGTTAAAACACGTGAGCCCAGGTGAGAGCTTTAATGGAAGTCCTGGCATAAAAAGTAATCAAATTATTTAGAGGTTTATTTTTCTTCCCATGGCTTTTCTCCACTGGTGCCAGTGACGCAACTCCTTATTCCAAGCACTTCAGGTTGGTGCCTTGAGGCACTGCTATTCAAGGAGTAATAAGATCCTCCTTTATGAATCATAATACACGTGAGAAAAGGAAAAGGTAGCCATATTCCTTGAAATATCAATTACTGCTCTGAGAACAGCAGCAAGATGTTCAAACAACATAACCATTGCTTCTCCTTACATCTACAGATGAAAAGACAGTAAAGGCTGAGGTTGTGTTGTCCTTTAAAACAACATTAACATATTATATTCAACAAAACCAATAAAGCATTGTGAGACACAGAAATCCAGAAAATGCAGTTAAAGACTCTGCATGGATATTTAAGAGAGCTGTTGAAAAGGTTGGGATTATCCAAGGGGGACTGTTTCCTGAAGGTCCTCTGTAATCAACAGAGAGGGACAGGTTTCACATGGGGTCAAATCAGAGACCTTAAATGAGATCTTTGTTATGGATGATCCTGGCAAGGAGCCTATCTCTCCTTTGTAATTGTAAAGAAAACTAGGAGACACTTATTTCTTATTTGGTGAGGGGCTGTGCCAAAGTCTTTGAGAAGTCACATAAATGGTAACAATTGGATTATATCTATGCCTACTTAATTCTTTGAAGATGTCAAATAGGTGAGGGAGGAATAGATAATGTTGACTCTTGCCCAGCAGACTGTAAATACATAAATTCCAATGCATGAATTGCAGATTTCACACTAGTGATGCCGACAGGGGAAATACAGCTAAACTGGACGTACCTACCTGGGTGCTGCAGGAAAAAAAAATCTATGTTCAGTTAGACTGAATCATTGATTTAACCTCATTTCTGTATGTCACTTTTTCCATTTCACTTGCCAATTCTTTTTCTTAAAAAATACAGTACAGTTTTATTACAGAAAGATAAACTAGTCCCGAATTTTCTAAATTATGTTGCAAATTCAGTTTTCTATTCTTGTTTTCCACAGCCACGAATGTGTTGGTATCATTTCTTCTGCATAGTATTTTGTTTCACTGTTTTTCACAACCTAAATATTTTGCCCCAAATGTCACAACAGTTTTGTTGCCTCATTTCAACAGTTTTGTTAGTAAAACAGTGTGTACCAAAGTACAAGAAATACAAGCAAAAATGCTTTGTTTCTTACAACTCTACTGTTAAGGGATTACATGTATACACATTATTTCCAAATAAACTAAGGGAACTAAGAAAATATTATGAATTTGCTGCATAAACTGCCTGTCTAAGATGACATTTTATGATGCTATATTTTCATCAGACTGCATCTTGAAGTTCAGAAAAGAGTAACCATTTTGTGGGAAACTTCTCTTAAATGCATTAATAGAGAAAATTAAATGTTTTATTTGACTTGTAGCATTATTTTAAGGGAGGGGATGACTTAAAGAATTATAAAATGCCTTCAAAAGCAGAGAAAAATAGGAACAAACTTCAGAGGAAAATAATGAACTTCTGCTTCTGTTGTACACTATGAAAATCCGACATCTTCTCTGTCCTAACAGTTTGAACTTGTTCAACCTTAGTGCAAAATTCATCTACCTTCCCTGTCATTTCTACCTGCAGCCTTCACGGCACCTCTTTTTTCACCGTACCAAGGCACAAATGTGGATCAGCCCTTTTACTTCAAGCAGTGATGTTGTCTGTAACACTACAGTTGTGAGCAAGCACTATTATGCACTTTTCCACTGCATACCCACTGCAGGGTATTTCTCCCTCTTCAATATGCCTTCTTGAAATCTGTCTGTGGCTACTCAAGGCTTGAAAATGGTCAGCTGACATTTGGGTTGTGAATTCTGGCGCTCTTGGTGTTGTTTCATTATTCGCTTTTCTTCTTATGGTTTATTTTCACGCGTCTATCACCTCATCCTTAAATGCAGACTATAAGGACTGCAGGTAAAGACAATCTTTATGCCTTAGGCTGGTACAACACCACTCATAATGCACCCTTAAGACTTAAATGCTAATTCTACCAACTGTGACAGCATTTCTAACATCTAAACCATTTCTTAGAAACTGTCTCACCCTGTCAAGCCAAAGACATGAGACCAAAAACACTAACAGAAAAGAAAGTCGAACAAGTCTTTGACAAGCACTTGAGACTGACTCATTTCTTATCCAAATATCTCTCTTTAAAAGAAGATGCAAAACCACTGTACAAAATAGTATGAATCAAAATGACTCCATTTAGGCATACAATATACATTCAATTAAGTTTTCTTTTTGATGTTTTCCCTATTCTTCCCCCCCCCCCCCCATTATGAAGCATTGCATGTAGACCTTACACTTCGTGGTAAGATTTGGCAAAGCAAAACCAATCTGTCAACAGTTTCAAGAACAAGTCACCTGAATACAATAAAATTATTGACTCTCTGAATTAATTCATTGATTGACTCTCTAAACACATCCTACTTCCACATTCATGTTCCTAGAATGGAACTGTATTCCTTATAAACCTCCATGTTTCCCTGTTTTTCAAAAACACATTCTTCTCTTGTTATTTTAAGTGTATTACACATCTATATTTCTATCCATCAGTTTTACAGACCTGGGGTTTAAATCCAAGCTTTGGCAGGTAACTCAGCCCTGTTGCTTAGCAGCAGCTGAGACGCATGTAAATGCAATAATGGAAATTCTCGCAGTTACAAAAGTAGAAAGCTCTTGCCTGCTAAAAGCGGATGTTTATAAATTGGCTAGAAGCAGAACAAGTGGCAATATTAGATTAGAAAAAATCTTTCCAAACAAAACCTTGAATACAAAGGCAACCAGCCCAAGACAACCTAAATAATAGAGACTGAAGTTAAAAATAAACAAAACACAAGAGTCAATATTTAATTATGATTGTTTTTATAATAGAATCATAGAATCATAGAACAACCAGGTTGGAAGAGACCCACCAGATCATCGAGTCCAACCATTCCTATCAAACACTAAACCATGCCCCTTAGCGCCACGTCCATCCGTGCCTTAAACACCTCCAGGCAAGGTGACTCAATTACCTCCCTGGGCAGCCTGTTCCAGTGCCCAATGACCCTTTCTGTGAAAAATTTTTTCCTAATGTCCAGCCTAAACCTCCCCTGGCAGAGCTTGTGGCCATTGCCTCTCATCCTGTCACCTGGGAGAAGAGCCCAGCTCCCTCCTCTCTACAACCTCCTTTCAGGTAGTTGTAGACAGCAATGAGGTCTCCTCTCAGCCTCCTCTTCTCCAGGCTAAACACCCCCAGCTCTCTCAGCCGCTCCTCATCAAGCCTGTTCTCCAGCCCCTTCACCAGCTTTGTTGCTCTTCTCTGGACTCGCTCCAGAGCCTCAACATCCTTCTTGTGGTGAGGGGCCCAGAACTGAACACAGGATTCGAGGAGCGGTCTCACCAGTGCCGAGTACAGAGGGAGAAGAACCTCCCTGGACCTGCTATGTATTGATCACTCCAGTGTTTTAAGCATCCTATGATTATCTGTAAAACTGACTACAGTCCATTTCACTTAATGGGTGAAATAATGGATGCATGAAAGTCAACTGCAAAACTTTAACTGCCTAACTGAGATTTCATATTACCTCCAGTCTTTCAATTAAAACTTATTTTTAAATGTTCTGATCCAAGTATCCATGTGAAACCAAACCCTACTATTTACCACTCCACATGTGCTTTAATTTATATTTGACAGGTTCACATGCTCACAGAAATGTATATTACAATGGAAGCATCTTAATTCCATGCTACAATCATCAACAAGAAAACAAAAATGATCTCTAAATAGAAAAAAAAATTGATAATGATCCAGATTAATGATGAGGGCTGTCCCTTCCTGCATTGGCTTAAGTATCTTCTGTATTGCTGGTGTGTAGCAGCCTAGAGTGTTCTGCCTATGCTCTTCATTTGACTTAAGGCTTAGTTCTTTGCACGTGTAGGATGTAATTTATCTTATGCATCTAAATTGTCTAACTCCAAAAGACAGCTAGGACACTTGAAAATCCTTTTATAGTGAATGGAAAATAGCATTACCATTAATTTCTTCAAAAAACAAGAAATCTGATTAATTTCTTTGAGAACTCTATTTCAGTCCATTAGCTATTAAAGAAATGATGGTGTTTTTCTGTAAGGTAGACCAAATGAATAATCCTCTGGAAATACTTCCCTTCTTCCACTTGCTCTAGTTAAGCCTAAATGAGAAACTAGCTTTCAGATGGTAAAGTTAATCTGAATACTTACATCTGTGGTGAAGGTCAATGGCAAGGATTAAGGTGACTAAATAAGCAATGACCTAGTGGAGAATGTCCTTTATTTTAACTCACAAGCTCTTGGTAATATCCCTAAAGGTGCTAATAATCTCCTGAAAACTAATTTATGTCCATTTCCACCTCTAACATAGACTGATTCTTATAGTTTGCAATGCAGTTATTTTGATACCCAGATCTTGTTTGGGACTTCTACCAAGAGATAATTTAAAACACCATATTTTAGTTTACTGTGCCACGTTACCTGAGCTCTAACTCCATTTGTTGTTTATACATCTCAGATTTACACATTGCACTACTCTGCTCAGCAGGAAGGAAGAAATAACGGATTTACCTATTCTGAACATTCAACAAAAGGGATTATTTATTTCAGCTGAACATCATTTATTTGTGATTTTTTTTCTCCCTTCTTTGTGAATTTTTTTCTCCCTTCCAGGGAGTCGCTGTCCCTGGAGGTGTTTAAGGTTAGGGTGGATGAGATACTTAGGAGCATGATTTAGGGATTGGTGGGAATGGTTGGACTCGACGATCCAGTGGGTCTCTTCCAACCTGGTTATTCTGTGATTCTGTGATTCTGTGATTCTAAATATGGTGATTTTTCAGACTGTCTCACTCATTTCTTATTAATTTCCATCAGCTGTGTCTCTCGGTCCCATGAGAACACTTCAATTTTGTTGCAAGGCCAAGAAATACGATAATCAACAAATATTTCTAGGTCAAATCCATTGTCACAGTGTCAGCGTGTTCATGAGAAATACCGATGCAATTAAACACTGATTTGTCACTCCAGCTATCAGAGCGACATATAAAATATAGTTTGGTTTATATAGAGCTTTTTTAATTGTCCCCCCTTGTGAAAGACAATCAGTTAATGAAGAGCTGAACCAGGAAAAATGTTTAATACTTCCATGGTGTTTTGCATTTTCCTGCTGTACAAACATTAACTGATTAAGCTTCACAATACCCAAGCGAGGATTGGAAGGAAGCATTATTACAATTATATATTATAATTATACTGTCTCATTTAGAACTTCCTGGCTTATGACTTTTAAAGTGATTATTATAATTATCATAAAACTAATAAAAAGTCAGAAACAACCTTTTTTTTCAGTATGAATTTGCTCTAAGGTAAGCAAAGAAAAAGTTACAGATGCCTAAAAGTACTATTTTTCTTCATGTATCCCAGCTTCTATTTTTCCTGAGTCCACAGGATGTGGTCATGCTCCCACCAATGGGGAACAAAAAATTGCCAAGAACCACAGGAGGTGCTTGATTTTAGTGACAACAAAAAAATGTGAAGTTGAGTATATCTCTGTGATTTTTACTATTTGTAAGAAAATATTATGATATCTTAGTATAATTTTTTATATGTTCAAAACAACATTATAAAGCCTCTATTATATATTGCAATTGGGATTAAGGATTTCTTTTTTCTTCTTTTTTAATTATGTAGTATAGACCTAACAGGACTAATATACACACAATGGGTCCAGCAAAAAAAGAAGAAAAAAGCAGTACCAAAAATACACAAAATACTGTTTCGTTGACAGCTGCTCAGAAAAGAAAGAAAGAAGTTTAAAGATCTGATAATATCAAGCAGGTCAGGCTGAGATTTCTAGAAGATTAATAGGAAGATCAATGTTCCTAACCTGCAATCCAGAAACCACCCAGAACACTACTCGGTCTTCCAGGTTGCCACCTTCTACCTGCATACCCCAGCCATGGATGGACATGGTGCTCAGTTCATCTGCCTGTCAGAAAAAGAACTTGCCATCAAACGCCATCAGCAGTGCTTTTCCATAATATAACTCCTTTTCTGCAGCAAGTTGCCAATACAGTCCTTGTGCTAGTTGTAGATAGTGTTTCAACTGTACTTGCCTCTTGACACTAGAAAGACCATCTGGCTAAACAGATGTGATAATCTGATTTGTTTGGCCAATGAACTGAAAAAAAACCCCACAGTGGCTTGAATGGGAGTTCCCAAGAGTGCCCAGTCCAGCATCTTCTCTTGTGCACTTTCAGATGCTGTATTTGTCATTTCAAGATGAGCTTTGAAACAGACTATTTGCTTGTGAAAGTTACCAAGAGAGAAAGAACTTCCACACAAAAGACAAAAAAGGAGGTGAACATAGTGTCATCACAAAAAAATCAGTTGTAAGGCCATCTGTCATTCCTTTGCAGAGTACATTGTATCTTATAGAACAAAAAGCTGGTAAAATGCAAGCCAAATCTTGGTCCAACGAGAGGTGTCAAATCTCCCATGTATTTGAACAGGACCACTGGCTATTCAATCTGTTAATTTGTAGTCTTATTTAAAGACTACAGTACAATTCTTCTCAGAACAATTATTACAGATGTATAACCTTAAACATGGAATGGAATGGAATGGAATGGAATGGAATGGAATGGAATGGAATGGAATGGAATGCATTGTCTAGAAAATGTCTCCATGCTGACATTCTATCTTAAGGTTTTAAATCCTTAGGTTTATAAAAATACATGTAATTTTAAATCTCCCAAGGTCTACCACAAATTTACATTTCTTCAGCCTCAATTTCTTATCTTTTTAATTTCCTTTCATTTCTTAAAACTGTACTGTTTGACACCACCACTGTTCATATAACTACCATTACTGCCAAAAAAAAATAAAAAAAAAAAAACAGAGAAAAAAAATTTGTGCCATAGTAAATTAGAAAAGTATACGGTCAAAGATTAAAAGGAACACATTTTAAAAATCTTTCTGAAGACATTTAATTTTATTTCAAGTAAAAGAGTCTGGATAGTTCCATTTCTTACAGTGTTTCTCAGTCCCAGTAAGAGTGAATAAAGAACACTCAGCTATGCCCACTAATTTTGCTCCGCTATGCAGAATCTTGCCAGAGCTTGTAGACTTACATTACAGAAAAGTTTTCAGCTACAGGGTCCTCCTTTGCAGAAAGAATTGGGCTGGCATCCTGATGCTGGACTGCCCTTTTCTTAAGGTAAAGAAAGAGACAAATTAAAATAAGCTGACCAAGCCCACACCATAGGCTGAACAAGCAAAGCTGAGAACATGCTTCTCATTATGTTGAAGTAACAGCAGCCCAAAAAATCAAAGCTGCAGAAATTCAAAAGGTGGAGAAGAAAAAGACAAAGGACTCGTAATCCCTGACAGCTAGGACTGTACAGAACCTTGTAGATGCTAAGGTTGCATCTTTTGGCCTGCTCCTGGAAGGAGGACACTCTGATCCTCAGGTAAGAAAACTTTTGCTTTCTTATTATATTGCATCCTGTGAATTTACCCTGTGGTAGCCAGAGTTGAGATTCTAGTAGAGTAAATGAGATTTAACAATTGAAATTCACTTTTAGTCCGCCATGAATTATACTAAAAAACTATTCTTAGTTTGGCCAAAATCTTACCACAATAATGCTTCCACTTTACTATATGTGTGACTTGTACACTGTTACAGCTCCCTTTTTTAATACAGTAAAAGGAATTACACAGTAACTAGGGACTGCTTCTCTTGCAAAGAGGTTCTTTCCTTTCTCTTGTTGTTCTTTTGACTCCAAGACATACATTCTTGTCCGTATGGTAACATGACTTCAGCTGTCCCTTGACCCAGCTATTACACCAACGTACTGGCAATAAAACCTGGGAGAGAATTCTTCAACCAGTGAGCTACGTGAACTCACTCACATTGCATATGTACAGGACTTCCATGGAATTTTTACACCATTCCAGAACCTTACAGAAAAGGGAAGAATAAAAAGGTAAAAAGTGTTCTTTTTCAGTAGTGTACTTCACAGTCACACGGGCCATCCCACAGAAATCACTGGCCCTCTTAGGACTACATACTTGCTTTCACAGCATTGTATGTGGAACGATATTTCTATGAATCTGGAAACTTAAATATAGCCCAAAGTATTCTGGCAATATGTAAAATGTATATGCATCAGCCTGGAATAAATGACAGCAAAGAAAACGATTGAGATGAACATTCACATGAACATAAAGAACATTGAGTACATGTATAGAAAATGGAAACAAATAACTGAACACTGCCTGAAGGCAAATACTATTGACGATAATGTAGGGATAATGTTTTCATAGGGATTAACTGTTCTGAAGCACTATTCCTGTGTGTAAAGCACAACATACTTTTTATTCAGATAGGTTGATTTGGCAGCCTTTTCATTGCTAGCAAAAACTGTTGACTACGCCTGTGGAGGAAAAATTCCACCCTTGGATAGCCAGAATGCATTTCTTTTATCTCACACTTACAATTGCCTGCTGGATAGAGCTCAAAAGCTAATTTCCTACTGATAGTCCACTTCTATAGGATGCCTATTAGAAGTTTGTGTTCCAAATTAATCATTTTCAAAAGTCTTTTATGAATTTGGCTATGCATTAATGTAATTTTTATACTGAATGTGTTAAATTCAGCCTTTGGAAACAATTTTGATTTCTTTGGCAAAATGTCATTATTCTTACAGAGAGGTAAAAAGAGGTACATCACTTTAGATGAAAATGCTGAATACAAAGAAATACATTAACCTTTTGTTAGGATTATTTTTTTTTACTCAGTTTTACTGCCCTGGACCTGCTAGTGATATTCTACATGAACAACTTAATTTTCTGAAAGTGAAACAGGGTTTTCTTACATGCTTCTTTAGAATATGTGCTCTCTTTCATGATTTTTCATGATATAAATATACCCCAGGGTAGCAGACACAGGAGGATGAGATTGTCCTTATTCTCTCTTCTCTTGACCGTACATTAGAATAACCCCAGAATTCACGTGTCTTTTAAAGTAACACCAGGCCCATTAAACACGATTTTTTCTGTTATGCAGAAAAACTCCAGGGGAAAAGAATCTTAAAAATAAGTGATCAGATAGACTAATATACCATAGGGGCTAATTTGTAGTCCAGAGTTTGTAATTCTAACACAAGGCCACAATTTTTTTGAGTTTCCTTTCTCATAGACTCTAATTAGCTTTAGCAAGAATAGATTACTAATAGTTAAATAATTACTTCTTCATGCCAAAATTAACATAGCACCCTTACAATTAAATATTATTATTATAAACTACCATTTTCAGAATCCTATTTTATATAGCAGCTTTTCTTCAAACTTAATAAAAGAAGAGACATCAGATATGCTTTGAAGAGCTGTTCTAGACATTAATCACAATTTTCTTCCTGGCTTTTTAAGAATCATCATATACTAGAATTCAGAAAACATACCTTTGTCAGGCCTATTGCTGTCTGAAGTAATACTTTTCTTTAAAAGTAAATCAAACAACCAAACAAATGCCATGTATGGACATTATATTTTTTAAAAAGTCAAATATTGGAAACTATGACTTCCTAAATTAATAGATATAGTCTTAAGTCATCCCTTGTTCTGCACAAATCAGTAACAGAGGACATAAAATGAAAATTGCGTATGCAGTATCATTACTGTGAAGTTGACGCTCAGCCATACCTTTGTGGATTTAGATACACATGAAACAGTATGACTGCATTCCTCCAAGAAAACTTTGGGATATAATCACCACTAAGCAACTGTGAACTCAGTGGTGGATTACCATCTAAGTGACTTGTCCTAATCAAGAAACCAGGAAAAAAATAATGTGTGTATATGTTTGTTCCAAGCTAACCAACTCACAAGACTCAATGGGCTGAAGATGCTTTGCAGTGAGCTACAGAAACTGAACCCTGAGAAAAAGGAGACATCGTTTTGCTTATGAATGAAGTTAGGAGTGTTAATGGAGTACAGGGGACAGCACCCAACCAGCCAAAGCACCACCAATATCAGTGACAGGGAAACTGGGTAGCAGTAATTTAGTGGGAGGAACAACCACATTCTTTCCTGCCAGAGCTAAGGCATGTGTGTGTGTGTGGGCAGAGAGACTCGGAAGGGAACTAAGGACATCTGGATTTCACTGGGACCACATCCAAAGAACAACACCTTCCAAGTGCCTGTGTTTCGCAGCTGGCTGAAAAGCCGTTGGCCGGAGTTCATTCTGGTGAAAACAGATCCATACTAGAAGGAGGATGTCTCCCAGAGTAATCTGCAGGCTTTACCTGTGATGTCCTCTGAGGCTTTCACAGCATATTTTTTTTGTTTTAATTGGTCCATTCTTAGACAACTCTGTTACACAGTTTAATCACATAATTATCTGCACTGACACATATTAAAAAATTAGGCACTGTAATTGCTACATTAATAAACACCAACACAATTAAAAATGTTTCCAGTACCAGAATAGCATTTAGAAGAGGGTCACAGATCTAGTCAACATGGATACAAGAAGGAGCCTGCGAACATAAAAGCAAATTCAAGGATTGGTCCTTTTCATCTGCTCTTGTGTATTTGGTATCAGCACTAGAGTCAGGAATTACATAGCCAAAACTCATGGATATTGAAATAGGGCTTTAACCTTCTCCTAGTCTGATCAGTTTGACAGGGTGGAGCAATTTTTTTTTTTTTAATAGCTTTGTTAACATGGAAGTAATCTTCAACTGACTTTATAGAATCATAGAATCATCGAATCATAGAATAGTTTGAGTTGGAAGGGACCTTGAAGATCACTCCTGATCCAACCCCCCTGCCATGGGCAGGGACATGTCCCAGCAGACTATGCTGCCCAAGGCCCCCTCCAACCTGGCCCTGAACACCTCCAGGGATGAGGAAGCCACAACTTCCCTGGGATAACTTTGATATTCACTTTGAGGTAAACTATAGTGTTGATTTACACTTCTGCTTATACTGCTGTTTCTCTGGACTACAGGTAGATTTTATTTAAAGCTGCATACTCATTTCTGGGCCATCCGTGTAAGTCAAACAGTCACACTTCACAACTTCTTATACAGGTGGATTTCACACCAACCTCTTCTGAGAATCTTTCATATGTATTTTAACAAAATGGCAAAATCTCTCCCATTCTGAATTTTGTTGTGTTGATTACTCTGTCTTCCAAACCATATGTTTTTCTCATTTTGTTTTGTTTGTGAGTGAATATAAAATTAAGATAGCTAGCTAATTCTCATTCCAAGTAGCGGTAAGTCATCTCAATTCAGCAATCAATTGTTTTGTCAGTGCGAACAGTCTTCCTATGAGCCTTAATTAAACATGAAAAGATGGAAATTTACTCTCATTGAAGAAAAAGAAAGTTGATATCCCAAGGTACTGGAAATGTTCAGACTATGATTAGTAAAAACCTGATCAGAATCTCAACTAACGTCTACATGATAATAGAAACTGCATTTAGTTTGGTAACTAAGCAAACACCTGAGTGCCTCTCCATACCCCAGAACCTGAAAAAAACCCTAATGTTTCATTACCTGCATAGCTATAGCTACCCACAGCAGCATGCACTGCAGTGGCAATAGTGATTTGCCATCTCAAAGTACCACAAGCAGATAGAGTAGGTTGAGATGTAATGTATGGGTGAGAACGCCAAGGTCCAGACTTATCAGACCCCCTTTAATTTTTGAAGTATTTATACCCAGCTACAGTGACTCACGCCTATCCATCTAGGAAGCTCTGGAACCACTAAGGTAATTTAATTTTCTGAAGGACTGATTAGTTCCCCAGGAGGAGAGGTGGAGCTGAAGATGAGGCACAGTCAGAGACATCGCATCACGGTGAAGGGTCTTGGTTAAGAGTATTATGTTCCCATCCTTACCTTATGAAACAAGAATGATGTTTTCAGCCCCAGGTCTTGTGTATAAGCAAGATATTGGAAGCAGACTTTGATACTACAGGAAAACACTCAAAAAAAAAACTTTATATTGTATTAGTTTATTCCAGTGCTGAAATGAAGTGCCTTGGTTTCAAAATCTCCATCAGAAATCCTTTAATACCAAACAGCTTTTTTTATTTTTTAATATTTTAAGCAAACAGAAATGTTTATAGTTCAAGAAATGTAACAATCTGAAGTCCCTGAAAGACCTTAGTACATTTTGTTTCAAGTAATGAAAACACATGCTTACTAGCTTCAGAACAAGTTTTAGGATGATCCAGTTTTCCAAATCAAAATTACTGAAGACCTAAAATACATGTTTCTGCTAAGATATGGTCACAGTTTCAGTGTAGAGTGCAGGTCACAGTGCAGATCTAGAGCAGACGTTTGATTAAAGTCTGGCCAGAAGTGTCACCTATAATGTGCATCTATGATCCCAGGAAGTCATTTCCAAGGCATTTTGTAGGGAAAAAAAAAAGTTAATTCCAAAGAAATAAAATCAAGACCATTTATATTTTGACTCATGAAATAATTTCAGCCCTGACCTTGCCAAAGACATCAAGCAAGTTGTTTAACCTTTTGTATTTCAACTGTCCATGCAAGACTTTATATGCTTCCTTTGTGGTTATTTTATTCAGATTGCAAGAGAAGGGAATGTGCCTGAAAAAAGTACTGTTGGTATCACCACTTCCTCTCTCCACTGCACATCTTCAAGGGTTTTCACTGGTTTTATGAAAGCCCTTCCTTGTGATGAGAAGGAGGGCACTGAGGTGGTATGAAGGGAGATAGGAAATAGGAAATTTCAGGAGGAAAAAGAACATGATGTCTGCAATGGGTTGGGTAAAGGTTGTGAACCACTGATGAGTCTTGATGAATGCTCTGAGAACTACTTAACAATGGGAAAACAAGCATTTTTACAACAAACAGGAGAACGAAACACCATAACAACTTTGGGACTCAGTGCTATTTTTAATCTGAGGTCTTTGATAATGTGTGTTAACGATGGCTCTCTCCTTCTAAGT
This sequence comes from Clamator glandarius, assembly GCA_033459285.1. Classification (NCBI taxonomy): domain Eukaryota; kingdom Metazoa; phylum Chordata; class Aves; order Cuculiformes; family Cuculidae; genus Clamator; species Clamator glandarius. The sequence goes on along the minus strand of JAUNZM010000553.1, from coordinate 3,154,141 downwards.
TACACCACTCTTGCTGTATTATCCTTCAGGGAAATCAGTGTTCTGCTACAAATAATTACAGAATCCAGAATTCTTCATTTTGATTTCTCTGAGGAATCCAACACACAGCACAGGTGAGCTGTAAAGGAACAAGGTCTCTTATAAAAATGCATGATAGTTTTTGGAACTGGTGAGTTTCCTTCAAAATAAAAGACAAAGTAAAAGTAATTTGCATGCCATTGTTGGAAAATTTACCCAGCCTGGATTCTTTTATTGGGCTGTGTTGGAAACTAGGGCACATGGTGAGGTTTTGAAGCATTCCACTCTGGATAATTTTGCTCTGGCTGGACATACTTTCTTCAATGCTTTTGACCTGATGTGTAGTTTAGAGTGCCTCCAGGAACCGCATATAACCAGAGAATTACAGAACTATTCAATATTTAGTAACAATCAGAGGTTTTTACTAAACCTTCACATACCCACGTATTCACTGACTCTGTAAGCCCAGTAGGATTGCTTTTTGGCCTCTCACAGAGAGTTTTCAGCATATGTTACCGAATTGTTCAAGCATCAGGAAGATTCATGCCACTGGCCTCAATACTCCACAAGCTGCTATTTGGAGTGATTAAGATTTAGCTGTTTAGATTTCATCTCTTAGAATTGTCTGAGTTCCTAATTTTCTAGATTTAGAGTCTCCAGAGATCGTCTGGAGGATATGGGGCATTATGTGTTTTGCAACAGAAGCAAAGAAAACTATATTTTAGCCTTTAAAATTAGCTGCTAGCCATAATGCTGCAAGAAGAAATGGACTTTTCCTTCTATATCTCTGAAGCTGTTTTTCTATTAACTTCAGGACCCTTGCTCTCACCACTCATCCATACTGACTTTTTTTTTAAATAACTGCTGCCTTTAAATGACAACTAGCAATGCGTTCATTCTTCACAGGTGATGAGAAAAGGTCTTCAGATTCTAGATCCAGGTTCCAGCCCAAGGAACTGGATGTTAATGGAGCTTGCACCAGACTTCACAGGACCCAGGTGTCAAGAATGTAAACAATTTCAAGAGTTCAGTGCAATCCTAAATGCTTCAGTAAGGATCAGGAATGAAAACTCCCATTAGCTTCACTGAGATTTGGACATCAATCTAAACTGACTCCATTCTATGTTGTTAAAGGCTCTTAGTATCCAGCATTGTGATTTACAACCATATTTTCAGAACTGTTCACTACCCAGTGTGCTAGTCCTGTTCTGAAAATGACTGTTTTCATTTTACTTAGCAGCTTGGAAAAGAATCTGTGTTTATTTATTTTATTTTATTTTTCAGTATGGTTGCTGATCTTTAAAGCTCTGTTTACCAAAAACAGATCTTAAAAGATGTTCCATAAAATTATATTAACTCCAGCCATTATTTTTCCTGGGATCAGTGCAGAGAAAAAAAACATTGCAGAAGGGCATGTTACCAGTATCCTCCCCTCCTCCAAATCATTCTGTCAGCTTCAAAGTTAACACAGCCTTCGAGGTTTATTGGTTTTGGTTTCACATGTAAGAAACATTCTGGCTCTTTGTTTTAAAATTCATGCAGCACAATTTCAGCTTCTGTTTGAAACATATAATAAACCTCTTATGTGGCTTCCTAGTAGACCTGTATCTTGGCACAGCACCTGCCTGTTTCAAGTTTATAAGGAGAAGGAGGAGGAGGAATAATGGCAAAAGCAGTTTTGCATGGGAAAGATCCAGGTACCAAGACCATAACTTTTTTTCTCTTTTTTTTAATTTTTTTTTAACAAGTATGAAAAGCAATTGCAATCTCTTTTCATTTTAAAATTATCAAAATCCAATTTTAATACAGGTTTGGAGCAGTAAAAATATATTTCATCCTGAAAAGTAGTCCCCTGTGATAATGTTGGACCGCAAATACATTTGCTTTGCAGCATATTTGCTTTGGGATTCTGCTATGTTAATCTTCCTTTCACAGGAACTTTCACTGCAGTTCTGGTGAAAGGCTTTTTTACTGTTGAGGAGCATTTTGTTTCCAATGATTTTGCTCTAATTGTTTCAAATGTGCTGATTTGCATTAAGTACTTAAGGAATGCACTAAAAATCTTTACCTTGTAGATTGTTCTACAAACCTCCGAAGCAAAACTTCCATTGATGTCAGTCAATGTTACTGTTATTTCTTTTTAGCCTCTATTTGCCTACCTATATATATATATATATATGCTGCTTCTTATAGAGCCACTTAGTATTGTCCCTGGATCAGAGCTATCAATTGCTTTACTTGTTTACATCCAATGCTATTTCTAATTTTCTCTAATGTAACAATAATATTTTGATTATTCCACAGAGCTTTAAAAATTCAATAACACTGCAGTACTACTAACCCATTTAAGAATTTTTTAGTTATGTTTACAAATAAATACACATGAAGTTTTCTGTGTTGCAGTTAAATTTAGGTGGCACATACAACAAGCCTACTCCTATACTGTCCAGGAAGACCGCTAGCACCCCAGATGTCATCTTCTAGAAGGCAGCAAGAACATGTGCTAAAATCATCATAAGAATAGATACGTCAGTATTTTCAATAATTAGTGTGATTTCAAAAAATGCTGCATTTCTTTAACAAAACAGGATTGGTAGGATACACCTAAATATATTAATTATGCCTGATATTGGTATAACATACCTAAAAAGTACTCCTATTATAGGGAAAACTTAAGTGGCCAAACTGCATACATAAAATCAGCACAGCTGTTCCAGATAAAAGAGATGAACCCAGGAAATGCAGTTTCTGCCAGTGCAACTGCATCTATCTTAGGGGCATCTGTAAACACAGCTGTGCTGCTCTGGAATCCCACTTCTTCACAGTCACTGAAAGCCTGAAACACAGCCCTAACCTAACGTCTTGAGGGGCACTGTGCCATGTTTGGAAAGATGTTATTCTGTCTTGAAAATCTGGGTAAAGTGGCTGCAAATATACCCACTTAAATTTGAACAGATTTTTGAGATTCTTCTGTTGTACACATATTAAAATGAGGGACTGGATATCAATACCCTTCAAGGCAGAAAATGTGAGACAGAAGCCAAAAATATGACAGATGATTTGATTGCAATTAATCAAATAGCATGACTATATTTTTCATTTAAATGTTATCTGTAAAACCCCCAAACTGAGCTAAATAATAGATGTGCAATAAATTCACGAAGTAAATGGTGTTACTTAATGCTAGCATTCTATCATGATCACTCCCAACCCTACCCTTCCAGTGAAAGGACTTGGTGCTTGTTTCTGTTACTAATCTAGACAATACGCTTCTCATGTTCAGTGACCCAGTTCCAAGATGTATCACAATATAGAAACCTATTTTCCACATAATAAACATGCATAATTCCTGTGAACATTAGCACCGATTATGCACACTCTAGGGCACATCATCTAAACCCAGTGAATTCAAAAGATCTAAAGGAAAATGTATTTGGTCCTCTAGACTGCAACAAACCCTACAGAATGACAGGAACCACCCAGAACATTTTATTGGTATATTTTATTTTAATGATATATTTGTGTATTAATTCCTTCAGCTCTCTGCCCACAATGGTAATGATGTTTTAGGTTAGATAAAGAAATTCAGGACTTTTCAGGACAGAAAAGAAAGAAAATTAAGAAAGAAGGCAAGGATTAAGATCAATGGTTAAGATATTATCTTTGAAGACAGAAACTGTAGGTTCCAGCCTGTCTGATTCTACTTATCACTATTTCCTGAAAAAAAGAGGTTGATTAGGATATTGCCAGCAGCCCAGAAAGGCATCTCTTATCACAGGTAGGGTAATGAGAGGGTGAGCAGTGCATATTCAAACTCTTTATAGGGACACGATAATTGATTCAGAATTTCCTACAGCTTGAAGAGTACTTCAACCACTGTGGTAAAGAAAAGACATTCACATTATCTTCATTACTTAAGAGATGAAGAAAAAGGACTCCAGTCACTTGATTTCACTTCGCCTTCTAATGTCCTAGACAGTTCTCTGCAGGAGAGGTTTGAAATATGCGAGTCCCATATGATAACAGATGCATATACCTTGGAGAAATGTAGAGTTTGATATTGATTGCTGTCCTGAGCATTACCGTGTGGTTTTGCATTGGCACATTTGTTTGCAACATGCTGGCTTGAGTTTCAGCTTCCTCAGAATGGTACCCAGAGGTTTCTACCTCTCCCACGCTCTGTGTAGACTGTTGGGACAGCTAACTCCGTGTTTCAGCCTTTAGGTATCTTTGTGGCTCTGGGCTTACAATATAGGAACTATTCAATAAACTATTTAAAAAACTGCTGAAGTATTCACCTCACTCACCATCAGAGAGGGAAACATCAGCCCTACTAGCTTGTCACAGATTCTGGATTCCACGAAGGATGTTAGATTCTGACAATGATAAAGACATGATAGTATAAAGTATATTTCTACCTATTAGCTGCTTACTTAAAGAGGTGTTCTTGACTAAATATTTTTATAGACACTTCCACTAAAAGCACTGCCAATAATTTTTCTGTAGAGTTCGCTTGCATAACTGCTATTTATTTTAAGCACTGCATGATTTGTTTTCATAATGGAAACTTCAATAGCAAAGGCTTTGAAACCAAGCTAGAGTAATTCCCCCTTTAGTCAATGCAGTCTTCATCTACATCAGTAAGCAGCACAGTACAACTGATGCACACACATACAGTAAAAGAACAGAGGACCTGACATCCATATCACACATGTTCTAGATGTTTTACTTCAGATCAACTCTAGCTTGCTAGCAGGCATTAGATACAATAATATATTAGGTGTGATCCCAGGACACAACTTCTAGTCATATTTAATCACAAAAAAGTGCAATTTCTGTGCCCCAAGATCATGCACACCCTTCTGTAATCATCATGGAAGAGAAGTAAGCAGAGATAACTGGGAAATTAATCTCAAAAAATTGCTCCTTATATAATCTAAACTGGTTTTGCTTTTCAGGTTGAGGATATCTTCTGCTGCATATGAGTAAAAGAAATTTTTCTTTGCATCTTAGACCAACATCCTCTTATCAATGCACGTCAAAGTGCACCATACACCTCTCATGAACAAAGAAACAGTGTCATCCTAAGAAAATGTAAATCTGAACTGAAGGTTAGTCTCACATTTCTTTTCCAAGAAATAATCTTGGAAATAACCTTCTATAAAATCCAGTACAGAGCAACAGATGTCATCCCTCCCAACTCCCGACTACGAGTTCACGCAGAGGATTTACTAATCAATACATTCTTCACAAATTTTCATCCTGAATATGCATTAAAGAAACTGAAATGCTGTAAATGTAATCATAACGATTTGGGTTTCCTGCTGGTGGCTCCTACTGGAAAGATCCCATTTTTCATCTCACGTTTTAACTGCAGCCAGAAGCCAGTGCAGGCAGAACATCCTACACAGAAGTCACCACCACTTACTATGACCTCCTTGGAAAGCCTAGCGCCAGTATTTTACATTCCTGTGGCAGAAGGAGAAATAAAGCTCTGGATTTACTACAGCCTGCAAAAATTTTCTCCTCTGCAAAATTAGTATTTTGTCTTTTATATAGATATTATATATAGAATTACAATAAACTTGACTAAGTATGCAACAGTACCATTACAGAGCAGATCTCAAACCATGTAACTCCCAAAGAAAGTGAGATAATCTTATTTGATGTGCATGTCTAAACATACATGAGGCCATGGAACTAAAAGCCAGATATCGCAGCTAAGTAAGACTACAGAGCTGTCTCCAGATTTCAAGAATAAAATACTGCTGTGCTTTTCATGTTCTCTTTTCCACTACCACTTTTTGTAAATGTGATATTGAATTTACTCTGTGATATTTCTTTATGATCAAAGTATCTTGTGAAATATCTGTGAACATGTCAAACATCCCTTTGAAGGAGGAAGTCCTAAGAGTTTCAAGCTTTATTTCAGACGATATCTTTCCCCACCACACACAAAACTGTTAAAGAAAGAAAATAAAAATCCCTTTACTGTGATTTCCCAAAAAGAAAGTAATGATTTCTAAAGAGTTAAACACTTGACGTACTTTATTAGGAACCCCTATTTTGTAAAGACCATTTGCTTTCCTCAGAAACATGTCTGAGAAATGATTAGATGTCTGATGTTGCTGGATGTGAACCAATAACTGTTTAAAAGGGAAGCTCTAAATTAGCAGGCAAAAACAAGAATAATACCTGAGGCAGTAAAAATTCTTTCATCTGAAAATAACAGTTATTACAAAGTCAGTTGTTTAAGAAAGGGATCGTGAGGCAACATCTCGAGCTATAAATATTAAAATATGAAGACAGAAGCTTATTTATGTAAGCTGGAGTTAGCAGCCTTTGCTAAACCATTCATTAGAAAAAAAAAACAGGCTGGGTAATAACTAGCAATGTACTCTGGTTCAAGGCTGAAAAATTAAGGAAAGAACTGTAAGGTACATGTAAGGGAAAAGACAGTTTCACTTGTCTGCAGAAATTATCAGTCCTCAATATTAACTACGTACATTTGAAAGCCTTTTTTATTTTTATTCAGCCTCACACTGTATCTATGAACTGTTCCAATCCTACTGCTCATCACTGCCATCCAATGTTTTCCTAATTAAAATTACTTTGAAGTCTCTGACCTTTAGGCAGACACTTGATTTTGAATTAAAACATAATTATCTTTGTGACATGAATACACTTCTTATGTTGCCCCCATGCTTTTCTTGCTACAGAATAAATACATAATACATGTAAGGAAAAGACTACATCGAACTTGATAAAACGATGAAAAATAAGAAGAAAATAAACCGAGCAGCCTGGCTTCCCTTTCCTTTGCAACGAGGAAAAAGAGACATTCGGGAAAAAATAAAGACAATACTTAAAATTTAGAGAAAGAAATATTTGTGTGCAGTATGTATTTTATCTGCAGGAAGTACATAATGAAATTTCATCAGTTTTTCTGAAACTGAAAGGACAGGCTTGTATATGAGTGGCTCCAGCAGTCACAGTTGATATTACAGTGGAATTACACAGTTACAGCATCATTTAGTGAACAAGACCACAACCGTTTTTGAAGGTGAAAGAGGCTGATAAACTGTAGAGTACAGAGAATGTATTTCTTGTGAATAAATTCCAGCTTTTTTTTTCTAAATTTTTGGTTCTGGTCACTGTAGCTGTATGAACTGCAGGTATGATGAGGGTAGCACTGCCCTTTTATCTCATCGTCTTAGCCACTGCTCCTCCTAGCAAATGTATTCCTTAGTCTAAGTGACTGGCTCTTGAAAATACGCTTGCTTTGCATTACTTTGCAACTTTTCTTACTGCCAAATAATAGCAACTTAATAAATAACTTACTTTTACGTAGAGCTGCTGAAACTCTTCGAGGTTCAGTCTACCACTTGGACAGTCCTTTAGAAATCCTTTGTACCACTGTTTTAGCTCATGTTCATTGAACTCCGTGCTCTTCACCAGATCCTCCATCACCTCAGGGGCCAGCTTGCTATTTTGTTTCCCCATTCTGCCTTAAGAAGAAATAAATTAATACAATTAGCCAAGTTGCTGTGAATATTTAAAACTGGAATTAGCAACCAAGCTCGAGTGCATCGCTTGTTTTTAGTTAAACACAGCTTCACAGAGTCACTAGTGAACAGGAACCTAAGCTATGTTTGAATACTAGAGGCTGAAATGGTGAAAAATAAAACATTCTTATTTCAGTTAAGAGTCTTAAGGCCAGGAGACAGACTGCTCATTTGCCTTCAGGTTAGCTAAATTTTAGCTTTTCTTTACACTAAGGCTGAAAACTATTATTTTCCAATTTCTTTGAATTTAACAAGTACTTTTCAGAGATTCAGGGATGTCCACAAAATTCCTCTTTATCTTTGTCTTGAAAATCTTTCCTGATATGATGCTCATGTTAGCAGCTACTCCTCAAAGGCTGTGGACAGGCTCAAAACATACAGCACTAGATTCACTGATGTTCCAAGGGGAAGAAGCAACATTTTTGGTCTCAAAAATTATGAAACCAAACTGGAAAAACAAATATAATTTTTATATATATGCACATATCTGTGCGTGCATATCTATTTATACAGTTATACAAATATATGTACTGTATACTTAATATACAACAGATATTTTATATCCCATCACTATTAACAGTGGAGATATCCATTACATTTGTTATACAAATTTTATAAATATCCTTACAAATATGAAACACAAACCATACAGAAGCACAACATATGCATGTGTGTACAGATACATACAGTCATTTCAGTACTACTCATGTTGACCCTTTGAGATATTTCCCAGTTCTCTGATGTTTGACCAAAGATATCCTTTGAGAGAACTTTTGAGAAATCTTTTTTTTCTACTTCTTCCCATTATACTACAGTTTATTTCATGACAGGAGATGCCTTTCAGTTATTTTATAATCAGGTGACAGATAGTATTTAACTTGTCCTGTACAGAACCACAAAGTGATGAATAATTTCTCTCCTGAGCCTCGCTTAGCATTTCCATTTTTATCTCTCAATATAACATCTATCGCTAATGACAGCACCACATTGAATGCATTGATTTCTAGCCCATATCACCACCCATTCCTGATATTAATCCATTGCTTTTGACACCTTCCCCTGTTTTGAAGAGGAAGTTTCTTTCTCCTCAGAAGGACAGACTTCTCCCTATTCCAATGAAACAATATATTTATATAATTTTCTTCATGAGAACCTTCCTTGAGCCGGTACACATTTAACCCGTCCTCCTGGTTTGTGTGTGACTGACACATCCTCTGGTGCTACAGGACCAGTTACACCAGATCCCTCTCCATTTTGGCAGCATCCGTCTCTGGTCTGTCCTCACCTTCTTCCACAGCCCCTAACCTACCAGGACAACTGGGATTGCCAGAAAACCCCTTTGCCAAGACAGCACACAACTTGGCCACATAAACATCCATGACACTGAGAAGGAAGGTGTCTTTTGTCAAAGTACTCGGTACAAAGTCAGGACATTTTGTCATCAGAAAGCTCAAAATGCTACAAACTGGGCTAGAAACTCCAGCCAGAAATGTTTCAACATTTCAAATGTTTCTATGACAAAGCGACTCGGCTGCTGGACGAGGGAAAGGCTGTGGATGTATCTTTCTGGACCTCAGTAAAGCCTTTGACACAGTTTCTCACAGCATTCTGCTATGGAAACTGTCAGCCTCTGGCCTGGACAGGCGCACACTCTGCTGGGTGGAAAACTGGTTGGATGGCTGGGCCCAGAGAGTGGTGGGAAATGGAGTTAAATCCAGCTGGAGGCCAGTGACAAGTGGGGTTCCCCAGGGCTCAGTGCTGGGTCCAGCCCTGTTCAATGTCTTTATCAATGACCTGGATGAAGGCATCGAGTGCACCTTTAGCAAGTTTGCAGACGGCACTAAGCTGAGTGGAAGTGTCGATCTGCTGGAGGGTCGGGAGGCTCTGCAAAGGCACCTGAACAGGCTGGACCTCTGGGCAGAGTCCAATGGCATGAGGTTTAACACGGCCAAATGCCAGGTCCTGCACTTGGGGCACAACAACCCTGTGCAGCTACAGACTAGAAGTGTGTCTAGAAAGCTGCCAGGAGGAGAGGGACCTGGGGGTGTTGGTTGACAGCCGACTGAACATGAGCCAGCAGTGTGCCCAGGTGGCCAAGAAGGCCAATGGCATCTTGGCTTGTATCAGGAACGGCGTGACCAGCAGGTCCAGGGAGGTTCTTCTCCCTCTGTACTCGGCACTGGTGAGAAAGAACCTCAAATCCTGTGTTCAGTTCTGGGCCCCTCACCACAAGAAGGATGTTGAGGCTCTGGAGCGAGTCCAGAGAGGAGCAACGAAGCTGGTGAAGGGGCTGGAGAACAGGCCTTATGAGGAGCGGCTGAGAGAGCTGGGGGTGTTTAGCCTGGAGAAGAGGAGGCTGAGGGGAGACCTCATTGCTCTCTCTAACTACCTGAGAGGAGGTTGTAGAGAGAAGGGTGCTGGCCTCTTCTGCCAAGTGACAGGGGACAGGACAAGAGGGAATGGCCACAAGCTCTGCCAGGGGAGATTGAGGCTGGACATTAGGAAAAAATTATTCACAGAAAGGGTCACTGGGCACCGGAACAGGCTGCCCAGGGAGGTGGTTGATTCACCTTCCCTGGAGGTGTTTAAGGCACAGGTGGACGAGGTGCTAAGGGACATGGTTTAGTGTTTGATAGGAATGCTTGGACTCGATGATCTGGTGGGTCTATTCCAACCTGGTTATTCTACAATTCTAGGAACACCTTTTTAACACAGCTGGTTGACAAGTCTGGTGTGCTGTGCACAGATATAACTGGAGGTGGAAGTGGGCCACTACTTCTTAGGGTGCTTCCAGCAAGCCGGTCCTCCTTCCTCAGGCTCTGTGCATCCTTCCTCTAGTAATGCTGCCAGATGCTGCAGTGCCTTCTTGCTTGAGGCCCTGCATCTTCTGTGAACTTCAAGAACCCACTGCAAAGACTCACACAGCTTAAGGGCAGCACAATGCTTGTTCTAAACTTACTCTGAAGCCTTGCCAAGCTCCCATCCGCACATTTTGGTAAATTTAGCACAAAAATGGGAGGGTTCAACCTTTCAGTTAATTGCCACAGGCCTAATTATACACGCAGATGTCCAGAAATTAGCTGTTTTGACTAAAAGACGTGTTTGCAATTTATAGTGTTTAGAACAATTGTCCCAGCCTTATCTTTGAAGTCCCCTATCTTCTCATGTGTAACATTGACTCAACTTGGCAAAATCTGAATTTAAATCCCATAGAGACCAAAGTATACTAATATAGTTATTTCTCTAGCTGCAACTCAGATGGCTTTTAAGTGAAACAACAAACTAGTTTATTCGTTTTAATCTTTACGGGCCTGTTTATTTCCCCTTTTTTATTTTTTCTCCTTTAAACTGTGCTACCCTTTGCAGTCATAAGGTGTTTTGCTTAGGCTCAGAGGACACTTAAAGATTCTCAGTAATTATAGTAATAACTGTCTTAGGTAGATTCATAAGACATCTTCTGGTTCTCTTAATTTAGCTAAGCGTGCTTTCACTTGACTCTTTTCACCTGGATTCTTATCCTCATTAACATTTTACTCAAGGACACTTACACACAAAAAAAAGCATCTTCAGTGGGCAGAAATTGGGGGTTTTGCCTGACAATTTTTCTGTAATATCAACTTTTCTATATTTATTATATTAACTTTACAGCCCTTCAACCTGGCACTACACAGAGGTGGAATAGACAGAACTATGAACCTCAGCACTATCTTCTAAAGTTAGTGATGCTGTACCCAGAATTGCAGATGTAAGACACTGTAGAAAAAGGAATGGGTCTGTATGTATGTAAGAATACATGAATAGGGAGCTGAACAAACATATCCACACATAACCTTTTCTATTATCAGATTTGCAGAAACAAGACAGCATTTTCCTGCCTCTGTGATACAAGTCCCTAGTTTGGGTCAGCTGCTTGTTCTGTCATAAGTTGTCCACTAAGTCCCAAACACCTTCCAGGCACCCTTGATAGACTTCACCATAGAATATCCTCTATTAAATCAAAACCATAGCTGACATTTGATAAACACTTTCAGTAACTATTTGTTCCAAAGAACCAAATCGGTATTTTAAGAAGGTATAATTTGGGACTGCTGGGTTCTGTACTCTTATTTGCTGTTCCAGCACAGTATGGTGCATAATCTGCCTGGCTCTGCTTGAGATGAAGGACTGAACAAGCTGATCGAGCTGGTCACAATGCCTTCCTGCAATTAGAAGCACTCGTTCTTTCTCCTTGTTTTAAAGCTCTTTTCTTATGGAATTGAATTACAATCTGCAAGAAAGTTAATAAGTCTCATATAATTATCAAATATAAACTCACACTTTTGGCTCTGGGAGATTCATCTTATTTGGGAATAAAAACTCAAATACACAGATTATCCAATTAATCACATTCTAACATCTTCCACAGTTGCATTGAATGTCTTATTGTTATTGAAAAAGTAGAATCACCCATTAGCAATGAGTGTGCCACTGCCAAGACATTCAGTTTTCTAAAATGAAAACTATTTTTAATTAGCTTATAATCATGGTTTCCCAAACATGTTTTTTTCCTTGTGAAAATCTATGAATATGCATTAGCAAAAGACAGGAGAGACCAGCTGCACAAGCACTAAGTTTTCAAGACGAGGAAAGGTCACTCAGCAAGCACTTCTTTGTTTAGTAAATTTTGGTTTTTTAAACTATATATTTCCTTCCCAATGCCATGCTTCCCACTATGCAATGTTAACAATCCAGGCACTGTTATTGAACTTCTGTTGCATTATCTGATTGGCAAAATAATGAAAGGAGGGAAAAAAAAGAAAACAACAAAAAAGTGACATGTTTCAATTCCAAACCATCATGGTGGAGTGATTCACAATAAACAAGGAACCATGTATGTGGGTAGCACTTCGCATCAGTAAAGGTATCAAGTCTGTTCCAAATGAGATTATACTGACAGGAGAATGCTTATTAAAATTATTAAGGGCAACACAATTCAGATAAAAAGATCAAGAAAAACACTAAAACTTTACTGTTGTGCCGCAAGCAGCAACAGCAATGAAGGTTTAGTTTGAAAGCATGACTGAAATGCTGCAAAGAGGCTGTTAGCTACCCAGAGAAACAAGCTTTTCAGAAATGTTTCATACAGTAGTACCTCTGTGCTTCACTAAGTCTCACCTTCATTGCTGCTTTTACAGATCCAGAGGAGGGTCAGATTTAAAAGATTTTATTAAACAACCAATCCTCAACTTGAAGCAGCCTGGGCTGTGCCCAGAGCTGGCATGGACAAAATGAGAATGTATTTGCCTGCTCTTTGCCCTGCTGGATCTCAGGAGGTCCACATCAGCCAGCGTGAAAAGCAGGAAAGGGCTGGAGCAGCTGGAAGTTATTCTAAAATGACTTAGCAACACTGCTTATCAAACTGATTTTATATGATTTATTGGGGGCTTTGGAGGTAATGGGCATTAAGTCTCAGGCAGCAAGAGGAAGACACTTCCTCTAGTTTTGAGACCATACATGGTTTGAAGCCAGTTTTTCCCTGTTCATATCTTTTATTTGGTATCTTTCCTGCAATGGCTTCACATATGCCACATATGTTTATGCTGTTTCAAAAGCTTTCTGCTGTCCATGCAGTCATCATCCAGACCTCCTGGCCAATGGCAGGGTTTTTTCGTTCCCTGGAATATTTTACAGCAATTTCTGCACAGGTTTATCAGGTCTGCCTCTCTCACTTGGTTTGCAAGTACTAAACTCCCAGTGTCAGCACAATTTTATAAACCAGATTTTTTAAAAACCCTAAGAAAAAAAACCCCACCAAATTTTAAGTTCAATAGCAAAACATGATTATGGAAGCATCTTTCCTGCATAATGATTTCAAAATACCCTCAAACTTTTTCTAACACAACTCCGTTCTCACCTGCTTTCTCTTCCCCCTCCTTTCCATTCCCTTTTGGCCTCCTCAGCAAGTGTTCAGTGTTCAAAGGGACCAAATGCAAACAAATATCTCTGGCCGTTCCTAACGAAGAGTAAACTGAATGCTACCAAAGATCTCCTAATTGTGCTGACAAAGGACCTGAATTCCTTTGAAAAGACAGCACCAACAATGCCCAATCATGTCCCTGACAACCCAGTTCTGTGCCTTATTGCTTGCTTTCCTTAAGCACAGTTCTACAAAACCATTTTCTTTTCAGCTTGCATTAAGAAAAGTGTTGCCAGCAGATTGAGGGAGGTGTTCCTTCCCCTCTGTTCAGCACTGTTGAGACCCATCTGGTGTGCTAGGTCCAGTGCTGGGCTCCATGTACCAGACAGACATGGACTTAATGGAGTGAGTCCAATGGAGATTAGAACATTTGTCAGACAATGAAGGGCTAAGAGAGATGGGACTGTTCAGCCTGCAGGAGGGAAGGCTCAGGGGATCTTATTAATGTGTGTCTAAATACCAGCAGCAGAGCCAGTCTCCTCTCAAGGATGCCCAGAGAGACAAGAGGCAATGGGCACAAATTGAAATTCGGGAAATTCTGCCTGAATGTAAGAAAATGCTTTTATACTATGCAGGTGATCAAACACTGGAACGGGTTTACCCGGAAAGGTTGCAGAGTCTCCATACTTGGAGATACTGAAAACTCAACTGAACATATCTCTGAGCAACCATCTCCAGCTGCCCCTGCTTGAGTTGGGAGTTGGACTAGACATCCCTGGAGGCCCCCTCCAACCTTGTCGATCCTGTGATTCTGTGAAACAGGGGAAAATGGGGCAGTCACACTGTCTGACTTTTGGTATCCACAGTAGCTGCCTAGTTTCACTGAATTCCCTCTAGGGTTATCTGAGAGAAAAAAGGTTCACCCAAAGGATCATTTGAGAAGATGTGCTGGTGACTGCAGTCACCTTCCCCCTCTACTGACTCCAGGAGTGCAGGGAGATTCACCCTATGTCCCTGGGCACAGACACCTAACTGAAGAGGGTTACCACAACTTATCACAGTATATTTTTGCTGCTTTTGATACCTGTTCATTTTCACAGTCTTGTTTTCCCAATAACTGTGAATGACCTGAAGGGAGCAGTCAACTGACATCTCTACAGCCTCACAAAGCTTGTGCATTAAATGAGTCCTCTTGTATGGTGCATGTTTTTCTCACTCTTCTCTGGCTTTGGGAAACAGGAATGAGTCGTATGAACTATGCCAGAAGCAAATGACAACACTCACTTTGCCAGCTCAGCTGTGCTGGCAGGCACTCATTAGGTTGGAAAGCAAGCTGTGCTTCATCCCCACCCCTCTGCCCACTCCCAACCCACAACCTCCCACAGGAACGTGCTGAATCCTGGGCAGTACATATGAAATCCAGGCATTCAGGCACATGTGGTCAGTTTCTTTGCAATCTTTGACATGATACAAATCTATAAACAGTACATGTAACACTGCATAGACTCCAATATATATACACATATAGGGATAAGCCCCCCCCCAACAATTAAATGCTGGGGAAAGCATAAAACTATGTTTATAATCTACAATAATAGAATAATTTTCATGTTATTTTTGAGTAGGCTGTTTGTAAAATTTCCGGCTATGTCCCAGTAACTATAACTCCTGACAACTCCCGACAACTCCCAGCACTACTTCTCTCTCCTCAGGCTACTTCTCACACTGCCTTTTCTCTACTAACATCAGCATGAAGGATAGACAGAAGCAGGCTATCAAGTCAAACAAACGCTTCACTCCTTCAAATACACTTACTGTTTCACAGAAGAAAAAATCTGCAGCCACAGCCTGTCTTGCACACACAAAAAAGCCAATGATTTCATTCTCAAAGTCCCAAGGAAATGAGTACCCAAGGAACAATATGTGTGGAAAAGAAGAGGAATTTTCCCATCCAAACCATGAACAAAGGGTACAACTAAAATGTCCCTGCCTACTGGCAGTGCTTCAGCAACAGGTAACACCAAGCTGAGTGGTGCAGCTGATACACTTGAGGGATTAGATGCCATCCACACGGACCTTGACAGACTTGAGGAGCTAGTCCATGCAAACCTCATGAACTTCAACAAGTCCAGATGCAAGGTCTGTCCTGCACCTGACTTGGGGCAACCCCCAGTGTCGAGGTCTGTAGTGACAGGACAAGGGGTAACATTTTTAAACTGAAAGAGGGTAGATTTAGATTGCACATAAGGAAGAAATTTTTGATGAGGGTAGCGAGACGCTGGAAGAGGTTGCTCAGAGAAGCTGTGGATGCCCAGTGCCTGGAAATGCTCAAGGCCAGGTTGCATGGGGTTCTGAGCAGTCTGGTCTAGTGAAAGATGTCCCTGTTCATTGTAAAGGGGCCAGAATTAGATGATCTTTAAAGGTCCCTTCCAATCCAAATAATTTTGTGATTCTATGCTTCCTAGGCAACTTGTGAAGCACCTCCTCACATGCCTTGCATAGCAGAACCACGCTGGATTGGTAAAGCCCTTTTTCTCCCCTAGTATTGTCAAAAGATTACAATATTTTTGACAAGCTTCTGGTAGTGTTGTACGATATATAGATCTTTTAATATGCTGAAACCAAGTAAGTGCTATATTACTAGTAATCCTTCTGAAAAAGGAGTCGGTCAGCTTGGAAGGAACTAGAGGTGACAGCAGTTGTCTTCACTGTTTCTCCTGTAAGCCTGTGAACTGGGTCCTCTTCAGTGACCAGGAGACTTTACTTCATGATGGACACTACATCATCCCATGGTCTCTGTGCCTCTCCAAAATCCCCATGGGTCAAAGACTCCCTCACTTAGCTCAGTCCTACCCTCCTACTTCTCTCAAAACCCACAGTTCCAAGCACAGAGCAGCCCCACACCTCTACTTTGCTGGCAAGGAAGTAGGGTTGTGACAACCTGTAGAAGTGGAAGATGAAAGCAATCCTCATGCAGGTGTTCAGAGTCAGGACAGAAAAGCCAGGATAGCAGCACCACCCCTGGCAGAGGTACCAGGGGCCAAGAGTATCACACACAACAAAAGCCAAATGGGGCTGGGCAGTGCTGAGCTCTGTGGATCTGCTCTAGCTGACCCTGCTCCAAGCAGTGCCCTGCACTACACAGCCTTAAGAAGTCCCCTGCAATCTCTGCAGTTCTGTGACTCAAGATCTGCAGATGTCCTTTCAGGAGTAATTTTGAAAGAGATTCATTATCCGGTATGAGGAGAGTTAATATACTTCCAGGACACTGGTATATTGCCCATCAGTGACCTTGGGAAAACTTTGTTCTCCCCACTGTGAAGTAAAACCCATCATGAACTTATAACAGCCTTCCAGTACCTGAAGGGGGCTAAAAGAAAGCTGAGGAGGGACTTTCTACAAGGGTATGGAGTGATAGGATGAGGGGGAATGGCTTTAAATTGGAGAGGGGAAGATTTAGGTTAGGTATTAGGAAGAAATTCCTCACAATGAGAGTGATGAGGCATTGGAATAAGTTGCTCAGTGAAGCTGTGCAAGCATCCTCCCTGGAAGTGTTCAAGGCCAGGTTGGATGGGGCTTTGAGCAGCTGGATCTAGTGAGAGATGTCCCTGTCTATGGCTGGGACGCTGAAACTGGATGATCTTTAAGGTCCCTTCCAACCAAACCATTCTTATGATTCTATGAACTACAAGCTTTCTCCTTCATGGAACATATAGGGCTCTAATATGAGATTTTAATCAAACTTATGTTTCCATCTCAAAATGATGGGAAATCCATCAGTGAAAAATAAGCAGAATTTGTGTGCCATACTGCAGTTAGAAGCAGTCTTAATTTACAGCTGATAACATAGAACTGAAACTAAGGTTGAAACAAACACAGTAGGTTCTGATTTATATTACACTACAGCAAAAATTGGAATAAATCCAGTGATTTCAGATTGTTTTACTGGCTCTACCAAAGATCAGATTCAGGCCTGCAATCTCTCTGTTTAAAAGAAATGTGGAAAATAAAGAGTAATGTCATTAAGGAATGCAATTATCCAACTGAATTGAATAATAAATGGAGAAAAGAGGTTTAAGCCAAAGAAGAGAGATATATTTTTAAATGCTATTTGAAATGAGATGGATATTCAATTAAATTCAAGCAACCAAAAAAAAAAAAAAACATTTGAAATGGTGAAAGCTGTGCAGGAGGATGCTCTAACATAACATCAACTGGTACGTAGGATTTTTTTGTCTAGGTGAATTTATTTCATTAAAAGTGTTGATTTGTTTTCTGTTGAGTCTGAAATAAAACAAAAGGTGACTTCTCTATATTTTCAACATGAAAAACAAGGGCAATACCAGACTCATCAGTAGCTCCACTGCTGATGCACCCATTGGTCATGCTAGGGCTCTATCCAAAGAGCGATGCTGAAGCTGGCAAGTTGTGTATAAATTAACCTGCACACATGTGGCCTGAAATACATTGCAGGCTATTATTTCTGCCCCTTTTCCCCATCTGGACTGGGAAACTGCATGACACATGCCATAGCTAGCCCTCCTCCTTTGCAAGCAGACACACGATGAGGCATGTAGCTTACAGCAGAGACTTACCTGGGTTGTTCAACAAGAGTCAAGTGCTCAGAAGAGCATTACCAGGCCTCACTGCTTAGCTTTAGTCTTGGAGATAAGGACAAAATTCCTCTTTTGCTTGCTCTTTTTCTTAACCTTCTTTAAACCACAGTAGGAGAGTGTCCATATTTCTACAGAAAGCTTAGGCTCTGGATGATCAGTGGTGCTTAAGAGAATTTCTACTTCCTCCTTAACTCCATTATTTGTCTTTGTTACATGCCACAACCTGAAATTGTCTGAGTTTTTCTTTAAGTCCATTTCTTCTCCAATATTTCGACAGAATTTGGTGACACATATTCTAGAGAATTTAGGGATTAATTTCTGAAGAGAACAATATGCTTGTTAATGCTGCATGTCAGACAAACACGTAAGTACATTTGTTGCCATAGTTCCATTTTGCTCTTGGATAAGCTTCTATCAGCTGTGGCGATCACTAAGTAACAAGGAGGTATGAGCTGAGGAAGAAGCCTCAGATTTCAGAACTAAAATGAGTATTTTCTTCACCGATCTATTCTCTTCAATTTTGTCCTTGTAAACAATAATTTAAAAAACATCCAGGACATTTATTCTACCTTTTGTAGTAACTCATATGCTGAATACCATTCCAATCACTTGAGTGAAAATTTATTCTGATTACCCAGAATGCTCCAACATCAGACCCTTGAATGCTATGACAAACTTGTTACATACCTGACACCAAATACAACACGTTTTGAATGCTTTCTCTGAGGTTTTATTCTAGAATATGGTTTCAAATGTATGTCCCATCATGAGACGCCCTGGTATGTTAGCAGAGAAATCCACAGCCTCCTGGACATCACTACTTCAAAGCTGCCACTGGAACAAGTTATGAGTCAGCAGTAATGG
Organism: Clamator glandarius; assembly: GCA_033459285.1. NCBI lineage: Eukaryota > Metazoa > Chordata > Aves > Cuculiformes > Cuculidae > Clamator > Clamator glandarius. The sequence continues at coordinate 3,135,182 of JAUNZM010000553.1, read as the reverse complement.
TCACTTTCCAAGCCTTGCTTTCAAGAAAGTGGATAATACAATTTTAGGTATTTCAGAGAACTATCCACTATTCAGCATTCCACCTATTCTGAGATAGTTGCTGCAAACATCTCTCTCTGTGGGGAAGACTAACAAGGCATATCTGAACATTATAGTTTCCTGAGTACATGTCAGTCTACTGAAACTGTAGGACAACATTCATGCAGACTGCATGCATCCATCTAGTTTTGTTTTACCAAACTAGATCAACACTTCCTCTGCCTGAGATACAGATTTTTTGTGAAATTGTAAAGGCTAATGTCAATTAAAATGCTGCTTTTCATTGAGCTACACAACAGATGGTTCATGCTTGGGGATAAGGGGTTTAGACTCCAGACATTGCTAGGACCGCATGCACAGATTTTTTGTTGGTTTTTTTTTGGTTTGTTTTTAAATATTCTTTTATTCTGTGGTAATTGCCTATTAAAAAGTAATAGTGCCTTATCTTGGCTTGCATTACAGTGTGTCTTGTTTCCTACCAATTTGCTCTATTGCTTGTTCGAAATGTCACACTATGTGTCTGATGTATGCAAAGCCAAATTCTCTAAGTTTGTAGGCTTATCAAGAGGTATTTGTACTGCTCACCTTCCATTCTCATTTTAATTGGGGTTTGAATCCATTACATGCCATTTTAGGACTATATCTCCAACTCATAAATCACTGAGCTTTACTTAACAGTACAAGCTTCACTCTTCATTTATATCCAAATTCTTTATCACAGCTCTTAAATAATACTGCCCTACTTTAAAGGTAGATGAATTGTATCAAATGTTAGCTTTTAAAAAAGACGGTCATCTCTGGTCCCTCTGCAGTCAATGGACATGACCAGAAATTTCAGTGTGATTCACTCCCTGCAGAGAGAGACATGTCTGAAAGAGGTAGGATGCATATATGCATGGTTATTTTAAGACAGGATGAATCACCATCTACAAGTGTCTCTTTCTTTATGCTGATTGTAGAGGCAGACTTGTAAACTTGCTCAGACTGAAACTAGATTTCTAAATGCTTAAAGTGAAGCAAGGAAAATCATACCTTGCTCATCATCAGTGGATAACCAAGAATCAAAATGCCATTCCTGATCTCACTAGGAAGTACAGACATTTATCAATGTTAATTGTTATTCCTATGTACCACAACCCTTATTTAGATATGATTAATTTCACAACAAGTACAACATGCTGGTCTACCAAAAACAGTCAAGTGTCTCCTGAACTGCTATCTACTTCCATCACACCAGTGCTAAAAATTAGCTCTTTCACAACTTTTTCCAGGCCCTCTAAAACAACACAGTTTTAAGTAGCTGAACTGGAGAGATCAAGCTGCTCAGGATTGTTCCATTGTGCCCTTGTCATTTGTTGTTTTTTCCTTAGTATAGTTCTTAGCCAAGTAAAGTCCTGGCCTCAAAGAGTAAGGAAGATATTTATTATTATTCTTTCATAAGAAATTATGAGAAGACTGTGTCCAACAGTACAAGACACTGTCTCATAGTTCTGGATTCACAAGGAGAGGTGGGTATGGTGACTGTCACACCGTCCTTCTCCAGTCTCTGCTGGGAGTAATGGCAGTAAGATCGGTGCCTAGATTGAGTCGTCTCTGTTCCCAGTTCACAAATCATAGGATTTCTTTTTTCTTCTTGTTCATGCTCCTGTATCCTTTGATGATAACGGTGACTGACAAAGTATATAGTAAAACTCTGAATAGGGATATCAGGATATGGCCTATAAATAATTTATAATTTTGTGGTAATTTAAGTAAATATAGGTTAACACATAAATCTTTTGCTTCCATTCAATTTCTCTATGGAAAAGAAACACAACTCCAGCGTTAGCTCACTTTTGCACAGGCCATCTATGACAGCTGTGAATGAGCTGACTTCAACTGATGATTTTGACCTATGTGCTAAGCAACTACATTACTAAAAACCACATGACTATATTATGACAGATATTAACAGAAGCGGTTAGCAGGAAAGCAGATTACAGCTTTTTATTTTACTAAAAACCTTTCAAAGTCAAAACAAAGTGTTTACATCATTGTGGCTAGTGATCCATTGGTGTAACACCTGCCCCAAATTCATTATAAACCAATCGTCAGAACTATCCCTTGTGACTCCTTCAGATGAAGCATGATTAAATGCAGAGGAAATACATTACTGAGACGATGAATCATAATTCTGCAGAATGAAATCAATGGCTTTACACTTTTAAGTTGGACATTGAGGGGTGGTCAAAAATGTTACTCATACAAGCAAGTGAGCAAATGAATCACATAAACAGCTTGAACGAGAAAATAAATACTTAAAATCTGACCAGCAGTAACACTGACTACGGAAGAAACACATAAGAAAACCTGAAAATGTTTTCTTTAGGAAGAAAAAAAAAATTGTTCATCTCACTCATATGAAATGCAAAGTTTTTCCATCAATTTTTATTTTTTGAAATAAATGTAATAAATTTTCTTAAGTTGGTTTGATGGTTCATTTGAAATAACATTTTACTTTCTTCAGCCTAGTTCTAAGGAGGCAGTTTGGTAACCATCTCACAGCAATGACAGGATGAGATGCTTTAGCGAGTATTGATCTGTAGGACTTAAGCCACTCAGGTTAACTCAGCTGGCCTAGACACTGGTCCTGGCTGGTCCTCGCATTTGTATCTGCTAGCTCTACATGGATGTCACAGACACTTCAGGGCCTTTCAGTTGGCACTAGACACTTCAGCTTAAGCAGCTGAATCACTTGAATGAGATCTTGCCCCCCTAAGTTAGACAGCTAACTAACAATTGAACCTGCTATGTGCCAAAGCGCCCTGCTTTATCAACAAAGAAAAGTCAACACGGAGAAATCCTGCTCACCTAAATTAATCCATCAGTCATATATATATAGGCTCTCTCTCTGGAGTCCATGAAGAATGCCTGCCTTCCCTTACTCTCCACTTACTCTAAGAGGACAGCTTTCTGAGAAATGTTGTGTTAACCAAAAAGGTCGATGCTGGGATGGTCAAGTGAGAAGCTGAACTGCTCCCACCAGGACTGAGTTTAGATGTATTCATTGTGCTTCCTCCTTTAGGAGTTTTACTTTCCAGATAGGTCAATCCAATTTCTGTCATAAAGCACACAATTAGCTAAAAACATAACAATGGCTTTAAATGCAGATTAAGAACAGGAGCTGATCAGTACAGATTACCTATGTTACGTGGACAAATCCAGCCTCAAAGTAATAACACATATAACCATTACTTAGTATTTCCTCTTTAATTAGAAAATACTAATAAAACTGCTATTTGAAATCAGGCTGACAGATAGTACAGATGAGTCTCACAAAGCCTTTTTCTTGGAAAAATGTAAGTATTTTTGAAGATGTCAGAGCTCCTAGCAAGGTTATATGTTGAGGTAAAAAAAGAATGCACTCTGACATTAATATTGATAGAAATTGCAAAATGAGCAAGAAGGACACAGCAAAAGGAAAGCTGGCTGTCTCTGAGGATCCTCTACATCTCAAGTACAGGAACCTCATTATTATTTCATAACCTTAATGGCAAGCCTCCAAGCCTTCTGTATGTCCTTCATAACAAAAAATTAATTAAAAACACAAACCAGAAAATCTCAGATATGCAATAAGTTAAAGTTGGTACATATTTTTTCTAGTTTTCATTTATACAGTACAATAGCTCTGAGAGAAGGCAAGATAAAACATAACTTTTCATAAGACATAAATATGAATTACAGCAAATACTCCTTCTATTAAAAATATGCCAGAGAGAAGCAAGTAGAAAGAGAAAGCCTCTCATGGTGAAGGATTGCACAATGTTATCATTTCATACATTAAAAATAATTGGAACAATTTATTCCAACTGTTTTTCAATGAGAGCTCCACTGGAATAAATTTTTATAACAACTGGTTATTGTAACTGTGCTAATAAAACTGATGTACTTGCTCAGCTGAATCTGTTGAGTGCAAACATGCCTTTTTTGGTAAAACAATAACAGATAGACAAAACATAAGAGACAGAGTCTAAACTTCAGTAATATTTACCATGATCAAGAACAATAAAATCTATACTGAGGAAAAGGGAAGAAACAGAGGAGACCTGAACAATACATCACACATTCGTAGTACCACACCATCCATAAGAACTTCAGTGCCTCACTGCAAAGGACAACACATAAGGTAGAGTCTATTGGTTTCGGTTTTTGTTTTGGATTTGTTTTTTTTTTTCTCACTTTAAAGTGATGCTTGATTTTCAGATTATTTTCAAAATGCTTTTTTTCTACGATATACAATTCAGGAGTTATTTTTTCGCTGATGACAGATAAAGATGAGCTAAAAACATGCTAGCAACATTTTTTAATTAGATACCAGTGCATGTCAAATTCCTTCATCAAAACAAATGGGAAGCTGTTACAAAGGAAAAGCTCTGGGACAGGTTGTAGCAATACATTCAACAAAAGAGAAAAAACGCAGTGGTTATGTAGAGAAAAGTATGAAAGGAAACAAATGAAAGCTATGTAAACATTTAAATTATAATGGTTATGAAATTCACCCAAAATGCTGTCTGAATTCCTTATCATCCATCAGGATGAAGCCATTGATAAGCACAAACAAGATGACTCAGAAATATTTGCAAAGGTCTCAAAATTGGAAATCTAAAGTATTAGTCTACAATTCTTTTAAATTGTCTAGGAAAACAGAATTTTGATCTGATTCAGTGCCCACCTCTGGTAGATAAGGACCCCCTGGGAAAACTACTTCAGAAAACCTAGCAAGAAAAAGACATTATAGGCTACAAATCCTGGAAAGTGTAACACGTAACTCTCATTCTCAAGAGGCAGGATGTATTTTTTTAACTCAGGGCTGTCCGTCACTGAATTGTCCAAGGGAATAGTTGACGCTCACAAGCCTGGACTACAAAGAGCTGGACAGAAAAGAAAACATAACCGTAAAAAGGCCATTTTAAGCAGAGTTGAACTTGCTGAGACAACCTCGAGAGTCTTACTGAAGTTGACCAGGGACTATCTCTCCAAATTGAGGGGGAATTGTTAGAAATAAAAGGCAGGAACAGCCTGGACAGCATTCACATGGCTGTGCCTTTCACAGTAACTGCTGCCCCCAGATGACATGAGACAGCAGTGGGTGAAATATTTTTATTCCTAACCATGGTAATAAGCAGCTGCAACTGCATTGACAGCTACCCCGGACTGTTTAAGTCTGTAGAATCTGGAAAGCTAGAAATATCAAACACTGCCTTCCTTGGCATTATCTCATGATTACTTCATTCACTGCTGGAGACTGTGGAGGTGAAGGGGTTTATGATATAAACCAGTTGTTGCTCTCCCTAATGATTCCAGAGGTTGGGAGTGACTTTTAGGATGATATAATTTCTTCCATATTTCTTGTACTTGTGCAGTAAGGTACACAAATAAAACTGCTGCTAAGAAAGAACAAAAATATCATGGATGACAAAGAGAAAAATATCCCTTCTTTAGAGTCAATGCCATCTTCATGACTTAATTGCATCCATAGCTTTTTTAATTGCAAAAATGCCCCACAACTTTATTATATGTATATAACATCTACAGTGGGATTGAAATGGCTTTAATGTTCTGAAATTTTTATGCCCACACTAAGATAGTCATTTAGGCCAACACAGATACAGTTATCTCCAGTTAGCAGTTCAGCAAACCGACCTAAGACATTTCTCCTAGGATGGGATGAGTCATACTTTGGAGGTGCTGTTCTCTTTCCATTGACTCTCCAGACTATCATGCCTAATAATCACTGATTAAATTAGCTTTCCTGAATTTGTCTGATCCCTTTTTGACCATATTTATATCTTGGTCTCCACAACACCCTGTGGAAATCAGTTTCATAATTAAATTAAATGTTATACAATAATTTCATTGGTGACCCCATTTCTTGTACTGTGAGAAATGGTGACTATTCCTTATTAACCTGCTCCTCATCAGCCATGAAACAGACTCTGCCTAGCCTATGTCACATGTTTCCAACAAACATTACTTCCCTTTTCTACACTTTTTTACAATTTTACTAACTTTGTATCATACAAGTGACTATAATTACAGGTAGGATGCTCCACATGCTTATACAATAGAATATTTTTCTACTTCTGTCCTAGTGTTTCCTAGATATTTTAAATTATATTTGTTATGGTTTTCTATTATTTTTGGAGATCTATCCTCACCAATGCCCATTTCCTCTCCTGATTTCCATAATTTAAACATAGTAATCAGTATATAATATTTTGTTCCAAGGACATTATCTTCCTCTTATTGACAACAAATTCACCTGCCATTTTGTCTTCCTAATATTCAGCATTACATAATCATGACACAGTACCTTATAATCACATTTAAGTTTGGTTGTTATAGCTAATCTCAAATACCATGCAAAATTTCTCACTTCACCAGTAAACTCCGCAAGTCATTTATGAACACATTTAATTTTTTCCCCACTCTCCATAAATTGTAAGAATGTGTGATAATTGTTCTTATGCCTACTTTTACCATATTACAAGTACCTCAGCACTATAAATACCTTAGAAAATTCCAAAGTAGAAAGAGCATGATTTAAAAATGTTGCTATCATTAAAGGCTAAAAACACAGTAAGATTTTTCATAGATTCATGTATTTTAACAACCTGTGAAGGAGTGTTGTGATTGTTTAAGAGGAAAATTGTAGAAATTCACACACATTTCTGGTTCATCTCTAATCTTTGTCATTGAACTAGAGTACAGGTTTTAGATAGGCACCTGGTCTTACTTTAAAGCCATAAAACAACAGATAACTGACATGGTGTAATAGGTGGATCAGGCCCTGATTATGCTCAGCACTACAGTGGTAGAGCAGTTATCTCTCTCTGGCTTGAAAAGAGAGGGGAAAAGTTAAGGGAAATGAAGGCTACAACTTAGAAATAAGGCAAGAAGTGGAATAAAATAAAACAGTAACAAAAAAATCCTCAAAACTCCAAAACACAGCACCAAGAAACAGAGTAATCTTAAAAGCGATTTGTGGCACTTGCCAGGAGCTTGGAACAGCTAGTAAATCAAATCAGAGGATACAACATAAAAACCTGTTGGTTGCCAGAAAGCAAAGAATTGTTTGAGCCGGTTATAGTTCTAGCACTTAATTTTTTTTCCTAAAAGACTCCAAAACCACTTTATATAAAGAGAAACTGTTACAGAATCCCCTCTGAAATTGAACAAGTGTCCAAATGACGGCCTTTTACTAATGATATTTTTCAATCTCCAAGACAAAAGGGCATACAGAAAAAATTATATTCAGGAAACCTGCCTGCTTTTTAATGGTGGAAAAAATCCCTTCATATTTCCTGACCAAAGCAGCCTGGCCAAGCAGAATGGGAGGGGGACTAAGCTTACGTCAAGAAACAGATTCAAGGAAAAGGATCAAAAATAAAATATATAAAAGTATAAAAACCAGTATTATATTCTGTGGGAATTTTTTTTTAAACAGAAAACCATAGACTTCAAGGCAAGCAATATAAGGAGCCAAATTTAGAGAGATGTGTAAGCACTTCGATGGGTCTGGACGGCAGGCTAATTTACATGCTGTTGTCTCAATGCCTTGGTTCATTTCTATTCAAGTAAGTCAAGGTGATGTTCAATATAAATCCATTAACCATCTTTCTGGCAGCTTGAGTGCTCTTATGAAATCTCACCGAGTATCTAACTAGCTATGCAAATCTCATCTGAAGTATTTAGTTGATGTATTCCCTGCTTAAAATGCAACTTAAACTCTGTCACCTCTGCTTTCTAAGAATATGACACCAGCATACAAAGCAGGGCAAGCACCGAGCTTTGTAATGCTAGCCTGTGCTTCCATGCCTTCTTTTACAAGGTATTACTTCTTAACGTTTTGAAGGTCCCAATTTCCCACACGCTGTCACTACGAAACCCTCAAGTTGGTGTTTGACTCTTCAGAAAAACAGTCAGAGACATGAATAATCGTATATGATATTAATGCTAGTCCTGGGGAGCTGTGAATGCACATTAATGGAGTGGGGTAAGGAACATGCCTGAATAGCCCAGTGAAATTAACAGCTATAATGTGACTGAGAAACACTGACATATATAGATGTACACACAAAATAAATACAGGCTAAGCTGGTTTTATTATGCAGACATGCTTAACGTTAAGAGTGTCTCCACAGTAATACCATGGCTCTGATCTCAGAAAGATGGTTATATAACAGTAAATTGATTGTGAATCTTGGCCTCAAGTTGTCCCTCTTCTTCCTCCTCATCCAATCTTTTCCCTGTACCTTTGGCTTCCTCCCCGTCCCTGGCAGCACACTTGCCAACCCAGTCCCAGTGATCTGTATCAAATCATCCCAAGTTTCCCACTTTCCTTCCCTCCTTCCTACCTGGCTCTTATTCTCTGTCCAACACCAATTCTCATCACCCATGGAGATTTATCTGGACTTTTCCTCTTTTGGCTTTTCATCAGCAGAAGCAGCGGGGGTAGCTATGTTCATAGCATGCAAGGTGTATGGATAAGGAGAAAAAAAAAAAAAAGAGGTAGGCTTGCCTAAGCTGCAGAGAAATTCATCTGGGCAATGTCTCATGGCACTTAAACAATCTCAGCATCGTCAGGCACAAAGATAACACAACCACTCCCAAAGAGTTGAGAGGATGGTCGCCCAGGCTGCCAGCATCTTGCAGAGAGGCAGCTGCTGAATGGGAGGGACCAGGAGCAGGCCCCATCACGTTTAAATGATGCTGCACGCTATACAACATTTGAGAGCATTTTATGTTAAAAAACAGGTTGTAAAGCTAAGTGAATTATGTAGCTTATAATTATGTTGTGTAAAGCTTCAATAACCCAAGGCAGCCATCTGCGAAACACCGTGATTTGCAGGCACGAGATGCAGAAAGCAAGACAGCAGCGATACAAACCCCCCCCTCACATGCGGCCAAATGTGCAGCATTTGTGTGTGTACATGTAGTTCTCTGAATATCCAAAATCCCTGTGGACCAGAGGGGAAAACCCTCACCGAGAAGAGCTATCAGTGATCAGGAAGAACAGGACAACCTGCTACGTTCATTAGCCATAAGAGCAAATGAGACATGCAGCACGTTTTCAGATCCTGAAGGGTCTTAGTGAATCTAACCACATAAAAAGCAGGATGGGAGAAAGAAGTGTGGGACAAGTTGATAAGCCTAAGAGAAGTGATTAATTTTGATGCCCTCAAGCAGAAAAAGAGAATTCAAACTACCAGGGGTAGAGGTTGTTACTTACATTTTCTATGTTAGTCTACATCCCTCTTCTCTCCTTAACCCTAACAAAGCAGTGTCAAGTGCACCTATTTGTGTGTCACTTTAGCTACCACAGTCCACCTACCTCATTGCCTAGGTTTTTTGTTGGAAGCTTGAACTGGTTTTGTTTGTCAGAATAAATATAGAAATGAACCTGATTCTTGCAGCCACCAGTCTGTCTCTGAAAAAAAAGGATAATATGGAAATGGAAGAGGCATTGAGGTCAGAGATGTTATTTTTATTTGTACTCTCTCTTCTAAAAACTAGTTATACTTTCAAAAAAACTTCAGAACATCTAGGAAAAACCTTTTTTACGCTTAAGAGGAACAATTCATTTGCTCCTCTGCTCGCCATATAGATCTGTTGCCAAAAAAAAAAAGAAAAAAAATGTCAAATTTGACAGGCATGGGAAAGCCCTGAGGAGCTGTAATCCCCCCAACAACCAATTACAAAACCATCAAATCAGTGCCTTCCACTAAATAAAGCCACTGAAAAGTCTTTTTATCCTTCATTGATATCCACCCTATTCCAGTATCACTGCTCCAAACTTTTTAGAGACATTCTTCCCCCCTAACTTCAAAGGCGCTGCGTTGATTTATGACTCCAAGAAGCTGGCCAGAATCCAGGACATCAAACTGCCAGCCTGTAACTTAATCTGTTCTCTCAAGAAACTGAATCAAAATGTTTTGTTTTGCTTTGTTTTTTATTAATGATGACAGTAAATAATAAAAATCAGTCACAATTTTTAAAACTTTCATATGAGCAGGGACAACAGAAACCTAAGCAATTGTACTATTGCTGCCAAACTAGTAGAAATGACTACAAAGAAAAACCAAGAGAAGACTCTAACACAGCATCCACAAATCACACAAAGAATAATAACAAGAAAGTTATATAGTCAGTAGCAGGGAACCTGATTAATCTAGGTTACTCCTACTGGGTGGTAGCCATTAGAAGTTGAGGATCTAATCTAAACTAGTCATCAAGGCTCCAATGTGCAATGGAGAAAAACAGGCACCCTGTTCTCCAAGAGGCAATTCATACCATGTTAAAAGTATATATACAAAATAAATGGAATAAATTGCTCTCTGGAGATGCCTACTCTTGTTAAACTAACAAGAAAGCCTACACAATCAGTTTAGACTAACATTTAACTTCTAGACAGCTAGAAAGGTATGAAAAAATTTTCACTTCTTGAGCTCTGAGTTGACTCTCCCAGTTTGAGGACAACGGCAGAGCCCACAGCCAAACTGTGCTTTAGTCCTTGTGACCCAAATGTGGGTACTACCTGGCTGATAAACTCCAATGAGCAGGCAGTGGATCTTGGCTGAACTTGTGGGACAAAATAGTAGCTCAGTGTTAGAGCAGTCCATGTGCAGACTCCTACTCAGAAATTGTCTTTCCAATACATGTTCAGTTGCCAACCTGTTTCAAAGAGTTAATAAGCTTCTCTTGGATGAAAAATGGGGATTATGTTAACTTAATTATTTTAAACGTATTTTAAACTTTTTTCCAGGTTAGTACCATTGACCTGCTGACATTTCCATGGGGAATGGCTTAGTACCAACTGGCTCCAGTCCGTAGTAATTCATATATGGGAAAGAACACAAGCATTTCTACAGTACTGTATTCCTATATTTTTATAAATCCACCTTGTATTAATGTATCAGTAAAAGGTATCAGCTTCTATCTGATGTTACATAAATAATGAGTTGCAACATCCCCCCTGCATCTACAATGCTTAGTTTCAAGCACTAGGTTGATACCCTCCGAGTCCTACTTCTTCAAACAGCACAGGTCATTTTGACATTTTAGTAGGAGTAAGTTACCAAGCATCTAAGCACGATGTAAAATAATCAAATGGGTCAAAGCAAATCCAGTCATACTGAAGGGTCCCAGTTCAGACACTGTGTAACTCTCTTTGCTTACAGGTGTCACGAAATGTTTCTCTAGATTCTTACTTTTCTTAAATAATTGTCCTCTGAATATAGAAATGGTATGCAATCACCATTAACCTCAGCCTGAGTTAAGCTTCTCTGATTTGCTTTCAACCATGACATATACTCACTTTGTCCTTGCTTTTGCTCTCTAAAGCAGTTTATAAAACTCGAAAAAGGACTGCTTTGTATCATATGGAAAATAACTGTGCTGTAAGGAACAATACCAAGGCTGAAAAGCCTAAAATTAGACCTGCAAGCTTTGCTTTCATTGGCAACGGCATGTGCGCATTCATATTGTCCCAATCCTACATTCTACCTCTTCTATTCTTGCGAAACATGCTACTTCTGAAAAAACACTGAATTCAGAATTAGCAAACCTCTCTGATTCAAGGGTATGCTGACCTTGGTGATTGGTTATTTTGATTATATTCACCTTTAATAGTGAATTGCAGGATCAGCTTATTTTCAAAAGCAGCAGCAAAGAAAAAGTGTTCGCAGAACAAAATGCTAACATCTCTGAAATGGTGCCTGGAATAATCCTGTCATTTCCAGGTTGTTGTTTTTTTTTTTCTTCCAAAGAAAACTCAAACACAAATCTAATAGCTGTATTTTTTCTACCCTGAAAGCAAGCTAGTGACAAGAGAGGCACTATATAAAGTGGCTGGTGCTGGGCAACATGGGACTAACAAGGATAATTTAGTTGTAACAGGGTAGCAACTGCGATATACCCATTCTCTTCTCAGCTACATCCATTCAGTTCCCACTGTAATCAACAAGGGGAATAAATAAGAGCAAATTGTATCCAAAAGGTCAAACTTCATGGATTTTTCAAATAAAGAAAGCCACAGAGAGGCTGAAGTGAAACTGATGCTAGCTGCTGTCTTAAAGATAATACAAGCTGTTGCTAGTGCAGTGTTTATTTTGAGTGTCTCCTCATGGAATTTCAGGATAAAATATGATATTGGCAGTCAGCCTGAAGGGGGTATAGTCAGAGCAGTCCAATTTCAACAGACTATCAAGATGAACTGTTGGGAGTTATTTTACAGGTTTATGTCTAGAAGTCATTCTGAAGTGCAGCATTATTAATATTTGTAGAACACTAAGATATAAATAGCAAAACTACATCCACCACCTAGATACCTATGGTATGTTCTGACAGAGCACTTTTTAGATAGCTAAATACAAGTACATGTGCTGCAAATGCTATACCCAAGTTAGTATAATAGATACAGATATACATAACACAACAAGTATTTATCCATCAAAAAATGCTGATGGGGATCTCTTATGTAGCATTAGCATTAACAGGCCTAGAGCACTAAATCAATAGGTGATTTTCTGTCAGGAAATAGTATTTAATTCTAGCACCATTACAGGGAACAAGGAGCCTAATAGTTTATTGGAGCTAGGACCAGGGGAAGTGTAGACAAAGTTGGTCCTTAAGTGCTTTCACTGGAAAATCTGTGGCCATAAAAAGTAATGTTTTCAAAGTAAGACAAAGAGCAGCCAGAGAATACTATTTATTTCATCACACTGATTTTGTCAGTATTTCCTAATGCTTCCGACACCCTGGAAACTGCGTAGGCTGTCCTTCAAGCTTCCCTTACCCAAGAAGCAAGCTCCATGGGTCACACGGTGGCATTTCAGACAGTACTCAGCTTTTGGAAAAAGAACTGAAGCTTGTTGCATCACTGAGACAAAATGGAGATATTAACTACCAAGTGCTTTGTAATCAGGCTGTCACAGCATGGAAACCCTGGGAAAGGTAAATATACCTTTCTCAGGGCCAGGAAGTTTTGTTCAAGTTCCAACCCCAGGATGAGGTAATTTCTTCCTGGGACAGTTCTCTTTTGTGCCTGATTAGGCAAGGTAATTACCTCCTGGATTTTGTGTGTAGGAACACCATGTGCATTAAGTCCATTTATGGAGCTGTGGTTTCAGTCTCAGGCTTACTCTTCTATTCTTACATATACAGAGTTGCTTTTACTGCCTTGATAACTGTCATCTTTTAAGCTTCTGTAATTCTTCCAAACTCATCTAATGATTCAGTCACTATGGACATGCCTCTACTTGAATACTAGTTCAGACTAAAATTGGTAGTGGATATCAACTACAAAAGGTATTCCTGTGTAATTCAAGGTAATAGCACTCTTATCCCTTTCTCATTCTTCAGAGAAGTATCTTATTAACACAGCTATGTGTCCAAAGAATAACAATTCTCTAGACTAACAGTATCTATACATAAAACTATTTTGGAATAGCTTTTCTCAAAGAACATCAGAAACATGAGAGCTCCTCTTTGCTCTTCACTTCGCTAGATAAATATGATTTCTCATTTTATACAGAAGAAATAAGATCCATGGACCTAGATACTTAAAGAAACTTTATATTATTTATTATTGATTATAACAGATAATCAATAGTAGAATTGATTTTATCAGAAGTGCACTGGAAGGAGAATTACAACAGAAACCAAATAAAAATTGTTGAAGTTTCTTCGGTGAGCTGTAGAATCCTTTTAAAAGGATTTAAATTAAACTACATTTAAATTAAATTAAATCTATTTCAAAAGATTCTCCTTAGATTGCCACACAGGTATGCACACTGGTACTAAGTTTTATAAACTTTATATACCTCACACTATATTATATAGAAATTCTGCACAGAGGTAGGAGGTAGCTTTGGAAATTTCTTCATTAATAATGTAGAGAAAAGTAAGTTAGGCTTTTGTGGAGCCAGTTGACAGAGCAGAGGTAATGGCACAGTATCCTGAGTCTGTAAGTGAAATAGCTGAGTAAGAAACTTTTCCTCAAAGCTTCACACAGACCTTGGGGAAATGTGAGGTTAAACTTGTGACCGGGTATAACTGATGTGGGATGTTTATTTCTCAGGAAAAAAGGGTCATCGTTCAAGCTCTCTGTGTTGTCTTCGGGCCTTCATTCACTTCATCCACAGTGTGTCTTTGTGGTAGGTGCCAGGTGTCACTAAACCAGTGGGTGCTGAGGCGAGCTGAGCACTGGACTGCCAAAGCGCCACAGCTCGCGGGTGCATCCCTGGGGTGGCTCTCTCCAGCCTGCCCAAGGCTGGGCTGTGCCCACGCCAGCTGCAGAAGCAGGACGGCAGCAGCATCCTCCGTGCTTTCCTCCATGCCATTCATTCCCAACGAAGGAAGTACTTCTCTCCAAAGTAGTCTAGACATGAGCTAATATATACAATGCAGATGCACAGGAGATAACCTGACACAAAACCAGAAAGAACCATCTGATAAGAGAAAAGAATGTAGACTAGTAGAGCAAACTTCACGCTAATGAATATATTCCGATTGCAATCTCCCCTTTGAACAGCTACTTCATCTGCTCACCGCAGAAAAGGCTGCTTGCAGCTTTCGACCAGCCATATTCTGCTGCTCCACTAACGGCTTGTTTTTATTTTAGCTGAGTGGAAGGAAGATTTGGACAAATCATTGTAGGAATGGCAGAGTGCAGGGAGCTGCCCCGCTCACCAATCGATGCAGGCTGCCTACAAAAAGAGGCAGGATGAGTGCTGTTTCCTCCCTGCTTGTTCAACTGTCGCCTCTGGGAACAAACAAAACTGCAGTGACACATTAAGGCATATGCTGTCAAAGTGCTTCAGGCAGAAAAAAACGTCAAGTATCAAGTGGCTGAGCCCCTTCAGCTAGCCATGGGATGTAGGGCTGTTCCAGCTAAAGCGAAACCCTACTACATCCCTTTATATTTTTAATTTAGAGTGCTAAAAAGTCCCATTGGACAGTCAGAAGCTCCATGAGCAGGATAAAACTGGCAAGCTCTTTTACTGAAAAACAAGCAGACTGGGGGGGGTTCTACTTTCAGAATACATACCTTAACTGAAAAATTTGCAGTACAAGCTCTGTAGAAATGCTGTGTTGAAAAAAATGGTACAATCAACTTTTACATATGGCAGATTTTCATTTCTTGTCTTCCGTTATTTGGACGTGGCTGACAAAACTTAATAACTATATAATGGAGCCTGATAGGATTGAATTGGCTTATATCCAGTATGATTGGTGCTCAAATGACTCCACTTTTAAATATTTTGCCATAATAATAAATGGGAAGTAATGATCACCCATAGTTGGCCAAAGAAATAGAGATTTTTCAAAGGAAAAACAGGGAGCACACAAGTTCTGGGCCATCCAACATAAAACAGGTATCCTTCATTTTCTTCTGCTCTAGTACGTTTTAAAAAACTACTTTTACCAGGTCTCAGCCTTTACATTGTCATAATCATTCCCCTCTGAAACAAGCAAGAACAGATAACAGCCACTCCTGCCAACTCTTTCTGTAGTGACAGATACCAGGCACAACCCATACATCAGCAGAATGCAACTGGTTACACCTATTTACTGCACTGTACTGAGAAATCATCACATTCCTGTTTATTCAGTCAAACTGATTTCTAGGTAATGCTTCTTGCGTCCAAGGGGAAAAGATAGAAAGCCTATCTAAAATGGAATTGAGCTATAAATTATGGCAGAGCTCTTCCATTTATAGCCTACCATAAAGCACAGAACCAAGAAGAGTTCAGTTGTTGCTTTCTTTTTGAAACTTTGATAACTTCAAATCCAAATGAGAATCTTCTTTTTTTTTCATAGTCCTTTGAAATTGTGTGTGCATAAGCAATTTTCATATGTGTAAGGGGGTGTTGAAACCTGCATTTTATTATGCAAAAATCTTAAAAGAAAAATATATGTCAAGGACTATGACTAACCTGTTAACTACAACTGTGTAATAATTGTATGTAAATGTAATATAGTGATGTAATTAATCCAATGTAATTAAAACCCCCAAAGACATGCATCTCCTCACTTTGTGCTTAAAAAGCCCAGTGCATGCTCTGCAACCCACCTCCTCCTCAGCTCTAGTCCAAGAGGATCATCATTATCACCTCACCATCTGTGTGAGATCTCAGCAGCAAAAGCACAGTAACCAGTGAGAAATGCAAATAACTACTTATTTCCCCTTTATAGATATTCCAAAATTACACTGGTGGTGGCTTAATAATTTATATTAAAGGAATATAATAATTATTACTTTCAGTACAATAACATTCTTATTTAATTTTCAGTTCACAAACTGCAAGCACTCAAGATTAACTACTTGCTTCTGTAAGAATTTATAAAGATAGAAAATAACCACTGTGTTTAGCTTCATACCAAGTACCACAGAGAGCCAAGAAGAAAGACAAGCCTCAGGAACAGGTCACAGACAGACAACGATTACAGCTCTGTATTGGTCTTATTACTCCATGAAAGGATGATTACACAGTGATTTCAATATGACATAACCCAGTTCCACTGCCAAAAAAGGTGCTACCCTCCAAAGAAAACCTCTGTCGTTTTTGGCAACAACTCCTTGCCTGCATCTGGTGCACACCCTAGGACTTGTATGGCCATGTGCAAAGCAGGATAAGCGAAAGCTAGCCATGCCTCTTTATGCCTCAGCCCAAGCTAATGCCACTGTTCATCCTCCTGCTGCCAGGAATGTAGATCACCTGGTGTGGGGGTAATCAGATATCAAGTTTCACTCCGGACGAAGCAGTGCCACACCAGAAGTCCAATGGGACACAGCTTGCATCCAAATCTCTAAGGTCTGCATCTTCACTCTTTTTCAAACCCCAAACTGGTCACTCCAGCATCTCACTGCCAGATGCAGAAGACAATAACTGATATGGAACTATAGCTGAACTGTATGGACAACTCTTTTTGAGGAAGAGTTTGGCCTTCACTGATGTACAGGACTTAAACACCTGCAGCTCATTGGTGAAAACTATGCACTAATGCCAAATGCTTTTCCACCTTGTCTTGTAACACCTAGAAACACAGATTTTGAGGTTTTACCCAACCTCTTTCAAATCAGCAGTGTGAACTGAGTTCTTCCCATGAAAGGAAGTGAATTATGGCACTGTGATCAAGCAAATAGGCAAAGCGTGGTCTACGATTCATTATGAACAGGGTCTTAGCTTCCATCCTCTGCTTTGCCACCAGTTTTCTTGGACAAGTCATGTTTCTACCTCCTGCTTCATCATGTAATAAAACATGAATGAAATCCTGTCAAACTCTATAGATTTGCCAATACTGTAGGAGTCGTAACCCATTCAAAACTGACATCAGCAGTGCAAAACTACATGGCAGATAAATACAAATGCAAAACAATGAGCAACTTGTCATTTAAATATTTCAAAATCAAGGCCCCAAACCAACAGCTTTTTACTGCAGAAAAGTGAGAGTTTTAAAAGCAGCAGTTCAGTCATAAGATCAATGAATCATATGATGAAAGAACATATAAAGTCTTATGCAAATGCTTCATATTTTATTTTTCAATCCTCCTCCCCACTTAGTTTCATATACCAAACACCTCTAGACAAGCAAATTCCCCTGCACTCACACAGAACTCGCTGCCAGAGAAAGCTGCACTGGTCATTTTTAGGGCTTATTTCTATGTGACCTAAAACCGTCTCAATTCCCCTTCTTCCCCAATACCTACATCTATCACCTATCTCACACACATACAAGCACAGTTATCCCAGCTCAGCTCAGCTAGCTATTGGCATGTCAGTATGGCTTTCTCTAAACACCCAATTCAGATGCTTTTGCCCTTGAATAGTTCTGATACAGTTTGGCTATTATCACATCTGAAGAAGCTGTTCAGAGAAAAGTGGAAAGAATGACCTGGATTTATCAAATTCAGTGTTTCCTGGAAATTCAAATTTTCCCTGCAAAGTCTTCTCACGCCTAAAAAAATCATGAAAAGTGGTGAAAGTGTTGGTAATTTTCTAATTAATAACCCTTTTTGTGAGAGGTTCTCCACTCCTCGTTTTTTCCTATATTCTGACACCTTTACCTATTTTCTACCTACCAGATTGCTATCCTACTGCTCTTCTTCGCTTCCCCCTTCCTTTTTGATTCACTTGAAATGCCTTCTCCCTAGCACTGAAATCTTTGCACATCCTGCCTACATCTACTACATGATTCATGATCACACCTTCTCCTTTTCCCCAAGTCTCATCTCCTTTAGGCTATGAGCTTGCTGAGCACTTACACCTACATTTCTAGTCAGCTCCGTGTGTTCAAATCAACAGATTTTCCCATATATTTAAATTTAATCACACGCTGAAGTGTTTCAGTGGTTCAGGATGTACTTTGCACTATTCAAATCCATTCCTTTATCCAATTTTTTTCCAGTAGGGATCTGACAGATCAGCTCAGAGAATGAGTCCTTGTATTTGTATGGTGTTGGATTTTGGTCCAGCTACTTCAGGATGCGACTCACTCAGAGAACAAATTTCTAGTTCATATTCAACTCTGTAGGAATATTTAATAATGAAGCACCATCAAGTCACCCTCTCATTTGCTCCTAAATATTTCCCGATGTCTGCGCTTGCCCACATCACTGCTAATGCCACTGCCTAATGATGGCATACATTTCCATTTACTGTACGACTTTCACCGTACATCTAAGTCATTTTTAAAGTAATTTGAATTTTTGCAGCATGACCAATTACCACAGCACGGCTGACACACAGTGACTTTGCCCCTGAAACTTGTGTGAAATCAATGCCTGTTTTTATTCTCCTAGATTTGACATTATAAAATTCAACATCACTCAAGTGTCTAGAGTGATACTATTAACTTCAATCGCCCAGAAAAAAATGAAACCCTGCTAATTTCTGCAGACTTCTTGAAGGTATTTTCAATGGAAAACAGATGTACAGCACTGAAATGGTTACTTGCTGTGTAGGTCCTACTATAATCAGGAAACTCATCAATTACCATTCTGAGTGACAAAATGCAGAGTTGCAGAAATAGGAAATCTGTTAGTCGCCTTGCAGAGCTTCAGATGTTGAAGCTCTTCTAAATATATCAATGCTGACAACACTAAACAGTTGGGTTTATTGGGCAACAGCTTCAGACATCTCTGTTACATATAATCCCAAACCAACCTTGAACTCTTTCTTTTATCTGGAGATGAGCTGATATTGACTTATTGTTATTGGCCATCACTAATACACTCCTGTTGGCAAAAGGGAGGTGTATACGGCTGAACTCATTAACATATAGCAACACTTTGCATTTTATAGGGAAAAAAAAGTGGAATTTTCAAAATATCTTTCTGCCTCCTCCTCGGCCAACCATGGAATATAAAACATACACTAAATCTCAAGCTATAGTGAGACACAGTTATTTTTCACATATCTGAAGTGCATGAAGTTGCAAGAAGTTGTTTTATTTCGAATTGACTATTTGTATTTCACCATTAAAACAGCAACAAAAAGTAATGATAGAACAGTTTGATACTGGAATAAAAACTGATTTATTATTTTATGTTTACCTTGCATATTTCTCATGCAACGAACAGGAACCTTGTTAAATGGTTTTCATTTATTTAAAGCTGCATATTATGAAAAAAATCTACATTGGTGAAAAACACTTGAATGAGGTACTAGTCTAAAGTAATGTAGCTCACAAGCAACAGCAAACAACTTGATAACAGTTCTCTAGCTCTTGTCTAAAGAAAGCAAACTGCTTTGTGACTGAACGACTCACATTAATAGATTTTGTCAAGCTAATTAACAACAAAGGTGGGATAGCATTAAGTGATATGCACATATGACAGGAGGACCATTGATAACAGTATGTAGAAATAAAAAAACGCAGAGTATGTGTGTCTTCCACACCACATCTTCTTACCCAGGCATTACACAAATGCACACATGAAAAAAAAAAAGAAATACATGGACTATAGTCCTATTATGCAGATTTACATGGTGTCTACATCTTGGGGCTTGCAACTAAGATGTAGGGAGTTAGGGAGAGCAATTTCACAGACAAACCAGGCAGACGCATAGAACGGCACAGCTGTATTCAACATCTGGTCATATTGTACCGTGATTTCTTATGGACTTCTCTTTGAAAATACCAGTCTAGAAATATCTGGATACAAACCCCAGTTGTTTACAATGTGTTCTAGGCTGTATCTACACGGCACCTCATGCAGCTGCAGCAAAGCAGGTGCCTGAAGCAGCTTTCAACCTGCTGGCTTTGCCACTGCAAACAGCCCCCCACCAGGGACAAAGCAGAACGTGGTGTGGGCTGCATAACCTGCTCAAGGGCAGGATGAAGACCTGAGTACTTAAGCCATACTAAGCGCTGTACTGCTGTGTCTGGCTTGCTGCAGGTACATCATATATTCGGTTTAGAGCTAGTTTGAGTATGTCAGCATACTTCATTCACAACCTAGTGACTGCAGAATAAATGCATCCTAATTAGCTTTGCAGGAGATGTGCTCAGTCACTGCTATCAGACAGGCATTGCTTCAAAGTCACTCCATGAAATCCCTGAACACATCTTTCAGCACAGGCCATAGTTACAATGTCTCTTATATGTTGGTAAAATTTTAATAAAAATATTTACCTTTATAGCACTGTACATAGAGCTGCATTTCCTCGAATATATACAAAGGCCAGATCCTTGTTTTATAACGCTCACAATTTAAAAAAGCAAACAGATAAACATAGTTAAAATGCAAGATGAAAGAGGCATCCACCATGGTCAAACAAGCACAGCCAGGTATTGTCAAGGAGAGGGAGACTCTTAGGCAAAAGGAGACTGTTGGATCAGAATCAAAGAGAGGAAGCAGAGCCAGAGAGGGAGGAAAAAACGGATCAGTAAAAGCTGAAGGATGCGATAAGACATGAGCAGAGTTAGCACCTGCTGACACTTCAGGATTACATTCTCATATAACAGAGTGGGAAGTCTGGATGAGTAACGTTCACCTCTTAAACCGTGTAGAAACAAATATTACTTATTGATCTATGTTCCAGTAGCACCTCTTTGTGGCAGACACTTGAGAAAAATGTAAAGCATCATAACTCCTTCCAACACTATTTTCCCAGGCAAGAATTAAAATAAATCAAAAGTAGCCACTGAACTAAACAGCTAAGCAGTCGCCTAACGAGTACCATAGCAAGAGACAGCTCTTCCAAACAAAACTTTAAAATGACAAATTAAAAAGACTACTTTGTGATCTACTTACCATACCTGAGGCAGAAAATGGAGTCTCAGTAGCTACTATTCATATATACTTTGTCACTTCAGTAATACAGTCGTATCATTGGAAATAACATTGACAGAAGGCAGCAGCATATTTTATGTATATGTGAAAAACAATGTATGATTCTTTGACTTTCCTCATTTAAGGGTGCATAATACAAAAGTTTTAACAAGGTAAAACATCCGACATTCTGATTTCAAGGCTAAAAGCATGCTCATCTAAATTTTCTCATTCTGCAAGGATGCCAAGGACCAGATTCCAAGACCACGGGAACATACAGCAGAGCATCCTTTGATGTTACAATATAGTTCATGTGATCGTAGTCACAGAGTGACAGTCACAGAATAGTTGAGCTTGGAAGGGACCTTTGCAGGTCACCTTTGTCCAACAGCTCCTGCTCAAGCTGATTCCCTAGAACCAGTTACCAGAACCACGTACAGACAGCATTCGAGTACTTCCAAGGATGGAGCCTCCCTGGGCAGCCTATGCCAGCACTCAGTCACCCTCACAGTGAAAAAGTATTTCCTGATGTTGAGGGAACTTACTGCATATCAGTTTGTGCCCCCTGCCTCTTGTCCTGTCACTGGGCACCACCAGAGAGAGCCTGGCTGTGTCCTCCAGAATCATGGGGGCATGATGAAATCATTAGGTGATGTCCTCGGTGCTCTGTGTTATTCCAAGGAATTCCTATGGATGAAACACTTAGACACAACGTCTTGGTGACTAAATGCTGGACAGACAGCTGGGACAAGCACACTCTAGAGCAGATAGGTATATGAAACTGTTTAAAAGAAAAATACCTTCCTATCCCATAAGAGCTGGAATGGAGCTCTGATACACTCACTGTAACACTGCATTATGATTACCTACAAGAATGTCTGAATTACTAAATGATTCCCTTTCATATTTTCCTCTTTGTTGAGAAAAGTCATGGATCCGGTGTTCTAATAGGGTACACAAGAACAACACAAAGAGCTAGAGTGAAGAGTTTCTGTTTTATCAGAGACCTGTATACACACAGATGACTACAGATGTGAAAACAAGTCTATATCCACAACAGAAATTGCAAGAAAGTAACTGAGTAGCAAGGGGTGGTATGGATGCAGAACATGCAGATGATGTCCCATTACTTGGCTTGGATATTACTTTTTTGAAATGATAGTCATCTTAATTATTCAAGCTCTATTCTAGTACCGCAAAGCATTCCTAGAAATCAGATTAGAACAATTATGTTAAGAGTTTGTGGGAGGAAAACTAGTGTAAACCACTAAAAACTGAGATAGGTTCTCTCAAAAGAATTACAAGAAAGTAGAACAGAAAAACTTTTAACTTTCTTAACCTCAAGTAAAAACTGGAGATTGCTGCGTTGTGTTGCAATTGAAAGAAATAAGTTCAACTGATATTAACACATTTATTAAGTATTCACAAGTGGATTACAGACAACTCATTAAGCTTTCCATTAAAAATGCAAACAAGTAAATGTGTAAGTGTATTAGTAAAAAGAAGAAACTGCAGCATTACTTCATCTCCTTAATTTCATTCTGCTCTTGCAGTGAGATACGTGCACAATACTGTGTATAAATTACTTACGAAAATGTTATGCAGGAAGCAGTATTAGAATAGTGTGTCTCACAAATCGCATGTTTTGCAGTAGCCACAGATCTCTAAATTTCCATTCTTTAGTGAGTGATTTATACATACTGTAGAATCTCTTTTTATCTAAAGGATAAAGATACTTGGAGCATATCAAAGAGTACTAACATATCCAACTCAGATGCAAAAAAATCCCACCTGAGAACTACAGGTCAAACTTTGTTACGGGGCATTTGAAGATACAATCCTTTCGTATACATCAGTCTGATTTGCACAAATTGTCAGCATGAGCTGATATTTGATGTATCAGACTACAATTCCTTTTCAAGCTATCATACTTTCAAACTGAAAGCCTTTTATACAATCCAAGATGGGTACTTCAAGACAATCCCTGAATGCCAGTATTCATTTGTATCATTTGAAAAAATAATATATGTTTAAAATGAAAGCTGGCTGCTTTGAAAAGGTACAGTACATGTCCTGTTGTAATGAAAGAACATTGACTATAGCAGTATTGAATAGATGCGTGCTGGATACTAGCAATACTTCCACAAATGCATTTTTGCAGTGTTACCCATTATGTAAGCTGATTTTATTTTCATCGTTAAGGCCTTGTAAGAATGTTCATTTTTACTAACTTTTCCAAGTTACTTTTTTCTATGTATATCAACTTCCATTAAAAAAACTAAAGCATTTTAATGAAAACTATTATCCCAAATTGTACTCTGTCAGAGTCTTCAGTTATTTTGTATTTCTAAATATAGTAGATAAGAATACGCAGAAATATGCCGTATTCTAAGAGCTTTCATAAACAAGATGTTCTAATTTTAGAGGACTCCATTCTGAATAAAGCCTAATTAAATACACAGATATTCTCCAATGCAGTCCACAAAAAGGGTAATATTCAGCTCTCCTCACTGCCATTTAATTCCATCTTACGGCGAATGACTTAATATTTACTTTTGAGTAAAAATGTTTTCTTCCAAGTGTAACACTATGCCTTTATTTAAAACATATATATATTTCTAGTAACATACTGCCTTTGTGAAATTATTTTTAGGTACTAAAATCCAGTTGTAGATAGTTTACACACATCTGGCTCAATAACTCACCTATTTAATAGTCTTTCAACTACTTCAGGGTTTAATTGGCTCAAGAAATAGTAATGAAGTACACAAGATGCAAGGTATATGTTTTAACACTAAGGATAACTAAATATTAGAGAAGTTTAGGGAGAACAGAGAAAAATATTCCATTTTCTGTGGTCTTTAAATCAAGACTGATTTTTTTGGTCCCAAAAATATTTATGTGGTACATGAAAAGGAAATTAGATAGAGGCATTGCTAAGTCAATGTTACGGACTCAGCTAGACTCTTGGTTAAAATTCTCATTATTAGCCCTTGCAGAATTAAATATTTATGAATCTGAAAACTATCATCTCTAGAACATAACTTCCTATTCAGCTGCCAGTTAAAACTAATTTATTTTCATAAAAAGGTTTAGACCCTTATATTTATTAGTCTAAACTCTGTAAATTACCATCACGGCTTGTTTTCTTCCTGAGTACATATTCTGACCTGTACAGTGATGATAGTTTATTCTTCATCAAGTTTTAGCTACCAAGGTAATCCAATTTGTTGTTGTTATTGTTCTGGTTGACTTGACTCATTGGGAGTTAAACAAAATTCTAGTATTTTCTTGTGCCTAACTATGGGATGTAGGATCAAACTAAAACCAAAACAAACTAAACAAACAAACAAAAAGAGTTAATACACTACTCATAAGTCTTTCCATCGTGGATCTCAGTATTTAGGTCTTTTTATCAATTAACTTAAAATAGATCTAAGTCAGCAAGCAAGAAATAGGCACAGCAATTCTTTCTGGTATTTATTAAACTGTACAATGGTATAACTATGATAATAAAGAAGGCAATTTTAAAATTATTCATCATCCTAGTAAGAAAATATTTTATTATAATTATCTTAAAATATCCACTTAATTACATCAAATTACAGTTTCTCATGACTTCAGAAATCATACGTTGTTGACAAACTCAAGAATGTAGCAAACTTGCTTTTTCAAAACAGTGAAACTGGGGAAACTATAGTATGTTCTGTGAAATTTCTACAGTCTGGGATTGAAAATGTGACTTTATCAGGTGTGTTCCAGGCAGAAAATCTTCAGTAATACATATAATACTTCTTCCTTTTTCCTTGATATCAGAATTCCAGAACACATCACGTTTAGGTCAACAAAAGATGCATTTATCATCTCAACCCCAGTGAATGTTGTTTATTTCAATTAACTGTGGTTTTACAAGTTCTTTCATAAAATGTGTTCTGTTTCTTGCCCTCCTTGGGGGAATAACCACAAAGAAAAGCAGCTTGATATTTTTATAAACACAGCAGTGAAACTGAGTATCAAGTGATTTCAAATGATTTCTATCTTTTCCTCTCCTTCAGCTGCCTCATTGAGTCTACTTACTTTTTACAACTTTCAGCTATGAGACCATCTCTAATAATCTCCCTTAATTTCCTGCATGTGCATTATTGTCCTTTGGGTCATATTCATATTTAAATGTGGAAAATCTCCTGAAAGCAGAGATCCTGTGGATAATGACCACATAAAGTTTTAAACACAAATTGAAGAAATATATTCTTAGCAACTTAAACTGCAACTTAAAAAGCAATATGGATTTGAAGCACTACCTGGAGATTTTGTATTCCATGAACAAGTATCCTTTTTATCATCTGTTTCATTATCTTTGAAAAGGATTATAGCTATTACTCTCAGAGCAATAGTATAAAATTCAAAAGATAAGATTCTCTCCTTCTATGAATAAAGACAAGAGTTAGAGATGAGGTAAGAAAGTGCCTCCCTGTGATGAGAGCCCATCTGGATCCTTACATTTTACAGCACTATATAGGCTCGCAGTCTTCCCTACTCATGCTGTGTTCTTGCACCAGGCAATGCTTTCAGCAGTGCCATGCAGAGAAGCTACAGAGTAAGTCATGATCTCTCCCAAGGATTAAGAGAAATAAACAGTGAAGAAGATAACTGGTGAAGAGAAAAGCAATGCAAAGATGCAATTAAGTCGCACAAAGATCAGAAAATAAACAAAATTACCGTCCACAGGAAGAAAGCAAAAAGAAAGGAGGTGTGTAAGGCAAAAGGTATCCGAATGCAGGTAATGTGAACCCACAAGAAAATGGGGAGAGATGGAATGAGTACAGTGAAGTCTCAGTCAAAACAAAGCCTAAGGAATAACGCAGGAGGAGAACAGGACTGCTGTTCACTATTACTGTGAGAGAAAGCTAAAGGAATGTGCAGAACCCACTGGCAATTAAAAACACTGAAACAAGCTTGGTTTCAGACCACTCAAACAACAAAGGGTATTTAGCCCTCTGCACAATACACATTGAAAACAAAGGGACAAAGGCTAGTGCTGAAAATGTTTGCCACTACAGACAAGAAGGACAGTTTCTCATGATAAGTGCTATGCATTTCAACTTTAAGTACTTTAAAAGAAATTTACTTTTCATATTTTAGATTTCCTAACTCTAATTTCAATTACTATGCATTGCAGTTTAATCCACAATTAGAGGATGAACCACTATTATTTGCCCAAGTGACATCAACTTCTGGAAACCCACAAGAATCTGCAAAATTTACAAAACTAAATACTTAAATAGAAGTGTGAAGCACAGATATAATACAAAAAAACACAGGAATGCACAGTGCAGCCAGACATAAAATCGGATTTCCAAAACTGAAATGCAGAACCAGAATAACAGCTTGAAAAGTAAAAAATTTTGGAAGTTCCCACAACGAAGTTCACCATACTCATGTGCTTGTTATGAAGAACCTATATTCTTAGATTTAGATCCTGACTGCAGTTATATTTAGAGTACAGACAAAAAGAAAAATCAAGAGGGAGATATATATACATACACACAAAATATGCTGAGAAAAGAGAAGGAATGGAGCTGCGGGAGCACAGTACTGCAGCCCTTTTGCCATGCCCTCGAGAGAGACCGTGCTGGAAAGCACACTGGGCTCCCCAGCACATCCCTAGCCATGCTGCAGTCAGCAGGATGTCGCACTCTGGGACACGTGCGGCGCCTCTTCCTAACAGCACCAAAACCAGCTTCCCTGCGTCGCTTCCATCCTACACAGCCAGCTTAATTTCAGCAAGCTGAACTGGCAGCCTTCTGTTCTGCTCTGTCCTACCTCATCCCATTTCATCCCATCGTCAGACTTTGCCGTACCATTCTGACCAGAGTATATGAGCATATTTTTTCCTTCTGGTCGGTACCACAGTGTGATAGCAGCTATGGCTCTTCTGGCATGTTACATCAGAGGAGCGTACATAGGGATCATGAAACCAGAGCAGCGGGGACATCGCTGGGATCTGCTCTGCAGTTGCGAAGTTATGTAATGCTGTGATAGTCTGAGGTAGATGTCGCTCGACGGCACAGCTGATGTGCTGTCAATAGCTGGATGTTCCAGAACACACACATCAAAGAAAAAAAAAAGTCAGTGGTGTAATGCTGTCTGTGGGTATGCATTGGTATGGGGCAAGAAGATAGGGCTACCCATGATTAAATATTGCAGTTGTGTCTCAGAAAACCTTGAGCTTAAATTTATTTTAAGCCCAAAAAGATAAGGATTCCGCCCTTAATTAAAAGGCAGGAATAAAACACAATGAAGATCAAGAATTCGTTTCCTTGTTTTTCATGACAGCAGCATGAGCCCAGAGTACTTTAGGCTTTGTTTGAATGGAGAAGCAAATGTAATTGAAGTTTTAATTAAAATTTATCACAGTCCACAAACCTGAAATGGATAGTGCTGTTCTAGCACTACTGGAAGGAAGACCTTTCAAGTAAACTGATGATGTTCTTAAATGAACTGTTCTAAAAAAAAAAGGCATTCTGTTAAGGAAAAGGATAGTAGTGAAAACTAATGAGTCTGAAAATGTGTCACAGAAACAAACCACTAGCAAGCATGTATTCTGAAAGGGCCAGCGAATACGTATTTTACAAAGACTAAGCTTTCTCATGTAGTTATTCTTCTCCGAGCGTGAACTTGCTGTTATCATATTCCATTAGTAAATATGTGTAACTTTTTCTTCTGCATCAAGAGATGGTGGTACCTCTGAGAGCTGAACTTTCCAATACACGAAGGCAGGGAGCGCCTATCCTCGGGAACACTCACTACAAAATACTGCAACAAATATTTTGCGATCAGAATAACTGAGAGAGGTACCTGCACCTCTTAAACACATCTGCCACATTAACATCTTCTGCAGGAGGACGGGGAATTTATTCCTATATTTGGCCTTTCCTTGCGTGCAAGTAATCACATTTCAATTTTAAGGGAAAAGAGGGGGTTTGTGGGCTATTTTTTGATAGTTACCGTGTTAGTTACCGTGTTCTGTGCACGGTTTCTCAGTCGGCAGAAGCGCCTGGAGGAGCCGGCAATAGCCGCCCCTCCCCCGGCTCCCTGCGCCGCTCCGGGCGATGCGGGACGCGGGTTCCCACCCGCTGCCCCGAGGGCTTCCCCGTCCCTGCCCTGGGAAGGCGGACAGAGCCCCCTCCCACCTCCGAGAAGCTCCTGGGACCGGCTCCTCCAAGCGTGGGGAGGGGGGGAGGGAGGATCTGCAATTGCATAAGATCAGACTCCATCCCCCCCCACACCGCCTCCAATTTCTCCCCACGTCGGGGCAGGAGCAGCCAGGAATGGGAATGCTGGTGTGTTTGCCCCTAAAAGAAAAGCTCATGGGGTGGGGGGCACACAGGATGCAGAAGGGGGAGTGGATGCTCATGGGGCGGGGGGCCACACGGTGCAGAACGGGAGCGAGGGGACATCGCAGGTGGCCGCACGCAGAGGGGGTGGGGACACGGCCCTTCTGGGGGGAGGTGTGGCCCCGCGGGGGGCAGCGGGGAGAGCGGGGGACTCCGAGGGGCTGGGGACATCCCCGGGGACGGTGGGGTGGGGAGCCCTGCACCGGGGCACCCGTCGGCACGGGCATCCCCGCAGAGGGCAGCGACGGGGACGGCGCGGGGCGCAGGCGCTCGCTGCGCACGGAGGGGGGGAAAGCAGAACTGGGGAGTACGAAAGCGGCGGGGGGGGGGGGGCGCCCTTCCCGCAATCCCCGCCGTCGGAAAGCGCCGCCACCCCCCCATCCGCGGAGCCCCCGCATCCCGGCGCGCTGAGAAGCATCCCCGGCGCGGCGCGCTCCCGCGGCACCGCGCTCCCGACATCCAGCCCTCCTCGGCAGGGGCTAAAAAGCCCTTCGGCCGGGGGCTTGGAAAAGGAGGGAGCAGCAGCCTCCCCCTCGCACATCTCGCCGGCGGCGGACAACTCCTGCTGCTTCAGCGCAAAGTTGCGGCGGCCAGGCTGCCCCCCTCCCTCCTTCCCTCATTCCCCACGGCTGCTCACGATCTGCCTCAACCTGCTCCTTTTGTTTTGATGTCTGGAAATGCAATTCTCTCTCTCCCGTCGTCTCCTTTCCCTCCTCCTCCTCTTCCTCCTCACGCTTTCGCGTGGGAAATGACCTGGATGGCACACACCAGCTTTTTGTTATCTCCTCCCACCTCCATTTTCACTCCAACTATCGATGCCCGAGTTAACAGCGAGTAGCGCGGCACCTCCGCCCCGCACCGACCCCGCTTCCCAGACGCGACCCGCGGCTGATGCTGCCAACGCCTGACACGCTAAAGAAAACAAAATAATAAAGAAAGGGGGAAAAAAAATCTCTTCCAGGCAGTAAGAACAGCACTAACGCGATCACAAAGATCGGGAGCACTTCTGCCTTCCCAGTGGGTGCGATGACCTTGCGAGGGCTGCTCCCGCTCCTCGGTTTCACACGGTCTTTTTGATTTGTTTTGGGTTTGGTTTTTTTTTCCCCCCTACTGGAAAAAAAAAATAACGACCTTTTCGCTATGAGCAAGAACGCCCAAGGCTTCCACGTTCACCAAAACACTTCCAAGCGCAAACTGTTAAAGCGACCGATCAATGCTTTCCTTTCGATGCTGTCGGTATTGGTATCCGGATCGATGCGGGGATTCGGGCTCATATCTCGCACCAGCTCCCGGCAAATCGCCGCGGACACAATTTCCCTCCGTCTCGCCCGTCCAACAAAAAATCCCGCACGCGAAGCGGCGAACACCGAGCCTGGGTATTAACTTTTTTTCTTTTTTTTTTTTTTTTCTTTTTTGCCCCGGGGAGGATGCGATTCCCGAGCGCTACAGGAGCGGCCGCGCTCACCGCATCGCCCCGGGCATCCCTCTGCCCTCCCGGGAGGAGAAGCTGGAGCATCCTCCTGCCCTCCCGGGAGGAAAACCCGAGCACCCGCCTGCCCTCCCGGGAGGAGAAGCCCGAGCATCCCTCTGCCCTCCTGGGGGGAGAACCCGGGCATCCCTCTGCCCTCCTGGGGGGAGAACCCGGGCATCCCTCTGCCCTCCTGGGGGGAGAACCCGGGCATCCCTCTGCCCTCCTGGGGGGAGAAGTCCCCGTCGGGGCGCCCCGCGGCAGCCCCGTCCCTCCCGGGTGTGGATCCCGGAGCCCTCCCCAGCGCTTGGCCCCCGGGGCACCACTTACAGCGTGGGGCTCGGAGCTGCCGGCGGTGCGGAGGAGGGCGCTGGGGATGCCGGGGGGGGAACGGAGGGACACGGCGCCTCGGTGGGTGCGCGCCCGCCCGCAGATCCGCTCCGCGCCGCTCCCGAGCGCGCCCCCGCCTCGCCCCGCGCGCCGCCCCGCGCCGCCCGCCCCGCACTGCAGGGACCGCCGCCCCGCGCACGCGCCGAGGGATGGGGGGGGGGGGGGGGGAGGGAGGGAGAGCGTGCGCGCCCCCGCGGGGAGGGACGTGGCGGCGGGAGGGGGAGCCGCGGAGGGGGGCGCGCGGGGCAACGAGGGGGCGGCGGCGGCGCTGCCCGCGATCCGGAGGGGATGCGGCCGCGGCGGTACCGAGGCACTGATCGCGGCATCCCCAAGACATTGACCCCGGCATCCCCAGGGCGCACACCACGATATCCCCAGGGCACTGACCATGGCACCCCTAAGGCGCACACCACGGCATCTCCAGGGCACATCCCATGGCATCCCCAAGGCACACACCATGGCAACCCCAGGGCACTGACCACGGCACCCCCAAGGCACTGACCATGGCTTCCCCAAGGCACAGACCTCAGAATTCCCAAGGCATAAACCACAGCGTTCCCAAAGCACTAACCATGACATCCCCAAGGCATAGACCACCGCATTCCCAAAGCACAGATCTCAGCATTCCCAAGGTGCACACCATGGCTTTCCCAAGGTGCAGACCTCAGCATTCCTAAGGTGCACACTGCAGCATTCCCAAGGCGCACACCATGGTTTTCCCAAGGCACTGACCACAGCATCCCCAAAGCACAGACCGTGGCATTCCCAAGGCACTGGCTGCAGCATTCCTAAGGCACAGACTACAGTGTTCCTGAGGCACAGCCGTTGGCTTTCCCAAGGCACAGACCACAGCATTCCCAAGGCACAGACCACAGCATTCCCAAGGCACAGACCACAGCATTCCCAAGGCACTTTTGTTGTCCGGAGTGATATGTAGCCATCATATGTGCATGGGGACATGGCCTTGAAGGCTGCACTAGAGTTGGTGGCTTCTTTATCCAAGGTGTGGAACTGTCTGTGTGTTTGGGGACAATGCCTTGGGCTCCACTGAGATTGATGACACTTCCATCCCATGCGTGGAGCCACCTGTAGCCACCACGTGCGTGTGGAGGCATCATCTTGCATTTCAAGACATGCTTTTATTGGTGGCTCTTTCCCACAAGTTTTTTACAGTTGCGGGAAAGTTGATATTAGATAGATTAACGTGCATAGCATCATTCAGCCGTTTGATGTAAAGTTCATGCAGAATCACTGAATCATTTAAGTTGAAAAAGACCTTTAAAATCACTGAGTCCAACCATAAACTCAGCACTGCCAAGTTCACCACAAAATCGTGTCCCTAAGCACCACATCTACTTTGTCTTTAAAATATCTCTAGGGATGGTGATTCCACCACTACCCTGAGTAGCCTCTTCCAGTGCTTGACAGCCCTTTTAGTAAAGTAATATTTCCTACCGTCTGGCCTAAGCCTCAACTGACCTTGCCTTTCAGTATAAAATCCAACTTATGTTGCCCTTGCTGTTGTCATTGTTATCATAGTGGTTGCTGTTCTGGTAGGAATAAAGATCAAGTCTCTTTGACAAGAGGTTTCACAGCATATGACTAAATGATAGGTCCCCTTCTGAGGCAACAACCCACATAAACGTTTCCTTTCATGCATATAATGTTCTGTTGCTGAATGTTTACGTTACATAAATTAAGCATTTTTAGCATGTCCTAAGTGTAACACTAGAAAAAGCAGATGGATACAGCAAGGAGTTGAAAGGGGGGCAAAATAATGACATATAAAAAAAAAATATCTAAATCAAGCCATACCCATTTTTATCTTGCTACTCATTATCTCAGGGAAAAAAAAAATTAAGATTGTGTAATACATAATAGGTGGTAATAGCTTTTAGATTATTGTTGACATGACCAAAGAATTCAATTAAAACTCAAACTGATGTGTTAGATTTTATACAAATGAATCTGAAGATCCAGTATTTTCACTTTACTAATACAATTTTCACTTTACTAATACAATTGATTAGTTACCTGTGTGATAAGCAAAAAATGCTAGTTTTACACCCACATTTACTTTTTTTTTTTTTTTTGTCCTAAGACAATAAGGTAATGATTTTATGCTCTTTTGGAATTTCCCAGATCATTCCTATTCCTCGGATAGTATTTTGATTTTTTGTGTGTGTAAAAATGCAACCTGAAGATGCTAAACATTTAGGTTGATTCAAGCCTTAGCACAAACAGTTATGAGGTGTTTCACTTCACTGAGTATGTCTGAAATTCCTGTTTTATTTAAATTATTTCCTGTCAACTTCATATTTTGCTACTTCGTTGTTTGCTTGGCCTGCCAGATCACCGATAATCATCTTTAGCATGATGCTGTGGCATCTGCTGGATAAGTTTGAACCACTTTATTCCCTCATATTTTCTCTCTCTTGTTCAGTTCTTTGTAAGTTTGTCTTTTACCATCACAGAGCAACATTAATTCTGTGTGACCTATTTCGATCGTGTCCATATTGCAGTTACTGCATGACTTCCTCTCATCTTGGTAGCTCTTCTAGTGGCAGCAGCATAGCTGTGGAGCTCTGTGTTAGCAATAAAACCAGGTATTTACCTTGTGTCTTGCAAGGGGTTTGCTGCTGTTTCATTCTTTCACAGCCAAGGAGGTAACATCTTAGTCAGCTGGTTGAAAACAGGCTTCCCGTTGTCCATTGGGTGACTGGCACTTAAAGATGACGTGCCTTTTAATATTGCCAAGGGGGCAATATTAAAATATAAAATATTAAATATTTGAAATATTAAATATTTCAAAAAGGGGCTGAGCATTTGCTTGCTCACAAAAACATATAGGTTTAATTTTAAAACATTTTAGCTGCCACACATTTAAATACAACTTTTCATAGGTGGGTTTGGCTGTTTTTTTTATTTAATTCAATGGCAGAATTCCCACCTACTTTAAAAAAGTGTAGATTAAGCAAAAGATACCATGTAGTGTGTTTTCATGTACCACTTTCTGGGTCTACATGTAGAGAATTCTGTATAAAGTCAGATTACTTAGACTGTGTTTTCAAATGTATTTGAATACATGATGCCCATTCTGAAAAAAAAAAAAAAACAACTCTGAGGAATCATTAGAGAAAACTCTGACTTTCATGTACTATATCATAGTAACAATGCAATACAGAATCCCTTTTGAAAAGTAAATATATACAAATCCTCTCCATTTGTAGTATTACTGCTTAGACCAGAAAGTCCATGAAGAAGCTTCATTTTGACTTAAATCAACAGTTTAATAAACATTGCCAAGTAAACCATGTGCAGAGTTATCATGTAAAAGGTAATAATGACATTGTCAGCAGTTGTGCTGTTATGACATATCTCACACTTTGCTGTCCTCCACCTGAAGGCTTTTGTAAGCTGGGTATGTAAATTTACCAGTTCAGGCCACTGGCATTTTCAGCCACATAACCTTCATTTTTAGTCTACGTAAATGATAATACTGTGTTTTAGACTGCGAAAATTAGTTCCACTGAAGTAGTGTATTGTATAGGTAATTGTAGGATTTTTGATGCTATTCAGTTCTTTGAATTTTCTGTATGAAACTCATTGTTGCAATTTAGCAGCTTTAAATGTATTATTTTAATCTAAAGAACAGATTGCTCATGATGGAGCTACAACAATATAAACAAAGTCAGGATAAGTCTATTTAGTGTATACACTTTTATTTTAGCATCAGAATTAATTGTGTAGATATAAGAATTCATAGCGTATGAATGAGTAGCACAAAAATGTAGGTACTTGCTCGTTTTACAGTCTGCCATGGCTTACATGAGTCTCCTTTAGGCTTTGATTCCCAAAAGTTCTGCTTATGCCTTTGAAAGATGCAAAGTGATGCCCCTAAAGCTTCTGATCTTGCCAAAGGAGATAGACAGGCATCTTCAGAGGGAAATTCAAAACCTAATGAAATCGAGGATCTTCCTCTCCTTTTTTGCCTCTCCCTTCTTTGCTCTAGAGTAGAGAATTCAATATAAAAAAGACACAGTAATCTCTGAGAGGAGTCACTATCTCAGCAGGTGTCTTCTTGGTAATGAGATTTTTTTTTTTTTTAGTATCATCTCCTGCTTTACAAAGCAATTGAATTGCAGGATATCATTTCGGGAGTTACATTTTCCTGTCTCCCTTTTATGCTCAATATTTGCTAAGAATATATCTCTGTGTATATTTTACAAGAATCAACAGAAGAATAAATAGAAGGAATTTAAGTCTGTATCTACATCAATGCTTTATGTTCTGCTAGGCCTTTTGAAGGAAGCATTTCCTTCCTCCCTTCTGTGTTCCTTCATGCAGTTTCTGGTCACTGAAACGTACTTGTCTGTTACGCGGGGAACTGAAAGCAGCAATGCGGCTGCAAGGATTGGCAGAAGGGAGCTGCTTCAAGGCTTTATGATTAGATGAAGCTGCTGCAACATGCTGCAGTTGGGAAAGGGTGAGATTCTTGATACTCAACAGCAAACAACGAGCGTGACCGAGATTATCAGTTTCAAAATGGCTGTAAATTGTCTTGCTTCTTTAATGTGTTATATATAATGATGTGAAAAGTACATCTGTATGTGTATGTATTATCTTTCACATTCATCTCTCATTTGCTTTCAAATAACCCTAAGACTGTAGATAAAGGAAACTGTACTTACTTTGCCAACAAATCCAAATGTAATGATTTCATGTATACAGATAACTTTTGTATGGTCAAACCAAATAATTTGTGATTTAGTCTTTTTATTAATTAGATTATTTATTAGTCTTCAGTTTCTTAGGCTCATGGAATGAAGTGTAAAAAAAATACTATTTATATAATATCATTTCTGTTGCATAATACAGCCACAACTGGGTGTAGATGCAATGTCTAACTTCAGATAGCTAAAGTTGATGGCTAAGCTACTTACCTGTTTCATTGCACCACCTCTGACGTCAACAAAAATAAAAAGAAACCCTGACAAGGTGAATCAGACTGGGTACCTGGCTACTAAGAGTCATCTAGATGTCTTTAGTCTAAAGCTAAATGGCATGAGCCCAGGTTTTACTCCAATAGGCTGTTTCCCTCTGAAGTTGTTCCAGTTGTTCTTCATAAGAGAGACTTGTGCTGAAGTGGAAATAAAAGGTTGATGTTCTGGACCTGAGAAATATCGTCTTCAAGTAAATAATGGTTGTTTAGAAGCATAGGAATGACAAAACTTAGAAGCATTTAATTTTCTAAAAATGTCCTAAACATGGCATCGTGCTTTCCTCTGCCGTTTAGCTCAAGGCAGAACTCTTAGATATACAAAATAATTCCTGTGAAGTCAAACCAGTCATGCAGTCTTGAGATGTTCCAAGAGGGCTTTGTTTGCTTATTTGATCCATGAGTGATTTGCCTTAGCTAAAATATTACAATGATCACATACAAAAAAATTGGAATGCAGCTGTGGAAATAATAATAAATAATAAAGGGAATAAAAATAAATAATAAACTAAAAGCCCACAAGTTTCAGACAGGCTAGGAAAATTATTAATAATGAAATATGTAGTTTTACCAATACACAATAAACAAATAAGATGCTACCTAACTGTTTCAGACACCAGAATATCTTACTCTTTTTGCTTGCATTTTTGTAATTATTTTTATTATTCATGTTTGAAAAATAGTTCTGTATGGTTAATAATTCACTTCTACACTGTAATATGGATGTACATTCTATTAAAAAATGCCAGGGAGGGTAGATGGAGAATAAAAGTTGCAGAAGGACTATTTACTTGTCTATAGACAAAATGTACTCCAATCTTGGTGGACGTTTAAGTAATCATCTTTTTATAATTAGGCTGCACTGTGAGACACGCTGACTTCTCATTATAGTCTTTATTTCAAAAGTAATACTTTTAATATAATTCGGTTCGAGAAAACAGCAGTGAATCAGTGCTCTTGGACCATAG
The DNA here is from genome assembly GCA_033459285.1 of Clamator glandarius. Taxonomy (NCBI): domain Eukaryota; kingdom Metazoa; phylum Chordata; class Aves; order Cuculiformes; family Cuculidae; genus Clamator; species Clamator glandarius. Next base: position 3,098,602 of record JAUNZM010000553.1, on the reverse strand, counting down.
TGTCAAATGTAGCATGTACTGCTAAGAGTGGAGATACGTCTCCGAAGGTAGGCTTCTGGACATGAAGTAAGTTCAAAACCAACAGACAGAGGTGCTCCTCAGAGGAAAAAGAGACATTAAAAAAAAAAATTGAAAAACTATTTAATAATTTCATTTACAATGAAGTCTTTGTAATATTAGGTCATCTTTTTCTGTATCTATTAACCCTTAAAATAAATGCCGGTCCTCTACACATGCCTGTCTAATTGCCTATGTCTCTATTTGTTAAGATCATGCTATTGCTTCTCTCCCCAAATGCAGTGCACGGTATCTAGTCTGGTAACTGGCAGCAGAGATGTCAGGGTAAGAAGATCTTACTAAAATCAAAACAGTTATACCATGTTTCTTTCACTTCCCCTTATAGTGGTTTGGAAGCCAGGAACTTGCAGAGCCTGAGTTTACATTTGGATCAGGACACTTAACAGGCATTGATGAGCCTTTTAGTTATAAGCTCGTCATTATTATGTAATTTATGTCTTAATTTCTGTAACTGACTATTGCAATGAGTTAACTGTGGAGTTAACTATTAGATATTTGAAAAACTATTCACTTATAGCATTAATATAGAACGATAATATAGTGCCACGCTGAAAATATTCTGTGCAAAATGAACATATAAATTTGAAGTAACTTTTGAAATACATTTTAATAAATATTTACAAAAATACATAATATAGAAATACCCCAAAATGAAAAATTATTAGTACTGAAGGAGCTGTACTGATTTCCATTCTTCTCTCTGTAAAAATACTTGAAAATGAAAAATTATTAATACTGAAATAGCTGTACTTTTTAGGCTTGCAAACAAATATTCTGTGGTGTATCCCATCACCATGTGCACTTGCTACAGAATTCAAGGGCCTTCCCCCAAAGTCAGACCTCAGGGAGCACCTGAGGTATGCATGTGCTGATGGATTATTATATTTGATGGGGGAGGATGAAAAAGGGAGTATGAAGAGGCCTGGTGTTCTCAGAACCTGCCTCCTAAAACTCTTCAGAGCTTGAAAACGCTTTACCTGTGAGAACCATCCTAGGTGGTTTAGCCCAGCATCAGCAACTACTGCGAAGTGTTTCTGTTTCCCTGAGCCTTCCTGAATAACTTCCACTCCCTTTGAAGCTCTGTGGTTAGCCCTTATTTTTAAGTCCTCCTTGAGTCCGTTTCTGATCATCCTGTATCACTGTTTACTCCTTCATCCCTGGCATCTACCATGCTCTCTGCTGCATGGAGCACAAGTCCTCTTTCAGAATAGCTGGTTGCTCCTGGAGGAGGCTTGTACCAAAACATAGAAAAGGGTATCTGGGTTCATATTGTATTTTAAAGTTCAAACGTGTCTTGTTATCTTGTGTAAGAGAAAGACAATTTAAATATTTTTACTTGCTCTTGAGATTTGTTTTAGCATTGATAGAAAAGTAAACTAAGCAAAAAAGGAACATTCTGCTGTGCCTGTCACAAATAAATGATTCTGTAGCAATACAGATTTGAAGCCAGAACACATGAAACAAATGCAGCAGATACTTTGTAAAACTGCCGTCTCAAATAGGCATTATCAACTTTTCAAACTCTGTTAATTATTCTGTGGTTGCCTGAGATATCTGTATATCTGGAGATTAATGAAAAATAGTCATGCATTATTGCACTAGTTAGCTTTTCCAGATTAAGTATAATATGTCAATAAGAAATGTTTGTTATGTATATAAAATCTTTATCCATCTTGAACATGTTTTTTTTTAATTTATTCTTAGCAATTTGGTAGTTTATTTTATGTTGCATAGCACTGTACAATTAATCTTTCCCTGATTTTCAAATTCTTTACTGATCTTGATTTTTGTACCTACAAATGTATTCTACATGATGTCTAAATTACTGATCAGCATATTTCAAGTCATTCCCAGGTACTGTATTGTGGAACAATGGGGCATTCAGTGTTTTTACTGTGGAAGGTGAACAAAAAATCATGGAATAAATTGAAATTATTTTAAAATCAACTCTGTGGGAAAAAAAAAAGATTGCCCCTAGCTCATTATTTTATGACTGCAGGCTGCTGCTAACTGAGTAGTGTATTGTAACATAACACTGCACCACAGCATGAAGAAGTGAAACCAATATTGAGCTGGATGAGTTTTAATAAACCCAGAAATTAATAGAGCCTTTAGACTAGGTATTTTAACTTACCATTATTTATAATATCTTTTCATCAGATTTAGCAAGGTCTAGGGAAATGATGAGTATATTTTACTTCCTGTAATATTATTAGACTCTACAGTCCTGAGCTTTGAGCAGTAATTTGTCTCTCCAGATCAGAAGTGTTAGATGAGTAGCTAAAATATTTCTCTATAAAATGCTTGTCATCCACTGCCTTGGTTAATTTAAAAAAGAATTTTATAAGGAAAATGTTTTACTCTGAAGGCTATTCTAAGTCAAAAGAGATAATATCTTCCCCACAGAAAAATTGTGAGCATAGGTAATTTTCAAAAAACTAAACAAGAACTGAGTAGGTCTATGAATACAGCAAACCTATTCAGACCAGTTCCCTTTATTTGCTGTACTTCAGCATATACAGTTAGACAAAGATTCATCATACCTTGTGCACATAAACTAGGATGTGTTTGTTTCTGTGTGTTGTAAATAGGTTAAACAGATCCTTTCTTCACATTTCTTCAGTACCTTAACCGTTAACTTTGCAGAAGCTGATTACAACATACAATGTCTGTGCTCTAAACCAGTTGTCTTATGAAGGGACAAGATGGAGGAAGGATGCATTTCATCATTACTTTTCTCTGAAGAGCTGTCCACTAATAAATGCAAAGCGTGTCCTGCTCTCTCATTTCCAAGTCTGGCAATTCTGTGGCCGTGCACAATCCAGGAAATCGAGAGGAAGACTGGACAGCTTAGCCTAAATATCTGTTCCAAGCATCAGTGTTAGTGAAGATAATGTTTCTCCCTGTGATCCCACCAAGCTTGCCCAGTGGAAAAGTAACAGCTTAACTATTGGTTAACACCCAATAAAAGAATAGTATTGGTCAAAAGACATATCTGTGCTTCATAATGCTATTCCAGATAGAAACACCTAATCCTGAATGAGTTTACCTAGGTTCCAGCAATAGGACAGTCATGTTAATGCATCCTTGAGTCCAGATTTATCTACCCCTTGGCCCAACTGACTCTTACAGGCAAAATTTTGCAAGGTCATTCTGCAATGTAGTTCATCACATGACCATTTGTCATATTATTTTATCTCCAGCCTTTTCTGGAGCAATACTTTTCGAACTTTTTCTCAAATGATTAACATATAATTGCAAACATGTGGACTAGGATTCACTTAACCAAATTTAGACATCAGAGTAGCCCTCTACATTTGGGGTAGCCATACTGTGTTGCCAGTAGTCAGCTGAAACAAATAGGCATTTTTAACAGTTTATTTCTTCCTAAACATCTAAAATACTTGAGATTTAATGCCAGCCCAGAAGTGCCTATTTTTTCCTGCTGTCTATAAAGGGAAACTTGAGTGGTTTGCTTAGACGCAGATGTCCTAAATTAGGTTACATGAAAAGCACCCCGTGGTTTTCAGACTGATAAGAAATATTGCTAATTGTAAAAATGGCTGTCCTGGTGCTCAAATCTGTGAGATCTACGCCATTGACCCAGTTGCTTCACTGTTGAACTTGCATTAATTTAGATTATATTTTCTTTTCTGCAGACATAATGTATTTTAGAAAACACAGGGAGGTCAAGTCCCCATGCCATCATTTGACTCTAATATTCTGTTAATCAGTACTCTGGTTTTAATCTTATCTTTTAGATAAGTCCCGTAAGAAATGGGTGATAGGTCAATTGTAGATTTAACTCTCAGACCTACAGCATGTTGATATTTCAGCAATTTAGGTGGAGACAATTTTACCTAATTTAATCTTTATTATAAAGAAATCGCTGTTACTGGAACTCATTTTACTCTCGCTCTGTAGTTGAATGAGGAATCACTGCAGGGCAATATATGTTTTGTGTCTTAGAGACGTAGATAAATCACTATCTAGATGAATCTTTCACACTGGACATTTCACTTCTAAATGATAGAAATTAGGTGACAATTAGCTACATAGTGAGAAGGTCCAGATTTTAGAGCTAATTTGTTTATTATCAGGATGACCCGTTTTAGGCACAATATTCTAACGAAGCAGTGGTTTAGTCATATTGTGTTCTAGATTAATCGTCTTTGCAAAACAGCTAGTAATTCATGACCCTGTGCTCTAATGCCATTTCAGGTGATGATAGACTAAGAAGTGTTTTTAATTTTGAATGACAGATTAACTGAGATTCTGTTTCTCTTAAGAAATTTATCTTATAGTCTATCAGAGTTGAATAAATGTGGATGAGGTTATACCTAATGCAGCTTGCATCCAACCACGCGTGCACACACACATACGTTGTTAAATCTAGTTTATTTGTTGCCTGATCTCATGTGTTAATCCTTCAGTTTATGTATTTATCTAAATTATTTATAGTCTTATTTACAAGATTTTATTTATAAAATTTTTAGGCTGTTACTTACATGCGTCATAATTGGGTTTTAGGCTGCTGGCTGGTTTGATTACTTTAACCTTTCTGTGGAATGGTCCCTTTACCAATTTGTTGATGTTTAACAGAACATCTGAGCTATTGCATAGATGTTTAATCAGCTTTTCTGTTTCAGTCTGTTCTAAACTACTATCCAAAGTTGAAATGGGGGTTGAATGAAGGTTTTGTGAAGACCTACATAACTGTCATTTTTTAATATATGCATAATGTGTTGGTATGCTTAAGAATGTACTTTATGTAAAATTTTATATAAAACTTTATAAATTTACAAGACAATGACACACAATAATAGATATAATAGATGTATAGATATATATATCTTTATAATACAAGTATGAAATATATATATGTAATTGATGTGTCTTTTGAGCGATAACAATTACAAGACAATTTGTAATAAAGAAAAGAAATGCGTGCTATCTTTCTCATGTCATATGTTGGTAGTCGACTGTGTTTAAGATTGGGCCAAGCAGGAAGCTATCTAATGTTACAGCTGTTCAGCATGAACCTTGAGAAAATGCTCTATTTTATTAAAATTATATTTTTTTTCCCCTGGAACATCTACTGAACACAAATTTCTGATTCATTTCTTGAAAAAAAGAACATTGAATTCTTCTTGCATGTATGGACCCAATAGACCTTGTTCAATTTTTTTTCCTTCCACGCATAATTTCTTTATTTTTATCCTGAGGCTGTAAAAAACATTCTAAAGTGAGATTTTGAACAGAATTATGAACTGACTATTATTCATACCATGGTTATCACTGAAATTACATATCTTTTTCCAAGCAGCAACACCTGAATACATGAAAATAGATTAGAACGAATAATTGCTGAATTTAAAAGCAAACTGCTTATTAAATCAACATTGTCTAGCAGTTGTTTTAGCAAGCAGTCTGTGTGGAAACCATTTACCAGTTGCTAGGATGTCTCATTTATAGTGTTGACCTTCAGTTATATCAAATCACTACATGCTGTGAAAGAGTGGAGAGGAATAGCCTACATACCTGTGTGCTATGTCCGATTCCTGGGACTTGCTGAAGACAGATATAATGCTCTTGCAATTTACAACAGTGTCAGGAAAGCCTGGAAAATATACTCCCATCCAGCCCACTCAACAGGATGGGCAAAACAGTGTGCCGATGAATGGACATTTCATCCCTATGTTTGTCTGGTTTAGGTACTTTTCCTTTCTTTGAGTGTTTTTCTGTGTCTGTGGAGAAGATGATTTCTGTAAATAAGTATATGTATATAGATCAAGGCTGTAACCATACTGTGACTTCATGTATATGTTAGAAAGTATTTTCTACATGAAACTACATGAACACAGGGTGGCTATTTTTTAAGAAAATGAGAAAATGGCATTTATTTTTATTAGAATAACCTGTTGTCTGATTGTTGAAGCTTTGAAGAAACACAAGGGAAGAATTCTACATTGTTTTTATGTTATGGAACCACTGTCTATCAGCAGCATGCTACAATGAACCCTTCAAAAATGAAAATAGATTTTGTTTAATTTTTTTAATTGTGTATTTATTTTATATTTATTTTTAAAGGTAGAAGATTGCTTATATTAATGTTCACAAAATTATTTTCATCATTACTTCCATCCTTTAGCATATCATTTTATTAATTTTTCCTAGTCTTTCCAGTCTTACATGCTAACAAATTAAAATATGTATCTTGTTCATTTAATATATGTTGATATAACTGGACAATCTCATTCAGACTAAGACAGCTTTAAAAGATACTAATGGGAAAGTGCCATCCATTGTGTTTAAACTTAAATTTCATAAAACATTTTATGTAAACTTGGTTTCACACTACAGATGCTGTTAAAGTTGTCTAAGTGTTCTCATTGAATACTCCAAATTCAACAGATAATTGTGAGTTGTTCTTCGATAGGGAAAAATTTTTGGATTTTAATTATCAGCCATTTAGAATATTTCATCATTATAACCAATAGTTTCCTCAAATACTAGCAACAGTATTCTTGCTTTTGTGATTCTCTGTTGAGTTCCAGCTTTGTCAACGTTGTTTTGAACATTCATCTTTTAGTTATCATTTTAAATATAATAGATATTTTATTCACAGTGAGTGATAATCAGCTCCCAGGGGTTCCATATTAAATACATGAAAAGACAGTTATTAAATGCCCAGTTATACGAACTGTTGAAAAAATGAAGATCCAGTTCATCAAAACAATACATTACTAGCTGTTTGGACACCCTAGATATACCTCATCTAGATGTCCCAGATGTGCCTCTTTGCTGGATGTTTTCCAACCTAGAACCAAAGAAGCTTAAGAATTTGCATTTCAAAAAAGCCTTTCCAAGACACTCACAGATACAATCCATGTTTTCACTTTGGTATTAGGATAGTAAATTATACTTTGAGAAGATAACTAAGATGGAGGAGAAGCATTTTTCTGTAGTTCAGAAGCTTGATGTTTCCCAGTTTTTGAAAGGATGGAATCAGCTTTCACCCACATTATTTATATTAACAACCACAATATCTGGAGAGTTTACAAAATTAACGGGATACACATAAGTTGCCCACAGGCACGGTGACACACTTCAGCTGCTTATTAGTTTTGTGAGCATGTCAAAAGTGAACCCCTGACGTGAGTGTGTTTTATGCTCACATTTAATGTCCACAACTTATACTATTTATTAGGTCAGGATGGTGGAGGAGAATAAAAAAGAAAAATAATGCAGCTATCAAATACAATTTGCCAATTCCCTTGCAGTGTAAGCAATACATTTGATTTGTTGGTATTTAAATCTTGCTTCATGGTTGGCAAATGTGTGGTAACCACACTAAATTAAAGAGTTCACAAAATATTTGTCGTAGCTGATATATAGGGGGAGAGGAATGTGGGTCTGGAGGAGAGGGTTTGTTGTTTTTAAAGTACACATATAGTTAGGGCTATTTTTCTTCTACATAACAGCTCTCATTTATAAATAATGAGATTTATAGTTTTATTATGCAGTCATTTAGTATTGCAGGATGATTCTGAGATGCTTCACAATCAACTACGTCCAATAACTGTGATCTGTCTTACGTAGCTTTCCAGGTACTTTATGAATATATCAAACAGCACAGTTCCCAGCACACGTTGTTCAGAAATAAAAAGAAATCAAATAAAGGCTTTGTCAAGCCCATCAGTTTGTTTTCATGTAAAGTTTGATGGCCATAGGTAGAGACTAAACACACACTACTCAAAAGTGCACTTCAGGATTTTTTTTTCCGCTTCGAAAGACACTTTCATCTTGCACACTTAATTTTCTTGCCAGTAAAAGAGGCATTGTAATCTGGATAATTTTAAGAAGCTAAATGGGAAGTGGCTGAACAAGACTTCAAAATTCCCTGATAAGAGATCTACAGAGAGTTTTTCTTGCCTCTGATACATCCTCAAACTACCATGAAATGGTGTATCACGCACTAGGGCAAATAATTTAGTGTGAAAGTTCAGGAACCAAAAACCAGTAACCTGCACTGCTTTTATTGACTTAAGGCAGCAGAGTACCCATTTTAGTCGTCTTTTTGCTTCTACAGGAGCAGAGGTACGTTCAATATAAAGAAAACTACCTTGCAAAACCTCTCAGTTGTCCCATGGATATTTTGCCCTTTGAATATCTACTTTGCCAGAAGGTTATGTGGGTGCAGCTCACACTTAACTTTTGCACTGTGGAATTCCCAACATAAACTGTACTTCATGTAAGTTTCTGCAAATCTTTATCAACTCTGAAAAGACTTTGTTGTCTGAGATGCTGCCTGAGCAGCTAAGCCCTGTGACTTCTACAATATAGTGGGTAATGGCAGAAGGTGCTGTGTTTGTTGTTAACCAGGCTTATTTCCAAGAACATAAAAAACTACTGATAATTAGATGTGCGTAACGCTTAACTTTATCATGTGACTCTCAAACATACTTCTTAATGAACAGAATGAAAGAGAAAAGCAGAAAGTGTAGCTATTTTGTATCTTCACAATGTGTTCAAAGAAGTAGTCAACATTGAAAACTTGTTTATTTAAATGTGATTAAATGTTATCTGTTATTCTTAACTGGCTTTGTATCAGAAATAGATATTACTGTAAGACTAAGTGAATCCCTATGAATGCTACTCATGTATTACACATGGTTTAGTTAGTCTGTACATGATAAGCACAGACACTAAAAGAAAACAGAAATACTGATAAAGGGAAGGTGGACTGCTTAAAATTTAGTATTATAACTAGCTTTTCATAGCAAGCACCTCAGAGGCAGCGAAGAATCTTCAACCTTAGAGATATTCAGAGCTTGACTGGGAAAGCCCAGAGCAGCCTGATCAAAGACTCAAGTTAGATGCAACTTGAAAATCAGCTCTGCTCTGAGCGGAGTGGTCCAGGTGATTTCCATAGGTTCCTTCCAACATAACTTTTCTATGGCTCTATGAACAAGCCTGTATGCTCTACGCACTATCTTCAGCAAAAGTGAATCAGGCGTAGGGATCATATGGACCGAGTTAATTGCCTGACTAGCATGAAAAGAAGAACGCTGCATTCCAAGTGCCTTTGGATGTGTGTGACCTGAATTCAGCAGCACTGCAGACTTTCAACAAAGAGATTTTGTACTGTCTGGCAGGCAGAACTATTTTCACTGCCCTTTATGAAGAAGATGGATAGTGGCAGATAAAATTGGATGAATATCCTTTGTACCTCTGTGTTTAGTGCTCTGTATACAAATATCTTTTTTACTGCTTCTGTTTTGGAATTAAGCTGCAAACAGTGTGGTATTTCAGTTGGAAAATAAGAACATCTCTGGGATTGTAGAGGGAGTCCACATAATAAAGAATGATATGGTAGCAGCAATGGAGCAGTGTGATCAAGCAGTCTATCAGGTGATAGGAAGAGAATGTGTCCAAAGTATCAAGTCCAATAAGTAGTAGTTTTTATTCAAAGTGGCAGCTGTCAAATGCATAGGACATGAGGCAGCTGAGCAGTGACTTCATTGCAGTGGACAAAGTAAAGAGATTATAGAGGGATGTGATTCACTCTACAGTTAAATAGGGCTGTGTTATGTTCTTAAGTGCCTCTTAAGTATGTTCCTTTCATATTCCTCAGGATGGAAATAGCTCATAGAATAGTTTGGGTTGGAAGAGACCTTAAAAACCATGTAGTTCTAAGCCCCTGCCCTCATCAGGGACACCTCCCACTAGATCAGGTGGTCAAAGCTTCATCTAACCTGGCTTTGAATGCCTCTGCGGATGAGGTATCTGTGACATCTCTGGTCAGCCTGTTCCAGTGCCTCACCACCCTCACTGTAAAAAATCTCTTCCCAATATCTAATCTAAAGCTACCTTCTTGCAGCTTAAAATCATTAACTGTTGTACTATCACTGTACTCCGTGATAAAAGAGTCCCTCACTATCTCTCCAGTAGGCCTCCTTTAAGTACTAGAAGGTAGGTCTCCCCAGAGCCTTCTGTTCTCCAGGCTGAACAAGCCCAAGTCTCTTGGTCTGTCCTCATGGAAGTGATCCAGTCCTCTGATCATCATGACCCTCCTCATGACTCATTCTAACTGATCCATGTCCTTCCTCTGCTGAGGACTCCAGAACTGAACACAATACTTTAGGTGAGGTCTCACCGTAGAAAAGCAGAGGGGGGGAATGGTCTCCTTCGACCTGCTGGTAACACTTCTTTTGATGCAGCCCAAGACAGAGTTCGCTTTCTGAGCTGCAAGTGCACATTGCTGACTCATGTTGAGCTTCTCATCCACCAGCAATCATAAATCTCTTACATGATGCTTTTTCTTTGGTAGTCAGTATGGACACTGATGAGAATATGGAATTAATACATGTAATGCATACAGAGACATGAGCTTCCTTAAGATTTAAGGTACATTGGGTAAAGTTGATGTTCTGTCTTTATTATACCAAGGAATATTTAGCAAGCTTAGTAGTTATTATTAGTTATTGGGGACAATATTGATTACTCTGGAACAGAAGGAAAGGATTAAAATTTTTATTATTTTAACTAGTTCAAAATTACATGGGTGGATTGGCAGTATGTGAGTTAGAGCTGCAGATACAGTTTTAACAGAGCATAGAAAATGTATTCATACACATCTTTTTAAATGAATATTCTTAATAATGAAGTGATGGTGTGATGTGGCAGTGATATGGCAAAAAAAGATAATTTGTAAAATACAGTTTTAAGAATGTTAATGACCAACATCTTGTTTGTGAGACAAGTATCAAAATGAAGCTTTCCTAGTAAAGCAATAAATTCCCTTTGGAATCTTTAATTATGACCTTTAATGAATCAATGTTAAAAGTGGAGCTCTTTCAGAGTGGACATTTTTAGCATTACAGTTCCTGATAGAAACATGATGTATTCCAGCAGTCCTTCAGTCTAGAAATTTCATATTCTAAAAAAGCAGTTTACTTACAATGAATTGTAAAGACAAGGCTGTAATCATTCTGCTAGCACAGCTAAATTGAGATAAAGGACTTGAGCCAAATTGCACAGCTTCACTTGACAAATCAAGATTGTCAAATTTTAGTGTCTTACTGATCATATAAAGTAGTGTAATTATTTTTGTGCTATCTTTGTAGATATTTAATTTAATTTCCTAATATTTATTCTGACCTTTCTTTTTTGATACTTTGCAATGATTTTTTAATGCTTTGCAATGGAAAAGAAAGAGGAATGAGAGTTACAAGACCTTTTGTAAAAGTTTTCAATAAGAATTTGAAGTGAAATGATATTTCTGAAACCTGGTTGCTGCATCAGAAACCCAAAACGTCTTTGCTGATTTCATCATGAAGCTGGTCTACCACCCATTTTGTCAGCTTACAGGCATAGTACAGTAGTAGACAAATACCTGATATGTGTGATGGAGTTGCAAGCAATTGACAAAGTTTGAAATTATAAAAAATATATAATTATACATATAATTATAAAAATTATACAATTATACATATAATTATAAAAATTATACACATATATATATCATACTATATGTATAGTGTTTACGTCCTATTAAATTATTATTGAACCTGAGCAGTGAAAGCAACTATGTCATTTTTCTAATCCATTAGTAGAAATATGCTATATTCGATTTGTAATATCAGTAAACAAGTAGTATGAATAAATTTTTTTTTCTGAGTTGCAAATTGAAGTGCAGAGCATGCAGGATATGCTTCAGTGGAAGTGTGTCAGCTTATGCTAGGTATCTAAGTTATACACAATAAAGTAAGTCACAGATGTGAAACAACTGTATGGGGTTTAAGAAACAGTCTTGATTTATAGCTGTGTAGATGCAACAAAAAGTAGTTGTCTTTATTGTTCATCTAATTCTGGTCGTTTCCACTGTTTGAAGACATGAGTGATTTTAAACTGATCCATGTGTGCTTACAATCTACCATGCATACTAAAGGACTTCACACTGACAGGCAAGTGGGGGAGTGTTCTACCCAGAAGCCATTACAATCAGTTGTGAACATTACAGTATTTCCACTTCAGAAAAATACAATAATTTGTTTTCCAGGAATGTTTCCCGCATGCTTTTCCAGTGCAAAGGAGTAGCAAATGTAAGTGCCTTGGTGAATCTGCTGCTCTCTTAAATGCCTGAAAATCCTATTTCTAATTTATTTCATGACCCTTCATTCCATCAGGTATTTTAAGTATCTTAAAATGTGAATGTAATCTAATTTATTTCAGAGTATTTGTTGCTTAAAAATAGACAGAAATAGTATCGTGTTACCTAAAGGCTGATTCAATTAATATTATTTCTTAAATATTAGAAAGCAGTTATTAGTCAGATTTATTTACAAAAGAGAAATATTGAAGAGAAAGCTATTTCAAGTCTCAGCTCTACACAATTCCTGCATGTAATGTCTACTACCAGGAACAATGGATCTGTTGGGTTTCAGTGGTTTTGTTCACTGTATTATGGAAGATAAATCTTAAGAGATATATATGTGTTTGCAGCAACAGGCCCTGGGGATGTTTCTATTTTTATTGACAGTCCTTAAAGATATTAAAGCAACCCACTAGTTTAGCGCAAACTTTAAAAAAATGACCTTTTGGAAATGAAATTTCGGCAGTTGAAGAGGAAACACTTATTTCAAAAGTGCGAAGCTGTATGAATACTTGTTATTTTTGGAATGAAGTCTTTGGCTGAATCAATGCTTGCTACTGTGGAAAAAAACCAGTGTATTTTTCTGCTATGTGTTAGTCAGAAAAGGATCGTGGAAAACGGCCATGGGCATGAACATCTACACATGCAGGATCTCATGCTTTTTTAGGGAATTCAGAAAAATAAATCCAGCTTGTAGAAATAATTGGCGGCAGGTTGCTTGGCTTTAGCTGGTGACACCTCATCGCACAGGCATCAGATAAAGCATTTTCAAAGAATCATAGAGTGGTTTGGGTTGAAAGGAACCTCAAAGCCCATCCAGTTCCCCACTCCTCTGCCATGGGCAGGGACACCTCCCAAAGGACCAGGCTGCTCAAAGCCCCATCCAACCTGGCCTTTAACACTTCAGGGATGAGGCAGCCACCGCTTCTCAGGGAAGCCTGTGCAAGTGCTTCACCATGTTCATTGTGAAGAATTTCTTCCTAATATCTAATGTAAATCTTCCCCTTTCCAATTTAAAGCCATTCCCCCTTGTCCTGTCACTCCATGCTCTTGTAAACAGTCCCTCCTCAGCTTTTCTGTGGCCCCTTCAGGTACTGGAAGGCCACTATAAGATTTTGTTGGAGCCTTCTCTTCTCCAGGTTGAACAGCCCCAACTCTCTCATCCTGTCCTTGTAGCAGAGGAACTCCAGCCTTCAAATCATTTTTTGCAGCCCTTTTCTGCCCCAGTTCCAACAGCTCCGTATCCTTCTTACGCTGGGGATTCCAACACACGGCACCCTATTTTCCCTTACAAAATTGCAATTCCTGCACCACCTTGGCAGCTTTTGGCACATAAACCCCAACAGGAGCCCTTGGGGCAAGGAGAAGCCCTGGGTTTATTTCCCTTTGGACGCAAGAGCCCTGACACCCATGCCAACCCCTCGGTGATGCTGTGGATGTGGAGGGTAATTTTCCCGCCATCTGGGGCTTTTCCCGCCTTTTGGGGCTCTTCGGGCTGTGGTAGCCGGGAGCCATCATGAGGGTCCTGCCCTGCTCCTCCGCGTTTCCAGCCATGAACAATCACCGTGTTAGGCTTTAAAAAAAAAAAAAAAAGAAAAGAAAGGAAGACAAAGAAAAGAAAAGAAAAGAAAAGCTTGTAAGAGGTTACTGAACAAGCAGAAGGCAGAGGGGCTCTGTCATCTTCAGCAAGGGGAAAACCTCCTCAGGGTAGGGGCAGAGGGGCTTTGTCACCTTCAGCAAGGGGAAGCCTCCTCAGGGATGGGGCAGAGGGGTTCTGTCACCTTCAGCAAGAGGGAAAACCCCTCAGGGACATAACAGACGGGCTCTGTCACCTTCAGCAAGGGGGAAACACCTAAGGGATGGGACAGAGGGGTTCTGTTACCTTCAACAAAGGACAAACAGCCTCAGGGAGGGGAGATTATCTGTGGGGAGAAAGGGGGAATAAATCATCATCTTGAGGATACATTCCCTTTCTGAATTTCACAGGCATATCTTGCAGGTGTAGAATCCGTTCTTGCCAAAACAGATTTTCCTGTGCCATTAAAGAAGTAAGCCTATTTGCATTGGGTATGTTAGTTTCTTCTTCAATCATACAGTCCTGGTTAAAAACTTAATTCTGTCAATTATATTCTTTGTGAAATTTTTTGAATGCCTTCCTGTTGGCTCTCTGATCCCAGCTTTACACGGTGACCAGATTATTCAGAGATACTGGCAAACAAGTCTGTTACAAATATAATAAAACTCCTCAATCAGAATATTAAATTTCATTTTCCTCAAATTATTTTCCACACACTAGGTAGATCACATCTTCAATAAGATTGCTAAGTGCATTTAATTTGAAGAGGCATGCACTTAAACATCAGGAGTCCCAGTACAGTCAACAATCTAGATTTGCGCCCGTGGCACCGCTGTTTCTTTATACACAAAGATATAATATGATGCAGTGTTTTCTCATACCTGTGGAGTTTTGATAAGATTGCTTACAGTTCCACATTACAAATTATCACACAGTGAAGACAAGGCATGTGACTTCTTTCAGCTTTTAACAATTTTAAAGACTCTACTTGCTAGATTCAGAAGTGGTCATCAATGAGCATAATTTTCTTTTTTTTTTTTTACAGTATTTTTTTTCTGGCAAAAATACAGCGTGAGACATGTATGAAAAATGCAAATAATCTCTTTAATTTGTTGGCAAAGTGAAGTTGTAACCCATTCTAATTTTGTGTAGATCTCCAGCTTTAGTAAGAAGTTTCTATCTTAATTCTGGATCTTGATTTTAAATGGTACTCTGATCCTGCCTTTATTTTAGTACTGTAATGTATACAGAACAAATATCAATGTGTTAACGCATCTAGATGACAGAATAAGGGATTTTATGCCTTGTACATTTTGGAAATCAGTAGAAGATTGATTAGGCCTAATAGTTTAATATTTCTTTAACTTTCAGGACTGTATCAGCAAGTATAGAAATTGCTTTTGTGAGAATGGAAAGTAAAAGACTTCTATTTGCATCATCTGATGAAAATGAATGCTACCTATATCCAAAGCGGATTAAAATAGAAAGTAATCAAAAAATCATAGAGAAAGAAGAGCAGCAAAATTTGAAACAGAGCATACACTCTGTGAACAGTTATCAAACAACACCAAATGAACCTATGTATCTATTAGAAAAGCAAAACAGCTGGGCATTAGGAAAGCAAACTTCAGAAAATAAACAATCCACCAAAAAAAGAAGTTCTGAAAATGAAACCCAAATTCCTATGAAAGATGATGTTTCATTGAATGTATGTGGACAGCCTCTTGAAGCAGAATTACACAATGATCTAAATAATGCTGGAAATAGAGATAGAAACCTACATGGGCTAAATCCATCCCAAATGCAGCAGAACAATATACAACAAAATAATACAAGAAATGGAGATAATGACGTCAAACAAAATTCCTCGGTTAAACACTTAAACATAGACTTGTTTCAAATGAAAATGTTAAGTCATAAGTCTGACTCTGATAAGAAGTGGAAAAAATACCAGGTTTTGCAAAATCCATTTTTGTCTGGTACCAATTCTGTATTTTCACATAAAGAACAAGAGAAAAATAATTTTCTGAAAAAAGTATGTACTGCAGGAGATAAAGATTATTCCAGTAATGACAATGAAATTACTATAGAAAGAGATAATAAGGAAAAAAAAAATTCATCATATGTTATACCAACATTAAAGCCTTTTAAAAGTCTACAGCTACTGGAAATCCCTAATTTTCAGTTTCCTAGCATCTCAAATAAATTAAATAGCAAAATGCCATCAACTCACTTTAAGGAGATGGATTGGAAGAGTTTTAAAGGGCAGCCATCTTTGATACAATCTCAACAGATACATGGTGTGCAAAAAATGACTGAAACAGGGAAACACAAACTGCAAAATGATAGAAGCCGTGTAAAAGTTTCAACTGTTGGTTCTGAATTTAAAGAAAAGAATTACCCATCAGTTAGCAAACAAGAGCATGGTGCCTTGGCAGAAGGAGGAAAAGTATCTCTAACCTGTTTCAGAGACAAAAGCACTGATGTTGAATGCAATCAAATATTTGCTGAAAATTATTTCAAAGATAAAATGCAGGAGAATTCCGATAGCGATGATAACCAGAAGTCAAGGATTTACATTTATATTAATGCTAAAAATGTTCATAATGAGAAATATATCAACTGTAATGATCTATTGAAGAGAATGGAGAGGAAAAGCAGTAATGACAACACAAACACACTTAATATACAGATGAATGTTCCAGTAACTGAAGCACTAGAGAAAAATAAGTTAGACATATACTGGGATATGCGCAATTCCAACAGTGATATTATTTTATATGATGCAGAGTCAAAACTCTCAACAAAAGAAATACTTGGTTTCAAAAGGTATTTCACTAAAAACGTTATATTTGAAAGTAATTGTCCTCATAGTATTGTGCAGAATTTTCCATATTCGAAAATTAGTTTCAATACATTTAGGGGAAAGGAAATGTTCAAATTAAAGTTCTCATTTCCAAACATGTTGTTTGCGTGGGTCAGGACATGGGCTGGATCTTTATTTAAAGATATGCCCAGATGTCAAGATGACAGTGTTACACATTGGTTTAGCTTCTGTGAAACATTCAATGAGGAGCATGATGCTCAAGAGTTAGTGAAGAGCAATATAAATAGGAGCCACATCAATAAAACATGCATTTGCTTGCTGACTATTATTTCAAAGCAACTGAAGGTGGAACAAAGAAAGACAATTTTTGCTTCCTTTTTCAACAGCAGGAATAGTTTATTGTCAGCTGGAGGAAAGTTTGCACAAGTAGAGAATTATTCTTTATGTGGCAAAAAGCAAGCGCAGTTAGACTCTTGCACAGATAATACAATGAGGCACAATATAGAATTTCACGAAGAAAATGAAACTTACCGAGGCTTTGTGAATTCTAAGTTTATAGAAAGTATTGGTTTTGAATTGTATAATGAACAGCAGAGAAGATATTTTTCTAAATCTTTAAGTGAAGAAGAGTCCACTTTCCTAAAAAAAGGAACCATCTTTCATAACCAAAAAAGTGTATTTTGTAAGGGAAAACATGCCAGAAAGCACCACCTCTTATCCAGAGGGAGGGAGGGGTTTAGCACCTATTTGAGGTCAGTCAGTCACAACAACGGTATGAAAAGGCAAAGTTTAGTTTTGAAATGCCTAATCTTGCCACAGGGCACTTTTGATTGTTCTTCACTAGACAAGATGTATTTCTGCAAGATCACAAAAATACAGTATCCGATAGGAGGAAATCTTAGATTTCGTAGTTATTTTCCTGCACATTCACAACTGAATTTTGAAAAAGTAAGGAGCAGACGTACAAATCAGGAAATATCAGTAGCTACAGTAAATCAGGAGGAGAAGAAACCAAGTAAAATGTTTAATAGTTCTTTTCAGGGAGAAAGATTTACAAATGTCCCTTTTGTTTTATGTAAAAATATGAAACATGAAACAACTGGATGCAGAAATTGCATAACATCAACAAATGAAGTCACAAATGAAGTCACATGTACCATGAAAAAATATTTAGGTCCTTCTAGTTATATAAATGCTGCTAAAAAAGAATATGTTAAGTCAAAAGATTTGCAAATGAAATTTCATAATTTATATTCTAAAAAGTATTTTTCTTTTTTTGACACGTATGAAAAAATTCCCCTTACAATTGATTCTGAAGACTTTGACAAGATCCCAGTTGTAAATCAAGACAATTCTGTCACAAAAATATTGTCTGAAAAAAATGCTGTCACTTGTTCAAAACAGGTTCATAATTTGCCTGCTAGATCAAACGATGTCTTAGTTCTACCTGAGCAATCAAAAACAGCTCTGGAAAAATGTAATTCTGTCTTTTTACAAGGTAGCCAAACAAACACACATGAATATTGCAAAACACTAGATACATATAGCCCAGATTTAGAAAATGAAAAACTAGAAGGTCAAAATACTTATCTAAATTTTGAAAATTTATTTCCTAGTTCCTCAGATGTTTATCACTCTGACACTTTGCCATTAGATAACAGATCCTCTGGTAATGAGGAGAGAGTAATGAGTGAATGCGGACACTGCAGGAGTTGCTCAAGTGCAGACAAACGAGACCAAAGTGAAAAAAGTCAGGCCTCTATTCAATATCCATCCGCAGGAAGTCCTACCATGACAAATACAGATTTGAGATTACAGGCTATAGAAACAGAGCTGTTTTCTTTACAAGGGCATACAGAGATAAGTAAGGGAGTCAATTTAGAACCCACAACTTTAAAACATCTTGAATATGTAGAAGAACAGGAAGAGATAAGTGATGAACAAATGCATGTAGCTAATGAAAGTCGGTGTGAGACTGTGATGAATGACTTGATTATGTCACATTCAGAAGATGAATCTAAAATATTCTTTGCTGCAGAAGAAAAATTAAAAATGCATTTACCCGTAATGAATAATGGACATCTTGAAGATGCAAAAGATAAATATTTACCTTTAGAAAATGAAATCACATATGAATTTGAACTGAAGAAAAAATTTGATTTAGTGCTAGAAGAGCTGCATATGTTTCATGAAATTAGCAAGGGAAATGAAAACAATTTATCTAGTTTGGAAACAAACTCACACAACAATTATTGTGAATTAAATAATTCTATGGGGATAGTTGAAAATGCAACAAGTGCTTCTCAAAAGAAAATACATATTTCTTCTCCTATCTGTGTTGCTATAGAAGGGCAAAACATAACTGACAATAACAAAAGTTTGTTAAACCAAAAGATATCAAATGAAAATGAAGATGAAAACCCATCTAAAGAATATTGTACTTCAAGACTGTCAAATGAAGAATTGCTGCATTCACCTGTTGCAGAAGGTAAGCA
The DNA here is from genome assembly GCA_033459285.1 of Clamator glandarius. NCBI lineage: Eukaryota > Metazoa > Chordata > Aves > Cuculiformes > Cuculidae > Clamator > Clamator glandarius. The sequence continues at coordinate 3,079,469 of JAUNZM010000553.1, read as the reverse complement.
CATGGAATTATTGGCTATTATGTTAGTAATCAACTTTAAATTTTAAGCAATATTTGATTTGCTTTAAAGGTGTGTTTCTCAGCTCAAATAATTCTGTAACAATATCTGAATTTTCACTGAATTGTACAAAGTTTGTTGGACAATGAGTAGGCTGTGAGCAGCCAAATGCAAAAAACATACACTACTGCTGCTACCTGCACATTGTGCTCTGTGGTTGTAGCTCAGAATTCAGTCAGTCTGAGACTTGCTCACAGCTGTCTTAATGCAAATTACATTACAGATTATTTCTTTTGTCTTGGATTTACATCATAATAAGCCCTAAAATCCCTGAAAGTCAAAACTTCTGTAAGATGCGCATATATATAGAGAAAAGGCATAATTAAAACATGATAAAATATTCACAAAGATGACTTTTCTTACAACTTAGGTGTTCTGAAAACTTTTCTAGTGTTATGAAAATCAACTTAATCTTTTCAAAGTGGATTTTGCGTAATAAAGAAGTCCATTTTCTCTGAAAGGCCATATTAATGAGGAGTCGAATAGTCACAAAGAATTCTTTTGGAGTCAGTTGATCAGTGGCAATAGTCACCTGTCAGATCTCTCTGATTTGTTTAATAGCTGTCAGTGAACACAAAAAACAGTCTTGCAACATTTACATGGGTTTGCATCTGACACAGATACTGATATCTTCTATTTAAAGAACACTGGTTTGGGAGAATAGGCACTTCAACACAAGTTCATGTAATTGATTAATAGAGTATGTTCATCAGTGGTAGACACTACTCACCATATAAGATGGTTGCATATTTCTCTAAAGTGTGTGCTAGTTATCTGTCCTCTGTAGTTAATTCAAAATAACTGATCCCAAATATATGAAGGCGGTTTGATGCACTAAATATCTTAAGCTCAGAAAACAACAGTATATTTCTAAACATTTTCTGCACTTAATCTTTCTCATGGCATTGCCATAAGCAGTTCTTGCCTAGTTTGTTGCTTGTGTAGCATCCTATTTTTCCATCCACCATAAAAGAAGTTTAGGTACCTCACTTATGGTTCTGGCTTCCAGTCCAGGCACTTAACAAAATTTAGGTAGTACAAAAGTTGTGTTTGTTTAAAGTCTAGATGCTGTTTTTTTAAAATCTCATATTTTCTTGAAGAAACCAAATCCCTACTTCAAACGATATCCAGGAAATCAGCTTTATAAACTTTAACACTCCTACCACATTTACCACTGAATCAAGAGGTATTTAATGAGCAAGGGAAGGACATAATGAAGAAAACACTTGAATGTTGTACCTTCTTTTCAAAATAGCTCCTATGTAATAAGTAAATTATTCAGGCACTTTTCAAACAATGTGTTTATCTGATTTTGTGCCTGAAATTCACTTTGCAGAAGTGATGAGTTCTCACAGCTGCACATAAAATCAATGAGTTATATTTGGTAAATTCTCTGATAAAAAGGCAGCCGTCTCAAATTTGGCATCTGAAATCAGTTTCTCAGGATCTTGGCTCTAAATTTTTAAAATGAAGATTGCAGAGTTTTTATGAAGGCAATTATTGTTTGTGAAGCAATTAGAAAAGTGTCACAGAAAAGCCCTGGGGGGAATTCTATTCAGTAGGGTTTTAACACTATGAAGTGTTGCAAGTTACACTGAAATGCCTTGCCCCAGAGAATAAAAACCCAAGGGTTATTGGATAAATTGCTCACTGAGTGATCACTTTTCTACACCAGTCTGGATCATGAAGATCCAACTGGAGAAAATGATATGTCATCAGAGGATTAAAAACTGCATCATTGCATCTATTGAAAGAACTTCATGAGCTGTAAAGATAGCTTTTGGCAAGATTCTGGGAGTGAGACTTTATTAATATTTCCTGGAATATGAACATATACATTTTACTCCCATCAATAAGAAGCACAAATTAATAAATAGATCAAACAACTTTATTTATTTGTTTTTAGAAATTAAATAATCTTAAATGTTGTATTTATGCTTCTGTTGTATTTATGCTTTCTTTTGATGCAGCTTATAATAAGGCATATACATGGAACCCTGCTTTTTTATCCTGCACACTATTTAGTGAACAAAATTATAACTTACAGAAAGAGGGAGGTAAGAGTAATATTATCATGTTATGCATACTGCAAATGCCAGTGCTAATAAACTTATTTCTCAAACATTTAAATTTTTCTTCCCTTTTTAGCTTCTTCTCTATAGCCATCACGCTTTGTTTTATTGTAGGTTACTATTATAGAAAGCTGTCCTATCTTTGGCTCAGGTCACAGCAAGTCACGCAAATGAGCCTTTTTGTTCTTTGGATAGAAGAAAATAACTCTTAACAGTGTGGGATTTCCTTTATTACTTGTATTGGAGCCATTTGGAACAAACATCTTTGGGCCTTCAGTCACTGTGATATAGCCAAGACATACTACAAGGAGAAAATGGTTTGATACACTTTTCTTGGAAGAGTTGTGGTTTTGGATGCATTGTGGAAGGAAAAAAAAAAAGTGAAAATAATACCAGAAGTCATTGGTAAATTTTCAAGATTTTCAGTCACTATTTCACAGAATAGAATAGTCTGAATGAAGGAAGCTTTCTGAATTCTGAGAACAGCAAAGTGTCCATGAATTTTAAGAGGTGCAACAGACAACTCTTAGCAGTGGATCTCTCGGCTCATGCGTCGATGAAGAATGCAGCTAACTGCGAGAATTAATGTGAATTGCAGGACACATTGATCATTGACACTTCGAATGCACTTGCGGCCCCGGGTTCCACTGGGGGCTATGCCTAAAATTGTATTTTTAGCAGCTCAGGAGAAAGCCATCCCCATGTTCTGGAAAAAAAGCCGGCAGGGATAAAAAACAGCTTGGTTGAACAGTGAGATCTTGAGTGATATCAAGAAGAAGAGAAATGTTTATGGGCTCTGGAAAAGGGGACAGGCTTCTTGGGTGGACTACAGGAGGGAAGTGAGATTGTGTAGAGAAAAAATCAGAAGGGCTAAGTCTCAACTAGAAATCAGATTGGCAAAGTCTGTGAAAGATAACAAAAAATCTTTCTATAAATATATAAATAATAAAAGAAGGAGTAGGGAGACCATACAGTCCCTATTGGACTCAGAAGGAACAACAGTGACTGGATGAGGAAGAGGCTGAGGTGCTTAATGCCTTCTTTGCCACAGTCTTTAATTGTAAAGAAAGTTGTTCCCTCTGTGTACAAAGCCCCAAGATAGAGAGGCAAAATGAGGCTCCCATGGTCCAAGAGGAGGTGGTCAGAGCCTTGCTAGCCTGACTAGACACCCACAAGTCTATGGGTCCAGATGGGATTCACCCGAGGGTATTGAAGGAGCTGGCAGATGTGCTGGCCAAACCCCTTTCCATCATCTTCCAACAGTCCTGGGAGACTGGGGAAGTTCCACTGGACTGGAGGCTGGCTGATGTCGTGCCCATCTACAAGAAGGGTCGCAGGGAGGATCCAGGGAACTACAGGCCTGTCAGTCTGACCTCAGTGCCAGGGAAAGTCATGGAACAGGTGATCTTGAGTGCTATCATGAAGCACATGCAAGAGAACCGGGTGATCGGGGCCAGTCAACACGGGTTCACGAAAGGCAGGTCTTGCCAAACTAACCTGATCGCCTTCTATGACAAAATGACTCACTGCTGTACAAGGGAAAGGCTGGGGATGTATCTTCCTGGACTTCTGTAAAGCCTTTGACACAGTTTCTCACAGCATTCTGCTATGGAAACTGTCAGCCTCTGGCCTGGACAGGCGCACACTCTCCTGGGTGGAATATTGGTTGGATGGCTGGGCCCAGAGAGTGGTGGGAAATGGTGTTAAATCCAGCTGGAGGCCAGTTACAGGTGGGGTTCCCCAGGGCTCAGTGCTGGGTCCAGCCCTGTTCAATGTCTTTATCATTGACCTGGATGAAGGCATTGAGTGCACCCTTAGCAAGTTTGCAGACGACACTAAGCTGGGTGGAAGTGTGGATCTGCTGGAGGGTCGGGAGGCTCTGCAAAAGGATCTGAACAGCCTGGACCACTGGACAGAGTCCAATGGCATGAGGTTTAACACGGCCAAATGCCAGGTCCTGCACTTGGGGCACAACAACCCTGTGCAGCTACAGACTAGGAGAAGTCTGGCTGGAAAGCTGCCAGGAGGAGAGGGACCTGGGTGTGTTCGTTGACAGCCGACTGAACACGAGCCAGCAGTGTGCCCAGGTGGCCAAGAAGGCCAATGGCATCTTGGCTTGTATCAGAAATGGCGTGACCAGCAGGTCCAGGGAGGTTATTCTCCCTCTGTACTCGGCACTGGTGAGACCGCACCTCGAATCCTGTATTCAGTTCAGGGCCCCTCAGCACAAGAAGGATGTTGAGGCTCTGGAGCGAGTCCAGAGAAGAGCAGCGAAGCTGGTAAAGGGGCTGGAGAACAGGCCTTATGAGGAACGTCTGAGAGAGCTGGGGTCGTTTAGCCTGGAGAAGAGGAGACTGAGGGGAGACCTTATTACTCTCTATAACTACCTGAAGGAGGTTGTAGAGAGGAGGGAGCTGGCCTCTTCTCCCAAGTGACAGGGGACAGGACAAGAGGGAATGGCCTCAGGCTCTGCCAGGCGTGGTTTAGTCTCGACATTAGGAAAAAAGTGTTCATAGAAAGGGTCATTGGGCACTGGAATAGGGTGCCCAGGGAGGTGGTTGATTCACCTTCCCTGGAGGTGTTTAAGGGACGGGTGGACGAGGTGCTGAAGGACATGGTTTAGTGTTTGATAGGAATGGTTGGACTCGATGATCCAGTGGGTCTCTTCCAACCTGGTTATTCTGTGATTCTGTGAAATTCAGAAGGAATCCAACCAATTGATCTGTTAGGATTTCAAAAAGCATGCTTTTTCATTTTTTCCAATGCTTGGAAACATTTTGTAAAACAAGGCTATTGGTTTGTTCTGAAAAGAAATATTAAGATGTTTTTAGGAAAGGATATTGATAATTTCTGTTTCACTAAGTCAAATAAAGTACAGATATTTTCACTTCTATTTCCCATTGCACCTCTTAAAACTGATGGACACTTTGCTGTTCTCAGAATTCAGAAAGCTTCCTTCATTCAGGCTATTCTATTCTGTGAAATAGTGACTGAAAGTCTTGAATATTTACCGATGACTTCTGGTATTATTTTCACCATTTTTTTTTAATTGAAGGTATTTTGATAATATTTCATATACTAAATGCAAAATGTTACAGAGAATTCCACTGTACTTTTTTTGCTGTTTATCACTGCTGTTTAAGTTTTCTTGGGTATTATTTGTTTGGGGTTTTTTTGGCAGGCGGATTCTAGATGCTGACTTTTATATTAGGTATTGTTATTGCTTGGGGAAAATTCACATTCCAGAATGTGGTATTGGGCATAACAGCACAAATTTTTGATGATAATATCTTCTTCTTGGAAGCTTTGTTCAGGTGGCGTTGAAGCTTGCTAGATAGAACATTGTTGCTGCTGCTGAAAGTGACTGAACCTGGATCATCTTTCCTTTCTTCTTTCCCTGTTGCTTTAGGCCACAGGGCCAAAGGCAAAGAAAAAAGAGATATTTTCTCCATTGTCATTAGCAGTAAATATTCCCTTTACATTGCTTCCTATTTTTTTTAAGTTCCCACCTGAGCTTCTCCAGAAAACTTTGGAAGAACACCTTAGTGATGAGTGACTTCTTTTTTTCCCATGACTGCTGAAAAATAGTGCAGATTTCTAGGGCCATGGCATATTTCCAAGCCATTTTGTACTTTGTTTCCAGAACTTTATCAGAGTCAAAGGGTATCTAATTTACTTTCAGTAGAGGAATCTGAAAAAAAGGTAATGTTCCCCTCATCATCCTTCTCCGTTGATAGCAAATAAGGGACTGATGAGTGTCTTCTTTCCTTGAGGAGGTACATCATTTCTGTGCTGCAATCTGTGGTTGTCAGAGACAGTTCTCTTCCATTTACACTGAACATTGTTTTAGAGATTATTCAGAAGCAAAGACTTTTTTGGTTGTGGGGGGAATACTGTGTTTACTGTACTGATAGGAGTTAATGTCAGAAGTTTTGCTGAGGTGTGACTGTCTCCCTTTATTTTTCAGTAGGATTCTGAGCCAGCGTGTGGGTTCTTATATGATTTGGTTTGGTTGTATATGATCTTGGGTACGATCACTCTGTTTCTGCTATGGAATCCAAGCCTGTTAATATAGCCAGATTAGTTGCGCAAACTCTGTGGCTTAACCCAGCATAACACTCCCATAGTTAGGAGATACGAGGAATGGATTTTATCCTTGCTAGTATTAAGGAGTTCTTTGTTTTACATCTCACTGTTTGGCCACATGAAGTGACTGTTGCCTCAGAAACTGTAAGTGTTTTGGAAAGGAGATACCTAGGTGGGACAAGAAGATTTATACTTCAGCAGTTTTATTACACGATTCAGCATGACTAACTGCCATGATTTACTGTGTACATATAAACCCATGGTGCTTGATTGACTTTTAGTGCATGCAGTTCCTCTTCCAACTGACTCTTACAACTTATAAAAGACACAGCAGCACTACTATTTCACCACTGACTTAAGAATGGAGTTTTGTGGTTTTTTCTTATCCCATAATTTAAAATACTTGTGAAAGGATTAGAGAATTTTTTTACACCCTTCAGTAGGATTCCAGTTGAGTGCTTAAAGCTCAGATGGACTCACTGTTTGATATCCTAGCTAGTTGCTCAGTGTTTCATAATTTTATAGAAAAATGGAAAATAGAACTGGAAAGAATCATGAAAAATTTGACACCTTCTTGTGTGATAATTACTTTTTCCTGGTGACTCATTGTCCTAATCTTTAGTTTACAAGGTCATGGTATTCCATACTTCCCAGCGAGTGTGTTATTTTATAGAGCAGCTTCTATAGGATGACTGAATCATGCTCCAGATTACTGGATGGTCTATACCTTACTTAATAGACTATGGACCAGAAAATCCACACCCTCCTGTCCTGCTTGCTGTGAAACAAGTGGCACAAGACATGATTAATATCACCAGTAGTGTGATGCACAGTTCTGTGATTTGCGTTTGTGCATCTAAACCCCTCAGACTAGTGGAAAATTTCCTCCTAGTATGTGCCCTCTCTCCTGGAGTGGTAATTTGTTTCAAATGATAGGCCTTTGCCAGTCTGTTAGGAAAATTATGTAATGTTAGGTTGAGGATTCTTCTAACTAGAAGGAATCTATGTGTGGCCCAGGTGTTAGCATTTCAATTTCAGCCCAAAAGAATACATCAGACACTCTATGGCTTAACAAAATGGAGATGGGATGTAGTAAAGGACTGAGAAGCTTCAATTAACGTTCACCCAATTTGCACATCTACACAGTATGTAATTCTGGTGTATATTATATGGAATTCTGGGCTTACTTTCACTTATTTCTTTTTTTTTTATTATAGGATACTTTCTGTCATGTGAAGTTATGAGAGTACAGCCTCTTAAAACATGCAAGGGCCCCATCAGGATTGGGCTGTCAAGAAAAGCTCGGCCCAAACAGCTTCATCCTTATCTGAAATAACTTACTGGATTATTTTACCAGTCTTCAAATAGAAATTGTTAAAATGTTTTTATATTACATTTTTATATTGATAGTTTGATCTTTGTCTTCTATGGTTTTTTTTAGATATTAATATTGCAGTATTTGCTAGTGATTTATTTAGGAATGCTCCTGTGAATATTTGACAGCAAAGGGATTTATAATGAATGTTTCCTAGTAGTAATGTTAATGGAATGATGAGGCCCTTTTAAAGTTTGTTTAGTATTAATAGAATCTGAAAGGCATTTCTCATCTATTAAAATATACAGTTGAAATTTTCTGGCACATTCAGACATTCTTAGAATTCACTGTGTGTTTATATAATTTTAAAAACTCAGTTATTATTTGTAGAGAGATTTGTTACAAATGTTTAGAGGCGTAGGAGAGAATGTCTTATTCTGAGAGTACTGATTCCACTGCATACGAGGCGCAGACAAAATACCAGTACATAAATTCTGGAGGCTACGCATCAAATGATGGGGCAGCTTAGGCAGATTTGAAGCGTACAGGTATTGGTGAGAGACATCTATTAGTAACTGTTATTACACTCATATTTGTGTTGTCTAATAAAGAACAGTAATAGTTTGAACTGAATAAGAGCACAGCAAGAAACAAACATGAGCCAAATCTGAAAAAAAATCAAAAATAGAGTAAGAACAGAAAAAACGCTTTTAACCCTCTGTATGCGATTATGAAAAGTGTGTTAGAAAGAGCATATTTTATATTGCAGTGAATTAGAATCTCAGTGTAACATGCATTACAGAATGGTGATGAAATAATGATAAGGGATGATACAAATAATAATACTTGATTATAGATGAGACAAGGAAAGCTGAGAAAGCTGGATTGATAGGGAAATACATACCTAGCTAATATATTCTGTAGAATACAGATGATAGCAACAGTGCAAAGATTAAGCCACTACACAGTTTGATCTATTTAACCTCAACCTTCAGAATATGTCATATATAATAAGTATGCTTATCCCACAAAGGCCTAAATAAGAAAAGGAAATTCAGTGTACAATGTTGAGAGAAATCAATAAAAGAATAAAATGTAAGAAATTGGTTATAATTTGGTTTATATTTTCTATTATTTTCATATCAAATAGCAAAAGTGTTGGATAAACGTTTGTTTCTAGGAATCACCAGTTCTAAACCAAGGGTTTCTAAACTTATCTGTTTATAATCGGTTGTCCAAAATACGTAATAAATGCTACATATCTGGTCAAAAAGGTAATTTTAAAAAGTAAAACTTACCAACTTTCCATCAAAAAATTGAGTATACAAGTGCAAGACAGGCCGTGCTAATGGAAAGGATATTTCTGGAAGTCACAGGAAAATAAATTATCCTTCTTTTGTCAGTAGACTTAATATGTGCAAAAGCTTAAAAAGGCTAAGTAAATGGGCAACTAGAAAACAAATTCAGAAGCAATTGAAGAGCAGCTCCTAAGGCAGGACTGCTTTGTAACACCTTCATGGTGGACTGGTGGACTTCCAGATGGTAGCAACCCCTAAATGGCAACTGAGTGACTACTTTGTTTTCCTCATACTTCATTTTAGCCCTTGGAAGTATGAGATCTTTACATTTTATCAACTGTGAATAGAGAGTAAACGGATGCTCTGTAAGAAGCAACAGCTTAAGTTTCTCTGAATCCCAGTAAGCAGCAACTGATCAAAATCCTTTAGCCACACATTCTTTATTGTATACTTGGCACAACACAAGGAGAGCTGGTTTCTAGGTTTCTGAATGTACCCCTGGAGTTTTGTCCTCACAGCTGGGCAAACAGGTATTACACCTGTGTCTACCAGTAGCTTCCAAGCCGCAGAATGATCAGAGTTTGTAATGCTCAGGGGTCAAGGCCTTAAAAGTCTAGGGTGTAGGCCTCATAACTCTGAATCTTTGTTATTAGTGTCCAACGTGCATTCTGAAATCAGTTACATCTGTAAAAGTTGTGAAGTCATGTATGGAGATTATGTGACCTCACCTAAGGGCACTTCTGAATATTCACACATCTAATTCTGAGTCAAAAGAGTACACTGCTCCTTGAAATACCCAGATAATTTTTCTCTGCCTTATACTAAAGTTTGAGATGCCTGGAAACTCAGATCACTGTAAAATCTGTGGGAATCAGTTTCAAGGGAAATTTCTGTCAAATTACTTCAACTTTGTTTATACAGTAAACTGTGCTTCCACTGAAGAGCTTTTCTGTCTGGAAGAAGTTAAAGGTAGGAAATATCTTTCAAATGTCCAAGAGTTAGATGGCAACTGTCTATGTTATATGCAATATTTGGAATTCAGGAGCAGGATTGTTTTTAAATCAATGAACTCACTTGTTTTTTAGAAAATCTCTTATCTATTGTTTATACATGAAAATAGTACAATGCTCTTCTATGCAGAATAGAAAGGTAGAAAGGTCACATTCTCAGAACAAGAGCCAAAGTCTTAATTTACTGAATTTATACTCAGAGACAAACTTCCTTCTGCTTAACAGTGCAAAGGAAATATCCTGGAAAATATCCTGGAAATATAAAATCATATTCTCCAACTCAAAAAGTGCCCACCCAAAAGCCCCAGACTTTATCAATCCAGTAAAAGAACAAAACTCCAACCATCAAGACAAGTAGAAAGAACAGTCCAGCTGAGATATTATGTAAACTTTATGCTTCACTGATCATTCAGCTGGAGATAGCTGCTAACAGCATGCACTCATCTTAAATAACAGAGAAAGGGTTGGCACTGGCAATGCTGGACTGGCCTGCTGCCAGCTTAGCTTCCCCAGCCACTGTCAGCTGGAAAAGCTCGGGTACCTTGTTACACTGGAGATAGGCACATGGGCGTTCAGCTGTGTAAATCAGCAATATAAAGTGTCATTGTTCCCCTGACTTTTGGAATTGTACGGGTATGTGCCAAGCAAAGATCCTACCATATGTCTTTGCATATTTTATTGAAGCAGTGTATATAAATTTTGAATTTTTTTTCATTACAGACTCAGTATCTGGTGGTAATTTTTGAATTAACTAAGCTTAGCAGTGCTGACTGTAACAGAATATTAAGTGTCATTATACTTTAATAATTACGCAGAAGTTCTTAAATATAATTTCTGAATAATTTTTATCAGCTGTTAGAACAATAGATATAGCTATGGCTTATTTAATACAAAAGGGGATTCAATTATAGCCTACTGAAAGCCTTGAATTCTGTTGTATGGACCAGTACATGTGATTTTTTAATAAATAGTAATTGAATGTATCTTTTGTCTGCCTTTCGAATGACTGGATGCAGAGCTAACACGACTCTTCTCAGTGTATTGTGGATAAATGTGGGTGATTAATAAGAGAACAAATGCAAGATTGTTAAAATCCAGCTTAATAACAGCACCTGTCTAGTAGAAGTGTAGCTATTATCTCTTTCAGTGAATTGAATTGAAACAGGTGGTGAAGGCCTATGACTCCTCCTACTGCTGGAAGACAGTTTCCAAACAAGAATAGATGACAAATTTTTGAAGGAAGGCCTTGGACAAAGGGCTGGAATGATTGTGTACAGTAAAAAGTTCTTCATCAAGAAAGATGGTGCCAGAGAATTTTGTGAGTATATATTATCAAGAAGCTTCATATAATTAAGGATGAGTTCAACTTTTCCTCTTGCAATTCACATCCAGTATTGATCTTAATGCTCTGCTTCCAAAATGGACAAGCCACACACCACTGGAGACTGTACCTGCCATTATCCTCTAGCCAAGCCAAGTCTCTTTACCTGCGTGCTTTTCCTGAGCCATCAGTAGAGCATTGCAAGACAGTCTCAGGTAAACTCAAAATACATTTTATAAGTACCTGGGAAAACTAAGAGTTAATTTTGTTCAAAGTTACTTCTTGGTGGAAATGGTTGGACTCGAAGATCCAGTGGGTCTCTTCCAACCTGGTTATTCTGTGATTCTGTGATTCTGTTAAGTATGATTCAAGTAAAAAGGGAAATAAGGACACTGGTTTCAACATTTGTCTGTTGATGGTCTGGGTGATAGATGAGGGTTTGACAGCTGCCTGTATATAATTAACATGTAATTTAACATTTACAAGTTATGATAAATTTCATGAGCAAAATCAGTTCATCATGATTTGATAAGGTAACTAACAGTTAGTTTAAAATATATGCTACCATTTGATATTTGATTTGAGCCAATGCTGCAACAGAAGAGACTATGTATTGACAGCTAAAAAGAAGCGTATGCTCCATTTTGTTATTTAACATCTTCACCTCATAAAGCCCCTTCAGTTATTGAAACATTTTTAGCCAACAGTCATAGTGAAAATTCAATACAAATTATATTCACTATATACGCTAAGATGCCTAGACTAATCTTCTATTAAAATACTTTCTCTCAAAGCTTAAATATGGAAAAATATGCAGAGCTTACCAAAGCAACATGAAAACTAAGTGCATTAGCATGGAGGTATCTATATATAAATATGTATATGTATCGCATACCATGATTCAAAGTATAATCAAAATTTATTCTTATTAACAATGACATTTTGGAGCAAAACATCGGCAATTATATATTTCATAATTTTGAATAGAAGCTATAACTACACATGGACAGATGGGAAATGGATTGAATTGATTTGAGAAACTCCAGTCAACATAATAAGCTAGGCTCTAATGTGACCTGAACTCCCTTTAGGACAGAACTCTCACTCTCTGTTGATTAGTGAGGAAACTTGGGAAAAGCCCATGCCAGAGTCAGTGTTTTCCATGGACTGCAGCAGTCAAAAAATCTTTTTCATTTATTATTTGTAGCTAAGAGTGAAATAGATAGCTTTTTTAAGTGTTTTCCAGCATTGACATTATGTTATGCAAAGGTTTGTATTCCATCAACATCCAGGACCTGTGGTTACATACTCATAGTTTACTGTAAACTTTTGCAAAGAAGATTTGGTTCTGGTCTCAAAGATCTTACAATTAATTTTTTTCAGTCTGTCTATGTACCTCAATTTATTTACTGCTTATCATGATGACACTTAAAGAAGGCAGAGTGACCAAAAAACCCCACCCCTTTTCAAATAGAACATCCTTCAATCTACTTTTACAGTGTAGATAAAGGAATCTTGGAATCTTTTCAGCTTTAGAATAATTTTATTTATTTGGAGGAGTGTGGTTCATGGATGCATGAGTGAAGGGATGGGTTATAGGCATGCAGCAGGCAGGAGCTGACCATTGGAATGGTAATATCCTATAGATTAGTCTAAAGATGGAACTCCAGTTTTATTCTTCTTGTCTATTCACGGAATCACAGAATCACTAGGTTGGAAAAGACCCACTGGATCATCTAGTCCAACCATTCCTATCAAACACTAAACCGTGCCCCTCAGCACCTTATCTATCCATCTTTTATACATCTCCAGGGAAGGTGAATCAACCACCTCCCTGGGCAGCCTGTTCCAGTGCCCAATGACCCTTTCTGTGAAAAATCTTTTCCTGATGTCAATCCTGAACCTCTGTAAGAGACCGTTATTGAACTGCTTTGGCTCAACATAGCTGTCAAACACAATGATCTCGTAAGAGCTGCCAACCACAGAGACAGAGACAAACTGTCCCCAACAGAAAAACCGCGACATCCACCCGAAGCGTGCCTATCAAGCTGAACACCTGGGCATGTGCGCATGGAGGACAATGTCTTCCTGGAAATGGGTGGACTGTTTGGGGAAATTGTGAGGACTAGGGTGATAAATGGGGAAGCCTCTTGCTTTTTCGTTGCTCGGTGGGCTTGGGGTACTCGGTTGCTTCATTGTTCGGTGGACTCGACCTTGTGTGTGTTGTTGTGTGAGCCCCCTTGCCCCGGTCTTCCTGGAGCTTGGAGCATCATCGTCACTCCGTGGCTGTGTCTTCATCATCACCTGCACTGAGACCGATCCTATGGGACATCGCTGGATTCATGGTGGTGGTAATTAGCTGCATCTCTACTGTCTTCTTGCTTAGGGATTCTAACTTTTCCTTTCTTTTCCTCTCTATCCTATCGTTGTTATCATTTGTTCCAGAAAATAAAGTTCACAGGATTATCCGGCATCTGACCCTGTTTGAGTCTTAATCTTGGTCTCTTGGGATTGTTTAAGAACCCTCCCCGATACTGGATCAGGACAACCTCCCCTGGCAGAGCTTGAGGCCATTCCCTCTTGTCCTGTCCCCTGTCACTTGGCAGAAGAGCCCAGCACCCTCCTCTCCACAACTTCCTTTCAGGTAGTTGTAGAGAGCAATGAGGTCTCCCCTCAGCCTCCTCTTCTCCAGGCTAAACACCCCCAGCTCTCTCAGCTGCTCCTCGTAAGGCCTGTTCTCCAGCCCCTTCACCAGCTTCATTGCTTTTCTCTGGACTCGCTCCAGAGCCTCAACATCCTTCTTGTGGTGAGGGGCTCACAAAAAACATTCAAAACCTTCACATCATTTCTGGAGCAATCGTTTTCTTTAGAAAATGAACAATGTTTTACATGCAATTGGAGTCAGCTCGTTGTGCCCCTTACCCTGTGTATTAGTTCATTTTTTCTGCCTCACTTTTTCCCTCTCCACTGCTGCTTTTCCCATGGAAGTTGCTGAGGTTCTGGTAGCATAGTGGAAAGCAATAAGAGCTGGATTTCCCTACAATCAGCCTAACTATAGCAAAGCTCACCTGCTTGGACTCGGCAAAGTTCATCTGTTATATGCTTGTGCCTGGGAAGTACAGCATAACTGACCAGCTCTGGGGAGCTACTGGTCTTGTCCACTATTTTCAGTGTGAGAGAGATTCCTTGGGAATGGGCAGGTGCTGAATTGTCTCACTATGTCTCTCTGACCTCATTCCTGTAAGCCTGTGGTAACACTGGCAGTTCTGAGGGGCCCAGCTTTGGAATGGTTAGCTGGAATATTTATAAGAAAACAGCAGCATTAAAAATCTTCAGTTTCCAGGAACCAATGGAGTGTGATTGTTAAGGGATCTTGAATGCGGTATTGATTTTGGAGCCTCTGCAGTAAAAAAAGTCCCATAAGAATGAAGAAATAACTCTTTCTTTTGCTCCCTATGAAATGCGTATTTGTGGATAGTCCTATACTCACTTTTTGTCTACCTTTCTATTTCACTTGTATATTTTATTATTTGTTTTTTAAAAGCCCTGTCATTAGCAATGTATCTGTGAAGAAGCTTTTAGGATGGGGGAAAGCTGTAAAAATGTTTTGACATATTTTCAAAAGAGGACCTTTTTTAAAAGATGATGAAGGCTTTAATTATTTTTATATACTGCACTGTAATACTATTCTTTTATCCCAGGTATTTAGTATGTAAGTGCTTGAAAATAATAATGGGGTAAAAAGAATGGAGGTTTGAGAAATAAGTATAGTTCATGCTGGAAAAAAATATACAAGGCTGTTCACAAAACTGAAGACACTGCGTAGGACGTGTTCATCCTTGTGAAAATTCTTCCTTTGTAAATGCTGCCAAGGTCAATGTCAGTTTGAATTCTTCAATGCATACTGTAAGTGCTAGCCGCGCAGATTAGATATGCCCAGAGCTATTCTTATTTGTTCATCCAGCTTTTAAAAATACATGTTTGTGCTCTTCTATTAAAAAAATTTCCATTAAAAATATCAGCAGTCCAAGCTTGTATCAAGTGTTTCATTATACTCATTCTCCACCTACTTTTCATTTTGCCCTAGGTATACATACAAACAAGTTTCCAGTTGCATATCACTAAGTGTATTTTCATGTTCAATAACAAAGGAATAATATTTCCTGTATGTCCCAGATAAATTAATGAAATTAGACATTATAAGGAGTAAAAGTAGTTCAGTGTTAGGACTCATCATAGGAATATTAACATTTAGTAAAATGCTGAACTAGTAGTATCGATCATGGAGTTGTATTTGCAATTGCTTTTACTTCTAGAATGAATCTTTACCTGTATGAACTCCATGCCATTAATGTCACAAAATAATCCCAAGTACAGCAATATTTCATGCAGCTCCACTAATCCTATTAAGGATTGTATTTTCCTGAAGCTCCCAGGGAAAAAAGAAAGAGAAATGAGTCCTTTTTGATATGGATTTTTTATATTGTTAAGTCAAATGTGAGGTTTTTTGGCTATTTTCAGATGTTCTTAGGTCTAAATCAACCTGGTTTTCTCTGAGAGGGAAAACACTGGGAAAAAAAAATCTAATTCAGCTGAATTCCTAAGTATGGTCCTTAAGGATTCCTTGAACTACTAGCCTATAGGACAGGAAGGTATGTGATACTTCCTGGGCAATCACAAGCATGTGTAGTAGGAGTCTTTTCAGTCTTTGCACCTAGTATCTACATACACAGTCATTTACAGATTTGTCCTTGACAGTCTTTTCCAAATTGCTCAAGAATCTTTCTGTAACAGTGTACAGACACTTTTAGACAATAATGGGGTAGAAAGACTAACAGATCTTAATGCACAGATGCGATATCAGGGATCTCCTGTCATAATAAATTATTTTGGAATACCGAATGCACTCTCTGTGTTTCAAGGAGGTGATATTGGGCTTCCCAGTTTAATAACAATGGATATAATTTCATTTGCACTGAGTCAACAGAATCTGTGGAGGTGATGAACATGCAAATATCCCTCTTGATTCCCACGTTGCCATGCAACACTGCCTCTGGGCTTTACTGTTCTGAAGAAACCTGCTTTTTAGAAGTCTGAACTACTATTTTCTCCTTTCTTGCTCTCTTGTCTATCACTGCTGTGCTTCCTGCTGCTGATGCTGGGCTGCTAATGCCTTTTCAAGCTGACCCTGCCATGGCCTGCTGACATTGCTAAGCTGTCTGTTGTGGTACTGACTTTGTATCCATGGCAAGAGGCTGGGTCTGCTGCTGCCACACTTGTCCCACTCCATGCTGTGCAATTCTTACTGTGCTCCTGTGAGTTACTGACAATTTATGTCATGCTGGTTCCTTATCAGAAGGATAATCTCTCTTAAGACTGTGCAATAGATTATTTTTTTGTTCAGCGACTGAGACAAACTTGAAAATTAATGCCTGAATTAGAGTATTTTTTTTAAATTTTTCCTTTTGGAGCAGAAGTTTTGTTGAAGCTTTTCTCGTAATAATGGAAGGTTGAAAAATATTCGTTCTGGATCAAGTGAACATTTAGTTCAATATCAAACACAACATTTTGTTTCCAGTGTACATACTTCTAACAAAAATAAACAACAGAAATACAGCACTGAATTTTAAGCACCAGTTACAACATTGGCCAGGAGCATTGCCCTCAGTGAGCAGTCAGGACACTTAGACAGTATGTGGGAAACTTAACATCAAATTCTCCCTCAAGAAAAATCACTTTTCCACCTGCTGCTTGATTGATGAATGTTCTAGAAGTCAAAATGTGTGGTTCTACCATTTCTCAGTCATTCAACCACTGATGTTCTACTTTGTGTAATTATTTTAACAGGAATTGACAGTTGCTTGTTTCACCTTCTCAATAAGTGCCTGAGAGTTTAACCTGTTGCATCATTCTCATTTCATCCCTTATGAATATTTAAGTCTTTTTACAAGATGGAAGAGCTTCAGAAGAAGAAATTGGAGCAACTTATGCTAGAATGCATTACACTCACTGCAGCAGTCATATACTCTGTTCTGAGATACTATTTCTCAGATCCTTGCTTTTAGATGCACATGTAATAACTGTTGTTATCTCCATGTGGCCTTATTGAACATAATTCCAAATGTTTTTGTTTGTACATAAAGAAGTTTTCATATTCCTATGTCAGTAAGCTCTGAACTCCACAGAGAGTGCAGTGACTTTAGAAGCTGGAACTATGTGTGCACAGAGAGAATGTGTTCTCCATCTTAGTCTCAGATTAGAATCAGTTCTTGAAGAAGGATTAATCTCTGAGATGATGACATTAGTAGTGAGTTGCGATTCTTTGAGAAAAAAATTGACTTCTTACCATTTCATCACTTCAGTTATTAGACAACTGTAAACATTGAGGAATGTGAAACTAAGTATGCAGTCTTAGTTTCAAAAAGAAATAAAATCCAAGTATATCTGCTTAGGCAAGATATGCTTCTGGTGTTGTAATAGTACAGTACATTACTTTTCCAAAAACCTAACAATAGATTCTTACCTAGTAGAGAGTTTCCATTCGGTCTAATAGTACAAAAATGAATTAAAGTTGTTAAGCTTAGTTATAACTAAACTGGGGGTGTTCTTCTAAGCCATCATATTTCTAGTAGCTGTCATGATGCTAAGATTTTTGTTGCTTTGCAGTCATTTGTCCAAACTGCTTTTCCTGGCAGCTCCAGCTGTGGGATGAATCTGGACCTGACCTGCTGGCACAGGCAACACTTGTTCACTGCTTGAACCACAGCTTTCTTCCAGCATCATATCACTCATCTAAATGGTTACTGTAAGATGACTAATGGTCAATTGAACAAATTTCACTATAAAGCATTACTGTTCTTTTCCAGTGACAGAAATAAGAGCTGAAAAGCAAATCCTCTAGTCAATAAATGTATTGAAAGTGCAACTGTACTTTATGCTGCCCCTCTGATGAGCTAAGATGCCTACAAGAGTAAAGATCCTCTTTAGGAACACATTTAATCCAGCATTTGGGATTACATCTCTCTACAATACCCTACTAACTGAGTCTGTTAGAAGCTTTCTCCCTCACACTTATATTTTCTTGCATCCTTGTATTTCCTACTTCACATTATCATTTTTTTCTCTAAGGATGATATTTTTTATTTCAGTTTTATTGCAAAATCTTTTACTTTTTTATTCCTTCGTATCAAATGTTTTTGTATTTACTATTGAATATAGTGCTGAATTTGTACTGGTCTTGTAAAAATTGCAGAAAATATGATTTGCTTATTACCAGTTGGAACATCACGTCACAGATCATTCATTTTATTATGAAGACTGGATTAAACTGATTTGATTGTCAAGCTCCCTACTGACAATCTTACCAAACACTAGTAACCTTCCCTGTAATCTTGATTTAGTAAACCTGTAGTACAAAACCTGCCAGATTATAATTCAGGTGATAGGGACAGGCACTATAGTTTCTGCAACACTTCCTAGCCATGCAAACATGTCTTTATAAGCACTTTCAGCACCTGGATCCTTTTGGATCTTCCTTAGAAAGTGAGGGACATGGTCTGTTTTTTTTGTTGTCTCATTTATTTGTAAGTCATATACTAGTGCTAATTTTCCCATTTAATTTTTCTGGGTAGAATCTAAGACACTTCAGCAGAAAATGTTCTTTTCTATGAAGAACAATAAATTCCTCCTGTCCATTGAATGATCCCCAAGTCATTGACACTGGCTTATCTGCGCTGAAGTCTTCAGTCTCTCTAGTTGAAGCACACTGAGACAGACAATGCTCCTGAAACTCTGCTGGCAGCACTGGGCGCCTTCTAAGGCCCCATTATGAATAATAATAATCATCTTCCCTTGGGGTGAAGCATAAGGAAATGTGGTTTGAAAAACTTACTTTTTATTTATAAGCTTTATTTAACATCACCTTAGGAACCCACATCAAGGTGGAGTTCTAGAAGATGCATTCTTAATGTGTTTTCATAAGCTGTTGAATTCCCTGTATAATTATCTGGTTCCTTGTATCAGCTACAAGATTGCTGCTATGAATAATGTCATAGTATAAAAACTATGAGTAACAAAAAGATTATACAATGTAGATCTGGGAATTGTATGAGCAATCTGAAAAAAAAGGAAGGGGGAAAAATAAATATCACACAAACAAGATTTCAAAAGATTGGCTCTTATTAATCTTTCCTGAAGAGTAAAACTCAACATATTTGCACAGATTTTTTAAAAATATGTACTTTTTGTGGATGTACTATTCAGTTAAAGAGAGAAGTGATGCATTGTGTTCCTACTGTCTAAGCTGCAGGCTGCACTTTTTGAGTTGGGGCAGATGTGAATGCTGATTATACTATCTGGAACTTTTTTTCCCAGTATGCCGAAACCGAGTAAAACAGAGAAATATTCTATAATTATCCATCTGTTGGTAGATCTGCAGTTTCACAGAAGTCAGCCATATGAACCCACATATTTATAATAAAAAATAACAGTATTTAGCAGATGAAGGTATTATCCAGAGGTTTATTTTACCAATATTAAATTTCACCTGAGATGCAGCACTTCTCAGCTGTAATAAACTATTTTTAAATTTAAGATGAAGCCATCTTTTTTTTTTTTTGCCAATTTCTTACAGATTCATGGGTAGCTTATATGTTATTTTGCAGTAGACTAAAAAGCCTAAACTTCTTTTCAGTTATAATACACAAATACCATTTACTTAATATTAGTAAATATTGTTTTGATCCTGAAAAGTACTAGGAAGCTTGAAAATCTGAAACTGTGAGAGCAGATAAGGATGCACAAAGAAATGCCATGAAAAAGGATATTATCAGTACAGGAAATATAAACTATTATTTTCTTTGCAGACCATTCTTCTGCAACTATGTCTCCACTGTTTTTAAACCCATACCAATTTCAACACATATCTTGCACAAAGGCTTTTAAATCCTACACTTTCTTTACATGGCATAGGCAATTTAACTCAAATTTTAAAGTTTGGGTTTTTTAAATTAATAAAATAAAACTATCTTAATGGTTTTGTCAGCACTGGAATGTGACTCATCAAAATGTTGATTTACGAAATTCCTTGACTTTGTCCAACTTTTCTGTAACCATCTAAAGAATTGTTTGATGCTATTTCTTGATTGACCAACTGATTTGGCTATTCACTACTAATTGCTATTGATGTTATCGATTGGCTTCTCAAACGGTCTGATTCAAAGCCTCTTGAAGTCAGTAGGACATCAATAATTTAGTCTTTGTACTTTGTATCAGGCCTGGCATGTAATCAGGATAAGTGATGTGTTCTGGGCTGCTCTTCACTGCCACTGATTGTAACAGAGTGAAACCAGTATTAGCTGAGATTAAACTGTAAACTCTTAGTTCTTCTTGTGAATCAAAAAAATAGAGAACATGTAATGAAAACATGACAAAATTATTAATGACATTCCCTACTTGAAAAATAATAACATAAAATCATCTAATAATTCCTTGAAGGGAAAACTGTTTTTGGGGTACTCTGATATTAGTTTTATGAGTAAGAAAATGAAACTAATATTAGAAACCATGAAGATCACAGGAAACAATAAGTGTAACCTAAACAAAGTCTAATTATGGTTTGAATGAAATAATTTTAATAACTTTTAAGACAAGGATATTTCAACTTCAAGCTCCCAATTTAAGCATGATCTGTGACAAAAATCCCATTATAGTAGCTTCATTGAACTTACCATTGTGTTTTTGCTCTAAAACTTAGCAAAGGAGTTTGTTAGGCAACTATGAAGTAGCTTTCCAGTGGCCAAAATTCTGTGTTAAGTAAGTTTTCCTCTTTAAATTACTTTTATGCTGGAGATTTATTAATATTCTTCTGCTAAAATCCAGGAAAGGTCAGCCAAAAGGTAATTACATGAGGACCGAATACCTTTCTTTGAAGCTTTCTGTGCATTTTAAACCAAGTTTTTTTCTTCTACTTCTGTAGAACGAATTTGAATGAGGACTTACTGGCTCTGTTTAATCTCTCTTGCACCAAGGCAACCTTTTAGATATTGTGTCTGCTGCAGACACACGCACACACACTGATATACATTCTATAAGGTTCCCAAAAGTGTTGTGAATTTACAGCGATGCAGGGAATTCCCAGAATCACTGAAGAGCAGCTAGCTGTGAGCTGTAGCAGGGAGCACCACGCAGCATTGTGAAGTAGCAGCTACTCACATCATACCATATAGAAACTCCAGATGAATCAGGCAAAATTTTCCAAATTGGTGTCTGGCCAGGAGACTGAGGCAAAAACCTTACTTTAAAAGAAGGAATACTTGAGCATTAAGGGATTAATGTATGAAAATTAAGGAAAAGAAGAGCATGAAAGAAGTGTGCTGACTTAGTGTTCCAGGCAAAAAGTGAAACCTCTGAATATAAAGAGCATGTCAGCATTGTATAATAAAAAATAAGCTCAACTTCAGCTCAAAATAATAGTAAACTGTTATTTGTTATAAACAGCTAGTTTGCTTTAAGCCTGCCTTAAAAGTTCAAGCTTAACCTTAGGGGTCAATTACAAATTGAATTTATGTTGCTAACTCAGGCTGATGTATCGTCACTATTGCAACCCAAGAGCAATGGATAGTGTTTCATTTTTTTTGTTGGCATTTTATCCTGGGTATAGTGTATGGCCTGCTCTGGCATCATGACAGCATCTGGGCAGCAGGGGAGGCCCCAGCTTACCTTTCTGTAGCTCCTGCTCTCAGGAGGGACTCCCTAGACAGAGGTCAGATT
Organism: Clamator glandarius; assembly: GCA_033459285.1. Lineage (NCBI taxonomy): Eukaryota > Metazoa > Chordata > Aves > Cuculiformes > Cuculidae > Clamator > Clamator glandarius. The sequence goes on along the minus strand of JAUNZM010000553.1, from coordinate 3,057,540 downwards.
GCTCTTTCCTGGGGGAGAAAATGAGCATTCATGGAAGAGAGGAAGTTCTGGAGCTGAGGGAGGAAAAGGCAGAGACTACACTAGAAGTAATTCTGCCACAGGAGAAGCTATGAGATTTCTTAGAGGAGCAGACACAAGATGAGGCTTCAAAGTGACTTTCAGAGGTTTTTCGTGCCAAATACACTGAAAACAAGGATAAGACAAAAGTAATGAGAAAAAATCGGTTTTATTTTAATCAGTCTCACTGAGGAGAGCAGTATTCTGTACCAAAAAAAAGCAATTTTGTGTTAGTTTTGGTTCAGATCAAACAATATCTGAGATTCAGAGCTTCCTGATATCTGTGGTCATCAATAACCTTCAGGAAAACATGTGGCAGTTCTGTAAGTCTGGCTGACCTGAAGTTCACAAATCAGCTTATTCAAAATTACCCTTTTTTCTGTAAGTGTTGTGAAAATGCTAAGCAAATTAATCAGCTGTCAGGAGCTGCCCAACTGAAATTGCTTGAAAAGTTCTGTTTCTAATTTCCTATTAAATGTCATATCAGAACAGATCCAAAAGACTTATAATGCTGAGCAAAATGACTTAGAGTTGATGAGAAAAAGCTGACAACATGATTTCTTAGGTCTTGGCTCTTTTCTTTGTTCTCAGATATCTCACATGGGTTTACAGGGCAATTTTGTCGATTTTGCTCTGCAGTCTGGGAAGAGGTGCTTACAATTTCTTTCAGAGAGAAACTGTGCGGGAAATATTTTATCTAGAGGAATGTAGTCAGCTCGGATGAAGGAGCAAAGGTACAATGTGCAACTGCTGATGTGATATGTTGACAGGATCCCGGAAACCTACTCTTACCTTCCTCCCAGCTCAGTAAATGTACATCTGAGTGCAGTGACACATACCTTGCCTATACACACTTCAGTAAATACAGAACTCAGATAATTAGAACATTTTAATTTTTTGGTTTCCCTTAGATTTAAACCAACTTTTGCTACTTGAAGATACCTTACAGTGAGGATTTCCCAACCCTTGAAGAGGCCTTTTTTACATGTAGGAGGAGTGGTCCCTCACAGAGCTCACTTGGCCAGGAAAGGAGAGATGGGTTTTCTTTACATAACATGACCAGTGGGCATTTAGCTGAAAGGGGCCCATCAATGGTTTTGAGTCTTGTTCTTGTTCCTGAAATTGTTTTTATATTTAACAAGAAGATGCACAAATAGTCTTCTGGAAGTAGACAAGGACACAACTCTCTGTTCCTAAATGAATCCCCTAATCATAATTTTACTTAATATTATTGACACTGTGGTCTAAAGAAACTTGAGCTAGTTTCTCAGAGTGAGACCATTTCAGTGGGTAGGAGTAGGATGTCATTCCTCTGTCCTCATTCTACCTTAAAGAATAGCTTCCTGCTGCGGTTAGAGATGGAGGTTTGACCTTGTAAAGTTAAAAAGAGGATTCATCCCATTCTACACAGAAATGACAGGGTGAAAGGTAGATAGTGCTGTCACAAAAGTATTCTGCAGGGTGTCTGATTCTGTCAGCATCTGATATGGTCTGAGAAACTACAGATCAAATTGTAGAGGCACCTCAGGGAGACGTTTGTTCATTCTGGACCTTAAGCTGGAGGTAATATCCACTTACTCACCTTAGGGTGGCTTGGCATGCACAAAAGTGTGTTTCAGCTCTTTAACTTAAGAAACAGCTGAACAACTAGGGAGATTAGGGTTAGCTAGCCACTTCAAGTGGATGGTGAAACCTGTCTTCTGCCCCACATATCCAATGTGAGTCAGGTGCTATTTACATTGAGCATGGTAGAGATTTTGTGGTCGCTGAAGAGTTAGATGTATCTGAAGTAAAATAATGCATTCTACATGGTCTGCTGGAAGAGAAAATTAAAATGTATGTGTCTGCTCTTACAGAAAGAATTATAAAATTAGTCTGATTGGTCTGATTCAGTCTCACGTACTGAGAGATCGCACATCTCCTACATTGCTCATTTCTTCCAGGATAAATGGCATCTAAAATTAAGACTGTGAACAAATGAAACTGTTCTTTTCAAGTTTAATTCAAGGTAAAGCAAGCGCCCAGCACAGCTATATGTAATACCTCTACCTTGTGAAAGAGTTTCACTGTTTTTAAAAGATACTTTGCTACAGCTGTGACCAACAGTTTCCCTGGTGTAAGATATGGCGAGCTTCAGAAGACCCAAAATAAAATTGCTAAAACCTCCCCAAAAGGCTGAAGATATTAATGTGTTAAGCAAAAAAGCCTATTAAGTGCAGACTTTTGCACCACTAGGCATGGATTATCATATTAAGAAACTATTTCATGTGAAACTGTATAAGGATAATGATATGCTACGATAAATACAAACTTAAGATGAAATATGTATTTTCTGATATTACTGCTCATATAAACCTGTTCTTCTTGTATATGGAGCTGTTATGACAAATATTTTACAGGGCATGAGTGACATTCCTGTAATGTATACGAGGAACTAAGGAAAACAAATCCACCAGCATCGGTTAAAATCAATGCAATCTACAGCAACTGCCTGCAATGCAGAAGATACAGGGGCAGAGATTTAAAGAAAGAAAGACAAAGGACTGTGAACAAGCTGGCAATAAAGAAAATGATACACTGATGCCTGAATGAAGATTTAAATATAATCAACCCAAATGTAGAACACACACAGGCCAAATCTCTCCTTAGCGAGCACTTTTTATCTTGTAGCAGATAGTAGTGATGTGTCATTCCAGGAACAGTGACAAAAAAAGAGCTGATATTAGACAAGCTTTGGACAGTAACAAGTGCTTCTACATGAAGTCATCAAGTTATCTTGTTTCTTCTTCAGTTAATGTATTACGGGATCATTTAAAATGAAGATCCCACTCTACCAGTCATAGTAAGAGTTTTATTCTCTCTCTTTCACATTGTTATTAGGGAGAATTAAAAATGAAACATGTACTGAACTCACAATTGTCTCAGGGCTCATCACTGCAATGAGGAATACCTTCCCCTGTGAACTGAAATCCAACAATTTAGCATCATACATCATGTTGATATAAGACAGACTCTTTTGCCTCGAGGATGTTCTAATGATATACCCTCTGTAGTTAAAGTTGAAAATGATTTCTATTTGAGCCTTTTTTTTTTAATCCTGCCAATTTCAATGGCCAAAGCAAAATTGATCTTGCTGATATTCTTTTTTTTTCCTAGAAAATGAAAAGCTTGGTTAAAAGCTGATAAACAAATTGCATTAGCAAGATACAACAGTATTAACAAACTTCTCTCAGTAAACTTCCTTTTTTAAAATGAACATTATGTCTCAAAAGCTTCTGGGCTATAGTGGCACCAAATATAGTTAACTTCTATTGATCTCAGAATTCAAAATAGAACCTCTGCATACTTTTAGATAGTAAAGTGGTTGGTGCTTAAATAATCCTAAATGCGTTTGGAGACAATAAATGAATTTTATGATGGATGAAATTTAAGCTGCACTTTTTTACGGAATCTTCATGCTTATTGTAACATATTATTCCTGACATGAAAAAAAGAGAGGCTGAGCTAACATACTTCTCATATAGTCCCAGCACATTTTAATGTTGTTAATAAGTATCCATGTCATGTTTAGGAATCCACAACTATTAAATTCCCAGGAGCTATGGCACAGAGATGGACCTATGGTCCAGGGAAAGTTCTAGGTAACACTGTGGTAAGAAAAATCAGATGTAGGTTTCACTGGAGTTGTTGGGTTGCCCACAGGTGATGGCATTTGGATAAAAGAATCTTACTCATCATCATTCACTACTGACAAGTCTGGAAGGATAAGTAGTTAAAAATCAGGCCAATATATCAGTCTATCACTCCTGACTTACTCATGATCTATGAGTGATAGCTCCCACCACTTCCCAACAAAGTTTATATTCTGATGTGTTTCGAGACTACCGTTGAGTACTGATGGGCTGGAAACCTCCAGATGGAGCTAGGAACTACCATGATTCTTTAGATATCTAACCTCATTTCTGGTGTGATTAAAGCATATAAATTTCCTTAATTGTCTCAAAATTAGTCAGAATCTTCATTCCTCAGGACAGGCAAATGATGTTTTTGTATCTATCAAAACATCTAAGCTTTGATAATAACATTCCTCCCTACTGTATGCCTTCACTGCAGATTTGCTGGGACCTCTCATACTTCATGTAAGTTATCAGATCACGCATGAATTAAACTGACTTCCTTCTCTTAAATTATTGCTTTTCTTGCACAATTTGATTACTCCCCAAAATAAGATAAACATGCAGTAGCAATGTAGCTTTGCTTACTGCAGAAAATTGAACTGATTTTTTTTCTAATCATTCCAGGAGTTTGGGTATGTAGATGGAGCTTGATTCTGACTTCAAATCCAAGCCAAGAACAAATGCAAATGCCTTTATGAAAACGTAGGGCAATTCAAACCTTTTTATTTCTTAAGTACAGACGCACATACAGAAATCATTCTGCCCATATGTTAACTGAAAATTGAAAGTAATGAAGAAAACTATTCTCATTTTACTAAGTGGTTGTTTCTGCAAATTCAGAGATTCAGTATGTCTACCATGTAAAAATTCAGACTGATTTTGTAATTAGTATTCTGATCAAGGTGGGCATTTTGGAAATATAGCTATCAGCTACATGTCTGGGAAGTGCTACTATGTACCAAAACAATAGCATTGTTATATTAAGCTAATGCCGAAGATCACAAATTATTTAGCAGACTGTATAAATTCAGGCACATGTTTCATTTGTGTTATGTTATTTAACTGTTAGACTTTAAATGCCTGGCACTGGACTTCCAGACTGCTGCAAATAATACCACAGTCAGGCGTCTCCGGTTTGGCTATGCTTAATAAGTAATACAGGAGGTCCTTTTAAGAAGATATTTTAAGCCCATTTTAAATCAATGAGCAGAATGTCTGCGAGGATCACTACTGACTTCATTGGGCTCAGCCTTTGTATCACTACTTTGGTGCCAAAAAGTTAAGTGGAATGATATTACTCCTTTTCTGTCCTGGTCTGAAAGCTCAATCAAGAAATGCTTCATTTTCCTCAGCTGACTGCAGGAAAGCTTGTTATTTTAGTTATATATAACTGAAATATCTCTGTGCAAATTTTGTATAAGCAATGGCTGCTGCTCCTTTATTTTGTCTGGAGTATTTCTCCAGGTAAGTCTAAAAGAAGTGCTCTGATGCAGACAGGTCAACCTTTCGCTTAATGTCAGGCTGCTGGATCCAAGAGGTAGTTATTACACCCCTGTTGCCAGGCTGTACATGCAGGTCTTTTTATTCAGTTCTCCAGAGATTTACACATATTACACTGCCTGATTAAGAAAGAAGCTGTTAACACATGTCAGATTCCAAGCAGGTGTAAGTCACCAGAGAAAGGCTTCAACAGTTACAGGCGGGAATTCATCAGAGGCATAAACTGGACAGGAGAAGAAAGAGACATATAGTAAAAGGACCCAAACACACTGTGACTTCTAGCATTTAACAGTGATTTTGTCCTTCTGCAAAGGTCAAAGTTCAAAAAATATTTCAATGAATGCTGCTCATAGCTTTTGAGGAAATTCCTCTAGGATAGAGAAGAAGCACTATGCCCATGGACCTGCTGGAACCAAGTACTGCCTTTCTGCAGTGTCTCCACTCTGCAAGGTATAAATTTAGTGTGAGGAGCAGAGAACAAACTCCATCCATTAAAGAAGTGTATCTTCTCCCTGTGAGTTTAGATGTCTTGCCTATAAGGGGCAGAGAGGACATTGAGTGTAGAAAGTTCCTGTCCCTGTGGGAGAGCAACGTTACAGGTCACCATGAAGACTGGACATACAGGCTTCATTCCAAGTGAACTAAAGCCAGAAGTATAAGTTACATCAACATCAATGATCTCTCATAGAATCAGACTGGTTTGGGTTGGAAGACATCTTTAAAGCTCATCTAGTCTACACCCCCTACAAAGAGCAGGGACATCTTCAACTAGATCAGGTGGCTCAAAGTCCAGTCTAAACTAACCTTGAACACTTCCAATGACGGAGCACCTACAACTTCTCTTGACAACCTGTTCTGATGTCTTAACAACCTAATCATAAAGAAATTCTTATGTCCAGTCTGAATCCACCCTCTTTCAATTTAAAACTGATACCGTTTGTCCTATCTCTAAGGGCCTGGTAAAAAGTCTCTTGCCACCTTTCTTATAAGCTCCTTTGTATATTGAAAGGCTGCTATGAGGTCACCTGGGAGCCTGAGCTGCCCCAGCTCTCTCAGCCTGTCTTCACAGGAGAGGTGTTCTTCACAGGAAATATGGTCCTCACAAGAGAGATGTTTTACCCCTTTGGTCATTTTCAAGGCCTTCCTCCAGACCTGCCTTAACATGGATTATCTTAGAGCTGAGGTTGTTCTGTGGACTGGAACATAATACTTCACTCCCTAAAGCATGTTAAAGATAGTAGTTTCCCATCACCAAAAAAATGTATTTTCCTTCTTATACAGGAAGCCACAAATCAAGATTCATGAACTTTTAGGGTGGTGGGAGCTGCTGGTTGCTCTATTCCTTGCTGTGACACCAAAGAAAGACCCTGAATTCCTCCATCCCTCCCTCACTCCCTCCCCTTTTTAATTATATATGGCTCATAAAGATACAGTGAGGATTTTTAGGTCTCACAGTGATACGTATCACAGACATATGAAATTTTTTAGCTGACCCAGTCAACTTCTTGAAAGTGTCTAGAATCATTAAACTTCATTTTATATGATGACAAGAAATGTTATCTTGCCACCAGGGACCTGCTTAGATGTTAGCATAGTAAATATCAGGTATGCACTTATTCTGACATTAAATTAAAGTTGGTTCAGAAGGATTAATTACTCTCAAGTGCACCCAGTTCTTCCACATTAGGGAAACCATAGTTCTGAACTGCCACTTCATCCATTAGACTCGCTGATCTGAAGTCAATCATGCCACCACCTCTGTTGGATTTTATCAGCGTCTTTACAACAGGCAGTGGTATTTGGGATAGAACCAACTCAGACTTTTGTTGCCTCAGGCCTATTTATCTTTCTATTGATGTTATGTATGAATTTTTTTGGAGTGCACAGCAAACCTTCTAGCTACCAGCTATCAGCCTGCGGTCCCAAGGGACACTTAGACTGTACTTTTCCCTAGATTCAAGCAGTGTAATATAACTTGTCGTGCATTCAAACAGATAGCATCCTAAGCTTGTGAAATGCTGTCCCTTTAAAGGCAGAGTGTTAAAACCATAACTAGATACAGCTAAAATCAATGCTGGACTTCTGTTTTATTTTATTAAGGCTTCAAATAACTGGGTTATACTAATGTGTTTAACTTGTGCAGACGAGGAAAAGTGTTTGTGCTGTTACATACCAGTGTCACCCAGGCACTAGCAACTGAAATGAGACCTCTTGCATCTCAAGAGAGACCTGCTAGCTGAATTTCTCTTTTTCTGTCTTCTGCAGCTGAAACTGTTGGACTTTCCACCACTAGAGCAAAGACATGTTTCCAGTATAAACTAGGTTGGGAAGAACAACCTTTGATGTTGTTTCTCTGCTGTAGGAACTGTGATGTTAAATTAAACTGTTTGCACTTCAACAAAGTAGAAAAAAGAAGAAAAACTAGTCTCAGCTGGGAAATTAGGAGCTCACTTGAGAAATGAATCCTAATTTAGGCTCAGAGTCAAATTGAAGTCTGTGTTATGAATGCTATGATATTGCTTCTTACATACACTGTTCTTGGCCCAGGCTCTTCTGCATAGTGTCACATTCTTGATTTCAAAAATGAGCAGAGCCTGAGCTATGTGAGAGGGTCATATTTCTAGGACGAGGTGGCAACAGAGCGTATCTTGCATAAGTGCTTCAAATAAAGTGATCTTATAAAAAAAAAGACTCCTTCTTTTTATTTGGATATTTTTTTCTTAAATGGCCATTAATGCTTGTTTTGAGACCTTAATCATTGTGTATATATGTTAAATAACCTCTAAAGAAGACATAATGGTGTCTGCTGCACTACAGCAGAACAGAGGAATGTCAAATTCTAAACCAGCCCTGCATGGGAAACAGGACTTGCTCAGAGTACTATGATTTTGGATATGTGTAAAACTGTAAATAACTCTAAGGAAAAAGGGAGATATCTAGTGTTTTGTCTCTATGTTTGGGATAGGCAACAACTGAGAAAGTCTGATAAAACATTTTAATTAAATACAATTTGTTTTGATGGCAAAATATGCTTGAAATATTACTCCCTATTGAATTTTCTAGGCATAAAACCTATTTCTGTCTCTGGAATTAACAGTCCAGAGAATTCATATAGCTCTAATATTTATATAACTAGTTCAATGATTGTTGTGTGGTTGCAGGTTATTTATCACAACAATTAGCTGGTAATTTGTGTTAACTTTTTTTTTTATAATTCTGCCTCTTGTTTAGTTAATCAACAGAGTTTCTACTGAGGCAGTACGACTGACTCTAGGGGTTTGCTCATCCTATTTAGAAACAAGGAGGCAGTTCAAGAACTGAGATATATAGACTCTAATCTTTTATTTATTTATTTCACCACAAACTTGCCAATTAGGTTATTGAACAGTCTCATAAATCCAGATTCATCCCACCTTATTTGGGTGTTAAATCAGAAATGGATTTCCAAAGGACAACTCAAACTATTTGGGTTGATTTGCTTCCAATAATGTCTGTCTTTCCCTGTTGACTTGAAGGTATATGTAACAGAATAAAACTCTTAACTAAAACACTTAAGTGCCTGCAGCCATATGAGATGAATATAGCATCTGTCTTATATGTGTGTATGCAGTGAGCATGAAAATATGTTCATTGCCTATATCAAATAGTAGACAAGCTCTCAGAGAGAAGATGTATAGGGTTTAGCTGAAAACTTTATAAGGAAATGATGAGGTGATGTTTGTATGAATTAGAGTCTGGCAAGCTTTGCCCTAGATGAAACTTTATTGAACAGAGAGCCTGTCTCACTACCATTGATCATTATTCCCAGGAACAGAGCACAGCATGGAAGAAATAAGGAGCAGAAGAGGCAACAAGAAAATAAAAATCGTAGGGCTTCTGCCACTGGCTAGAGAGCAAAATGGGACAGAGAGAAAAGACTGAAAGAGATTCTGTAGAGAAAGCAGAGAATACAAGGGTATGTTAAATGAAGTTGAAGTTGTTAGAGAAAAGGATTATAACAAATAGATCAAAGGATTATTTTTAAGGATGGAAAATGTCTGAGTGCTGAGTTTAAAAGTGATTCACTTTCTAATTGTGAAATTTGTGTTTTCGTATTATATACTTTCATTAAGTTGCAACAATTAAGCATCTCATTTTGCATGATCCACTTGATATCTATACATAAACTTTTATCATCAATTTGGTACCAAATAAGATATCTTGGATATGAAACAAGTTCATTCACAAGCAGTTTCTTGGCTAGATCATGAATTATTTTTCCATTTGAGAAATAAAAAGTTTTTAGTTCTAAATGCTCTCTTTTCAGACACACAAACCTGCTTTTATTTCTAAAACAATATTCTAGATGGGTAACTTAAAACCGAGATGGAAAACCTCCAAACAATTACGGAAGAAAATAGGGCAATCCTGTCTTCTTGGAAAGGCTCTGGTGCCTCATATGCAAAAGAAGCAGAATGTCCAGTCAATGGATGTACAGCACAACATTTCCTGGCTGGGCAGGATTCACAAATTTCCTTTAGAGGTTACCAGAAGTAGATGGGGGTATCACTGTAAACCTCTTTTGAAAGGAAGAAGCCATTTCCTTTTGTCCTTGGAGGTGAAAGAAAGTGACATGTCTATCGGCTTGTGTTTGTGGATTAATGAAGTTCAAATACTTGAAACAAAAGGACAATTCCTAAGCATGCATTGCTGTCTGTTTTAGATTATACTAAGCGTGACTGATATTGCTAGCCTTCATTTTCTTGTACTGTATTCCTGGCATGGCAGGAAAATTGCAAAGGGATGAATGAACATTACTTTTGACAAAAAAGTGAAAGGCATATCTATCATAATCTGGGGTCTTTTTTATCAGATAATTTGTGAGGAGAGTGCAGAGTAGTTAATGTTCTAGGTAGACAGATATTTTTTTTCTTTTGAAGTCAAGAACAACCTATATCTATATTATTACGTGGAAGTCACAAAAATACCAGTTCATCTGAGAGAAAAGACTCACTGTGCTAATGGGCAGTGTAAAGTAATCAGGCGGGCATTGAATGAAGTCCTTAAGGGACAGAAGCATAAAAGCCATACTTATGTTGAACCTCTGTTTCCAAGAGCAACTATGACATGCATTTAGATCCAATAAAGAAATCCGAGCATATAAGAGAAGACATGTCAAATACCAGTGAGTCAGGAAAAAGCTGTAACAAGGTTAATGCAAGCGTAGGTGGTAGAAGTCTTCTGACTGTTTCTTTTCCTGTTTTCTGTTCAAATTGTTTTCTGTTCTGTTCTCTTGTCCCATTAGAGTTTTGGAAGGAAATTGTTCTAAAGAAATGTAATATTGACTGTCAAAGAGCATCCATTGTCGGCCATCCACTGGGATTTATTTTCACCATCAACAGAGATACCTGAGGATGATTTGGACCCAGAAGTTACATCTCTGTCAACAAATCAGAAACTGCCCTGTATCTGGGTAACAGTGTTGGGAAACTGTTGTCTGTATGGCTTAATAATCATAACATGGTAATTGTTCGTCCAATTCAGTAAATGAAATTCACAGAAAAGATACGCACCAATGCAGTTGGGATAAAAACTACCCCCCAGTAAACCCATATTGTCCCATGTGATTTAGCTATACATTTAATTTGTGTAGTGAGGCAGCTCAGTTGCCCAAAAAGTTGGTCAAATAATTATTCCGTTATTCATCTAGTAAAATTACTTGAATTTTAGAAACCTAACAATGGAAAATAAATTTCTTGATGGAAGCTCTTCTGCAAACATTTCTAACAATGGAATGAGTGCTGAAATTCTGAACCTACATTCCTAGTGCAAGCAAGTTCCATATTTTCCTGGTGGAAATAATCTCTGCCACAAAGGTACAGGAATTACTAGTTCAGTATTTACCCGTCTCAAGCAGAAAGTATAAAGCATTCTCCATTTTACTGTGAATATATGTAAAATGTAGACTCCAAATCTAAAGCTGTTGTTTTCATGATACATTTTTAACCTTCCCTAGAAAGGGAAGCATCTCTAGAGCCAGCAAAAGTGATGAGTTCCCAATTGTCTTACTATCCTCCATGGACAATAAAAACATTGCATGGGTGAAGGGAATAAGGAACATCCTTCCCTGGTATACATATTCCTTATATTGATATGTTTGGTTTCACAGTACCATTAATAACCTCTTAAAAAGTTTTCATGTTGCTTTTTGGTCTCACGGGAAAATAGTCTTGTAAAATCTCAGTGTTTCAAATAAAGATTCTTGTTCTGAGCTGTGATTTATATGAAGTTTATTTTCATTCTTGGGCTGAGGGGGAAAGGAGAGGGCACGTCAAAATCCTCTTTCATGTGAATGTAACATCAGTTGACTTAAGAATGGTTAGAATTAGGTGGATTTTCTCACATCTCTAAAAAGTGTTCAAAAAATGTAAGGGATGGATAGTTTTTTATGTTGTAAGCTGTATAATTCAAATTTTTATTTGTGAAAATTGTCCCAATGAAAGAACTGGAAAAAGACACAGACTGGCAAAAATTATGAGTTCAATTAAACCAGTATTTTTGAAAAAAAAAAACTACCAACTTTAAAGACTGCTTTGCAATTCAGTATATCTTAAAATGCAAGAATAACCACATAATTTAGTAGTACAGTTTGATATATAAATATTTTCCATGATGTGAGCCCATGTAGCCACACTACTCTCTTTTCCTTTTTGAAGCAAATTGAACTTAGGTGAGTTTTGGCAAAAACAGTTAATGTAGAAAAGACTTTAATTTGATCCTTTACTTCTACTGAAATTTAATATTTCAGGCAAAAATAAAATGTGACAAAATAACTTACAATTTGTGAGTTCCCTTCTCCCAAATTAATATGAAAACATGTCAAGCCAGCAGCATTTTATGAAGGGTGTATTTCATATACATCCTCAACTTCTGTATTCTCAGTTCTCTAATGGATTCTCAATTGCCTGACAAATTTTGCAATACCTCACTCCATCACTGAAGTTTTAGGATTACTAGTAGTTTTCTGCTTTTGAACCTCAGTCTATACTCACCATGTATTTGCACTTCTGTCAAATCAGAAATGAAGCATTGATCATTTTACATTAAAATGTAAAAAAAAAAAACTAACCTAAAGCCAGGTGTTTATTCCTTGTCCCTACCAAAAGTCCATTTTGGTTCTGTCTCATCAAGCACAACATTTTCAAGAACTCTTCCTGTTTAAACATCATAAAAGCACTGAGAATGTCAAAACTTTTCAGCTTGTGTATTTTCTTGGACCCTTATTTTCCAAAAAGATAATATTATCATTCAGGCTTTTTTTTTTTTTGCTTTTAAGGTTTTGTTAATTAGCGTTTTGGAAGCCTGTAGAAGAGCCACAGCATTGTTTAGCTTGCACCTGTGACTGTCTGGGATCCAGATGCTCAGTATGTACAGTGCCTTGTCTGTTCCTTGTAATCCTCTTTCTATTCCCTCTCCCTCTAACTCTTCCCATTTTTCCTGTCCTGTAGCTCAGCAAAAAGAGTGAACCAGGTTAATCTGCCAGCTTTTTCTCTAGTTCTGATTATTTCTTGGAAATTGGTTTGCGCTCTCTATTCTAGCAGAATATGAAGTGCTTTTTCTGATGATTTTTTTAATTTCCTCTTTTTCCTCTGGAATTACAAAATAATCACCGCTCTAGATCACATAGAAATGCAAAAGATACAATGGCATTCCCTTTTTAAAAAAAATCTACTTAAAATATTCATAATTTATCCATGAGCATTTGCAGATGTCGGAATATACTGTAGCAAGAACGCCTTTACCTAGTATTTTATGGATTTTTCAAACTTTAAGAGAAAGGAACTGGAGAATATTTGCACTTGACTACCAAAAATTTTTTTTTGCAATTTTAGACATGCAAGCAATAGCATGATTTTTATCTCTACCAGTATCATATGCTAATTCTAATATTAACATCCTGAAATTAAGCTAATTTTTATTTCCAGTAAAAGAGGATGAAAACTCGCCTCATATTTACTGTAAGAACCTGTTAGCCTTCTGGACTGTGTTTTTTTATCACAAGAGAATGCCTCAGGACTCTCACTGTAGCTGTTGGGATTTCAGTTGCTTATCAGCTCACCTGGAAAATCTGTAATTGCAGAACAAACTTCACAGAAAATTAATAGAGACACTGGTGGTGATAGCAAAGTAGCAGTCAGCTGTAAACAATGTATTTAAATGAGACTATTATTGATAAGTAATTAATGTGCATAACTGCCAGCCAGTTTCTTCTTAAATAATTCAGTGGTTTTATTCTTAAAAGAATATCTGTGTTTGTGAAAGGTCTGAGATTGACAGGCACTAGAAAATGAAATCTTGTTTAACCACTGAACATGCACTGCATGCCCAGCACTGCTCTGAGTCTCCCATGCATGGGCTGTCCTGCTGTGCATCTGAGCTGAGTCCAAATGTGCTTTTTTTTATTATATTTATTATTATTCACCATTTCCCAAACTAATCAGTGGTCTGGCTCAGACACACTTGATTAATGTGAAAATAGCCTGAGTTGGTATTATCACATCAACAAAATAATGCATTTTGGAGTAGATTAACCACTATACTACACTTATTTTGCATCTTTTGGAAAGTACAAAGATAACACAAAACGTACTTTGCTTGTTCTTCCCTTTGTATGTGTAAGCAAAAACTCAAAGGTGAGAAATCGTCAAAAGAAGCATGGCCAGCAGGGCGAGGGAGGTGAGTCTGCCCCTCTGTTCTTTTCTTGTGAGAACTCATCTGGAGTATTGTGTCCAGTTCTGGAATCTTCAACATAAGAAGGATATGGAACTGTTGGAATAGGTCCAGAGGAGGCTACAAAGATGATCAGAGGGCTGGAGCACCTCCCATACAAGGACAAGCTGAGAGAGTTGGGCTTGTTCAACCTGGAAGAGGCTCCAAGGAGATCTTAGAGTGACCTTCCAGTACCTGAAGGGGCTATAGGAAAGCTGGGGAGGGGCTGTTCACAAAGGCTTGTAGTGATAGGATGAAGGGGAATGGGTATAAACTGCAGAGGGGCAGACTTAGACTAGACATAAGGAGGAATTTCTTCCTGATGAGGGCGGTGAGGCCCTGGCCCAGGTTGCCCAGGGAAGCTGTGGCTGCCCCATCCCTGGAGGGGTTCAAGGCCAGGTTGGATGGGGCCGTGGGCAGCTTGGGCTGGTGGGAGGTGTCCCTGCCCATGGCAGGGGAGTTGGAACTGTCTGGGCCTTAAGGTCTTTTCCAACCCAAACTATTCTATGATTCTGTGATTCGATGAAATCAGAAGTGCAAAGGACAACTGACTGCCTTACAAGAAGATGCGTTGCATGGATACTGTGTGCAGGCTATATTTTGACTCTACAGGTGAACGAATTCATTTAAAAATAAATGAAGTTTCTTTCCTCTTGTCACAAAGATTCAGGTCATCTCTCCAGGCTGTAGGTGGAGGTCTTGTTAGTGTCAATGGGAATCTACACAATTGTAGTTTTAGGCCCCGGTTTTACATTCCAGAAACTAAAACATGTACAAAGATGTTCGGATTTAATGACTTAAATATTTTAAGTATATTTTGTGTCATGTTACAAAAAATAAGGACACCACATTCCCCCTGTCACTGTAATTTTGGGTGGAGAAATTCAACCTTTCATTTTTACATATATCTGTGTGTATACATATATATACGTGTATGCATTTTTAACAGTGACTGTCTATAAATCACAACCAGAATGATCTGCTGAGTCTTACATTATCTTTCATCAACAGTATATATTTTTTTTTTCTAAAAGTTTTAAAAGGCTAGTTGGATTTAGACCACTGAAATCCTATTGCTTCTCTGGAGAAGATCATTGATGGAGAACATGGATCTCTTTTTCTATACAATTCCCTCATACTACCATGTAAGCAGTTATAATATTAAAAAGAACTTTCCGTAGCTGATTTAGGCCATATACTATATATTCTCATATCCAGAAAATAATCAGAAAAAAATCATTAATAATACTGGTGACTGACTTGTAGCAGAATGCAAACCCACATCTGTGTTATCAATACTGTAAATGCTTATTAATACTGTGATGTATTTTATTCAAGAGGAATGTACAAAGAATGCAATTATTTTTAGGTTTATCTCATTCTACACAAGATTTACCCACAATCTAATTATATTGCTTAATATCTTAAATAGCATCTGTATTGAAGATAGCAATTGAGCTCAAATTTCCTTACATTCAGGTTTATATTCATTCTACTCTTTTAAGAAAACTCATCATAGTGTGATGAGTCCAGGCCTCAAGCATTTTAAAAAGGTAAGACACATTTTGACAACTTTTAGAAGAGCTTTTTAAAGGAGGGTTTTAAAAGAAAAGACAAATAGCTAGCTCGCTAACTGGCTGTGAAGGGGGAAAAGAGAGGGAGACTTCGTGACTACGTCTGTAGTTAAGCAAACATAGGATCATCCTGTAGCATCTGTACTATTAAATCCTCTTACCTTCAAAAGCAGGAAGACTGCATGTTGGAAGTGCTGCCGAGCCTCTGCTTATTTCTTAACGGTGCCCAAAATGATCAAGGAGAAGCCTAACAATTTAACAGCAGAGATGTTCAAATCAGTGCCCAAGTCCTGTTTCTTTTATTAGCAGAGCCTTGCCTGTGGTTCTGTAAGAACTGTTACTGCTCTGCAGTGAGACAAAATAACTTTTTCTGTTGTCAGGGCAGTACTGTCTAGAGAGATTTAACACAGTGAAACCCATGGGGAGCATAGCACATTAGCAAGGAATTAATGATTTAATTAATATGGACCAAATCACTTTTGCATTTTAGCAAAGGTTAAAGCCATTGCATCAAATGGAATAGGAGTATGTTGTAGCTATTGGAGGTTAAAGAGTTTCCTTTACATAATCTAACACTAACACGTGGTTGTTTTGTTTCATTTCATTTTCTTTTCTAATTATAAACCCCTGCTTGTTAAGTAACAACTGTCAATGCTCACTAACCCAATGCTCCAGCTCTGCGCCAGGCTGTGGCATTCCAAAATGACCCAAGCTCCAGCTAGATGTGATTGTCTTTTCATATCAAATTAATCCCAGAGTTTGTAGCTCTTTTTCAAAGTACAAGGTTGAGGATATATGGACTACAAAATTTCTCCAGTGAGCTTGAAAGCCAGATCTCTTCATGTTGTTTGTAATAGCCAACTGGAAAGGTGTCTACACCTGGATCTGGCCAGAATATGAGAGAAATGTAATACAATAACCCTCCAGATATTAGCGTTCATACTGGTTCTTGTTCTCTTCCTCTTTCTCCTTCTCCTCTTCAATACTGCTTATTTTACAATGTAGCTAAGATTGGGCTGCTGAGATGAGGCAATTCGCATTTATACAGGAACAATTTTTGCATCAATATGAAAAGTCAACACTGTCTTTTACACTGATAGACATAAATGCCTCTCAATAAATAAACATAAAAGAAACAAGATGGCAGATAAAGCTAAGACTATATTTCCCATTCTAAAACTGAAACAAAATAAACAAAAAGTTTTCTTTGAATGTTTTTATTTTAATTAAATATAGAGGGAAAAGGGATAATCTTTAATACAAAAATTTTGAATAACAGAGGATTGATTTTTTATCATATAAAGTTCAAATTTCATGTGAGCCTCTCATGAAATTTCAGTCTGATTCTCAGCCTAACTCTTATCTAATTTTGGTTTTACAACATCATAGAATGACGTAATCCATAAGAAGAAATAAGTACAGCCTATCTCTATTCTCCATAAATGTAAATAAACAAAAAATGTTTACAAAAAGGAAGCTTCTGGGTAGATGTGTCTGTAGTATTTATACTGGTGAATAAGGTCTTACCTGTATTTGCGTAGAAATGAGCAAGAGTGGCAGCACTCAAAGGGCTCCCAAGAGCCATGCTCATCTCTTTACTCATCTCCTTGAGAAAGAAAACTAACATTGATCTTTTGAAGGAACAAATGAATGAAAGAATCCATCAGCGCAGAAGAAGCTTTCAGGAAGATGTGACACTTGAGGAAACAGTTTGGTTATCTGCTACTCTGGGGCACTAAAGTAGATATTTCAGGTTTCAGGCTTTCACAAAAGTATTCCTGAGCTATATGCACAAATCTGCAATTACAAAACCATGAAAAGAATATGCCATTGAATTCAAGAGCATGTAATTCAATTATCTTAGTGATGACCCTTCCAAATAACCCTAAAATACAATAAAATTGTAAAACATACATTATAGAACATCACAAAATGCCTTTTAAGATTTTTTTTACAACATTTTGCTAATTTAATTGCTTAGACTGCTCTGAAATAGAAGGTAAAATAGAATGCTTTTAAACTACCACAACACAGTGCCCTTGCTCACTGACTGTTTCCATATGGCCTTTTTCAATATTGAATAATGGAGACTTAGGAATTAATTTTAGCACTTATTCTGTTAATTCCTCATAGCAAGAAACCCCTTTATCTTCTGTGTTGTCTTTTGTTGTGGCATTACTGATACTTAAATAAAATGATTCAATTGTCAAGAAAATTATTCTGAAAGCAGCTGTTCTTCAAGATTCATCTCTAAATAGTATCATCAAAACATCATAATATCCAAATATATTTCCCCTTGTTAGAATTCATCGCTGAACTATTTGAATATGTATTTTTCAGCTATGGTGCTATTATTTTAATGACAACCTCTTATTAGGGTTGACATTTCACTAGCCTTATTTCATAATTCAGTTCATTCTGACCTCAGACAAGTTAGTTAAAACAGCTGAGGTTCAATTTTTATCAAGAATGGTGTGCACATTGTTACTTTTTCCTAGTGACTAAAGCTGTTGAAGTCTGTCTTCATTTACAGTATTAGTGTCCTTTTGAACTCTGTGTTTTAGGGATGCACTGGGCATAAATGCCACCATCATAATGATATGCCAGATCCCAGCAGCAATCCACAAAAGGAATTTATAACCTAAATAGACGGACCATGCCAGACTTGCCGTGTCCGTGGTGATGTTTACTGTAAGAAAACCAGAGATCTCAGGGAGCACCACTGCTGAGGATGATGTTGGCTCAGCCTGGAGAAGAGAAAACTGACATAGGTCCTGTCCTTCTTGCCCACAGCTACTGATGTCCAAGAGATATTTCTAGGCTTGTAAGTAGCAGACCTGAGAAAGGAACAGGTAGCTAGAGAATTGCCTCTATATATCCTATGTCCCATATTAAAAAAATTAGGAAGTACAGGAAAAAGTCTCATATAGTTTTAATGGGTATGTTTCTGAAGTTAGGAAACCCCTTCTTGCATGAATGTGTAGTAGACCATGAGCTGGAGAGGTGGAAATCACTTCCACTTAACCCTGTTATATAATAGGGAGCCAGGTCAACCAGGGGCAAAAATACAAAGAGATTTTTCCCAAATAGCCATTTTTTGAGCCATATTGTGTTCTGAGAGAGGACTATAATTTCAAAGGTATGATGCAGAAGAAGGAGACATACTCTGTTGTATATGGAAATGTCCTAGTTTCATCTACATGAGTCACAGAATCACAGAATCACAGAATAATCAGCTTGGAAGAGACCATCATTGAGTCCAACCATTCCTATCAAACACTAAACCATGCCCCTCAGCACCTCGTCCACCTGTGCCCCAAACACCCCCAGGGAAGGTGACCCAACTACCCCCCCGGGCAGCCTGCTTCAGTGCCCAATGACTCCTCTCCTCCTCATGAAAAAAAAAGAAAACAGTCAAGAAAACAAAATATGAAGAATGGGATTGCTCAGGCTTGCATTTGGCACTAGAATTTCTTGACCTGGAATGATGAAAATTTTACTCTTCAAAAGAAAGCATCAAAATAATAAAACCCAATAAATATAGCTGTCTGGTTTTTATTACATGATGTCTATGATATGAAATTCTGAAAGGGCTAAATATCATTCACATGTACGAAAGATAACAAAAACCTAGAGGATTAGAGAAAGTGGAAATGCTGGTGGTAAATGTGTCATTTACAATTCTGCCTTTGATTGTTGTACTGAGCTGTATCAGTCTAACCAGCTTAGGGATAAATATGTGCAAAGAAACTCCAAACATTAATTTAAACAGTCTAATGCTCTGAAAAATGTAACAATTTATCTACAATAAAAACATAGTGTCTACAGTGTTTTTCTCATGTCAGGGATGACAATTTTCCCTTTCCACCAGTATGGCATAACGCATCATCCCACCTGAAATTTCTGTGAAAAATAATTTTGCTGGAAATCTGTATTAAAATGAATATTTTCTTGTTTACTTGTAATAGTGTGTGACAAGCATATTTTTGTACAAGTTTCATTGTCTGTTTGTAATTTTGCTTTCATAAGTTTGATGTGAAATCAAAAGACTAGCTTTAGAAACGTGAATATTTTAACTGCTCCTGGTAGTAAAAAGCTAATTCTGTGGCAGATATATAGTAGAACAAAAATCAAACAAAAAAATGATCGAGCAGAGTTCCTTTCTGGAAAGATTTCATACATATCTGTAACTCCTCAATCCTCAGCTACAACTGTCTTTCTAACAAAACTTCTGCTGTTGCACAGTTCATTCTGGGCACAAGTTCATTTTTTTTTCCTTCTTCCCTGTCTGTACTTTCTCTCCCCTGTAGTTTCTTTATGATACTATTCAGATTTCTCGTGCCCTCTCCAGCACAATCATATTTGACAGAACAGAGGGTGAGGGTCCTTACTTTCCAGGACAATCTCCTAGGTGTTAAAATGAAAGTGCAAGACACCTTCTGCTAGAAAAAAAATAAAACAAGCAATGTGGAAGGGATGAGTTGAGCATGGGATCACTTCAGGAAAGATTTTTATCTGATTCTGCTGCCATTCTATAAAACCATCACTCTGTCTACTTCTATGTTTTCTCCTGGCTTTGGAGGTAGCCAGACTGATCATTTGTCCCCTAGAGCACTTGTGTACATCTGCTGAGCTCCAGAACTCTGGCTTGAGTCTAGGATTTATCAGGCAGAGCTTGTAGGAAGTCAGTGCTTTATTAAAGCATTAGAAGCAGACTTCTGTCTGCTGCTTTCATATCTGTAGGGCTTGTGTGCCTGAAAGCTTTTCTGCTTTTCCCAAGCATATCTGTTGCTCTAATAAGAACTATTAACTCAGCCTATAAAATTTGTTTTACTCTGAAGCATTGTGGACAGAGCAACAGAATCACTATATCATAGCTATAACATAGCTATAGCTACCCACAAAGGCGAGTGTGCACACTCACTGATGTCATATTTCCTCTTTAATTATGACACATGTATTTTTAATATTTTTCTTTCTCAAATATAGTGTTCCTTTATGGTTTATTTTTATTTTTAACATTTTCAGAAATATGGAAAGTTGAAAAATGATATAATACTCTATTAGTAATAATGTTTCATCATTCCCAGTTTCCTGTATAATTTAGTGTGGCTCCATCGCACAAAAGGATGCTGCATAATACAAGTTTAATGTAACTCATTTTATGATCCCTCGTGCTGATATATTGAACTTTTATATAAAAGAAATATGCAAGGAATTATATGTCCATTTTATCTCTGGATGAAACTAAAATGGATCTCTTCTAAGTATCGTGAAATTGAGAACTCAAAAGGCAAAATAAATCAAGAATATTAGAAAGCCCTTTTAACACTGATTAACTCATTAATCTCATCTAAACTGTATAATCTTTCAGCCCAAATGGCTGTGTCCCTTTCAGAATTAAACACATATGGGAAAATATAGTAAACAGCCGATTCATCTCCACTGTCTCTATGCCACATGTGGTTTGTACATCTCTGTCATACGCTCACAGGTAATCTCTTTTTCAAGCCTGAAAGCCCAAGTCAGGTTTGAAGACGCCCAATGTACTCAATCATTCCACATGTGCAAACTCTTCCGTGCTGTTGATCATTCTTCTGTAAATCTTTGCTAACTTGAATATGCCCTTCCTTAGATAAACAAACCAGAAATACACACAGTGTTCCTGGATGACTGAATAATAGATTTGTATAGTTTTACAGTTATATGGGTTCTCTTATTTTTTATTGTTCTATATCTGCACCATTTGGGAAGTAACACAAGATAGGAGCTATTCTCCATGGTTCTGAGGAAGTTATCCTGCTGTAAATTGTAAGGTAATACATGGGTATGAACAAGCTATACCAATAAGGTAAGGGACCAGGGAATGTATCCTGGTGCAGTTTTGTTTAGCAGAAAAGATGTAGACTGAGTCAATTATCCATGGTCCTATCTTAATCAGAAGACATCTGCCCAGAATTTGCACTGCATTCCTGATATTAAACTTCTCTCCTTTATCTTCTTCTGAATAACTGATACGAGAGAACTGTCTCTGTTTTTTATACTGGTAAAGCATTTTCTTTCTGTCCTCTCCAGTCAACTCTTGATGTTAGCAATGTGAAAGGGTTCCTAATTTCAAAAATTGTAAAAAGCAATTAAATTAGGATAACAGAGACATAGGAGTTTTTTTAAAATAAAACAAAAAAAAGCTGTAAAGTTATAAATATATCATAAAAATAGGCACTTGGGGCATGATACAGATGCCTAGATGTTGGCATCTAGGGTTATCTGGAATGCTTTATGGTATCTTACCTATTCTCTGTCTACTGCTCAAGGGTATCTTGTAGATATTTTGTCTTATCTGTCAGCCTAATGACAATGCATCTCAGGTTCCTTAGACTATCTGTTATAAAATAACATTCAATACCTACATTTTAGTTACTGAATTAAGCTTCTTGTCAGCTGAATTTCTCTCTAGGCTCCATTGACTGTACTAATTCAATTCATTGTCTATAATGGAAGCTTAGACACCTACTGCATACCTTCCCTCAGAAACAGGTAACTTCTATTGACAAGAATAATTTGATATAAATGTTATTGGAATAAGATGAATTAGAGAGACACTGGAATGAAACAGAAAGAAAAAAGACAGTGTTCATAGTGTATTTAGAAAGATTAGAAGTGAAAGGGAAAAGGAGAGCACTTGGGGAGGCAAATATAGCAGTGTCAGCATTGCCTTAAATATGTCAGTTCAGTGAGAAGGAGGGCTCTGATTAAAAAATAGAGGTTAGATTCACATTCATTCTGTGGTGCCTTTAATACTTCAGGCTGTACAAAGGGACCTAAGGCAGGTATGATGCTCCCACCTTATTGCAGCAATATGAAAAGACTTCACTGTAACTAAGAATTCAGTCCCAGTTTAGGTAACTGGCCCTATTGAATTCATGTTTATTCTCTCTCAAGACAAGTTACCTGGCAAAGAAGAATTAAAACCACCATGAAACACTGAAGGTCTTTATAGAAGCCATTAGTAAAGGCTTTATCTGGGATACAAGAACTACCTTGGATATGTATGAGCTTGTTCAGTGTCATCAGTAATCAGCATTTTGCCAAATCATTTCTGCATGCCTTCCCTACCCTGTGTAGCAGAAGAAATAATGAAGATCCTCATTAATGTCTCTTCACAGCCCATTTGTACACTGTCACCTCAGTATGTATCTAAAGGTCAACTTCTGCCTTTGATATCACTTATGCATGGCAGTAAAATTCCCAAGAAACAGACTTTTCTTAAAGAAAATATATTGTCAGCTTCCAAACTGTATATATGTGGAATCAATTCTTCCATTAAGAGTTGCTTTATTTAAATTCAGCGCGTTGTTAGTTTTGATCTGAAGGGTGCGAAGCCTGTTGTGCCCCTCTAGCCTTGTGTCTGTGCTGTATTTTCTCACATCTGATATTATTAGCAGAACATCCTTCTTGCAGCACAGAGTTTGGCCTGAGTTTGTGGTGCATAACTAATTGCATCTGTTTGACTATCGAGTGTGTTCTGATCAGAAAGACACCTGAGTTTTTGGAGAAGCAGTTAGAACAGAAGTAGAGTCCAAGGAAGAACTGGAACTGTAAAAGCATATGGGACAAAATTCTCATAGCTTCTTTATTACAAACAATCTACAGTCATCACAAGCCCTTCTGCTGTAATAACCTGAATCTATTGAACATTTTAAGCACAAACATATTCCTTTCAGACTTTCTGACTCTGACCTTTTTCATGCTAGCTTTGGTAAAACGCACCTCCATTCTTCTTGAGTTATTCCTGGATCACATCAAAGGAAATGGGAGGAGAAGCAAGCACTGGCACTGGAATACTCACTTTGAATCCTCCATTTTATTTCAAAATGTTTTCTCCCAAATCCTAAAATATGACATTAAAAAATCAGGAATAGCCTGAATGAAAAATAAAATCAGAAAGATTACACCAAAGTACTTCAGTTGTAATGCAATAAAATGGAAGGGGGAAGCAAGCTGGAAAGATTTTATGTTGATTCATCTTTTATAGGAAATATTGTTGGTGGAACAGGGATGAATGAGCACACGGGCAGGGTAGAGGGAAGCCTCTAGACCGTGATGCTTCTTTCTACCTCCTCTCTGTATATAAACAGAGGAGATTCCCCATGAGCTGTTGTGCTCATAAAAATTGAGTGCAATCAGAAGGACATCTGCATCAAGCTGTAGCAACGCAGAAGATAAATGCTTTGAAAATCCATTTTGACTGCACATTGGCTGGTACATTGTCTATGCAGTGCGATCTGCTGTTTTCTTTCAGAGCAGGAAAACAAGGGAAATACTTAAAGTTTCGGGAATGTCTCTTGGAAAGTCACCAACACTCAGTGCAAACAGATTTGCAGAACCTGCTTACTAATGAGTGTTGTGTTTTGAAGTGATAGCGGCTGGGATTTCTTCCTAAGAAGGAAGATTTTTCGCTTCCACCTGGAAGCCAATTCAGCAAAGCTGAGCAGCAGCATGGGCTCCTTGCTCAGAAGAAGCAGGGATCAGTGCTTTTGTGTAGCATCAGCTAAAATCAGTATGCAGTCCCATCTGCTATATCTCATCACAGAGCTTGCTGAAAAATTTTGTTATCTCTAAAGAATTGTTAAAGGAGCTATATTTAAGGGCACTACTATCTAGAACAGAGTACCAATGCAGTTTTAGCTTATCACATATCAGCTGATTATGGTGATATTGCTTTCTCAGATTTACTTACCCAAGACCATAACCAAGAAAACAACACGTTCAGAGTTTTGAAAATGTTTTATTTATTTTAAGAGAATGTATATCTAAGCACTATAGAACTGCTTGGCTTTTGTCTTAGATTTATTTTTTAATGGCATTCCCAGAGGCTCACATTTTGACACGGCTCAGACTTTTGTACACAGCTTTCCTTGTTTATCACAATCTCACAAACTGCATTTCCCTTATAGCCTTTTATAAAAGGCTGTAGGGGACTCAGGTTCTCAGGATGCCTGTAGATAAATCTCCAAAAGTACTTCAGCATTACAAAGCTGAAATGCTTAACTCTTGCGAGTTCTGCTCTGTAGAAATCTTGATATATAGTGGGCAGTGTCTGATATCTTCAGGGAAACGCCTAAGCAAAATAAAAGAAATAAAATTAGTGAAAATTTGCCAGAATTTCTTAATGCTGCTATTTAAAATTCTTCTGGAGATCACTGTTCAAAGCAGGGGAGTATAAAAAAACCCAAGTCATGGAAGTAATAAAAACAAACCTTCCCCCAAGAAAAATATGTTAGTGAGTTCATGGGGGATGATAAGAGATCTCTGACTTTCTGGATAGCTGAAAAGAGTCTGTTGAAGGAAGTGCTATAATTGCAGGGATGCACAGCACTGAATAACTATATGGAAATTGCTCTGCTTTTGATATTTAATTAATCCCTGGAACAGGAACTTGAATCTAATTTTTCTGTCTCATTTCTCATGTTATGTCTATACCAAGAGCCTAACAAGTCAACCTTGCTCTTTGGCTCTGTCAGTCATTAAAGAAATTAAATGAAAGAATGTCAAAATGAAAGAAGCAGGGTAATTTTCTCAGAAAGAAATGAGAATTCGGAGAATTATAAACCTGTTTTGGTGTGTGTAGCCAAGTCCCTGCTTTGAAATCAGCAGGGAGAAAAGGCATAAAAACCTACCTGCCAGGTAAGGGCTCTGACAGTTGGCTAAATGGACACAGATGTAATCCTGGAAGGTCAGTCATCATGATCTTTTGCAGAAAGATTCATCTGAAGAATATTTTTAAAAAACAGTTGAGCTGGCTTCACATGTGAGTAGTATAGGGAGAATCCAGAATGAGAATTAATCATTTCTTTGATTATAGCATAGACATAGGCATCAGCAGGACATGGGGAAGTTGCAAGGGGAAGATTAGACTGGGGTACAAATGTTGGAAGTACACTTTTTTTCTGCATCAAAGATGTGCCTAAAACTTGTTGAACTTAACCTTGTGAGACTAGCCTTGATTATCCCATAGTTGTATTCTACTGACTTAAAAAAAATAGTTGGCCTTACTGGAGAATTCTCTCATAACATCAGGCTCTAGTTTAAAAGCCATTTTTTTCCTGAGGGCAAGTGAATTTACTTGGTGAGAAGTTAGACACAATTTTTATTGCTAGCAGTACTCATCAGACCAGGGTAAGTACTTGTATTTCTGATGGTGCTGTAACATTATCTGTGTAGTGAATCTTCATTCAACAGTATTTTTGTTGTGCATGATGATCTTAAGAATCTTTTCCAACCTAAATGGTTCTAGGATTCTATGATTCTATCACTAGCTCTTGTGGCATGGGTCAAAAGAAAAAGTGACAGGTGACACCACAGTTTGCTATTCTTGTACATGTGCCCTTAAATTGCCACATTCTTCACACCTCAGTATTCAAGCTTTGACATGATATGTGTAAGATGTACAAATCAAAGCCATATGTTGAAAAAAAAGAACAGATATGCTATGCCATGTCTATACTTAAACCTCTGAGAGAGTAAACGTATCCAAAGAATCTCCCTGACTCTGGAAATAGCTGGTTAAAGGGTGGGTAGTCCGTGTGGCACGGAATACAAGTAATGTTCATTAAGTAATCTCATTAAGAGATGTCTTTAAGGAATATTTAAGTAATATGGCCCAAATTAATCTCATCTAACTTTTGATACAGCAGTGTACTACTTAGACTAGAAGTGTAGTTATCTGTGTCACCCTCTATAGTTAGAGGGAAGGAAAAAGCACTTCAAGATGACATTCCACACCACGTAAGATCCAATGACTTTGGAAATCTCTCTTTGCTTCATATGCATTTTGATTAAATCAAATGAACCTTGACATCTGTGTGGAAAAGCTTGAGTATGAGGTAACGAGGCAGAAGTCCTGAGAAAAATGGGGAATAGATTGCCAGATTTGGCAGTGTTGGAGCCATCCTTGCTGAACAAGGGTTTGGATCTCCTCTCTGCAGAGGGAACTAACAACTTCTGATATTCAGCATGGGCTGGGAAGCTGGGGTAGGCCATAGGAGAAAATAGACTGAACACGAACAGAAACCAGGAAACTTCTGTGATGATCTGGGACTGGCTATAGCTAGACCACAAGGATTTTCCAAAGGCTGTGGAAGGTATTGTGTTGAATTCCTTGCAGCTGAAGAAGCCTCTAAATATTACTTGACTCACAATAAGACCGGAGAAACAGACACAACTTTCAAGGACATAGCAGGCAGAAAAGAGGTTTATTTTTAAGCTTATTTTTTTTCCCCCAGTCTATTCCACTTTGGTATTCTGTCTTTAAAAAGTCATAAATAATGATCTAGCGATTCAGAGCTCTCAGTATTTTGGGTGTGTTCATTTAAAAAGAACAGCAAATCCATTCAAAACTCTGTCTGATTTGAACATCCCGGTTCTCTGAGCTACAGAGTTGTGGAGTGTTTTATCCTGGTTACAGAAATTTAAATTTTTGTTTAATATCTCCAATATTGTTTAATATCAGTTTAATATTTTCATCAGTGACAGAGACAGCAGGATATGTGCACCCTCAGCAAGTCTGCAGGTGACACCAAGCAGAGTGGTGCAGCTGACACACCTGAGGGGTGCTATGCCATCCAGAGGGACCTTGACAGTCTTGAGAAGTGGACCTCATGAGGTTCAACGAGACCAAGTGCAAGGTCCTGCGCCTGAGTCGAGGGCTACAGAAATGATCAGAATTCTGAAGCACCTTTCCTGTGAAGATAGGCTGAGAGTTGAGGTTGCTCACCCCGGGGAAGGGAAGGCTCCACAGAAACTTATTGCAGCATTTCAGTACATATAGGGGGCTTATAAGAAACATGAGGACAGACTTTTTAACACAGTCTGTTGTGACACGACAAGAGGAAATGGTTCTAAACTAAAAGAGGATAGATTTAGACTAGATATAAGGAAGACATTTCTTATGATGAAGGTGGTGAAATACTGGAACACGTTGTCTAGAGAGGAGGTAGATGCCCCATCCCTGGAAACATTCAGGCTCAGGTTAGATGGGGCTCTGAGCAGTGTGATCTAGTTGAAAATGTCCCTGCTTACTGCAGGAGATGAGTCGAATAGATGACCTTTAAGGGTCCCTTCCAATCCAAACCATTCTATGATTCTAGAATTCTAAGAACACAGACTTTGTCTTGGTCATTTGCATCTGGGCTTCTAAATTTCACTTCAATGGGCCAAGAATAAGATTCTTGTTGCCTAGTTGTTTTACAGCAGTGAATTATCTTCTTATGCTCTTGTGCAGGAAAGCTAATGGACAGTTTGAGGAAATGCAAGACATCTTCCTTTCCTTCTTCCTCCTCCTTGCCCACCCCCAGAATCTCAGTTTCTAGCAGGCAGAAGCACACAGGCTCTCATGCACCCTCTATATGTATTTTTCTTTGCTGAAGTGGTTGTACCTCTGGGCCTCTGAGCCCTGCAGTAACTCACTGCAGCCTTTGGGCTGCTCTTGTGTTATAAACGATAGCAGCGGGCATTGAAAACCGTGGAGGCAAACCACCTGCTCAGACTGGCAGGAACTCAGTGTGGCAGAGATGAGGAATAGCCAGTTTTTGTCCCTTTAACATATGACCTTGGCCAGTAGAAAGAATACTGTGATAATTCACAACAGGTTTAAAATCAAGTGAAGTTTCCATAAGCAGAATTTGTAGCCTGTCCCAGTGCAGAAACTATTATACATGTTAAAATTCTGCAGGAACATATTTATAGAGACAGTTTCATATCCATGTTAGTTAACAGCTGGACATTAAAGGAGCAATATGCAAGTAGCAAATGGACTTGCTTAACTCTTTTTTCATGTTCCCTTTCATTGTTTGTTCTGTGGCTAACTTTTGAGAATGATTTCTAAAACCATTTCTGTGACAAATGCAAAAACATGTTGTTGATTTTGCAATGTATCAATAAATATTTTATATTTTTATAAACCACTTTATAAAAGAAGTTAGTCTGTTTTTTTCCTGGAGACAGCGTGTGCAGAGGAAAAGCTTTTGCTTTTCCTTTCCTTACCTTAGGTCTGCAATGATATCTAAGTTGTTCAAGTAGAATTAACCGCGCAGTAAATTTCAGTCACACACTCGTAAATGAACGGAGCCCCTGAGTTGCAAATTAAGGTTGAGTTCAAGAGCTTTTTTCAGAACTTTAAAGCATGGATTCCCTTCACATAATTTTTGGCCCTTAGAGGCCTCATCTGTAATCATCTTCTTTCCCTCTCCAGAAAGTGGGAGAAACAGGTACCATGGGATGCGCAGGAGTGTTTGTGCTGGCTGGCATGGCCTCCTGAAACACATTTCTCTGCTGAGTGTAGGAGGCTGCTGGTGCTCCCAGAGCTCTGCAGAGCTCTGACACCTCAGCTGTTTGTGCTTGCAGAGGAGTAAAAATGTGGCATGTGGGAGGGAGGAGAAAAGGCTGCTTTTATTTTATTTTTTTAATTGATTACAGTAACTGGCTAAAACCTTAGGAAGTTGATAATCTGCTGCATAGTTTCCTCGGCTGTTTTCAGGCAATCCAGTAAATACGAGCCATCTCAGGACTTTTAGTAAGAGTTGTCCTTAAAAACAAAGATCCATATTGTCTGTCCTCCCTTTAGCTGGTACCAAACTCCACTGTATTTCACTGTACTACTTCCACTGTAATTCAAAGAAAGTTTTGCAGAATAAGTAGTTACTAATAAGAAAAAGCATGAGTCCAAGCAGAGCTTCTAGATGAAAACCCGTCTGTGATTTGGTAAAACAACAGGCTCCTGAAGAGCGTTTATTTCTGCTTGTCTTGAGAGAAAAAATACTTGAGTAGTTCTGGTACTGAATGAGTGATATTTTGTGTTGGGACAGAGATCAAAGAGAACAAAAATCAAAGGGGATCACAGCCAGTGTTGTCCACTGTATGCCCTCATTTTCCACTGGAACATCAGAAAACCAAATAAATGTCTCATTTCTCAGATGACAGTTTTTGCAAATTAAAAGAAGCTTTTATCAATTGTCCCGAAGTCCTAGGTAGTAGTTTAAGAGGGTTATTAGAAGACAACCAAAGAAGCATCACTCACTGAACAGCCACACCATCTCATAGTTACTAGTTTGATTTTGTTCATCTTGTGCTTCACAGAGCTGCAGGATACACATTACTGAATAAGAACAGTTGGTCAATGTAGAATCTGCAGCACAGGAGTCAGAAGAGGAGACTAGATCAAGTAACATCTGCATAGCAGTGAAAGTGCACACTGTGGCTTTGTAAGGTTGAGCCAAAAAAATAAAACAAGGACTCAAAACACAGATATAATAGGGGAAAAGAAAAAAATAGTCCCCATGGTATTTTGCTAACCCCAAAACACTGACACTGAGTAGCAGGTGAATTAGGATTTAAACCATGGCAGAATTCCAGAGGACATTTTCAGCTGTACAGGGATTGCTAAAAGCATGATGGAGCAGGCTGGCTTAACACTGAGGAAAACACACTCTCTCACTCTGAGACAAGCTTTCCTGAAGGCAGTCAGCTCCTTTTTCTGTGACAGTGAAGTGGCTGATTATGCCTCACTGATGAGCTAGATGGAGTTTTTTTGGTAGTACCTTTATACAAAACAAGAAGTGAACAGGTGGTCTAGCCATCGTAAGGATGTACACCACCAAGTAAATATGGAACAGACTGGCTGCATCTCTTGCTGTCTTTAATACAGTTAACCTAAGTGATAGGAACCTAGTATTATTCTGGTCTTTTCGAGGAAACTGAAGCCAACAAAGTCCATGGGCTATATTAAAAAAGAGATGTAGACATTATTGTAGGGGAATCTGCAGACTTGACAGCTAAGAGCTCTGAGAGCAGAATTCATTCTGTCGAGGTAGTTACAGAAGCTAAAAGAGCCAACAGGCATTGCAGGACTGAAGCCTGTGGCCAAGCACCCAGCTGTCTGCCAGGCTTGGGCACAGACAGGCAGCCTGGCAGCAGGTGCTTTGTGAAAGTGGGATGCACAGCTTGAACTTCCACAGATACCTGTAAGGTGGTGACAGCCTCCTAGGGATTGTGCAGACAGCTCTTGAAAGCACTTACCAGAATGGGAGGCACTTATTTTAGGCCTGTCTGAGATAGGGAGCTTGCAGGATTTCAACACAAAATGTTTATTTCAGAGAGGAGTACACTAGCCACCAGGATAAGGATGGGTTGCCTCTCTCCATCTGTTGAAAGCAGGTCACTGGAAACCCAAATGCAAGCTAATGCAAGCAGTAGGGCTTCTGTCCTCCAGTGAGATAGGCAGAACAAGTCAGGGAGAGAAAAGGGAAAAGAGAGATCCTAACATTCAGGGAATTTCCATGCACTTTGTGTTCTTTGAATATATGTGTCCAGCAATGCCTTTGAAGATATACAACAAGAGATTTTTATGTTCCCCTAGTCAAACACACAAACTCTGTTCTATTAGCTAGTAATTCAACTTAACTTCTCGACATAAAAATAATTATTAGCAATTACACACCTATTTTAACTTTTAACTCATAAGATATTAAGCCGTTCTCTCTGACACCCACAAAGTATGTTGGACTTCAACTCTAACACAATTTGGGAAAAAAAAACCATAAAAATTCCATTGTAAGATTTATCCTTTAATTTCTCCCCTCCCTCATACTTAATTCAAATGAGTTTTCACTAATTAAAAGGAAGAAAACTTAAAAGTCCAAAGAAATTAAAACCCTTCAGTAATATCTCTATATGTAACATTTTTATTGAGTTGCCTAGGATATTGTTTATCCATATGTAGGAGAGACATTTTTAGTCTGAGACACAGAACATTTATCAAGGATTTTAAAATATTTTTCTGCAAGAAGGCAATCTTATTGATCAAGATTCAAGTCAAAGCATATCAAAAGACAACTGAAGTGTGGACTAAACTATACCTGTTTTATATATGCAAATTGAAATGACCACATCTCACAGTATTAAGAAATATTCACTGAATCCTCTGGGAAAATAATTTTCAAAATATTATTTCAGAAATAACAGGAGATGGCAATCCTTACAGGAAAGTCATTCACTTTTCATTTAGGATTAGTATCTGCCAGGTACTTAAGTATGGTACAAAAATAGCAAGACTGGGATGAATTCACTGTTCTTTCATAACTTACATAAGACAGGGAGACTTTGCACATCCTGCAACTGAGAACACAGTGTTACATCATCTCAGCCTCATGGTTTTTCGTGCCCTAAACAATGTAGGAAAATGGTATGGACCTATGATCAAGTCAGTCCCATGCGAGCCTGTTCCGATTCTAATGTGCTAGGATAAATAGTGATTCAGACATATATAGGGCATGTCAGGCAAAAAACCCCCAAACAACCAAACAACGTTCTGACTCTGTTTTGCACATAAGCTCTTGAACAGAGCTGTTCATCTGTTCAAGACAGCTTAGGAACATATGCAGTTACCAGTCCTCCTTCTATGGTGTTTGCAAGAGCAGTTGTTGAAGATGCTGTCTGGGAGGAAAGCATGAGCATCCTGACTTTCTAAAGCCCATCATCTTTGTTGTCTCCCAAAGTCGGATTAGGGATGCTAGAGGATCCATTCCTGCATGTATAGCTTCTACAATCTGACTATGCATCTATTGTCCGTGGATTTGTCAAACGGCTTTTTGAACATCCTTAAATTATCAGCCTCCATATCCCATCTTAATAGAAATTCTCATTACTTTCACTGTAAGTAGGATTTATAAAGGATTCTTTTATCTTGCTAAACTTATTGCCAAACAGTTTTGATGCTCCCTGTTTGTAATATTACTGGACTTCCTGAATGCAAGTTCCACACTCACCTCACCTACAACTTTTTAAATTTGAAGTTGCCCTGCTCTGAGTAGGAGGTAGGACTAGATGACTTCCTGAAGCCAGATGATAACCTCCCGAGGTCTTCTATGTAGTTGACTTTCCAGCCTAAACCATTCTTCTCTTCATTGTTTTTGTAAGTCTTGACCATATCACTCTCCAGTCTTCCCCTTGCCAAACTGAAGTTTCAGCATTTCTTGTCTCTCCTCATAAGGAAGATGCTTAATCATTTTAGATATCCTTTTCCGGGAGTTTATTTAATTTCCCTCTGTCTTTCTTGAGATGTAGGAAACAGAACTCAGACCATAATAAATATATGGACATCCAAAAGTTTTGTACAGTATCTTTCATCTCAGTGTACTTCCTTACATTGCTCACTGCTCTGCTGTCTTACTTCAGCTGTTGCTGTACACAAATCCAATGATTTCTGAGACCTGCCACTGATAACTCTAAGATCTCTTTTCGCAAACTGTAAATGTTACACTTCCTAAAGCTGTATGACATAGCTTTCTGTGGTTCATGTCTGTGTGACACAGTCAAATTTTTATATCTTGGCTGTGACTAGTGCCCTTGATAAACTTCAGATTTCCTGCTTGACACTTGGAATACATGGAGACAGGAATGTGGTGTAACCGTGGTGACATCGTGTTTTCTGCTGCAAAAAGAGGTAAAGAAAAAGAATGAATAAAGACAATGTCAGCTCCAGGGCTTCAAAATGATTGAGAAATATGAAGCAACAGCTTTGCTGTGTTCCAGTAATTGTAGTGATGTTGGATTGTAACTCACATTTGTTTATCTGATCAAATGTTATGCAATCTCTACAGTGTGTTTATTATTATGGTGACTGTGCCTCTCCATATATGGGGTTGATCTGATTTTTTGATCCAAAAGCAGGTCTTTGCTATCCACATAGAGTGCAGTAACATCCTCCAAATTGCTGCTCCTATTCTTTGAATACAATAGATTTTAAAATATTGTGTAAGTATGTTTACTAATTAGTCCATAAATCAAGTTTAATTAAAAATGTTCTTCATAAAATAATTGGTCATGTACAGGACTCCCTTTATCTTAAATGATCTTGATAACTGGTGAACATGGGTTCTTCAAACATTTCTGTTTAAGTGCTTAGTTTCAATTAAGATGGTCATGACTGTCACATTCAATTGTTGTTACTAGTGAATAACAGAGAAAACCAAATCAGCAATTCATGTTTTCCAGGGTGTGACCTGCCATGTAGTTATTATCTCTTACATCATTTTGATATCAGGGATGGTGAAAATATTCATTATCACCACCTTATTTGTATTCTTTAAGTCTGTTTTTTAAATGAATCTTCAATGGAAGTTACTTCTCAAGTCAGTAATTCATGTCAATATCAGTAAATTAACTTATTAAAGTGAAGTTGTGTCTGGTTTTTTCACAACAGTTTTTTTCCTTCATGAACTAAAACACTTTTAGCATATTTTTATCTTTCAGAGAAGCAAAAGAACAATCAAACACTGGTGAGTTTGGAAGAGCAATCTGATCTCATTGAGGAAGTGGGTGGTAAGGTGTTCTCAGCTTCTTCATAGAGAGATGTGCTGGTGAAGGGTTGGACCCCACACGTTTTCACCTGCAGTGTCAGAAGGATAATGCCTGGTGAGTGCTGATGCAGGTTACAGGAACAGATGGCATTTCTAAGCATGAGTCTCACCTGCTGCCAGCTATTCCTTGCTGCTCAGGGTGGTCATTGTACAATGTGTGCCATCGTCTTCTAAAAATAACACTCTTCAAGGAACATAGTGAACACATCCTATAGCATAACACAACACACTACCAAGCTGTAGAAATAATTTCTTACCACTGTCTGTAAGGAAGATCATAGAATGAGACCACAGCTGTACTGATTTCACTTCTAAGTAGTTACTTTTATCCATAGTTCAGCTAATTTCAGTGTTATTCTCTCTGTGACCCAGTTCTAATATCCTGGCTCTGCAATCTTTCCTGCTGAATTCAGTGGAATGGATTTGAAAGCCTTAGCCAGAAATCTATGGGTCCTTGGACTGAGTAAAAAATAAAACAATGTTCAGGATAAGGATGAAGTAAATGAAATCATACCAAAACAGGTGGATGAGAAGATCAATTTCAAGTTTTGCTTAGAATAAATCTCGCAGTTTATTAAATTGAAGGTAGTATCACCATTTAAGTTTTCTGGTAGTTCATGACTGAGATTTGACTACATGGCTAAGAGGGATAAAGACTGCTCTAACTGGCCATGCACCTTCTCCAGCCTGTTTTGTCAAATTATATAACCTATATGTCAATAAACTATTACTCTGAAAACAGGATGCATTAGTAGATGTTTAGGTACACAACTTCTTTCAGAGAAATATATAGTTTAAGAACAATCTTTTATGGAGAACTGTGACTTTGTCCAGTTGCATTTCTCCCTTCTACCTGTATATTTATCAAGGATTAATTCTTGTCTCCTCCTATTTTGATTACTAAAAACTCTGCTAGCATTATTTGAAATGTTATAGGAATCACAGAATCACAGAATCAGTAGGTTGGAAAAGACCCACCGGATCATCGAGTCCAACCGTTCCTATCAAACACTAAACCATGCCCCTCAGCACCTCATCTACCCGTCCCTTAAACACCTCCAGGGAAGGTGACTCAATTACCTCCCTGGGCAGCCTCTGTCAGTGCCCAATGACCCTTTCTGTGAAATATTTTTTTCTGATGTCCAGCCTGAACCTCCCCTGTTGGAGCTTGAGGCCATTTCCTCTTGTCCTGTCCCCTGTCACTTGGGGGAAGAGCCTGGCTCCCTCCACTCCACAATCTTCTTTCAAGTAGTTGTAGCGAGCAATAAGGTCTCCCCTCAGTCTCCTCTTCTCCAGGCAAAACAACCCCAGCTCTCTCAGTCGCTCCTCATAAGGCCTGTTCTCCAGCCTCTTTACCAGCTTCATTGCTCTTCTCTGGACTCGCTCCAGAGCCTCAACATCCTTCTTGTGATGAAGGGCCCAGAACTGAACACAGGATTCAAGGAGCGGTCTCACCAGTGCCGAGTACAGAGGGAGAAGAACCTCCCTGGACCTGCTGGTCACGCCGTTTCTGATACAAGCCAAGATGCCATTGGCCTTCTTGGCCACCTGGGCACACTGCTGGCTCATGTTCAGTTGGCTGTCAACCAACACCCCCAGGTCCTTCTCCTCCAGGCAGCTTTCCAGCTGCTCTTCCCCAAGCCTGTAGCACTGCCTGTGTGTATTGTGCCTCAAGTGCAGGACTCTGCTCTTGGCCTTGTTAAACCTTATCCTGTTGGCCTCAGCCCATTGATCCTTCCTATTCAGATCCCTTTGCAGACCCTCCCTACCCTCCAGCAGATCGACACTTCCACCCAGCTTAGTGCCATCTGCAAACTTACTAAGGGTGAACAGGGCTGGACCCAGCACTGAGCCCTGGGAAACCCCACCTGTAACTGGCCTCCAGCTGGATTTAACTCCATTTACCACCACTCTCTGGGCCCAGCCATCCAACCAGTTTTTCACCCAGGAGAGTGTGCGCCTGTCCAATCCAGTGGCTGACAGTTTCATCTAAGGATTTTATCTAGAAACATTTAGGTGTTCAGACTAGGCAATGTAATCATAATGAACGCTGTTCCCTTAATGACAGGTGATTAAAATGTACAAAATTATGTTAATCAGCCTGTAAGAACTGACCAATTTTCTTTCTAGTGTGAGAAGCATATAAGGAATTGAACCAACAGGATACAGAAGTAATAAAACCTTGAAATCTATAAAAAAGTAACTCAGGGAGACAAAAGTAACTCATGAAGAGACAGTATTAGTAGGAATCATAGGAATCATAGGATAACCAGGTTGGAAGAGACCCACCGGATCATCGAGTCCAACCATTCCTATCAAACACTAAACAAACACTAGTAGTAGCACCAGATTAGAAGGATGGTATTTTTGTATCATGCATCAGAAGACAATGATATGGTCTAAAAGTATTTGGTCTTCATACACAATTCTTTAGCATTGCCCTGTTCAAAGTGCTCGACTTCTCTCCTGGAAGATTTTTTTCAAGCCACAATTGATTCCCTATGGAACTAATTCTCTAATCAGAAATGACCTGCATACTATGAATTTCAGACTTCGAAAAGATAAAAACTCTACACAATCAGAGATGTATTGCCTAGTATAGCCCATATTGACCAGGACCTAACGCATGATGATTCTTCTACTCTATTATTAACTCAGTTTCTACAATTTGGCACTTTGATTCTTCATGACAGAAGATAATAGGTCTTCGTCATTGATGTAGATATTGTCCCAGTTTCTGAACTGAAATAGTAAAGGCAAAATCCCAAGTGTCATTTGGTTTCTTTTTGTTTTGTTTTATTTATGCTTAAGTCTGGTCATAACATTCACAGTTGCAGCTGCTGTTCTAAATGACATATGTCCTCACAGCAGATAATCTCACAGGTTGACTCAAGAGATATTTATATCACAG
The DNA here is from genome assembly GCA_033459285.1 of Clamator glandarius. Classification (NCBI taxonomy): domain Eukaryota; kingdom Metazoa; phylum Chordata; class Aves; order Cuculiformes; family Cuculidae; genus Clamator; species Clamator glandarius. Next base: position 3,020,657 of record JAUNZM010000553.1, on the reverse strand, counting down.
TAATGATGCAGAAAATTACATATATATTGCTGAAAAATCAGAAGTGGTAAAGCCAGGAAACAGTATTCTGGAAGGCTCTCTTTCATAGAACTACTTCTTCAAAACCTCCAATTCCATCCTCATCATCGTTTACTAATTTTATCTTAATTAAGTTGTTTATCACCTTTTCTAGTATGAGTACCCACTTTATACTGTATGAAGTGAGAGTTTGCATTACTGGATGCTTCATTATCTCAGCCCAGCTGAGGCTTTGTAAATTTACCTTTTAGTAAGTTAGTTTGAAGGTAGAGAATAATTTTGCCTCTTAGTGATACTTCTCAACAAATTTAAGAAGTGATGTTCAAACAACTTAAACAAAATTGACTGCACTGTGATGTCTGTTTGTCCTGTGGTATTACTTGTAGTCCTGGATATCCTCTTGTCTGTATCCTTCTTGGATGAACTCCCTCTGGCTAGCATAATGAGCATCTTCCCAGGGTGTAAGGAGGAGAAAAGAAAGTGTGCTACAGGAATTGGTAGTCAGAACTCAGTCCAGAACAGACTTGAATGAAAATACTTCAGAGTTTAGGCATAGCCATTTCAGAGCTACTTGCATCCTGACACACAATTCTTCAAATTGTTGTATGCTGTTTACTTAACACACACAACGCACATGCTTCTGAAAGATTATTGTTTCAGAACAGGGCAGTCAGGAGTTCCAATAATCATTATTTCCCAGGAAGGAATGAAAGTGAATGTAGGAACATCTATGCTAAACGATGTTGCCTTCCCCTAGCGGAAGATCAGAGATTGGGCTACTGCTTATTTCATAGAATCATAGAACCACTAGGTTGGAGAAGACCTTTGAGATCATCAAGCCCAACTGTACCTGTCCACTACTAAATCATATCTCTAAGCACTTCAACCACCCGTCTTTTATCTTTTATCTCCAGAGATGCTGACTCAACCACCTCCCTGTCAGCCTGTGCCAGTGCTTGATAACCCTTTCAGTGAAGTAATTTTCCCTAATGTCCCATTTGAACCTTTCCTGGAGCAGCTTGAGGCCATTTTCTCTTATCCTATCACCTGTCACTTGGGCAAAGAGCCCAACACCCACCTCACTACAATCCTCCTTTCAGGCAGGTATAGGCAGTGATAAGGTCTCACCTCATCCTCCTCTTCTCTATGCTAAATAACCCCAGTTCCCTCAGCTGCTCCTCGTAGACTTGAGCTCCAGCATCTTCACCAACTTTATTGCTCCTCTCTGGACACACTCCAGGACCTCAGTGTCTTTCTTGTAGTGTGGGGCCCAACACTGCACACAGTGTTTGAGGTGTGGCCTCACCAATGCTGAATACAGGGTCAGAATCACTTCCCTGGTCCTGCTAGCCACGCTGTTTCTGATACAAGCCAAGATGCCATTGGCCTTCTTGGCCACCTGGGCACACTGCTGGTTCATACTCAGCCAGCACTCAATGACAACCCAGGTCCTTTTCTGCCAGGCAGCTTTCCAGCTGATCTTCCCCAAGCCTGTATCGCTGCATGGGAGTGCTGCGTCCAGAGTGCAGGACTGTGCACTTGGCCTTGTTAAACCTCATCCTGTTGGCCTCAGCCCACTGAACCCTTTGCAGAACCTCCCTACCCTCCAGCAGATTGACACTTCCTCTCAGCTTAGAGTGAACTTACTAAGGGTACATTCAATTCCTTCATCCAGGTCATTGATAGAGACATTGAACAGGACTGGACCTATCACTGAGCCCTGGGTAACGCCACTTCTGATTGGTTTCCCACAGGATCTGACTTCCATTTACCACCACTCTCTGAGTCTGGCCATACAGCCAGTTTTTTAACCCGGCAGAGTGTGCGCCTGTCCAGGACAGTTGTACCAGTTTCTCAAGCAGAATACTGTGAGAAACTGTGTCAAAGTATTTACTGAAGTCCAAGTGCACTACATTCACAGCCTGTCCCTCATCCATTAAGCAGGTAACCTTGTCATAGAAGGCGATCATGTTAGTTTGGCAGGACTTGCCTTTCATAAACCCATGCTGACTGGGAGTGATCACCCAGTTGTCTTGCATGTGCTGTGTGATAGCAGTCAAGATGATCTTCCCTGGCACTGAGGTCAGACTGACAAGCCTGACAGACTTTCCTTTCAGCTTCTCAGAGGTTTTACTCTGCTCTGCCTAGTTACGTCTTATGATGTACTATCTATTTTTTTCTCACAATTAGTATGGGTTTGGGTTGGACCATATCAAGCAATAGGACTATCAGATAGACCCTGTGCACAGACTGCTGATTTTCTTGATGCATTATCTGTTGCTAAATAATCAGCGGAATCTCAGCACTCATATTCTTCATAGCACTTTTAAGGAACAGCATAATGTCATTATGGAAGTAATGCTATTTATGGAAAATTGTTGATGAATGGGTAGAGTTAATGAACTTTCTCTTCTGAAAAGAAATTCAGCTGTAGTTGACCTGGACAAGCTAGCTTAGCCTGGAATTTAATTAACCTGACTTGGCTATTCTTTGAAAGAACAAGAAGTTCCTATTGAACCATTCTCTTGCACAAATATATAATAAAGCATTTTTCAAATTTAGTTCATTATTTAGCTGAGAAATCAGAATCAAGGAAACAAATTAGTAAAAAGTTGTTTTCTTTTTAAACTATTTTCCTTTTATTACAGAAAAAAGCCTTAATTAAAATTCATATTATCTACTTAGTGTTCATAAAATTGCATAATCTAGACATGCTAATAACTAGGCTATTTTAAATTACAACATATTTAAAATATTTATTATGCAATTTGTGTTTTTTAATGCGTACTGTTTACCCCAAAGCTTTAACCTACTCCATAATATTTAAGGTAATTATAGACCCACACGAGTCTTCTGTGAGAAAATCTAGTGGGTCACTTCCTCATCACCAGCTGTAATGAGCACTCCATAGATAGCAGGAGAGTAAACCAGTTCCTTGGCCTTGTATGTGAAGGATGAAATGAATACTACTGCTAATAATGAATATGTGTCCATGTTTTGCTTAGTCTAGGTAGGTTCTTGTATTGCAGCTCTATAGAATCTAAGCACTTCCTAGTTCTGTTTGAAAGGACTTGACTAACACCTAGTATTCTTTCTTGCACTGTCCTCTAGGGAGTTGTGGCCGATGGCAGCTGGTGAAAGCAAAGATGTGAAAGGTTAAATGGATAAAATCCGAGCTTTTATACATAGTATAAGTGTTAAACACTTTAGGGAGAAACTATACTAGGGATCAGCACTGAGCACAGATGCCATGTAAATAAGTGCTCCAGTAGCCCAAGGCTTGTGAGCTGTAGTGGGCGGCAAGGCAGGAAAATGAAGGGGGAAAGAGAAAGGCTGACATACAGCTTAAAAAAGTCTGCCTAACTGGCTTTAGATTTACAGGAAAGTGAACACTACCAGAGCTGTGCAGTATGAACATACCTGGAGAAAAAAGTGTTTTACAGAACAAACAGAAACAATGAGTCTTCAAAATGCTGCACAGAACTGGATGCAAAAGATTCCTATTCACTCTGAGGTAAATCACGGACATTTCTTTTTTTGTGTGTGAGACTGACCATAGTTATTACTAATGCATTTGTTTTTCTCTTTTCTGCAAAATCTGTGCAATTACCAGCAGCCAGGTGATTCCAGATAGGAGTCTTCAATTCTAGTATGAAAAGCATGAGATCTTTTGGTACAAAACCTCCAACGTGGGAGTCCAGTGCTTCTGCAGGAGCCTCCATTTTCAGCAGCACCCACATCAGCTGCATCTGCACCTCCCTTCGCTGCCGTTACAATGACTGGGGCTGAGGAGCGGAGGTTTCTACATTTCCCCAGAACCACACTAAGGAGAAAACCACTGTCATTGTACTGGCAGGAAGTTTTTTAGGGAAATGTACAGATTAGAGAAGCCATTACCTGCTTCTGATTATTTTTCTTTTGCTATAGGTCTGCCATAAAGTAGTGACACTTTTGCTGCTATTATTATCCTTATTTTTTCACATTGGATACCAATCCCTTGTCTTTGAAGTAGAGAGGAATATTTGTATGGATGGCTAATTTACCAGTACTGGGAGCTGTGATAAAAACCAGAATGTTCAAGACAGGGTATAAAGTATATTAAATGTCCCTTGAAGATAATTTTTATGGGGAATTTGGAAATAATTAAAATTTCTAAAAGATCAATGTTCTCTAAAACAGAATTTTGCATTCATGGCTAGTATCCACAGATATAATTACTATGGTTTTTATTCCGCATAACAACTCTTGATCTGTTGTTCTGAAAACAAAAAGGGAACCAATTATCATTCTCCCTGTGAAATTTCATAAGAAAATTATATTTATCATATATCATTAACGCTATATAGCTAAAAATGTAGCCACAGTTAGGAGGCAATATTGAAGAAGATTCAGCTAAATGGAGCTTCATGATCAAACAAATGTTATAGAAAGATCAACTGGAAAATAAAGCATTTATGATTTTATATGGGCATAAAACAGTATTTTCAATGCTGTAGTAAAGCTTAGACTGTTAAGTAGTGGCATATTACCATTCATGAAGACACATTACTCTGATGTGATTAAATGTATTTCTCTTTGTGTTACTATTTGCTGCCTAAAATGGAAAGCAAAATGATTGTTCTTTGTATATTCCACCTGTCACCTCAGATCTGAAGATATGTGTGGGTTTTTCTTACTTAATTTTTTTCCCCAGCCAATGGCAGTGAAAGGTGGGGACATGGGTATGATCCGTCACACTCAAATTTGAGCATATCTGTGGATAAAAGGGAGAAAAAGAGGTAAAGTTAGCAATGGTTAAGCTGCTACAGCAATATTTGAAGTTACCAGACACTCCCCTGCACCAGACTGGAAATTCAGACGCTTGTGTTAAAAGCCTAAAATTTATGTATCCTGTCAATCAGGAGGCTATTTAAGCCAGCAAATAGTAAATGAAAAGGCATTTTTTTGCACATATTACAGGTTCTGTGATGTTTCCCAGTGTCAGTAGTACCAAAGCTATAGGAAAAGCGCCATATGTTTCATGGTTATGCCCAAATTACTTCTAGTTTTTAGCCACAAATGGCGTAAATGAACAACAGTCTGAGACTGAACTTGACAAATGCTTGTGTAGTGGTTATTATTACTTACAATAAATGCCACTTAGAGCAATTTACTGTCTTGCTTCATAAATAGATGTCTGTTGAGGACACAAACATTCACTTTAAAAAAAAAAAAAAAGTTGTTCATTAATAATACAAAATGGTAAACCCTATACCTATTCCCGGTACAATATCCAAGTACTTTGCGCAGGATGGTAATACTTCAGGATATATTCCCCTTTTAGTCACAGTCAAGACATGAAAAACTGAGTCACAAGGAGGGAAATTGAAGCAGGACGATGGAAGAGTCAGGGCTTGGTCTGAGGAAGATTCTATCACACAGGCAAGGAGTATGCTGCTTCCCACAGAACCTGACTACTCTGGAAGAATGAAGGTTTCCTTTCCTATAGCCAGACATAATGTCCCCTGAAGCAACTTGTGCTGATTGCCTCTTGTCCTGTCAACACGTGAAGACCCTACCTGCCTCTTCTTTTATTTTGGCAAACTATGATTAGTTCACCCTGAGTCCGGTCCTCTCCTGGCTGAACAACCCCACTCCTTTGGTCATTTTGCCCAAGTTCTCCAGTCCCCTGATCATTTTTGTAGTGTTCCTATGAACTCTCAAGTTTTACCATGAGTTTCCATGCTCTATGGAAGAAGGCAGCGGAGGGGGGGCAAAGTTTTGCCCTTAAAAGTGCTAAGTAAAGAGTAAGAATCACATCCCTAGGTCTATTGGCTGTACTCTTGGTGATGCAGCCCATTATATAGTTTGCTAACCATGCTGCTGATTCGTGTTGAGTTTGTCATTACCCAGGACCACAGGGGCCTTTTGTGCAGAGGTGCTCCTCAGGCAGTCAGAATCCAGCCTGATAACACCATCTGGGGATTATTCTGTCCCAGATATAGGACTTCATACATATGTCTGTTAAATATTATGCCATTTTTTTTGCCCAGTTTTCAGTCAGCTGTATCCTGCATACAGAATATAGCCTATCAGTAATATACTTGCTACCTTATGTCTGGTTATCACATCACCGTGGACATTTCTTGCTTGTTTGTCCCTGCTTTGTACTCCAGTGCACATTGTAGATGGTTCCAGTCTAGCCGTCAGTATCTACTGCTAGTGCACTGCCACAAAGCTGTGCTAGACCTAGCTTCAAATTATCTTGCTCAGATACCATTTAGTGGAGGCTGGCTGGCTGGCTGGCAGGTAAATACTGAGCTACTTCACTGCCAGTCACTGAGCCAGCTCCAGCACTGTGAAAGTGTTTCGCAGTCACAGAAGCAAAGGTAGTTGTTGTGTTCCCATGCCTTGGCAGACAGCACCAAAATCCACAAGAGAAACTGCCCTAAAACATACTAGTATCAATTCAAACTCCACTTGATGTGCAGCCAGTGGCTTAGTGCCCCTTATGTAAGGCAAAGTCACCCACAGCAAGACTATTTCCCTGGTGCAATAATTCAAATATATTTCCCATTTGGTGTTAACCGGAAACAGTATAATGGAAAAAAATTTTCAAGCATCCAAAAGTAGGTGACCTTCATGCATCACGGAAAGGAGTGAGGAAAAGATGAAATGCTCCACTCCCAGTCAAATTGACTTCAGATAGATGCAAACCTTTCTTATTCCATAGCTTCTAGAGTGTTAGGATGAGTGTTGGGACTCTGCTGGACCTGCAGTATCTGGGCACGTTGGAGTATAAGAACAAGGAGATCTGAGCACTGGAAAATCAAAAGTTCCATGGTAGCTTCTCCTTGATTTCTAAATAAAATTAATTTCTCTTGTGCTTTCTCAGGTGTTTTTCATCAGTCCTAGTTTCCAGGAAGAGATGAAGAGATCCTTAACAGTTCACTGTGAGAGGTACAGGATTTGCTGCCAAAAGAAGAAAGTAAGAGGATACCTGCTTAACGCTCAATTTCAAAACTTTTTGGTTTTTTTCTGAAACAAGAGGAAATCCTTCATGGCTTTACACAACCTGTGGATACCATCCAAGCTGTGTTCCATACATAATGAAATGGGTGAACCAAGGTCTTCCCCTATATCTTGTGCTGTTATCTTCTTGCTAGAATAGTGATCACAGGTACCTTTTTCTTCTACCTTTCTTTACAAATCTGTTGTTCACACATTTCTGTTGTACTTCTCACTGGCATACAACTTGGCAGCCACTCAGTTGTTGCTAGACTTGTGTTGTTGTGCAGTTGGTATGGGTTTGGCTGTCTTGCTCTAATCCCAAGATGCCTTTTTAATTGACTTAAGTTTATTATTGAAAATTAATTTGAACTAAATAGGCACAACCTTTAGAGCCATTTTCTCACATTTGCCAAAGCTTTCTCAGAACCTAAAGTAGGACATTATAATTATGTGTATTTGGCATAGCTCCATGTTCTGTTTTTACAAATCACTGTTTTCTCTGATTCCAATCTTTACGTATATAAATGAATATAAATGAATGCTAGTATGCATAAACTGCTATGTATGTGTGTATATAATTAAGTTTATATATAACTAATAACAATTGCTATTTTTTGAACAAAACAAAACAGTTCATTTGTCTCCAATTACAGAAAAGTTATGAATTTTCTTGAGGCTGATATGGTATTATGATTAAGAGTGTTGAATTCAAGAAACATGTTTTCATTTCCTAATACTGAATGGAAACAGTAGTTTGAAACTGATGAAACATAACTTCTTCTGTATTTTGAAGGGATATTAATCATTACTTGACAGATCAGTGTAATACATTATTTATCCTCGATCTTCATTGATGCAGCCTTGCTAAACTATTACGTATGTAGGGTAGAATCCATCTTCAAAGGAAAATGGGAAACCTATGGTTTTTGAACTTTAAAATCTATGGCTTTAGGAGTCTTTGCTGTAAATAAGGATGTAGGACCCAAAGGAACAAAAGTTCCTTTTCTTATGCAGCCCAAACTGATACTTTAAGCCCTTGTGTAGAACATTTAAACTCTACTGTAGTAATTAAAACCCATTTACAATGGATTCCCATTCTTGGCATTGTCAAAAAAAACTACATAAAGCCTCATTTTCAACCTCATCACTTTCTCAGTTTAAGCCTTCTGCTCTCATTCCGCCTGTGTGGCTCTGTGTAATAGGTGTCTTCAGGTACCAGCCAGTGAACATCCAACCAAACAAGTGGAAATAAGATTTTAGAGGTTTTCTAGTTATGTACCATATTGTAAGTGAAAGGGATGAAGGCCTGAAGCTTTGGGTTTGGGAAGCTGGATTTTTACATCCCTTTGCCTGGACCTTAATATTATTTCACAAGCTGTTGTTATTGTACTTAGTAAAGGGTGCATTTCTTCCTATTTTTCATAAGAAGCGTCTGATTTAAATCAAGCAAATAAGTCCAGGAGCAGGTTGGTGGTTGGAGCACTCCACCTCAGCAAAGCATTCGTGTTCTACCCTAGCACATACACTAGAAAACTGGTCTAGCTGTCTTCAGCAGCAGGTCTGCAGCACAGTTTTAAAAGCACATTCACATTGTATTTCTCATGGTCTTCAAGGGAGACTATGAATGAAATCCACAGGGCTGCTATTGTCTGGTGTAGTATCTAACGAAAATCTTCAGCATTAATGAAAACACAGAGGACTGCAGAGGTTACCTCCAAAGGTACTTTCCAACTGGCCAACCTTCCTAACTTTCATATAATCAAGGAGTCTGATCCCCATCCATAACTGACCTGAAACTTCATGTCTTTAAAGTAGTCCCTTGTTCTAAGCTGCACTTACTGTTCTACCACCAGCAGAGAGAAACATCAAACCCTTGCACTCAGGTTGTCCTCATCTACTGACCTCGAGGTTTCTGCGACTGCTGTCTAAATATATTTCCTAGGTTGGCATGTTGAACCTCCTTCCTGTTTCTAACTGTGGTACAAAGTTTTTTGGAAGAACTTGCAATTCCTGCTATTCTGAGAATATATTTGTGAACATCATAAAAAATTATGCTCAGCTTTATTATGTGAACCCTGGCTCACACCATCTTCTATGTGGCTGCTGTATTACAGACAGGGCTAGGACTAAAGTCCCAGTAAAGTACATGCACACTTTACCTACCGCGTTCTGAAACCTCTTCTAAGTAGCTGTGGCTCAGGATACAGAAGAATTGCAAACTCACTTCTTCTACTTCCTCTTTCCCCACAAAAGTGAATTATAATCACTAGGTTTTGATCACTTTTCCTACAGTCATTTTAAGAAGTAGCTTTAAGCATATATAACCAAGGCACGATAACATATGTGTGTATGTACAACTCTGTCAAACACTTCATGATACCATTGTAAAATGTTCTTTTGATTCTTTATTATTATCTAGGATACGTTTTATTTATATCTCTCTAAATCTCTGCCAACACCATGGGTTAGAAACCACTTGCTTTTTCTGAAGTAGACTGGTCCCAGGCCATCTGTTCAAGTCACTGCTTAACAAGATTTAAAGGCATCTAGGATTGAAACAGAAATTAAAAGTAACTCCTCATGACTGATTCCTTTTGGTTGCACAATAGATATTAATGCAACAACTTTCAAGTGCGAAAATAAAGACACAAATATGGGGCATGCCTGAGCCAGGCATATAATGAGTGACATGTGGGATGTGAGCCTTGATTTATTCATTAGTGACATCCAGATAATATCCATACCTTCTCGCTTTTGCAGCATGCGTTGAAAAGTGGTTTGTCAGCTGGCAATTCATTTAAGGAGGAAGATGACCTCCTGAGAAATTAATGAGATCACAATATTTTACATTAGTTCAAATGTATTACACAAAACCCCCAAACCCATGGATATCAAAAATACTAGGACTGGTAGCACAGCAACTCTTCTACACCCTGACCCCACAATGCGTTGGTAGAAAAGTTAAATTATTCCTCACAAACATAACCAAATGGGACTGTTACCAAATGCACCAAAGTTCACAGCTGTCTGTGGCCAGTGTGGGTGTTTAACACCGGTAACACGACTCCCCAAGCAGACAAGCACTTACTTGACTTCTCATTCAGATTTGAAAGAGCTGATTTAGTGAGTCAGGAGACAGAAAATATGAAGTCAGAGCAGAGAAAGGGATGGGGAGGCAAGGAAGAGGATATGAAAAGACCTAGTGAATTGAAACTATTTCTGAAGAAGATTAAAGGCAAAAAATATCATCCAAGTATATTTATTTGATATCCAGAAAATTTAAAAAAGCTAAGTGATTTTTTTTTAATAGCATGCCTTGATATTTTATCTGTGAGATCCAACTTGGAGCTATTTTTATGCTGAACATGCAAAAATATCAGTATCAGCTTAACTCCAGTAATAGGTCTGCAATAGTGACTTCAGAAGAAAGATAGAAATTCTTTTGGCTGCCAGATGGATGTAGGAAATAAAGTCCAGCCTGTTCTTTAGCTTTGCCTGTCAAAACATTCATAAAAACTTCATATTTTAAGCCACATAATCCATTAATTCTTTTTATCATTTTCTTGATATTTATAGGCTATATTATTCTCTTTGTCTTTCTGTGTTTAGGAGAAAAACTCTCTGCTGTCTCCCAAATCCAAAATTTGCCTTTCAATTAGGTCCATATGCTCTGTTTCATAGGAAAACAAGAACATGGCTCTGTTCTCTCAAAGCTGAATTCTCATGCCCTCTAGTAAGGGTAGACTTGAGTAAGAAAAGGCTGAAAAATGTAAAAAAAGTGTGTGACCATGATAAAATATATTAAGCACCTGGTAGACTGAGAGCCAGTTTTAAAAATTGAATTCCTATTTCCCAGGTAAAATTGGTATTTAAAAACCACAAAAACCAAAACACGTTTTGACTTTGAGCAAATGACTTATTTTTATACAATTTTAACATGTGACAAATTCTAGAATGCTATCATTTTGGAAATAAACTGTTTCATTACTGTACACTTAGAGACTGATTTTATTCTGTAAGTATTTATTTCCACATAAGGACTTATAACTTTAACCTTGTGTTAATTTTTCAGATATTCAAATTGACACTGCAAGTCTGTTTCAAGCCCACGTTATGTGAAGTGGAGTAGACAATTATTTGTCCAAGATAATAATCTTTAACTAGATATTTAACTTCTACAAAGCTAAAACTAGAAGAATTGAGTCCTGTCTAAACTGTTTTGATGTTGAGATGAAACAAGAATGTTGAAATGCATCCACTGAAAACATTGGAAAAGTACTATAGGTCTAAAAGATCTTTTAACTCTGTTAGACATATCTTTTTAGTCTAAAAGTTTTGTATTGATTTTTAAACAGTATTACTCTTTTTAGCATTGATAACCACTGTAAACAAGTTAATATAGATGGAGACTTTCAGTTAGTAGTGTGTAGAATATTTTGGTTACACAGCTGGGCATTTAGAGAAGCTTCTTTCCAGCCAACCATTCCTTTAAGAATGAAACTGTTAAATATTGACTGTAGAAAATTTCTCCTTTCATGTCTGGATATTTTCTCTACAAAAAGGACAAGCAAACCAAACAAAAAAAAAACGCAAACATTTTGAAACATTCTCAATGAGTGACTTGAAAGTGAAGGTTAATAATTTACAAAGAGTGAAATCAATGTATTTGTAAGTACTATTCTAGTTCCTGAAAATAGTTTCCTTTTTTTGTTGTCACTTTAAAATTAATTTCTACTTTACAAATGTCCTTTTCCCTTTTTCTGGGGTACAAGATCTCCCACATCAACAGAAGTTTGTTTCAGTGGTATAAACTACCTTGAGTACACAGGAAATGCTTTGAAGTGGAATGTGAAAAAAATGTGATAACAGAGAGCAATTCTCTTTACTTTCATTAATTCTGTTCTGAGAATCACAGACCTCACGAGATTATCTAGTCCATTCCCTAGGGTGAAGAAGTACTGAGGCTGTTCTCACTGGATGTCTATCAAAACTCTACTTAAAAATTAACCATGGTAGTATTCCATAAACATCTTCATTATGCTTAGCATCATAATAAATTGCAAGTGAAATTCAGACCTTTTTTACAGAGGAAAGGGAAAGAACCTTTTTTCATGGCAACAACCGATATGTATTTATGGACTGAGATCTTATCCAGTAAAGATGGGTATTGGATAAGTATAAAAAACCATTTTCTTCCATTGAGATAGATATGATACCTGGATCCATAACAAAATACAGTGCAGACCTATATATATATAACAGGAAACTGATGGGTGAAAGACCCACTGGTGAGAAATATCATGAAAAGAAAAGTATTTTTTTACACAATTGTTTCAGCAGCTAATTAATACAAGCTCAGCTTTACTGCTCTATAAGAACTGAGATAAAATGAAAATGAACAAAAATAACTGCCTGTATTGGAAATCTTTTCTGTGGAACTTTATCTCAATTGAAATGTCCAGGAAAATTTTATTAAAAATCAGTTCTGGAAAAAATTCAATCAGCTCTAACCATCTGTTATTGTACTGAAAAGTTTATGTGCAACTTGCAGTTATATGTGTTTAATGTGATTATTCAAATCATTTAACTCTTTAGACCATCAGCAATTCTGTATCAACTTCTACTTCTGCAAAAATGGATATTGCTATAGTTGGAGAACTCTGAATTCTCTCCTTCACTCTAATCTGCTTCACTGAGTTTCCTCTATACAGGGAGGCAGTTTGCCCAAGCAATTTGCCCTTGTAAGGATAAGGATGGATTTTACCAACTCGTTAGGGGCAGTCATGCACCCAGCACAATTGCTTACATTGCAGTGCCAACCTCACATTCTCACACTGGTGAGTCAGCACTCAGAAAAATTATAATTGGCTTTAAAAATTCATATGTACAAATAATATTTGTGCTTGCTTGTTTTTGAGTTCAAATCACTCATTTGCTCTGCCTGTACAAGTCTTTTCTTGATTAGCCCTCAGTGCTCCACTCTGTAAAAACGATGTTGGAAATGAACATTTGATAGGGATCCAGGAGCTGATGCTGTAAGAAAAACAACAGATACTGTGACATGCACAGGAGAGTCCTGTGAATGGTAACACTATGTGCAGTGTTTTTTTCAGGGTTTTCCAATCTGATTTGTGGGTAGAATATTCTTCCCTAACACTTCTCATCTTGTTTCCTGATAGACAGCCTACATTTTCCTTTCATCCTAATTATAGCCCCACATATCACTGTAAGTAATCTCCCCAATCAATAACAATTTAATGTTTTACACACCTCTCCCTTTTAACTTCAGATTCCATTCAGCTCTGTGCCTGGAGTGACTAAGGTATTAAAGTCAGCTGCAGGTTCAACATTTTGAATGGAAAATAAATTAGCAATGTTGAACCTGAAGGAGGCTTTGATTATCTTTGCCACCACTGGTGCTTTTTAGCATTATCACTTTGTTCATCCACACCATATTAGCTCAGTTCCAGAGATATCATAGAGAACAGAGAGATTATAGCATCCAAACCTATTAAATAATTAAAAATGTGCTGTATGGGGAATTTTCATGAATGCATGACACCAAATTTACAGAGGAAACCCACTCCTTGTCTTCCTGGGTGATGCAGCTCTGTTATCCTGTTGGTTTATTTCTCCCAACAAACCACATTTTTGAAGATAAAAGTTATGTAGATTGTCCTGTGGCGATGGGATCACTTGACTCCTTGGGACTTTAGCTATAAAATTTCCTGGAACTGGAAGGTGCTTATCTAGAGGGGACTTTATTAGATCAATGTGTATGGGGAACATGAAAAACTCACAGAATACAGCTCCAACGATTAGGCTTCCACTTTTCGCTTTCCCAGGAAATAAAAATCTCAGGGAATAGTTAAGATAGCTGTTTCTTCCTCCCTATAGTTACTAACTGTGTCTTTATTCTTGCATCTCGTTTCATATCTACCTGAGAACACTTTTCATACCTACCTGAGAAAGAATTGGTGTGTCTGCCTCCATTCTAGCACTGGTATAATCCTACATCCAGATCTCCTGCTCTAATGTCATTTGGGGAATTCCTGAAAACTTTTAAAAATATTTTGGCTTGCAACTGCTCCACTCCTGCAGGACCATTCCCACCTGCCACAGTGGGCCCAGGCTGATTTCTTCAGGTGTAGTCCATGTATGATCGTGGCTGTTCAAACAGCAGGTAGAGATTCATGTGAACATAACTGCAGATTGAACACATTGCAAATCTGTCAATGTACTGGAATTTCTTTGTGAAAATCCAAGCCATTTCTTGATATAGTTTTCCGGCTTTGTGAGTGCTCACTTCTTGAATTTCTCCTCTCTTTACTAGAATTATGTTTTCTGCAGTACAACATGCATTATGCACAGTATTATAGAGGCTGTTAACTTGTTCCTTACAGCTTTTTACTGGAAGGAAAAGAAACACTGAGATAGTTTCCTCTAATTCAGAAAAAGGAGCTACAGGAAAACAATGAAATCTTTAGTTCCTTTCCATGCTTTTCTACAGATCTTTACCCTAGTACTTGTTAGCTGCCCAGTGTCTTGATTTCTTGCAGTCTTTCTGAGGAAATAGCACATTTTAATGGCGTTTATTGGGAAAATCCCTAAGTAACAATAGACATATAGGTATCTTAGTCCCTCCAGTGCTCTTTGATATCTGCTATTTTAAAATTTCCCTTTAATTATTTATACAAGGGAAACCAAAGAAATTTTTGTTACTTCTGCCTTTGAGACAGAGATTAAGGATTCAGGAAACGAAATATTACAACCATCATGCTTTTTTATATAGTGGGCTTCAAATTACTTCACTGAAGCTCTTAATTTATTCCAAATTCTAATATGCCTGGTAAAATAATCCTTCTGAAGCACCTCACTTTCTTACATAGACAGGGAAGGTTTCTACAGGGGTAGATAAACTCAGGAAAGAAAATCCTCTGTCCAAAAAGAACATCTTCTCTTCATTGACTGCCAGGGTGCAGTCACTTTAGGGAGATTGCTGGGATATCTGACCATCAGGAGTACGATGTGGTCTGACAGAATCCCATTGCCTGTATTTCTCTGGAGGACTGTCAAAAGAATTCCCTCTGTGACTGGAACTGCCATACTGAACTGTGGGTAAGCAGGACAGAAGAAAAAGCCAATTATTTCCAAAATGTGATGAAGAAACCTATCTCAAGATATCATAGACCAAAAATAGGTAAAAGTGAGATTCTTATCTGGAATATTAAAAATTTCTTAAGAGTTATTAAAAAATCAATATTCTTATTATAAATACCTTCAATACCTATAAAATGGGAACAACTGTAAAGCTTTGTTCTTTTGTAACTGAAGAATCCTTTTTAGAGTCCTCTAATATAAAGGAAACCTTTACAAAAGAGTCTTTGAGGCAGGCATAATAATGAAGATTAACAATCATAAATTCAAATTAAACACCATTACACTTCTGTTTCCTTCTGTTTATCATGATTAATCTATGTCGTCTTTCTAGGAACATAGAAACCACCCAGTCTGGTGGTAACAAGGAAAGCTGTTAGTATTTGAAATGTCAGTAGTATTTCAATAACTCATTAATACTATTGCAGTGAAAACTGAAATCTGAACTGCTAGAGGCACATTTGCAAAATCCGTTGACTAAGGTTAAAGTCTTGTTGTTATAATGCTAGAGAGGTAGTGCTGAGCTGTAATACCACTTCTTTGTATACCGTTTTATAGCTTGTTCATACCGTGATGTTCCTGATATTAGCTGGTTTTCTAATATTTTTCTTAGTATTGGTGATGCGAGCACAGCTTGAGCTGGCTAGTTACAACTTCTCCTAGTTCTTTGCTCGAAGATATGCACATAGCCCTCTGCCATCGCACTGATTACAGGCACACATCTCTTTCAGCAGCTTGCTTTGAAAAACTGTCTGCTGTTGACTGTAACTGGACAAGCACCTCCATAGGTTGTTCTCTGTGTTTGTGGGCTGAATATTCAATTTGCTAATAAAAACAGAGAAACAAAATGTGTTGAGACAAATAAAAGCTTATTTTACTCTCAAAAAAGGTCTAAATATTCAGGAAAATATCTTAAATGACACCTGAGTTAATATTTATTGCATAATTGTAATATCTCATTCTTCAAATGGCAATATTAGTACATGAAATTTTGAGTATTTCTTTGATTTGTTAATATGTAAGGGCATATTTCTAATAACTTTAATAATGACTGAGGATTTTTTGTTAATGCATTTTTGTAGAAACATTCTTGACTGTCCCCTACAGAAACCAGATGCACAGTGATGGAAAATACAAGCAACAAATGTTTTGCTTCATGGAAAATGATCTTAACGGAAGGCAGCATTAATGGGTTTCCCATATATGTACCTTCATGACCATCTTTCTTCATGAGGAAGTCATATTTAATCAGTTCTGGAAAGCATCTGTACTCATTTCAGAAAAAGAAATCTAATTCATTTTCAAATTATACCTCTTAATTCAGATTTTTCTCGAGAAAATTCTTTCCCAAATGAAACACAAGTGCATTAATTCAGAGATACTTCTTGAAGAATAATATTTCCTTGAGGAAGCTTGTATGAAAGTAAAGCTCTAAAAATCAATATAATATGGTTTGCTTGAAATTTAAGTTCCCTTAATTAAATACGCGTAATTGATTATTTCTATACAATTATTCCCAAAGAGATTCCTTCACATCATGTCTATGATAAGTCAGTATCTCATATATACTAACTGTATATAAGATAACTTTGAAAACTAGAGCAGTTAATGTAATCTATTTTATACTGTGTTATTGTTATATTAATAACTACCAACTTTTCTATGGGTGATACTTTTCTGAAGCAATTTGAGTGTGGAAAAACAAGTAAAAAAGGAGGGATGGCAGCTAACAATGTGGCAACTTTGTGTTTAGAGCATTTTCTTGGAGACTGCACATCAATCTCATTTGTTTAAGGAGAAATTTAGGTACAAATCTCCCTTAAGGTCTTGGTTGTCTAGTGCATGCATTCAAATATTGTATGAGACAAAAAGGCATCTTCTATAGACTTGTTGGAAAATGATTAATTCAGCTGCAGTACGTTCATGGAAATCTTCATGTGCCATGAGCAGTGTGTATTTCGTGTGTTACATTGCTTTCTTCAGACTGCTTCATTTTTCATCTCATTTGAGTTTAGTAGTCCTAAACGTGAGTAGGACTGAAATAATTGCTGCTGAGGCACATTTCAAGTTGTAGGTGGTGAATTTAAGTCCTCTTTAAATTATACAAGAACTGGGAAGGTGTTTTCTGGATCACCACTGTGGACAGAAGTAACCAAAATTTGTCTGTGTCCTACTTTTGCTGCTGAACATTTTTTTTTTTCACATCCAACCATTAACTTCATGAAATGTGTAATAGCAAATACCTAAGTTTAAAGGAAATCAAGGTGGAAACTGAAGATGTCTGTATGGTCAAGAGTGGTCTCTGGAACACAAATCAAGGCATCTAAATTTGAAAGTGCTAAAGTTTGTAATCTAGGGGCTCTAATTGCTGTGTGGAAGCACACACTTCTCTGCAGTGACTGTAGGGGGAACCCGGGCAGCAAAGCTATGTGCTTACAGAGATGGTGTCAGTATTCTTCATTGTCTGTAGACGGTTTGGAATGGCAATTAAAACAATTGGGATTTGTTCATTTCCTGGGTTATTCTGAAATGTGAGGCAACAAGATCTTTCCGGTACCTTTCCCTGTCAGTTTACTTTGAAAGTGGAATTTCATTACACACAAACAGGTACACGTCTGTGCTTATCATTTGTAACCTTTAGCATGAAATATTACACTTTGAAGTTAATTCTTTGGTTTATATTTTAATACTAGAAATTATTTTAGCTTCTATCTCTGCAAGATTATTTGGAAAGTTTAGCCATTGTTGTAAGTGGTAATAGAAAAGCTATTTTTCTTAGTTTGCATTTCCAGTACATGTATACAGACTAAAAATAAGCATAAACTAAAAAAAAAAATTAATAAGATTGAAAAAAATAATCCTGACACTATTTATTTAGTGTTCCAGCTACAAAAACTTCCCACAATGTAGACACGTCATTAATATGACAGCAGATATATGGTAACTTTTTCTTTTATTACTGAGTAGGGAACTTGTAAAAAAATACTTTCCACTACAAATATTACTCCCCTTTTAATTGCTGCATATGAATGTGTACTTGCCTGTTTTTTCACTATAGATTAGTTTCTTAGAAATTTGCACATACTTCTTTTCCTATCTTCCTTCTTCAATGTACACAATATTTCATGGAAATCACTGAATCCAAGTCTATTCCCCTAGATTTAGTTAGATTCATGCCTTGAGGACAGCTCTTTTCAGTTTATTCTCTTTGGCTCCAGCATTATTTTCCAGGTCAAAGGTAGCTTACTTTGCTCATATTTTGAGCCAACCAGACTCTGTGAAACAGCAGTAGCGCTATGCTGAGCTAGAGCTAACATAACCTGTGTAGCAGCAGGATTTGTTTAGTCTGAGGGGTTTTACTTTCCACTAAAGCATCCACAGCCTTTGACTAGTCAGCAGGAGGGAACCAGAAATGGAATAAGACTCTAAGGCTTAACACATCCTTGCTGAACCTTGCTCAAAAACATGCAGGCTGATATAGTATTTTTGCCCCATGATTAGCTGAGAGAATCTTCCTCCTTAGACATATTAAAAAAGCATCTAGACATGGTCCTAGCCAACTGTCTCTAGGTGGCCCTGCTTGAGTAAGGGGGCCGGACAAGATGACCTCCAAAGGTCTCTTCCAACCTCAGCCATTCTGTGATTCTGTGCATTTCATGCCAGTGCATTTCTGGCTTTTTTTCATAGCATGAAGGATCTGTTTTCATGATAAGTCAAGTGTAATAATAACAACAAAAACGTGTCTTTATTATCCGCTAAGGAAATTAATTCTGGATGATGCTTATATCTTGACCTTTGGTTTGGGGTATAGTAGCTTGAACCTAGGACAAAAAGAAATTTACACACGGCATCAACAGTCACAGCCTCTAATAAGATGGAGAAGTAAGTCTTACTAGTACCTCAGATATGTAAGACCATGCACTTGTTTTCTTTACTGTTACTTGTTCCTTCATGAGTGCTAAAGAGCCACCTTAGGAATCTCCAGGTTCCCAGTTATCTCTGGGTAACTGACAGAACATGAAATGATTTGAATAAGAACTGTCATACTCAATCAATTGGACATGGCTAATATGGAATGTAATACAATAACAAAACTTTTGCAAGCTATGCCAGATAGCTATCCGAAGGAGCCACTTTACACAGAACTTCTTGGAGAGGTGACAGTTTGGCCTTCATCTTGTAAAGTCTTGCCAGTTTGCTTGGGCTTCAAAATGTCTGAGTAACCTTGATACGACACCTTGAATGGGTGGAGAAAACACTCCTCCCAGCCCTCCAGAACACACAAGTGTCTTTTGATTTTTTGTCACCAACAAAAAGTAATACACTAAACACCAGGTGAAATTGTTCACATTCAGAAGAGGTTAGAAAGACTTGTGCTACTTTTCTGCAGATTCAGGGCCACAGGTGATGGAGAAGGAGAGAAGAGTATGCCAGAAATCAAATAAATATCCAAGTTAGGTGGAAAGGTCGAATCAGCAGGAGATAGGAGATATACAGGTGCATCATTGTCTTTCTGCCATGTACTTGCAGAACTGTTTAGGTGAGATGCGGGCAGCTAAATACAGGGGTCAACATGCAGGTGTTCACATGTAAGCTGCTCATTCACCTGCAGCATAGGTGAATTTAATCTGAACTAGGTCTCTGCTGACTGCAATGGCAGCTTAGGCACAAGCGTGCCCACAGATACTTAGATCCGGCTCCAAACTTGGAACTGAGATTTTGCCCTCTTTCTCTGAGACGCAGACATCCCCAGCACTGAGTGAGGACAACTGTATTTTGATAGTCACTATGGACACCCCTTATGTATCAGGCACCTGCTGGTCATTATTCCCACAGCTACACAAGAAACTCAACATGAGGTACTCAGCGTTGTCTGCAAGAGACAATAGCATCTTTCTTTGAAAAGTTGATTGTCATAGCTACCAAGTTTACACAACTTTTCAATTTCTGACAACCCTCTTCTTTTACTTTGGTTCAATGTGCTCCAGCTGGTGGCTTCTCCACCAGCTTCTCCACTAGCTCTGACTCAGGGAAGTGTTCTGTCTGGTCCATGCCATCCTTTTCATTGTCTTTGCATGGGAATGGAAAGAAAAGGAGAGCATCGAGCAGTAGCCATGGGTCTCGTAGTGGTCCAGGGTTTCTTAAAATGGTAATTATCACTGAGGAGCTTTGCTTTGGCAAGGTGCCACCCCACCTGTGAGGAAGAATGGCATCAGGAATCTCCAGAGCAAGTTGTGGCAGCTTGGAGACTGGCTGAAATCCAAAGCCAGTGTGTGAGTCTCAGAACTGAAAAGGTTATTCCTGCCACAGTTTGTTTGTAAAAAGCCCTTGGAGGTGCTGGTTGCTATATGAATGGCAAATAATAAAATATCATTACAGTTATTAATTAATTACAGTATTTTTTAATAATTAACTCAGATGACTGAGATTTGGCTTCTTAATCCATCCTGCCACAGTTTATTACAGAACAGGAAATCACAGGGAAGGAGAAAGTGGAAGACAACAACAGTGACAGAGCAGCACCACTGACAATCACATACTATTAAAAATAAGCAGGTGTTGAGACAGCTACAAGCCAGATGCACCCGAAATGGTCAAGACTCTGTAAAAGTGACTTTGGGATTAAACTGTTTGAACACATGTATAACTTACTTCAGTGCTTTCTGTACAATTCTTGGGAGGCTTCACCACCTAACTCTGAATTCATTCTGTAGAATAGTTATATTTACCTCCTTTTGCAAAACAGGGTGATAGTAAATTTATTTCTTACAGCAAGGAAGAAATCTGATACAACTTTGATTGATTTGTTCAGCTGCTGTTTTTAGGCTGCTAATTGTGAATGCACCAAGGAGGTGAGGGTACATGAGGCTTGCTACTCCCTTTCTGAATCTTGGGCTTGAAGAAGGCACTTGTCTCATTGAAAAGCTTGTTCCTTGGCAGGTTTCTTTATGCTAGTAGCTTCAGCCTCAATGCTTATTGCCTTATATTGGGGCAGCTTTTAAGCACGTTGCTATTAAAAGAATGGAGGATTAGTTATCTCGTAGATTCTTTGGAATGAACGCTATGTTATGGCCCATTAATTCTCTGCTCACATGCATCAAAATGCAAAGTGCAATCGTGAAAGGTAGTTCTTCCATTGCTACTGAATCTAAAGGTAAAAATTTTACAGGCTTTGTTGGAAAAGATCAGGAATCATTCTAAATTTAACTCTTCATACAATTATTCACAAACCAAGTTACTATGAGATAGAATGATTTTCAAGATGAGTTCACCTGAAATTGAGAGGATTGTCTTTCTGCATGTTATGAAATCTTTGAATATGGTGGGCAACATGCATTTGAGCAAGTGCCAAATTAAGCAGGGAAAATGTCAGATAGTAAACAATCATAACTTTTTAAGGTTTTCAATCCATATGCCTAGATGATGCCCAGGCTGGTGCACAGGCCTGTACATGCAGAGGCCAGAAATTCATCACAGTACCAAAGACCTAGTTTTTACCAGTACTTGGGGCACTTCCTGCAAAAAAAAGCTGGATAGTAAGCTTCTGCCATCTTTAGAGAAAGCTGAGGACAATCTACTTGGAGCAGTTTAAGAAAATGCCTAAGTGTTTTCTTCCTCTGCCTCAGTTTCCCATTAAAACTTGCAGAGGGAGAGAATCTCCTTTTCCTGTCCTCAAAGTTTAAATATTTACTTTCTAAAATGGTGCTGTGATGTTTTGGAGAGGTTGCAGCTGTCATTGTTGACCTTTTCAGGAGTTAACTTCAAGGTCCATGAACTCGTGCCCTGACCCGCCCTGGTGGGGTGCAGAGAATACATGTGGTGGCAGCTTCACCATCCCTGCCTAGCCAGGGAATGTGGAGGGAATGGGGTTGAGCTAAAAAACACATTATGAATGAGTTATTAACCTCATTCAATTTTCACCTAATTTCTGTATTTTTTTATTTTTTTTTTCCTTTCTTGAAAATGTTGATTGAAAAAGACCTATAATTTGATGAAATTTTTCAACAGTCTATGCTCAAACTCTCATGGCACTGAGCCTTAAATATTTCCAGTGTTATCTTTGCAGTGCCTTCTGAGTAACCAGATTTTATAAATTGGTGTATTTTAGGTACATAATAGCAGGTTACCTGTGATTAAACATCTGTGTGAATTATATAAGTAAGGATAATAGAAACTAACCCCAGAACTGCAGCTCATAACCCACATATTTCCGACCTTTCACAGACTATTTCTTTTTCCTAAAAAATCCTTGTTCTTTAGGAGCATTATCTACACATTTTGACTATATCTAACTAATTCTGTCTTGTCCCAGGTGATGACTTTATACTGATTACCTGATGATATGAACCATATGAAGACTAATTTTCTACTCTTAGTATTTTTAAAACAATATACATTAAGAGCAAGCTGTATGCTGAATAAAATAATAGCATTGGTGTCTATCAGCGGAACAAACCTGGTACTCTAATGAAAAATTAAAAATAGAATCAATGAAACAGAGCATTTATTCTTGCTTTTATTGCCTTCTATGTAACAAATATTACAAAGCATATCAAGGAATTAAAATATCAAAGGGGGAACACAATGTAAGGGAGAGGAATGAAGATGTAGAGAAAAGGGAAGCATGAGGTTTTTTTGAGGTTAGAAGAGAGCTAACAAATCAATGAACCTGTGGGATAAATGAAGGTAGCTCCAAATGTCAGATGCTGCATTGACCTGTTTGAATGATGAATTGTAACACAGAGAACATTATGGCATAGGGCATGTAACAATATGCCAGTGCAAGAAAGGTTGCAGAAATGTCACCTGTCAACAAATTGCAGTACACACCTTTATTACTAGAGTCATTTAGTATCATGACCTTTTTACATGCAATGTTAGCCACTGTGTTGAAAACACACACCTAACATATGTGGTTAATATTCATCTCCAAAACCATTTTTTTAACATAAAAAATACAGTGACAAAACCACAAAACGAATGATCATAAAGTGTCTGAGAAAATGAAGAGAGTGTGATATGGAAGTAAAAAATCACATTTTTGTTCATGTGTTCTTCAAAACCTAAGGAAACTATCAGTTTGGGAAAGTTTGGATCTAATAGAAGCATTTTATTTAAAATAATATTCTGATAAGCTTAGCATTGCATGGCATTGCAAGTTAGCAGCAACTCATCTGAACTATGATGATGGTTTTAACACAGCCCAAAGAAAGCTTTGGGGCAGGTACAGTGTGTGGCACACACAGCTCTGTGTGTATAGTCTAGTTCTTTCTCCAGGAATCTGGTGGTTGCCAGAACAATCACAAATCACAAAGTTGTTTTTAGTGATGGCTTGAGTCCCACCAAGAAAAGTGTCCAGAGTCACAATGGAAAGCTTTTACAATTAATTTTGCTGTGTAGCTGAAGCAGAATATTAATAGTAAGCAATAGTAAGCAAGCTGTAGGAGAAATCTGACAAAATTAAGAAACAAATTGACAATTTTTCTTTCTTCAAGCTTAATCTATCTGTTTAATGCTCATGGGACAAGTTTTTTTTTTTTTTGTGAAGCCTTTCTGGTTGCAGATGAAGGGCATAAAAGTTTTCTACTTCCTTTACTTCCCCCTTGACTGACCGTTGCCATTTCAATTCTTCTAGGAGATACAGTCAGTTAAAAAGATCTAGGCTAGAAATATAAAGCTGTTGGCATACTCCTGACAGCACACCATGAGGCAGCAGTAGCTGAAAGGATGGCAGTGGAACAGCCCCTGAAATGAGGATACATGGAGTGGACTGATGAGCAGTAAATGCTTCATGAAAGGATGAGGATAAACCCAGAAAATATCTGTTTACAAATGATGGTATAAAACCAGAGAGGGATTTTATTTTATCACTTTAGATTGAGTAGTTTCCTAGGGAATGGGTGTAAATAGTTATACTCTATCCAGCTCCACTCATGGATGAAATTTGTCAAATAAAGAAACTTCGAAGAAAATTGCCTTCACAGTGTGGTACCCTTTTCTGCCTTTGTGGTTTCCCCAGTGCTCCTGCATTAAACAATTCATGCTCATTCTGCTAGGGACGAGAAGCATCCACAATGACTATAGGGAAAGAAGTATAAAATTTGGTGAGAGATAATGATATCTTAACCAATGTAAGAAGTGCAGACTAGATATCTGAAAAGGCCCGTGTGTTTCCTGTTTGCCCATGCAAGTCCTTATACTGCCACCAGTTTCTTTCTGTCAGACAGTGGTTTATTGTATTCTTTAGATTTCTGCCTCAGCTGGAGCTCCTGAAAAGTAATAGACTGGAGAGTCTCAGTGTCCTTAGGGACCATGGTGTTATCACTTACAGAGCTGCATAAGCTGGCAAGTGAATAAGGGGAGCTTAGCACTGCAGGTAGCTCTGCTGAACACTTTTAACAAGCAATGAGCATAAATTGAATACACTCAAAAATACTCGTGGGAAGCATAACTCACACAATATGTGACATTATATCTAATAGTACTTTTCTGTGAGTCCCTACTTGCTTTCAAGGGGTAATGTTATCCTTGTAATAGCAGAAACATTTTTAAACAACAAATTCCATCAAACATACTGAATTACATTTGTCCACCTTATCCTTGCCTTCTGGTTTAGGGTTCTGTTCCTGGCAAACTATAACAGGAATCAGAACAGAGATCTGGGTAATACATTTGGATGTGTAAGCAGTATGCATGCTTGCCTATGTGGGCAGAGCAGCAGACCTTAGAGGGATCAGGACAAGCTAAGGCTTCCTAAGGCATGGAAAGCAGCCAAATGGCTGATCCAAAGTCCACAAAACAGTCCTCTCTGTATCTTAGAAATAAACAGACTTACTTTGAGGCATAAGTTACATGCCTTAAAATAAAGAAAAACACTAAAAAATATTCTTGTGCTTTCATTTTCATTTTTGTAAGACAAAAGTAAGTCTTGGTGCACATTTGCTGTTCTTTCATTGCTCATCTCTGTCCTTTCCATCTCCACCTAATTTTGAGTATTAATGTTACAGTCCAGATGCTACTCACTGCTTTCAAACCTGCAAGAAAAGTTAAAGAGGTGCTGAAAGCCCAGGGCTGCAAACAAATGGAGATTTACTAAGAAGTAATTCACCTTCAAATATGATGCTGCAAACTTTGAGTGTCATTGGAAGAAACAAAGCTGATGGAAGGCAAGGACAGCACGAGACAGATACAATCTGCAACGTGATGGGAAACATGCAGAGTAGAAATTCAGAGTAACTGTTCCCAAGAATCTCTGAGAAGAGACCAGGAGTCTGTTTCCTCAACTTTATACTTCACTTTTTGTGAAGCTATTTGGCTTGTCATTTCCACAATAATAGTGAAATAATAGTGTTAATAACATATTTGTAAATGCTTATACTTAAAATAAGTGTTAAAGGGCTAAATCCTAACTATCCTGTCTAGTTAACTGATTTGGTAGCCATAGTTAGAAGAAACCCTAAGCCTACTGAAAATGAGTAATTGTAATTTGACAATTAATAAAATGTATCTGGGCAAAATTCAGCTTTCAGGTGAGAGTGGGCCCAGTCTGGGTGAAGGCGCAAAGTAGGGATTTATCCATTGGTACAGTAAAGAGGAATGTCCAGAGGAAGAAAGGTCATTTTGGATGAACACGAGAGTCTGGATACATGCTCACCTCCAGGGATTCCACAACAATACATAATGTTTCTTGCTGACAGTAATGGAAGATATTTACCAATCCACAAACAGAGCTCTGGCTTTCCAGGACCTACGCTAGGTCACCTTCCTTGGATTAGAGCTCACATCGTTCCTTTATCCATCTCCTGTCTGACTTCCTTTCTTTTGTAGTAACACTGTAGGCTTGGGCACGTGTATTTAGAAACTGCTGCTAATCCTTGTGGACTCATCTGGATACTACTGACCTGGATTCGGACCTTCCCAAGGCCTATTAGCAGAGCAAAATAAAGGAATCTAGTCCTTCCTCTAAGCAAGAATTTGCCCAGCAAGTGCACCAGTAATATTTACTCAATTTGAAGCTTTTTTAATGAAGAAGGAAGATCAGAAGATGTTGTGGGGAATATATTTGCTGATGATTTTGTTTTATCAGGAATGATGATGCCAGTTACAAGTGGGATTCCCCAGAGCTCAGTGCTGGGTCCAGCCCTGTTCAATGTCTTTATCAATGACCTGGATGAAGGCATCGAGTGCACCCTTAGCAAGTTTGCAGATGACACCAAGCTGGGTGGAAGTGTCGATCTGCTGGAGCATCAGGAGGCTCTGTAAAGGGATCTGAAAAGGCTGTACTGCTGGGCAGAGTCCAATGGCATGAGGTTTAACAAGGCCAAATGCCAGGTCCTGCACTTGGGGCACAACAACCCTGTGCAGCTACAGACTAGGAGAAGTGTGTCTAGAAAGCTGCCAGGAGGAGAGGGACCTGGGGGTGTTGGTTGACAGCGACTGAACATGAGCCAGCAGTGTGCCCAGGTGGCCAAGAAGACCAATGGCATCTTGGCTTGTATCAGAAATGGTGTGATCAGCAGGTCCAGGGAGGTTATTCTCCCTCTGTACTCGGCACTGGTGAGACCGCACCTCGAATCCTGTGTTCAGTTCTGGGCCCCTCACCACAAGAAGGATGTTGAGGCTCTGGAGTGAGTCCAGAGAAGAGCAACGAAGCTGGTGAAGGGGCTGGAGAACAGGCCTTATGAGGAGCGACTGAGAGAGCTGGGGTTGTTCAGCCTGGAGAAGAGGAGGCTGAGGAGAAACCTCATTGCTCTCTATAACTACTTTATGGGAGGTTGTAGAGACGAGGGAGCTGGCCTCTTCCCCCAAGTGACAGGAGACAGGACAAGAGGGAATGGCCTCAAGCTCCACCAGGGGAGGTTTACGCTGGACATTAGGAAAAAATATTTCACAGAGAGGGTCATTGGGCACTGGAACAGGCTGCCCAGGGAGGTGGTTGAGTCATCTTCCCTGGAGGTGTTTAAGGCATGGGCGGACAAGGTCCTAAAGGGCATGGTTTAGTGTTTGATAGGAATGGTTGGACATGATGATGTGGTGGGTCTCTTTCAACCTGGTTATTTTATGATTCTATGATTCTATAAAAAGAGTGGCTCAAGAAGAGTCTTGCAAATGGAAAGAGTTAAAATTCACAGCAGTCTGTTTTCCTTTATTCTCATAGAGCTCCATTATTGATACTAGGAGAAACCACCATTCCCTATGATTTGTTTCTTACAGTTATTGCATATGTGAGAAAAGATGATGATAGACATCTGAGGTGAGAAGAGCACAGTTCCTATAATTGGTACCTATAACTGGTATCCCTGGTATCACTGGTATCCCTGATAAAGGGAGTCTTCTGCCCCACCCATATACCAGCATCCAAAACCTTGCAAAGCTGGCATCTCATTTCTCTATTACTTCTGTTTGAGACCCAAAAAGTGGAGTTATTACTGCAACTCAAAGATTAGCTGACGAATGTTGGAGTCTGTCTATACCTTTTAGCATAATACAATGTGTGATTTTGTGATTGATGCTCATTCTGAATGCAGGCGAATCATCTGGCAGAGAGCTGAATTACCCAGTGACCTAATGTCCTATCACTGATACACAACTAATTATATGAGCACTGAACCACATAACATCAGTTATGTGAATTTGAATGCCCATCTGTTCCCTCCACATTAATTGTGACACTGATAGTTCCACATTCTGAAACTGTTATTTTTTTAAAACCTTCCATGAAAAGAAAAAACTCGTTTCAAAAGCCCCAAATCCAAATAAAACAAAACATCAAGCAAATCCCCAAAATAACCACTTTTCAAAACAAAAACAGGTTGTAAGTTCAAATATTGTCTTCACTGCCCAGTAAAGCACACCAGGGCCCAAGGGAATATGCCATAGCATAAAAGATAGCTAGCAGTTAGAAGGAACATATTATTCTTCTCTTGATCCTGAGTAAGGTTTAAAGAAATACTGAAAGATTAATTTTATCTTGCTTAACCTTAGATTTCAAAAATGTGGATGACTGTGTCTGAGATAATCACCCTTTCAGTGCATGATTCCTTTGACCTATTTTGAATGTCACTTCAAGACAAGATGAATTTGCTCCAGAAATGCTTATTTCTCTCTGCCTCTCCAGCTCTCTAAGGGAGCTTAGCAGTTAAAATTTGATAGAAAGGCTATACTATAGTCTATAGTCTATAGTCTGTATTGGGTGAGATCAATTGCACTCTCAACTACTTTGCAGGTAAATTAGTTTGTATATCACATCTCTTTTAACTGCATTTTCTCTTTGTTCCACTTAAATATTTTGATTCTTTTATCTTTTGACATTTCCACACAAACTGGAGGGATGACCTCGTTGCCTTCTACAACTACCTGAAAGGAGCTTTAGAGAGGAGGGAGCTGGCCTCTTCTCCCAAGTGACAGGGGACAGTATAAGGGGCAATGGCCTCAAGCTCTGCCAGGGGAGGTTCAGACTGGATATCAGAAAGAAATTTTTCACAGAAAGGGTCATTGGGCACTGGAAGAGGCTGCTTAGGGAGGTGGTTTAGTCACCATCCCTGGACGTGTTTAAAAGATGGATAGATGAGGTGCCCAGGGACATGGTTTAATGGCAGATGGGAATGGTTGGATTCAATGATCCAAGAGGTCTTTTCCAACCTAGTGATTCTATGATTCTAAATCTGTGCAATTACAATTTTTGCTAGCTCTGCCTTTCTATTGAATCAGAGGAAATAATCCAAAGAATTAGCCTTGGTTACTGTCTCTAAGACTTTAAGTGATCCCACTTGCAATGTATGTCCAAAGATCATTTTTAAGGAACACCACTAGCAATCTTCTCCTAGATGTTACAGAAGTACTCTTAAAAAATGTTTAATTTTCTGATATTTTACAATATATCTATTAATTTGAGTCATACTTTTTAAAAATATTGCTATTAATTTGTGTACATGTGTGCATGTATATGTACTTGTGTTTTATTTGTTTTACATCTAAGAAATTAAGCAACATATTTTGATTGATTGGCCCTCAGCTGGTGGCTTATGTGAAGTCTATGACTATATTGTAGCCATTGCATCTTTTTGCTTCCACTGCTAAATTACATTAACAGGATTAACAGGCACTCAAAATGGATGAATGAGGACTATGAATGCACATGAAGAACACCTTAGCTTTGACAGGAGTGAAACCAGAAACTACACTGCCTGTTTCCTAAGAATTCATAGTGCTATATATATTTTTGGTATTATTTCAATGATACACAATTGAAATATAAAATATGGAATATCTGTTCTCTGAACTATAATGTATGATTCATTATTTCCACAAAGTGTTTTTCTATGCACAGCAATGGGTAAACTTTATTTCTGCCTGGTTTTTGCAAGAAAATAGTTGATAATCTCACACTTGGAATAGGAAATTCTGATAACTGGACATATACCTATGATACTGTCCTTACATAGAGACTTACATTTTAGTTACACTTTCATACTGCAGCAATTTTTGGGTACTCAATTTCATATTAAGTGTGGGATTTAATTTACCTTATATAATAATTTTACCAAATCTTAGTTTTCTTGGATTTGTCCCACTTATTTTTAGATTTTTAAAATATAGAATTTTTTTTTTTATTCTGGCCTAGTCATTCTACACTCCTTTATTGGCTTTGGAAAGAAATAGGTAATTCTGTGTTTATTTCCAGACTGACCATTACGGGAATCCCACTCGTAATGAGATGGTTTGCCAAGGTAAGTACCTAATACCTCGTACAGCCAGCTGAAAGAAGCAGTTGTATTTGGCAGCACCTAAAGACCCACAGAAGGAGAACATATCTGAGTATAGATGTACATCTCGTGTAAGCATGCAGAAACTCCAGGATTATATATTATACAGAAGACTGACTATACAGGAGCAGTTGATAAGATAATGAGGTCTTATGGGATTGAAGAGGGACATTACTGCCTTGTCTTAAAATGGAATCTGGCTTTATATGCAATGCAGCATTTTTATATATAGGCCAAGTACATAGTAAACATCCTGAAAGAGCTCAATTTAAAAACTCCTTTCATGACTATACTAATGTGCCACACACTGTGGATGCAATTAATCTCATCTGTCTTAGATAATAAGCACATACAGTGTTTAAAGGTGACCCATCATCTAGGTTATCTTTATAATTAAGAAAGAGAGGAAGGTACTTCTCTGCAAACCTAAGCCTTTCTGCCATTTGTCTGATCTGTTTAAATACCTATCTTATCATGAAAGAAACCATTCTTTAGAAGCCCATTTACTTCCTACGCAGCTCAGACACAGAGGTTTATGTTAAAGACATCCACATTAGACCCAATGAATCCCACCCAAATCATCCCTGCAAAAAGATGTCTCAGGCTACAAAGACTGCATGATTTTATTTTGTTTAAAGAATATGAACCTCGTTAAGGGAAAAATGAATTATACTTGGGTAAGTACAACAGAGCTTCATTGACTTGAGAACTGAGAAAAGAAGCTGCCCCACTAAATATTAAGGCACGGTACATGATTCCCTGCACACGCACAGATTTTTTCATAATGTAGTCAGATTGATCCCCTCTATTCATAAAATAATTCCATTTACTGAAATCTGATATCGTTTTGAAAATAGCTGGAAATCTTAGTTCATTTTTAGCCTGAATTACTGGAACAAACCTCTGTTTGACTTTCATAGTGTGTGTGCAGACCATATGGTCTCATGACGTTGCCTGTCATGTTGCCTCTGTTTTTCCTTTAGACATCTATATTCTTTGACATAGGGGTGATAATAGCAAATCTATATACAAAATTAGATTATTTCACAGAGAAGAAACTTCATAACGATTTCTTGTGTGATCAGGCACTAAAAAGATAGATCATGGCCATATTTTTTTCAGAAATTATGTTCTTGGAAAGCTCAGTATTGCTGTACTATAAAATAAATGTATGTTTGCTTCTAGCTCTATCTTTTATAATTTGGGGGTTTGTGATATGATGTATCTATGCTGTGTTCCACCGACCCTTTCCCCCATGCCTGGATATCATTAGGATTTATTTTTCTATAGAAATATCCAGTATTTATACATAATAATAAACATAATAATAATATACATAATAAATTTGATTGAGCTAGTGTGCTTCATAACAGCCATTGGCATTAGCAATCTACTACTTTAGATTAAATTTCAAATTAAATCAATAACATGAACCAGTTATTGACAGAGACATTAAATCAGGAGAATTAACATATGTATAATATTTTTACATGGCATTTTCTGTAAAAAAAACAAACAAAGGAGAAAAGGAAGATAGGTTTTTCCCACATTTATGGCTCCATTAAATAGAAGACAACCTATTTACTGCTGACAAAGAGTTTAGCAGCATCATGTTCTCCTAATGAACTTCTGTGGTCATAATTTATTATTCTAGGAAGTCATAGTGCTTGATTACTTACAGAAATGAAGTTTCATGGTTAATAGTGCTTCCTTTTCCCTGACTTTGAAAGATTATTCAATTTACATATAGATAGAGCTCAACACTTCAGTGGGAAATCTTATTGTGGGAAGGCAAATTAAAAAAGCAATTTTAGGAAATTACATATGAAGTATACAAGCCAAGTATTTTATATTTTCCTGTACTGAGCTGAAAAGTTTAATAGCTGTTTTGTAAATGAATTAAAATCCATAAGCAATATTAAAATTATTTACACAACATTGTTTAAAATCACCGCTTATTGACACTTCTCAGGAAAAGCAAGGAAACACCACTAGCAGAGTAAAATGTAAAGTCACAGCCATTTAAGTGTAGTTTAAGCCTTTGTTACAAAATTTATATTTTGAACCATGTAAACAAAATTACTGATTAGAAGACTTTTATTCAAAGGAAATTTGATGAGGAAAATTTTCACTTCAGTAAATTTTGCAGATTGCACATTTAGTCTGAAAATGAGTTTAATTGCTAATAAAATCCAGCTAAATTTGGGCTGAAGCCACATCTTTGTAGCTATATGAAGAACTAATGTACTGCAACTAATAAATCACAAATCTCTGTAAGTGAAAAGCAGTATAAAAAACCTATAATAGATATTGTTATAATTATATCTTGGCTTTTTCAATAAAAATGGTGAATTTCTATTGTGATTATTACTTTATCCCATGTGAAAAATGATGTCATTAAAATTCTGTTGAATAGCCTGCAGTCATCTTGTGTCTTGAAGTGATTATTTTTACTACACTGTGCAGCATCTTAGTTACAGACAAACCTGAAATTGTCAGAGAGAATGGAATAAAGGTCAAAGGAGAAAGCTGTCTTTCACAATAGACTTTAGCAGAATGGCTTTGGCAATGAGTCCATCAACTGCTCATGAAATATCAGATCTATTAGGCAGCAATCTAATCTTTACGTTCATTGAGTTCAGATGAAATATTTTCAATAAACAAATTTCAACTGCAGAAATAACAATTGGATTTTGGTTTCAGTTAAATATGTAACTAAAGAAACAGTAATAATAATAATAAAGATTATTTTACCTAAGTTAGATTGATTCTACATAGCAACAATTGTAACCAGACTAGTTTTAAGATTTCTTGCTTTAAACCAAAAAAATAAACAACTATTTTTTTAATCAATATTTCACATAATTTCTCTCTAACAAAAGTAAATGCTGTGGCATCAATAGGTTAGCAAAACCTGACAAATTCCGTTATTGCTTCTGAATGATTTACTAGTATTAGTTCTTTCTGTGCGTAGGAGTTTATGAATAACCAAGTTGATAGAGAGCTAAAATACAATATAGAATAGAATCTTACAATGAAAGACCAATGCGCCAATCAAATGAATGAGAATGATGATAATGAAAGAGAGATATTTAAAAATATCAGAAAAAAATACTCAGAAAAAAATAAAGCCAAGGAAGAATTTCATAGGCTTTAGTTTTGGTGGAAAGGACACAGTTGCCTAAGTGTTTTTTGGTGTTTTTTTCAGGTCCCATGGATGATTTGACATGGCCTCCACCTGTCACTCTGGGGAGGCACTGGGCTACTACAGGTTATTTTGTCTCTGCAAGCCCTGTGGTGTCTATCCGAAGGGTGTCTCAAAAGTCAACAGGAACTCACTTGTGGGCAACTGCAGTGAGGAGCTTTTATTTAATAGGCTGCCTAATTTTGTTAAAAGTATTGTCTAGAGCTCTGCAGACTGTAATGGGAGCTGTGATTGTTACTGCCCTGGCATACAAGATAAATTTAGATGGTTTGTGTTTGAGCTGAATTCCGCCATGTGTCTTATGCCATGTGCTGCGTGCAGTGTAGGAAGCAGGTGTGTAAATGTAGCTGTTAATACCATCAAGGATGCACACGTCTGGCACGCATGTAACTAAGACAAAAGCTGTGAGAGACCTGCACTTCTGGAGCTGCAGATGGAGGCCTGGCAGGTACGTTGATTGGTGTGTCACTGGAGGGATGGCACAAGAGGACTATGTTTGGGAATCCAAATTTTTCCTGCAGGCTGCACAATCTTCATCTCAAAGATAATATTTTTGATTTTCTCTGAACTCCATGCTTAACATAATGGTACCAAGGTATTGAGTAGTTCACTGGTTCCGTCAGACATGGTTGTCAAACAAACATATATTAAATATCCATTTTTTCTGTTTAAAAATGGAGCAGATTTCTTAACTTCATGAAGCTAGGTAGGCAATACCCAAGCATTTTAAAATTTTGCTGTTGTTGTTTTTAAATGCAGAAGTATTGGCAGAAAAAAAAATTACATGCATAAAAACTTTGTGTCCTAGGCTCTTCTAGAAAACTCTTCACCTATTTAAGCTCTTTTCGGATACCTCTGCCACATCTGAAGACCAAGAGGTATCATTTGGATACACTAACATCCGGGAGGAATAAAAAGGGAATTTGTATTCCTTAAATGTAGTACACTATAGTACCTAACACAGTATATCAGCTAGTAAGATCATTCTGCAAAGGACAAATTGCATAATTTGTCTGATTTGAATCTACCAAGTGATGGCAACTTGTATCATCTGCTTGAGTTATATTGTTTACAAGACTATTAAGGCTGCAAGTGCCATCACTGTTTGTTTGATATACCTATTGGTTTAAGAAAGGAAAAATACTTATAGGAAGAGAAAAAAATGACAGTGCTTGCTAGTGCTGATCACAACTTTTCCCATCAAATGTATTTCAGGCAGATAAATTCAATTTCCCCTCATCCTTGTACACAGGAGTAAAAGGTGGAAAACAGTGAGAACTCCAATAACTGAGGAACAGCAATTTAGGGACCACCTAGAGAAGCTATTTGTATTAATATCCATGAGGCTTCAGGATGTTCCCTAAGGGTGCTGAAAGCACTAGCTGATATGATTGTACAGCCTCTGACTGTAAACATTGCAAAAGCACAAAGACTGAAGGAAGGCTCTTGAGGACTCCAAAACGAATAAGGAAGGACTAGACTTTAGTAGTGCTTTTGGCAGCCCCTGACTGTATTCATGTTTGAAAGCTGATGAAGTGACTGAATGGAGAAATGGATAAATTATAATTGTCTAAACAGTTGAGTTCAAAGGATATTAATATGTCACTCAATATCGCTTTGGAAGCTGCTAACAAGAGGACCACTCCTGTGGTCTGTGCTGAGGCTAATGCTGTTCAATAGTTTCATAAATGGCCTCGATGATGAGACAGAATATCTAACAGCAGATTATAGAGGATGACTGGCACACCAGAGAGTAGAGCTTCAGTTCAGAGGTTCCTGAGAAACTGGAGGGATGTGCTATAATATTCGAGACAAATAACTGCATGTATTAGTATGGACTGGGAAACGTCTGGCTGGGTAGCATCTGCTGAAGAGGACCTGGAGGTTACAATGAAGATCAGTATAAGCCAACATTTGCTTTCACCGTGAATAAGTCAAACTATATATTGAGTCTTTTCTGGAAAATCATGTCAGGAGAAGGTATTTTCTGGCACAAAGCGTAAGTGAAGTCAGACTTAGAAATTTATGTCTGTGTTATGGCCACCCCAGCTCATTATTGACTTCAGGAAAAAGGGAATAGTTCTGGAAAACAACGATGACCTGGAACATGCAGTCTACTAGAACGTGACCTACCAGGCTAGGGGAGGTGCTCATGTCTAGCCAGGTGAAGAAAAGGCTAAGGAGAGATCTATTAGCAGCCAATAGCTATCCAAAGGGTAGTTACAAAGATGTTAGAAGTGAACTTCTTGGCAGTAGCAGATGAAGCATCATCCACTGAATTCAGTGGATCTAAGACTTGTAAACTTAGTAGTCTGAACTTGCCACTAAATGCTTTCATTGGAGAAATGTATCAGTGTGTATTTGTCATCATTCTCCAACTGTTCCAGTTTACTTCTCACTTGGCTAAGATTTCTCTCCTGAGAGGAATTAGTATGAAGTCAGTAAAGTTTAAACAGGAAATACAACACGCATTTTAAAAATGAGAGCAATTTTATAATGACAGTAAGTAAGCATTGGCACGTCTTCCCAAAGCATGTAAATACCATTTGAAATCTTGACGTTTCAACACTCATCTAGAAAGAAGTGCTCTAGTTTAACTAGGAACAGCAGGTCCAATTCAGAGGTTGCATAATTGAAGACTGTGATTTTTTCCAAAGTCATGTTAAACGATAGTCATCTCTCCAGATGGCCCTAAAATGGAAGATGGATTCTCTTTTACAAAAAAAAAGGCCCTTTTTCAACAGTGCCATTGTACAAAGTAATCTTAAAATACAGGCATAAGTCCCTGAACATATGCAAATAGGCAGCACTTGTCAACACATGTTGGAAATCAGCATTTTTAGGTTATTGAGTTTCAAAATCCTTTACAACGATCTGGGGTTCAATGTACTATGTAAAAGTTTCATACTATTCTGTGGGGGCAATGAGCTTATCAGGAAACACACAGTGAAAAAAAATAATCTGAGACTTTGGAAAAAATTTTTATTTAGAAAAGGGAGAAAATATTATTAAGCAAAGAAAACAAACAAAACAAGAAAACTTAAAAAAATCAGTGGAAATTGAAAACCACTTCCCTTGTGGATAATCTTTCAATGCTTTGAAGAATCACACTGAATAATTATGAAATGTTTGTTTTCTTCAGCCTGGAAAAATGAAATGTGAGGAAAATGCTTTATAAGTAGATAGTGAACTAACAGTGTAAAAAATCCATATAGATTGGGAAAAATGCATTGATAAGTTCCTTAGATGTGCTATTCAGCATAAACAGCATGACTATGCAAAAATATCATGGTGTATGGCAGGGTCATGAGAAAAGCAAGTCCCCAGCAAAAGTCCTAGATGTCCTTCCCCAAAGGATTCTTTGAATCTAACAAAAATGACACATGGGTGCAGGAATATTTCCTGGGGCATTCATAAACTGCTGCCACTGGTGCAGATGAGGGCATTTAAGTGAAAGTGTGTTCCGAGAACACAAGCACATTAGGCAGCCCAGAGCAAACAACACCCCTGCCAACAGCAAGTTATGGGAATGATTAGTTATGATACAAATAGTAGGAATAAATGATAACCTACAGAAATCACACGAGGAGTACATAATTACAGTATGTACTTATATGCACTCCAAAACGTATTTGTACACATGCACATTTGTACAGTCTGCAACAAAAATACTGCTGAACAAAATCTTGTTATATGAATACTGTAACTGTAATGGAGAAATGAAAGGGTTAATGTTTTGAGCAGCTAACTGCAAACTAACGGTATTTCAGCAAGGTGATTTGTTTTCAAAAATATGATTTAAAAGAGAAAACTTGAAGTTTTAAGGAAGTTATTTATTTCAGATGATGAAGTCAATCTCTGAAGTTTTACTTAAATATATGAAAAATACGAATTTCTCCTAAAACTGTTTTTTTTTTCAGAGAATGCACATTATTGATGTGTTCTGCCAATGCAAACACTAGGCGTAGTTAGGCAAACACTAACATTCTGGGATACACACTGTGCTTTCTGAGCAACACATTTGAGTGTCACATAAGGATGCTGTACAACTTTTCCTTGTGTTCAATGTCCCACTGTAATTTTAGACAACAGAGGTGGAAAATGGAAATTACCATCTGTTTCTCTATCACACTCAAGGGAAGAATTGCCTCTTTTTTTGTTTGTTTGTTTTTATTGAGAGGAACCCTAGGCACTACACGAAAGGCATTGAGTAACTGGCAGGAAGCTTTCATACTGATATGTCCTTTAACATCTTGTTTCAGACCCCAAAAATTGGCCTCTTCCAAATTTCTCATGTTCAAACAAAGAAATATAGTTCTTTTATTAAATGAACTATAAATTTTCACCCTTAGATAACTGGATGGGAGAAA
Organism: Clamator glandarius; assembly: GCA_033459285.1. NCBI lineage: Eukaryota > Metazoa > Chordata > Aves > Cuculiformes > Cuculidae > Clamator > Clamator glandarius. The sequence continues at coordinate 2,983,152 of JAUNZM010000553.1, read as the reverse complement.
CTTCTGCATATGAAATGAAAAATGTAGACTCAGTTGTATGATGCAATTCATGAAGCCAGTTGGCTTCAAGGCTATTCACAAATGAGGTAGATAATCAGAATACGAACATGAGCCAGCAGTATGTCCAAGCAGCCAAGAATGTCAATAGCATCCTGGCTTGTATCAGAAATAGCGTGGCCAGCAGAAACAGGAAAGTGATAGACCCCTTGCGCTTGGGGCTGGTGAGGCCACACCTCAAATTCTATGTTTACTTTTGGCCTCCTCTGTACAAGGAGTACATTGAGGTGCTGGAGTGTTTCCAGAGAAGGACAACAATGTTAGTGAAGGATATAGAAAAGAAGTCTTATGAGGAGCTGCTGAGAGAACTGGGATTGTTGAGTCCAGAGATAAGGAGGCTGAGGGAAGACCTAATTGCTCTTTACAACTACCTGAAAGTAGGTTGTAGTGAGATTGGTGTTAGCCTCTTGTCCCAAATAGTAATTGAGAAGATGAGAGGAAACAGTTGTTCCATGGGAAGTTTAGGCTAGATATTAGGAAATATTACTTTACTGAAACAGTTGTCAAGCACTGTAACAGGCTGCCCAGGAATGAGATTGTGTCGTCATCCCTGGGGATATTTAAAAGAGATGTAGATGTGATGCTTAGGGTCATGGTTTATTGGTGAACTTGACAGTGTTAGGTTTATGATTGGACCTGATGATCCTAAATGTCTTTTTCAACCTAAACAATTCTGTGATTCTGTTATCATAGATCCACAGTTCTGGATATTATTTTGTGCATGTTTAGATATTAATAATTTTAATTCATCAAAACTTAGCTTGACTAATAAATATCACATCTACTAACCATTATTATTTATGTGATTGGAGCTTGTAAAATCTGTTGCCTCATTCTTCCTTCTCACTGCTGACAGGACAGTAAAACCTTAAAAATAAGAAACTCCTACTACACTTGCATAAAAGCATGTTACAGTGATGTGTTTTAAATCATGGCTATACTGAATAATCCATTCAGTTTAACTTTATTAACAGGAATTGTTTATAACGCATTGACTAGAGTAGACGACTCAAATCTGCATCTACTTGTCACTTTTCCTCTATAAAATACTGGAAGCATTTAGAATACTAGAAAATAGTTTTATTGGTCTCCTCTGATTTGCCTTGTCACCTAAAAGTCTTGATTCCCTCTTCTCCTCCAAACCTGTTAACCATAGCTAGTATAAGACCTAACGAGAGGTGAATAAAGGCAAGTAATGGTTAGGTTCTGCAAAAGGTGGCTTCTAAGGTCAGAAAGGTTATGAAATGTGGCCTGTTGTAAGAATTTATTGACTACTCAGGTGAGAATCTGCAGTGGGTCCCTTCACTAATAATATGAGCTACTGATAACAATGCACAATATGAATTCATTTTTCTCCTTTCCATTGTGCTTAGTCTAAAGTCTGTCCTGCTGATCAATACTGTCTCCTTCTGCCTCCACTCCTTGCATTCATCTGATCTCAATTACCTTTGAGGAAGAAGACAGTTTTGTTTCTGGGTTTGCACAATTTCTATCAGAATACAGGCCTGCTACATGGTCATGGCTCTTAGTTATAGCAATAACTCAAATTATCACCACAGAAAGTAGGAGGTTTTCTTCTTCCTCAGTGAATCATCACTAGATGCAGAAGAATGAATCTGTCTTGACATAATTCATTGCGTAAATCAAGATAATTGAAAGAATCGGCACAGGAATGATGATAGTTGCCCTTAATCAATGTAAATAAGCCTGAAAGCAGATTCAGGGTGCATTTTCATCTGCATTGTCATTTGGATTAGGAATGTGACAGAAATTTGTTCAGACTGACATCATAGAGTGGTCTCAGAGGACAGGAACTGGATTTCTTTCAGGTGAAATTAAACCAGGAAAGGCTCTCCAAGGGGGACCTGGTGCACTCCAACTTCTAATGGACATTTCATGTTTCATGTAACCAGAGTAGCTGTAGTTTGATGTAAAACCTCCAGAACATACGCACCGTGGGTGCTGAGTCTTTGCAAGTATTTCACTCTGTGTACTTACTGCTATTGGACAATGATGTTTTTAATATGTACGTAGTTTCAGATTAAAAAACATTGATAAACATCAGTGACATCTATAGACATGAAAGAATAGCTAACGAAGCTTCTAATTTTGCTACTGAATTAACGAAGCTTCTAATTTTGCTACTGAATAACTTAAAATATAATATTTTTACTTAAATCACGCTGCCTCTCTTTGTCCTTATTCCTAATCTGACAATGTCATATAAGATAGATATCTTCAGTAATTTTTTTATTTAATTACTGTTATTAATTCAGATGGGTTTGCAATATGTGTTCAACTTTGCAATCAAGTCCTTGCAAAAGGAGCGAGGGTCAGGTTAGTGACAGAATTTAAGGATTTCAAGCTTCTAACAGTAACAGCTTTCATTCAGTGTCTTATCAACAGACAGAGGTGCTCTTTCTTAGTTAAGTATATTCTTGTTAGAATTCAACTTCTTTTCATCCATGAATTTATGCTAGAATTTTGTAGTTTTCTTTCCCATTACAATTTGAGTGGTTTTTTTAATCCACAATATGATATCTTTGTTCATCCTACAGAGCAGGTAGAACAACTTTAGCCATACTTGAGCTTGATATACCTCAATTCTAATTTGGAAGGACTAACTTCAGAAGAATGAACATATTGCAAAGGCTGTATGTAACTGAATCTTGGCACAATTTCTGATTTTGTAAGCATATACATTTATATGTGTCTCTATATACATCTCTCTAGGTATGCGTATAGATATACACAGAAGCAGGAAGCTCTACCAGTCCCTCGCTACTTTAAAACTGACCATCTGGAAGATCTTGTCCAAAGCAGATGCTGTGTTTCTTTTAAATTACTTTTTTAATTACTATATGATAAAAGGACTGTCCTGAAAAAGAAATTGTGAAGTATTTCTAGCAACATATGAAGTATAAGGTTGCTATCCAGTAATTTTATCTTTTTATACACAACCATTGACCAGTCTATTGATTTTTATTCACAGAGCATTAAGAAGATTTTGTTGAACTTTATATTGTCCTTTCAAGGGCCTTATTCAAGGTGAATTTGTTGTCCTTATATTTTATCTCATTGATTATTCTCTGCATAGCACTTCAAGAGAACAAATCAAGATGTTACAAAGAACTACCTATGGCACTTATTTGGACCATGTGATTGTAGTATGTTCTCTTCAATGAGCATTTGCTTCCAACTATAAGAGGTGACAAGAATGAACAGTCCCTTGCCTGAGTACATTATTTTAGTGCTGACTGGAATGGGCATTTGACTGATATTCTAAAGCCATGTCTGTTCAAAACTCCCCTTTCTGAAATGGAAACATAGTTTGAGATTTAATATTCACTATATTTTAATATGTGTCTATAAACAATGCATAACCTTCTGGGTATGCTGAAATCAGTTGTCCTCACCTTGCATAAAAATGCTCCCAATGACAACTGTTTCCCAAGGGGATCCATTTTCAGTCAGGGCAAGTTGAAAATCTTACAGAAATCTAACCTGAATGAATTTGCAACTTGGGTCATGGGCAGATTCAGTATGGTACTGCCAAGCAGTAGGGGTCAGAAAGTAATTATCAGGCCCTCTTGGCATAATCTTTACTCCTTTTGGATTTTGAAGCCATAGAAAGTGAATTTCTCCATGACCTTTTTTTTTCTTTAATCTTTTTCCCCCCAGTAATAGTACAGGGATGAGGATTCCTTTCTACAGAGAGGGGATGAAGTCACAAAGAGATTGCAAATGCCCACAGCCGCCATGGCAGGTATGGTAAGCACAGTAAAAGGAATATCAGATTGATAGAGAAATGTGTAATAATAGCTCTTTCCAATACATGTACAACCCCTATTACAAAAGCTCTGAGAGAGCTCCAACAGGGAATGTATGGATACAGATTGTCTGGTTTCAAGTATACCTTAGCATCAAAGAACTGAGTGATGAATGCAAGGCAAGTATTTTGACAGAGGTATTTGTCAGAAAATGTTCTGGAAGTAAGAGAGAACTGAGTGATGGTCCTGTCCCCTTTATGCTGTGGGAATTGGAGGGCAAATCAGTCTAACTGTTCTGGTGTTGCCACTTCTGTAATGCATTCCTTTATTTGTGTCTCAAATTCTGAAGGTGAATTCAGATGCACTACTGAATTAAAAAATAATTAAAAAGGATATCTGGTAAGGGAGCAAGTTGAGGTCAGGATTCAGATGGGGTCATAAAAAAAGAATCTATTCCACCAAGAGGTCTTTTGTTGCAGCATTTCTGCATAAATGAAACTTTATAATTAAATAAAACTTGCATAAATGAAAGGCCACAGATGTCCATTAGCCCAAGGAAAGCCACTGGTTCTACTGCCTTCTAGCTGCACACATGAAGACTTCTCAGAGCTCTTCTTGCAGTCTATGAAGTGAAGTAACATTATCATACTCTGTGAAGTTGGAAATGAAATCTTCCTAGGGTAAATCAGGAAAGAATCCAAAAACCTCCTGGCCATTCCACTCCTCCTGGCTTCTGACAGTGTATTTTCAAGGTCTCTGGATACAACCCAAACTTTTTATCCTCAGATCCTACATAGTTCTTGCGTCCCTGATAGGCTGAGGCAGGGATAAAGTCCAGGTGGAAGTCCTCCAAGCCCTGTTATGTTGTTTATGCAGGCTGTTGCAGAAAGGATTTGTGGCTAAATGTCACTTCTGTTTAAAAGTACCAAGGGGTTAAAGCTGGTATTATAAATGTCATTTTCAGGGAAAGCATGCCAGATAAATGCTAATCTGCTTCTTAAGCACTCTCCAGTCATTTTCATATGTGCTCTTCAAAGAGTAAAAATAAAAATATCATGGTACAATACAGGGATTACAGTGCAGACACTCTTCAGCCAAAGTAGTTGTAAACCTCCTGGCCTGAAGCTATGAAAAACAAGGGAGTCCCTGCCACCAACTATGGATAAACAGAAGGAAAGACAGCTACTTAGAGTTTTCTTTCAGCATAGAAATACTCTAAGCAACATTTTGAGAAGCTGACAATTTTTATGCAAGCTTGGAAAGAGTAAGTTGGTGAATCTGATATGAGGTACACAGGTAGAGATATACAGAATCACAAATCACAGAGTGGTAGGGGGTTGAGAGGGATCTCTGGAGATCATCTAGTCCAACATCCCTGCTAAAGCGGCTTCACCTACAGCAAGCTACACAGGAACACTTCCAAGCAGCTTTTGAATATCTCCAGTGGAGGAGGCTCCACAACATCTTTGGGCAACCTGTTCCAGTATTTTGTCACCCTCAAAGTAGAGACGTCTTTCCTCAAGTTCAGGATAAGATTTGCTGAAACTGCAACTGCCTGCTCCCTCCTATAACTTCCATTGAACTAACTCTTCTTTGAAAAAGATAGGATGAATCTGCTCTGATGTTACTTCCATTATGAGATGAGATGCCTGGACTCACTGATTCTTTTTTTTTTAAACACTCCATCTTATTGATAACATGCACATAAATGTCTTCTTTTTAAATGATGTTTGCCTTATTTATATAAAAATGTACTAATATTTTCTTAAATTTGTTTACTTTTTTGAATAGCTGTCCATTTCTGTGACTGGTTTGTCTTTTTGAAATGTTTGTCTTTTTGAAATTTTTGTCTCATGTTTTTTGTAAGAATTGTAAGAATTTTCAAGGTTATAAAGAAAAATTTATGGTGCTGAAGTGAGATGAAAAATAAAATACCTCTACCATAAATTAAAGAAACAGTCACAAAGGCCCCATGAAACTTGGTTTTGGGCTCCCTGCACAACTGAAAACAACTGTAATCAAGGGTGACCTCTTTCCCTTATTTGTTACATCTTACAGTTTCTTCACCATTTTTTTAAAATATACTTACGTGTGTTGTGTCTTCTAATTTGTGAAATAGAGGACAGCAAGCAGCAAAGTCTCATGGAGTGCACTGATGTGTTAATAATAAACTGCTGAGTATGGTTTTTTTCTCCTATAGGGGGAAGCAGAGAGCTTCTATGACTTCTATTACGACTTTGGGGTCGTGCGCGTAGCTTCCCATCACTTTGGGTGCTCCTTTGCCATCTCTTTCCTCCTCCCTTTTTCTATGGTTGGTGTTGACCATATAAATTGGTTTTGTAGTCAACTCTGAGACATATGCCTGCACATTTGCCTGCAAATCTTTAGCAGAATATGTTTCCTGTGAATAAAGTGAGTAATCTGTTCATTGAAAAGTAGGTCTGCTAGAGACTTCAAGACATCGACTGATCATAACTCCACTGCAGGACTGGATGCAATAACAGAGCATGCAAATAACAACATGTCAACAAAATGTTATCAGTGACTGTCTTCTTACACACATGTCACTTTATTGGACATGGAATAATATTTATATATGCATAGGCATTTATTTACATGTACATTATAAACACTTCTGTGCATGTAGACAATGTGTGCCTAGTCAATAAAATAATGCATTTATTTCTTTTCCACAGGGCATTCACATACCAAATCATTAAAAAAATAAAGTAATTCTGAGCAGTGAAAAGCATCACAAAATCCTTCTTGGCTGCTATTATCAGTATAAAGTCTGAAAAGTAGCAAAATAAATAACTGATAAGTAGCTTTTACTCTTTATGTAATCACCAAGCCTTATATCAGCATTGGTGCTGTCACCTACCTTTACTGTCTGTTTCCTTTATAAAGGAATTATAATGACTAATTTCTCTATTCTTCCATGTGAAGTTTAAACTCTATTTTACTTCTCCAACCACACCATTTTTCAGAAAATGTTTCTAAACCTTTGTTTGAAAGTACAGGAGACCTTAAAAAGCATGAGCTATCACAAGCATTTGGACTCTACGCTGCAGTCTCTGGGTCTGTAGCTACTTAGTCCTGTCCTTTACTTCATTTCTTGGAGAGTAAACAAAACACTGCATTGCAGCAAATCAAATTTAAAGAGACACAATAGGGCAGAGGTCTGGATAAGAAAGGTTCAGTTTTGTTTGCCTCCTAGCAAAATATTAAAAGAAACAAATGACAGAGAGAAGCAGCCTATTTGTTTTTTATTCTCTTTTTTTAGTCGTCTAAACTTAAATAAAGCCTGTTAGACATATACTAAGGAAGCCAGCAATATGTACTGTTGCAGGAATATCATAATGCTGCCATTTAGTATTGCTATTGCATATACAGAGGGTATGAAAACCAGAGAGGTATATTATAAAGGCAATAATTTATAACTGCTGCTTATCATTTTTTTTTCTTAAGGAAACGGGAAGGTTTTTTACAGTTAAAAAGCAAGCAAAGTTCTGTACTTCTAAAGAAAGCACTGGAAGTTAGAAGGATTATAGCTGTTGTATGAAAACTCTGGATGAATGTATAGAAAATTCTTTAAAACTGATTTTTTTCTGTGTTTTATGTGGTACTCAGAGTAACACACACATTGCCGGGGGAGTGAAAACAAACAAAAAATAAGTTACAAGAGAATCATCTCTGCCTCAGGTTTGCAACAATTGCGTTCCAGTGAACAGAGGCATGATGTGGAAATAGGCCAATATTCCTCTTGCATAGAGGTTAGCACTATCTTATTTTCTGCCCTCTTTTCTTACCAGTAGCATGCAGAAAATGTGCTTTGACTGACAGTTCCTCTATAGAGGCAACCATCCTACTGCTGTATACTGTGGGAGAGAAGATCTTCCTGTGAGACCTGGTGTTGTTATTGGGACATGCAAGGCAAGGCTTGGGTTCAGGCAAGCACATCTTCTTGAAACTAGCACAAGAGCCAAAAGAATTTTCTCTACCTGTTTCTCCAACACACATAGAGAGATCTTGGAGTAACTGAGCTGTTAGAGCTGCTGATGACTATCTCAGCAGCAAGATTTCTTTCATCCCCTGACCTTTCTGCTTCTGTTAACCTCAGCGTAACGTTACATGGTGGTGTTGTAAAGGCACCTGTTTCCTTCAGAGGAACCTACAGATCCTGACTTCCAATCCATGTCCTTAAAATCCCTGAGCAGATGAGAGCCCTTGGTCTCTCTCTATCTTATTTGGATACATGTGCTTTTAGCCCCCAGGCTGAAAGTTTAATAGCTTGCACGGTGCTTGTTCATTATGAATTCACTTGCATTTACTTCCAAATGTAAGTCAGCTGTTCTGAAACCTGCCTCCCTCCATATTCTCTCACATTCACACAGAAAATGCACAAATGACCAGAGATCACCTCCATTTACATGTTAGTGTGCTCAAACCTTCACTACAGGCGCATTATTGGAAGATGGAATCACAGAATCATAGAATAACCAGGTTGCAAGAGACCCACTGGATCGTCGAGTCCAACCATTCCCACCAATCCCTAAATCATGCTCCTAAGCACCTCATCTACCCTAACCTTAAACACCTCCAGGAACGGTGACTCAACCACCTCCCTTGGCAGACCGTTCCAATGCCTAACCACCCTCTCTGTGAAGAACTTTTTCCTAATCTCAAGCCTAAATCTCCCCTGGCGGAGCTTGAGGTCATTCCCTCTCGTCCTGTCCCCTGTCACTTGGGAGAAGAGGCCAGCACCCTCCTCTCCACAACCTCCCTTCAGTTGCCAAATATATTATATTTTGCCAAATATAAGTTGCCAAATATATTATATTTTGTGTGGCAGTTTTGTTCCTTGAAAAGCGTACTGTGCTTTGCACAGCTGATGAAGCGTTTAATCTAAACAGGTAGCAGGGATCTTGATCTGTAAGTGTAGCCTACACACTGTGGTGTGGTTTTTTTGTTGTTTTGGTAGGGACTAAATAACATTCTCTTTGATGCTAGTATGTTGAATCTCAGCCTCTCAGGCATCCCAAATGTAAAGGCAATTAAACTCTTTTATGCCACAGAGGTTTGTGAAACTATAAGAAAAGCTGCCCAAAATACAAGCTGGGGTAGGAGTTAAGCCAAGTGTTGTCTCCAGAGTCTGAAATCAAATGAGTGCTTATTTTTTCAGACCAAAATACTTCCAAACTATATTTGCCTTAAACTGAAGGATGTGAAGTAATGATTATATAGTATTTCACCACTTTGTCTGGTGTGAGCTTCCTCATGGATGCAGATGAGGCCTCTAAGCTTGTGTCGAACCTGTGGGTATCAGGTACCAGCACAAAATCACACCCCATTTGAACAGTCAGCTTCTTCAATGTTTGTGCTTTCCTTGCATCAACCAAATTTCAGTGTTTCCGGACAGAAGACAGAAAGATCTTTTTCTCTTCTTATACATCTCTAGATATGCACTCACACTCTTTCGTTTCTAAAAAATTTCACGTACTAGAGTCATTTCTGTTTGTGGATGGGAATTTAGTATGATATGCTCTCGATTTTGCTTCCCTGTTGTGACAGAGTCAACATCAGTATGAACCAGTTTGTAAGAAAGATTAGAAAAACCCCAAACGCTGTCCTGAAATCACTTGAAGTTTCTGCAACAGTGCAAGAATGGGTCCAAACAAATGATTTCAGTAACAAAATTAAACATTCATAGCAAAGAAAATTGTAAGACAGGAAAACGGATGGAATTTTTAATTGCCTATTCTTACTATGAAAAACAAACTCTCTCTTCAAACAGGCAACTCAGTGTTTGAGTGCCCTAAGATTCAATTTGTATTTAAAAATATCTTGAGGTTTTTCTATTAGGTTTTAGCTAGCTTTCTTGGCTTTATGCTTGCTTTCACAGCCTTAACTGAGCCTTTGTGTACTGAACACTCTTACAACACTTCTTACATACATTTGATATAATTCTTACGGATGATTCAAAGGGCTTTTTAATATGCTTTATTAATTAAAAATGGCAAAAAAAAATAATTCCACAGAGAAAGGGAAAAGTAGATTTGTTAAGTGCAGATGATAGTCTGTGCTGACAAGGTGATGCTACAACAATTGCTTTCATTCTAAGGGGTAACAGGAGCAGGATTTGTAGTGTAAAGTTTCTTTCTAGAGTTGCTCTATCTCTATTTTTGTTTTGTTTATTTTGGTTTACTTTGTTTGTTTGGTTTTGTTTTATAAGTGCTTCAGAATTGTACATATTTGTGCAGAGAGGAAAACATAACATGGCACAGGAGAAGCAGCAACTCAGGAGACACTGAGTGCCCAACGATGAAGATGCTGTCTCGGGACTAAGGCAACCCAGATCCAATTCCCTGCTCTGCAACAAATTAGCTGTACTGTGACCCTGAGCAAGACATTTCAGCCTATGTTCATAGAACAGTTTTTGGTGCCAATAGCTGCTTAAATCCAAAATCCTGCTACTGTCTAACTACAAAAACCACCTGGATTTTCTTGGCCCCTATAAATTATGTCAGTGTAGTTCCCAAGGCACCTGACTTTCTTCTCCTCTTAAAGCTGTTCTACACTGTGTTGAATATTGAAATAGTCTTTGAGGCAGATGGTGAACAGGAGACTGATTCTGCAGTTTGATGGCTATAGTGCTCAACTGAGGATGTAAAGAGACCTTGATTCTAGTCTCTATAGTCACGAATCTGGTATTTAGACAAACTAGAACAGCTTCAATAAAAAAGCAAGGGTCTTACTCTTTCTCACCAATAAGATTTCACATTCTGAAGGTAGGAAGACACATGTGGGAGATGAGGGAGAGAGTTTTAAAGTGTTTTTGCAGACCCAGCTGGTGAATGAGCAATGTGCTTATCATGAAAACTGAAGGGAACAGAACAGACAATGTTTTGTAACCTATCTACAGAGGGGATAAATTGATTTTTGGCAGTTCCACTTTCACCTCCTAACTTAAAAAGGATTAGGTTAGCTTGGGAACTGAAGCTTTGGATGGATGACATTATTACTCAACGTTACTCAATCCTTTTTCCTCATTCAGTGTGCTTTGTGGCCTGCATGCTAAGATGCCCACAGTTTCTTACTGTGAGGATTATGTATTCCAGATCTTTAACAAAAACATCAATGGTTTAGGTATAAATTTATGTCAGACCTTGTCTCTGCTATAGTCTTGCTTGTTATGCTACAGTGACTGTACAATTATGTCTTCACATTCCTCCTATAAGGACTCAGCCTATCTAAAGGTGGGTTGTGGATTCCGTAAGATGGCTGAATAATTAAACATTTGATGCTTCAATGACAAGTGTGTGCACCTAGATCCCTGGCTGTTCATCTGTGAAATGTGAGTAGTTACATTTCTTCAAAGGATGCTGGGACCTATGGGGATAAATATTTTAATGACTGCGAGACACACATATTCAGACAGTGTGAGCCACATGAATATCTTTCAAACTGAAATGGTATTGAATCAGTACATTGGTTTTTATTATTTTGCAAAATGATCCATATATTCTTAGAGTGTTTCTTATTACATTTTTTTTTCTTGCATAAAATATGTATTAAAGTGTAGAGGATATTCTCATCTTGACTTGGAAAGCAAAAAAGTTACCTTGAAGCAGAAAGTAGCTCAAGTAACGTGGTTCAGAAGGTCCAGTTAGACTCCAGTGATATGTAATGATTTGTTTTTAAAATGGTTTTGAAGTGAACTCTATAAGGCTGAAAGATCTCCCACAGATAGTGCAAAACCAGAAATTCAAATTTTTACTCTTTGTTTTGTTTTGTTTTGTTTTTTTGAGTTCTGATCTGCCATGAAGTTACTGTTGAGTGCAATATTCAATTAAGTGTTTGACGTTGATGTTTACATGAGAAGTTTTATGTTGAAAAATATTGGGCTGTAAAAACATGCTGACTGTAGTCTAAGATGGATTTTTAAACCTTGACTTGCATTGATCAGGATGAAATAGCAATAAAAGAGTACTAATTCTATTTGATATTGATTAACACATTTGTCTATCACATTTCAAAGTTCTATGTGAGATTTTGGTGGACTCCAGTCCTGATTTTATGAGAAGAAAATTTTAAGGTTCAGTTTTATACATAGGCAGAGTCACATCATATTGTCAATTTTATTGCTTTCATAGTCTCAGGTAGCATCGTAGTCTAGAGTGTTTAAGCTGTAATGGGTTGTCTCCACAAAATCTATATCCAGCTCAATACACACATTTGCCATTTGTCAATGCTCCTCTTCCAGCACAGTAGCTGATGTTATGGTCCTCACCAGTAAGCTTTCTAGTGTGGGAAGTTAAAGTGTGGAAGATGGAATATTCTAAGTAGATTGGAATGGCAGCCATGAAACTGCTTACTGAACAGTAAGTTTCTTACAGAAATTCTAGGTCCGTGTTTCACAGAAATGAAAGGAAACAGGACTGGAAGTGGCTCAGAGACCTCTGCTGCATTCTTCTGTTCTAGTGAGCTGCACCCTGACACGTTTGACTCACTGAAACCTATGTGTACCAAGAACATTTCTTAATTTTTCCCTTTCTAGCAGTATTTGACATATTCTAATGTTCTCCTGTCATCTCTTTTCCTTTCATACTGTAATGTTTTCATGATCTCTTCTCCCTTTTGTTTCTTTTCCTGCATACCTTGTGCCTTATTAGTTGTTCCCTAGTATGCATTCATGTTAATAATATCTCTACTAGTTCATTCAATTGCCTTGAATTGCACCATAAGTCTTTAACATTTCCCAGCTTAGAAAGGTGATTGTGAAATTTAATCCTGCCTTCTAAACTGGTGGCCCTACCTCCAAAATCGAAACATCAATATAAAGCAGCTCACTTAAGTAAAATGCAATACAATACTGGATCTAGGACAGACCAATGTCAAATCCCTCTTACTACCTTCTTCCATTTTGTCAATAAACAAATGATATCTCCTTGTCAAGCAGCATTTTCAAGCCAGCTGTGCACTGACCTTACAGCTGTCTCATCCACACTCTAGTGCTTTTGTTCTTTTATGCAAATGTCATGTCAGACAGTGTCAAAAGCCTTATTAAAGTCATGATATGTGACATCCACTGCTCTTCTCCCATCCATGAGGCCTGTTACCCTGTCATAGGAAGAAATTAGGTTGTTTTGACAGGGTTTATTCCTGACAATTCCATGTTAACTTTCAGCAGGTCCTTACAGATAGACTGATTACTCTGTAGAGACATCCAGGCTGCATGAATTAACTTTAGTCAAGGAGATCAGGAAAAAGAAGACAGCGATTTACTTCTTACAGGGTCTGTGGCAACCAGATATAGTGTAACTTAAAGGTGGTGTTACTCTGTGGCCCCAAACTGTACATCACTTGTCACTCTGAGAAATAGATTTTGAATAGCTTTAGGAAGAACGCAGGTTGGGGCTTGCTCTGTGTTGTTATCTGCTTTGTCACATCATTCTGAGCACCTCAGAAAACCAAATAGCACAGTGATAAAAGTGATTTCTGCACTGCCCTGAGGATAACTGGATGTGTTTTGCAACTATCTAAGAACTACGCAACTGACCGAGTCTAAACGATATACTTATATTCTTTCTCTTCAGCTGTTTGCTCTAGATTATTTGAAGGCCGAGTCTTATATAATACATATTTGAGAACTCTTTTTCCAGTGCATACTCAGCCCTGTAGCTAGATACTCTTCCTCTTTCACAGAGAACTGTTAGTATTAGGAACTCTAAGCATCTTTCAAAATTAAGACTGGACTCTACAATTTCTAGAACATTTATATATATACACGCATACACACACAAACACACAAAAACATGCTCTTAATCTGGTGGTTTGGGGTTTTTTGTTGTTGTTTTTAACTTTTACAATTCTCAAACCATAATGGCTTTGTTTTACTTAGATTTCGTCAGTTTCTAATTAAGTGAAGGCTGAAAGAATTATTCTCAACTCCTGCAGCTTGTATGGAAGATTCTGTGTGGGTGATTAAACCACAACAGCTGTTGATACTGTCTTGAGGTGCTACAGGAGGGAATGGGTTTGCTCTTACCTGCTGTTCACAAAACATCTGTAAATACATATGTTTGAAGTCATTAATAAATCAATTATATTTTTTGTTAACGTGTGGATGCAGGATTTTGGATGGGTGACCTTAAAGCATTAACTACTGATTTTGAGATCCAAAAGACTGATGAGAAGACAGGAGGAAAACACTTATTTCATGTATATTGCAATTGTTTTTCACTGTCTTCCCAAATCTAAATGAGTACTTGTGGCAGATACAGTATCTTTAGCTGATGACCTGGGAATGATGTCCACTTAGGATGTATAAACTGAAAACCCTCATCTCCTGCTTTCCCAGCTGAGTATATTTGACTCCTTCCTCTGATATGAAGATGAGTGATATACTGGACATTATTAAATAGAATAACAAAAGAACAAGTAAATCTTTCAATGTAGTTATTCTGGAGGGAGGAGGAAATGAATAAATTCAGTAACTACTGAAATATAATGACAGAAATTTGAATGTTTTGGACTGTGCTTTGGAAAGCTCTTTTCTTACTGTCAGCAAAGCAAGCAGAGAACAGGGTAAGTGCTCCTTAAGATATCTCCAAAATATGGCATTTCATCTTATAAACTGATCCTTCATAAGAGAAAGAAACAAATATTCTGAAAGATCCCTAATATTTTAGGAATATTTTACCAAAACTATTGTGTCCCTTTTCAGTGTCATTGAATATGTTTCATTGAGCCTCAGAGCTTCACTGCCCTACATATTTAATGTTGTCTCTTTCTAGAAACTGAAAGGTCTAAGAAAGGAAGAGAGAAAGAAAGGTTGTGAAACTTCTTGTGACTGTAGCCAATGAGTAAAAGGAAACTGCGCTGCCCTGACCTAAATATTCACTAGTTTTCACATAGACATCTGCACATTTTGGAGGGTGGACAATCCTGTAGCTTCCATGGCTAAAAAAAACCACCCAACCCAGTCCAAACTAAACAAACCCTTGTTGCCTTATGCTGAATCTTCACTAGTTTTGAAATGTTTTTCCTCTCCATTCAACAAAACCAAGGTTTTAGGATTTAAACTGAATAGAATCAAGGCAATATTTGAAAATCTTGAAGCTCTTGATGTTTCATAGAAAATGACAAACATGTAAGTAATCTCATTATCTGTGTCCTTAAAAATTTGATCCTGAAAAATACATTATGTGCCCTAACTCCCTAAATTATTATGCTGATGAAGCTGTGCAACAAATTTTCCTTCACAGAGACATGAGTATGCATTCCTTACACAGGTATTTAATAAAATATTTCACAAATTAAACACAAATTTGAGGAAATAATACTATTTTAAAACAGTAAAAGAGAGAGACCATGAGGAGATTTGAGTTTGTGCATTACTAGACCTGTGTTTACTTCAGTAAAAACTGTATTCCTCTGAGTCCTTTTGGAAGAGGTTTTCAATTATACTTCAGAAGTTTTTTACCACTTGCAGGAGTGAAAACAACTTCATAGTTCTAAAATAAGGTCTGGCAATACAGTATGTCAGATTTTATGAGCTTGGCCTTGTAATCATAGAACAACAAGTGAAGGATGAGGCTAAACAGCCAGAACTATGAGATTCTGCAGAAGATAGTGAACCTCACTGAACATTTCCCTTTAGATGTAGCCTGCTTAAAGCTGACGTGCCAGGTTAAATACGTGATGCATGGCTCCTCTGATATGATTTAGGTGCATTACCCACATGCCACTTTTGTGGATTTAGTCTGACTAATTTCCAAAGCCATGTTAAATAGATTTTTTTTTTTTTTAATAAAGATCTACCGGACAGATTGAGAGCAATAGCCCTTTCCAGAACTGAGAAAATTTCAGACAGATGCAACTCAGTGATTGCTGGAGACAAAAGGACTTAAATTATTATGCATTGCAGGGGCCATTTCTTCAAACTTTTCAGAAAATTCAGGGCATATGAAAGGTCTTGTAGCTCTTCTGTGCTCAGCAAAGGGAGTGACATTGCATTGCAGAGACAAACTGGGACACTCAGTCTTTTTATGCCCCTTGAACAGGGACAGAGTGTTTGAACTAAGGATTGTCACCAGTGGTGATCAACAAGTTTCCTACTGTATGATATTTATATTTAAGAAAGATATAAAGTTTATTGATATGTTTTATATTTAAAAAAAATTAGGAGGAGCCAAACTGCATTAGAAAATGTAGACAATAAACAGATAAAATAGTCTCATGATACATTAGGGTTTTATTGATCATGAGTTTATTAAATATTAATAGATGCTAAATTTACGCTGTTTGATATCATGCTTGTACAATCCTATAACTATATTAAAACACTCGATAATGTTATTATCTTCTGTTGCTGTGTGAAGAATATCCTATACTCTATAATACATACGTATGTAAAAAACATGATACATATCATGTATTTAAGTAGTAAAGTAAAAGAACATGAAAAATACGAAAAAAAAGATCGTTTAGGCCTTTAGTTACAAAATTGGAATCAGAATTTTTTGTGACAGAACTGCTTCATCCTATATTTATAGGCCATCTGACACAATGACTTCCTGATAGTATAAAAAATAAGATGAATCTTCCTAACTTGGGCTGAACAAGTTTAGCTACAGTGCCTCTGTGCCTAAAGGACTTCTCTTTCTGAGAATTTCTCATACAAAACTAAAAATCTTGCATTACTACAATGTAACTAAACTGCTTAACAGAAAATATCTGAAGAACATCTCTCTGCAAGGCTGTATAAGCTGTGGCCTTTTGCCCACATTAAGCCTTCAAACTCAGGTGCTTTGAATTCTTTTTTTAAAAAGAACTTAAAAAGAACAGAAGTGACCCAGATTCTTTCATCACCTCCTTCCAGATTAGGACTGACAAGATTCCTTATAAAACCGGACTTGTCACTTTCTTACTTTTTTCATTTTTCTTAATAAGAAGAGCTTCTGTAGTGAGCTCAGAGGTCTTTTAAGTGAGATGAAAAAAGAAGATGAAAGATAATGAAACTATAGATATGTTATATATATATATATACATATACGTATAAAGCTTTTTCAACAATAGAGGAACAAAGGTCCCTTTCAACTGGTTATTTATGTTTCTGCTTTTTATGTTGAAGAAAAACACCCTTTTTTTTTCTAAGTTGGCATCTAGAGGAGGAGGACTAAATTCCAGCTATTTATTTCCGTATTTTTATGATGAGAAAGAATCTTTTGTACCACGTGCAGGCATTTTCTCTACCCTCTGGAGGAGTTTAAAGACAATTTGATTTCTGCATAGCTAGAATTCACCAGGCAAGAAGAAGAGGGTGTAGGTTATAGTGTTTGCTGCTAAACTATATGGCTACACATCACTTTCATATTATAGATAAAGGAATAAGCTAACTGGTCTCTACATCTGGCAGATTCTGACTATAAAAGCAGATTGGAGGCTTTGGCAGTTGTACCCTTGGGGCCATTTTTACAGAAGTCCCAGAGGAAATCTCCTGAAAGCCATCCTGGAACCATCAATACAGGCTGTAGCCATGAATGCTCAGTACTGCCTTTGTTAACTCAGATTCTCTTCTCCATGTTTGCTACCCTGCTTTGAGGAGGTAGGCAGAGAAAGTGCAATAGTGGCTATTCTTATGCTTTATCTACTTCTTGGCCTTATAGGTTGTGAGAGCATCATGCTATTGGCAGCTTTTCTCTAGACTGTAAAAGCATAAGCATAGTTTCAATGGAGGTGCTTTCTCAAGTTCAGCTGGATCAAGGAAATCTGACACCTTGGAAACGGGCAAGCACAGAGCAGAGAGTGCCAATAGCTGTGATTGTTCACAAGTGGAAGACAGTACTTTTGCTTGGAAATACGTTGCAGGGTTTCCCCAAAATCTCTTTGTTTGTAGTGGTCCTATGAAAAACAAAACTGAGAATCTACGTGATGTTTGAATCTTGTACTTAAGGTGTGATGAAGTGTAACTGTGGTGCACATGAGATACAGCTGTTGGCACCAGATTGCACCATTGAGAGCACACCATTGCCTTTATTTGGGCAGTGGGTGGAACAAGAAAATACAGTATATCACTTGTGACTTTAATAATTCTTAGGGTGCATCATTGTAATTTGAAAAACTCTTTCCTAAGCAAATAGGCAAAAGTAACCTGGAGCAGTGATTCCTGCTCCACGAAGATTGACCTGCAGTGGTGATGAACCCCATGCTGCCTTTATTCCTTATGGATATGTTCCCTTATGTTGGCCTGACTTCAGCAGATGGTATGGAAGAGAGGGAAACCATGGAGTTTGTAAAGGGTGTTCAATAATATCTGGGACTTGCTCTTCTGTTTTAGATGCCAGTGGCTACAAAAGGCACTGACACAATGTCTATATGGGATAGTGGCAGTATCTAAAAATGTCTTCAAAGCCCTGATCTTCAAAGTTTTGACACTAATACTAGATTAAGCACAGGAAGGGAGTTTTTCAGTGCTTTTTCAGCCTGGCAAGAAGGTTCTCAGCTCTTGGAATTTATTTCCGTCTTTCCTTATTTATTCCAGGTCAGCTCATTTATATTTTAAAAATCTTTTACTTAGCATCTTGATGACTATGTCTATCTTTGATGGTAAAATTGGTTTGCAGATGTGGTTGGCTCAAGGCAAATTGAATGAATAGAAAAAAATATCTTGTTTCTGGAAACTTTCACTGTTGATGATTATTTTCTGTAGATCTGCTATGTTTACACTCATTTGAAAATATGTGATAAATAGGACTTTGTGTTTCTGTGATTATTTTACTGCTGTTGTGTGGCTTAGAGACACTGGGACATCCTAGACCCTGCAGAAGCACATGTCAGGGTTTTGTCTTTCTGGAAATTGTCACACAGCACTAAAGCTTGGGGTACTGTTTATGAAATCTTCATAAAAAGATGCTAATCATTCTCACTTGAATTTCTAAGAGACAGCACCATACAATTTCTGAGTAAAACAAATATTTGATGCATGCAAAACTGAAGTAGTTCTTCGAACTGCATGAATAGCTTTTAAACAAAATGTTATCAGTGGAAATTTGCTAGTGTACCTTATGTAGATTTTCTCACATTGTTGCTACTAATATATAGTGCAAACCTCACATTTCAACTTAAGTACTCTCATTTTAGTACATCCTTATTAACACTTCCCCCTTAATTTTCTCACAGAGATGATTTGTAAATGTGAATACAATACCCATTTCATATCTTTTGGCATTTCTAGAACATGACCAGTCATTTCTTTCCTCCTGATTTCCATGAGTTCTGTTAATTAACATGTAAAGTTTCTCCATAGCTACCAACAGTTCAGTCTTTGATAGCAGATTGGTTTCAGGGCATGCTAAAATGCTAGTCTTGAGAAATATATCCAAACTAAGTCCCAAATTGTGAAGCAGGCATGTATTTAGGCCCTGAGTTTTATAAACATAGAGTCACAGAACCACAGAACATCAGATTGGAAGTGACATCAAGGATCATGTAGTCCGACCTTTCTTGACAAAAGCATAGTCAATGCAAGATAGTCCATACCCTGTTCAACTGAATCTGAGAAATGTTCAGTCTTGGGGAATCCACTGCTTCCCTAGGGAGAGTATTTCAATGGCTGATTGTTTTCATTCTGAAATATTTTCCTCTTGTGTCTAACAGGAATCTCCCCAGAGGCAACTTTTACCCATTACCCTGCGTCATTTCCATGTGACTCCTTGTAAAAAGGTCATCTCCACCTTCTTTGTAGCTACCCTTTAAATACTGGAACATGTTGATAAGGTCTCCCCTAAACCTTCTTTTCTTGAGACTGAAAAAATGCAGTTGTCTCAGCCTTTCCGTTTATGAAAGGCTTCCTAGTCTCTTTATTATCTCTGTGGCCCTTCTCTGAACCCTCTCCAGCCTGTCCACATCTTTTTTGTAGAGTAGGGACCAAAACTGATTGTAGAATTCCAGGTGTGGTCTGACAAGTGCTGAGTAGAGTGGAATAATGACTTCTTTATCTCTGTTACTGATGCCCTTGATGCAACCCAAAATAATAAACACTCACTGGAAGGAAGAATTGCTTCAAAGCATCATTTTCCCTGTCTAAGAAGCATCTCTTTTGCTAAAAATAAATGCACAAATCAGGCAGTTTTAAGTGACTTGAAATAATACTCTTCTGTTTCCTCCAGGCAGAAAAATTATGTAAGAGCATTGCAAATGAAGTAAGGTGGTTGTACCATGTAACAAGAGCCTAAAAGGTAGTCAGATGCTGTTATGATAAAGACTGCATAAGTTTATAAAGAAAAAATTTTAGATACTGCTCTAAATCCCTGGAAGAGGTGTTCTCTAGCTTTTGAAAATGACAAGGTGTTGAAGTAGTAGTATTATGCAGGAAAATTAGCAGAGATTTTGTAATGTGAAAACTATTCCAGAATGTTTAGTCATAGTTTTGTGGCTGATATGATATGTTAAAATTAATAAAATATATCAGAAGAAGATTATGTATCTTAGGAAACTATATAAAGAAAATTCTGTGGTCTCCAGAAAGAAAATTTACTAGCCTAGAAATGAAAATTATCTTTGCAAATGATAAACCTAAGGTAGAACCAGCTTCCTCTGCTACAAAATCTGATGTATATTGTGGTTTGCATCTTAACTGCTGCATCCACACCAATAATTTCTCAGCTTTTCTGCTGTTAAATGCTGTTTTCAAAAAGACTCCATCACATTTTATTTATATCATGGCAATATAATGACATAAACCAAATCTCACAGCTTGCCTTCCAGGTCTAATGCACTCGATTCTGTTTTTAAACATTCCTGTAAGTATATGAGGATGTGATGCCTCTGCTGTATGTTCTTATCAGTAAAGTCTTTTTCTGTTTTGTCCTAGCTTGCAGCACAGATTCAACACAGTTCTTACAAATATTGCTGTCATATTCCTTGCCTGACATCCACATGGAGCTCAAGGCACTAATTAACTCATAGAAATTAAATTGCCTGTGATGTCTTCTTACTTTGTTATGCTGTGGTCTCATCCAAACTGAACATTCCCCATGTAATTAGAAGTTAAATTGTTACACACAACAAAATCCCATCGTAGGTGCTCTGTGCAGGTAATAAGTACATGTCTATTTTCCATTTCTTCCAGAAAGAAATCTTACAAAGGGCTGCAACATTGCATTTAAAATATTCAGTCAAGTCACTATTTTGTTTTTGATGCCTGCCTGATAATCTCTTTGACAGTGTCAGGAAGAGAAAACTGAAATGAAATATTCACAATATTAGTAACCTCATTATGTAGTTCAGTTTATGTACATACTTTATTCTATTTTTTTCTTCTCATTAAATTCCTTAAAAGGATTTAAACGGGACTTTCAATGGTTTGCTGCTTTTCTGCTAAGTGTCGTATTTAATCAGCTATGTCTCAGCAAATCTGTGTATCAGATAGGAATAATGCAGCATCCTTTCTGTGCACTGCTATAATATTTCTTCACAAGGTCTACTTAAATGACAGTTCAGATTTCATCTATTTACTGTTTAATACAGTTTATTAAAATTCTGTTTCCTAATATGCCTCACTGCACAGAATGCATAATTGCTTTAAGCCTTTTTCCTGTATCTACATTGATTCTGTTGATATAGGAATGTTTAAATATGGACAACCTACATTAGTAAGTATCAATATATATCAAGCATTTTCTTTATAATCAACAGATTTTTGACCAAGATACTGTAATTAAGATGCTTCTTACTAAATGTGAGATAGCAGACAGAAAGAAGTACAAAGAGGCAGAGGTAGATAGCAGATATTTAAGATATATTAAAGATTTAAAAGGAATAGTATAACTATAACTGCCAGTGGGAATACCATAAAAAATGAATTCCTTTCTTTTTCTAGGTAACTATTGAAGAGACCTTTTTGAAAAGGCAAATACAGAACAATTCCACACAATCACCATTCAGAAGTGCCCTCAAAATCAGAGGTAAACTTTGACATTTTCCTTGGTTATGTTAACTTTGTGAGAAAATCTGATTTTCCTTCATTTTTTCAGGAAAAAAATATTTCCCCTGAATAATGGTGTTCTGCCACTTGTACAAAAGGAGGAAAAGCAAAATTGCTTCATTTGCTCTTTTCATGAGATGCAGTCTTCTCAGAAAAAAAGAGAGGGAAAAGAAGGGAATTCTGAGCTTTTTAATAAGATGTCATCTGGTTGTTTTCATAACAGTTCAATTTTCTCTTCAATGAGGGTTAGATTTTTTTTAATCTATGATATTTAATGGGCATTATAGTTTCAAGAAATTTATAGTCAATACTCTGGGTGGTTTTGTGTTCCTTTCTATTTTTTCTTAAAGATCTTGCTTGTTTCATTTTCTTTAGCAACATCCTTGCATGACCTCACAGAGAAAGAAAGATATATCTGTCTTTTTCTGCCTACTCACAGTTGTGCTGTCAATGCGCATCTCAAGTTCCTTAAGCAGCAGTTTGATTTTTCCTTCCCTGTGTTAGCTACTGAATTTTCATTGGCACTCTTGACTCTGCACAGCTTGACCGGCTCAGGTATTCTTTTTCCTGTAAGCTTTATTTCACCTGTGCCTTCTTGCATTAATTATCAGTATTGTGTTTTCATGCTGCAATTTCTTTTATCCCACAACCTTTCATCTTCTTCAATCTGGTATTCAATTCCTTCCCCGTGTCATCAGTCTGTACATATTTTAGGAGTTAAAGAACTAACTGCAGAATACTCTTTGTCTATCATGCCTGATATGTTTTTTTTTTTTATTTTCTTTTTATTTTTCAAGTCTATATGCAGACAGATTGTCCTCTTCTGCATTTGGTTGTATTGAGAGTACCTAACAGATCACAATTGGTTTTTCAGTCCTTTTTACTCACCATATATTGTAAATAAAAAAATTATTGCTTCCAGATGCTTGGGGCAGCTATTAAAGTTTTTGCATAGCACCACATTTCTGTAGAGGTGTCAGACTTACATGGACTGCATTCCCCCATCAATGGAATCCACAAGTCAATGGGACATTATTCTTAATTTAATTAATCGTCCAGTTCCTCATTCAAAAGTCATGATAATAAATCGCACTGTGATCTAACCATTCAGCTGAACAAATGTTAATTCCCTACCACAACAATTACAAAAGATAATCATTAACTGGGACCCATCTTGTGCAAGTGCCCTGCCTGTCTGATAATTCTAAGATTTTGGTTTTAAGATATTAAAAATGTTATGGGCTTTCACCAACATTCTTTTAGTCTCAACACTGTGTTACATACAAATGATGATGTTAAGCAGATATACTTTAAAAGAAGCTACTCTTCAGGCATAGGTTTTCCAGACTAGTTTGAAGATAAGATTACTGAATGCACAATGACAAACTCTATATCCTGTGGCTGGCCAGCATCCCTCGATGGTAAGGACTTTCTGGGCAGGTGGCTTATCACAATTCAGCATCAACACTCAGATGTCTCTCGGTTCATAAAAAGACTCAGTCTGGATGGTCTTACTATACGTTTCTGGCAAAATAAGGGAAGAAACCTGCAAAATGTTAAGAAATTTCAAAATCTGTGTTCAGGTAGTGGCATAATTTAATTCACTGGTAAGAAAAACACTTTTTCGATAGAAATTTGGGCCCAGATATATCTTGACTACTTCCTGGGACTTGAAACATATTATGATTTTATTTTATATGCACGTATCTTAGTTTGGTGTTATTAAATATTACCTCGCCTCTATATTGACAAGTCATATTGAAAACTTCAGAACAAGTTTTCTAGTAAATTATCCAATAGTTTTTGGTTTTAACCAGAAAGAGGAAAATAAAAATAAAACAGTTTTCTCATAAACCTAAACCAGTACTTAGGAAACCATGAAATCATTCCATCCTCTTTTTGGCTCAGAGAGCTCCTCTGGGCACTAATACAAAAGACAAGAAACGGTCCTCCTATGACAGCAATTTTGGATCATTTCTAGCCTTCAAATATACTCACTGGGTGTTTGCTTAAAGAATACACTTTGTTTGGAAAGTATTTTTACTCTGCAGACATTGCCCTGTATCACTGCATCGGCTACTGACTGTTGCTGAGTAACAGAGCACAGAAAGCAGCTCACTCTTCACTGCAGGATCCTGCATGGTACTGCTGTGCTATTTGCACTCTGAGTTCAATGGGATCAGAATGCCATGCAAAGCTCTGATGTATGATGTCCAGCTTCTGTGTGCAACGTAAAATGGAAAAGCTTTAGGACTGTAAACAGCGTAGCTGCACCCTGCAGTCCTTGTCAATGAGGATGTGCCGCTCACAAGTGCAGCTAGCACTGGCTTTGCACCAATATTAGAATTGTCATGCTTGATATCTTGCCGTGTCTCATTATCAGTAAAAAGGCCATTAAAAGAGAGCGGGACTGTTCTGCCAGGTGGCTCCAAAGCTGACAGATTTGCTTTATTTAATTAGGAGGAAAAAATACTTCTGCTGTTCAGAGTATTAGGAAGGTGAAACGGAGGCTTTTTGCTGTTAGACATGAGATACTTCTGTATTGCCACTAAAGGCAAGGAAGAAAGTACTTATTGATATGAAGCAGAGGTGCATTGTTTTTGGCTGCAGGGCATAGATGTGTGTTAGCCATATAACGTAACAGATATGTTAAAACAGAGGAAAAAGAGGAAACGGTCTCTAGAGGAGGTGAGGAAAAGAGACTGCAGTCTCTTATCAGAGAAAAAGGAGGAAGTGAATCAGTGGAGAGGAATGCACAATACACCATTTTTCAGACTCAGAATTGTGCTGTGTCCTAGATGGCTTCACTTCTTAATGCTAAGGGACATTCTGTGAAGTTCTGTAGTCTTCCTTGAAGCCCTGCAGTGTCTCACCCAGGCTACTGTGGCAGTGATTTTCCCTTGTTGCTCTCATGCTGTTAATCTCATGCTACTATTCTCAAGGCTATATTCCTGCAAGCCCTGACAGCATTTTTATGGAGGATTGTCTTAGGAAAAATATTGCTCCTAGAATCAGAATCACCTTTTTCCTTTTCTTTTCGCTGCCCTTTAGTTGTATCTTTGGATTTATGTTATAGGGACCCCAAAAACATAATCCCATATCTTATCAATGACCCAGCCTGTAGCACCAGCCAGGTGAGATGTGCACTTGAAATGCCAAATGCTTTTTTTCTCAAATGGCCACTGGGGAAAGTTTTCTTTTTTGTGGTGTTTTTTTTTTCTTTCTCTCTCCCTTTAAGTTTTTATTTTTCCTTGAAATCAGCCTTACTACAGAGCTGATGCATTGATGCATGCTGTTGGCTAAGGACCCCACTAACAAATCATAGTGCATGTAACCCTACCTCACAACACAAGGCTAATATATATTTAATGATGTTTTCAAAGGAAAAGAGAATTGTATTTTTGAAGAAGATAAAATGCAAGATGTTTCAAAACCCATTTAAACCCTCTCTCAACAGGAACATCTTCTAGCAAGCCAAACAAAAAGGACTTTCAAAGCTGTGTTGAATCTGGTACCTTTAACAACATTAGTGTTTGCATCTAGCTTAAATACCCATGCTAGATAGTACAGGCTCCTGAGAATCCCAAGACTGGAAATTAATATTGTGATGGCCTCCCTGCTGGGCATGACAGATCCACTATGTGTAAATATTGGCATAGGAAACCTTCCTAAAGAAGCTTGAGTCTAGCAGATGCAATTGGCTGTGGAATAAGATGCAAGATCATCAATGGAAGTGCTTGAGAATAAAAAGCAACCAGTGGGGAGGAAAGCTGCCTTCAGGAGTACTTGCAGCCTCTTCTAAATAACCTGCTTGTGAAATTCAGAGTAGATGACAAGACGTTGGAGTTGAATTGTGCCCGAGATCTCAGATAAAACATTCATGTTAATGAAGAGAGATTGATGGCTGAATGGTGTGGGATCCTGCACCATTTCCACCCAGAGACTACTGTCTGGAAAGCAGAAAGATAAGTTAGAAGTCCTGAAATGTTCCCCTTGAGTCCTCTCTCCTCTCACTCCTCTTCCAACCTCTGCAGAAACTGTCTGCGAAACACATCAAGAGGTAAAGGCCCATATATTTTGGAAAAGACATACACGAGTCCTGTTTTTCAGTAAGCCTATAGCTCTGTCAGAGAGGAAAAGGCCCTAAGAAAAGCACTAACTAGAGGAGTGGGAAATCTTCATTGATATTGAGCCGCCAAGTGCTCAACAGACACTGTACAGGACAGCTATTGTTGATATTGTTTCCAAGAATGTCTGACATCTATGTATACACAAGGCATCATTTTGAAAATGTCATTTATGGAAGTTGGTCTGGCTAGAGTGGAGATGTCGAAAAGTAAGAGCCAGGTCTGGGTGCACATTTGGCACTGCTCAGCACTGCTCAGCATCTATCTGAAATCTGCCTTTCACTACCCTCATTTGTTGTTATCTTGGGCGCTGGTGTGTCACTAGTAGAATTAAACCAAGACCTGGCACATCATGCTTATGCCAAGTTGTTTCCAATCATAGCCTTTAAAAAATGTTCCCTAGCAAAACAAACATTGCCACGTCACTTACTGAAATAGTTTTGGTTTAAAGCAGAATTCAATAACAGAATTTGTTTCTTACTCAGCAATGTATGTCTAGGATAAATCACAACATATAAAGAAGCTTGAAAAAATATATCTCTTCTTTCCACAGTTGTTTCTACAAAGGCGGCCAGACTGATTCTGCCTTCCTGAAAAGGGAAGACTAAGTGCCTCTTCTGAGGTTCTTCTTAGCCCCAGTTTCTGTTTCTCTTATTCTACTCTTGTATGTACAAATGTAACCCCTAAGGTCATGATAAATATCCTGAATTCTCATAATATCTCCTTAAATCAAAACTCTGTGCTTTGTTTTGGTGTGAGTCTCATGTTACTCTAGAAGCTAGGTTGTTAAGAAAATAATGGAAAAATTCCTCCTTGTGGAATTTTGCATACATTATTTTCTATTGTTTACTTAAAACAAAATATATTGAACTACAAACATAAACAGCAGCCTCATCTTTTTTCTTTATATGAATAAAACATGAGGAAAGAAAAATATATTTCCCATCATAACATTGAAGGGTGATAAGCAAAACTTATGGCAAATCTTGAACAGTTTCATAAAATTATTGAAAAAACGGGTGAATAATAGATCTGGAAAACAAAGGTAAATAGGTTCAATCATGTAAGAAAGAGTTCTAGAAAATGAAAACTTAATATATATGCATTAGTTTCATCATGTGAGAATTATTTTTAGTGATAAAAGTATGGAGAACCATCAAACTTCATTAGAATCACATAGAATTATACTTCAAGGCACATTTTCAGCAATGGTGAAAGAATCCATCATTATAGCAAGAATTTTAATTTTTAATATATTTTTCTCTTTAGTAGAGTATGTGTCAGAGGATATTAGTCCACCATTGGCTGTGCATTGCTAGGAATGCTTTCCCTCTTATGAACTACAGCATAAGCTGTTGAAAACTGATGGTCCAGTGCATCTTTCAGCTTTTTTACCAGCCAGCAGTGTCAGTCACAATCTCTTCACTGACAGCGAATTAAAGAACTGCTGTAGAAGAATAATGGCTTTGTGTCTGGTGTCTGGGACAGCCTGCTTATAATCTGACTTTCTGACATTAGTGAGTTGCTACTTCTGTCTGTGCTGTACCTCACTGACAAACAGAGGAAAACATGTACAGGCTCTGATACTGGATTTATTCTTCTGAGGTGTCTAGAAAGCACAGGGATGAAAAACACAGCCCGTATAAAGAATGAGCTTGGAATAAATTTATTGATGTTAATATGGTTAATATTGAGAAAAACAGTTTTACTGCTCTGATGACAATGGAATTTATGTGAAAGTATATACATCAGCAGCAGGAACATGTCAGTTCATTTAGTAGACTGAAAAAAACCAAAATTTTTTTTTCCCTGCTATTTCTACTGACTTTAGGCTTTATTTTGATGACAATTAAACTGCATATGGCCAAATAGGATCCCATTTGCTGTTTGTCAATACACTTTTGAACTTCTCAGCTACTTCAAAATGAGAAGTTGAGGACTAATTCAGTGCTTGTGAAAGGGGAATTCACATATCTGTAATGACTTTCATCAAACAGCTTATCATCACAGGACAGTTGATAAAGTTAATAAAGATCAGTTAATGAGCCCTCACATGACCCCTTTCAGGCCGACATATTAGTAGCCCTTGGCATATGAGACAGATAGGATGATAAAATTCATCCATACTGTGCGAAATCAGAGGCTCTGAAAGATTCATTTTTACATTCTGCGTTCTCAAAATTCTGACTTAAACCAGCCAACAAGTGTATTCATCCAGAATACTTTAGTGAGGAGTGCGTTTTGGTAACATCGCTTCTGATTCTTAAATTACTTTACCTCCATTCTGTCAGCTAATACATTGAGAAGCAGTAAATCATAGAAACTCAGATGACATTCCTAAGAGTTATTAATTCTCTCAATGCCAACTTTCCACTACATTCTCCAGGCTTTTTATCTTCAGGTATCAGTGAAAATAAAATCTCATGGAAGGAGAGCGAGTATTCCATCACATTTCAAGCTCTAAAAATGAAATGTCAGAGACAGTTTTGTGGAAACGTCAAGAACATATGAGAAAAATTTCAGTGTTACGATCTTGCATTCATTTGTCTTAGTTTATTTGAACAGCTAAAATTTGAATGCTGTGCCCACAACCCAGACCCTGTTGCAGATTATAGGGATAGTGGAATTTTTTAATACCATGAACACAGACCTGGGAATAGCCATACTAAAACCAACGTTTCTCCTACATTATAAACTGGTGAGGCACGATCGATACTTGAATATGTTCCAAAACCTGGTGTGAATCTTTACAAAATTCTTTAAAATAGACTTAAATCAGGCAGAATGTACCTCAAAGGCTTAGCTATTTTAGTGATATGTCATAATTTTTAAAAACTGTAAAAGAAGACAATCTGCCAAACAATGCACATGATATCCACCCAAGAACAGTTCCATAGGTCAGTACCTTAAAGGATTTTGAATGCCTGTAAAAGTGAAGCAATACAGTCACAACTATGTAGACAGAAGGACTGCTAACTAAAGAAAATGGAAAGGTGTAGCAACACCAACAGAACCCTGAATGCGTAATTTTGGCTCACAGAGAATAAACAAACACCTAAAAAATGCTACTGCAAATAAGACAGGACAGGTAATGAGATATTTGTGACATCATTGTACAAGCAAGTGAAATGATTTGTCACCTCTTAGAAAAAGTCTCAGATTCCTACACAGTAGCTATAGAAAAAGAAATACGCTTTAGAGAAATGAGAACAGTTTTCATGGTTATCAGTTGATATTTATGTATTAAATTTATTTTTCTTCAGAGGTGCATTCCTCAGGCCAAGGATCAAGGTTCTAGCATTTTCTTCATGGTGTCTGGATTCAGATGACTTAACCACCTTATGCGTGACTTGAAGGGTATAGGAGTACATCTTGGGTTCTAATTCCACCTAAAGGTTTTATGGAAGCATGATTCAGCCCCTTTCTGCCACCTACTCTCTTTTATAGACAAAGATATGATTCCCAACTAGGATCCAAAGTGATTAGTGGATATGGATCAAGTGGACCAAGAATCTCAGCTGTGCTTTAGCATGCATGCAGATTGAATAAGACAAATATTTGGCCTCCCAGCCTATGTAAATTTTGAACAGCCAGTGATTCCCAACTTTATTTACTCACAAGACTGCAGTGGCAAAAGCATTTTCAAAATTAAGACTGATTGTCCTCAGATTTATAGTTTTGCAGCATATGCAGGAATGAATTAATAGGACTAAAATTCTGTGTACTTGTTTACTAAATATACTTGGTCTAGTCTGTTGAGTGTGATAAGATCCTTTCTTTCAAAGTAACTAGAATTTCTCCCTTGAGAAGGCAGGTTTTAATACCCGGGAAAAGCTCTGGACTGATGTTTGATTGTCCTTCCCACTTTTTAACTGTCTGGATACCAACACTCCTCTCCAGAACCAGTCTGAAGGTCAAGTCTGAAAGCTTAAGACATAGTAGCTTGGTGAGACTTGAGCTGGGACTTTTCCCAGTTGATGTTTCCTATGTTTTGTTCCCTAAGGAAACTGTGTCATTGGTTTGCTTTTCCAACTTGTCATCACTAACAAGTTCTTGGATTTGTAATACACTAGAATATGAGTATCAGGGGGGTTTGGTAGAAATTGTCTCCTTTAGCATAAGGACAGATATTTATTTTTCGTTGGAGATAAGTCTTAACTGTCCCATGAAAAAATATTATAAACTGTGATAAAGGACATAATTAGTATGGATATTGGAGCTGTGTGATTAGGAGAAGAGAAGAAAAACATGTCTATTTATGGTACAGTGTAGCAGTCAAGTGATAGACTTTTTATTAAGAAGAAAGAATCACTAACACAAAAAATATTCTGAGTTTTCCAAAGGAATGTGCCAACCAATGACACAGGAGCAAAGCACACAGGAATACTTACAGAAGCAAAATTTTCTTGAACCTCAAATGGAGCTGTTTTAATTATACCACTGATTCTCTGAGATCCAGTATTTGAAGGAGAAGAGGCTGACAATTGACTTTGGACAGCAAATTGCATCTAATAAGGTGACAGCATAATGCTATCAGATAGAGGATGAGATTTTATACTTATTCATTAGACACTTAGAAAAGATCTTTCTCTAATCCCAGGAAAAGGTAATGGAAGTCTTTACAATGATTGTAATGTTGCTTATGTCCTCAGGCATCAGGACAAGAAAATACTTAAGCACATACCTAACTGCCACTAACATCGAGTCTGGCAGGTTTAAAAGAACTCTCTAAGCTTAAGAATGGATTGAAACAGCTCACTGAGGCATAGCTTAAACTCACTGATTCCAGGAGTGCAACAGACTGTTTTGCCTACATCTTAGACATTCCCACTTAAAATTTAATATTTTTGTTATCTGTTAAATACTTGGATCTTTCACCATGAAGTTCAGATCACAATCTTCAGAAGCCCAAACTATAGGACTAAAAAGCTAGATTCAATTCTCTCTTCTGAGCTATTTGCAATTCTAAGGCAAATTATGGCAATGAGACTTCTCCTCTGTTTTATTAGAGTCATTCTTTCTTAGAAGTGCAATAACAGTCACAAAAAACTCCATTGTCTGCTAAGAAATACATTAGTTTGCTTATGTGTTTTGATTTCCTAATTTTGTGGGAAATACTTGGATTTAGTTAACCCAGGGTGCTTGAGAAAATGGTCAGTGATACTGATTGGGAAAAGGTTTAATATTAGATATTCCTTTGTTTTCTCTTGGGTCATCACTATTTGCCCCTTTCTGTCTGTGAGATTTTTATTTGTCTTGGGCTCTGAAGAGTTGATGTTTCTTATGGTTTACTTTTCTCTAGTCTGGGAGGTCTAGCAGAGCATCATTTAGCCAGAGCACTGAGGTGCAAATCTCTTCTAATATACTCTCTGTCCTTCAGTTTTAGGTTGAGCTACTTTAAAGGTTTTACACTTTTTTGTGTAGAAGTGAGGGAGATACCTCTGCGTTACCTCATCAAAACCAGCTTCTGAGCATCTCTGGTTCAATCTGCATCTACAGCAGTGAAAAAGGGAAAAGATTTGAGGTGACTGGAAGGAGTCTGAGAAGAACCAGGAATATCTTTTCTTGGGTCTGAAAATAGATGCTCTGTCTTGGGTAGAATAACATATTTTTACGTTCTTGTCTGGACAAGGTCATCACTTGCCCAGATCTATTTTATGGACGGTTTGGTTCTTAAGGTTTGTTTCCTTGCTTTTTTCCCTTAAGTATGGTATAATTAGATATAATCTGACCTCTTCAGACCAACCCATTCCTTAATATATTGATAAGCAGACTCATTAATATGTTGCTTTTAAGCTTCTTGAGGAAAAATGTGTCATATTTATTTTACCAATGTAATTAGTAGCAAAGGAACAAATTACTGATATTTAGACAGATATTTACTACTCAGCTTCAATGAAAACTCATTTCACTGTTGTCTTAGAAGGATCTTGAAGTTTTTTATCACTTTTTACTTTTTATCCTTTTTCATGTCTTTTGTTACTCATGTCACTTCTAAGCTTTTGCTTATTGCTGTACAAAGGGGAAAAAAAAAGAAAGAAATAATCTGTTAACACTATGGGTCTCATTTTAGAGAATTCACTGGCCAGTGAGTCAGCAACAGAAACAGCTGTGTTCCTTCTTCCTTCCTTTGTTAGTATAATTTCTTGCTCCCATCCCAGTATGGCTTAGGTGTTTGTTCTAGACTGTCAGCCCTTCAAACAAGATTTTGATGGAGGAACATAGAAATATCTGCAAAATAAATAAAATAAGAAGATGCTACTGGCTTTTAGTTATGAGTCAAACCAAAAAATCTATCCCCAGAGAATTCAGTAGTCTTATACTGCACTCCAAATATCCATCCTGACCACAAAATGAATACACGGCGAGAAAAGAAAAAGAAACTAGAAGGCAAACACTTTGACCTTGTCATTAGAACAACAGAAATTACTATAAATAGTAAAAAAATCCATCTAAAGATTAAAGACTAATGGATAGATCTTGCCCTTAGTAAGAGTCTTCTATATACATTCAGACTATCTCACTGCACTTTTAAATTTTTATTGAATGTCTAATTTTCTGCTTTGGCACTTAGTTCCATAGTCAGTATTATAGATCTTACCCAAGTACCTGAAATTAATTATTTTATTGAGAATTACAAAATAGAAATTATTTCTAAAAAGTAGTACCAAAATCCCGAGATTATTTTCATTCAAGGAACTGGATAAGTAGAAAACTATCCAGCCTGCTTGTTTGTTGCCTATTTTCAAATATTCCCGTCATTCAGTGAACAGAAAATGAAACTGTCATAAACGCCACATAGATGAGCTGGCTGTGATGTATTCAATCAGATTTCTTTCCATGGAATGTTCAGATTATTCCACTTTTTCAGGCTTCTAAAAAAAACAACCCTGCTCAGTTGAAAAAGAAGAATAAGAAAAGGTTTCATCTGTTTTCAGCATTCATGTATTAAGTAGCAAATCATGCCATGCAGGAAATTAGCACCTTTCACAGTGTCAGATCATGAACCAAGAGTAATTATTTGCTGTATTGGTTGAATTGTAAACTTTTAGTGGGTTTTTTTTGCCATTTAGAGGTTCACTGAGAAGTACAACATATATATATATATATTTTGACAGACTCAATTGCAAAATTCCAGCGTTCACTAAGAAAATGTTGTGAATAAAAACAATTTTTAACTTTACTGTGAACATTTCCACTGCTTTCAGTTGTTTCAGATCACAAGGCCAAAGAATGAACCACAACTGCATTTCGAGTAGAGATGTGAACCAAGCTGACCGACACAAAACTCCCCTCTGGCTTTAACTGAACCTGGAGAACAAGGTAAGACAATGCACCTGACAGGACAAGTCTGCACAGCCATGGCTTCTGCTAGTTGTCCCACACATCCTTGAGGCAGCAGAGAGGTTCACTGGGACCCTTCCTTGAAGAGGTCTGTTCATGCACAGAAAGGCAATTTGTAGCTGCTCAGCCAAAAGTTTCTTGGCTGGCAGCTTAGATAGTCAGTGACAGGTGAGAGATCTTTCCTTCACTCTCTCCGTCACACATGTTCCTATGAAGAATCTAGCTGTAGCTGTAGCATCAAGTGAGGATATTCTTTTTCCCTTCTCTGACCAGTCGGACCCCTTCTTCCAAACAGCCTCACTGAACTGGATGGGACCCACTCATTTTGTATATGACTATGCAGTGTAAGGGAATGGGAACATCATCAACAGGTATAAATGAATCATATTGCTGTTCTGAATTAAGAAATACATAAAATTGTGTGGTGGGTTGACCTTGCTTGGCTGCCCGGTGCCCACCAAACTGTTCTGTCCCTTGCCCTTCTCAACTGCACAGTGGGAGAAAATACAACAAAAATCTCATGGATTGAGATAAGGACAAGGAGATCACCACTTATCGTCATGCTAAACAGGCTCAGTTTGGGTAAATTATTCATTGCCAATTAAGCAGAGTAGGCTAGTGAGAATTAAGAATATTCTCCCCAACCCTCCCTTCTTCCTAGTCTCAAATTACCTCCTGACTCTTCTGCCTCCTCCACCCCAGCAGTGCATGGGGGACAGGAAATGGGGGCTAGTAATTCTTCATCTCTTCACTCCTTCCTTCCAACACTGTTCATCTTCTAGTCTAGAGCACCTTCCACAGGATATAATATTTCAAGAACTGCCATATTATGTGTCCCTTCCATGTGGTGCAGTCCTTCAGGTCCAGATTGCTATAGTGTGGGTCCTGACAGAAGTTTGCTCTGATTTGGGCTCTCCACAGGGACACAACCTCCTTCAGGCACATCAGTGTTCTTCAGTATGGGGTCCTCCACAGGCTGCAGGTGGATGTCTGCTCCACTGTTAACCTCCATGAGCTACAGGCAGACAACCAGCCTTACCTTAGTCTGTTCACCGCAGGTTGTAAGGGAACCTCTGCTCCAGTGCCTGGAGCACTTCCCTCCCCTCCTTCTTCACTGACTCTGATGTCTGCAGAGTTCTCTATCACATATTCTTACTCTTCTTTCCCAGATGTCATGCAGCAGTTTTTAATCTTTATTAAATACATTATCACAGAGGTACTGCCAATGTTGCTGATGGGCTCAGCTTTGTCCAGCAGTGGGTCCAGACTTGGAGATGGCTGGAACTGGCTCTGTTTGACCTGGGAGCAGCTTCTGGTGTCTTCTCACAGAAGCCATCCTACAGCATCCCTGTTACTAAAACAGTGCCACAAAACCACAATACAAATGATCAAGGACATACGGCTGAGGCAGGATGTTCATCAAAGCACTGGATGAGCACACATGCAACTGCATCTCTTGCTGTGCTGTGCTGTCCCTCAGCTTTGCCTCTTTGCAGTCTCTAATGAGGCCTTTTGGAGCATCACTGACTTGTTCCTTCCCAGTTTGTACTCTTTCACGTCACCCTTTGCATGTGCATCTTTGCAAAATATATTCTTTCTGTGTTTGCCTGCTTTGTATTGTTGTAATACCTGTAGTCTGATTATCCCTTGAATCAGTGAAATTTGTCAGGTGAAACCATTTCTTCAGACAAATCATTTGGATTGATGGAAACATGCTGTCAATGCATTTAAGTGTTTCATCTGGAAATTTTTTTTTCATATGAAATCCTGTTTGTTGAAAACATACTTTTTTTGGAAAAGATTCTTCAATATGAAATGTAAATAAATTTTATTTTAATAAAACCTGCAAAATAATAACTTGTGTTGCTTTGAGAGAAAATATTCTGTTCAAGAAATTTCAATAATGTTGTCTTTCCAGTACGTAGACCAAACAAAAACTAATTTTGCATTGGTCTGAATATTTTCATTGTGTGGTGCAACCATTAAAACCTAAGCATATTACAGCTCCCTAATCATAATTTGAGTGGGATGAGAATCTTGTTACTGGTAGCACAGAAAATACTTTCTATAACATTGTGCTTTCTGTAATATATAATAGCAGTAAGATGTCTGTTTTGATAACAGAAGACTTTCATTACTGTCATAAGCCATATTAGCAATAAAGACACTGACTTATGTGCTTCATCGTACAGATATAAGACAAGAAGGCTTTATTACCATGTCCAATGTACCCACTGTTCTAGTTATCATGTAATAGTCATCAGTTAGGAGTATCCATGCCACCACCAAGCACACACTCTCCACAGGATGTACTTTTCTGGTGTGCCCTGAAAGCCAACATTAGCGTAGTCTACAACACCCTGTTGGAAAAATAAAGTAAATACCTTCCAATGAGATTTGTTCTCTTGTTCACAAATCAATCTCGTTCCATGAATTTTTATAAGGCCATAACTGGTATAATCAAGTTCCCCAAAGGTAAATACAAACACCCTTGGTAAATTCAGTCTTCTGCATAGAAATTTCAAGACAAGTTTTCTAAATGTAACCTTAACCCTTCCTTCAGTGTGTGCAAAGCACTTCCTTTTACACACAGTGATCATCATGCTTACTCCAACAAATCTTGTCTGAATTTTGCAGGTAGAAATATGCTATTCATTAAACTAATGTAAACTTTGACCTACAAATTCAAATCACAGTAGCCCACAAAGATACTCATTGGTGTGTTTGACTGTTTATGAGTTTATATAGCAAAAGCATTTCCCAAATGAATATATTATCTCATGCTCTTTTGAGAATTTTTTTCTCCATTTTATCTGTCTTCCTCACTTTCTGTTGTTGCTTAGCTGTAGTGCCTTCATTATAGTCATACCATGTCACTATACCCATGTGGTATACGTGACATCACAATATTGTAATCAAGATGTAGTTGCTTTTACCATTACTATTGTATTTGCATTTGTAAATATCTTTGTACCTGTTTTATACGTTCCAAGACATCACTTGAGGTATTTAACAAAGAAAAGCCATTCTTGTGTCTTCATAAAACCAGTTTGTTGATAACAAACAGATTTTAACTAACATTTGGACCATCCATAATTTCAAAAAAAACCAGATGGAATCAATAAATGTTGCACAGCACACATAGCTGTTTGCTGTCTAACAGAATATGTCTAACATAACAAATATGCCCAGAGTTTAAACAAGAAGAGAAGGAAAAGAATGCAGAGAATGAACTTGAATGAATCTGATTATAATGTCACTATGTGGTTATCTTAGACATCTTAATATCACTATGTGGTTATCTTAGACATTGTGATCAATAGGCACATTTCCATGAGAAAAGAATGCAATGTAAATGAGATAAACTGACTCTCAAAGTCAACTAAAGCAAAGAATCGTGGTAATGTGCACCTGATACCTTATATGTAAGCATCTGTGGATCCCTGTTTGTTCAACTTAAAACAAATTAAAAATCCACCACAAACCCCCTTCTTTCTTTCACAATCTTTTAGATTTAAAAGTCCATCAACAGCATGAATTCCTCAGGTCTGAATCTTTATTCAGGCTTCTTGTTAGATTTTGGTACAATTACTGGTAAGGTGATCATATCCTGTTGACCCTAAACTAGTCTATATATTTGGAACAGCTGAACCCACTGGAATCTGATTTTGGTGTTGAAGGGATTCTTGACTTCAACTTTTCACTGGAAGTGGGTGAAATTCAATTACATGGATCTGAACTCCTCTCAGCACTTGCAAGCACTCGAAGTGTTCTGATTTCACGAACGTGTGCTAACAGAAATAATTGTCACAGACACTTAAGAAATTTTCTCTTAAGGCTACTCATATAAATTAGTGTATTGCAAGAAGA
This sequence comes from Clamator glandarius, assembly GCA_033459285.1. Taxonomy (NCBI): domain Eukaryota; kingdom Metazoa; phylum Chordata; class Aves; order Cuculiformes; family Cuculidae; genus Clamator; species Clamator glandarius. The sequence goes on along the minus strand of JAUNZM010000553.1, from coordinate 2,945,995 downwards.
TTGTATTCAAGAATTTCATTTTTGTTTGTTGATGAATTCATAGAAACACTATAAAAAAAGGTTATTAAGTTTTTATAAAAGTGTCTGTTCTATGGGCAGAACTAGAATGTCTATAGTCTAATGTAACACCTCTGGAGCTTAATGTACCCAGAGACAAGCATTAACAATGCAGCATGAATCAAATTTTTCCAGTGTCCAGTCATTCAGGCATATGGAACCATAAATGCCTCTTACTGGTTATGGTAAGCGGGAAGAAACTTAGAAAATGAACATTTAAAGGGAGTGAAAGTGCATTTTAATGGCTTAATTTTGAAGCAATATTCACATTTAACATCTGAAAAGAAAGAAGTTGGGTTTTATGATTCATTTCTCTACTATAAGTAGTCTTTATTGCCATAATTTCCTAGTGAAAATGAAAAAATGTAAAATAATGGCTACGTAACATTTGTAAATCTATGTTAATGGATATATTTTCAATTTAAAGTGTCATTGAGATTGTAGAGATGGAATATAGCTGGATTCAGTTTTTACTTTGAAATTTAATAACTGCTCAGCTAAAGTACGTAAGTTTACAATTATTTTTTAATATATAGTCAAATAGGAAAATTCCAGGAGCCTATTTTTTTGACTTCTCTATTTTACTCTATTGATTTCACATATAAAAAATTAACATGGATGTGAGAGGTAAAAATATTTTAAAACAAATATAGGACTGAATCAATTTTTGTGATAACCACACACAATAATTCGTAGTATTACTCCATTTATAGTAGTACCCATGATATCAAAATCTAGTGAAATTTGTCAAGGACTAATATTTTTTCCTCCCATAGCATTTTAAAAACACTTCCATATTTTTAGCCTAGGGGAGAAAAACATTATATTTACTCTCTGTATTTAGAATTGTAACATCCTTTGCCATTTTCACAATTAAATACAGTACATATCAATGAATGTAGGATTAAAGTATTAGGAACAATCTGAGGAAACTAAATTCTTTCAGAGAATATTTAGTCCAGTGTATTACTGAAAAGTTGTATCTCTCTTTTCTTTCTAGGTGCCAGAATTAATTTTCTTAAAGTTCTCTGTAAATGCAAATAGGAGGACATTTTCTATTTAGACAATTCAGCAATTACTGATGTCTGGAAAAAAATTCCAAACTACTAATTATCTGTTTGAGGTACTGGACTCATCAGTGTTGCAGTCAGTGTTTGGGTTGCAGGAAACAAGTATGTTCTTAATCTGCAAAACTGAAACACTGACCTGGATCTAGCTTAGTGAAGCAGGAACGGAATCCTCCTCTGAATGCTACCTACAGTGTGAGATAAAATATACAGTCTTCAGACCCTACGTATCTCTTGCATACTGCTGCAGCAACAATCGAGTGATTACCTATTTTGCTAAGACAGCCCTTATGAATTTGCTTCATTTTAATGAGCTCAGCTTCATTTTTGAGAGCCAAGCATTTAAATTAAACAGTGCACTAAGGAAGGCCAAGGGAATGACACTTTTTGTTTTGTTTTAAATTGAGCATGTATTTGTGAAGGAGTGAAGGATAACAAGAGTCTGTCTCCATTTCAAATTGTTTGGTAAAAGATATCTTTTAGATTTCTTATTCTTTCTTCTTCAGTCTCTTCGACATTGTGTTACTGGTCAACTTAAAGAGTTTCAGAACTTAGAAGAGTGAAGGAATATACATGAAATAATACAGTAAGTCTTTCCCTCTAATTTTCTTTTTTTCCTTTCTGTCCTTAATAGGGGCCCAAAGAACATTGATTTGTTATTTTTTTTTACTTTAAACATTCATTAAACTACAATGAGACTCTTTTCAACTTAAACCTATTACTAAAACTGATCTTTGATTTTTTTCACTCAGTTTTATGATACTAAAAATCCATACAAAAGGCTATAACATTATACATATTTAGCATGCACTTCTCTTGATAGTCTTAATGATGTTATTTTCCTATTCCAATGTAATATTTTAAGCTTCTGTAACATTAAAAAATGTTAAAGGACTATTTTCAGATGTCACTATGACCTTTAAAAATACCTAATCTAGCTATTTAGAAGCTTTATAACTCATGGGCTTATTTTAAAAGGAGTGTGGGAGGATAATCTAAGAAAGTAATTTTGTACTGAGCAAGTGCACTAATTCTACGTTAGTAAGCATGCTTCTTATAGAAAGTTGTCCTTCAATACAAATGAATGCCACTGAATATTGTGGTACCACAATATCACTTGAGTGTTCTTCAAGTTGCCTTTATTTGAAGATAGTCATACGCTTTAAAATTCCTTCCCTTTAGATTTTCTTTCTGAGTTATTTTAATGATCCACACATGTGCTTCCATTTGTAGCCTTTTTTTTTTTTTCCTGATTATATGATCTATGGTCTTAGTAGCTTTTTCCGCATGCATACAGCAAAAGTTACCCAAATAATGTGTCAGTGTGCATTGTCTGGACACGCACATTTGTGTGTTATATCCATGGGGCCTACAGAGCTGCATGTCACACGCAGGTGTCACATGAAAACCGCCTCTCCCATGGAGTTTGAACCAGACTTGGAAGTTTATTGTTAAGTAATAATATAATTAACAGGCAAGCAGTGAAACATGCATTCAGGCTCTATTTTGGTGGTAAAAGGGATAAATCACAACACTAGACACTTACAAAAGGTGAAAAAAACACCTGCAGAATTCAAAATACCTGCTGGAACTAATTCCCCCAAGTTTTAATCACATCTACACAGGCATCCTTGCCAAGGCCATATAGGTTCCAGGCACATGCACCTCTCCAAGGGCTGCAGTCCCTTCTTGCAGCCTTCTCTGGTGGGAGACAGGGGTTGCATAGGACTAGGTGTGCCCAGGATGCTCCCTGAATCCCCCTCAAGCATATCTAGGGAAAGAAATCCCACTTGAGGTATCATGGTACCACCAAGTTGCCCTGCTGGTCCCCTAGCTGTCCCTGATTCACCAGGCGTCTGCTCCTTGCAGCATCTCAGGGGAGGGTACTCAGACCAGTCTGGGCAAGGTGTTATGAATTTTCATGCTTTTATCCACATGTTACTGAAAGTTTCATTTCCAATTATACATCTACACTCCAATTAAGAACCCTTGTAGAATGTTTCCACTGAGTATCAAAACTATCTGTTGTATGCACATTCACAAAGTGTGAGAACAAAAAGAGTCCAGTGAAGCTTAAATATTGGAAGCTGTTAGGTTTTACTTAATTACTGCCTCTACAGATCAATTCTTTCAGGATGAAAAAAAATTGTATTCCTTCAAGAGACACTTGATCTTTCTGTGAAGACAATAAGGGTTGGAAAATGTATCCCTTTAGAAGTTTGTTTCCACTAGTAGGTTCATTTTGTGTATAATATATATATAGCATACATGCATTTATATGCAAATATGCAAAGACATATACATGTGTCTATATATATGTGCATTCCTTTCCATAAAACAGCATGTGTTTATTTCTAACTACTCTGCACCAAGCATTAAGTGGTAGTATTCTTCAATACCTGAATCTTTAGCGTTGCAAAGACGCTCACCACTGGTAAACTGAGCTCTTTAAGTCTGATATTAGGAAGCACTTTCTTCTCTCATCTGATCATTTTCAGAATATTTTCTCTGTATCCTTTGCTAGTTTTGTTTTTGTCAATGCTATAAAAAGAAGAAAGACTGTCCTTTCAATCTTATTTAGTTTTCTGCTGGTTTTGTATAATTGCTCTGTATCTTTGAATCACAAAAGTGCTGTGCATGTTCATTGTCCACTGACATAAAAAATCCTTTTCCTGATAGCTGCTTTCAAAACTGTCACAGGTAAGACACAGCAAGCTGCCACCTCAAGTGGATCTAGATACTGGAATTTATTTAGAATTAATCAGATGTGAACTTTTACTCAACTTGTCTTTATCACATGTTCACTTATCCCTTCCCACAGGACTATACTCGTAGGTGTTGACTTCTCTCTCGAGCAAGAACATCACTGTTGGTCCAGGAACGTTGGGCGCAAAGCCATGTCAGTTCCTGCTGTGCAGCTCCTCATAGGTATCTGTTTGAGAAGTTATTGGATAATCCCCAGGTGTCTCCATCATTTCACTCCATACATTTCCATGGTATTTCATCCAGATGGGATTTTTACCTTATTTCCAGGCCTGCTTCTGCTTTTTAAGACCAGCTCTTCTCTTCAGGGACTTGCTTTTCATCAATGCCTCTTTCTTTCAGACCCCAAGGCCTCAATATCCCAATATAAATAGTTAAACTTTGCAAAAACAAAAGTCTGATCAGCCTCATATGCTGGTAGTTCTGCCCGATGCCTCTTAATTAACTGGAGGATTTAAGACTTGTAAGTTGTTTCATCCAGGCATTACAAAAATTTATATCCGGTCCCTACCAATTGTACCTAGTAAAGAGCAGGCTTGCGCCTGAGAGTTCAAAAGTTCGGTTTCAGATTTTCACTCATCTACACATATGTACATAACAATATGCTTCCTGCTGGCACTCACCATTTAAACTACCTTTTCAACTATGACAGAAAGCAGTGCTTATACTCACCTCAGAGTATGTATGGTTGGTGTTCCTCACTCTCAGGTATCTAAATTTTCTATTGGTTGCCTTTAAACTTAATTTTGTTTAAAGAGATGAACTCCCCAACGCAATCTATTTCACTTTATGTGATCCATCTCATCTAGTTTTAGCCATTTAAAAAAAGCGCTGACAGGCTTCAGTTTGAGACTGCACATTGTCATCTCTATCTACGTGTTCATAGGTAAACCACATGTTATAATTTATAGAAATCTTGTTAATAAAGTCAGTGGAGATGAAACAAATATTTACTCATGCTGCTGTTTATACCTTTACCTGGTCTGCGGAATTTGCTCTAGATTTTTGTGTCTGTGTTGATTACATCTTCATTGACTGTAGCGAGAGCCTAGGCAGCTTTTGTGCTTCTGGACAGGCTAAATTAGGTCTGGTATGTTAATTAAGGTTGGCATCTAAATTTAAATGTCTTGAATAGAACCTTGTCCATCCAGTCCAGTCTATGTTTATTATGTTTTGTCATTCTTTGTTCTGGATAGGAAGAGTTGCCTCCAGAGGGTGACTCATTCCACTTGTTTGATGATGAAGACACTATTCCCTCTCCCTTTCTTTTTATTGCAGGGGATATGAAATAATTATCTGTAGCTATATAGTGTAACATTACATAATTGAAATTATGTGAGATGGGTTCCACTCTTTTCTGAAAGCTTTGTCTTCTCAATTATTTACTAATTTCTCATTTGTATTATTATCAAAGTAGCTGGCCATTATTTGTATATGTGTACATATCTGTATTTTTGAAATTCAGTATTTCCAGCATGTGGTTTTTATTCCTGTTCAGGCAATTCTAGCTACTAGTAAAAAAATTTAATTGTAGACACACAAGTAGGCTATGTAGGCTTGGAAGGCTTCCTAATGCAAACACATCCTGCAGATTATTTATACTCTTGACAAGCATAATTTGCCCAAGGGGCTCTTATTGAGGAATCTGCAAATGGTTACAACACAAATCCATAACAATGATGGTTTTTTGTGTTGTATATGGTATGATATCCTGGTACTAGGAGCCGTTTGGATTGCAATTCGTAGGTTTGGTGAAATGTACACTTGTAAATGTTCTTTGTATGAAACCTGCATTACACAGAACAAAGCTGTACTAATTAAGTAATTTTTTGTTTGTTCTGGTTTTAGGTTGTTTTTAAGGCTGATAAATAAGGATATTAAATTTGACACTTTTTCCTGTATCTCTTTTCTTAATAGACTTCCCAATGGACAAGTTTCTTATTTAGAGCAACTATCAAACTGAGGCAAGATATAGATAGAAATAAAGCCAAATATTAAACTGCCAAGGAAGGTGAACAATTGTCCTTAAACAGGCACTTCCAAAATGTGACAATTTGTGTCTTTAAATTCAGGCTGAAATTTAGTTTGACTGCTGTTCTTAAAGAAGTAAGCAATGTCATGTTAGTTTCTCCTTTAGATTTGTCTAGGACCTTGAGTTGACATATTTCATTTTAATTAGGTATTCTATATCTGCCTACCTTACTTAAAGAAAGATCAGTCATCTACATACCCAAACAATCTCTTCAGGTTACCTTGAGATCAGGGGCATAAATATAGCGAGGGGAGAGACACGACCTACATACGGAGTTGGCTCAGTGCTGTCAGCCATGCAAGAAAAAATGAATCGTGTAACTTCGTGGATGAGGATCCAGAGCCTGATCAGCACTGGGCCTTCCTCCCACGCAGGCTGAAGAGGAGGAGTGATACAAAGGGAGGAAGATATGGCTGAGGGAGGGAGTAAAGTCCTGAAGGAAGAGCCTTATTTCTTTCTGTTGGTGGATAGACTGAGAGAGTTAGAGATAATGGCTCTCTCTCTCGGGTGTCAGTTACTCTTACCCTCGGTTCTAGACAGCAATGGTTAGCCTGACCACAGACATACTGAAGCTTTGTTTTTCTTGGTGTGCACCACAGCCTGTTCATCAAAATGACTCTTAACTCCATGTGTGACTGAAGCTGGCCTGTCAGTATCTGCACAGTAAGCAGCTGTCATGAGGGCTAAACATCTTACATTTCACAAACAAAATACAGGAAACCTTTTTTTCTTTTTAATATAATTTATACAACACCACATTGTTTCACACTGTAAGAATATAAAATTAACACAGAATCTTTCCTGAGGAGACGGAAACAAAGAATCATAGAATCATAGAATGTTTTGGGTTGGAAAGGATCTTAAAGATCATCCAGTTCCTACCCCCCTGCCATGGGCGGGGACACCTCCCACTGGACCAGGCTGCTCAAAGCCCCATCCAGCCTGGCCTCGAACATCTCCAGTGATGGGGCATCCACAACTTCCCTGGGCAACCTGTGCCAGTGCCTCACCATCCTCATCATGAAGAATTTCTTCCTAATATCTGATCTAAATCTTCCCCCTTCAACTTTCCATCTTCCCTTGTCCTATCACTCCATGCCCTTGTAAAAACTCCATGCTCAGCTTTCTTGTAGGCTCCCTTCAGGTGCTGGAAAGCCACTCTAAGATCTCCCTGGAGCCTTCTCTTCTCCAAACTGAAAAAGTCCAACTCTCTCAGCCTGTCCTCATAGCAGAGATGCTCCCACCCTCTGATCATCTTTATGGCCCTCCTCTGGAGCTGTTCCAGCAGTTCCATTTCCCTGTTCTGTTGGGGATCCCAGAACTGGACACAGTACTTCGTCAGAGCAGAGTGGAGGGGGAGATTCACCTCTTAACCTGCAGGCCACGCTTCTTTTGATGGAACTCAGAATATTGTTGGCCTTCTGGGCTGCGAGCATGCATTGACAGCTCATTTCAAGCTTCTCATCAATCAGCACCCCTGTCCTTCTCTGCAGAGCTGCTCTCAATCACATTGTCCCCCAGCCTGTATTGAAACCATGGATTGCCCCAACCCAGGCATAGTACTTTGCACTTGGCCTTGTTGGACCTCATGAGGTTCACACAGGCCCCTTTCTCCAGGTTATCCAGGCCCCCCTAGATGATTCTGTTCTTCTACTACTGACAATTGTACCACTCAGCTTGCTGTCATCTGCAAACCTGATGAGTGTGCACTCAATTTCTCTGTCTATATCATCAGTGAAAATGTTAAATAGCACTGGTCCCAGTAGGACCCTTGAGGGACATAATTTCTCACAGATCTCCATCTGGACATTGAGCCATGGGCTACTACTCTCTGAATGTGACCATCCAACCAATTACATATCCACTGAACAGTCCACCTACCTAATCCATATCTCTCCAATTTAGAGAGAAGGATGTTGCATGGGACTGTGTCGAAGGCTTTACAGAACTCCAGATAGATTACATCCATTGCTTTTCCTGTGTCCACTGATATGGTCAACCCATCACAGAAAGCCACTAGGTTAGTCAGGCAGGAATAACCTCCCTGTCCTCCATGTGCTTTAGCATACCTTCTAGGAGGATCTGTTCCATGATCTTCCTAGCCATAGAGGTGAGTTTGGTAGTTCACAGGGTCATCTTTTCTACCCTTTTTAAAAATAAGAACAATATCCTTGCCCCAATGTCCTTACCCACCTGAGTGATCTCATGATCCTACAAACTCATGGCTATGACTGAAGTCAGTCAGTGGCAATAGTTGCACAGTTAGGAATACTCTCATAATTTAAATGTGTTTATCTTCGTTTGTGTCTATGATGCAATGTATCCAAATCTCCAATAAACACAGAGTGGGAAGGGGAGGGTGAGACTCTGCTTATTTTGCATGTTAATTTTCACTGTTCCTGCCTAAAAGAACCAGACATATGGATAGAACATAGTTCACATTTTCCAAATATAAATCAAGATATGGTTTTCAACAGTCTGCATGTGTCCTATAGGACGTAGGAAGATAAATCCATTGAGATTACTAAATGCATAGAAATCATCTCCAGTTTTTAGAAGTCCTGTGCTGTAAAGCAGAAACTGGGAAAATGTTAGGAAAATTATCCTGTGTTCTTGCTTCGTGTTTATACTCAGCATGATTCTGATTTAGTCAACTTCTGGAATCAGAATAAACCTTTAATCTGTATCAGGCCATTCTTATAATCATGTTCTAAATAATGAGTCACAATCCTGAAGGACTCTCAGGTCTTTAAACACACAGACTTAAAAATATCCATAAAAGAGTTACTGTGGCTCAACGTTAATTCCCTTTGAGATTGCTTACTTCCATTCTGAATATATTATGGCCAGAATCCAAATTGGTGTTCAGTGTTCCCAGGATGATTGTTTGAAAACTACACTTGCTCAAATTCTTATGTATTTGGACTTAATTCATTATTGTAAATTAAAACTAAGAAAGCCCTATGGCATACAAGAGTATCCAAGTCAAATTTCATCTGCAGAAAAATGGCTGTGAGATACAGGGACTAGGAAAATTTAGGAAGAAGTCAACACTTTAAAACAAAGAATACATTAAAAACCTGTTCTTCCTTTAGTTTTAGCCTGGCAGATGCTAAGAAAAAACTTCCCCCACAGAGAAAATGTTACAACCTCCAGCACTGGTACTGTAATTATAAAGTATAGAATGTTTAGATACCATTGTTTTTTTGGAACTATGAATTGGTCATTATAACAGGAGAATAAAGAGGAAAGAGATTCTCAACACAGACTGTAGAAGTGGTAAAAAGAATTGCTAATTGATATTAACTAGTAATGAAAAAAATTCTCCATAGCTAATAATGCAGGCTCTGTTGGAGCTAGGTTTATACTAGTTATGTCAACTAACTTTTATCTGTGAAAATGTTATAGGGCATAAGGAAAGCTTTCTTGTCATTAGATAATGCTTTCACTTCTGTCTGTGAAGTGATTTCCTAAAAGGCTTTGACTCAAAAAGCCAATCTTTTACTCGTGAAATATTTTACATAATTACTCGGGAGTGATGTTAATGAGGCTTGTGGACCTATTTTAAGGAACCAGCAGTACAGCTAGGTTTTCAGTACTGCAATGCAGAAATCCGGCCAACAATGGAATGAATGATAGTCTCTGATTAATTAGTTACAATTTTAACACCACTCTCCACCTTATCAGCAAGATATATACAGTTCACTCCTTCAAGAAAAGTGTGGTTTGTTTATTTGCTCATTATTTTTCTTTCCAGGCTAGTCCTCTGAAGTACATACAAAGTAATAAACAGCTAGGAATTAGTTCCTTGGCTGATATGTATCCCTTTAGGCTCTTTCCACTTCAATATGGACCATCTTCTGGCTGGAAACATAGATGAGGTTTTTGCTGTGACTCTTGACTCCCAAATATGTATTCTACATGGCTTTCTGTTTAAGTATTTTACTCTAACGTCTGCATTTGTCAGTTGTAACTTGAATTATTCAATTCTGCTAATTACCTTAATCCTTGGACTATCAGATACCTTTCTTTCAGGGTCTGAGTATGATCTGGAAGGGAAAGATCTCCTGGACTAAAATGCAACATTGAAGAGGAACAAATCATATTATTATGCTCTGATTATGCCACATATCTGAATTATCTGCAGAAAATGCTAACAATAGATGTAGCCTTGGGTAATACATTTTGTACCTGTCTTCAAGAAAGATCTTAGGATTAATTTGTATTCTGGAGACCTGCAGATCCTCTCGCTAGTGATTGATATTATGGAATACATCAATAAGGTTAAAGAATGACATATCTCAGTTAACTTCATCTGTCTTAAAATTAGATACCTAGACTAAGGTTATCAGTGTTACATTCTCTGTGTAGAAAGAGCGAGGAGTCTTCCAAGGCATGATCCGGGGTTTCTTAAGTGAGATGGGATGAATTCGCTGAGGGTGGTGAAACACTGGAACAGGTTGCCCAGAGAGGTGGTAAATGCCTCACCCCTGGAAACTTCCAAGGTCAGATTGAATGGCACTCAGTGCAACCTGATCTAGTTGAAGATGTCCCTGCTCATTGCAGGGGAGTTGCATTAGATGACCTAAAAAGGTCCCTTCCAATCCAAATCATTCTATGATTCCATGAATTGCTGTGTAGAGATTCTTACATCTTCCAAAGCACCCATAAGAAACACAGTTTAAAACACCTCATTTTTAGGTTGTTTAAGCTAAATGAAATGAACCTGACTGTAAGATTCCTTATTCTCTGAGGAACTTATAAAAAATCCACTGAAAAAACATGAAAGGCTTTAGTGTTTTCTATTGTTTTTTTAGTTTATCTAATGAAGACATCCATACGATAAGATTCTTTTCATGCTGTTTGTAAAGATGGAAGCATGCTTTAATATTTTTGGTGTACCTGGTAACTGAGTACTATAGTGTTTTGGGGTTCCTCAGGACAGCTTTCTGTGTTGAAAAAATTTGCCTTACATGTATATGTACAGGAAATGGAAGAGGTTTTGTCTAAATAAGTTTATTTTTCTTACAGCAGAGATAATAAAAAACACTGCAAATAGTCTCATAGTCAACGAGCTATGCTCTACTCCAAGCCTATATCTTTATTTTGTCTAAGGAGTTAATTCCAGTCAGAAAAATATTTTGCTGTTGCACACATGGTCTTGCTGCTCACAAACCTGCATAGCAAAACTCAAAATACCATTTGGTATGGCTCCACAAACATGAATGTTAATTTGCAAATTATGTGTAGAAGTTCTACACCAGGTGACAAATGCATGCTATGCTTATGATTTGTTTGGCTAACCAAATGGAGGGAAGGATCACTGCAGGGTGTCACCATCTTTGCATCTGGAAATTTAAGGGCAAGTCTTGTTGGATATGTACAGTTCCACTAAAGCGTGGCAGGGTTCATGGCATACAATGGTATTTTTGGGCATCTGTTCAGCCATTATTTATCAGCATAGAGAGTGGACAACAAAGAAGCCCTCCTGCAGCTCTCCTAGGTATGCAGAGTTGATCCACTTGAACTGAAAGCCTACACAGTATTAGTGAGAGTTGTAGAATCAAGCCTGTGAAAAAAGTTCATTTTGTTAGGCAGAGAAATGAATAGCAAGTCTTATGACTGCAACTCTTGGGACATTCGGATTTCTGTAGCACAAATACCTTCATTAAAGTTTAATCATATCTTGTAGCAAATCTGCAGGTCTCTAGCTCTTAACACAGGAGAATTTCCCAGTGGCATTAAAGGAAATTGTGCTGTAAATGTATGCATAGTGTCTAGGAGACATTCTTTAAGTCCTTTCCATTATTTTACATTTGACAAAATCAGCCTAAAGCTGATTTTTGTCTTTTATGTACAAACACCCTTATGCCTTTGAATTTCTGGAAACAAGTCAAGTCATTTAGTATAAAGTAACTTAATAAGAGAGTGAATACACACTGCAAATGATTTAGCTCTAACTATATTGTTAACTTATAATCATTAGTTATATCCCCTGTGAATATGCTGAGGTCAGTGGAATTAATGCCATTGCCTCCAGAGGACTGCAACTAAACAAATAAAGAACAATCTGGAAACAGAAGAAGACACTGCTGAACTTACTCAAATCCTTTCAATCATGTAAAAGGACTTCTCAGTAAAGAACTCCAGAAAAGGCAAAATCTCTGAATGAGTCACTTTCACCTTCAAAATGTGAAGATGCTTTATTTGGATACCCCTGCCCCTCATGTTTATAACTTTCCATCTGCTTTAATCCATTACTGTCTTTCATAGCATTGATTCTGCAAGTGCATTGCTGCTCTAGTTATCACTGCACTGTTTATATTGTAGTAAGATAGCCGACAGTGACCGTGCATACTGAGCAAAGGTTTAGTGAACATTTTTTTAACTCAAATCACTCAGTTTACACATCTCAACTTGGTTTTACCCCTCAGGAGTGTAAAGGCTCTAGAAGATTGTTTCAGCACACCCGAGCTCTACAGGAAAGAGGAGGTTCTCCTGAAGAGCTGATTACAGTATCCTTTGAAAGTTGTCTACCCTTTCCCATTGACTGAGCACGGACTTTGGCACCTACTGATTTTGGGGGTTACATAATACTTCAAAATGAACAATATGGGTTGTTCTGAGGGCTGAGACTTAAACAAGTCAATTGCTTTCATTTTATTTCTTCTATATTTCAGATGTCAGTAATATTGCTACCAGATGCTTAAAGATACAGCCCAAGAACCTTTGTGATTCATTGCCCTGTTGGAATGAGCAATACACACTGCAAGGAAGTCTGGAGCAGATAACTCACCACTGAGACATTGTTGTGCAATGGACTTCAAGGTGTCTTGATATACACAGGGTTAAATTAGGCACAGGGACGTATTATTTGCTTAATGTAATATTTTTCAAGATTACTGCATGAGGAATGTTTACAGCAAGGCATAATAATCCTATCTTAACCTCCACTAATTAATAACTTGGGAGTCATTAAATATTTTAATGAGACATAATCAACTACTATCTGCAGAATGGATGCAGATGGCAAGGCAGTATGAAGAAAAGATATGGGAAAAGTATTGTTGTGTAGCCATGGAAACAATCTCTCTCTCTCTCCCCCTCTTTCCTTCCCCCTTTCAGGCTCAGCAATGCTGCACATCATGAGAGCACCCGCCTCTCCTGACAATGGCAACTTTGCAGTGTCAGTCAGTAAATCTTTGCATCCATTCATGCTGTCAGCTCTAAGTGATAGAAAGCCTGGGAAAGATGTGAGATGCATACCAAACAAGCTTCTGCACTGTGACAGTCTAGTCACGTATTCTTATGCAACTGCCAGTTTTGAGCCTCAGTTCAATAAAAATGAACAAAATGGAACAGGCCCGGCTGGACTTTGTTCTGTTAGAGTGGTTTCTAAAGTTAATTTCAGTGCTCGTGTAAGTTAAAAAGCTAGAAATGAGACTTAATTGTGTAGGAACACGGGTGAGCACAGCACACAAATGGAATAAGGTCATTGCTGAGCTCTGGTTAGAAGCAGTTTTGTTAATCCACTGCAATCAGACCTTAGCATGGGTGTTGAATCATGCTAAACTGAATAGTGATGTGCTTTTGAATTGGTAGACAGAAAGAAAATGTTAAAACCCTTGAATGTTATTTATTCTCACACACAGTCATTGCCATGTGTACTGAGAGCATTTATTTATGCTTTGCAGAAAGCCCCATAATTATAAGAAACTGAAATAGAAACAAAACATGAGTAAAATAAAATAAAAGTTCAGTTTAAAAGCACTGAAAGAAAATTTCAGCATGAACTTTAACATTTTTTTCCTCAGTTTCAGCAGTCATTAAACGAATTCTAAATGCCTTATTTAACTCATTTGTGGTTAGAGATTCCAGGAGGAGGTGGAAAGGCATGAATTAAAGTATTTTCTAAGTAAAAAGGAATGAATGACATACTTATTATCACATAATTTTTTCTTAAACCTTGTAGCCACAGAGAAGTGTGAGGCACAAATGATGGCATCGTAAGAGACAAAAATCAATTATAATAGTTACCAGCTATTCTAACAGAAGAAAAGGAGTGACTTGCGGCTTAATTTATACAGATAAATGCAGGCATACATTCCCTCCTTGGTCTGTAAATACTACTGATGTTGCACATTTGTGTGGGGAAACATGCTTTCTGTAGAACTTGTCTCTATATCTCTCCAGGCAGGAGACAGTCCTCTTAAGAATGGATGTGCTCCTGAAGGGAGTGTTGCTCCTCACTTGGACCCAGGAGGATGCTGATGAGACAATGTCTGAGTCACTGTCTGCTTCCTGGTCACCTCCTGGGTCAGCATGAAAACACACAACCTAACAATCCCAAAAGAACTGATTTATCCCAAAGTGTAAATTAAATAAGGCACAGGACACTTCTCATAGATCAGACTACCCTGTATTTCTGACCTGATGAGTCCCAGGTCAGTATCTTCTCATGGCAAGAGCCAATAGGGGTGGTACATACTGTAGATCTTCAAGGATAAGCCATGACCCAGGAGCAGCTCCCGTCAGGCAACGATAGCGAGCAACTCCACAAGTATACAGGGCAGGCTGATACTGGGCTTTACATGTTGAGTTCTCTGGTATGATCAGTGAAGTCTGCCTAACTGGTCCCTGCTGACTTTCCCTTAGGGGTATAGATTACAAAAGAGAGAACAACCTACAGGAAGCTGGATGTTGGGATGCTTGCTTAAAAATAACATGTAGAGGGGCATCATGCAGCTGCCAAGGGAGTCTCTGCATCCAGGCTTTTCTGTGGAGCTCCAATACTGAGGCAAATTTTTCAGGGACTCTCAGAAAAATCCTCTGTGAAGATGTCTTCCACCCAAAGGGACTTTTTTTGCTCTCATGGTCTGAAAAATAATTCAAACTCCCATGCAAGCTTCTAGTCAGCCACTAGCTTAACATCTGTGCATTTTGCTTAATATATTTGTTAAAATAGAGGACAAAAATTCCATAGAATTTAGAAAAAGTTGACTATTACATATTTAGTTTACACAAACACACATTCTTCCAGCTCCTTTTCATTCCTCTAGCACACTGATCAGTTGTCTTTGGGAATCACATTCATTTCTGCCATTCTTATGTCAATTACAACAGGCTTTGTATATTTAAAACACCTTGTATTCATTCCTATTTTTAATTCAAGAGGTGCTTCGCTTAGTCATCTGAACATAATTTAATTACCAAATGGGTCTGACAATTGAAAATCAAATTCTAGGTATTACATGTTGATTTCTCCAATTGTAGCTCCTCTTTTATATTTCACATCTAGGGAGCTCTATCACGTGTGCCTTTTGTGACTGGGCTGGTCAAATTTTGAGAAATGACAAACAGTAGGGCATGTGAACAGCTGATCAAACTGCAATTTCCGTTCTAATGTTAATATATGCCTCCAAATTCAAACTCACTGCAAGAATATCCCTATTTGCCTATAATAGGAAATGTATTTGGAAAGAGTCATAAAAGAAAAAATAATTTAGTGGAGAAAGATTATTAGTAGTCAGTTTTCAGAAACTACCATTTAAAAATTCCAGATTAGAAGATCCATTTTTTTAAATAATAATAGATACCTGCAAATTTTTGACTTTTTCGCAAAACTGAAACGTTATCTGATTGAAAAATATCCCCTAGTAGACTGACTAAAAATATAATGTTTCAATTTTTTGTTCAAATAACGTGTTGGGTTTTTTATTCTGTTGGATTTTTTTTTTCTGTAGCATGTTTCTGGAGATTAGTTTTTAGATCATCATCAAAAAAAAGAAAAATGTTAAAAATTATTTTGAACATGAATATTTTCAATATAAATGTTTCCTTGAAGGTTCAGCAATTTTTCACATGAAAGATTAGAATTACTTCTAATCTGAACACAGTGACCTTGCAAGGCAGTCACCGTGTCAGGGAGGAAGGACAGTCTTGTGATTAAAGCATTGGACTGAGACTTAGAGAAATAGGTTAAACTCTTGAATCTGTTGGAGTCTTCCTTCTTAATTTGCTTCTTCTAAGGAAGATTGCACAGACTGGGGTTGTGCAGAATAGCAAGGCAAAAACTATGGGGAAGGCAGGAACGTGAGCAATTTTCATGTATATAGAAAACCCCAATAATGAGAAGGTGAGCAATTTCCATTTGCATGGTGGAAAGAAGAAGTAGGTTTGAACATGACCCAGCATAGAGGTCACAAATAAAGAGGATGATAACAGAAGGCAGAAATCAGACAAGCCCATGGAAGTTGTAGAAGTTTAATCAATATATTAAAAATACTCTGCCAGAAATTACCTAGATCTTGCTGATCCTATTCTAAAAGCAGGAATGGCTAGAAAGATCCCAGAATCAGCTCTGACAATATTTACAGTAATAACTGCTTTGGTGTTGTAGGAGGGCATCAGAAGACTGAGGCAGCTGGACTCTACATCTACACTACATGTGGTTTGGGGGGTAAAATTAAGAATATATTTAATCAGAACCAAACTTTCTCACTGTGTGTGTGGATGAGAGCTGACTCAATTTACCAACCATTAGTTCAAATCCTTCTGTATCCATTGTGATTTTGGGGCTTATCTGATGTACAGTTGAAGTACAATCTCTGCTGTAGTTGCCTTCAAAATGAGCCTGATTTGAACATACCGAAACTGCTGTGCTAACTGAATTAACATGGAACAAGGGTGACTTGCTTCCTGAACTCACTACTACTCGAAACTAAAATGATGATGTATTTACAGCCTCAGTTATCTGGAAGGAGATTATCAGGCCTGTATTCATTATTGAGAATATAAGCTCTTCAGATTTTATTTTATTCTTACATTTATGCAAGGATGGGCCAGTTCATGTGGATAACTTGACTGAGATTTCTGGGTGCTCTGATGCATATAATAGACAATAATATGTGATAAATCAAGATGCATCTTATGTAACTCCCACTTTATAAAATGCAGTTGGATATGATTAAAATAGTCCTCTGAATGACATTTTTAGTCACTTGAGATCAATGTCTTGATGTGATACCTTGTGTCCCATGGTAGACATCTAAGGCAGGTAAGATGAATATAGGACATTCCAGTGTCTCCACTGGCTATAGAAGTAGCCTTGATGTTTAGCTTAGACTAAGAAGACAAATTTCTAACCAGTGCTAGAGCGTTCAGGGGGTCAGTCCATCTTTCTGGGTGGTCACACCATCACAGGGCTCATAGGTTTGAGGGAATATACTTACGTAAGCTTAACTCTTCTGCCTTAGATCTACTTTTAGCATCATAACAATTAAAGCACTAGTACATATTTTTTCTGCCAATAAATTCAGTTCCCAAACTCACGTGTCTGATCAGTTATGTCTATAGAGAAGTTCTCTCTCTTTTACTTTTCTAAATTTAATTTCAATATTGGAAGCTTACATAAATCCCTAATATTTTTCTCACCTCCATTCCTCTTTGCACCATTTCACATTTTACTTTAAAATGACCATTTAACCTGTAACATTCAAATAACAAAATTGTCCAGTTCATTCCTTTCAAGAATATTCTTATAACTTCACTTGTCAGAAAAATCAATACATAAAGTGTAAAATGAATGATAAACAACCTGAATAATGCGCATGGAAATGGGACTGTTTAGATTTCTCTTTCACTGACTAACATATCAACTGCTTGTATTAGTCAACACACCATTGATCCACCAGATACAAAAAATGTTTAGATTAGCTCCTGTTGTGTTCAAGGCTTTAGTAAGTAAATATATAGAGCTCAGAGAAAGAAAGAAAATGACAGCTTTATTTATATCGACCTTCTCTCCCTTTTCTGAATTAGGGATATTGCCATCCTGCAAAAGCAGAATGTCACACTATAAATATCACTTTTGATATCACTAGCGGTTCCCAAAACATATTTCTTCATTTACTGATGAGTGTGAGCTTTTTGGCTTTTTCAACAGAACTATGCAGTTCAAACTGCATCCTTTTTATCCATTGGGCACTCCTTATTTGTTCCAGTAGATGACGGCCCGTGACAGTGTCCCAGACCCTCTATTTATAGAGCTGCTACACAATTAGGTGGGAAAAACTCCGTTGTCTGGAGAATTTGAATTCTATGTAATTTAAAATATCTTAAGAAAATTAGAATAAAAACAATAGTGTCCAAAACTGATAGAACAGATCTGAAATAAAGCAAAGTTGACATCTAATCTGATTATGCTCAAGTGACTACAGAAAGACCTTCCTTTCTATACACGTCATTCTTCTGTATAGCTGCCTGTGATACAGTGTTAGATGGAGTCTGTGGTTTGTGCTTACCTTAATCATCAGGTTACCCCTATCTGAAGGCTTTGTCACAGGACATAACCTATAAGACAGAGCTCTGTCAGACACTGCTTATCAGCAAAGACCTCAGAGCACACTTTAAGATTTTCCCAGGTCTTGCATTGCCTTTCTCTTTTATTCCTTCCTGCTATCGATCTTTTAGACAATCTCTCCTTTGAAACATTTCAGAATATCTAGAGAAGCTTATTTTTTTCAGCATAAAATACATTCTGTTCCTGCTTTAATTTGAAGGCTGTCCAGCCCTCTTAGATTAAAATAAAAGATATTTCTTTTAACAAAATCTACGTCTCTTTCTGCAAGACCAGTAGTCATATTCTCTGTTTAACTGGCTTTTAAGCAACAGTTTACTGCATTGAGTGTAAAAATTGTCCTTGCCTCCATTAATGGCTGTTAAGCATATTTTAATTTATACTCTTCATTGAAATATATAGCTATGTGACTCTCAACATCAAAGACACATAAAGTATCCAAACATCCAAACATCATATTTGTATGTAGTTCATTACTGGGTCCTGACTGAGGACGCACATAAAGGATATCCCAGCTTTTGGATGTCAGTAGGTTTGGGTGACTGAGTGAATTCCCTTCTGATCACAGTAATTTGAAGAGGCAGCTTTGACAAGAAATTACCTTTAGTAAATGTGAAGTGGGTATTCATTTAGCCTTTGTATACACTGTTTTGTCTTTGTTAGATTTATTTGCCAAAACATAGAGTTAAAAAATAACCTTCAGTAATTTGTGCAGGTTCAAGATAATAAAAGATTAATTATGTTAAGAACCCTTTGAAGTGGCAAGATCTAATATTAAACATGAAAAAAAAACACTGCATTTTTACAGAGAAGAACCTTTGTTTTAAAGGAAGGTTGGAACTTTGACAGAGGTCAATCTATATGGGTTTTCTTCCAAATCCCATTTTAATCCCATCAATAATTCATATTTGGAATACAACCCACCAAGTCATAAATCAGGAGAAATCCTGTTCATCAGAGTGGATAAATGGTCCCATTGATAAGATTGCTTCCATAAAGAACATGAATAAAATTTATGCCTTCTGTATTCTTGATAGAAATAAAAATAAAATCCCCCCCTAAAAGCTGCTGAATCTATTGATTTGAAGGTTTGGATACATTGAGTAAAAGTACTAACATCTTATTTTATGCATTCAATCCATGTACTATTACAGCAATATCTCAACATACAGCAGAAGTGCATAGAAGTCAGCATTCTCATTTTAGAAGAAACCTGAGCAATTTCAGAGCTGATTTTTGTTCTGAATGAATAAGAAAGCAAATAATTTCGTTGTTTCCCATGTAATTGTCAAAATTATATTTTATATAAGATAAAAACTTTATTTGGTGTCTAAAGTACTACTGATGTTCTGAAAAAAATCAAACCCTAAAATCAGTTTAAAATGAAAAATGAAGGGATTGCATTCCAGAAAATGTCAAAATGGAACCCATGATACCACAAGAGCACTTAATGTAATGTTTTCTCTAGGTTAAATGCCATCTAAAGCAATTTGTTTGGTATAAATGTTCAGCTTTAAGAGTGTAGCAATTTCTTTTGGAAAGTTATAAGATAAGAGCCTTTAAATGAAAGAGAGCCTTCTTGTACAACTAGAAGGCTGGCTCAGGTCATGCTATATTGTTTTCACTGTTGTATTTATTTTCTTTGCTCTTTGAGCTGCTAAAATAATAATTTTGTCCATTCATGCAATTTCTTGTATTAGAAACGTCATGACCAGCAGGTCCAGGGAGGTTCTTCTCCCTCTGTAATCAGCACTGGTGAGACCGCTCCTTGAATCCTGTGTTCAGTTCTGGGCCCCTCACCACAAGAAGGATGTTGTGGCTCTGGAGCGAGTCCAGAGAAGAGCAACGAAGCTGGGGAGGGGGCTGGAGATCAAGCCTTACGAGGAGTGGCTGAGGGAACTGGAGAAGAGGCTGGAGAAGAGGAGGCTGAGGGGAGACCTTATTGCTCTCTACAACTACCTGAAAGGAGGTTGTGGAGAGGAGGGTGCTGGCCTCTTCTCCCAGGTAACAGGGGACAGGAGGAGAGGGAATGGCCACAAGCTCCGCCAGGGGAGATTTAGGCTGGACATCAGGAAAAAATTTTTCACGGAAAGGGTCATTGGGCACTGGAACAGGCTGCCCAGGGAGATGGTTGAGTCACCTTCCCTGGAGGTGTTTAAGGTGAGGGTTGATGAGGTGCTGAGGGGCATGGTTTAGTGTTTGATAGGAATGATTGGACTTGATGATCCGGTGGATCTCTTCCAACCTGGTAATTCTGTGATTCTATGATTCTATGCACAGAGCAGAGAGCATTAGGCAGACTCTATCTAGAAAACTTTCTGGTGCTTTATTTCTCTCTTTTAAGCACTTGTAAAGTAGATTTGCCCTAAGATGGAGTTCAGTGTCTTTCATCTTTCTTACTCAATTACTACTAATTTCATTTCAAATGTATTGAGACAAGAAATAAAATCAACAAGTCCTCCAGAAGAGGTAAGTTAATGGACTAACTTGGCAGAATCAGTCTATTTTATTGAGACTTGAACAATAAATGATAAAACCTTGTCTAATCTCTTTCTGATTTGTCACATTATACTATCACTTTTCCCTAAAGCAATATTTTCTTTGAGAGAGGTAGGATGGGGAACTGTGATAGATTCTGAGAAGCAAATATTCTCTGTTCTGCATTGTACCTGTCAAGCCACAGGTGACTGCAGGATGATGTCTCCACAGGATCTCTGATGCATGATCATTTCAGTGTTTCTTCTTCCTGGATAGTTCATGAATCAACCATCTTTACTACATATGTCTATCCTTTGTCATCTTTCTCAAGAACTTGTTCCCAATACTAGGAAACTGAATTTCTGAGCATTAAGCAGTTCATGCTGATGTGTCTGGTGGAGAGCTGCTTAGAGAGTATGAATGGATCTTGGAAAAGTAGTGCTTTTGCAGGATGATATGATGTAGTAAAAACATGAGGTAAAAAGCTGAAAGAGAAATAATGTCTGAAAGAGTTCTGGCTGCAGGAGATTGCCTGTCAGTGAAAAGCATAGAGTGCTTCAAGCCACGGATAAAGTCAACACCTCAGAAGAGCTGAAATTAGTGGCAAGCAAGAACAGAGGGGTAGGATAGGAAAGGGAAATACAGAGAGGGATGAATACAGTGGTTCAAAGAAAATAATGGACCTTGGTATGTTAGTCTTATGAGAATGCAAACAAGGGATACCAGCTACTAACAGTTTTGAGGTCATCATCAGCATGTAATCAGCCTTGTGTAAGAAAGCCAAGAAGTGAATGCTTCAAAGCCAGCTTCGCTTACACAGGAATCATGGGGCCTGATATTTCCTGCTCTGCTACCTGTGTCACTTCTCAGGCTGTTTCTGTCTGCAAATAACAGAAGAGAGTCTGATGTTGCTAAGGCACCCTTGTAGTTTCATTGGGTTTATACAGTCTTTGTAAGCAACAAGGAATGATGGATACCGCATCCCATCTCTCAATGAAAATGTAGCCTGGGGTATCATTATCATTTTGAAGTTCTCTCTAGAGCTGAGAGGTGCACGAACATTTCACTTCTCAATACAAATTAATAACATTAGATGGGTGAGTCAAACAACAATTCATAAATTTGTATGTTGCTAAATGACATTGTAATTCATCAAACCAAGGGCGAATGGAAAATAACCAGCCTTTAAGTTACAGCTCACTGCATCTCCACCAAGGGTGAGAATGCACACTGTGGCTTTCCTGAACACCATTTGATTTCTCATTCTTCTAAAAACAAAGACAGCAATTGACTGAACACTTGCACAAGGTTGATACAAAATCAGCCCATGATGTCTTTCAAGTGGATGAAGCTCAGTAATGCACTGCAGTCTGGTGTGAACAAGAAATATTGCTGTTTGTACAGTGGCATGTTGTCCAAAACTTAACTACCTTTCCAGCATAGCTCCTGAATTGCTCATAAGAAGATGTGTTACCACGGAGTAACTGAAGGGCTGACTGCCTTTCTAATTCTTGCTAACTGAAAGGGTCAGGAAATAAACGAGGTTAGCTAGTGTGAAGCAACTAGCTCATCAATACCCCATTGCAACTGCAAGGCAGATCATGTTTTAATAAACTGAAGAAAATTAATTCACATTTATTGTGGGGCAGAAGTTGGTACAGATGCTTAGAAGAAAGTTACATGTCTTAGCAGAGAGAGACAGTCATCCAAAGGCAATTAGATCTACTTTTCTCTCAGTCTTTAAGGATCCTACAAGGTGTTCTAAGACTTGACATCTTTGATCTTGAACTGACTGCAAGATGCAGCCCTACACTTGCTAGTTACCTTTAGCTGTGATGCTTAGGACTTTTAGTTTTTCATAAACCGTTATGTGAATAAATTAATATGGATCCCCTAAGATTTTGGAGTTAATGTACTTCACAGAAATCAAAATTCAGACTGTATTAAGCTTGAGATTAGGAAAAAATTCTTCACGGAGAGGGTGGTTAGGCATTGGAACAGTCTGCCCAGGGAGGTGGTTGAGTCACCGTCCCTGGAGGTGTTTAAGGTGAGGTTGGATGAGGTACTTAGGGGCATGATTTAGGGATTGGTGGGAATGGTTGGACTCAACGATCCAGTGGGTCTCTTCCAACCTGGTTATTCTGTGATTCTGTGAAGTGGAGGATGACATGTTTTCTGTTACACTGCTGTAATTCCAGAGAGATTGAACTGAATTCAGTAGAGTCACAAACAATTTACCCTGGTGACAAAGAGAGCAAAATTGTATACTAGTAGCTATAGTAGTAGAAAAGATGACTTTATTTGCCTCTAGTTTGAATGCAAGTAATTTATAGTGTTTGCTGGCTAGTTTTTCAATGTCCCTATGGAACAGCATGAAAATGCATTTGTGAAACAAGAGCTCTGTCAGAGTGCACCGTCTTGCAAAAGAAGGTAAAAAATAACACTGAAAAAGTTACATTCCCGAAGGTGCATGGGACAAACATACCCAGTGCTCAGCTTTTGAAAACTGCTAAAACTATTAGGAGGATAATTAGCTAAAGCCACTGCATTTCTATACTGAAACAAATTCCTTTTTTTCCTCCCTAGCACTCAGGAGTAATTGAGAAACAAACAATAATCATTTGAACAAACAATAATAATTTGAAACAAACAAAAATAAATTTAAAAGGACATCATGACATGACAAAATTTTTTTAATCCAAATGGATAGCAAATATGAACAGCTTGATTTTCTGAATTCCAATTTACAAGTTGCAAACCACAAAAAAATCCAAACAACAACAATCATATTTCACTCTAAAATATCAGCCCAGAGGGAAAGTCCACGAGTGTAGTTTCAAAGTCAAGTGTGTGTGTAGATACATTTGATGCAAGTGACGTAATTCGAGCTGCTATTTTTTTTCCATGAATTTTTATTTCTTAGGGATTTTGAGCAAAAAAAAAAGAAAGACTTAAGAGGCAAAAGTGCTTGTTACTGCTGTGGTTGGTTAATAGAAGCTGGGTCTTCAGAGTTAAACGTTTTATAAAATCCAAATGTATATAACTTTTCTAATACATATTCTGACTATTTATTTCCACTAGTTAATGAGTTATGTTACAAGAAGAAAGAAAAAAATGGTCAAGCCATAATTTTAGCCAGTAAATTCTGCATCTAGTACAGTAGTAAGTGTTAGAAGGAGGCTTGAACATATATACTTGGTGAAGCCAAAACAGAGACAGAGATTTTACCACTAAGAAAAATGCTATTGATAAATGAGTACTTATTGATTTTATATAAAAGGAGGAGACTGATAAATTACCCTTTGAAGGGATAGTTCCTAATCATTCCTCTGTGCTCTAAGCTTATAATTCTCCTCTACAGCCTTAATCCTTCAAGGCTGTTTTGTTTTTTTTTTTTAGCACTGAGCCAAGATTTTGTGTAAAAAGAGAAAAAAGAAATATGCATTCACAGAGTTTTAATTTAAAGAAACTTATCTGTAGAGGTCCTATTTAACTGGGAGGTTTCTCTTCTAGCAGGTGACTGAGAGTGGGGATCCAATTTGCTTCTCCTTGAGGCTATGCTTTTACGTCCTTCCCAGGAACATGCCCGATTTGGCTCCAACTAGCATTTGGAGGTAAGTACTACCATTTTATAAGTTCTTACTGCTCTGATTGGCTGGGTAAGGGGCACTCAAGAACCTCTTTTGGCTTCCCAACTTGTGGTGACAGTAGCTGCTCTAGGACACTAAACACGGCAGTTGAACACTTTCAATCTGGGCTTTTTGCTTTACCTGGAAAACATATCAAACTCCTTCTTCAGTCTTTAGCATCTTTTCCCTTCAATACAACCCCCTGCTCTACAAGATCACATTTTAATGGTCTTCTGGTGGGCTGGGTTTTAGCTGTGTTGAAAATTTACACTTTTTTTTCCAGTTAGCTAGCCAATATATACCACGATTCCTTCTTTCATCTTCACTTTTTACTGCTCTTCTTTCATTTTTGTTATCTCTGTTTCAGATATCACACTTGTTTATCTGAATTTACCTAACAAAAATTATTAAATAACCTGTTTACTTCAGGCTGATAGTCTGGTTTTATGGCTGGACTCAGTTGTCTTGGGGGCCTTTTTATGTGATTCTGTTCACCTTCTCCTGAAATATTGTCCATTTCTTTCATAAGGAACTCATGCAATCCAGAGATGTTACTATTCTTTCCATTCCTACTGTGCATGTTATGCTGACTCCTGCAGTGTTGTAGTCCACTGGGTTCTTGCACCTTTTTCCTGTGCCAGGAATCAAACTGAGTTGTGATATTTGCTAATGTTTTCAAACTGACAGTGAATCCATTTACTTTTCATTCCTAAATTCTTCACTGTAAAGCTATGGATATTTCATAACATCCACAGTGTCAGGCAATTGTCTTTTCCTTTAGAGCATCTCTTGCTGACGTCTTTGCTATATAAGTTCTAATTATTTTATTAACGGTGTAGTCTGTGTCTTAAATGTTTTCAAGTGCTGTTTCCAAAACTCATTTACAATGTTTCCATGAAGAGTTCTGGGCTGAAATATGACTGGAGAATTCTAGTTAAAAGAAAAAGCCATTATCAGCCTAGATGAGCCACTGCAATGTTTGTTCCTTCATTACATGATCTTTCTGCTAATGATTGTTATTTTATCTATTTTTAAAGACTCGGTTACTTGCTTCAGTGATATCATAACAATCTGGGACTTAGTAAGTCCTCTCAGAGTGGAAAATTTATAATATTAAAAGCATTTTAATCTAAGAACTTTCATGGTATTTTGTATCTACTCATATTTTTTATCCTTTCTAAAAAAAGAGAGAAGGAACCGTTTTGCTCACAACAATCATATTCACTTGTAGACAACCACCATTCAAATACCTCTAAAATCAATTTAAAATAATCTTCTGAATTAACAAAGAGAAATGGAAATCAACTGGATATTTGAGAGAGGTTTTTTTCACTCTCCTTATTGATTATTACAGTTTACAGTTAGGGAAGTATTTAACTTTGACTCATTCCTCACATCGTAGAGGAAGTTAATGCATTCTTCTCTTGAACATATTGATGCAATTTATTTTACCCTTAGGACCATGTGCAGTTCAGAAATCAGTCAGAAAGCGGTCAGTTGTTTTCTGTACAACATCCCATAATTTTTGCACACAGTGAATTTCTGCATATCCTAATAGCTTCATGAAAGAGAACTATAAAGTACCCACCTAAAGGTACTTTGCCCTAACTGGAAGGACTTTTTTAAAAAAAGAAAAAATAGTAAGAAAAGAAAGCGAACACGGGCAACATTAATCTGAGAAGACATAGTCCAGGAACAAGCCCCTTCCCTGGATGCAGGTCTGTGTGTCCATAAGGCTGACTGTCCGGCATATGCCATGCCAGAGAGTCTCAGGACTAGAGATTTATCTCTACACTATTTACTCCAGTAGCCAATGAAGCTGGAAAACTGACTGCCGTGGCTCAGTACTCAACCCAAACAGCTGGCATCATAGTGCCCACAATAGCCTCCAATATGACTACTTTTTCATGGCTTGTGACAAAATGTGAGCATGTTATTGAAAACGATTTGAAGATATGCAGGTTCCTCACAGGAATGACAGATTAAGGCCCAAAAATATTTTGGAGCATGGAGTACTTTGAGATGACTGTGAAAACTGCTAATAATTAGGTAGCCATTTGGATATTAACCTTTTTCTAGTTATGCTGCAAGTAACTTGAAGTGTTTTTATAATACTGATATTTGATCCCCTTAGCACTTTTTATTTCCCAGTTTTTCTCCAGTTTGATTTAATTTTTCAAATTATAAAATTTCACTAGAAATAGACAAGAGAGAGTTTTTTTCCTGCAGGAAATCATTTTGAGATCTCAAAGAGATTTGTCATGTTAGGTCAGAAATAAGAATTCAAGACATCGATAATTGTTGTCTAGGGCTCCAAAATATGAATGTAACATAGCTTTTTTGTAACATTGTTTATTTTACTTTCAAACTGAGTTAGAATATTTTAATAGCTGGAGTTCAGAGTGAGTAGTACAGCATATATGGAAATAAGGATTGTTAAATACCTAGCACTGTAAAGTCTTTGTTCATAGACTGGAGGCTCTTCTGAGCTATCATACTCAAATTGCTGCTATTGCTGCCACTTACAGAACTACAAACTGGTATTTTGATGATAATAATTATGTTTATTTACAATTTTTGTGTGTGAGAATCCATCTTGGTCTATTCAGCACCTGATTCTCAAGCTTGTATATGCAGATAAATTCTCCTGTGTTTAGAAAAATAGAGTATGTGGTAAAAGGAAGACCCTGTCCTATTAGATCAATCTCCATTAGTTCCTGACTTGACAGATTCCAGGCGATAAGAAATTTGGTGGCATTTCTGGAAGAATAAAATAAACAACTGGAAATTCTCCCCTGTCTCCAGTACAACAGAAATGACTCCTCCTTTCTCTGTATTCCCAGTAATAGAGACATGACTGGCAAAGTCACTTTTGAATGAGCTGTTTCACATCAAACATTTTCAGAATTTTAAAGGCAGATGAATGAAACTGTTTTGAATTCCAACACTTACGAATTCTGAAGACATCCAGCTCAGCAGGGAGCTGAGCTGAGTTTCTTGATATTCCTAGATTTCTCCAGGTATTTAAAGTAGTCCTGTGAGACACACAGATTTAATCCTGGAGGCCAAATGTGATTAACCATAGTACATTTATGGTTTACAAATGTACTGACATTTGTGCTACAAAACATTTTTAGGTGCTCTTGGTGAGTTGCTGATTATGAATTGAAATTCAGGTGCATAAAGTCTCTTCATTGATTTTATATGGCATTTATCTTATTAAGTTCGGGCTAATCAGTATTTTCCATATAATTTTAATTAGCTTAAAAACTGTTGTTCATTGATTCTTTTATTAAACTAATGCCTTCTGGGTGTTGGACCCAACAAAAAAACCACATCATTATTTATTTAGGTTATACGCAGACATTGCCTAGTAACCTGTGCTGCAAACCAGACTGCCATTCCATTCGCCTATTTTAAAATGCAGTTTGAAAAGATAAATTCTATCTCAAAGACAAGGCAACTGAAAGTACCAATATGAGGTACAGAGTTTATAAGAAACCTCTCACCTCACAACCCATGCTACGTTATTTCTAAATGGTCACTATAATGTATTTTAGTAAAGATAAGAAAAAAAGATTCAGTTGTCTTCAATTGATTTCTTCATGATTCAAGGTGTTGTTGCCTTGTGACTGGATTTTAAAATATGATACTCCAAAAAGTTATAGGACTTCATCCTAATTCATGCAACTATGGGAATTTTCATTTTTGCTTTATTTTTGTTGAGTCATGTCTATCAGCCCAAACATGGGGATGGTAGAATGTCCCACCAAAACAGTCTAGACACTTAAGAGAACTTCTGACAATGGAAAGTGGAATTAAATTGTGGAAGAGCAGCCAACATCAAAGACAAAACAACATTTGGAGGCTGTTTATGGAGAATTCTTTCTTAAGCACAAGTGAAACAACACAGATACTGGGAGAACTATGATGTCTGGGTGCTTCTGCTATTCAGGAGAGTGGTTTTATTTTGGTAATAGAAAACTGGGGTTGTTTTGCAGAGGAACAAATAAGTTCATGAATGCATGCAAATCTGAGGTGACAGAAAATTCTGTTGTCATATTATGTTGCAGACTTGATCTAGATAAAACAAGTCAGATGATGACACATTACAAGTAGGAGATGCTAAGCAAATAAACTAATAGCATTAACATGAAAAAAGGTGGGTTAAATGTGCTTGCAATCTTATTGTAGTTGAGATTTTTAGAAGATAAGAGAGAAGAGGGATTATGTGTATTAAATTTATACTGAGTGAGAAGTTCTGCTTGAATATTAAGGCTGTTCTGAAAAGCATCACAGAATCACAGAATAACCAGGTTGGAAGAGACCCACTGGATCGTCGAGTCCAACCATTCCCACCAAATCCTAAACCATGCCCCTAAGTACCTCATCCACCCTCACCTTAAACACCTCCAGGGAAGGTGAGTCAATCACCTCCCTGGGCAGACTGTTCCAATGCCTAACCACCCTTTCTCTGAAGAATTTTTTTCCTTATCCCAAGCCTGAATCTCCCCTGCTGGAGCATGGGAAAGTTTGATCGAAAATTCAGCAAGTAGGGGATGTTGATATGAAAGGCCCAGTGCAGATTTGTTAAGGGCTCGAGAAAAGTGAATTGTCTAATTAGAACAAGTCATGCTCATGAAATTTAAGCTCAGCATGGGTTCTTATGCTAAAAGTCACTAGGAAAAGCTGTGAATTTATCCTAGGTTTCTAGTTCTGTGTTTTCTACAAAAACAATGGGGAGAATGCATACATGTATACAATGTTATCGATTAGGTCATTAGATAATCTTTAAAAATGTACATTATTTTTGCTGATTAAGAGCCTGTTATGTCACATAGTAGCAAGATACTCCTGTTATCAGCACAGATTCTTCATGTGATTGAAAGCAGGACATTTTATAAAAGGAAATTTTATAAAAGTAAGGTTTATTCAGTGGTGTAAATGTAGAGGATTTCTGCTGTTGAGGTGAACCACAATGTTTGTATTAAATTCTGAATCTCCCAGTCTTGAAAAATCCATTATTAGACAGTATCTCAAAGCAGAGATAATCAAAGTGTCACAGAAGAACATGATGTAGGCTTCTAATCCAGCAACACATCCTGGGTGTTTTCTGAGATCCAGTCAAGTCTTTTCTACCTAATTCTGGAAAAGGCACAACAGTCACAATGAAGATCAAAAGTCATGCAGCAGAAGTTCAAATCATGTATTTTTGTTTTAGTTTTAAGCAAATGACAATTTCACCTTTAGTTTTTGCCTCATTTTTTAGTATTTGATCTGTATATAAGTGTACATGTTTACAGGGACAGTATGTTAAATAGCTTCTCTTTTACTTTGAGGAATCTGTCTTCTTGTTATATAGTTGATTCTTCTTGGCATTATTCAGAAGCTGCTATTTTTGCCTGGGTGATATTTTCTCATCTGTGGTTAGTCAGTGTAGTGAATCTGTGTTATTAAGTGAAGAGGGCAAATAAGAACAACAAACTAATAAAGTATGATAATACTAAGATTTAGAGATGAAACATTTAAGTGGATTCACTGTAGGTACTCAGATTGTTCTGCTTCCTATAGCTAAGTCAAGCTGTGATTATCACCTGTTTGGGTGATTTAGCTCCACTGGCTTAATCAGCAGACTGTTTCGATGATTTGCATTGTTCTGTGTTTCATTAGGTAAACAGAACTGCTACAACAGTATGGAGTGTGCTCTGCTAAGTATGTATTCTATCATGGTTATGCACATCTTTACCTCTTCATTTGAACTAAGAAAATGAGCTCTAAAGATACTATATTTTCATACTACTCTGAAAGTTTCCCTAACGTAGAATGCAAGTCTCAGTTCATTAAGTGTCACTGCCAAGGCAAGGTGTTAAAGAATGCGAATCAAATGCTTCAGCACTTAGGCTAGATTTTCTCACTCCTGGACAAATTTTATTAACTGACGAAGGACTTCCTTAAGCATTTCTCATTAATTAAAATGCTAGGATATTTTAATGTAAAAGTATTTTACCAAGTGTATTTGGATAATGAGGTTTTTCCCCAGGGATTCAAGGATGTAGCAAATGTTAATCTCTATGCACTCTTAGGAGGTCTGTCCAAGTTCAAAGGTGCTAGTCTACATAGGAATTTCTAAATCAAATCTGTACTTCAAATGACTGTTTTTTTCCACTCCCTGACCAGTTCTGAGATCTGAAATACAGCATAAGTCAAATTTGGTCTTTCTTACATATATATATATATGACACTTCAGATGCCCTTTGGTCAATATCTTTTAGGAAAATTTAAAAATGGAGATACAGGAAACCAGATGTCCAATAGTGGATGATAATGTTAGAATATATGTTAGATATAACATTAGATAATGTTAGAAAAGTGGGTTTTGATTGTGTTATTATGAAGAGTAAATGCATACAATGATAACTGTTTTGTTTAGGTTTTGCTTTTAAAATGAAGAAATGGAACAGAAAGTATCCAGCTGATATTTATTATCAAAAGAAACTCAGTTTGGAAAGAACCTTTAAATATTACCTGGTCCAAGCCTCTGATGAAAGCAGTGCCAACTCTGCAGTTAGACCAAGATTTAAAGTTAAATCAGGCTGCCCAGGGAATTGTGAAATTGGGTTTTGAATGCCACTAAGGATGAAGATTTGTACAAAAGCATTACATGGCTACTCTTTCTCTGTTTCCAGTAGAACACTTGTTCAAGATGCACCTAGAGTGTTATAGCAGACCATAGTTTCCTAAGAAAAGGCTGTGGTCTTTTGGAATATTGGCATTGTCAATGATCCTTCAGGGTATTGCCATTGAGGTCAAGACAGTTTCTCCCTAAAAAAAACTATTACATTCAGATAGTACTAAACAAAGTATTACTTATCCTACAATAGTCCCATTGTAACAGATACAGAGAAAGAATACAGAAGACTTGCACAAAGAGGTGGTCCAATAGATCACTTGATGAACATTGTATATGTGGGGGAAAAAAAATAAATTTATAAACCCAAAAATCTTTCTTCTAGTTTTGCTGAATTAATCCCCCCTCCCCCCAGTTTTACTGACATGGGAATATGTCAGCCGAGAACTTTGTTCTGGAAAAATATGAAAGCATAGAAAAATAACCTAATTGTCACAGTCCCATAAAAAAAAAAAAAAGTAGCAGTTATTTAAAAAGACAAAATGAAGCAGAAACAAAACCAAAATAAATTACAAACAAAGCAAAGTTGTACCAAGTACAATAACCTAAGAAAGTATGTGAGTTTTGTCAAATAAGCAGCCTCCATATTTATAAGTGTGGGAATTTCCTTATGTACCTTTGTTGACCTACTGTGAATGCCCTTCAGAAACAAAACTATCTGAAATGTAAATATATCTTGGCAGCAAAAATGACTGATGTTCTTTTCATTTTCACTTTTTGAATAGTTAAGGACTGAATTTATATTGTATCCAACACCTGCTTTTTCCCTCTGGTAAGCCTTTCCCATAACACACAATATTCATTTGAACTTTTAAAATGTAATTCTTTTTATATTAATAGTGTCACACATACAAAGAGAATCTCCATCTGTGTTTCCAGCCCATTGTGCTGAGGAGGGCACAACCTAAGCAAAAGCTAGAGCTCATAACTCAAACACGTAAAGCTGACTAATTAAAAGGTGAAAGCAGAATATCTTTTCAAATGAGGCAGGCAGTCTCTGAGAAATATAGATCTATATGAAATGTTTTCTGACTTCACTGCCTTACTGTATTATCTTACTTGCCACTACCTATTACAATGCTAATAATTTCTAATACAGTTCCCAAAATTCCTGCATAACTGTAAAAGGTAATTGTAGAATCACAAAATGGTTTGGGTTGGAACAGACCTTAAAGATCATCTAGTTCCCACCCTCTACTAGATCTAGTACACACCTTCTACTAGATCAGGTTGCTCAAAGCCTCATCCAATCTGGCCTTGAACATCTCCAGGGATGGGACAGCCATGAATTCTCTCAACAGCCTGTTCCAGTGCCTCACCACACTCACAGTAAAAAAAATTCTTCCTAATATCTAATCTAAATCTACTCTCTTTCATATTAAAACTGATACTTCTCAGCTTGTCACCACCCTTCCTGATAAAAAGCCCCTCCCCATCTTTCCTGTAGATCCCCTTTAATTACTGGAAGGCTGCTAAAAGGTTTCTCTGGAACCTCGATTTCTCTAGGTGAAACAAGCTAACTCTCTCATCCTGTCCTCATACAGGAGGTGCTCCAGACCTCCCCTATGAACACCTTTTTTGCCTTCCTCTGGACTTGCTTTAATAGATCCGTATCCTTCCAGTTCTGAGGACTCCAGAATTGAACACCATGCTCCAGGTGAGGTCTCATCAGAGCAGAATAAAGGGGCAGAATCAGCTCCCTTGACCTGCTGGTCCCACTTATTTTGATGCAGCCCAGGATACCTTTGGCTTTCCGGGCTGCAAGCACACGTTTCCAGCTCACATTGAGCTTCTCATTCACCAGCACCCCCAAGTCCTTCTCCTCAATGCTGCTCTTGGTCAATTCTCCACCCAGCCTGTAATTGTGAATGGGATTGCCCCAACCCAGCTGTACCTAAGAACAACCAGTTATGTACTATGAGTCTATTTTGGCAGAGAGCAATTGAAGCCAATTGTTTTTAAAATAATTGCTCTTTGTTTTAAAAGATTAAATTTTGCAGAATGCACATTAATTTTTTAGAAGTACGTGTGTAAAACGGTAGGAATTTCTGGATATATTACAATTCTTTCAAAAAGTAAATTAACAAATTGACTCCTTGTTTGTTCTGGAGGTAACAAAACCATCCTTAATTTAGAAATTAATTTAGAAATAGTTATCAAACTAAACCTGGAAATCATGCAGTTTTTTTGCGTCCTGACACTAATAATATCAAGTTCCCACAAGAAAAATGTAGTCTAGAATCACTAACAACTTTTAAAATGTTAATCTAATTCCTTAAAACAAAAGTGACTTTTTGAGCACTTTTGAGTGTAATATTTGCTGTATTCAGACAACAGACTGACTTTGCAGTAGAAAAACCAAATGTGCCTGAAAAAATAAGGACAGCTGATATCATTGCCTTTTTGGCTGCAATGATGCCTCTTTCTTATCTTTAAAAAATAAAAGTAAAAAATAAATTAATTTTGTTTCCTTTGAAAGAGAAGTGATTTGTATTTTACTTTAACTATTTTTGTTGACTGTCATTTGTATTCTAAAAAATACAAATAATTCTTAAGTAAAACTCTTGTCACTCAATAATTCTCCTTGTCTGAATGGTGGAATAGCTCTGGAATGACAGTGCTGTTCAGTGTCGGGAAGTCTTGGTGTCACATTTGAGGGTGAAAAGTAATTTCAAGTGTTACTTTCCAGAGACTGAGAGGAGAATAAACTTAGTGTTCTTTAGCTGTTGGGAAATTAGTCAGTTATTGTAGTAATAGGCTAGGCAGCTAACTTGAGATACTTACAGTGAATATGAGTGTTAGAGGTAGTTCTATTAGTGTTCAGGGGTGATCTGGTCTGGATGTCTACCTTTTTAGCGGTGAACCATATTTTGAAGTGCCAGTGCCTTTGAAATGATTGTAAAGAAAATCACATTAATTAGCTTACTAGTAGACAACTACATTTTAGTGTCAGGTGGATCCACAGCTCAGCTACTCCTTCAAACTTGTCGATAACCTGGAGTTCACTAACCCACACAAATCCAGTTTGAAACCTACAGCTAATGAAGTGGTGTGATGGCAAAAGTAAATGTGTCATTGCTACACACCCTTGATATTACCTGGTAGCACCTGTTATACATTGTGGCACATACAAGGAGGAAAAAAGAACAAACTCCTCTCTGGAGTAGCTTTAATTTCAGCAATCCAACAATGTACCACTTTATGCTTGCCAAGTCCAACAACACATCGATGCTGTTGCTACTTACAATGCTAACATCTTAAAAAAGCACAGCTTATCAGGGTCAATGTGCAATGACAGTATATATACCATGTGGAGATTTGGCTTTGAGCCTGTGCATTTGCAAAGGACAGTGTAAGTTTATGAAACCAACATTATCATTCCCTCTCCTGTTGAAAACTTCATAAAAGCTCATAAAATTTCATAAGAAAACTATTCATTTTATATATTTGAAGTGAAATCTTTAATTTACATAAAGTCTGACAAAAAAAGTAGAATTTTGCCACACTTTTGCCTCGTTTATTTAAAAAGATATATGCTTATCTTTGGTATTGTGCAGTATTGAATGTAGTAAAGGATATCATAAAAACTTATTAGAATACTAATGCTGGATAGCTTGAACTTATGTAATACCTCTAATAACAGGATCAAGCAAAGAGATAGAGGATCTAGTTACTGAAAATTAGGTTAACAGAGTAGAGAGGACCGTGTTTGCAAAAGGGCATTAAAAGATTAACAAACTAAAACAATGTTATACAAAGGTAAAATTTGGTCTTTTTTTTTTTTTTTTTTTTTTTTGCCAAGTGAAATCCCCTCCACACAGTGATTTATTCCATGCTAAGGAATGTCTGATATTGGATAGTACCACAGGAGTGATTATACCGGATCAGTCTAAATGCATGACGTATGTAGACATTTGAGTCACCTGAGATTATCCAATAAATCTACATAGACATGGAGAGTACTATGCAGTTCACACAAGGAACCAGTGTCTGATGTTTGGGAAGATATCAAATGGCAATGGATTCTTCTGTATTGGCTGCTGAATTCAGCTCTGAAGGTCCAGCTGCTGAGCTGTCTCCAATTTTGTCCAGATGTGGATGCCTAGGGGTAACCATATAATACTCTTCTTTCTCACATCCTCCCAGGCTCCATTTTTCAGGTCAGGGAGTTTGGAGCTGATTGCAGCTTCTCTACTGACTGCGAATACATTCCTAAAAAGTGTAACTCTTAGTGATTTGACAGACAGCAACACTCCCCTCCCCCTTGGCCCTTCCCAACATTAATGTAATTGAAAGGAGATGTATGTAGGGACTAAAGAATCACACTTCATTTAAATACATGGGAACAATGTATATGGAAGACAGAGAAACATATACAGGACTATCCGGATCACCAGCTATAGAAAATGCTGGCAGTGTGCAAACAGCTTTTTGAAGGCTGGAGAGCTGATTGCTTTTGAAAATAAAAATCAGTAAATGACTGCTAGCTGGCTTAGAGGTTGCTTGGTAGATTACTTTATCAGACAAGATCAAATAATGCCAACTTTTTGCTCTTCTTGCTGCCTCTTACTGTACAGTTAATCTTCCAGTGTTGTCATTATCTTTGTTAGATGCCCGTTGCTCATTGAAGTCAATCATGGGTGACGGAAGGAAAAGTGGAGTAATAATGATGGTAATGAGATCAGGGTATTAAATGATTTGCAATATAAATCTGGTGGCTAGAGATGCAATGGGCTGTTACTGTATTTAGTAATTTTTTTTTTCTCTTAGCTTTTGTCCCTTTGTTTTCTTCATTAACAGAAACAACCACCTGATGTTTATAGCACCTATTGGCAAAGGCCTCCACAGTCTAATCACATGTGTGAAAAGCCACAACTTTTTGAATACCAGATTTCTCTCTTCAGCTGATTCATTTAATGGTCATTTTTCTTGCAATGGAGCAAAGAGAATTCTCTCCATATTGCTTCTCGTCACATATTACCATTCATTTGTTCCTTTTCCAGGCTGAAGAGTCCTGTCTTAATACTCATTTCCTAAAAAGAAGACATTCTATACTTTTGATTACCCTGAATACTGTTTTCTGAACTTTTGCTGATTGTACTCAGTCTTCTCAGAGGTGGGGCAGGGGGAACTGCCCACAATATTCAAGGTACAGACAAACCTTGGATGAAAGAGTGTTATAATCAAATTCAGTTTTATTCTATCTTTTCATAAGTATCAAAAATTTTTTTATTGAGCACTGAGCTGTTTTTTTCATGGGTCTATCCTACCTACTAGTTTTTCAAAGCATAGCATTTTAAACAGGAGTTAGAACTATTTGATATTTTTCATGTGCATTTCTATATTTATCTCTCCCAAATTTCATCTGCCATGTTATTGCCCACTTGGTGAGCTTCATAAGATTCTTATGCAGTTCTCCACAGCTTGCTCTCAAGTATATGGAATAACTCAGTATACTAGTATAGTATACTAGTCATATTTTTTCCTAGTCATATTTAAATGTGCTAAAAGCACAGGTCACAGCAATTATTTCTAAGGAACACCACTGAAAGAACTCATAACGTGCTCCTATCCTCTGTTTCATGCCCTGTAACTGATTATTTATCTTTATAATGACCTTCTCTTATCTCATTTTTGTTTAAATAAATATGGTTAGATAAGATAAACTGCACTTCCTATGTAATTATTTCTGCTTTGTTTACAAAAGGAATAGACGGCTATATAGAACTACGTGCCTAATATTAGGCAGAATAAACCAGGTAGGAGTAACTCCATCTTTAAATCACAGAGTTAAACTACATACATCTGTACAAAAGCTTGTGGTATTATTATTGTGGTCAGGTCAGTGAGAACCTCTGAGTAATGCTTTTCTATATTTGACAGACAAAAAAATTGCCATACTCGGAAAATTTTATCAGTACTCCAGAATCATTTAGAGATATTTTCTACAAATAATTTCAAGAACAATTATGTAGGATTAAAGGTTTCTCAAGGAAGGAAGAATGTAAGAAAATATGGAAGACTTTCTAATGTAGAGAGAAAGAAATGTTTAAGATTGTTTACATTAGAATAGGTGGGCATACAAAGTCCTAATAATAATTATTCTAATTAAAATTGTTATACTAGCACATTGAGGAAATAAATTAGCTTTCAGTTTCTCAGAACAGAATGCAAAAAGATCTTGTAGTGGCATTAAAGGTGTAAACATTCATGTAATTCTCTACACAATATAATGTCACTGCTGAGCTATCTCACATGGGAGTTCTCTGGAGCCAAGGTTTTAGTATCCTTGGAAAAGGCTGTCAATGGCCTTTCATCTGAATATTTCTCTAGACTCCACTAGTTTTGACTCACCTGCTTGTGAGTCACCTTCCACCCTCAACTGTAGTGAGTCACCTACCACCCTCAACTACAACAATCCCTTAGAAAAGGTGTAAGACCTATTGTCTGTGTTTTATCTGCCACCTGTGAAAGGATCTCTTCAGTCTTGTGTGACTTTGAATAACAAGTGGCAGCAAACATCTATGTGCAGACAATTGAATCAAGTCCATTGAGTCAGAATTCGAGGTAGTTAACTAACCATGTGTCTCCAAGAGGTTTTGTGACACCTAGTATAATGTACTCTGCTGCCAGCTCCCATTCAGAAAGCACATGGATTTCTTGAGGTATTAAAGTGCTGGAGCACATCCAAAGACCAACGAAGCTGGTGAAAGGTCCGGAGAACGAGTCCTGTGAGGAGTGGCTAAGGTAATGGGGGTTGTTTCATCTGGAGAAAATGAGGCTGAGAGGAGACCTTATTGCTCTCTACAACTACCTTAAAGGAGGCTGCAGTGAGATTTGCATCTACCTCTTTTCCAGTGTTTGACCACCTCTCGATAAATAAGTACTCCTTAATGTTCCATCTAAACCTTCCTTGATACAGCTTTGAAACATGTCCGTGTGTCCTATCCCTGGATACCAAGGAAAAGAGACCAACACCTCCCTCTCCAATTCCCTTCCTTGGGAAGCAGTAGAGAGCGATGAGGTTGTCCATCAGCCTCCATTTCTCCAAACTAAAAAAGCCCGAAGACCTTAACAGCTCCTCCTAGGACATTCCTCCCAGCCCTTTCACCAGCTTTGTTGTCTTCCTCTGGATGCATTTAAGGACTTTCACATCCTTCTTAAATTCTGGGCCCAAGAACTGCACACAGTACTCAAGTTGACGACAAACTGACATGAAAAACAGAGGGATAATCACCTCTTTTGACTGATTACACTGTTTGATGCACCTCGGGCTGTAACTTGCCCCTTTGTCTGCTGGGAAACTGATGTCAACCAGCATGCCCAGATCCCTTTCTGCATGGCTACTTTCAAGCCACTTCTCTCCCAGTTTAGACTTTTGTCTGCAATACTCTCTCCCAGGTGCAGAATCCAGCATTGGTACTTGTTAAAATTCATCCCATTAATCATAGCACAATGCTCCAATTGATGTAGATCCCTCTGCAAGGCTCTTGTCCACCAAGTGAGTCAACAGCACCTCCCAGTCTGGTATCATCAGAAAAAATGATAATGATGCGGTTAACTCCTGCGTCCAGATTATTGATAAGTATTGAACAGGATTGGCCCTAGGGCTGAACCCTGAGGAACATTGTTGGTGACTGATCACCAGCCAGATGTAGCTCCATTCTTTACAATACTGCGAGGTCCGCCCTTCAGCCAGTTCTTCACAGAGTGCACTGTGAATCCACTCAATCGACAGCTGGACACCTTGTATGGAAAGATGCTGTGAGGGACAGGATCAAAAGCCTAATTAGAATCCAGAAAAACTACATCCACCACCTTCCCTTCATCCACTACATTGACAACCTTATTGTAGACACATTTGAAATTAAAGAGACATTCCCTTTGTGAATCTGTGTTGACTGTGCCTGATGATTGCGATATTCTTTAAATGCCTTTCAGTAGTAAGAAGTATAATCTTATCAATAATTTTTCCGGGAACTGAAGTAGGTCTGTAGTTCCCTGGGTCTTTTAATAGGGTTTTTAAAATATCATCTTACATAAATATTTCATCCTTATCTATGTAGTAGAAACCTTTTCTTACATTACATCAGGTCAGTAGTATTTGAATTTTTCAATAATGATTTACTAAGCATGAAACATTTTTCAGAAATCCGATTACAAGCTTTGACTCACCTGCTGCCTATTGATAGAAAGGTAGCTGTGTACACCTCTGTATTATCACTGAAAGGATGGGATTAGAAAACTTGCTTTTTGCATAGGAAACAAGATATACTCTCTTCAGTGAGCAAGCCAGCATGGAATCTTGAGAAACAGCATTTGTTTGACTAAATGTACTATACTGCAGTACTGCTAACCTCTGTCAACATTTTAGACACTGTCAGTCAACAGTTCATTGTACTATAGCCAAATGACTCCTTCAAAGCTGCTATGAATGTACAGGACTTTACTCAAGTGTAGAGAGGTTAACAGAGAGCTGACAAAGGATTCTGGTTATTCTAGACACCTTCATGATTTTCACAAAGCTAGAATTGGCAGTAGACATCAAACAGATATGTGCTTTAACCTTTATATTGATTGCATTTTGTGATAAGGGGTAGAAAAACTGCCACAGTCTTGGTGACTTGAAAACCTCAGGAAACACACGTTGCTGTGCCAGGAGGGGAATGCAGGTGTTACAGGAAATAACCTCTGCTACAGGTGTAAATAATTTCTCAGAAGCATCAATTACTAGGCCAACCTGCATCCTTGAGGCATAAAAATTCAATCTTCCTTGAACAGTTCAGAAATCAGAGCTGTTTCAGGACAATTCACACCATAATAAGCCAAGAAAAACAACTCCTGCTATAGAGATTTTCTCTTAATGCACTTTCTCCATTCCCTTGCACATATGCTTCTCTAAATGAATCAGTCTGCTTTGTGGGGAAGTGTAGAGAGAAAATAAGTATATGAGAAAGGGGAAAAATGGTACCAAAATCCAAAGTGAACTGAGAAGTTTTCTACACTGACTGATTTTTTTTTCCAATATTTTGCCTCATCAAGAAAGGAATTATTTTTC
Source organism: Clamator glandarius (assembly GCA_033459285.1). Taxonomy (NCBI): domain Eukaryota; kingdom Metazoa; phylum Chordata; class Aves; order Cuculiformes; family Cuculidae; genus Clamator; species Clamator glandarius. The sequence goes on along the minus strand of JAUNZM010000553.1, from coordinate 2,905,865 downwards.
AGCTAAAGTTATTTCACCTCCTTAACTGGTGGTCAGAGAAATTAAAATTTCAAAGAACACAGTATTGTAATGATGTATTTCCTAATAGAAAGCTGTGTAAGATAAGATGACTGTTGGGTTTTGTTTAATTATAGTTACATGTTAGTAACTAAATATTTCAGGGTATACATAAGTGTTGTCAAAGCTTTCCTACAAGAATGATTCATAAATGTTGTGATAAAACAGCTTCTTGAAATATTTTTACTCGACACCAGTATTTTTAATGATATGGCTTTGAAAACCAATGTTTTCCTATATGTTTCAGTTTTCCAATTTTATGAAAGCTAGATTTGTATTTTCTTTTCCAAAAAATTATGCACCTGCTTTAAAATGTTAACAAGTCTCTTCTCCAAGAAAGACAATTGTGTGCAAATGGACGGTGTCCAGAACAGCCCCACAAGCGTAGGCTGTCACAACTCTAGTTCTGCCTACATGTCAAGATAGAGGCAAGCAAACCATCTGCAATCCCAAAGCTCCTTTAGGGTAGGACTTCAAACCCAGACTTTTAGCTGAAGCAGACTGAACAAGTAACCAGTTCTGCAGGACCACAGCTGGACCACAGTTCTGTATTCAGATCTGTGTTACTGTCTGCCATGAGGCAATTCAGTTTTAAATGCAGTCTTGTAAAAGTACTTAATAATTTTGAAAACTCTGTAAAATTCTAGGTAAGCATTATTTGACGTTGATTCTGTATGAAGTGTTGATTTCTCCTGTAAGCAGAGGAACTGCAAAGCAATACTCACTTGTTCTGTAACTAAAGGATACAGTGAAGTTAGTGGAAATACCATTTAAAGAAACAAGCTCTGGACATAGGTTGTTTAGTAAGAAAAGGATGCTCTCCATCCCTATCCAGACCATTAATATGCTCATTAGCATTAAGAAGTCCACAGTTCCTGTTTAAATGAAGATACTTTACACTTACTGTTGAGGTGGCGGAACTGATGTCGGACAAAGGATATGTTGTAACATGCAGAGATGATGCTGGAAGGTTGAGATTCATCTCACTTAAGATATCTAAAGGTTACACCTACACTGGGCCCTTGGCTTTTTCTGTCATCAGTGGAAAGAGCTGGGGGCTCCAGAGGATGATTAATCTCAGCTTTCCTAGACATATGTCACAGTGAGATGAATCGCACTCTGAAGGTGCCTGTGACTATAAATGAATCTCAATGTGACTAAATCGAACTTAAAAACTTGGCCTTAAAACTAATTTCCTGATATGTAACTGGGAGCAGAATAATTGCAATTGGAGTGTGGTTTTGTTTCCACCTTTTCTCAAGGTAAAGGAAATAAACTATGTCAATATAAACTTTCAAAGAACACAGCTGTCATCAAAGCAAAATGGAACAATGATTATATATAGAACTATTTTTATAGATCTTTATTGGTATCTTAAGCCTAGAAATAAGCAATTTTTGGTATAATGGAAAGCGAATACAAAGAACAAATCATAGAAGTGATTAATAGCTGTGCACTTTCAGCATAATGTACCATAATTTATATCCTGCTGTGCTCATGATCAGATTCAGTACACTTAACTTTATCAAAACGAAAAGTTACCTGTCTAAAAGTTAGAACACTTAAACTCTTAAACTGTTTATGTAGACCCTAGTGAGCGTCACTGTTGAAATACAAGTACTTCCAGGAGATTTATCCATCCGAACATACATATATCTATAGCAGGCAGAATAACTTCTCATTTCTAATGACAGCTCCAGAGAGGGTTTAGATAACTGGACTAGAATGGATTATCAAGAACAAGAGATAGATGAAGCCTTCTTTAGGCAGCTGGAGAAATTCTTAAACTACAGACATTGGTACTCATGGGCACCTTTAACCCCATCAGTACCTCCTGGAAGAGCAATAGGTTTGGGCATGAGCGATCTGGAAGATATCTCAAATATATTGATAAAATTTCTTGATACAGGTGATCAATCAACTGAATGGAGAAGTTGCTCTGTTATATCTTCCACTCACAACAGAGAAAATACTGGCCAAAGATATGAAGGTCAAGGTCAGCCTTGGCTGCAGTGACTATGAAATTATGAATTTTATGATGCTAAGAGAACTGAGCAAGACAGTATGCTGAATGGTGAGCTTGGAATTCTGAAAAGCAGATTTTTGTCTATTCAAAGATGTACTTAATAGGATCCCATGTGAATAAGAGACACAACAGAGCCAGTTAATCTTCAAAATCAGCCTCCCGGGGTCTCAAGAGTGGTCCACTCATGCATATCTAAAGTTGTACACGAATGGCAGGAGGCCACCATCGGTACACATGGAGATCCCCACTGAGCTCAGCACAAAATAAAAGGTACATAGAAGGTGGAAGTAGGACAGGCTGGGGTAGGGCAAATGACAATTATGGGGATGTGGGGGAAAATACAAGGATGTTTTTTGCACCTATGGGAAAAGAATGAGGAAATCCAAAGATGAGTTGACGTTGAAATGAACTCATCATCATAACTCTCCTTCATTGTTGCTCGTTTAAAGCTGTCTTTACCAGGTTGGCCACCCTTTGAGTAAATAAGTTTTTGCCCTCTGTGGTCAGAAGGTTCCTATTTCTTCTTAGTAGCCTTCAGTCCTCAAAGAGCATCTCATGGTTGTAAAAACTCAGTTATGCAAGCAACTCTAATTAAAAATAACCGCAGTTTCTACTAATTAATAGATTTTTTTATCTGTGCTACACAATGCCTTAATATGAAGATCAGCATCCCATCCAAGAAGAAATACACAATATAAAAGGTCTAAAGATGAGTTATTCCTGTATCTGGTAGTTGACATTTACTGTGGAATATTTCTTGGAAATTCATGAGACTCTCCCAGAGGTCAATGCTCTTTTAGTATGAAAAGAAAAGAAAGATAGGAAAAGAAGACTTTAAGAGCTGAACTAACAAGTGTGTGCTTCCCACTGGGCTTGTGAATACTTTGCTTGCTGTACCTTGTTAAATGTAAATTTAAAATAAGTCAAGTAGATACCTGCTGAGGTACATGTAGCTTCATTGTCTAACTGGGTCATACCTATCCCGTCACAAAGGGTAAGACTGCTGTGTAATCTAAATATGATATTCATGATCAATCCTCTCTTTATAAACAGACTGCCGTGTCCCTAAACTTCCCAGCACAGCCCCACCACAGTGCTTAGAAGGTGTCAGAAAGTGTGGGTTCAACCTTTATAGTGAAGGGGGGGTGGGGGAGGTGTCTGTGATGATGGGATTTATCTCACCTAAATTTAGGGGTAGGATTCAGTTTGAGGTTAAGACATCTGTATTTTGATACCTGTACATAATTGTCTTTATGGGATTATAGGTGTTTAAATTCTTTGCCAAAGGAAAGCATAGCCATGATCATCAATGGATATTAAGAAATGATTCAGCTGACCAGAAGCCTAATACATGGTTCAGTTGTCTTAATCTAGGCAGTTTTGTAACCTACACAGGTCTGCCTAACCAGAGGTAACAAATGCAAAAAAGCTAGCAGTTAAATACATAAGACCCATGTCCTTCTGCAGTAGCAACTGGAAGTTGGGTCTGCCGTGTGTGTGTGTCTATTGAGTATGACAAGTTAAAGAAAAAAGGATGGCTAATTATCCAGCCTTAACTTGCACAGAGTGAATAGTTCCCAAAATATGGTTTCACTGACAACTTATTTTATTTCTTTCTTCCACAATTTTCACTCCTAAAGGACAAAGCAGGCTTTCGTTGTCACATGGTTGAAAGTGCTCTGTAAGAAAAAGCACTAATGAGATACCTACAACATGCTTCCTACTCCTTGCAAATTTTCATTTTCTGAGAGCGCATGAACAGATAAAAGCAACGCTCAACATTTCATTTTGTACTGATAGCTTTCAAGCACTGTGAACCTTGATTCATTGTTAAAGCTGTTAATTTCTACACAGTGTCTATCAATATTATCACCAAATATTTCCATTACATAGGTATTGCATTATGAAAATTATTGGATTTATTCTGAACAGTGCAAAACAAACCAAATTACAATTCTTTGTCAAATATGCTCTGCTTCAGCAATTCTTTATTTTCCGACCTAAAAGGAATGCTTACTGAATTCACAATCAAAAGAAGACAATAATATCTATTGCCAGCATGTTGACAATTCCACACAGCTTAGTGTTGGCGGCAGCCTTGCTGAGGGTGCCCTCAATCCGTATCTCATACAAAGATGTTAAGCAAGACCAGACCTGACACTGACCTCCAAGGAATACCACTCATCACAGATCTACATATAGACATTGAGCTGTTGACCACAACTCTTTGAGTGCAACCATCCATCCAATTCCATATCTATCAATTGTCCGCCCATCAAATCCATATCTCTACAATTTAGAAACAAGGATGACATGAGGGACAGTGTCAAATGCTTTGCACAAATCCAGGTAGATGATGTCAGTTGCTCTTCCATTATCTACCAGTGCTGTAAACTGTCATAGGAGGTCACCAGATTTGTCAGGCATGATTTTCCCTTACTGAAGGGATGCTGACTGTCACCAGCACTTGCTTATTTTCACATGCCTCAACAGAGTTTCCAGGAGGATCTGCTTGATGATCTTTCTAGTCAGAGGTGTGAGACTGACCAGTCTGAAGTTCCTTGGGTCTTCCTTTTCCCCCCTTTTTAAAAATGGGAATTATATTTCCCCTTTACCAGTCAGTGTGAACTTCATTGGACTTCCACAATTTCTCAGATATGATGGACAGTGTCTTAGCAACTTTACCTTCCAGTTCTCTCAGGACCTAAGGATATATCTCATCATACCTGATCTTTTGTAGTGAGCGGTTCTTCATGCTCCCAGTCCCTGCCCTCGACTTCTGCAACTTAGGAGCTGTGGCTTGAGCCCTTGCCAGTGAAGAATGAGAGAAAAGAGTCATTGAGTATCTCTGCCTTCTTCATATTCTGGGTAACTGGGTCTCTCATTTCCTTCTGGGACTTCTTGAAGAACTCCATAAATAATTATATGAATGAGAAAGTAGGGGAAATGTAATATGTGCACCAGCAGGCATATATGCCAAATGCTGCTAATATGCTTCAGTTTTAGTCAATGCTATTTGAAAGAACTTTTTCAAAGTACAAAAATGTAACTTTATTTTTACAAGTATGCAAAATTCTCAGGGCACCTGCACATTTATTTTGATTTTACATGATTTTTCTTACAAATCCCATCAGCCCCTGGAATTTTCCTTTCATTTGACATTAACTCAGAAAGAAAGACTAAGATAATACAGGGAGTGTCTCTTTCAGGTGACTGATGTCACCAAAATTATTAGGATGACACAAATGTCTTCAGTGCTTCAGGCGCAAATACTTCTACTGTTTGCAAAGACAGAACTGATGAGCTTACCAACCATGCACATACAATGTTAAAACATAGCTTTCTTAAAACCAGAGAGATTTTTTGTTAGATTGACAGTTTTCAGTAAGCCACTGCATCTCTTGACTCCTACTCATGTGTTATATTTTTCATTCTCCTTTCTGTCTGGTGAACTGTCCTGGTCTACATAAAGGTAAAACAGACATACTTTGAGTTACTAAATAATAAATAAGAAAGTAATCATCTAGTTTTGTAATGCAGAACATTGTTCAGCTTATGATTGCTCTCCTTCTTTCTCCACACCAAGGTAATTGTAGGCTGAGGTTTAAGTGAGAGGCAACTGTGGACTTGTCTGAAACGTAAGACAGGTTCCAGATCAGAGCTATAAGAATTACTGCTAACATAAAAGTGGGAGTCCCTGACACCTCAGCTGAGGCTGGGCCTCCACTTTGCCAGATTCGCTAAACTCCCTGGAGATGGTTTGGCTTTTTGCAAAAGACACTAGTCTCATTTGTTGGTAATCTATGTTCTGATCTTGTGGCTAGTGGGTTTAATCCCTCTCTGGACACCTCTGACTACATGCATTTGGTGTCAGTTGACTGCACGAGAAGAAATGCAGAGAAGTGAGTCCAAGAAGTTTGCCATTGTCACAGGCAACCTGAGACAGCACCGTGTCCTTGCAGGTTCACAGAAAAAACACCCTTCTTCTCATATGAAAACATAGTTTAGAAGCACTATTAGCAAAGAAAATACTGGATGTGTTGAAAGATGAGGAATGTTGTTACCCATCTATTTTCAAATAGCAGTTTGAAGGGGCTGGGGGATGTCTTCCTGGCAGTTGATATCATGCAGGCATATTCTTCACCCTTTGGCAAACTGAACCTGCAAATTCAGTCCCTGAAACTGAGATAATGGGAGCAACTCAGAAAAGATATTTCTTTGTCCCACAGCTAGGGGTTTCTAGTGTGGCTGCTGCTACAGAAGATCACAAGAACGTCCATGCATCACCTTTTCAGGGAAAACAATGTGTTTCAATAATTTGATATGAATTCAAGCAATATCTAAAATGGTTTTTTTCAATCAGTAATTTAGGGAAGTTATACTAAATGTTTAAGTCAATACTACACTTCTTTTATGCTGTTGCAAACAAAGGAAAAGCCTACATGGGCAGAATATTAATCCTATTTACAGAACACAAATTGTATGAATGATCTTTACCATCCTCTGTATTTTAATTGAATTCAGGCTTTCCTTAACTTTGTGATCCTGGCATTTTTTTATCATAGCAACATTCATCTTGCTCTGTGTTTTATTATACTTTGTCCTTTGCTGCATATTCTATGCTCAAGATGTCTCACAGAAATAATTTCTAACTTCATTTTAACTTCAGGTTTTCAAACCATGTTGTTTTGCTCATAAAATCAATATTCCTGTATCCATGGCAACAAGAAAATGTGCATATTCTGTCTTAAAAATTATCTCACTAAAAAGTCAAACACTTGAAATGGAAAGCACTTTGCATGTCAGAACTTCACCGTGCTTCACATAGGCAATTATGAACAAGAAATCAAATATGTAGTGACTTTGCTGCTAGATGTACTGTAATTATACCTCTGCTTCATAATGTACTTTTATTGTGTAAGATTCTTCAAAATAAAAAGCAGAGTACTGCATCTTTATTTATCAAATGCTAATGCATTCCTAACAGAAGAACTTAACTCTACACATGTTTAACAATTATGCAGAATCCACTAAAGTGCTCTCAGCTTAATCAGTTTGTTTTCATCCTTTTTATTTTAATTTTCACTAGAATTCAACAGCAAGGTCTTAATTAAAAAGTAGGAATTGGAATCAGCACATTTTATAAAGACTTCTGTTCACCTCCAAATTTTGGTGAGCCAAAACAGTAAAGAACAGTACAGGCAGTGAAGGCACAACTACTCCTTTGATGAGATCTTCCCATCCAAAATAAGTCCTTAAATTTAGTTAAACAAAACCAGCTTTAGGAATAAATCCTGATGTATCCCCAGTAATTACAAACAAAATGAGGTAAACTTTCTTTATGAACACTGACTTCCTAGGACCCTAAAGTGTGCTTGGAATATAGATGCATAAAGTAAATCAGTTATAGACAAGACTGGAATCCAAACAGCTACAACTTTCAGAATCAGTAAGAGACATTAGTTTTATGTCAGTTACTAATATCCAGATAATTTAAGAAGAGTTAGGACAGACATATATTCATCAAAATTCTGTCTCCATTTTTGAAATTACCACCTTCATTCTTCATTTTTATGTGGCAGTTGCAGAACACAGAATAAATTGTTAGATGGGAATTACTTTTTTAAAAACTAGTCAGGATTATTTGTATTATAAAACACACACAAAAAAAGGAGATTTTGAGTTGAAGATGAATTTAATTTATAGGAAACTATTAGACAGGACATCAGAAATCTTCACCGTGGCAGTATGTTATCCTGTGGTCCATTTGCATTTGGAAGCTGCTAAATGGATGAGTCCAGTACATAGACTAGGACATTTACCTAGGATGAGATAATTAAGAAGTAATTTGATGTATAAACAGCAGAAAGAAAATGCATAAGGATTTATTGTTCATGCTCCTTTCCACAAGAAATAGAATAAACCAAATAAAACTACTAGCATAGAAGCTCAAAAGAAGTGGAAGGAGACAGTTATTCTCACAGACATGCTAACATAGCAAAACTTCCCTTGGATTTGCAGTCATTAAAACTTTAATATAGGTTAAAACCATATTTTTTTTAAAACACAAAGGGAAAAGGCATAAAAGGCTATCAAATAAAAAGGCAGTAGTCATGGATTAGGTAGTTCTTGAGGCAGAGTCTGCTGTATGATGAGATAAAGTACCAGGAAGTTTCATGTTGTACTTTCTTGATTGTAATCCTTCTCAGCATCTGCTACTCATCCAGTACCAGCGATGAGATACTTTTCTCTATAGTTTGTTGATACTATTATCTTGGCTATGCCTTTACTCTTCAGTGTACATTCATTCTCTCCTGCCATCAGCCAGAATGTATTTTGAGCAGTGCAAACTTGCATAGAGTTTCATTAAATGTAACCACTGAGATTTTAAAGTAAGGTTTTTTCAACTGAAAAATCCATTGTCTTCCCATTTTACCTTTCTCTTTGCTGTTTCACATCCCTTTTTACATATGGTTTACAGAGTACTAAGCATAGAGGATAACACTGTTGCAAGTTTACTGTTCAAGATGAAGTTAGTGATTTACTGTGGAATCAAGTTTGACTTTCCATAATTCTACATGTCCTTGTGCAGGATTCTGTACAGTAGCAAATTACTGGACTACGGAAAGTTGACGAATACATTATTTTTTTATTAAAATTGGACTATCAGATCATATTGAAAATGTTGTTGAAAGCACTGGAAAGGGAAAAAACGTTTCACCGTTTCATGTTTCATATTTCATACCTCTACAATATTTCATTTAATATTTTGTCTAGTACATCATTATCTTTGTCCAGGTTTAAACAGTTTGTAGACAGTTTGCTATTCTATTACTTCTGTTATTGGCCCAATACTACTTTAGGACAGTTGTAGCCTTTCCTGTATTTTTGTGGCTTTTTGATGAATTAGAAACACTTTAGATTTTTTTTGTACCATGCCTTCCTCTAAATAATGGACCATGCTAAATTTAGGACAATGTATATATCCAAATATCTCACATTAGAACTTTCTTCTACAGATAGTTTAGAAGAACATTCAACAGATATATTGTTTGTTTCTTATATAGAACTAGCAACACATTTTATGCGTGCTTTAAACAGTGAAATACACTTTTTACATGCTTGCCTGAGTTTGTCATGTCCACCTACTTAATGAAAAAAATTTACACATTCAGGTAAGTATTTGTAGTTATGTTGGATCCAGTACTGTCACCTGCTCTATATGTAATAGAGTAACTTATAAATTTTACTTTATAGAATGGTTTGAGTTGGAAGAGAACTTAAAGATCATTTGATTCCAATCCCCCTGCCATGGGCAGGGATTAATTATTTCTCAAACTAAAAGTAGAGATGGAATAATAGGAGTTGGATGATACTGTACCAAATACTCTTCCAATTTTTACCCCACGATGTCATTTAAAATTCAGTTTCACATTTAATTTCCACTTAAATTCAAGTGAGCTGAGTGTCTAACTCTTATCTGCCAGTTCCGCTTTGACATCATCCTTTATTGTGGAAAATAAATTAATTCCACAAATAATCCCTCAGGATCTCTGGATTTCTAAAGGAATCCTCTCTACTCGTTCATTTATTGTTCTCCCATCTGTTAGTTCACCCCTTTGCACACTAATAACAGTCACATTTGCAGGGAACAAGTGTAATCCTTCAGCGTGAAGCGTATAATAGAAGCTAAACAGACAAATCCCTGCTGAAGTGTATGGTGTCCTCTACAGAAGCATTGCCAGGGTTTGTTGGAATTAATGAAGGAATTTTATTGCAATAACTTCTTTTGGGGAACGTATGGGCAAAACAAAGAACAAAGACCTTCTATCTTTAAACTGTTCATATCATCTCCCTTCTGGTTTGTTGCCCTACCTACTGTGCTGAGTCCACAGTTTCTCAGTGGCTTTACTTCTGTGCTTTGACTCTTGAGTTCCGATTTCAAAGTCCCCCAGGCTGAGGGAGAAGGGTAAAGAATAACTTTTCTGCCCCATCTACCTTTATATAATAGGCTTTGAAGAGTGGATAAACAGGGATTTGAATTTCTTTGACTTCATGTATTATGATCCATAGCAGATGAGTGTTGCTGGCCTTGAGCTCTGTCACAAGCTGTTCTGCTGCTCCCTGTCTGTGCATGCATGTTCATTTTAAAAAGGACCTGACACTGAATCCTCAGCGGTAGGAGGCAAACTGTTATGTGGTCATTTTTTGCTCCCTCTAGAGGGAGTAAGTGATCCAACACATTGCAATATATCAACCTGAAAGGAGGTTGTGGAGAGGAGGGTGCTGGCCTCTTCTCCCAAGTGACAGGGGACAGGACGAGAGGGAATGGCCTCAAGCTCCGCCAGGGGAGATTTAGGCTGAACATTAGGAAAATATTTTTCACAGAAAGGGTCATTGGGTACTGGAACAGGCTGCCCAGGGAGATGGATGAGTCGCCTTCCCAGGAGGTGTTTAAGGGATGGGTGGACAAGGTGCTGAGGGGCATGGGTTAGTGTTTGATATGAATGGTTGGACTCGATGATGCGGTGGGTCTCTTCCAACCTGGTTATTCTATGATTCTATGATCTTTAAGCATTATTCTTTCATCATAGTCTGAAAACTAAGTATCTGCAATAAAAGTGCAGGAAACTAAAGTGGTCATTTAGTTAATTCACTTCGAATCAACCTACTAGCTCTAGATACCTATTTTTAGTTCACAGTGTCACTCAAGTTGGTCAAATAAAGAAGGTGGTCTGGCTTTCCTCCATAGTCTCCTTGCTTGCTGCACTAACTTCATAGTGTTGGAATATGACACTTTAATTTTATTGAAGTGTCCTGCAACCAAAAGGATCACACTATTTGTTGAGCAGTTTAGCATCTGTGAAAGTAGAAAATACTTGTATTGAGAGGTATCCTAAATTAACTGCTCTTTTAATGTCTCCCTTTGCCAAAATTACATCTCCTATTCTATCACATTCCTTTGATGAATGCCATTGAAACCTCAACTGGATAGCAAGCTTTGAGCACTCTAGAGGCTTCATTTAATGTATCAAAATAAAAATAATTGCTTCATTGAGTTACTTTATTCTGGTAACTTATTTTTGATATTAGCTTTTAGGGTACATCTAGTTGGAACTAATGCATGGGGCTGTGTTTTGTTTCTTTGTATAAAGCAATGGAAGTGATTACATTCATAGTAACGAAAAAATATCTCATTTTTTATCATAGTGTTATTGTAATCAGAGTCAGTATATTCCATAAGTTGACAAAACAGAGAGTAATTCATTTTTTATGTTTGTAAATCATTTACATTTAGACAGTACAACAGACTGCTGGGGTTTCCACACTGTGAAATAACAACTTAGTATCATTTGGAGGTAAGAAGCATTTTGCATGCTGTGCCATCAGAAAACTTATTCCAATGGCTCATTTGAGGGCATGAATTGAATAATATGAATCTTAAAACTGCTCTGTGTGTTCAATGGATTCTTTCTGTCAAAAATGTTTATGTCTGATCCATTTAGTCTACTAATTTCTATAATGTTTCCACATATATTATTGATTAGCAATTAAGAACTTGAAATTGTAGTCTAAGAAGAATATTATAAACATTTTCCATATATATTTATGAAGATAATTTTGTTGGGATTTAAAATAAATGTCAAGAAAATTGCAGTCAAGTGAAAACGACTCTTACTGCATTGCAGATCCTAAGCAACTACTTCATGCAAAACAACACACTGCAATGAGCAGCACAGAAACAGGCATTATACGAATGTTACCCAGCATACTCCTAAATCAGATTTCATAAATGAACCCTGCCTGCTACTTTCTGTGTGTTCTACATACAGGCCATTATGCGTCTTCATCTATTTTAGGACAGTTGTGTACAAATACTCAAGGAAGCTCATCCAACGAAACCCACCAGATGGATGGCATAATAACTGATGTAAATCAAGTGAGGAAAGTAACAATGAGAGAAGCTGATGCTTAAAGCAAATTTATCCAATTGCTCAAACCAAAAAGAATAAAATGTCCAAATGACAAATTAACAAGGAAAAGACCTGAAGAAATATTTTAAAGAAAAATATAGGAATGGATATTTCTTTCTTAGTAAACAGCTTAGACAGATACTTTGGGGATGTTTCACTGGAAATAGCTGGACTTGAACCTCTTATTTAATTAAAGAATCAACTTCATGCTCCAAAATTATCTGAAGTTATAATATCTTATTTTATAAAGATGGAAAAAATTCTATTTCATTCACATATCAGATAGAAATTTTACATGTGTAACCTCAGAATGCAGCTATTATTCAGTATTAGAGTTTTTTTGTAGTGGTGACAGACTTACAGACTTATAGAATCATAGAACACAGAATCATAGAATCATCAAGGTTGGAAAAGATCTCTTAGATCATCAAATCCAGTCTTCAGTACAGCACAATCATGCCTACTAAACTGTGTTCTGAAATGCCACATCTACACATTTTTTTAACACCTCCAGGGATGGTAACTCCTCCACTGCTTGGGACAGCCTGTTCCAAAGTTTCACCACTCTTCCAGTAAGATTTTTTTTTTTCCTAATATCCAATCTAAACTTCCCCTAGAGTAACTTCAGTCCATTTCCTCTCATCCCATCACTTGGGAAAAGATCTCCGTCTACCTTGCTACAACCTCCTTTCAGGTAGTTCAGGTAGTTGTAGAGGATGACACAGTCTTCCCTCAGCCTCCTCTTCTTCAGAAGAAACTCGGTTCACTTCTAAGTATTAGATCACATGGATCTTAGTGGATGCAAGTGCACTGTGATTAGGGCAAGGGGGCAAGGGCTTCTTATTCCAGGGCCAGAAGCCAATGAGCCATCTCATCTGTAATGCAGTCCTGGTGGAAGACCTTTTCCCATCCCTTGATCTTCTTGGGAATTAAGCGCATGTGGAGCCTGCAGCAGTGAGTGGCGAGTTCTATGCCCTTGCTCCATCTTCAGTGAATATTAGCATAGTGTGCTATTTATTCTATGCACCTTTAGGCATTACTGTAATTCGGTGAAGGACTCTGTGCAAGGACTGTATACATGGAATAGACAAGCAAAGCCTAAATGTGATTGTGGATGAATAGTGCAAACCAAATCTGACATATTGCAATCACAGGTCTGTAGTTGTTCAACACGGGTAGCTTCAGGTGCCAAAGTATAGTTTATCACTGTCTGATATACTCTAGGATAGTTCCCTGGCCACTCTACCTTCAGAATGGCTCCTGCAAGTTTTGTGTTAAGCTCCATGAATATGTTTCAGATAGGCTAGGTCACCTTCAAAGACAGAGACTGTTATGCTTAGGTTGTAAAATTCCTTTTATAGTATTATTATTAGTTCTAGCAAATACTATGAATAACATGGAAGTTTTCCTTATGTAGGAAGGGTGAGTGAGAGGCAAAAGCAGAAAGTAAGAGGCTGAGGTTTTTCCATCTTTGCAGAGTAAAGGTCGGATGTTGATGTTTCATCCCTCTAATTGAAATGTCAGAGGCACAAGATCCTTCACAGAAATGGCCTATCATATCTGGGAAAGTGAATTAAGTCTCATTTTTTGAATAACCAGTGAACAATCTGGACAGGTCAAAGTGTCAGGAGCTGGCAGGTGTGATAGGAAATGAAGTAGCCAGAGGGTTTGTTTTCCAATACAGTTGTTCTCTGAAAACTGTAGAAATTCACTTGTTTGGTTAAACAAAAGACAGCTACAACTCACCACAGCTTCACAGCTATAATTATCTTTGCTCTGATGTATTTGAGAGCTTCAATAAAGACAAACTGAAAACAATCAGTGAAAACAATCTTCATGGCTTTGCAAGTCTGCTGAAGAAAACATGCTAAACGAGTCACCACATGTTTTCCTACTCCACTGGGAGAAATTGAACCATTTTACAGCAAGGGATATTAAATCCACACAAATCTTGCACTTGCTGAGGAACAGACAAAGTGAAAATAAATTGAAATACTGCTTTAGATCTTTGCATTCTTGGGAATTAAACAGAAATATCCATAATCATAAAACTTGAGAATACTGTTTATCCAAAGAAGAGAGTGAATATCTGGTTGGGAGATTGTTACTTGTACAGGATGAGTTTTTTGCTTACACCTAGGAAGTTCACATCATCAAAGTGCTGACCCTTTGGAAGAAAGCATCTATGTTAGCTTTAGCAAATAAGACTGTTTCAAGTTAAAGACTGGTGCTGCAATATTATCAGCGGCATTTTCTTACAGAAAGCAACAATTTTAGTAATTTGATACAGTTTTATAGGTTTACCAATCAACCCCTAAACAAAGACAATTGCTAATGTCATCATTTTAATAGCTGAGTATCAACTACTAGAGGTCAGGTACTTTTCAGAAACGTATATATGGGTAGTCCAAGTCATCAGTGGACTTTCATATATGCATGAGTTCAAGATCATCACCTATATTGCTGACTGTCAGCCTAATTCAAGCACAGTAATTCGTCTTTCTAATTCTAGATGTCTACATCTGAAAAAAAACATTTCTCATTCCACAATCAAAATATAAGCATTTTTGGTATCTCTAAAAATATAGTTGCACCCATATAAAACCTGTACTTCCTCGGTTTTATCTTCTTTTCAAGTATATTTACGCACGGTGAAAAACAGTAATGCTATTAAAAATCACAGTAAAGTTTATTCATTTTTTTTGTGAAGTGAGCAATTTCAGTCTAAAATGCTGTAATATTGGAACGGATTAGCGTGATTTATAATTCAGTTTACACTAAACCTGGCAAACAGGACTGGAAGTTAGATGTGAACAGGAAAAGCACAGAGAGATAGGGAAGTGATTTTGGATTCCTTAATGACAGACACTAGTTCATTCATCCTTATGAAAAATAACCCAAGAAGCACAAAGGAGATGATGAGTCATTTTGTCATAAGATTTTTATAGGCAGAGTCTGCCCGTGTTCAGCATGCTTCTCAGCTCTCCCACAACGTGAGCTTACTGCAGTGCAGGTCTGGAGAGAGCTCACAGCAGTGCTGCATGCCATTACACACAGTGCAAAATGAATTCAAGCTGAGTTTAAAGCCGAGGAAAAAGTTACAAAATATTCAGTGGGAAAGCTCGTATTTTTATTTAACTTTCATGACTCTTTTCAGAATAGAACGTGTAACTACTTAACTTAAGTGCTTAGTTGTACCATTAGAGCCAACAAGAAACTCCAGGAGGGGAAAGAAAGCAGCAGTGTGGATTTACAGGACACCTTTTGAACTGAAATCAGCTGTATTTTTTCTTTCTGCAGGTTCAACAGTACAGGACAGAGTCAAATACTATCACGTTAGACTGAGTTAGATCATTTGCAGTCCTTAGTAATCACAACAACTACAACAGCTGTAATATTTAATGTATATTTGGTGTCTTGCAATATCAAGCAATGCCCTTAAATCAGCATTTTACTTTGAGATTTTTGTTTTCCAAGGAAATAACTTCTTTCGGCCAGGAAATGGTTCTTTATTTTTGAAAGTAGAACTTTTTTACAGCAATGTGTTAATTAGTGTAAGCCTTCTGTGGTGGAAGAGTGATTTAGTTTAGAATAAAATTCTCTGTTTTTTCAGTAATTTCTATTCCTTTCCTAGTAAGATTAGAAGACAATTTCTATTGAATTGCAATAATTGCAAGAGTAGATCTATTAAGTAATGACAATAATAAGTCCCCTTAAAACATTTGTTAAAAAGTGAGATAGTTTGACACATGCAATGCTGGAGAAAATATATGATGTTGTTCAGATACTTAAGCTTTTAAGAGACATGCAGTCCGTTTTTCTTTTCCAATTTTCTTTTCCTTTGAGGATGAGCTCTTAAAAATGCTACAATAACTTCCCATAGGAGGTGACCTAAAGAAAATGCATCTTTTGTTCTCTTAAAGGGTCTTTTACATTAATGTACATTGTAAACTGGAAAGCCAGACATAAAAATCAAGACACATACAGCACCCTTAGTGCTCATTTACGTTAAAAGCTCGCTTTGATCTCTTTGTCTAAGCTTTAATAGCTTCCCCACAGAACAGAACATTGTATAACATGCACAGCATTCAAAATTAATAAATTAGTGTGAAAGATAAGCTACTAGCATCAAACGTGTCTGTAGCTTTGATGATGGATTTGTGTTGCTAAGGCTCTCGTCGGAGTTTTGCTAATCTTTTCCTTCTTTTTTTTTTTTCTCCTATTACCAGGAGAGACACAACTTTAACCTCTAGATTTGATGATGGCAAACTTTGGAGACTTGAATCTCATACCTAGATCTAGGATATAACTTGTGCTTAGGTCCTCACTGTTCCACTGGCTGATTTACTGGCTGGTTGTTAAATTGACAAGCATTATCAGAGATGTGCCTTTCAGACCTACTCTAAGTTCAAATGGATGGACTGTATATCCATTTTGCAGCATTTAAATATCAGTTTTGCCCACATAACTGATCTTAACTTTCAAAAGTTACTGGACTAATTCTGTGCATAAGGACAGGTTTTAACTGTGGAAATATGAAAATCCTACTCACGTTCATGCCAAGTAATCTTAATTCCATGAATATCTGTAGGGAGTGAATACTGATACAAGGAAGACCACAATAATTAACTCCTAATCCGAAATGAGAAGGGACTCTTCCGTGACTTCTTTACTGTTCAGTGATTTTTTCTTTTTTTTTTTAATCTCAGCAGGAGCATTCCAGAAAGGTTGGTATCGAAATAATGTCCTTATTGATCAAGCTTAAGGTGTATTACTACATTTTTACAACATATAATGATTCACATGCATAAATATTGTTTTGATTCATAACTTTCTCTATAATTTCTTATGTTTATTTAACTATGATAAACGCCTTAAAATTGCTGAAAGATCAGCTTGTTCCATATCAGATGAGGCAGGGATTTTCTCACCTGACTTCAGCCATTTAGTCACAGCTGACCAATGAGGCTCCTGATAAGACCAACAGGAAGAGATACGATCAACTTTGAATGCAGGTATCTAAAATAAGCAGAAGATACTGTGCAGAGGTTCAGTTGTCCACATAGGAGTACCTTGTGAGACCTGAAATATCCTGGGATTTACAAGATATTTACATACGTCTGCAGTATCTGGAAGCATTCGCTTGGGTCAGCCCAGCCATGACATCCTAAGACACCCAAATGATATTAGGTATCTACATTTAAGCATATTACCTGAGTCTATAAACTGACTAATTGCTAAAATATTACTAACTTTATAAGCTGAAATTTAGTGTTCAGACTAACATTTTTTTCACCATGAGTAAATTTACTATATATGATGTAAACAAATATCTTGAGTATCAGCAAACCAGGAATTTTGTAAAGGAAACTTTGCTTCTTACATGGGATGAGAGGTTTATAGCAGCCATAAAGCCACTTGGGCAGAACTTTAGATGAGATGAATTTTTGCTATGCATTCCTTCGCAAGCATGGATAATTAAAAATAAGCACCTCTTCAGCTGTTAACCTAAGGTTCCTCTGTAGCTTGTGGGAAGGAGAGGCATGTTCAATGAGTAGCTGATCCCTCCAGCTTGAGAAGCCTGTCATCACATGGCAAGAATTGTCCACTGGGAGATTTTCTTTGTTCATTGATGCAGAAGAGCTAATTGTCAAACTTTAGTCTAGTGACTAGGTGGAGGACACTTTTCTGATCTGAAAAATGCTGAGTGCCAGTGGGAATGTTGTACTACCAACAGGACAGAGTCAGGGCCTATGACAAGTTAGTAAAAATTAAGTTGTGTTTGGGTAAGGACTGGAGACTCTCGTCTGAATTCTTATTAAGACTATGGCATCAATTGCCATGAAAAAAACTATATCAGCCCACAGATACCACATTTCGTCTTGGCTAAAGCTTGTGTTATTGAAAATATCAGTGAGTGACGAATTCAGTTAAAATTTGACCTCTCACGATGACTGTCATAGATTATCTTATGAAAAAGGCTTCTCAGATGTTAATAGGATTGGATGTTATGTATTCTCTCCTTTGCAAAATTTTGGTACTGATCTGGCAAACAAATACTTTTTAAAAATTGTCTTATCTTCATAAAGTTTTATGTAAAAAAATCACAAAGCATAGCATATTTTTTAAAATTTTATTTTCACATCATTTGACAAAGTTTAATTTTGTTTTCCCTCTTTTCACTTAGGCTAATATGACATGAAAAATAGCATTCCAAGTGAGGTCTAAGAATTCAGATAATGAAATTAAATCACTGCCCTTTTCAATATTACTTTTCTTATAATTTTTAAATCTGATATTGTAAATTGATTTTGGCTTATCTAAAATAATTTTCCAGGCATTTTCTCTCTGTTAGAAATGTTGATGGCTCTGATGACATTTGTGAAATGTAACGACCACTATATGGCCTACAAAACTGTAGAAAAACATTTTAGGATAGATTGATACTGGAGGGATCAATACAAAATATTACATTCATTACTTTATATAACACCATCAGTTAATATAATTATGAGATAACCATTAATGAATAAATTGAGTGCTGAAATGAATGTTAAATAAGAGACAGGGTGTAAGCTAGTCAATGATAGAGCTGGTTAAATCACATCAAATGAATAATGTATATGACCTGAACTCTCTTGAATGCATAATGCAGGGAATATTCTATTGAATTATTTATCTTGTCAGGAAGAAGGTACACATGCCAAATTTGCAGTAGTTCTCTGAAAGGAGTCAGACTTCTGGGATATGAAGTGATTTTTCTGGAGAACTAGAGACTGGCCAATCAAGAAGTTGATGTACTAAGGTGTTTTAGCAGGGAAAGTCTTGTATAAACACCAGTGGAGGTAAAACCTGAGAATGACCTAAGAGAAAATATAAGGCAAAATGTCCTCCCATCTTTTAGAACATGCACTTGTGATAGAGCCCACATAATCCTAATAGGGCCTACATGTATCACAGGAAAGCCTGCTGAGTGAGATCTGTTTCAATATTGAAACATTCAAAACACATATATATGTAAACCTGGCTTCCTTATGTAATGCGTGCAAAGACATTTGATAGTCTTCAAAAAAAAAATAAACTTAGGTTTATTTCACTTGAATTTCTTGTTATATTATGTTATGATTTAGACACACCAATCACTTCAAATTCTGATGTGATTTGGATGTTTCAGTTTCTTAATATTCTTAGATTTTTTTCCCTAAATTAGCATTAATCTCCATTAGGTATCTGAAGAATGATTCTTTGAAGTTTCAAGCCCCAGGGTGATTTCAGGCACTGCTGAATGCTTGGTTACTATTGCAGATGTCTGAAAGTTAATGAAATTTGGGATCTGCTGTCCAAGTCTCATTCAGAAAATCGCTCTGTTGTACAGTTTTAGATTACTTTCTTTTTCCCAACTACATAGGAAAATCTAGAAAGATGGTTGACGACCAGACTCTTTTTCCTATACTAAGACTGTTTGAAAGACGTAAAGCAATGTTGATGTAACTACCTCACGTTTTAGTCTGTCAAGCTAAACCCAAAGCTGGTGCGGCAACTTAAAAGGCAAAGGTTGTATCACGATGCCTGGAATGGTAAGAAAGCAATGATTCTTACTTGGCAAAATAATAAACATTAATTAAATATTATCTCTTACACAAAAAAAATAAGTTTCAACTAAACATAGCTTTTCATATGAAAAACCACACTCAGCACTTTGGATTGTTCACAGTTGTTTGAATATGAAATGTTTAACATGAGATTGAAAATACTGCCAACTTCATCGATTTATTGCAGTGGGTTTTTTTTCTTTTTTCAAGTAAAAAAATTTTCATTATGATGTGTAATGGTCTAAACTTTCACTTGCTTCATAATGTTCTTAGGTAAAAATAACCAATTTTTTTAGAAAGACTATCATATATCATACCCATCCAAGAACAGAAGTTGTTCAACTTAAAACTCTGAACGTTAATTCCATTTCACAATAATTGAAGAAAATTTAAATGCAGCTGTTCCAGTTTAGCTCTGCTTCCACTGCTTCTACTTTGCTAGGAGAATGACAACAAAATGAAAAATATCCAATATAGAATTGAAATTAATATGTTTAAATCCTAAAGCCAGCTCATGGGATTGAAGGAGATAATTCTGTGATATCTTTGCATTGTTGGTCTCACAGCAGAAATGTTTAGGTCTGGGTTGTATTGCAAAAACTGTCCACTCAACTAAATCAAATGACTAGAAGAAATGTAGCTGTTGATTCCTGAGATAAAAATTAAATCACAAACCAAATCATTTAATTGATAACAGCATCATGCTGGGACCATGAAAACCACTTGGGGTCTGCTGTTGGTACCAGAATGATTTTTGATATACTTAAAAGAATTTACTTTAAAATCCACATTGAAAAATATCTTTATATCCACTCTAGGAAAAACCTGTATATTCAGTTATATTTTTCTCCTCACATTATCTTCCCAATAGTTGTAAAGAAAGCTGCTAAACTTCCAAATAACCGTACTGTTCTTCCCTAAATGTTACACAGTTACACTTTAACAGATGATGCAGTGATTCTTATTGATTTTAGGGTTTCTTGAGATTTAGATTTGCCGTAGAGGATTGTAGAAATGTGATAGAGTTTGCTAAGTGCTGCATTATTTCCCTTTATGACAGGTGTTTTACTTTTTCATCATATTTCTGTGTAAGTATGTGTATAGTAAAAAAAACTTGTAAGCAATTACTTCTCCTGTCTGTCTATTAATTTACCTCTTCCAGCACTCTAAGCAGTTAAAAAAACCCTTCCATTTAATTCCTCTGACAGAAAATTGAAAGTCTAAGGCTCACATTTCAGCATGCTAGGAAGTTCTATATCATTGCAAAGGGAAGGTTTCTTGCTTTCCAGAGAAAAATCTACATCACCTGCTTCAGAACATTTGTTCTTACACGTTAAATACAAGCCACTTACTTGTGCCTACCGCAACATAAACAAATGGATTTAGGAGCCTGAATTGCTAAATGGAATCTAATTCCCTTAAAGAAACCTGGAAAACTATTAGCTCTGTTGGACTGGCTTATTCAGTCCCTTGTAGGACTGGTCTTCGTGGTATATTTTCCTGAATTTTGCCTAGCAGTTCCCATTCATCTGACTTACAACTATTGAGAAAAGGAACTGATAGAGTGGAGAGGTTCGGTAAAACCTTCAGATTATGACTGTACTATTTCTTTTTGTTGAGATGAGGTAAGGTTTGTTTTCATGGGATGTTACTTTCTCTTCAGTAAAGTCTTTTCCTCACTTTCATTTATCATTTTTAATTATGGTCAATTTTTTTTTTTAAATTTGTCATAGAATGATAGAATATCAGGTTGGAGAAGACCTCAAGGATTATCTGCTCCAACCTTTCTTGGCAGAAGCATAGTTTAAACAAGATGGCTCCACACTCTGTCCAACTGAATCCTAAATAAGTCATTGCTTCTCTGGGCAGATTATTCCAAAGGCTGACTGACCTCATTATGAAAAACTTGATTTTTGCGTCCAGTCAGAATCTCCCAGGAGTAACTTGTATTCATTACTCCTTGTCTTTTCCATGTGACTCCTTGTAAAGAATGATTCTCCATCTTCTTTGTAGCCACCCTGTAAATACTGGGATATGGTTATAAAGTCTTCCCTAATCCTTCATTTCTGAAGGCTGAACAAAAGTTCTCTCAGCCTTTCATCATATGACAGACTTCCCAGTCCTTTGATCATCTTTGTGGCCATTCTCTGAACCTTCTCCAGGCTGTCCACATTTTTTATATGGGGGGAACCAAAACAGATTGCAATATTCCAGGTTTGGCCTGACAAGCACTGAGTAGAATGGGAAGATTACTTCTTTATTGCTGCTGCTGATGCAGCCCAGCGTCCTGTTGACTTTCTTTGCTGCAGCAGCACATCCTTTGTTCACTCATATTGAGCTTGTTGTCCACTAAGACCCCCACATCTCTTTCCACAGAGCTGAGTTGATCCCAGCCTGTGCTGCACCCCTAGATTATATTTTCCCAGGTACAAGACCTTACATTAGTCCTTGTTGAACTTCATAAGGTTCACATTAGGCCACTCTTTCAGCCTATCCAGGTCTTTCTGCATGGGAGCTGTTCCTTCTGAACTGTTCACTTCGCCACCCACTTTGGTATCATCAACAATCTTCATCAAGTTACACTTGATCCCACAATCCAGATCACTCATGAAGAATTTAAACAACATCAGACCCAATATCAGTCCCTGAGGGATCCCACAATTACAAGGAAAAGTAAGGAGGAAGGCATTTATAAAAGGTTCCAAAACCCCACCATGAGTATGTTTTCTCATTTCCAGGTTTTGATTCTGGGCATAGATGTTCTTCTCCTGCTCCATTTCACTTGGTCATTGCACACAGCATGTGTGTCTCCATCTCTGACTGGTGTGTCACTGGAATGGGAAGAAAGGGCTTTAATTTACTGTAGGACACTATGGTATCTGCATTGTGGACATATCTTTGCCTGTAGTGAAGTTCTTTACAGTTCTCGAAAGTAACTGTTAACCGAGGGTCACATTCCCATTGCAAATAGGTACCTCGATGGTAGCTCCGTGTATGAGCTCATCTGTGGTTACACCATGAGGGAGAGCACATACCACAAGACTGGGTTTGGGCATAAGGGGAAGTCACGCCTAAACCTGACACTTCCAGAGCACCGAATGAGAAATACAAATGTACCTAAGGTTTCTTGCAAAACTGCCATTCTTCAGTGCTATTAAATGCATTTTCATGATGGTTGACCAATTGAGCATGCTGTGAAAATGTTAAAATAGTCTCAAAAAGCATACCAGGATACACTACTTATGATAAAACTTAAATACAATAGAATTATTCTTTCTAGACTCTGGTTTAGCTATAGCTGACTCTTACCTAAGCCCATGCTTTCCATTTGCCTCACAAGTTACTGTATGGACAACATAGATTTTGATGGACACAGCTAACAAGCTGTGAGACAACTTTGCAGAATGATTTGAAAGATAGAATGTTGTTCAGGGAAAAACTTGGAGCAGCACAAGCAGTGATGCAGTTTCCTCTAAAGAAAACATATTTTTTGATAAGTCAGCGTGCTCTGCAGTGATAGAATAGGTTGCTAGGAAACATGAGGCTGTAGTGAAATTAAGGAGGCAATTCAAACTAATTAGGCTAGGGAGAATGTATGTTTTTTAAAATTCATAAGGTGGCAGTTGCAAATAGAAAGATGACAGTCAACTATGTTTAAAAAGATCATTAATGTTCAGAGATATGAAACAAATTTTCTCCAAACAAAAAAGGGTGTGAAGGCAATTCAAACTGAAGATGGGCTGAATTCCTTTGGAGGAGAATTTAAAAGGGATATGTGTCTCACTTAACTTTAGCAATTATGTTAGAGACCAAGTATAATTTAGCTGTCTGGGTTCCTTGTATACTCTGTGGAGAGAGACAGATACCTTTAGAGGATGATTCATTACATTCGATCTTTATGATTTCTTTAAGGGTGCCAGCATGTCTTTCTAAAGTTAGGTGACGGGAATGTTTCTTAAGTCCACAAAGAAATTCTTCTAAGAATAAAGATGCTTCCATACCAATCTATCTGTAAAACTTCTGTAGTTTTATTCTGTGTCACTCATGGGTGTGCAACTGCTGTTCTGCTTTGGAAATCCAGAAATGAATTTTTCACTTTTTATCTTTCCTTTCACAGATTCACCTATTTTTTTCTGAACTGCAGAGACGGTAAGGTTTTCTTGCTTTATCAGCTGTTATCCCTGGTTACAGGAAAGATGGACAGTAAAACTCTGCTCCTTTGCCCTATCTTCTGTCTTCCTATCTGCTCAAATTCATTTTATTCTGTTAGACTGAATTGCCTTCATGTAGGCAGCCCATGTTTATGAAGCAAACACCATAAAGTGCACAGCAAAACTGAAGGGGCTTGGGTAGATATGCACTAATGATAAATGCCAGTTGATTCAGATCCTCAGAATAGCACATGAAGGATGCAGATGTTGAGGTTTCCAACAGAATATAGACCTTCAATGCCCCTCATGCAGATTATTTTGATTGATTTCTCCTGTAAACACTAACATATTAAAAAGCATCCTATTGTGCATAAACTAAATGGCAAATACAGAAGAAATTAATCCAAAGGAGGGAAATAACAGTCCGATCATGTGTTTGTGCTGTCACTTAATGTTTGCATTTATCTATCTTCATATAATAATAATATATTTTAGGTAAACTGTATGTTTTGTTGAGATAAAACAATACTGACAGTGCACAAAATGCAAATAATTTTATAAAATGGAAGTGGATATGTAAATAAGCATGTGGTAGAGATTTTATTTTTAAAAAGGATTGACATCTTTATTAAATGCTTCATCACATATTCCATTAACATTTGCACTTTTTCATTTTATACAGTCTGCTGTGTAGGGTAAAACACTGGTAACTCTTGTTTTTTACCCAGAGCTCAGATATATTTTTCTCCATTTGTGCTGCTGCCGTCTGTCATTATCTTGGCAGGCTCTGCCTCGGTGCCCTTTTCTCTTCCTGTTCTGTCTCTGACAGCTGCTGCAGCAAGGAGTCAAATCTGGCAGCTGCCCATTCCAGAGGCTAAATTCTTGGCTATATAGCTCACCAACGATTTTTGTTTTTAAAATTGGCCTTACACGCAGGTCAATTTCTCTGCAAAGTAGCTGTGGAAGTCAGATTGGTAGCTATGAGACTGTTAAGTTTTACCTTTTGAGTTGTCACACCTGAAATTGGATATTCTATGACCAGTCTCCAGTACCTGTGGGTAACTTCACAGCACACAAGACCTGAAAGTAAATATAGTTGTTTGTTAAGATAAATGTGAAAATATTCAAGTCCATATAAAGGGAGTCCCCTTGCAGATAAAACTAAAATTTCATGAAAACTTCAGAGATGTCAAGGACAATTTTTAGAGTCCTTCCTTTGAAATTAGTGGGAACAGACATGATAATACTACTCTAAACAATGCATGCAATAAAGAAGATTAACTCTGTACGTTTTTGTCCATTCTCAAAGTGTGAAGAGAAAAAAAAATTACAAAAACGATGAGAAGAAGCCACAGAGGTATTGATGAAACTGTTGCTGCTGAGTATCACTTGAGAATAACAGCCTAACAGAATGGTTATTATATTTACACTGATAATGACCACATGCACAATTAAATAGAAAGGCCCACATAGCAAAGGAATTAAAACCTTTGTGCTTTGGAGACTAAATCTGCAATGATTAAAAGAATTTTTACATTTGGACAAGATATAAGTACTCACTATAATCTTCCTTTCATCTCATTCTTGCACTGGACTTTGTCTCCTGTCTTGGATATTAAATCTCCTGGCTGAAGTAGTCTACCAGTTCCTATGTGAATGACCTCCAGCTGAATTTTACTGTTGCTACCCCTTGTAGCATTAGAAATGATGTTTTCCTTTCTCTAGAAGAAAATGGATCTCATATACATTCCTTTCTATATCTCATATATGTGAAAATCTACAGAATAGACTGTGTTACTAAACAAGAATTGCTGCCTTTTGCTTGAGATAAATATATTTTCTCCTTATCTTCCAAGATATACTTTCTTGTAACTTTCTTTTTTGAACTATGAATACATATTCCTGAAAGCAATTTTTGTCCAAAAGTTGTACCTTTTTTGAATGAAAATAAGGGTGTATAACAGTCAGAGGAACAAAGAGAAAAAATAAGATTATTTTAAATGGCAGGTACAAATTCTTCCTGAAATTCCTGCTCAGAGATTAGCACCAGTTAATAGCTAACAATACAAGATCATACCCCAAAACTGGGATATTAGACCATTGTGCATTCATAGGACCAGTGAATTTTCTTGATTGGTTATTAACACCAGTGTTTTTCTGTATGTATATTTCTGTACTGTGAATGCATATAAGTACATTCAGTTAGATAATGAACATATATCTTGGGCCATAGAGAAGGATCTTTACAGA
This sequence comes from Clamator glandarius, assembly GCA_033459285.1. Taxonomy (NCBI): domain Eukaryota; kingdom Metazoa; phylum Chordata; class Aves; order Cuculiformes; family Cuculidae; genus Clamator; species Clamator glandarius. The sequence continues at coordinate 2,879,815 of JAUNZM010000553.1, read as the reverse complement.
AAACGGCCTATTCTTTTATATATTATACTTCCCTCAAATTTTATTTGTAAAGATAACACTTAAGGAATGCTGACAGATTCTATAGATAGTCAAAGATAAACAATATAAATTTAGATATAGATAAAGGTAAACAATAACCTATAGCTGAACACAATCCTGAAAACTGGATCCATAGTGAAAAGTAGATCAAGCTCTTCTATATTGCACTTCCATTGAAGTAAGGGTGAAAAATAAAACAGGTAAAAAGTCAGTATAATGATAGTAAATGCTAAAAATTCAATAAGGCAGTGGCAAAGCTGAAAACCATTTAAATAACTGATTATGATGAAATGTGACCCAGTAATTATAATAATTACCTTCAAATTGCAAGTTGTGTCAGACAAATTCTGCTCTCAATTGGGAATGATGAACTCAGATAAGACCCTTTGACCCATATGTGAAATCAGCTGAAATGGAAAAGAAAGCGGGCTAGGGGGGGGAGCTGTCGAAGCATTCATGAAACCTCATTCATTTAGGGGAAAAGTCAAACAGTATCAGCAGGTGAAGCAGCAGAGTCAGAGGATTTTTCTTACTGGGAAGGTGAGGACAAATAGTACAAAGACTGAACCTGGAATCTTTCCTCTTTCAGAGGAAGCTGCCCCATATACAAAACCATTTCATAATAATTTCACAGTTTAAGTAAACCTAATTTGTTTTTCATTTGTTTGATTGGTTGTTTGGCTATTTTGAGGCAGGGAGAAGCCCTAGGAAAGTTATTCTTCTCTTTCCCTCTCGATGATGATGCAAGTCCTGCCTTTTTAGGACTTCCCGGCTACTTCTGTGGTCCTACCTTAAGTGACACCAGGCACCACTCTTAGGTCCTGGGACTGCATGGGAGATGTCATTGGGCCTATGCTGCTAAGTTCTTGTAGTCTCCAAAGAATGTAACTGCACCCAAGGTGCTTACTGTGACCTGTCCTGTGACCGTATCAGCTGCTGAGCTGTGTCAGGAACCACTCAGGGCAGTACGTGTCAGTCTCATGACAGCATTGAGGGCAGGGCTGAAACGCTCCTTGATCCCCTTCAATTCATTGTAGACTCATTTGTGACAAGGGTACAACAAGCCATCCACCAGCGAGAGCTCTATCAGACTGAAGAAGAGACACTTGCCTGCAAAGTTACAGCAGCAGCCTTGCACAATAAAAAGCTCCACAAGCTGCTGAATGCCTCATGGGAACTGTATCCTAAAGGGGTGATACGTTCAGTGGATTTTTTTACACTTAACAAGTAGCTACTGGAAATGCTACTTTTTCTTGAATAAGGCTGTTCTGTATTTATATTGAGAAATAAATGAAGAGACTCAGGCAAAGGTTTTTAAATTTTTTAAGAAAATGAAAACCTATAAAGCATGTCCCGACTTTATGGCTAAGATACAAGTAGAAGGCTGAATTCTCAGAAGGTGAGGTTACATAGATTAAAAAGAAAGTATGTTTTATTTTTTTTTAAAAGATTAAATTCTGTCCTGAATTTCAGAACAAAGTAAAAAAAAACAGAAACATTTTTAAATTTAAGTTTAATTTTATTGATGAAATCTGACATGAGGGAAAAAATCTCATAAAGCCCTGAAGTTACAATACAGCTATCCTACTTGTTGTTTGGTTGGTTGGTTGGTTGGTGGTTGTTTGCTTATTTTATTGGGGATGGATTGCTACATGCTTCAGGGAATTAACAATTTTGTTAAAAAGGAAGAACATAAGAAAAAAAGAATGAAGGGGAAGATTTCTCAATTATATGACAGCTGGATAAGATGGGTAGACGCATGAACTAGAAAAATCTGTGTTCACTGATGTTGCCACCAAGGTTTAGAAAATTTTGGTACTGAAGCTGGAAATAATATCAGCACTGGAAAAGAAAATTATCTCTGCTTTTTCATTGTCCTGAAGCTATAAAGGACATTTTCTGGTAAGGAAAATAGTGACTTGTCTTTCAGTTATGCAGAGTGGAAGGAATGTAGCCAGCAGGAAGGTGAGCCTTCCCCTCTGTTTGGCAGTGATGAGAACAAATCTGTAGTGCTGCATTTAGATTTGGGCTCTCTAGTAAAAGATAGATACAGATATTCTGCAACGAGTGCAGCGATGGCCACCACGCTGATCAGGAAGCTGCAAGGCGCACATTGAATAAAAGAAGAGACTGAAAGAATTGTTTTAGTTGATCCTGGAGAAGAGAAGGCTCAGGCGAAACCTTAGCACTCTCTATGACTACCTGCTTGGAGGACACAAAGACAGACATTCTTTTCTGCTTAGACAAAAAGATTATTTTTACCATGAAGAGTGTCTGTGGACTGTGTTCCCTAGAGAGATTGTGAAGGGAACTACCCGGGGAGGTGTTCAAATCTCTGAGACACAGCTCTGAAAAAACTGTTCTGGTTACTTCTGCTTTGAGTGTTGGGTGTGACTAAGTGACTTTTAGATGTTTCTCTCTGTCTAAATTACTCCATAAGTATAATCAGAGTGCTCTTGGTAGCAATGCAAGGTAGTACCCACAGTGCCATGGCAGACAAAGGTTCTGAAAGCAGGGGAAATAAAGCAAGAAGCATATGAAAACTGGGAATTCCTACCTTGCAAAGAGACAAGCTGTCCCATGTAAAACAATAGCTTCCTCCCATTTACAGAACTGAGTGATATTCGTGTCCTGTCACCTCATGCAGCAGGAAATTGAGGCAATATTCCATACGAAGAAGCAGCTCCCATCTTCTACGGCAGGGCAGACTGCCTGTCACAACAGCAAGTACCTTGCTTTGTGCGAGTGGCACCTGCTGAGGCAGCCTGCTCTGAAGCTCCCACTGGATGTAGGAGTGCCTCCTTTGATGAAACCCATGGGTTTTTTACAAGGCAGTGGCTTCTGCTGAGGAATATACATATGGCTCACCAAAATGACTCAGCCCAATAATAGGCAAGGGCATGTATGTTATAAAGTGTCAACTGGCTTTGGATATTCCATCTCAAACAGGTGTGAAGTGGAATTCGTGTAATCTTAGAAAATCATGAGGTTGCCATCTATAGCTTAATTAATCACTGGTATACCTTCTAGAGTCTTATATCTAGAAGATATAAGGGGGGGGGGTTATTTTTTTCTCTTGTATAGATTTTCCTCACTGATTTTAATATCAGCTTCACAACAGAATGAATTTCCCATTCTAGTGCTACTTCTATTCATTGATACAGCAACTAAGTCAGCTGTGGGTCTCTGTACTACAGCTTTTTAGATACGGTCAGAAAAACCTCACATAAAATGCTATAAAGTGCCACAGTTCTACAGGAATGCCTCAGAGTTTCTGGTGTCCAATGCCCCCAAAAAATCAAAGCTCACTGTCTCACAAGAGGACATTATTATGGATTGAACAACTTACACTGCAGCAAATAAAGAGCAGGTATTACAGCAAGAATGGGTATATCTGTGTGGATAAAATACACAAGGGATATCTATCTGGATTCTGTGCACCACATTTGCCATCTCTGTGCTCCTGCCTCATATGAGAGAAGTGCTAGACAAATTTGTACTATACTTAAGAAGTGCACAGGGGGAATTAGAGGTTTTTTTCTTCTGTTTTATTTTAAAGTACATATTTTTATCCTACAACAGCAGGGCACCGGACATCATGCTACAGAGGACTGAATGAGGTCTGCATCCCACTATTATGTCTTCTGGCTTCACAGTACTGAAAGGTTCCCTGTGATTCTTATAGCTCTGCAGATTGGTGCAGTGTTCTCCATGGCCAGTATGTAAAACACTGCTGCAAAAAAAAAATCTCTCCAATAAGAGTTTCTTTTAATAGGTACAACAAAGGTTTTCACACTAACTGCACAGCTCCTTTATTATTTTTTAGTAAGAGTTGAACATATACCTGAGAGGCTATTTCAGCCTACAGGTTTCAAAAATCTTTACAGCATTTTGTCCTTGAAAAGTCCTCAGTCTTGTCTATCTAATGTAAAACTTACAACTCTTATGAAAGCAGTTAGAGGTGTAGTACATCTGCAAATAAACATCTAGGCTGGTTGTCAGCCAACAGTCTGTGCTAGCAAAGTGCTGGATGTCCTTTGATCCCATTTAGTTTCTATGGGAACTGAAGGTACATAGCACTTTGCAAGATGTACCCAGCACCCTTCACGATAAAATTATATGATTCTTAATTGAAATTTTTACATCTTCACAGCTGGTGCAAAAAGAAGTTGCCAAAAATGCTTTCTTTACATCCATTTGAACATGGAAACTCATGCAGTATTTGGGTTAAAAAATAAAGAAGCTGGATGTTATTTTAGGATCTGGGTTTTTATACTCTATCATGATTGCAAATCAAAGACAAGTCATCATCACTAACTTTAGTCTTGAACCATGGGCTGGATACTTCCATGGAAGACAATAATAATTAACTCTTAAGATCCTAAAGCAATACAAGTCTTTTGATGCATTTAAGCAAGACTGGACAATATTCGTAAAATAAACAGCAATGAAGCCAATAAAAAAATTCCAATCTGCTGTTATTAAGTTGTCTTGACTACCAGGGTATTAAATGCCAATGCAATATGCTGTAGAAAACATTCAATATGAAAACCAGCACTCTCTTAGGAAATGACAGACCAGTTTAGAGTAGTATAAGAACAATAATCTAATTGTCTTTCCATACTGCAATATCCAATTTTTTTTTTCTGAAAATCAGGCATGTTGAGTATCTAATTGGGAATGTCAAAACATTTATTAACACCTTGTGGCAATCCCCAAACCAGGATGACATGCAATTCCCATGACAGTCCTTTCTTATTAGAATTTTGGGAAACTCACTGTTGATTGATTGATTGTATAATTTTATAGGGATTTTGGACTGTTCCTTTGCCTTCCAAAAGAGGAAAGTGGCAAGTGCCTTTGTGCACACAATCTCTCACAAACCCTATTTTGATAAAGTTTGTTGTAACATTATTCCTGAGCAAAAATATGCGACAGAAAATCCCCAAGTCTCTTCCCAAAGGACATACTAAACTGTATGAGAAATATCGCAGGAAAAAATGGTCTTTAGTCTAATCTTTAAATTAACATATTTAGTGGAAATGTTAATGTCCAGTTTTCAGTCAGTGTTTGTATTGATTTTAGTTTGATTATTCCTCAATTCACTTTTTTCAGAATTTTGTATCCAAAACTTACTGCTTCATGAGGAAACCACTACAAATGGAAGTGCAGACAGGAGCTATTAGTCAGGAATGGAAATTCAATTCCTCTGAGTGTGATCCTCCAGCTTAAATCGGATAATAGCAGACATTATGAAATTGCAGAAAAGGCAATTTCCAGATATGCCCTTTTTTTTGCAGGGTGAGCTGCCAAATAATTTCAAGAGGGAATTACAGTAGCTGCAAGAATTAACTGCAGAGTCATGCAGGCTGCTAAGCACAGCGCAGTAGGCTGAGATAGAAACAGACTCTTACATAATTTAAGTGCAGCAAAGGAGTGAGAAAGAGCAAACAGTGAAGCTTTTCCCACATTATCACCACACTGCAGGTGCTTTCTCCTTACCAGAGCTGCCAAAGCAACACAATTCAAGAACATAAATCCATTTCGCTATTAAAAGGATTCTGCTGTCTCTTGGCAGCTAAACTATTCATACAAAAGGGGATGTATTGGGTGAAACAGAGATCCAAGCCAAATAACCTACAACAGATATAAAAGCATCTACAGTAATTGTTAGCAATAAAAAGCAATGAAGAAGTTAAATTAAGGCAGTTTGCGGATGCTCACTAGATTGTTTTGGACAGGGAATAGTTATAAGGACTGGTGGCAGATTGTCTGGTGCATGAACATTGAGGCCAGTAGAGAAACACTTATGCAAAGCCAGAGCAACTCCTCACAGCTGATCAAAGCAGAAGGGCTGGCTTGTATTTCCCACTTCAAATAAACCGTGCCATGCACAACACCAATGCCTCGGAAGAGGGAAAGAGAAAAGGCAAAGGCAAACATGAGAGTTCACTGCTGTTTTCCACTCTTGTTCATGGAAAGAAAATAACAGGAATTTATTCAAATCAAATACCACAGTGACCATAAAGGTGAGGTGTACATAATCTGATCTGTGGATGTTGTTTCTTGTTGTGTGACAGTTTCTCACACAAGCATGGCTTCACCCAGGACAAGTCCTGCCTGAACAACCCAGTGGCCTTCTATGACAGAATGACCACATGTGTGAGCAAGGGAAGAGCTATGGATGTCATCTAGCTGGATTTCTCCAAGGCCTTTGACATGATCTCCCACTACATTCTTCTCCCTAAATTGGAGAGCTGTGGATTTGATGGGTGGACTGTTTGGTGAACGAGGAACTGGTTTGATGATTGCATCCAGAGAGTAACTGTCAACACTCAGTGTCTAGATGTGTATCCCTCAAGGGTCCACACTGGGGCTATACAGTTTAAGATCTTCATCAATGACATAGACAGCAGGATCAAGTGCACCCTCAGCAAGTCTGCAGATAATACCAAGCTGAGTGGTACAATTGACACACCTGCAAGATGGCCTAGATGTCCTTGCTCACTGCAGGGGGTTTACAGTAGATGGTTTTTCAAGGTACATTCTAACCTAAAATATTCTATGAATCTATGATTTTATGAAACACACCTGGACAAACTATAACTAACAGCATTTGTTGCAAGGTTGGTAGAATAAATTTTCTGCCTCAGTTATGTGTTAAGAGATTTACATGACATTTTTATATAAGGTTAATGTAGCTGTGTTCTCTAAGTCTAGTGTTGCCATGCTCCTTGTCTTCTAAGGAGAGACAGAGCAAACATCATCAATGTGACCTGCTCTTTAAGTGTCACTCTTAAGAGTATCACTTAGTAACTAACAATTGTAGTAACAACGGTCACTCTCTGTAGACAGGGGAGGTGACAGCAGGGAAGGACAACGACCAACCAGTAAGCTTCTCTACTCAAGAGCAGATGGTGGTGACACTACCACTTTTATCACCACCTCTTAGTTCCCAGCTTCCTAATACAGTTCCTGGCAGAGGGATATGTGTGTTGCTTCTGCCTGCTCTTCTCCTACTACTTCCTCAGCAATATGTTGCATGATATTTTTAGGGTGAATGTGAATGGACTGTATCCATCCCACTCTGAATATCAGCATATGTTCAAGCTGCCTTCCACTAGGTGCAAGCTGACTTTTGTGTAATACTGTAGTCTCTCCTCTTCTCATATTTCTTCATTTTAAGAAGAGCCATTTTCACATATGGTACATTAGATAATTCACCAGAAATTAGTAAAATTTTGTTTTGCTTTCACTTTTTAGGAAGCCCTCTGTGTAGATGAAGGTTTGTGTCTTACAGCTATGTCTGGAAGTAATCCCCTCTCTGCACACAGCAGCTTTCTAGGAGCAAAATGAATCAAGTGACAGTGAATCCACACAATGAAAGTTGTTTCCAAATCCTGTAGATTTCAAAACACAAATCCACATCATTTAATGCTGGTAGAAATCTTGGCTATGGGCTTTATGTATCATTCAACAGAAGAAAAGAAAAAATATCTAATTTGTGTATAGAGAAGCATATTCCTGTCTCAGGATAATTCCTGATTTTTGGACGATCTTGAGTGATAGAATGGGGCATGATCTGCTTTATTTTGAAATCTGGTCACCTTCCTGTCAGTCAAGCAGTGGACCCATATTTTAACATGTTATGGGTATTTTCCATGAATACTTTCTGCTTTTTTTCCTCCCTTAAATTTTCCTTGAGGATCTTGAAGGTCCCCTTTTTGTTTATTAGTTGTAATCTTTTATCTCTGTCACCACAAGTAGACCACGTGGAGGCTGGTCAAAAGTTATGATGACAAAAATGCCTGAGCTAATGTCTTTGAAAAATGACTCTGGAAATGGTCCAGTTCCTAGTTAATGGGAATCCATATGAGGATAATCAAACCCATTAAGGAGTATGGTGTTCATCTATCTTAACATGTAAAGCAAGAACATAAAATGTGAACATGTCATGAAGGCTCTAAATGGTTTACTGAGGGAGGGCAGATGCACTCTGGAGAATCAGCATGGAAGGAAGCCACGACATTGGTCATGGATCTTACAGGAAAGAGATCACAGGAACTAGTTAAAACTAGTTTTAAAATACAGTTTGATTCATTCCTGTGCTATTATAAAAATTTCTGTGTCATCAGATTATATCAGAAAGAACTGTATGTGATGAAGACAAAAAGGTTGATGTGTATGTTAATCATGGATTTGGCTTGTGATCCATTAAGAAATCTATTTAAATATTTTTTAGTATTCCTTAATTACACATATTCCCAAGTGATGGAAAAGACATTTAGGAGATTTTGTCAGAAACATTCTGGAGGTTTTGATAACTTATTAAGGAGGATTTTAATCTATTTTATTTCATAGTATAGACACATTTTTCATCCTCCAAGTGGGGAGAAGGAAAAAATCCTCATTTTTATTTAATTTCATAAAGGTCAGAGTGAAAGGTTGTGCTTCAGAAGATGAATCTTTCAGATGGGAAAGATATGAAAGAGAAGCAGAAATGGATGTGACATATGGTTGCTTTAGCAATTATTTTATGCTTTATTTATTCTGCTTTCCTACAAGAGATTGTTGTTCTTTTAAATTACTAGTAACCTTAGAAATCAGCATCAGTTAACCACAAAAAGAGGCTGTGGCAGAGCAAGGCTTTCCAGTACATGATGATACATCTCCTATGTGACCCCTTAAATGACTGGTTTGTTTAGTAATTTCTTTTCATCTCTGCTGAATGCATAAAAGCATAAAGACAGAAAATAAATCTGTGAGAGGTGGCGATAGCCAAAGCTTGAATTTCATGATACATAACACGCATGTGAACACAAGTTCCTTAAGATTCTTTTACCAAAGGTGATATAAGACCATCTTAGCTTCATCCAAGAAATTGTAATGATTTGATTAAATCTTGGATCTCTCAGAAATATTAATAAAGATGGTAGCTACAGAAGTATTTTTGGTTATACTTCAATAGTTTTCCTGAGGGGAAGGTTGTTTTTAATTAGGAATATTTACTAATATGATCTCTCTAGCCACAACAACTTTGTTCCTTAAGCGATGGTTTCAGTTATAGTAACCTTAAAACTTTTTAATTAAAATGGGACAAACTTGTAGTCTCTAGCATATTATGAAAGACAGGGAAATGTGTCAATATTTTTCAGTACTGAGCTATTATTTCAGAAAGATATTAATGTTATTATTAATGCTAGAAAATATATCCCTTCCTACATTTTCCCACTGTATCTAGCAGTATTGTTCCAGACCAATAAATTATTGTAAATAAAAATTTCATATTATGTTATTCTAAAATTGAGAACAGCCAGTCATCAAAGGGAATATCATGTCTACACGAGTGAGAAAAACTCACAATTTATTCCCATGCAAAAAGAAATCAAGTCAATATCAAGTTATAAAGTAGGCTATGTAACAAACACCAACTGCAAAATTGTACAATTTTTTTCAAACTAAAAAATCAGTTGACACAAGATGTGATTTCTGTAGTACATCACAACTTGCTACCATTTTATTATTAACTGCTATTCTGCAGATGGACCCCTACCCTGCTTGTTCAGTGCAACAATCTTTGCAAAATGCAGAAAGTTGATTAAATTACATCTATGAAATTGGACAGCATCTATGAAACTGGACAATGTGAGACATATCACTGGTGTTTTGAACACCATCAAAATGATAATGTTTCAGTTCTGTAATTAGATGATATATGTACTAGCATCAGAAATACTGAGCTGCAACTGCAATAGAGAGAATGGAGAGAATCGAGTCAGCTATGCAAATTCCCCATGGCAGAGTTGAAGCCACTGAAATGGAACAAACAATCATACTGAAATAAAATAAAAAAACCTCCCACTATTGCCCAAGTCCTGGGGTGCATTAAGAAGAATTTGTATAGCAGATTGAGGGAGGTCATCCTCCCCACTTACTCAGCCCTGGTGAGGCTGCATCTGGAGCACTGTGTCCAGTTCTGGGCTACCCAGCTCAAGAAAGACGAACTGGTGAGAGCCTAGGAGAGGTCCACAAAGATGATTAGGGGACTGGAGTATCTCTTTTATGAGGAAAGGCTGAGATGTTCTCTGCTTAGCCTGGAGAAGACTGAGAGGGGATCTTATCAATGCTTATAAATATCTAAAAGGTGAGTGTCAAGAGGACAGAGCCAGACTCTTTTTGGTCATCTCCAGGAAGAGGCCAAGAGGCAATGAGCACATATTGCAGCACTGGAAGTTCAACCTGATCACAAGGAAAAGCTTCTTTACTGTGAGGGTGACAGCACTGGAACAGGCTACTGGGGAAGGTTGTGGAGTCTTTTCAAAACCCAACTGGGCACATTCCTGTGCAACCTGCTCTAGGTGAACCTGCTGTAGTAGAGGGGCTGGACTAGATGATCTCCAGATGTCCCACCTAGCCCCAATCATTCTCTGATTCTTACTAAGACATTTTACACATTCATTAAAAAGAGCAGGGTTATAATGAAAAAGGAAAGAACCAACTCAGAATAAGTCATCAAACTGAGGTACAAGAATGTTGGGGAATTCTTAAGTCAATACAGTATATACTGTAAAACGTAATATGAATTTCCCCTAATGCATGTTTAACATGTGGAATTCACTACCCTAAGATTCTCTTTAGATGAAAAAAAACCAAAAAAACACCAAAACTTATCAGTTTAATAATAAAAAGTAGATGTAACAACGGGTGAGACTTTAAGAATCAGGAAATTAAACATTTCAGGTCACAACTACAAACAAGAGCAAAAGATGTTAGGTATTCAAAAACGTTTGCTTGCCCTTCCTGTGCTGCACCCATCCATGATACCTGTGGCTGCAATTCTTTGGATGCGTTAAAGTGATGTGCCTAGGGCAATTTATTCTGTAGATCTCTAAAGCAGTGAATAAGTCACTGGTTATCTGTGCCCTGCACTTCTGTTCAATTCTAACCAGTGGTGATGTTGCCAGAATGCTTCTGTTTTTTCCACCTGGATATCCTTCTTTTCTACTGATGCTGTTCTACACTTCTCCATTTGTCTCTCCTTTCATCGTCCTTTCTCACTATTCTTCTCAAATCTTACATCTCTCTCTCCCAATAATGGACATATAAAAAATAAAGCAGGCAAGCGATGGTAATGAATTACGCAGATGTCTCCTCCCACCATGCTGCATTTAATTTTCTTAATGCTGAGTCTCTGGGGAATGCAGGCTTCTCTAAACACCTGATTCAAGGGGTTTTGATCCCGACAGCAGGCTGTGGGATACTCCACAATACAATTTAATTTCAAGAAGTAGCTAACATCTCTGTGAAGATTTCTGGTATCATTCTCAAGCACACTTACTTTGCAACTTTATCTCTATTTGGAAAAAAGAATAATTACAGGAAGAGTTTATAGAGCTGCCAGTTTTACTAATTCAGTATAATTGAGCTGGCATAGCTCTTCTTTAAGGTCCTCCTTTTCTTTCCTTTACAAGGCGAACTGCATGCATATAAAATATGCCAACGTCTGCTATGTTTTAACACTGGCAGGCCTGGACATTTCCTAAATCCCACCTGAAGAGATGCTTGCTCCACTTATTTTACCCTTCTGTACTTAACATGTCATATAAATCACAAGCACTCTTTTGAGATCAATATGTAAATAAAGCTTTTACTTGCAGGTAAGCTTCACTTGGTCTGACAGACTGAAGAAGAAAAGGTCTTTCTCTGTCCATTTAAATCAAATTTGTAGGTAGGTGCTTGAAGTTGCAAAATTATATCTAGTTTCCAAAATCACCCCAAAATTTCCCTTCTTCACCTTTTATACAAAATTTCAGAAGTTTAGGTCACAAAAGTTCACAGGGTGATTCTTAAAGGAACCGACAGAATTCAGGCGCAAGTGATTTCATAGATTTCATTGAGATTGGTGCTTTTTTAAAAATTATTATTGTTTTTATTATCTCTAACTGAAGACACTTGCTCAGTCTTACAGATATGGTACACTTCATGTTTCTAATCTTATCACCAGTTAACTTTCCATCCATATAAAAAACTTGTTTACATTTTATGAAGTTATAGCCAAATGTATCTGTGGTCTAGAAGAAGGAGGAAGGACATCTCTAAGGCACACAGCCTGGAGAATATAATGCCTGCGAGTGAGCAAACAAGAGGCCCTGTTGAACTCTCCTGGGAAGAAAGGACCCGTCAACACTGCAGCTCCTTTGCTTTGAGACATCCTATATTTCTCACATGGCTTCCTCAGCACCCTGAAGAAATTATTCTACTTCAGACCCATTTCAACAGGTTTTTTTTTTTCACTGTCATGTAGTCACTCCTGCCTGCCAGCTCATGAAGAATGCACTGCTTGGTAAATGAAAGTCTACCATCAATGCATTAGTTGCATATCCTATCACCACAATGTTCAACTTGTCTTAGAATGTCAAAGGTTTGCATATGAAGAGCTGCAATTACTTCTCTGCAAAATCAACCACTTTTTTCTTTTTTTTTTTGGTCTAGCTTTATTTCCTGACATATTAATTAAAGTGTAATTAGGTAGATCTTTAGTGACAATTTTTTGTCAGGTTGATAATGGCATGAGATCATGTTTTAGTGTTATTAAGATTGGCTTGTGATAATCTTGATTAATTCAGTTGCTTCTGCTACTATATTAATATTAGTCACTTTGGATGCAGAAAAACATCCAGTTTGAGTCCATTTGAGTTCTGTATGTGCAATAAGGGATCTCAAGACTTTGTTCTGGACTTGCATTCTTTATTTCTTACATGCTGTTTGGCTCACAAAATTTCAGTAATTTTTTTTCTGTTTAAGGATGGATGCAAAATGGCTTGAGTCAAAACATACATTAACATCAGCCTAGGTTTCCTTTCCAGGATTCGTTTGGCATAGACATGCAGGATAAAGTCTGTAAAGCTATGCCTCTTGAGAAATGTAAATGGACAAATGGTTTACAGGAAGTCAAGTACATACCTCTTGTGCTCATGGAACTGTGCTAAATTCCAGCTCAAATTCTCCCATTATGTTGGACTCAACTCATCTTTTCATGGTTGTGATAACACCATAGAGAGTTGAGAGAGGATTTTTTTATTATCCATCCACCTTGGCAAGGCGTTGCAAGTGTAAGACAAGGATTCCAACTTCAATACATCATAAAGAGAATTTTCTGGTTCCTTCTAAAATACTAAGTTTTGATAATACATCTGTTAGTTTGAAGTCTACTAATTTCAAGCACCAGAGTCTTTTCGTTCATATGTCTTACTTTAGTCTCCTGAAAGAGCTGCATATTCCATATTTTCCCTACCAAATGCTGGATTCAATGTGCATAAGCAATAAGACAGGTTTTGAGCAAAGTAATGTGGGCCTCTGACTTTCACAGATGCTGTGGGCTTAATGTATGTATAAGACACAACTGCAGTGCAAGCTTTGTGAATCCTGTGTCTTCAAAAAGCAGACTTACTATGCCTGTTTAGCATTCAACTACTGTAGAGAAAATCTGGTGCACAAAGTGACATATTTCCTTCCCACAGCCAGACTGATGCATTCTTCTCATGTTTGTGTAGGGTGCGGCAAGGAAAGGGCACCAAGGAGGAAGAGGCATAAAAGAGTTGCTGCTGTTCTTAAGGCAACTGCTCTGGTTTGTATTGCACAACAATTTCTGTGTTGCATCCAGAAAGAAGGTTTCCAGGGCACGACAAGAGATGATGCACGCTGTTTCAGTGAATAGTGGACAGGTGTGGGACTACAGTCTCAGATTCTATCCTAAACTATCAGACAAAAAAGTCACATAAAGCCATTGGAACGTCTTTCCTTTTCTAGACTTTTTTTGGATGAAACTTGATGGAAGTGATTCAGTAGTAATACTGCCAGATGCAATAAGAGAAGCTGTGATAATGACCCCTTTTTTCTCTTGAGGAAAATTCCAAGTACTCAAAAGTATGTGAAAATGAACCTCATGGCAGTAATAACTGAGATGTGCCACCATACCAACAGCAACTCTGACAAGCAATCACTCTACATTACATTCAGTAAAATTCCAACCTACAGCAGCTTTCTATTCAGACAGAAAACAACCCAAATAAATGACTACAGAAGTCAGAAGAAAGCAGTATGAGATAGATAGGTTTCTGGAAGTTTCCTAATACTCCTTCAAACCAATAAGAATACCACTAATCAGACTGAAGCAATCGATTAAGGAAGTGGTGCTCCCACTGTACTTGTCACTGGCAAAACCACAACTCGAATTCTGTGTTCAGTATTGGGTCCCTCACTACAAGAAGAAAGACATTATGCTTCTGGAATATGCGCGTAGGAAGACAACAAAGCTTTTGTAAGGTCTGGAGAACAAGTCCTGTGAGGAGAAGCTGAGGGAAGGGGCTTGTTTAGCCTGGAGTAAAGGCGACAGAGGAGAGAACTTATCACACTCTACAACCACCTGGAAGGAGGTTATAGTGAGGTGGGTCCCTTTGTCCAAATAACAAATGATAGGACAAGTGGAAAACTGTTTGGATGGCCGGGCCCAGAGAGTGGTGGTAACTGGTGTTAAATCCAGCTGGAGGACAGTGACAAGTGGGGTTCCCCAGGGCTCAGTGTTGGGTCCAGCCATGTTCAACGGCTTCATCAATGACCTGGATGAAGGCATCGAGTGCTCCCTTAGCAAGTTTGCAAACGACATTAAGCGAAGTGTTGATCTGCTGGAGGGACGGGAGGCTCTGTAAAGGGATCTGAACAGGCTGGACCACTGGGCAGAGTCCAATGGCATGAGGTTTAACACGGCCAAATGCCGGGTCCTGCACTTGGGGCACAACAACCCTGTGCAGCTACAGACTAGGAGAAGTCTGTCTAGAAAGCTGCCTGGAGGAGAGGGATCTGGGGATGTTGGTTGACAGCTGACTGAACATGAGCCAGCAGTGTGCCCAGGTGGCCAAGAAGGCCAGTGGCATCTTGGCTTGTATCAGAAATGGTGTGACCAGCAGGTCCAGGGAGGTTCTTCTCCCTCTGTACTCGGCACTGATGAGACCGCTCCTTGAATCCTGTGTTCAGTTCTGGGCCCCTCACCACAAGAAGGATGTTGAGGCTCTGGAGCGAGTCCAGAGAAGAGCAACAAAACTGGTGAAGGGGCTGGAGAACAGGCCTTATGAGAAGCGACTGAGAGAGCTGGGGTTGTTCAGCCTGGAGAAGAGGAGACTGAGAGGAGACTTCATTGCTCTCTACAACTACCTGAAATGAGGTTGTGGAGAGGAGGGTGCTGGCCTCTTCTCCCAAGTGACAGGGGACAGGATGAGAGGCAATGGCCTCAAGTTCCACCAGGGGAGATTTAGGCTGGACATTAGGAAAAAATTTTTCACAGAAAGGGTCATTAGGCACTGGAACAGGCTGCCCAGGGAGGTGGTTGACTCACCTTCCCTGGAGGTGTTTAAGGCATGGGTGGACGAGGTGCTAAGTGGCATGGGTTAGTGTTTGATAGGAGTGGTTGGACTAAATGATGCGGTGGGTCTCTTCCAACCTGGTTATTCTATGATTCTATGATTCTAAGAGCAAACAGCCTCAAGTTGCACCAGAGATTTATAGTATATATTAGGGAAAATGGTTATCAAGCATTGGAACAGGCTGCCCAGAGAAGTGGTTCAGTCACCATCCCTGAAGGTGTTTAAAAGACCTGTAGATGTGACGCCTGGAGACACAGTTTGGTGGTAGAGGAGGTAATGTAAGTTGAGCTTGATAATCTTAAAGGTCATTTCCAACATAAATAATTCAATGTTTCAATGATTCTATTATTTCTTATGTTTAGTTGGGCCAGGACACAGAGCTCTGTCAAGATCGTCATGCTGATGAACTTCACTGAAGTTTGGAGATTGGATGCTGTATGTTGGATAAAATTTTAACTTCCATTTTTCTAATTGCATTTATCTGGTTTTGCTTTTCAGACTATTTCCTGTCTGTTACTTCTTAGCTTTCTCCTTCATGATGATGTATGTAAAGTTAGATGATCTCTATGACATTCAAACTCAGACAGTAAATTACAAAACTTTGCAAAGGAGTTACTAAAAATAGTAAGCTAAACTCATAACTTTGTATCTACATCAAGACTACAAATATATTGAGCATTATGGCATATGATTAGTTGATGTGACAGAATGTTGAAATTATTTCATCCAACTTTGTAAATAGACAAAGATCCTTGAACCTACACAAAAACATAACAAAGCATTTTTAGGCTATAAAGCTCAATAATAAAGCTTTAGTTTTGTCAGGTTTTTTTATTTTTAAAAATGAAGCAATGGCCTAATTTTGCAAGCTGAACATTCTGAGTCCTGAGACAATTTCTTGTCTTTGACAAATGCATGAGTCTTACTTCATTGATTTTTAAAGAAATGCCTACCTATCTTTTATTGATTTTTAACAAAACACTACTATATGTTCATGGGGATTTTAAAATAAACAAAAAAAATGCTTTTAGTCCTTCTTGAGCAATGAATTGTAGTCACAACTAGTTTTACTATAGAAACTAGTGTAAATTACCTGTAAATAATTAGTGTTTGTGCTAAATGCAACAGGAAAAATAGAGAAGTAGAAATTAAAATTTTGTGGCAATAAGAAATTATGCTTTGCATAAGCGCTTCTCGCAATCTATAATGTTCCTAAACATTCATTATTTCATTATTGCTTAGAGAAGGAAGGAAGGAAGGAAGGAAGGAAGGAAGGAAGGAAGGAAGGAAGGAAGGAAGGAAGGAAGGAAGGAAGGAAGGAAGGAGGGAAGGAGGGAGGGAAGGAAGGAAGGAGGGAGGGAAGGAAGGAAGGAAGGAAGGAAGGAAGGAAGGAAGGAAGGAAGGAAGGAAGGAAGGAAGGAAGGAAGGAAGGAAGGAAGGAAGGAAGGAAGGAAGGAAGGAAGGAAGGAAGGAAGGAAGGAAGGAAGGAAGGAAGGAAGGAGGGGAGGAGGAAGGAAGGAAGGAAGGAAGGAAGGAAGGAAGGAAGGAAGGAAGGAAGGAAGGAAGGAAGGAAGGAAGGAAGGAAGGAAGGAAGGAAGGAAGGAAGGAAGGAAGGAAGGAAGGAAGGAAGGAAGGAAGGAGGGAGGGAAGGAAGGAAGGAAGGAAGGAAGGAAGGAAGGAAGGAAGGAAGGAAGGAAGGAAGGAAGGAAGGAAGGAAGGAAGGAAGGAAGGAAGGAAGGAAGGAAGGATGGAAGGAAGGAAGGAAGGAAGGAAGGAAGGAAGGAGGGAAGGAGGGAGGGAAGGAAGGAAGGAGGGAGGGAAGGAAGGAAGGAAGGAAGGAAGGAAGGAAGGAAGGAAGGAAGGAAGGAAGGAAGGAAGGAAGGAAGGAAGGAAGGAAGGAAGGAAGGAAGGAAGGAAGGAAGGAAGGAAGGAAGGAAGGAAGGAAGGAAGGAGGGAGGGAAGGAAGGAAGGAAGGAAGGAAGGAAGGAAGGAAGGAAGGAAGGAAGGAAGGAAGGAAGGAAGGAAGGAAGGAAGGAAGGAAGGAAGGAAGGAAGGAAGGAAGGAAGGAAGGAAGGAGGAAGGAGGGAGGAGGAAGGAAGGAAGGAGGGAGGGAAGGAAGGAAGGAAGGAAGGAAGGAAGGAAGGAAGGAAGGAAGGAAGGAAGGAAGGAAGGAAGGAAGGAAGGAGGGAGGGAAGGAAGGAAGGAAGGAAGGAAGGAAGGAAGGAAGGAAGGAAGGAAGGAAGGAAGGAAGGAAGGAAGGAAGGAAGGAAGGAAGGAAGGAAGGAAGGAAGGAAGGAAGGAAGGAAGGAAGGAAGGAAGGAAGGAAGGAAGGAAGGAAGGAAGGAAGGAAGGAAGGAAGGAGACTAATAGAATTTTTACAGTATTTGATTGCATAAACTTCATCAGAACACATCATGCTGACCTCCCTTGGAAATTCTAAGCAGACTCCTGTCTGACCAGACAGTTCTTGGTGTTTTTTTTACTTAAGCCGGTAGCACTGAGACAGAGATAGAGGAAAGAAATTAACAGATACCTCTCTTCATATATTCCTAAATTATGGGCTAAAGACAACACTGCAATTTTCTAATTTTTCATCTTGTATCGTTATTTGAAATTGCCACATACTGCTAGGGATTGCTGAATCTGGCAGCCTGATAGATGTGAAACTCCGTACCCCTACTTCAAACCAGCAGGGTGAGCTTGTATTCCCTCACATACAAACACATTTAGACAACACATATATACATACATATACATGCACAGATCAACACATAGAAACACTCTTTCAAACACAGATATCACCAGTGGCCTTGTAGACTTCATCCACTGGTCACTCTCCTGTCACGGCCTTGGTTATGAGGACTGCCTTGTCATTGTTCCTCTGTGCATCTCTGTCTGTGTGAAGATAAGTTTTCAGTCACAAACCCAAACTCCTACCTTTAAAGAATCACAGAATCACACAGAATCACAGAATAACCAGGTTGGAAGAAACCCACTGGATCGTCGAGTCCAACCATTCCCACCAATCCCTAAATCATGCTCCTAAGTACCTCATCCACCCTAACCTTAAACACCTCCAGGGACGGTGACTCAACCACCTCCCTTGGCAAGAGAAAACTCTGATTCAAGCAATTTAAGTGATAGAGAATCCACTGTAGAAGTTGTGAAACTGGTGTTTATGCTGCTTATGTCATTTATACTCACAGGCAACACTGACATGTTGTTCCTATTTTAAACCTATTTATATATTAAACTTATCTAGTGTGAATTTCCAGCTACTGGATATATTAACTTGGTGAATTATACAATAGAATCTTCTGTTTTCATATGACTCATCCACAAACAGCTACTTACAAAGGCATCAAGCTGTGTCATATTTTCTGTTTCTTTAAGTATACCAAATGTGTTTTAATTGAGTTTAAGCGATGTTTTGAAGTAAATCTCCCGTCATCCCCACTTATGACTCCTTGCTTCTCCTCATGACACAGTCTTGAATTGCACAGATTGAACTCTAGATGAGCTGAAATCTGAATGAGTATGTGCTTCAGGAGACTTTTTCATGTTGTCCGGTCACTTATGGGCATGCAAACAACAGGACCAGACTAGAACTAGTATTAGATAAAACTTCTATCCATTCGCAGCATGGATGTTCTGGACCCAGCACTCACTGTATTATTCTGCAGATTCACTGTTACAAATTGCGTATTAATACTCGCGAACACAATTGTCTCTTAATTTAAGACATTGGCACCTCATCCTCATTAGACTCTTCTAAACTAATTTCCAATTTTCACTGTCCTTGAAATGAGAACAACCATTTTTCTCAGTGGTATCCACATCAAGCAAAATGCATTGTGCTTAAGAAGGACCTCACTGTCTCTCTCGATCCAAAATGTAGTCCTGACTGATTGTATGCAAGTGCTCGTTACTTGACCTTTTAAATCATTGTCCAGATCTTTCTTTCCAGAATAGTTTTCCATCCTTTAAAATAACTGGTTTTACAGGTGACCGATATAAATTTAACATTCTTTGTGCTTGTATTAAATAAAGCATTCAGATTAGCTGCTGCATCTTCAATAATACATTATCTTCTTTGCTTATCACATCATCACCCTGTGTGTCATCTCCAACTCTTTACCAAAAGCATTTTTCCACTCTAGTCCAAATCACCAGTAGACAGACCAAATAACACAGAATGAATGACTGACTTCTACACAACACTATTAGAAAGGAATTTTATAAGAAAAAAAATTATTCCCTTCCCTCTTATAACACACTTAATTAATCATTTGGCATTCATTGAGTACTCTGTACAGTTTTATTCTGGTTTTTAAATCAAATGGCATGTAGTACAATCCAGATGCCTCACAGAAATCTCTGTTAATAGTGTTATTTCCTGTATGGTCAATAATTTACACTTTGTCTACTCTATTTCTTGTCAGGCACTTGCTAAGTGCCTTGTAGAAAGCATCCTGGCTCCTGACTGAGATTTTTCATGATGGAAGTTTGGCAAGTCATGAACTTTCCATCCCATCCTCTTCATCATGGCTGGATAATCTTAAAGAACTGAGAAGGAAGTGTGCATTAACTGTAGCTAATTGCCAGAGTAGGGATAAATCTTAGGTGTTTGTGTGTTAGACACTAGGTAATTCTATGTTTTCCAGTGTTATATGAATTGTTAAAAAGAGAGAGTTTCTTAATTTGTCTATAAGGAGACACCTGTGCCTGTAGCATCTGAATCTGTGTCACAGTTCAGAACTATTCCATGGGACAGACAGTAGAGTATTCTGTCTGTGGGTTATGGTTTTGTAAGAGTGATGGAACTTTGCATTCTGTCAGAAAAGAAAAGTTTTGGAGTTCTCTAGGGCCTCAATCCTTTTGTGTTAAGATTGTTATTTGAAATTTGCAGCCTATCAGATTTTCCATTAAGAAAAGCTACTTGATTGGCTTGTAAAATCCTAAAAAGATATTAGAAGGTTAATAACTTTTTTTGTTATTTGCTATTTTTGCGAAAGTGGCTGTGTGTGCACACAGTTTTATTTTCCTTTAGGGCTCAGTAGCATACAAACATCCAAACCCATTTGACAGGAGGAATGTGAGCTGTTGCTTAGTTACAGTTGGTCCATGATGATACAGGATTATTTCTGCTTCATAGTTGGAAGTATCTCTCCACCTCTACTTTCCACTGAAGGTAATAGGAACATGAATCCACTTTTTAAGGAGACATCACGTCAAAAGCCCTACTTGGGATCAGAAAGAAATGGAAGAGAAAGCAAATAAAGGAATTTTCCGCTCCTCCTTTTCTGGGTCTAGTAGTACTTAGTCAGCCTGAAAACATTTTTTACCAAATACAGAAATAACTCAATATTTAGGTTTTGTGGGGTTTGGCTTTTTTTGTGGCATTGAAAAAAATTATGTGCAAAAGGGGTCCAAGTTATGAAGGACCTAATCCATCCTGCTCAACTCTCTGTCAGAGCGTTGCTACAGGAGCTTCGAAACATGATCCCTTGGCATAACAATAAAATCCTATCCATATAAAACATGTCATTACTGCTTGGTTTCTATGAACATCCAGGAAGCTAAAACAAAAGTTGGTGGAGACTGAACACAAAACTCCAGACATCACAAAATTGAAGCAAAGACTTTTATATGATTTATTTAATTTTCTTTAGTTTTCATCGATGTCTGTTCTTCAGCTATGCAGAGATCGAAGGAAGGGTTAAGGTTTCAAAACATAAACACAGAAATATTGACTTGGCTTTCTGCCATGTTGAGTGAAAGTGAAATTCGTTTCACCTAATTTCAATGACCTAAAAGACATACTGTTTAAGCAAGTGATCTAGCAAAGAGTGATAACCACATTCAAAGGCAATTCATCCCACCCTTAAGATACGTGACCAAGACAGATGGGATGATTCATCCTCTGGTATACCTTTTTTTTCTCTGCTTACTTCAGTGGGAGGCTTAATGGATAATTGGACACTTATCTTGTCTTTATTTAGGTGAGGTGAATTCTGTCCCAAATTTACCAATCATGATGCTGAATTATATTTTAAAGTTTGAGTAAAAATAAGTTAAATCCATAAGGTTTACATTATATGTAATATTTACATTATAAAGTTTACAATTCTGGCAATCCACATCTATAGTGCTGCAGAAATTACAGTCGACAGCCTATGATGAGGAAAATAAGACTGTATTCTCAGTTCCTATCATTATCCCTAGGGAAATAAAGCCCATCTTAAAAGCTTTCCCAGAGATATGATGAAGAAATCCAGAAGTTATAAATCTTTTACCTTTATTCTTCTTCATTTACTTAGTAAGATCAGAAGGATTTTAAAGTAGATGTTTTAACAGTAAATCTGATTTATTCTTTATTTTAATTGAATAGGTCATGTTTGACTCTGAGTATTAGGTGGGACCCCAGCATCTCTAACTGTTGAAAAAATACTGAATAAATAATTTGATGAATGTTTAGTTCAGACATGACTGTATTAATACCAGATTACATATATTAAAATTGAAGAAGGGAAATAAAGAGTAATGACAGTATATTCAATGAAGGAATTAAGAAAATTGAGATTAAGCACACAAACAAATAGGAAAGGTGGTGAAATGTTATTACATGGGAAATAACAGACTCACTTCATTTATACCTGTACCTTGTTTTCATTTCTATTATTCTGAAGAGATTGTACAAGGATAGTACAGCTGAGTAAAAACTGTTATCAGTTTTCTCATAGAGCTAGAAAAAACCAATTTCAGAAACGTGAAGAAAGCACATCTTTAGGCAGAGACTGATCTGTGTTACGGGTTTAGTTGAATAAGTTTTCACTGTTGCTACTTCTGCTAAGTTGATTCTGTTGATGAATAAAACAGCTTCATCTTCATCTCACTTATTCCATGAATACTAACTTCAGAAGAAAATATTTTAATACCTCTCATGAACAGATATTTTGCAAAATAGTATGTTCATCCTTTTCCCTTAGGTTATAAGACCAATCTTATTTGCATGATATAAAAGTAAATTTCCAGAATGATAATGACAAAACTAGAGAAACAATGGCAGAATCCTGAAAAGACTGGCATTTTGCACTAAACTATGTGAGAGAAGAGACTGGCAGGAGAATAGACACAGACTATGGCATTTCCAAGTACTGATTCACGTAAAATCTCCCTTCTGCTCAGTTAATCAATCATTTTCTGTTAGATGAACATATTATCCTTCCAAGGAAAGAATGCAAATAACAGATGCCAAGGAGCGGGCTGAAATGCTTAATAAGATATTTTTCTGTGTTCTTCTCTCTCACTCTATGTATACAGACACCCATGTGAAAGTAGCGGCGTAACACTTTGCATAACAATTCCTTAGCTAAAAACAGAAAGGAGTCACCATGATAAAGGAAAGTGAAGGGAAAGCATAAGCGTAAATTCATTGTTATGAATAACACTGAATGAAGCACATTGTGCAACTATAAGGAATGACCTTATTTCTCAAAAAATTCTCTGAGGAGTTACTGTAGCACAGGAAGGAACTGTCTAAAGTAATTTGTTAATTGTCGGACACTTCCAGAAAAACATAGGGAAAGATATTCAGTGGAATATTCAGTAGCTATTTTCAAGAGAAAGGAATAGAGAAACAGTGGTAGTGTTGGCATTCCATTGGTTCACTAGGAATTACAGAGTTCATGTAATTAGGCTGAATATAATTATAAGGCAATACATTTAAATGCAATACATTCTAATAGGGCAGAGAGGTTTTGTGCATATCAAGAAAAATAAGGAATTAGTAAAGCACAGGCAGCATTTTAATTTTAAATTACTATGACTTAGTCAAAGCAAACTTAGCTTTGGTAGAAACATTGCTCTTTCCATTTTTATATATGAAAAAATCCTTAGAAAAAATTACACAAAGAGCACACAAAGAATGTGGGATTGATCTTTGCCAATTTGCTTCCATCTGAAAACTAATGAAGATTGGATGCTAAAATAGATCAAAATCTTGCGTATGAAACTATCAGAGCTCATAATGAACATGGCAAATTCTTTCAAGTGTAGTCTTTTAAAAATCAGTATTAAAGATTTCTTCCAATTTTTCAATGACAGTATTGATAAAAATTGTGTGAGCTGATATGAAGTCAAAAGAGACAATAAATACTCACCAGATTACAGTCTTGTAAACCTCAATGCATATAGAAATGGTAGAAAATGAGATTCAATGGGGACAAAGTGTTTCACACAAGGAACAGCTCTACTCAGCTGTTTTTTACATCAGCCTCATTTCTATATATGTATATCCAGATTTCATTCTTATTCATAATTTTAGGCTGATACATTTTTCTAAGGCTGAGCAATTTTTCAAAAACTTACAACTTTTTTGTAAAATAGGCTTTAGGGCATAGATGTAGAAAATGCAAAACGGTGAAGCATAAAGCTACACTTCCACGGTCAATTAAGTTTTCCTGAAAATATTAGTGATGGTTTTAACATTCATTAATAATCGACATCCTGCAAAAATCATCAATTTCCCATTTTCCTGATTTTTTTCTTTTAGATTTAGAATGTAAAATCAGATATTTCTCACAGTGAAAACAGATAATTGCACATCTCTGTGGACGTTCCAGTTTGCTCAGATCTGAATCATTTAACTCTTTACTGATACCTCCTACCATCTCATTTGCTAGTGAACAGTATAAGTACTGTGTTTAAGTATCAGTAAAGCACAGTTGAGTGGGTACCCTCCAGATCTGTTAGTTTGAGAATTTGGAAGTGTTATGATGATGCTGGCAAGGATACTTGTCCAGCCCACAGTATTAGCTTATAGGAGAATTGTAACTGCAATCATAGAATCATAGAATAACCAGGTTGGAAGAGACCCACCGGATCATCAAGTCTAACCATTCCCACCAATCTCTAAATCATGCCCCTCAGTATCTCATCCACCTGCACCTTAAACACCTCCAGGGAAGGCGACTCAACCACCTCCCTGGGCAGACTGTTCCAGTGCCTAATGACCCTTTCTGTGAAAATTTTTTTCCATATGTCGAGCCTGAACCTCCCCTGGCAAAGCTTGAGGCCATTCCCTCTTGTCCTGTCCCCTGTCACTTGGGAGAAGAGGCCAGCACCCTCCTCTCCACAACCTCCCTTCAGGCAGTTGTAGAGAGCAATGAGGATTCCCCTCAGCCTCCTCTTCTACAGGCTAAACACCCCCAGCTCTCTCAGCCGCTCCTCATAAGGCCTGTTCTCCAGCCCCTTCACCAGCTTCGTTGCTCTTCTCTGGACTCGCTCCAGAGCCTCAGCATCCTTCTTGTGGTGAGGGGCCCAGAACTGAACTCAGTATTTGAGAAGAACCGCCCTGGACCTGCTCATCACACCATTTCTGATACAGGCCAAGATGCCACTGGCCTTCTTGGCCACTTGCTTGTGACATCCTTGCGAGGGCATTAAGGAAGTTTTGTTTCTCCCAACTCATTGTTAGGAACATCCCTATTAATCAGTTGCTGATGTTTATATACAAACAAAATCAGGAAGAACAAGCAGTTCCCAAGAATAGTTTCCTGGGAAGCCACATATCTTAATGGATCCCTTGAAGAAGCCAATAAAATGACTGTTCAAATTAGGTTAAATGTGAAAAAAATGATAATGTGTAATAAAGAGGAGGAATAGAAACTCATATACGTAGAATTCAAGAAATAATGAGCATCAGCTCTATCTTGCTGGATTGAGTCCCACCAAAAATATGAGAGAGATTCCTTGATATCCACAGTGGAATAACTTTTACCATTGTGACTAGCCAAAATATATAATCATGAAATAGAAATATAACAACTTCACTCATTTTGTTGTACAGATCAAGAACAGTCAAGATTCTTTTGATCACTTGTTCAGAAATCATGAAAGCATAATAAATATTCAGATATTTGCACACTTTCTTTCAGATGAGCTAAACTTCTGGATGAAATGTTCTCCAACTATTATAGCCCTGGTCATTAGAAAGGGCTATGTGGGAACCTTATCATTTCTTCCTAAGTGACAGAAGCACAGGCTTCCTAAAGGCGGTCTCTGGAGCAAACTCTTTTTAAAAAATGTAATCTGTATTTGTGATCTGTACCACAGTCATGTGTGGTATAGAACTGATTCATAACAACAGTTAAACCATCCTAATTGGATCTTTACAGTATACT
Source organism: Clamator glandarius (assembly GCA_033459285.1). Taxonomy (NCBI): domain Eukaryota; kingdom Metazoa; phylum Chordata; class Aves; order Cuculiformes; family Cuculidae; genus Clamator; species Clamator glandarius. The sequence goes on along the minus strand of JAUNZM010000553.1, from coordinate 2,854,173 downwards.
CCCACTCCCAGATTTTTATGTAAGTACAGTGCATATGTACAGTACCTTGAAAACAAGAGTAAAGACTGAAATCTCCTACAAGTGTAGGAGATGTGAGGGTGGTGTGATTTACAGAAGGTTTCCAGTGTTAACCTCTGTGACTGCACAGGCTCTGAAAAGTAATGGGAATAGGTAAAAACTTAACTATAGTAACTTTGCTCCACGTATTTTCTCAGTCCATCATGCTACAACAGCGCAAATTTATAAGAAATAGGATTACTTAAATTTTTCTGGGAATGTAAACAGAGGATCTCATATGTTTTCATTTGGTATCTGACCTTGCTTTGAGAGCATGTCAAATTATATCTCCTTAGCTAAGGTAGATCCTTTGTCAGGAGCTTTCTGTTTTATGAGACTTAATTCTGTATTTATCTATATATAGCTTATATCAAGCTTCATTTACCAAAAAGGTTGGCAAACCTCAAATGGTTCTACAAAAGTCAGCAGCAAGGGTATTACACTTTACAAGGAACACCTTACGTCTTTCTATTCATCATATCAATTTCTTACGTATTAAAAAAAGAGATTGGTTTTCCAGATCTTTTGCTGAGCTATTGGACTATTCTTAGTCTGATATTCTAATATGTGTTTTTCTATGTAATTGTTATGTATAGTAATGTGTTATGGAAAGTCTTCAGTGGCCATACTAATAATACATCATTTGGTTCCCTCCTTTTTTTCAGATGACTTTTCTAGATGAGTTATTGTGCTGCCTTGAGAATGGTTTCTGCTGACTGATCAAAGTAATATGCATCAGTGCAATGAAGGGATTTAAACTGGTTAATCTGTCTATCTATCCATACTGCAGAACAGAACTAATTGCCTTCAGTTTGGAAATTCAAAATGCTATGAAAGACACTGAAGACAAAATATGGCTTTGTTGGGGGTCTGCAGTCAGCAAATTTTGGAAATGAAATGGGAATTGAAGGTGCTTTAAAGTTTACTACTGCAGGAAAACAGTCTTGTTTCCTAAATTATGTTGATTGACTAAGCAAGTGAAAGTAATGCAACTTTCCTCCTGAAGGTAAAACCACGGTCTATTTTCAGGTGGAGTGAAATATGAAAGAGGAAATAAAGTACTGCTTCATAAAAATCATGTCTGATAATATTTCCAGTCAGAAGAACTAAGATAAACGCAGTAAAAGAAATACAAGAATTTTAAATTTGAGAGGAAATAGGATGTCATTCATTGTTAAATAGGAAGGCGTACATCTTGAACCTTGAGGTTAAAAATAGATACTGGGGTTGTACCAGCCACTGAATGTCATTCTGTGACTTTTCATGAATGACATAATTCCTATCATTTTCAAGGTAAGAATTTTGGAAGCTATTTGAAGGTGAAATTATTAAAGATGAGCTGAGTGCATGGAGGAAATGTACTAAATGCTTGTCAGAAAATATAAGAGTAATAGCAAATTCCAGCAGCTGTCACCTTAGAGTGTTTTAAGCAAGGATTAAATATGTTTACATTTTTCAAGAACATGCGTGGTTACACTGTTCAGAAATCTCTGAGGATTATAAACTTTTTTCTCTGAATATAGCATTAGAATATTTTTCATGGGGTTAAGAAGAATGAGAGACTGATTATTTTTGTCTGCCTTAAACCACTTGTTTTGCTGCCTTAAACCAGTGTTGAAAATGCAGCAGAGGCAGTATCCTTCAACAACTTATCTCACTCTTGCAAGCAGCCCAGCTGTGTGTACTGCTCAGAGAGACCCTTGGAAGGATCAGCTCCCCAAACTGGATTCCAGCTTTCCTAGAAGAACCACTGCACAGGCCCACAATTAAATAATGCTCTGGAAGAGAAGCCATTTGCGCGTCCACCATCCTGGAAGGATTCTTGCAACGCTGCAGCTTTGGGGTGATGAATCTTAGCTATTTTTCTTTTATTTCATCTTTATTTCCCTCTTTTCCTTCTTTTTTTTCTCCTCCTTCTTGTTCATACCATGGGTTTGATAAGCCAATGTTTTTCCTATTCCCTACATTTTTGCTGGAGAGGAGAGGCAACATTTATTTATTGTTATTCTCCAGCTAACTGTTCTTTCCTCTGACTCTTGCATCATTGGAAACAACAGTAGTTATAAATTCCAACAGGAGGGGGAAAAAACTACAAGTATTATACACCCATATATCTATCCTATATATCTACCCAGTACAGTCGCCATGCAACAGATTGCAAGAACATGGGTACCGATGAAAATATCAGGGATATAAATCAAGATAATTTTTCCACCTTCCTGCAGATTCAAGCTGTAGTAGGAGTATTTCTGTACAGTTGCTTTCTGTAGAAATCACCGTGAGCCTGTACAACAGAGAATTGAGGCTGTTCTACCATGTACTTCAACAATTCAGCCTTTTTATTTATTTCTATTTTGAGATTGTTTTCCTAGAGAAAGAAAGTTTACATGACCTTGCTGGCTGTGTATGTTTGTGTCCTAGATAATTTCTAACCCTCTTTGGCAGTGTTAAAAAAAATAGTGCAGACCTCAGAACACATAATTTCTTACGATTTCTAAGAAAAGACTAACAGGGAAGAAGACAGAGACGTCTTTAATACCAAGTGTAATGAAAAGGCTGGAGCATGAGCTGGGAAGATTACTGACACGTTAAGTTATTAAATCAATAAGAAACCTCTTTGATTCTTGCCCTGTGCTACAGCCTTCCTTCGAGTCTGTGGTTAACATGCATGGCAGCATGTGGGAAAGGGATGCCAATTTGTCCATGTCTAATGACACAGATCTCTCTTACAGCACTGCAGCACCATAAATGTATTTTGGTGAAGATTAGTGCAACAGGCATTTGTAACTTGATTAGGACATACCTCTGCACAGCCAGATCCTTACCTGTCTTTGGAAGATATAGATCATTTCTCACAGTCAGTCTCCTGATGTCCTCTTATCCCACTGTGCTACTTAATGGATTATCTGCAATAATATATTGAAGAGCAGTGATTTCTTGCTATTCAGTCAACTCTGAATTAGGTAGTAATTACCTTTATGAGGCACTTGCTGAATGAATGATGTGAGAAGAGAAAGCACGATACATTTTAAGAGGTTTATCTATTGTTCTTACCTCTACGAATCTCACATAGGATGCAATTTTTCACAAGTACCTTATTGAAAAGTTATATTATTTTAACTTTAAGTTTTTATCCATAAAGTCCTCTGTCCTGTTTCCAATTTTCAGTGAGAAAAAATGCTAAATAATTTAAAAGTTAAAGATAAAGCAATCACAGATGACAAAAAAAAGTGATCACCTTATTAACTATGAACAGAGAGCCTTATCTTTTCTGCATCATCTTATATTGCTGCTTATTTTGAAATGTCCTGGTCTTTGAAGGACCAGCTATAAAGATAAGATTAAAATGTCATTCGTATCAATCATTGAGGTAGTGACTCTTTTATCCTGGTAACTATAATGCAATTTTTTTCAGAAGAAAGAATAACACGATTTGGAATCTTGAGGATGCAATACTGCAAGTTAAAGGCAAAGAGAAGCACCAGGATAATTCTGAAGGTGTTTGAGATACTAAATAAAAACCAGTCAAAGATTATAAACATTAAAATTATAAAACATATTAACATTATAAAGAATAACTGAAAAGAGAAAGAATGACCTCACTTGAAGTGAAAAAAGCAACAGATCTTGAAGGCCTGGATAAATGATTTACGGAGGCACTGCTCTGGCTTCTATAACAAGGTGAATATACTAATTAATTTCTTAGCACATAATATTCACACTCTGCTTTATCTGCTAGGTAAGAGATATACAGTATGTTACAGACAATGCTTATGATATGCAACTGTGCTCTGAAACAAGGTAATATTTCACATAGAGAAATAGAACACAGATTAAACTACTTATCTTAATGTAGCAGAGTCAGTGATACAGATGAGAGCAAACAAACAGATAATTCCCGACTCCAGCTCCTAGGTGGTAATTACTTGGCAAAACAAATTCCCAGCTCTACAAAACTGTGATGAAATTATGTGGCACCTTTGCAACCAAATTATTTCATTCTTAATATTTCCCTAATGAAACTTCAAATCCAGGGAACCTCCTAATTTGTAGGCATGTCATGTCTCATCTTTTTCATGTTTATTTATGGATGCTATTTTTTAATATTAACTCCAAATATAGGAAATGGCCTTTAGATATGAAAGCGAGAGATTCCTATCTGGCAAAAGATTTTCTATACCAATTAAAAAAAATTGCTAACTATATCAAACAGTGGAAAAGTATTACATGAAAATATATATAAAACTGCATAAGTTGTATGTTACTCTATATTCATTAATTATGTTTTCAGTATGTTCCCTGATAGGGTTTGCCAGTGCAAGTTCTGCAATGGTTTTCATGAGAATTTAGCATAGAAAGTACAATACAAGGCTATACAGAAGCACGATCCAAGGCTACAGCATGAGCTTTCCTGTCTGGCAAGATGCAAAAAACCACAGAGGGCAGCAAAGTGCAAATAAAAAAAGAAAATAATCAGTCATCTTGGGGATTCTTGGTGGCCCCTTTTTAGTGTCTAAATACTCTGGATTGCATATACAGTTGTTTCCTTTGGGAGCAGCAAAAACAATTTCTAACAATATTGTTACATGGCAACTCCTCTATGATAGTTTTGGGTATTTTCTTGCTCCACTTTCTTTTATTCACATTGTCAATAACAGTATATTTTTCTCCTTAGGTAGGAATGGGAAGAATGTGTTAAATCTTTATATTGTTCACAGGAAAAAAAAGAAAAAAAAAATCCATCAAGTTCTGTTCCCTCCATCAAGATGCTTTATTGTTATCTGTACTTCTTCACAATAAGATAACCCTATTACAATAGTGTAGTAATAACCACTTATTTTCTTTCACGTTTCAGATCTGCTTGCGTGGCACAATGCAGAGACGTGCAGATAACAAAAGCATCTCTAACCAGCTGTCTCATGTTCTCAGTGAGTTATTGAGTCAAGATGGATGGAGATGCCAATGCCGCTAATAAGGCTCAACCAAGTTCTGAGCATCTTGTGATGTATTGGAACTAGCCTGTATGAAGCTCTGCATTATCACCTTGCTACTAAAGAAACGTATTCTTTCTCCGTCTCCTCAAACATTGCTGTTAAATGGATGCAGTCTAATAAAAAAAATGTTTTTTCCCCTTTATCTGTAGTTATAACAACTAAAATATTAAGACATCATGAAAGTCTCTATGAAACTCTGTTTGGCACCTCTTAAAAGCCATTTCCGGGATCAGGTACTCCTGCCATCCATTCTGAGAATCCACCATACTCACTTAATCACCATGCAAGTATTTTCTTTCTTTCTATGGCTATAATTATGAAGGAAAAATTCATAAATTGAAAAGCACCTTACCAATGACAATTTAAATAAATTCTTCACCTTTAAGTTTTTCAAAGTAATCTCTTTCACATGTCCTGTTGCTTTGAATAGATTAAAAATAGATGACAAGCAGCAGCAGAACTCATTTTCTTAACCATATTTTAATGGTTTAAACAGGTTCTCTCTCAAGGCTTCCCTTCATTAGTGTACTGTGATTTTTGTAGTTGAATCTCTCTACTCTAGGACTATGAAAGGGAGAATTCTGTCTATTGTGCATGTGTCAGAAACAGTCAATAAAAATAAATAAATAATGAGGTAATAAAAATTTCTCCACACATTCCTATTGCTCAATTTCTTTCTCCTTTACTCATAATTATGGCAATGTCACCTCTTCTAATAGAAATGTTTGTTTTACTTCTTTTTGTGCTTCCTCTGTTTCTTATGGTTTTATGGTAATCTGTATTATTCTAGCTCTTGTGAAGAAGACACAGAATCTACCAGCATAAGGCTATAGACTGTAAATAACAGCTCTGCCTATTCACAGAAACAAGATCAACCACGGGGGAACACTAGGTGACAACCTTTCCTCAATGCCTCCATAGTCAGGCACATGTATCAGCTTCCTCCACTTACTCCCTGTGGCTGAAGAAGAGAATTATAGAATCATAGGACGCTTTGAGTTGGAAAGGACCTTAATGGGTCATCTAGTCCAACCCCCCTGCAGCAGCAAGGACATCTTTAACTAGATCATATTGCTCCGAGCCCCACTCAGACTGACCTTGGCTGTTTTCTGTAATGGAGTTCCTACTACCGCTATGGGCTACCTATTCCAGTGTTTCACAACCCTCATTGTAAAAAATTTCTTCCTTATATCCAGTCTAAATATACCCTCCCTTTGTTTAAAACTGTTACTCCTTGAGAGCCCCTTGCACAACTTCCATGAATAAAACCAAGGAGAGATCAAATCTTCTAGCTGGGAGAAGGTCCATTGCACCAGCTTCACTGACTACAGCCTCTCTCCTGTTTCAGCTCTCTAAGAGGCATGTCATGCTGTTTTAAAAGCATTAAAATTCGTCACAAAACAAAAGACAGTAGCTAACCCTTAAGACATCATCTGCACGAGTTAACCTTGAAGAGGCTCTAAGAGCCTTTCTCTGTGCGAAAGAAGAAATTTTAAAAAATTACTTTCTAAACTTTCTTCTTTTTTTTTTTGTTTTTGGTATAGACTGTGGTGCATAACAAAAAGATTACCTTTCCTGAAGTTTGTAGTTTTGTTAGCCTTTGTTGCCCTTTACCCTGGGGAGTAAAGATAGGTATTTTCAGGCCAAGCCCCCTGTCAAAATCTTTAGCAGAGTTTGATACTTCATGTCACTACAGGAACTACAGGATCAGTGTTCAGAAATGATGTCACCAATAAAGACACTGAATTTCTGAATTGAAAAATTTCCAAAAAAGCAGCTGAACAAGGATAAAGGTAACATGGAACTCTCTTACAGCATTTTTCATTGGAATTCTTGTAATTCCACATGGATTTAAAATAAACCCATAGAAATACAGCACTGTAGCCCATAAAGAGCCAGGCTGTCAAACTTGGATGGATAACTTGTCACTAATGACCCTGAATGTAAGGACAATCATGGGTCTTACTGGAGACTTTGTAAGTGCTCAGTGCAAGGGCACATAGATATGAATGTGAATAAATAATAAATAGGTTCACTCTTTTGTCCATGTTAGACAGAAAATTCACTCATTTGAAGTTTCTGTCCATCATTTTTTTCCAGAAAGAAGCCAAGGCAATGTCTGGGGAGAGGAGCTCTTCTGCTCAGCTGAGGCCATGTGTTGCTTGCTGTTTCACAGGACATCAAATAAAGAAAAGAAAGGACAAGGGAGAAGTGGACTTCCAATTCATACAGACACTACCATGCACCCCCTTTAGATGATTTTGTACCAGAACTTGAAAGTCAATAGGAATTCAATCATCCATTGAGTCTGAAAATAAAAAGTTTTCAAGACACGTGGAAGGGACTTTAGTTACACAGGGGGATTCCATCTGGGAGGGAATGCTTAATTTATTTAGCATCAGAGGTATTCTGAAAATTTCCATGTAGGTTGCTGGAACCTTACATTAAAAATATTTACTTGAGTGTTTCAGCTTTCAGGTGTAGAAGTCTAATAGGACACCAGTTCTGAGGTGAAAAGTAATAAGAAAAGAGGATGAAAAACATAATTCACTCTTACATTTCTCATAAACAGATGAAAACGTGAGTTATTATGCATATACATGATCAACTGCAAGCATGACCTGCTTATTTTTCCCAAATTATTAAAAATGTTTATTATATTTTGTAATATGTTCTTAAGATCTCAGTGCACATTAACTGAGAAATAAGTAAAGCCTCTTTTAGACATAGATGTCATTACAGTTGCATAAATGGAGATAGACAAGTTATTTCAAAAAATTCGTCTGGTAAAAAACAGGGGAAGCTAGAAACTTGGACTCTTGCTCTACCTCCTGGGGTATTCTGAGTATAAGAAAAAATAAGATATAGTCTAACAAGCAATCTATATTCCTTTCTATGCTTGAGAAGTATCAAAATTAATGAGTTTCTTTCTTGTTTTTGTTTGCTTTGTATAGTAATCTGTTTTTTTTGGGCAAGATTATGGGATAACAAGTGCATTCTGCTGTGGAGAAAGTCTTGGAGATTTTCTGTGGTGAGAACACAAATCCCTACTTCCCTCTAAAAATACTAAACTGATCCTACCTGACAATTTCCTACTTAATGTAAATAAATCCTGACTTCATCTAGAACTCTCCTGACTTCTCTGGGTTTTTGAGGTAGGATTTATGGGTATTCATCATTAACCTCAGTGGGACCCTGTTTTGACACATTCAGTTCATCAAAAGAAATCTTATCTGGAAAACTGGTATAATATACAAATGTTCACTGGGTATTAGTGTAATTTTACCCATCAAGGCAATGTTATTTTTGGAATGCAGCACCAAAAATCTAAACACAACAATGTAACCCAAGATAGTCACAACACAGGCAATTTTTGATTGCTTTTGTAAAAACCCAACAAAACCCTTTAACTAGCAGGTTCAACTTCTCTTATAAAAATTGGGATGCTTACTTAGAGTACTGACGTGGACATTTTATTGGAGGAAATTCCTGCCTCAATGAATGAGCTCACTCATGGAATATTGCAGAATGTGAGTCAAATATTTTCTTCCCGTAGTTCTCAGCTCCTTTACTAGTTTTTTACATACTCTGCATTTGACATGAATTCTGAAAACTATAAGAACAGAATTTGTTTGGTTAGCTATTTGTTTCTAACAGCAAGGTTAATATGAGTTCAAAAATTCAAAATTTAAAGTAGACTTTACTTCAGCCACTATAGTAATACTTTATAGTGCCTTAAGTTTTGTTTGCCTGTTATTCATGCTTCTTACATTTAAGTTATTTCACTTTACTTTCCTGGATTTTAGAAGAAGAGAACTTAACATGAAAAATCTTATGTTTCATTTTTTAAAATTAATTTATCTCTGGAAGAAGCTTGTGGCATCTAGTCTGCTTATCCTCACAGGCAGGAACATGGGCATTCCTGCTTCATGACTGGAATATAAGTTCAGAAATCCTTTCATGAGCAGCTGCTTTCCTGATGTACATTTTCTAAAGGCAGGCTATGAAAATACACAATGTTTTAAAATGACTACTGCAATGAAAGAACTTCTGGACTAAAATTTTGTAAGATGAATTCACTAAATATATACTGAATGTATTCTGTGGCTTTTATTCTTGTGGATGACACTTCAAAAAAGCAAAATCCATTCACTTGCTTATGAATTTGAACTGGTTTTTAATTAGATAAATATTTAAGGATGTTAAGTACATTAGAGAAATATTGTTGAAATATACAGAGAACGAACAAACTCCAGTATGATAAAGATTCAATAATAATGATAAAAGTTGCAAGAACAGCATTGACTAAATATTTCTCTCTTCTGCTTGGAAAAGAATAAATTTATGCCATTCACAAATGAGGAACATCTTATTAACTACTGATCACAGAAGGTTTGTTAAGTAATAGCTATCAAATTGAAAAAAAAAAAAACAAACCATTTGATTTGACAAATTTAAAAGTGAACAGACTAACTTTTCCAAGACTAAAGAATATTTTCTCTAATGAAAAAGGCATGTCACAGAGTCAGAACATTAAGCAGGAAATATGCCTTATTTTTGTGGCATCTTGTGTCTATTTTTAGGCTGAGAGCATTCAGTGAGCAGTAAACAGATCAATTACTCACTGGAACAAATTATTGGTCATCTCAATGTAATAAATACCATGAGATACAGAACTTGCTCCTTCGCTTGAAGAATTTCAATCAAAATATTTGGTGTTAAAAGTTTCCTTCCTCAAATCACAGTCCTATGGTTTTGCTTGAAGTTACTTGAGATTATCACGGTATTTCTGAGCTTTTCTCTAGTTTTCATGATAAACACTCTGTGAATAAATGAACACATCATGACACAATATGGCTTAACTTTCGTATGAAAGTAACTCTTTCATTGCAAACAAAGGAAATGAAGTTCTTCCAACAACAGTAAAATTAGCTGTTTGTGAGTCAGCACCAGTATTTGTCCTCATTTAATATGAGAAGTTATTAATTTTCAGGTTATTTTTATCAATAAAAATTCAATATAATACCATCAAAGGACATGTTGGCATTTAATGTTATAAAGAAAAGATAATTTGACAATACTTTTATAAAAACGGCAGGGTCATAACAACAATATTGTTTTCAATACAACAGGTCTTTAAGATATGTTTTCTGCTCTGTAATTAGAGAAATGGTCCCGAACTCGCCACTTGTTCAGTTTTCTATTTCAGGTACCTCCAAAACATCCATACTTCTTAAAAAAAACTATTAAATATTTTTTTTTTAACCTCAGGAAATTATGAATTACCATCTCCATTTGGCATATAACCTTCACTACAGTACTACTTTGAAAACAATTCAGAAAGTCAGAACTTGAATTCTAAACTTTATTAGATATTTCTGAATAGAGAGGCAGCAACCAGCAAGACTTCCTGAGGATGTTTGGGTTTACTGTGGATTCTGTCATTCATCTGATCAATGGCTTTGAATATACTGGAGCCTGTTCACTTCTGTACAGTGATTATCTTGGCACTTTCAAAACATATGTTCCTAGCAGCACAAATTCCTATTTTTATGGTACCTGACACTGTGCAAACCAATGCTGATATAGGAGAAGAATTACATTTTGTCTCAGATTTCTAAAAAATTTCACCTCTCTTCCTTACTTCAGTTTTCTGGATTAAAATGATATTTGGAAAAAGCAAATAGGCACCACAAAAGAAGAAAAAAGGGAAAAAAAAAGTAGGAGGAAAAAAAACCTTGTTTGAAGCTAATGCTTAATGCCTTTAAAAATATTGACAATGAGAATCCCAAGACTAACGGATTTTACTTTTTGAGAGACAGTTTGCCTTTGCAGTGTTACAAATGCAAAAAGTCTTTCCTCAGAGTGAAAAGAAGTGGTTCAAAAACGCCAGACAAGCTGGTAACAGCACATGCATTCCCAAATGCTACCTCCCGCCCTCCCTCCAAAGACATCTGAGAGATTGATTGTCTTCCTTTCTCTCTCCTTTGAGATCAATAACATCAATCACACCAACATGGAAACAAACTGAGAAATTCAAGTGTTTCAGCTGTCTCCCAGCAAATACCCAACATTTTTTAAAACTGCCCAGAAATGAGTTGGCAGAAATTACTGGTTAACTTTAGGGCATTGAATGAGCAGGTGGTTGGTTAAGTATTAAAGAATTCCGTGACGTTTTGGAATGGTGCAGCATAAAAAATCTATCTCCGACTAAGGTGTAAAATTAAAAAAAGATATACTGCCAAGCCTGGAAAAATTCTTGCACCTTCTATGCCACCACTTGAGGTATTTATTAATCACTAGTTAACAGTCACCTCCACTTTGTAAGGTAAAAGTTATGGGTTTTTTCCCCAGATTTCATTATAAATCTTCCATAAACAAATCAACATATCATGAAATTACATAAATACTTTCCTCTCATTATTTTATTTTTAATTACTAATCTAGCTTTCATACTTCAGAAATTATATGTGATTTTTGTTTTATAATTAGAATATTAAGGGAGTTCTTGGCTGGAAATGGAAAAGGTGGTGAATCAGCTGAAATGAGCTGATTAGGAAATCCCACTAAGGCTGGAAAATAGAAAGCTGAGTCGTATCTTCTGCAATTGCTCTGCTGTATGAAGGAGGTCTCATTTTGCTTAACTGTAGGTAGCTATAAGTCATTTGTCGGCATCTGAGTTAATTATTGCAAATCCTATTCTGCATTTATTAGAAAAAAAAAGAGGAATCTCTAAAATTTTCCTGCTGACCTGCTTTGGATGCCCCTCTTAGAAAGAATACCTCTGCTTTCCTTTCAAAGATTAGAGTGTGAGACAAGTTTATTTGGATTTGGCAGTGGCTTTCTAGATGAATCTTTCTCCATGTGTGCATAACAATTTACTAAAGCATCACACAGTTGTCATGGGCAAGGTCAGAATGACAACTGAGCCATTTCAGTACATGCCACTTCCTCCACTCTCCCAATGTATTTACATTACATTACGTGTAATAACATCCAATTTGTTATGCCAACTCATAGCAAACCACTCTGACCTCTTTGTGTCATAAAGCTCCCAGGAGCCCAGAAAGGTTTAGTGAATTGACATTTAATAAATAAAAAAACCAAAACACTGAGGAATTCAGATACCCACAGAAGTCTGCCTTGAGAAAACACTTTACTGGGCTCTATTACACACCTCAACCACAAGAAGAAGTGCAGCAAGAATACAATGAGAGACATTTGCCACAAATGGTTACCAGGAAATGCACCCAGATAAATGGAAAATAAAAGAAAAGTCCTGTTAGTTGCTCTTAATGCTCAGGACTAGAAATTTTTGGCCACCTAGGAAGCATAAACAAAAGAGAAGAGGATACAGGAATCAGGGAAGATTCCAGGGAAGAGACTACAGAGAACATTAAAAAGGCAAAAGGGCAGCTCAAAATCAATCTCATCACTGTTGTAAGAAACAACAAAAAGTATTTTTAGAAATACATTGACAGCAAAAAGAGAGCAAGGAGATTTTCCATCCTTAATTAGATGAAGGGGTAGGGGAACACTGCCAACAAGGATGAGGAGAAGACCGAGGTACTTAATGTCTTCTTTGCCTCATTCTTTAATACTCAGACCAGTTATCTCCAGGGTATTCAGCCCCCTGAGCTGAAAGACAGGGATGCAGAGCAGAATAAACTCCCCATAATCCAGGAGGAATTAGTCTATGGGGCCAGATGGAATCCATGTGAGAATACTGAGGAAGCTGGCAGAGGAACTTGCCAAACCACTCCATCATTTTTCAACAGTCCTGGTTGACAAAGGAAGTTTCAGACAACCGGAGGTTAGCCAGTGTCACACCTGTCTATGAGAAGGGCTGGAAGGAGGATCCAGGGAACGAGAGGCCTGTCAGCCTGACCTCAGCACCAGGGAAGATTATTGAGCAGTTCATCTTGAATGTGTTCACCAGGCATGTGCAGGACAACCGGGGGCTAGACCCAGCTAGCATGGGTCATGAAAACCTGGTCCTCTTTGACCAATCTGATCTCCATCTATGGCCAGGTGACCCTTCTAGTGGATGAGGGGAAAGATGTGGATGTTATCTATATGGACTCAGCAGAACCTTTGACACTGTCTCCCAGCATTCTCCTAGAGAAGCTGGCAGCTCAGGCCCTGGACAGGTAAAGAAATGGCTGGATATTCAAGCCATAAAACACACTGAGCTGGGAGAATTAAATGTCATTCTGTTTCTGTACAGAATTTTGAGTCACAGCTATACTTACTTCTTAAAAAAATTTGGATGAATTTTTAAGTAGGAGCTGTTTCACTTCTATGCATAAATTGAATTCTGTTAGTAACCTCAAGCCACATAAATGAGAAAATAAATTCTGTGCATTTTTTTAAAACTTGTAGTCCCCACAGGACTAGATTAATAGTTGATAAGAGTTGGAACAGGTTTCCCAGGGAAGTTGTGGCTGCCCCATCCCTGGAGGTGTTCAAGGCCAGGTTGGATGGGACCTTGGGGAGCCTGATCTAGTGGGAGGTGTCCCTGCCCATGGCAGGGGGGTTGGAACTTGATGATCTTTAAGGTACCTTCCAACCCAAAATATTCTCTGATTCTATGATTTTACGATTTTGCTTTGAATGAACGTGGCCAGGGCAAAATAGGTTGTTCAATGGAGGAAGCAATAACCACTGTCACAGACGCATTTTAACCACATTATCGCAACTCCCTAGCTCAAAAGGAAGCCCACAGACACAGAGGTTAACCTGATGTAAACCGCTGATGTAAACAGACTCAAGGCATAAAACATTCATATTTTCCTATCTGCCACTTAACTGAGCATAATATCACTGATTTTTTTATTTGACTTTCAACCCACCAAGCTGAAAAAAAATGGTTAAAATCTGTCTAGGGTGTCTAGGACACTAAGAAGTCAACTGCCATGCCAGGATTTTAAGGTGAGACCGAAAAAGTGATGAATTTCTTTGTATCATACCTATAGTCAGCAGCGCGGTGAGAATTTCTGGGAGAGTCAAAGAATGCATGAAGCAGGGGGTTCTTCTGTTTTTACTTTGACCAGTACTGAAAACAGTGCAACAAGGTCTAAGGTCACTCTCTGGAGTTAACAGAAAGTTACCTTTTGTGACCTACATGAGTAGACAAAAGGGATATTACTTCCAAGGGGATCAGGCTTTGTGGCTTCCTGGACAGATTTCATTTTCCCTATTTGTCCATCTGAGGGTATAGATGCAGTCATGGTAACATGGGAACACAGATTACAGAGAGGTTGAGTGATGAAGCTCATGAAGGTTCTAGAGAACAAATCTTATGAGGAGCAGCTGAGGGAACTGGGGCTTTTCAGTCTGCAGAAAAGGAGGCTGAGGGGAAACCTTATTGCACCTTAGAGCTACCTGAAAGGCAGTTGTAGTGAGGTGGGTGTTGGTCTCTTTTCCCAAGTAGCAAGAGATGGGGTGAGAGGAAATGCCCTCAAGTTGTGCCAGAGGAGATTTAAAAAAGATACTAGGAAATATTACTTCACTGAAAAAGTTGTCAAGCATTGGAACAGGCTGCCCAGGGATGTGGTTGAGTCACCACCCCTGGAGGTATTTAAAAGACATATAGGTGTGGTGCTTAGGGACATGTTTATGGTTGAACTTAAAGATCTTAAAAATCTTTTCCAAATTAAACAATTCTGTGGTTCTGTGGAGGAAGACAGGATCTTCTGCCCCTGCTCAGAGTGGGCATGCAGATATTACCAGAGGGATACTTTATTAACAGGAGTGACCATTACAGACACTGAATTGCTACCTAGTACTGTACATGTCTGACTTTAAGTAAGCAGATAACTCAGGAATCATCTGTAGATGTAATAAGCTGTTGGATTTATATTTCATATTGGCATATGTAAATTCTAATGATTAAAAAAAAAATGTCCCTTTTTCATACTGCTATGGTCTTGTTATGTCCCTTTATCAATCTTTCCTCAAAGTAGGAAAGCTTCAAAATCTTTACAAGTAAAACATTAAAAAAAAAATCTTTTTTTCTTTCATGACTTCTCCATCTTGTTATTTTTCTTTTTTGGACAAAAGAGTAAAATGAAATCAGAGTATAAAGGGGGAAGAAAACAAGGAACATATATTGAAGATTGTTTTTTTCAAGCCCTTGATTGATTATCATGGGAGGAGAGAGATTTTTTTACCTTCTACAAAATAAAAGCTGTTATTCTTCATATTCTGTGCACGAAGAACCGTAGCCTTGTTCTTTTGGATTTTTTGACAAAGAAAGAGAGAGCTGGTAAACACACACATTGTCCCAATAAAATTAATGAATTCACTGATATTAGATATGGAATTATTACTTAGTTGATTAAACAAACTATTTGAGATGCCCTTCACAGAGCGCTACTGATCTTGTGAATAGGTTGACAATTACATGAATTCTTTTACTCTGATATCTACCAATATTCTTTGTCTTCTTTCAGTTAGAATTTTTGTACTATTTATTCTTCTGCAGATAACACCAAAACATGGGAAATATAAATATTTGTCTCTCATGCAACACAGTGACTTTTATTGCATATGCTAAATTTCAGTAAACTGGAAACCTATTTATCCTTATGAAAGAGCTGTTTATTAATGGCTCCATAGATTTGAGTGCATAGAGAGAGCTTTGTTGCACTTCAAGGACAAAATCCTGTACTGCTCCTCCCTCTGTCCTGGAGTAAACCAGCTTCCCTGGAAATGAACAGCCCAGGTAGTATTTGAACATCAATTTAGTCTCTTCCTCCTGGGTTATTCTTAAATCTTGTTTATTCCCACAAAACTTTGGGTCAAGTGGGCTGGCCAAGAACAACAGGCTGCCTTATAAGTTGCTTGGAAAGTCTACAATAGCCTGCTCTGCGACTTGTCTGATCCAAATCAACAGGATCTCTGGTCTGGGAGTTGTGTGTTAACCTTAAGAATCAGTCTAATTTCCTGCAGTTTTTACTCAGAATCAGTCTTGCCCTAGAGAGATAAAGCTCTTAAAACACTTGGGTTAAAAAAAAAAAAAAAAAAAACACGCGTTACAAAGAGCAAATAAAGAACAATGCACTGTGGATGAGAAAAAAGGAACATATGTGTGTAATTTTCTTGGCCATTAAAAGATGCATTTATTTAAAGGGTGGTCTTCAAACTCTCTTCTGAAAATGTGTGACTGGTGATCAAGTCCACTAGGAGAGAAAATTTTCCTAATTTACAGAATATCTCAGTTCAGTTGACCTTTCACAGAGATCATCCAGTATGCTTTGCCTAGTGTCTTGTTGCTCCTCTAGAATACCTTAAGTCCCATTTCACATCTGTTAGCAGCTTGTGGATACTTTTCACTACCTCAAATCATTTGAGTGCCTGTATGTGGGCAGCTGAATGGAGCCCTGTGCAAGAGGGATTCAACTCCGGACAAGGAATATTAAACAAAAGTGTCTAAGGGGACAGTGTAGCCAGGAAAGATCTAAGCAGCAGATAGTTGAGTCTAGAAAGCAATTAACTGGCTTCTTGCATGAGGCTTGAATTGGTTTCCTAAATGCAGATGTCCAGTGCTATTTTTTACAGTCTTTCACACCTGAAAAATTTGCACGATGCTGATAGATGTAATGACAGAAGGCCTTTGAGAGGTCTGAATCATTCCAAAACAGTTGATGGAAACCACACACAATGTGCATGCATGTTTCATAGGGTGCTGAACAGCTGAACTGTGCCTTGTGTGTTATACAGTGAGTTGAATGCTTCTCTAGTTTCAATTGACTGTATTAACTTAATTGCCTGAGTAATACAATTCATACACTCAGAACATGTGCAGACACTCAAATATGTCTTAACATGGACCTTCATCCCACTGCACTCATTCCATCAAGGTCTTCTAGCTTCTGCAAAGGAAATGTGATCACTAGTTTAATCAATAAAAACGCCATATTGTCATTATTCCAATACATTATTTTACCTCTTAAGCCTATTTGTTATAGTACAGAAATCTGCTTTCCACTTTTTGTTTCCGATATCTAATGGTTGCATAACCTTTTTCTGTTGTTTTGCTTCTTGCTAGCCTGGATTTGTCCATCTGCTGCAAAGATCAAACTTACGTGGACCACAATTCTATTCCTTACATATTTCTTTGTGCAAAACTAAGAAAACTTCATCCTCAGGGAACTGTTAGAATAGATCAAAATTTAAGAGGGCTGGGTGTCCAAAGGGGAGTATTTTAAAACTAGCCTGAAACTTGTAAAATATATTTCTTTCAAAAGAAAGAATAAGAGGTGTTATTTCAGACAACTCAAGGATTTCATGCCCTGGAGCATCTATTAAGAAGGCATATAAGAAAAGATGACCCTTGGAGACTTCACAACATAAAGCTACTCATAGCTTAATGCTATTTCACAGATTCTGCTAAAACCTGAAAAAAGACTAAGAACTGGTGCACTGTAAAAGATGATTGAAAGTGAAGAAATTGCTGGATTTCCTAATTGGACTTATTGTCAGGATCTTTTCAAGCAAAATAAGATGATGTTTTTTATTTTCCAAAATTTCAGATATATAGTCTTATCAAAAATTCAGATAGGTAATCTTATCAAATCCATGGAAAAAATTCTATCTTCTGAACCACAGTCCTAACTCAGAGGCAAGATTTCATCAGCAGGAAAACACAGAATAAAACTTTCTGCTTTAAAAGCACGCTAAAAAAACCCCACACCACGTTTCTATCTAAGATGGCTTCTGACTTCAAGCCACTAATCTTCTGTCCTAAAACTCGGTTGCCCTAGGTTACATACTGGGATGTGCTGTGGATCATTGCTTACTGGCTGCAGCCGGCAAAACAGGGCAATCCTCTCGCTTCAATGCTGCGCTGAGGAACCACAGCCAGTGCTCCAGCACCACTCACAACCCTGCTGAGTGGCCTGGGGTTTGCTTGGCTCCACAAACTCCATCCCTTCCCCACTGAAAGGCTGGGTGGCCAAGGACACCCAGAGGTGCGATATTCATCCTCCAGCACTGTCTCCACATCCTCTGTCCCCACAGGCCAGGGACACATCCAGATGATTTACGCTTCCCCATCGGTTGATGCTTTCTAAGCCTTCCTTTTCTCCTAACCTGGGAATTACTGGCTAATCACTGTCAGTGGGACACATGGAAAACCAAAACCAGTTAAAGGGGTCAAACCAAACTCAGGTGTGTGGAGTCAGCAGAGGAGCAGCCGAGGCACAAGCCAACCCCAGCAGACGCTGCTGACTCACAGAACATCAGCTCTAAGGGTGTTTGGGGCTGGCAGGTGATGCCCAAAGGCAGTGGTTGCAGCCCAGGCTGTAGAGATCCTGAAGACCAAGCCTAGGACAGGAGCAGCTTCGTGTTCAGTGGGGTGTGAGGTAGCAGGGGCAGCGCTGCTGAGGGTACTGTCAGCATCCGCCAGGAATCAAACACACAATGGAAAAAGGGAAGGTGCAATGTAGCTTCTCATTAGGAGAAAACAGAACCGGAAAGAGAATTGCTTTATATTGGCTTAAATATTTCCTTTAGTGCAAAGTCAAAGCACATGATTAGAGTAACAACAATATGGTTTCAAATGAACGGTACTTTAATGGTGTTTGATTGTTTATTTTCCAGTTTTTCAGAGAAACCCAATTTGCAGGCTTAGTAATAGATATCCCCAAACATACTGGCCAAACAAGCAAATTTACACCAGCGCTGGACTGATACCTGCCTACATGGGCTTCATACCATGTAAGTTTATCAGCTGAGTGAAAATGAAAGTCATTAATACTAATTACTGTCATTAAGTAGCACTGTAATTAGCTGTAGTGTCACAGTAGTGAACAGTTATTGAAATGTTCCACAAGGGTAGTAGATTTTTTCCACTCTGTGCTGAGGCGCTGGAATTGTGCCACCCCCTGCCAGCCTGGACTTGTGGAGAACATTCCTCTAGTTTCCAGCTGTGGGGTCATTAAGCAGAAGAGGCTCAGTAACCGCCCTCCTGTCACAAAGCCATGTTAAAATTTCTTCCATCGGGCAGGAGATTTCACTCTAAAAACCTTAAAGGCTGATAAAAAGCAAAGGGTTGATGATGCAAAGCGGGTGAGAACGCACAGAAGCAGCAGTGAAAGGGTATCAGCCATCAAGGCAGGTGGTGGCTGCCGCTTGCTGTCTGCCTCATCCCCATCAGTTAGGAGGGGGCTGAAGAAAGCTGGTTTGTGTGTGTGAAGGGGAAGCTCTGCCCTTGCACCTGCAAGTATTAAGGTATTTTAGGCTAAAATCTCAACAAATCAGCAATTCACATTGGTATCATTGGCAAAGTCAAGGACCCACAGGTTCGTAACATGGGATGGGAAAGCACAGAGATAAGCAAGGAAGAACTAAAGTAATAACTCACCCTTAATGGGCTAAAGAGGAGGAAAATGGCAGAGGACACAAAATGTGGCAGAAATGAAAGTGAGGAGTGGGAAAATACAGCCTGGCAGGGCTGGGCTGTGGCCACTATCAGGGTGGAGCCGGGAGAGGAGAAGGTTGAGGCTTCAGAGAGACTTGCGCTGGGCGCAGGGGAAAGTTGTGGAGAATAGGAGTTTAACACATGGTCAGACACCAGGAGCTGGAAGGATGGCAGCATCCTACTTGCTGATAGTGAAAGGTGAGGCTGGACAGGCCTTCCAATCAAAGCTGAAGAGGAATGCTGAATTTTTGGCCTCTCCCTGCACTCTTGCGCCAGGGAGGTGGCAAACAGCGGAGCTGCTTGTCCCCAGTACAGGGCACTCGCCTCCCCTTCCCTCACCCTGCAGCTCTGTCTGTACTGGATAGCTAGGGGAGGGCTGTCGTCACCCTCCACGTAGCCGTAGTTGCCAGCTAACTACTGTTAGGAACCTAGGGCTAAGCTGGACCATGATGTCAGTACTCACCCACAGGTCCTGTGCTTCCCCCATGAGCCTGCAGAAAGCGAGGAGAGCTGGAGATCTTCAGGGGAGGTGACTGTGCCCAAAAGAGCAGGGCGGGGACAACCCTGTCCTGCCCTCAGTAACTGGCAGGCCAGGAATGCACTGGATCTGGTGTAATAGGAAGGATGATGAAAAAACACCACCCTAAAACCAAGGACAAGAATCAACCACTTGAAGTGTTACCTCGCACCTTAAAACCCTGTGGTCATCTCTTCACCTACAGGAGTGTTCTCCTGGGTAGGTCTGAGACTGGCCAATGTCCTTTGCCCCAAGAGCCCCCAGAGCTGGTGCCATTTTAACTGTTCCACCAGTTCACCACTGGAAGGAGAAACTCACCTTAAAGACAGAAACAAATAACCCCAAGCCAGTTACGATCAAGTGCACTGAACAGTATTTCTTCAGCAGGAAAGCAGCCGGCTGCCTTCTGGCCAGTGACAGCTTTGACCCTCTAGCTAGCACTGAATATTAACTGTTTCTACAGCAAATAATTGTAATTACTGGGCTTTCATGAGACAAACATGTGATTCGATAATCGGGTATCCAGCTCCTTTCAGAAGCAAAGGCTGCAGTCACACCCGAAGGACTCATTGGTAGAGATGCCGATGGTGAGACTCCAGCGAGGCAGCGCCGCCCCCAGCTCTGCAGCGTCATTTTCCCTGCAGCAGCGCAGCCAGTCCCAGCGCGGCTGTCCCCGGGGCTCTGCGACAGGCCACGGCTCCCTGCCTGGCTTGTATGGCTGCAGCGCATCAAGCTGGCTCCTCTTCCCCCAGGAACACCCACCTGGATCAGGAAGGCAACGGGCCTGCCCCAGTTCCTGGCCCGGGTAAGCTGCATCTTACAGCCACCTCCGCTTGAACCTGCTCTTGCGTTACAGCCACGAGCAGCTCAGCTCCCGCCCAGCCTGTAACAGGAGTCCACACGCAGGTGCCTAAATTTAGACACAGCTTGGAGCTGAATTCCATCCACTATGTGGAGCGTATCCCCCCTCTGCCAGCACCCTGGATTATAAAGCCGTACCCAGATTTTTTTCTTCAATCCCTCCCCCCCGGGAGCAAGCAAGACTGCTGCCACCTGCACTGACACAGCAACAAGCATCTACCTCAGTCAAAGGCAGGGAGAGAAGCATGGTTGCCCTCGGCAAGGTGGCAGAGCTCACACCAAGTCCCTTCTTTTTCCTTTCCAGACCTGGGAGACACCTACGTGCTTACTTTTGGCAACAGCACCTGAAAAGCTTACAAAAACGAAAAAAGGAGACAAGCTTGTGCACTATGAAAAATGCTTTAATGGTGCCTGTACAGAATTTGAGCTGACTTTGAGACAGAAAAGGAACACAACACAGACAGAGAAATCTCTAATGAAAGAGTTCATAACAGCTTTAAACAAAACTACAGGTGTTCATCTGCATAGCTTTTACTCAGCCTTCTCCTCGATCTCCTCCTCAAACTCCCCCTCCTCCTCAGCATCCTGGTACTGCTGATAGTCAGAGACCAGATCGTTCGTGTTGCTCTCAGCCTCTGTGAATTCCATCTCGTCCATGCCCTCACCCGTGTACCAGTGCAGGAACGCCTTTCGACGGAACATAGAATCATAAAATCATAGAATCATAGAATAACCAGATTGGAAGAGACCCACCGGATCATCGAGTCCAACCATTCCCACCAATCTCTAAACCGTGCCCCTAAGCACCTCATACACCCTCACCTTAAACACCTCCAGGGAAGGCAAGTCAACCACCTCCCTGGGCAGACTGTTCCAATGACTAACGACCCTTTCCATGAAGAATTTTATTCCTTATCTCAAGCCTGAATCTCCCCTGGTGGGGCTTGAGGCCATTGCCTCTCGTCCTGTCCCCTGTCGCTTGGGAGAAGAGGCCAGCACCCTCCTCACCACAACCTCCCTTCAGGTAGTTATAAGAGAGCTATGAGGTCTCCCCTCAGCCTCCTCTTCTCCAGGCTAAACACCCCCAGCTCTCCCAGTCGCTCCTCATAAGGCCTGTTCTCCAGCCCCCTCACCAGCTTCGTTGGTCTTTTCTGGACTCACTCCAGAGCCTCAACATCCTTCTTGTGGTGAGGGGCCCAGAACTGAACACAGGATTCGAGGTGCGGTCTCACCAGTGCTGAGTACAGAGGGAGAATAACCTCCCTGGACCTGCTGGTCATGCCATTTCTGATACAGGCCAAGATGCCATTGGCCTTCTTGGCCACCTGGGCACACTGCTGGCTCATGTTCAGTCGCTGTCGACCAACACCCCCAGGTCCTTCTCCTCCTGGCAGCTTTCCAGCCAGACTTCTCCTAGTCTGTAGCTGCACAGGGTTGTTGTGCCCCGAGTGCAGGACCCGGCATTTGGCCTTGTGAAACCTCATGCCATTGGTCTCAGCCCAGTGGTCCAGCCTGTTCAGATCCCTTTGCAGAGCCTCCCAACCCTCCAGCAGATTGACACTTCACATGGCGGTGAACTGCTCAGAAATGCGTTTGAACAGCTCTTGGATGGTTGTGCTGTTACCGATGAAGGTACCAGACATCTTTAGGCCATGAAGTGGAATGTCACAGACTGCTGTTTTAACGTTATGAGGAATCCATTCGACAAAACAGCTGCTGTTTTTGTTCTGAACGTTCATCATTTGCTCATCAACTTCTCTCATTGACATACGGCCACTGAACAGAGTAGCTGCGGTCAGATAGTGGCCGTGACGTGGATCACACGCAGCCATCATGTTCTTTGCATCAAACAGTTGCTGTGTGAGCTCTGGCACGGTTAAAGCCCAATACTGCTGGCTCTCATGGCTTGTGAGCAGGGCAAAACCAGGCATGAAAAAGTGCGAACTGGGGAAGGGAACCATATTCACTGCCAGCTTCCGCAGGTCAGCATTAAGCTGGCCTGGGAATTGCAGGCAGGTGGTAACATCACTCATGGTCGCTGACACTAAATGGTTCAGATCACCATACGTTGGAGTGGTTAACTTCAGTGTTTTGAAACATATGTCATATAGGGCTTCGTTCAATACAGAATGTTTCATCTGTGTTCTCCACAAGCTGGTGAACCGAGAGTGTAGCATTGTAGTGCTTGACTACAGTATCTGACACTTTAGGGGAGGGCACAACGCTGGAAGTAACCATCATTCGGTCTGGGTACTCTTCTCAGATTTTGCTGATGAGCAGGGTCCCCATGCCAGAGCCCATACCACCACCGAGAGAATGAGTAAGCTGAAAGCCCTGGAGACAATCACAGCTTTCTGCCTCCTTTCTTAAAACATCTAACACAGAATCAACTAATTCAGCACCTTCCATATAATGGCCTTTTGCCCAGTTGTTTGCTGCTCCGCTCTGACCTGGAAGAGAGCCATTTTAATATTAGATTATGGTCACTGCTTCCTGCTTATTGCTTGAGGTGACAGAAAAACCTCACAAAAGCTTTCATTTTATGGAGCGCCAGGCTGTGGTTTCACACCAACACCACCGAAAGGGCTGTGTGGACGCGCGACAAATGTTCATTATCAATGACACAGCAGCCATTCGGTTTCTCCTGACAGCACGGAATAGGCACAAGGAGAGCAAGGACCTCCTGCGCTGCTCTGCCAGCAGCTGCCATCCCGCCCCATCCCCGCAGGATTAACCCCCCCTGGCGCTGCGGCCTTGCCCAGCCGGTTACACCACAGCTCCCTCCCCCACCACACTCACCGAACACGAAGTTATCTGGCCTGAATATGTGCCCGAACGGCCCGGAGCGCACCGAGTCATGGTGCTGGGCTCCAGGTCCACCAGGATGGCACGGGGCACGTATTTCCTACCTGGCAAAAGAGGGAGAAGGGGCGGCCGTGAGGGAGGCGGCAGCAGCAGGGGCCGATGGAGCAAGGGCTGGCGGGGGCCGGTGGGGCAAGGGCCGGCGGGGGCTAGAGTCTTATTATTATCAACCAAGCACAGCCACTTAAATATGTCTTCAGTAGATCTGTCAAAAATATGCATTCATTGGAAATACAATAGCCATTTTTACCAATACATATTTTATATTTTTTCCCTTTTTTGATTGGGTGCAACAGTTCACTGTAGACATGGCCATGTCCTTGATTTACATCATGGAAGGTAACTGCCATAACAAAGTGATACACTCCATTCCATAATAAATTAATCAATGAGTTCCATAAGAAAAAACAACTAACAGCTTTCAACAAAGACAAGTAAACATAACAAAACACAGGTGTTTGTTGTTGGTTTTTTCCTAACAAGGTTAAAACTTATATGACTAGTATAAGCACAATATGGTTGTGTTCCACTGGCAGTGGTTGCATAGTTGTATCTCTTTCACTGTCCATGTGTTGTGCCTGTAAATCCTTATTCTGCACTAAAGGAATCATGTTTATGAAGATGTAGAAACTTCTTCTTCTGTTTGTCGCTATCTTCCTCAAAAAGATGAGATATCGAACGGAAAGTATAGTTGAATCCTGACAGATAGGAGTGAGAGTCGACAAGAGAAGATCCAAATGTGTACTAGTGTGACTGAACATGTGTTTTCTCTCAGATATTTCCATTTAATCCTGTTGGTAGCTTCCTTCTTCACTCAATGAGCAATAGCTTCCTTTAAATCTTATTTCACTTTTGTTAATTACAGAGTGGTTGGTTACCCCAGTGTAAACTCTCCCTACTTTAATTTCTTTGTACTGTTCATCCTTTTCTAAATTTTTTTATAGACGCAGTTAAAAGTATAAGTGAAAAAGTAACTTCCCTTTCTTTCCTGTCTAGTAAGCAGTGTGGAAGTTTACTTATTTTCTCATACCTGTATCATGTATCCAAATTAATTCAGTGCTTTGTTTTTCTTTTAAACATTCACCTACAGGATAAGCAATAGTGTCTCTTTCATTACAGTACTGCAATGCTATTAAAATATGGCACAATAGGGCAAAACTTTTACCAGTTAGTCTTACAGGTAGGTATTGATCTTCCTGGAGGAGATCAATGCTTGTGAATCTTCTTTTCTATTATCATCACTGCTAAAAAGAAAGGTGTCCCAGAAACAGTGTGAGAAATAAAGCACTCTTTTTTTCCCTAGAGTTAAGTACAAGATTGCCATCTGAGAATCCTCGGAAGTACTCAGAGTAATCAGATACCAAATCCAGCACTAAGGCAGTTTCCAATGCAAAAAAAGAAAGGGCAAAGACAAGAGGAAGATGAATATCGTAGAAACCTGTGTTCAGGAGTGTTCACCACAGTAACCATCTAGCTTCTTCTTACGGTTTGTTTTCATTTATGAACAAGGAAAATATTTTAAATAGCTATAATTATTATCACTGAGTATTTCCTTACAAATTATTGTGCAACTGTGTAAAATTTCTTCCCAGAGATCTTTTTTGTTGCTATTTGAGATTATATTTTGCATCTGGGCAACTGAGACTAATATTCTCCTACAAACTGGCAGTTTGCATGCAAGCAGGAAACTGTATGATTACCTCTCTCAGTATTTCTGTAACAAAATTTCTGTGGGTCTTCTGCGGTCTTTCCAGGTGTTACTTAAAATAAAAATATTGAATGGAGGCAGGAGTCTACATTCATTTGACCAGTCTCTGGAAAATATCTCCTATATTAATTATTTCAAAATGTAAGAAGCTGAATCAGAAAATGTCCTATACATGTCCTAGATCCTGTCTTTGCTTCTACATTATGATCCAAGGAGATGTGGCAGTATCTCTTGCTTATACCCAAGGTGTGTGATATAAAACACGCTAATAAGAGAAATGTCCTGTCTCATTTGATCAACTAGTCACTAGTGGCTTTTTATTAGTTTTGTGGTCCCCTGTTTCCTTGATCTGCTGCTCCTCTTAACCTTTTCTAGTTTAAAGGCAGGCTAAAAGACACAAGGATAGCTAATTTAAGACTCAGTTAACTCTAGCTTCCTTCAGTTCCTGTGGCATACCGATCTGTCATTAATCCTTCTTTCATCTTGACCTTTTTTCCTCTCTTAGGTGTTGGCCCAGAAAAGGGGTCTTTGGGCAGAGATGTTTAGGCCTGTGTGAATTCTGCAGTGAAAGGTACAGCTGAGAGAGCTGGGGTTGTTTAGCTTGGAGAAGAGGACGCTGAGGGGAGACTTCATTGCTCTCTACAACTACCTGAAAGGAGGTTGTAGAGAGGAGGGTGCTGGACTCTTCTCCCAAATGACAGGGGACAGGATGAGAGGGAATGGCCTCAAGCTAACCGCCAGAGGAGGTTTAGGCTGAACATTAGGAAAAAGGTTTTCATAGAAAGGATCATTGGGCACTGGAACAGTCTGCCCAGGGAGGTGGTTGAGTCATCTTCCCTGGAGGTGTTTAAAAGATGGGTGGACGGGGCACTGAGGGACATGGTTTACTGATTGATAGGAATGGTTGGACTCAATGATCCAGTGGGTCTCTTCCAACCTGGTGGTTCTATGATTCTATGATTCAAAATATTGTTGCACTGGAACTATAAAACTAGAAGACTACAGTATGCACAGGTACTTGCAAAAAAGTCTAAGCTAGTACAGTAATAAAGGAGATATTATTTTCATGAAGAACAGAAATGGGAAGTAAGTTCAGGCACTCTAGTAAGAAATGTTCTTTAAGATTTTTGTCCTGCTTGGCCAAAGGCTGTTCTAAGAGGTCTAGGAAACTCCATATCCTGTAACACATTTTGAAATTACATATCATCTGCAATAGAAAACTCTCCATATCATATATCTGTAATATTTGACCTCTATGTCACCTGAATAGCAAAGCTGTCTAGAGCTGTCTGTGCCATGAAATGAAGATCATTGGCCAACTTGGATCAGGCACTATCCTGAAGATGGTTACCATCATTGATTTAGACTTAGTGAGATTGTGTGCCAGACCTCAGTAATTTGGATTTAATGGTGAAATAAAGTGCTGGCAGCAGCATAGCATACAACTTTTAAACTGGTTATGCATTAGGAAACACTAAACTTTCTGGGTATGCTGACATATCTTCTGACGTCTGATATCTTTGCAACATGACCTGGCATCAAACGATTCCTCAAAAATTATTTAATTATTTTTCAACAGTCATCCTAAAACTTCATACGCCAATCTTCTGACAAAATAAAAAATAGTTAAAGAAACAAGACAGTTCCTCAGGGAAAAGGGACATGTTCACCTTTTGACAAACAATTACCAGGAATAATAGATGAAAATGTATAGTGGAAGCATGATAGTAACTGTGTATGTTGATGACTAAAAACTATTTTTAATCTGAAAATCACATACTGTCTTATAAGTCCTAATGAGAGGGAAGAATTCTATCTGATGGGGAGAATGGGATGATGTTGTATAGTCAGTGTTACTAATTAAATACATGTAATTATTTTAAAATTTAATAACTCATTTTAAAGGCAAGACAGCTGAGGTAAGAAACTAATGTGTGGTTACATAGAGGAGCTTAAAGTGGATCTGATTATGGGCATTTTATAAATGATGCGGTTTTGGAATTAAAAATTACCATACAGTGAGTATGTAGTATTGCAGTATGTACATTTAATACTCGTTACATTAGCATTCAGATTATGACTATTGACTAGTTGACAAATGCTAAGCAACAATAAAGATTATAAATCAATATTAAGAACAGGTTGTGTGAATGTGAGATAGTTTTCTGTCAACCACTTATTACAAATTTAATTTCATACTTCAAACTGTGTTTCAAATTGTTTGCCTTGCTCAAGGTTAAGGAATTTTATCACACTAATCCCACAGTTTCAGATGACAGCCTCTACTTGCTAGAAATCAGACAACTTTTTCAGTGTCTTATTAATTTTCAGAGAACACTACTAAGGCTTGCAGCATCTGGTTTCATGATCTGAGCCTGCAGTTAAGATTACAAAATTGTATTTTTAGAAGTAGTAGAACAAAATTATTTCCTAAAGCATTTATTTATAGAGACTGGAAAAAGCGTACCAACAAAAAGCTGGTTACATTTTCCTGGTGAGGTGAAACTGATCTTAAAGAATGAAACAATCTAGTACAGTACATTATGATCAAGATACCAGGTTAAGAAAGAACTCTTCACTCACATAAGGTAGCGCACACGAAGTTAAACATAACTTGGAAAGGCTCACAACATCCTGTTACCTTCAGGAAAAGGCAAAACAGTGAGTAAAGACTGTTTCTCTCTTTCAAGAAGCATCAAGTACTATTTGGGTGATAATTTAAATACACCTAGACAGTATTCTATAACAATTCAAAAAAACTCATTGGGAAATCTTTATTTGTTATATAAATATGAAAAAGCATGATTATATTAACAATGGTCCGGTTAATGAATAAGAAGCAAAATGGAATTTGAGCACTTAGTTGCCAATGAACTTTTGTTGTAATAATTATTTTCCCTTGGTGCCCTTGTTTTTGTTTAGCACTGTAAAAGATCCCTCTATATATTTGAAGGTCCTATGGCATGATTAAGGAAGGTGTTATCCATCAGTTTTACCAGACATTATATAATTTCAAAAGGCTATTCAATTGGTTTTAAGTAAAAATGTTTTGAATGTAAATCCAGCAAGTTCTAAACAGATTGAAAGCTATATTGAGAGCATTTTGTTGTGAAAATTTTTATATTCTTCAGAGACAAAAGAACATTGAGATCTTGAGAGACTCAGAATGCTCTGAAATGAATGCCACTCGTTCTTAGTACCTGAAAATTAAACTTCATGTTTAACCAGTTGAACATAAAACGAAGGCGGTTAATGAAACTGCCTTTTCTGGAGTCATACAAGACGCAAGGTCAGGAGTTAAAGTATGAACAGTTCAGCCACTCTCATTAATTACTAATTGGTGTCTTTATTAGCAAAAAATGTTGTAGTTCAATTTCTAATGAGATCTGAAGTTACTATGGACAATACTAGAGAAATATTCATCGACAAAAAAAAGTAAATTTCTTACCAATGTGGCTATAATATTGCTTAAATATAGCAAAAATATTTTAATGATTAACTATGAAATTTAAAGTCGCAATTCATCTTTTCTCTCTAGCAACAGTTTTCCATCTGTCATTCACTGACTCTTCAGTCTCTCTCTTTGTTCATGCTACATGTTCAAACTCTGATTATCTGAGCCAATTGAGTATCTTTTCCCTGCAGTACCTCACATCTGGTGCAACGTTCACCAACTCAGTTGTGTACTATATAAAGATGTTAATTTGCAGTTTCTATATTCAAGTTGAGTCATTGCAAAGATGGACTTCTGTGTTGTTGGGACTTGCGTGGCTTAAGGCTGAGCATCCAGATGGAGTTGTCTAGAATTCTTTCATTGGTTGCTACTACAGACTCCTGTGTTAGTGGAGGAGAGACTTAGGGATATCTTTTCCAGGGATCTGATACATCACAAACACTCCTACAACATCCCATCAGTTCCTGAGGTTCTTCTATGGGCAGCTGATTGCCAGAACCACATAGATACCTGTTGCAAATTCTCTAGATCTCCTGACCTGGTTTGCACAATGAATTTTTCTGTTTAAGTGCTTTTCTGTTGGCAAATCTTAAATATTGCTTCCATGTCCATGAAGATTCACAAGAGAATTCATTTTGTTACAAGAAGTGGATATTTTTTCCTTTAATGGCAGAAATATATTGTTTCAGTAATAAATTGGATACTCATTAAATAGGTTACTTTCAAATTCAGTATTTGTCTGTAACGACAGACTCGCGCAGATGGCTTTATTTTCACAGAACACTCTCAGCTTCTTACCAAAGATAGTCACAGAGCTCAGACTGTTTTAACACTTTTATTTCATCTCTCTCATCATTTTATTTCTCACCTCACTAGTACAATGTCACCTCTAAGACACTGAGAAAATAAACAATACTGGTTTTATTAGGCACTCAGAAGAGCTACTGCCGTTCTCCTGGCTTTCGTGTCTCCCAATTAAAGATTCTCTAAAGGTGCTGAGTAGACTGCAGATAGGATCCCAGGTATAAGTTGCCTTGATTGTTCTCACGGTTCCTGAATTCCTCCCCGAATCAAGGTGGTAGCACGACAAACTTAACATAAAACTTAAGCCTATGTTTGGTGTACAATAATGTTTCTGATTGTACAGTCAAGATATTTTCCATGGTTGTCCAGTTGAAAACAATGATTTAGAAAATATTGAACTCTGTAAAACCAGTCATTCATTGGGTTTAAATATATCTATGATCACTACATATACAAAGCTTTTGTGATCTAGACAACTGTTCATAATTTACAATCCTACTCCCAGCATTACTAAAAACAAGGACAGCATTGAGATATGAGCTTACCACCACCTTCTGCAGCTGAAACGAATAGAAAGAAAAATGAAGGAAGCAGAATGGTCACTGCTATTGAAATGCATATAAGATTAAAAAAAGCACAAAATCATTCTGAGGAGTAGTAACACAGATTTTAGGAAGGCCTTTGAATTAATTCCCTGTAGAAGAAAACTCTGAAATCCTCAGCAAAGTTTAAAGTTATCAGAATATTTTATTTAAAAATTAAAAAGATGGAAGAATTTATTTTAAAGCTCCAAAAATAGCTACCCTGAAAATAAGGATAGAGCATCCTATGAAAAAAATGAAAGCTTCTAAGAAAAAATACAGCTTTATGAGTGACAGTCATCAGAAGTCAGAAGGAAAAACTGAAGCGAGATAAGGCATTGTATTCTTTTCTGCTTTACCAGCCACTCCTAGAGCTCATTTCTTGTGGCGTCTGCAGTCAGCAGTTGGTTTTATGCTTTTGTTTGTTACAGTTTTGAAGAAAAAAGTTTTTTGAAATCACTAAATCAACAGAAGTAAAATTGTAAATTCTTTCATTAAAGTGAAAAAATGTTATTAGTTGACAATGTTTTTCACCTGAGTAACATTGACTTTGAGTGTTTACAAAGGACAGAACAAAGACGTAGAATAGACATAAACAGACCCTTGTTTATACTAAAGCAAATTTCTTAGTAGTTTTTATTGCAGAGATCATGAGAAGACGGAATGTTTTAAGTACTTGGTATTGTTAAGCAAAGCAACCAGTTGGAATAACATTTTTGTAGTGCTGAGTATACAGAGAAACATATGTATTCCTTTCATATGTATAAATGCACTACTTGTAAAATGCGGTAAGTGTAATTTGACATATAACAAAATCAGTGAAGTATTTTAACAGCCACCAATTTTAAAGTTTCTCACCTCTGTGATAAGTGACTACCAAGGTTTTCTACAATTTTTTTGTCAAATATGAAAATGGATATCCAACTCAAAACCATGAAATTTCATTGAGTGTAAAAGGCTGAAAATTCTAATACGAGGAAATGTGATTTAAAACTAATTTTAACAAATATAAAAATCAAGTGGGAAACAAAGAGCTTCTCAATAGATAGAAGGAAAATATTGTCTGAGAAAGAATAATGTAACAGTCAGAAAGGAATTAATGAATAAAGCAGGTATATACATGCCTAGAAATAGCTATCAATACCACAGAATTATACACTACTCCGTCATTACCATCACATGGCACCTGGCATTATAACAGGCAGATTTTGATTCTTTGAGGAAAGAAATTAAGGGCTCAATTATGGATCTGAGCCATGCTGAGAAGGGAGAAAGATTCATACTTTTTCATGGTGTGCTGGAAAGCCAAATACCTGTGGAAGGTGCACAAAGAGTAGTGTGTCACTACACCTGCAACAAATAAACCGTGCTGATGGAACAGCCATGGAAGAATGTGTTCGTGGAAAAATATGTTCTCCAGAGAAACCCGTTAAACATCATTCTGAGTGTAAGGAAATGATCTGAGTGAAGTTTCAGTGTAAATCAAACTTATTTTTCTATTTACTTCTTATAAATATTGATACCATAATCTCAGTTCTTAAACACTAGAAGTATTTTTTCTTTATTAATTACAGATATTATGTATACAATGATGTGCTGTTTAATAACTTCTGTATTATCTTTGTCTATTTAATTTTTTCTTCCTATCTTTTGCTCACTTTTCCAGCTTTGAGAAATTTACCTTTCTAAAGTACTGAGAATGCATATATTGATTCACAAACCATATTTTTACATATAATAGCTACTTTTTTTTTCATGATCACCTACAATGACACAACTACTACTATGATTACATGTTGATTTTATCTCAAGGAAATGTATCTTTAATAAGTAAAATACTTCAGAAATATCAAATTTTTCTATTTGAATGCTACTGCCTATCTATTTTGTGGTTTGTTTTTTTTTTAAAGCAAGTCAGGGATATTTCAGTACTGATGACACAGGACTACAGAGTAAATTTTTCATTTTATCTGTTGTAAAGAGCTGCTTCTGTTTTTCTTTCCTTGTGACTGATCCACGTTAGTCACTTGTGCTATAACTTGCCAGTCAGGGAATAAATCTCTAAATATTCCAAGATCTAGCTTTCTGAAATATCAATAACTCAGAAAACAAGCGATGGCACTTGTGGCGGAGTACAACCTCCCCATTTCCAAAGTAGAGACTGTCCATAATATAACAGTATTGTGAGAGGGTCTGTAAATCATGGTTGATATCTAAATTTCCTGAAGAATAAATTATGTGGCAATCCCTGGGCTAAGTGAAAACAGTGACTTCTACATTTACACCAGAACTATAATTGTGTCTGCATTGCTATTCGTAGTTTATATTAGTAATTAAATTTCCTGATTTGGAAATCCTTTCCACTACCAAGCCCTTTATAGTTTTAATTCTAGAATCACATTAATTCTTAATTGTACTTCAATTTATTACTTCTGAATGAGTTAAGCTATCTTTGTCCTTTTGTGGGTCTTGATTCAAAACTGAATGGCAAATGAAAAAGTATGAAATGTAGTTGAGGTAGGTGGGAAGTTGGAGAAAATGGGCTGTTTTTCTCTGAGAGTTCAAAAGACAGCCTTATACATCAGGCTACACTGCAGGGATCACAGTTTTCAAATTCTTTGCAGGGAAAAAAAGTCTTTCTTAGAATCTGAGTAACAAGTATTCAATAGACACATGATTTAAAAGCCTCACTGGAGTTTACAAATTCTAAGAAAAAAAAAAAAACCTGAATCTTGTAAAAAAGTTTTGGTTACTGAGGAATTTGATCCCAGCTATCAATTATTTGGACAATAGTGCTTATTTGGAGATGTTTGCTAGATCATTTTTAATCAATGAGTATAAATGTGATGCAAAAGCATTTGTAGGAGTCAGTTAAATGAAATGAGTGAATTCATAATCTATATAAAATGATACTGGGTTTAAATTCAAGTATTTGAAAATGTCATAAAAGCCTAGAGATATTAATTCCAATGGTTGAATGCTTTTACAATCTCCATTAATGTAATTAACTTGAGAAGATTGTTGTTTCTCAACAGTAAAAGAATACTTTGTTGGATTCCTATCCCTGCAGTTTTGTTATACAAGAATTTCTCATTTAAGCTAAGTTACATGTCTGTTTTTCTTCTCTAGAAAATGGAGAGAGAAAGTTGCCATTGTGGGATGATTTATCTTTTCCTAAAATAACAATACAGGAAGGTGCATCATCCCCTATAGGTTGTGGGTTTTTCTTCATTGACTATGACAGGGGGAGGTATGAGGTCTAAGAGGAAGACTGCAGCCGTATATTTGTCTTCTGTGGTTAAAAAATCTGTGTGTAGAACATTGTTGTGGGCTTTCTAGTCATCTCACTCATCTCTGCAGGGAGCTGAGGTGCCTGTTGTAGATTTCTGCTGTGTTGTGGGTTGCAGCATCCACCTTTTGGTGTCTTAAGTTATCCAACAATCCTAGGCTTAAGTGGCAAATGTGATGCTCAAAAAGCAGAACTTTACCAAGCACAATAGCACTTGGTTTGCCTGCAGATTTTTCTGTGGTTTTCTCTATGTCAGCTTTACCGCTTCCTTAAAGGGAGCTGAATCCCTGTTGTGAAAGCACAAGGCAATTATATATAGTTATGGCATCTCTAAGCTACTGAAACATAAAATTATTTACCAACACGCATAATTTAATTGCTCCAGTCATAGTCATCAATGGGTATATCAGTAATGCTATAGATAAATCTTTCACTGACATGATCAGCAAACATATGAATGAGATGGCAAAAGACATTTAAAGACCTGTTTTGCTTAGAGCAGCTTTATTTTCTGAGCTTCATTTGAGACAAAATTAGGTAGACCTATATACACATCTTCAGCTGTCTGATGCACTACTTCATTTATTTGACAAATTATTTCATTCCCTGGTTAAAAATGTTGCATCCATGACAGAATTAAAGAAGTCTAATGTATTGAAAGCAGCACTGACAGCATAGAAGGCATGCACTTTTTAAGCTAATTTTGCTTCTGATTTGGCCAACTTCTACACACAGGCATAAATCAACGGGGGTGCACCCAAATGAGGAAATTTCCAATATTTACTGAGTTGAGAGATCACTTTTGAAGATGATCTAAGGGAGAAAAGCCCAATAATTTCAAATATCCTTTTCATAGAAACCTTTATTGTCCAAGAGCACCATCCATCTTTGATTAGCATTTGCAGAGGTTGCGTACTGTTGATTAAATGATTGATCATAGCTATTCTGTAGTATTTGCTACAGCCTACCAAATCAGTTATACATTAAAAGAAGAATATTAGATGAACATATCCCAAGACTGATAATATACTCTAGCACCTCACTAAGTGCTTGATAACTCACTCATTAGTGAAAAGAGACAAGTTAATTCAGAGACTTTCTCAGTAACAAGTATTTGAACGTTGGAAGTTACTGGGGGAACCAACTTACTGAAAGCTTTTAGCTTAGTTGATAGTATATTAACTTGACTTACTGTTTCTTGAACAATAATAAAAATAATAGCAGAATTTTCAATAAGCCTTCTATCTTGCTTCTGGCAAGTTTTCTTGTTTCTGCTTTGACTTTTGCTTTCTTGTAGGATCAATACTATCTTGTTTTCTTCACCTTTGATTTTACTGACACTTCAGCAGGCCATACAATTCCAATTGTTCATGCATAGAAAAGGGAGTTTTCAATTCAAATGTAAAGATGATTTGCAGGGATTTTTATTTCTTTTTCCCCCGTATATATGGAAAAAATCAAATAAATACAGGATTTTTACTGTTATCTGTCCACTTTCTCCATGGCTGGGCCATTCAGCCAGCAGATGGGAGCCCCTGGTTTCAATCCCAGAGGCAACTACATACTATACTATCAGCAAAACATTACCCACAATGCTAGAGTAATTTTTTTCCCAATAGTCCTCTTTACTGGAGATTTCATCAACAAAATAGCCATTGTTTCCCCTCTCCAAGTGACTTTACCCACCTTAAGCCTACCTTCAGCTGATCTAACCTAATGTAAAAGTAGCAAAATAAGTAGAAATTTGACCAATTCTTCATTAACTGCTTTTGGTAAAAAAGCAGTTGTTCCATCTTTCTCTAGGGAAGGG
Source organism: Clamator glandarius (assembly GCA_033459285.1). Lineage (NCBI taxonomy): Eukaryota > Metazoa > Chordata > Aves > Cuculiformes > Cuculidae > Clamator > Clamator glandarius. The sequence continues at coordinate 2,818,811 of JAUNZM010000553.1, read as the reverse complement.
AGACAGGGACAAAAAGCTGTGCTAGTTCTCCATAAGCAATATCCTGTTCAAATAAATCAATGTCTTTTTACTTAGTCTATCTTCTGATGTCTCATTCCTAGGGAAGAAAATAGCCACCCTGGGTTGTTATTCCTTATACATCCCTTGTAGACTCTTTATGGAATATTTGCCATGTTATGTAATTGTTTCTTGAGTTTTCACATCTCCAAACTGCAACGTGACACTCTGTCAGTGGAAGAAAACAAAAAATTGCTCTGAAATCTGTGTCTACTTTTATGCTTTGTTAGATTTCACTATTTGAGTCTCTTTTTCCATTCAGATACACTTCAGCTATGAAAGAAGTATGGTAGTGCTTCAGCTATGGAATATGTGACTGTTACCATAACCCATCTGGTATTCTATTCAAATTTTTCAGTTATTAGAACTTACTTCTTCAAATATACCTCACTCAAAACCTCTATGCAAAAGCATAGCATTGTCATCTAGTGCTCTTGAAACTTTGTTTTTCAGCACATTCAGTGTAAAGCTGCTGGCTTTTGTGCCTATCTCTGCTTCATCTCTTTTGTTATTAACATTTGCTTTCTACTTCAAGCTTTCATCCTTGGCACCATGGTGAACTGGAAAAAGCATCCTACAAAATAGTTCCACGCCCATAGCTAGGAATAAATAGTGCTTAGAGGACCAGCTAAGTAGCTGACAGGTCTTGACCGTTGCTTTTAATGCTTTTTTTTGAACTATCCCTCATGTTCTGCTCCTCATCTGATATCTGTTTGATACTTTTTTATGCTGAGTGTCAAGCCTTGGGGTCAGGGACCACTTTTCCTCATGTGTGACAGAATGCTTAGCAGAATACAGTATGAGTAAGATTGTGTGCTGCAAGTAAACAGCAACTTGATGGAAGTGTGGATAGCAAGAGCACTAGCTCCTCCTGTTATGAAAGCTGCTGCTGTGGCCCTCATTTACACGCAGTCAGATTGTGTGCTGCTTGCTTTGGAAGCAGCTCACTTTCAAGTGTTTGCTTTGTTTAAGGACAGAGATCTAGAGCTGAACTCAGTGCAGCAGAGAATGATTTTATTTCTCCATTTATTGCCTTTAAAAGACCAGGACAGAAGCATAAGTACCATTTCTGTACTCTCTTCACAGGGAAAAGGAGCTCATTTGTTCTGAAAATGGGCCCCCAGTGTTTTGCCTTTGTTTCTGGCAAGCAGAGACCTTTAAGCCTGCTAGATGTAGGATGTTTTCTAGCAGGAGCTGCCAGTTCACAGGCTCTGATAAGGCTTCTTTTCTAGTTTTATTGGATGAAAGGGATATGTGCATCATTTTCTGTAAAATATATAAAAGTCTTGTTTTCTTGGACATGTGTAGGAAGATGAATCCCAGTCTACATTTCACACTTCTGTTGGTCTTAAGATCTTGTGCAGCTGTTCTGTTAGTGGACACATTTATACACTCTAGTGGTTGAACTTTTTTTCTAGCAATCCTTATCGTTTCTGAGCAAACATAAAGCTCATTGACATATTGTAGTCTGATAAATACACACATTACAGTGGAAAACTTAATCAATGTTGAGCTATAAAGTTAAGCAATGAGAAACCAGACTTCTTTTTTACGTAAGTAAGTTTGAAGGATCAGAGAAAACTAAGTATATAATAATACACGAGATCAGTTATCACTTACTGTTTCCAAGGCTCCTAAATATGACAATGCAATTCTAGCAAAGCTAACAGATTCAAAAAATAATTATGTCTGTAGAGAACAGAACTATTAAAAATATTCTCTTTACCCATTTTATTTAAGATTTAGAAGAATGTTTACCTCATTAGGTTTGTCAGCATTTTCTTTACCATTTTCTTTCATGAATACATGGCTTTCCTATACAACATAATCGCTGCCTTGTTTTTACCCTTCACAAAGATGAAGAAACCACAGAGCTGAATGGAGACAGAAACTGCTAAAGGAGTAACTTAGCAGTATTTAGCATCTATTGTATACATGTGAATGTATTCTATGTTGCTGTATTAGCTTCTCTGAAACAAAGAATTCTGTGATAGCAAGGGGTGAAGAAGTAGAAGAAGTTCTGCTTCATGGATGGCCTGTATTCTGCAAAAACCAGAATATTCCCTGTTGTGGAATTAGTATGTGTTACAGTCACCCTTTAGTATTCATCTGTGCCTGCCCAGGGGACCTGCAGCATTTGATCAGACACTGTTTTCATGCCATGCTTGGACATGATTGAGGTTTCTAGATGTTCTTGCCCACTACATTTCTGGCAAAAAAAGTCTGCAGACTGAGCTAGGTTAAACGCAGTTCTTTACTTGGTTCAGATTACAGGTATGAAATTCGGTTTCCCAGGGTACTGGGAACAGCCAAAGCACAAGGAATAATTTTTCTTAAAAGATAATCCTTACTCTTCCACAAAGGTGTTAAAGTTAAAATTGAGTTGGAAGTTAAAAATACGAATACACTCTGCAATCAAAAGTTCCGCTGGCGTAGTGTCTGCCTTTCAGAGTGCACTGTGATTTGTGCTTTATCAGCAATATTTCCTATTTAATTTCTAACTCCTTCTTTTCACAGCTTTTTTCTTCATTACTTTTTCTACGTTGCAAGTTCCTAATGGTAACACTTTTTTTTTGCTTAGTTTTCCTACTCATTTTCTTACTCTTAATACTATTTTAAATATCCCATCTTGCTACTACTGTTCTGCAGGGTCCTGCTGTGCAAATTGGCACTTTAAGTGCAGGCACTTCGTGTAAGTGACTAATAGCCACCCCTGGTGAGATACTTAAAGAAACAATTGCACTAAACTGTACCTCTCACTTTGAAGAAAAATTAGATAGAAGGGAAAAAACTCCAGCTAACAGGTTATAATTCAAGTTTCATCGAAAGTATGAAAGTATGTAAAGCCTTCAAGACCTGTAAAATTGCAAGAAGCTGTTCACAGTTAAAGGGAAATTTAAAATCTTTACTTGGGAATTAAGACTCAAAGTCAGTGAAGCTTCACAGTGTTATTAAAATTTAACAATCCCTAAGACATCTGCCTTGTCATCATTACAGATACTAAATACTCACTGAGTTTTTATTTGGAGTAGCCATTAAAGTCAATTTAACTTTGATATTTTTGTGCTTTTATCTCCCAAGACAGACAACAGAATTGTTATAGTTCTCATTCTCAATTATTCATGGTTGCCTGGGACATTTCTCATTATCAAAGATCAGTTTGACACTCTTGAGACTGATGTCATTTCTTCAGAAAAAAAAATTAATTTCATTTCCGTTAAGACCAGGTTCTTGCAGACAATTTATTATTTCAGATCAAAACGAGGAACTATTCTGTAGTTCAGTGAGCAGGATCATTGCCCACAATGTTCGGTGGTTGTTAATCAAACCCATTATCTGAAATCAACAAGGGATTAGTGGTTATTTTGTGATGACCCAATGGCTGACTCTACTCTTTTGGTTTCCTTTTTTTTTTTTTAAACGATATCCTTAAATTTTCTTTGCTGTGGAATTAGATAATGCTCTTTGTATATAGCTCAGAAATTAGAGTACTTTGGTAACCTAACTCCAGTCTCCCAATTTATCTAGTGATTACTAAATGGAAAATGCATACATTATCCCCGTGGTAGAATCACAGGTATGGATGACTTGGAAGTGACTAAGTGTCTTATCCCTTCTTTGCCTTCTTACTTGGTATTCTGGACCCTTAGTAAAAATAAGCACAGACTTCGCAGCTTGAGGTATTTCCTTAAGGTAGGCAGAGGATGGCCATTGTTAGCTTTAGATTTTATAGGTACAAGGATAGCTGTTTCTTAAGTATTTGAAATTGTACACATTAAGAGTCTAAGGATAATGCTGTTGAACTGTCCAGTTCTTATCCTTAAGGTTAATTCACCCGTCTAATTAAAACCATCCAGTAAGGATGAAAACAAGGCTTACCTCCTCTGAGGTAAAATCTTAGTTCCATGGAAATCTGTGGAGACAACTTTTATAGACTTCAGCAGAGATATGATTTCATAACTAAATTAAAAAGTGCTATTCAAAACAACATATTAGAGATTATTTGTTGGGGGAGAAAATTACAAACTTTCCCTGAATGGAATTAGTAGCCAGTAGCCAAATCAGCAAACTGGATAAATAGTTATTTTACTTTTTAAATTTTAATGTAATATTGTACTTTATATATAAAATGCATATATTCCATGACTCTATAAATATGAAAATAAAATTTCAAGGTTACCCCAGATTTCAAAGAAATAGAACAAACACTTTTCTCTGCAGTGTTGTGTGCCAACTAATCATCAATTGTCAATCTGTTTACAGTAATTTCTGTCTATATGAATATTAAGTTCATGTAATTTTTCCATTTCACTCCTACCGTAAAAAATAAGGAAAAAATACAACAATAAAAAAAGTATTAAGGAAGAGAATAGAGCATAAAAGCGAGGCTCATGTTAATTATGAACAACTTCCTAGCAATACAGCAAATGGTTTCTGATCTGTGTGGCTGAAGGTTATGTACACTTCCCATATTTCTCATCGTATTATGAGGATGATAGTCTGTTTAGCTCTTGCATTTTAGTAATTGCACAGAGCCAGGGTAAAATGTATTTCTCTGACTCACTCTGGAGATAAAGGCATGAATGACTGGCTGTTTTGTCATCACAGAACTGCTGTTGTATCCTCTCTTTATAAACAGGAACCCAAACTTCCACTCATTTTCTGTCTAAACTAAGCCCAAGACTCTGCACAACTTTCAAAATTCACATCTAAGTAGCATATAGTAGGCAGAGTACAATTTATGAGGAAATTAGTTAATTTGCATATTTTTACTTTTTTAACTTTATTTATATTTATCAATATAAACTTGCATGTGGCCTTTTGAAAACGGAGAAGTAGGATTTATTTAAGCCATAATGTTTCATGCTGAATCCCTTGCTTATTTTTAAGATTTGTTGATCTGAAGTTGAAAGATAGAACGAAACTATGCCGTCCATTCTCTATAATAAAAATGTTCTTATTATAATGCCATTTTTGGAATATACCCTCCAATAACAACAACAAAAGTTATTTTCTAGTATTTCACTGACATAAATGAAGTTCAGAGGAAAAAAATATTTAACAAGAGAAAAGGTAGGAAAATAAACATGCCATAATGATATGTGATAGTGACATTAAAAAAAAGACATAAAGGAGAAACTCAGTTAATATTTCAACTTTTGTTGCATATTATGTCAGAGATTAAAATCTTTGATTTCATAAGAATGATAAAGTATGATTTTAAGGAAGATGATGCAAGCATCAACATTAAGTAAAAAGATTTCTTCTTAAATTCCAGATCAAAAATTGATTTGGCAAAAATGAATAAAACTTCAGTCAAACTAGGATGTGCTTGCAGCTAGAGTAATGGAATATTTAGCTCAGATTGTTTCAAAGTTGCTGCTGGTCAAATACGGTCAAAAATGTGAGTATCAGAATAGAGGTAACTTTCTGAAGGTAGATTGGGGAGGACTGGGGAGCATTGAGGACCATGATGAACTCTGAATTAATTCCAGGATGGGGTATGCAGCTAACCAGCTCTATCAATTGGCCTCTGTACTGCTAATGTGCATGGAACACATCCAGCTTTTAAGTATTTATTGCCTTTGGAAGATAGTGGGCAAATTTTCCTCTGAGATGGGTGTTTATACACTGCCATTTACAGGTATTTTTAAAGTTTCCACCTCCCTAGCATATAGCTTAGAAGCAGCCAATGTGAGACAATTTGTTAGAATCAGTTTATCTTTAGCAGAGAATTAATAGTCATAGGTATCTTTCTCTGGTGTAAAGGTTCATTGCCAAATGCCAAGCTTGTTAAAATGCAGAGGGAAATTATTATGCACTAAGCAAGTCAAATCATTTCCTGAAAATTCCTGTGAATGTTGGGAGCCATTAGTATACTGTTAGTTCACTGAATTGTCTGTTATTATGTTGAACTCCTGGAGACCTGAACGGCGTACAAGTGTAGTTCAAATAGCACTGAAATCACTGAGCCATCATTCACTGGAGTCCTCAGGTTGGGCTGGAGATGCAGCCTGTAAACATCTGACTGCTTCTGCAATCAGCAAAACTCTTTCTGAAATGGGAAGTGATAGCAAATGGGAGAGGAAGAGGCAAGACCAACACAGAAATTAGGCCGTGTGAGCGTGATTTGTACTGACAAAGGCTTTTGTGAATTTGAGTTTCAGCAAGTGTGAATAATGCTAAATTTGTAAGTGCAGGTGCTACCTATTATGATTTTTTTTGTTGTTGCAGTATATTACTGGGTAGCAATATCAACCTGACAACTGGTAACTCATGAGGTACTGTGCTTGCTTCTAAAGCAGGAACAGAGCAGCCAGCTCAGGACTCTGACCTACACTCCAGAGACTCATGACTGATGTAGATTCCTGTTGTCTCTCCTAAAATCTGCTAAGGAGGTGGAAACTGTTTCCATGGGCCTGACATTAAGCCCTATATTGAAGTAATGTGAAACCATTGACTTAACAAGGTGTTGACATTTAAAACATTTTTCATTTTGCAATGAAAATATGTCATAACTCTCTTGGCATTGTTGCTGCAATGCACTTGGCTGACTAGGTGTTCCAGCAACTTTCAAAATAAAGTAACTCAAAGAGAGTTCAAGCTGTTTACTTTGATTTTTACCTCTTTTCATCCTAAATTTCAGTTTCTTCAAAAAAAAAAATTGCTTCTAAACAGTTCCATTAACCTAAATGGAATGGATGCTTACAAAATAAAACACAGATGAAGACAGAATCAAAAGCAGTGACTATTAGTAGGAGAAAGAATCAGCAAAGAGATACAGTGATGGAACTTCCCAGTCAGATGAGATGTAAAAGTGAGAATGGATGTCATATTCTTCTGTATCCAGGAAACAAACTCAGTGGAGTTAAACTGATCCTGCAGCATTTATTTATTTATTTATTTAAAAAACAGAACTATGTACTTAGTTATTCTTTTACTCCTAGTGTCTGTTTCTTGTTGCAGGCTGTGCAATATAGGTACTGTAACTGAAAATATGGAGACTGCAGTCCCTTCATTAGAACTGCCTGATGTGCCTTCTTCTCAGGTGGTGGAGAAGCTTCCATTCTTACTTCAGGCACACAGGGATTGTGTCTAGCTCTGCAAAACAAACAACAAAATCGAGTAATAATAGATAGATAGATAGATAGATAGATAGATAGATAGATAGATAGATAGATAGATAGATAGATAGATAGATAGATAGATACCATAGCATACATACATACCTGTTGATATATAAATAAGTAAATAAATTCAGAGAACAGAAGAATTAACTTTATAATGTTTTCTTTTTTGCTGTGGATTTTTTGATATGTGTGCCCTAAAAGCCCCTAAAAATTGAGATGCCCTGTTAACTATTTCATTTGAAGAAAAACATACTTTCTCTAAAGAATATATAATATATGGTACTGAGGAAATATCCCTCTGAATTAAATATGATTTTTTTTTCTAATTCAATTGCAACCAGAGAGAATCAAGTTCCAGTCAAGTGCAGATCAGTAAATTACAGCTAAGCATGACTAATTTTTTTTTCTGTAGATGAAAATCAGTTGTTGGATAATAATAATTATGAATAGATTTATGTTTAACAGCTCCATTAAGGCAATATCAATCCTCTCAATTCCTTTACTATGGAGTGTGTAAGTACTGATGTCAGATTACAGTTCAAAAAAAAAGAAACAGCGTAGTGGATAACTACGCCATGGTAGCACAGCATTTTAGCATGAGGATTAAAACTGAAGATGCCTCAACTTTGCATTCTCGGTCAATTCTGATTTCTTATTCACTGAGTATGGAATATGCAAACAGCAGTTTTCAGCTAAAATATAACAGGATGTAAAAGTCTTCAACAGAGGCCTGAAGGTGGGTGTAAACTCTCTATAACTTGTATGGGAGGAGATAATGACGCAAAATGTCATAAATGACAGCCAGCACAAGTGGTTAGAGTCAGAAGTCTCCTACGAGGCCAAAACAGTAGTAAAAGGTCATAATCCATTTTCAGACTCCTTTTCCTCTAGTTGCTCTGGCCCTGCCTTTCAAAGCCCTGCAGCTCCAGTTACTGAGAAAAGGAGGTAATGGTGATTGTAATTTTATCTAGTTCTTCGGGAGTTAAAAGATGCATAGGTTTAAAACATATTTTCATGTAAGAATATAAAATTAATATCACAATATCTGTTGGAGACAGCTCAGAAATTGCATACTTTCTGTTTGTTATTTCCAGCTATGCTCCAAAGCCATTGATGATCAGATCTCTGTCTTCAGCTTAGTTGTCAGTGTTTAAATAGATTTTTCAAAAGCACTTGTTTTTCATTATAGATTATATAGGCATTTTAGATGTTTGCCTTAAGGAGACTTATACATTAGGAATCCAAAATTGAAGCATATCCTGGATTCCCAGAATTTTTACCATTTCTAGAATGGACAACAGCTGACCAGATTTTACAACAGTAACAGTTTTGACCCTAAGCTCCTAAAGTGTGAGAAAAAAAAAAGAAAATAAAAATGAAACAGCACTTTTGCACTGTCATTTATAAATGGATGGAGCTGACATTTTAGCACTTATTTCAAAGATATGTCTGAAGCTCTGCACTCCAGACCAGTTGCAGACATAACTGAGAGGAACTGAACAGAGCTGGAAAGTGATTTCAGTGATGACAATTGCCTTATAATCAGAGCAGCTTTCCTTCAGTTACCTAAATACCTGCTCCAATATTAAATTCCCATAGGAACTGAAGCAAACCTTAGGTTCATTATGTGATTATGACCTAGAACTTTCCACTTTTATTATTTCTTTTCCATAGTAAGTAGTAGCCATTTCTGCTTTTTGCCTTTGTGCTGCATCTTTCCCCTGGTCTGCTGGTCAGAAGTCTGCAGCCGTTTTCTGAGATGCTGAATTACAAGGATCATCAGCATTGACTGTAACAATGGGCTTTCTATGAGCTTATTCTTGTACAAATCCCACCCATAACCCATAGATAAAAGGTTCCCCAACCCACTAATTCTACAGCATTCATCATCCGTGAATATGAGAAAGCAGCATAGAACTGAACTTACAGAAAATACTTGGTCTCTTCTTTCTAAAACTTTCCACAGTAAAGGTTTCAAAAAGAATATATTCCAAAAAATATCTTGAAATAAAATCTAAGAAGAAAGATGTTACTTTTGCAGTCATGAGTTCCACACACACTATCACTGTGAAATGACTCGCACAGCATCTGCTGTCCTGGCACAGGCTGTGAGTCAGATGCTTTCAGTCAGGCATATGCTGATAGAAGAGCCCACACCTGCAAGAAGATGCTCATGATTATGTTAGGTTACCACAGAGACAATGAAAGAATTATTGAACTCTATGTGGGTGTTAAAAAAGTCTTTCTAACTATCACCGAAACCAGGAGTAATGCTCTTTATTCTTAAATATACATCCTGGTAAGTTTATTTTAGCCCATTCCAGTGCTGCAATGGGAGTATCTTATGGTCAATTATGAAAACAAAATAATAATAAAAAAATATGTAGAACAGCAAAGTAACTTTATTAATAACAAAAGTGAGTTACCACTTTTGCCTAAAGACCTAACCAAAGTGTTTTCAGAGTGTAAGAGAAGGATAGATATTCAACAGTTCCAAAAGACTTTCTCTGTTTTGCAGACTGCAAAACAAATTATAGGAAATCAAAATAAAAAATAATCTCCCTGATGCAAAAACAAACAAACAAAATTCAAAGCAATATTTAAATAGATTCTACTTTCATAAGTATGAGTAATATTCTAGGTTTTGAATCAACACCTCCTAGAGAGATTCAGGTTTCTGTAGCGAATAATTAATTTTTGTGACACTGACCACACAGCTCCCTCCTACATATCAGCATGTGCTAAGATGCTGGTTTTAGCCCAATACATTAATTTTTACATTCTTTTGTGTTACACACTCAAAATTGGACTATATTTTTACTTAGAATATCATTCTAGTATTAAAGTATAGTTTGACTTCTATTAATGCCTCTCAAAGAACTTCTCATATATCTTTAATGACAGATCAGTAATGGGCACGGTTGCACAGCAGATCCGAACAGCACCCTCGGGGCTCATGCCACTGACTCACAACAAAGTCCAGACCACATCAACTGGGGTGTTGTTCACAATCCAAACAAGAAAGCAAGATGTAGCATGCTGTGCTGCAAACATGTGGTTTGTATTCATTCTGTTGTTATCTATCACTGAAAATTAACTTAACTAATAATAAGCTTTCCATAACTCTTCTGTTTACTTTCCTTGCAACGGAGAGTGAAGAATTTTAACCAGGAACTCTTCAGCCTAAGAAAAACAAGAGCTTCTGACAGAACTCTCTCCACAAAATTCCTCTTGCTTTAATGGTTTTTTCAACTTTTCTCTGAAATAACTCCAATTTTCATGCTAATTGGAGCTTGCAGCTCATTATTTTCAGGAGTGTTAAAAATAGGCTTCAGTTATATAAAAAGGTCATTTTGAAGGAGGTATTTTCTACATTCTCTGCCTCCCTACTCCCAATTATTTTGTTGTCATTCTAATTGGTTATTAATCAGAGATAAAAAAGTTGCTGCTTTTGATCTTTTGCTTGTTTGAATTTATTCTGTGTTCCAGGTGCTGTAAAAATGATTGAAAGCATCTAGAGATGAGGAGAGATTTCCTGTGTTGTCTGTTGCTGCTGGCAGCTGTGCAAAGCACAGGCAATCGCCTCCCAGGTTCAGAGGTGACTTGTGCTTTCACTACCACAGCAATAGCTGTCATTTGCCTCCAATTCATTAATTTTGCTTGAGACTGGATTTTTACTCTCTCCAGATGCCTAGTTGAGCTTATGAGGAGAAAATCCTTTTTTACTTTATTCAGTTACCATTTAAACTCCATGTGCAGGGTTGTAGGTGTTTTTGGACCCTTTACTCTTTGCCTTCTGCAAGTGGCAAAATAGTGAAAATGGGTGAGCATTTAATGCCAAAGAAGAGAATGTACTGGAAGTATCTCAACATTAACATTTTGGAGCAACACAGGGTCAGACTAACCATTTCTTTCCAGGAAAGGGCCACAGCTTTGAGATAGGCTCTTTTAAGGCAATCTGCTTTCCCAACATTTGCAGAAATTTATTGCTGCTCTATTCAACCCCTTATATTTGGCTTAAACTTTAGTGATGTGGGCACAATGAAATGCTTTCCTACCCAGTGACGCGTTTCCAGTAATAACATTGTACTACGGTAACATTCTAATCCTGAATTTTCTTACAGAGATAACTGCTTAAAACAGGACACCAAATTTCAAAGCTGACTTAACTGAGAAATGGCTTACATTCATGGTCAGTTTTTTGTGTCATTAAAGTGCATATGGACAGTAGGAGTACAGGAGTGGTAAGCAGAATGAAACTGAAATGAGAGGAACTGTACAGCTTGGAAGAGGGTGAGCTGCAAGTTGGTGCCTATTGACAAGGCATTATGCGACTAATTCTCGCAGCTCTCCCATGGACATAAGTGGACCTTGTTGACAGTAGCCAATAATAAATGCAGCTATTAAGATAGAGTGGGAGTGGGCCACCTGCATGTCTTTTGTGGTGGCACAGTGTGACAGCAAAGTTAAGACTTCAAACATAAATCAGTAATTACTTCTTTAAAATTAGCTGTATTATTTTCCATTAAGAAAGAAAATAGGGTCTTGGAGGGAAGGTAAGAAGACAAAGAGCTATTTTTAAGAGGAAAATATTCTGAGCAACTAGTTACAGAGTCAGAGGCATCCTGGATCAGGCAGAAAGAAGGAGAAACCTGTGGTGGTTCCTGTTCTCCTGTAGGGGAAAAATATTATTGAAGGAAGGAGACAGTAGGAGTGTGCAGAACCTTTTGTGAATCAAACCATCCAACCAACCCTTCTTTTTGAGTAAGGCAACAAGTAACTACAAAGTGGGTAAACAATCTTGGCCTTGCTACCATAAAGGCACTTTGGGACTTCACGTCACTTTTTCAACAAAAAAGACAACAAATTTTGCAAAGGTAGTTGGTCATCAAATATCTAACTTAATTTCATGATGACAAGTGAAGCAGAACGCAATGGTAAATCAGACAAACTGAGACTCCTTCCCACCCTTGCACGTATATGTGAAACAGTCATTTTCTCCATTTAAATCCCTGACAGCTATTCACTGTCATCATATGTTTCCAAGCGTATTTTCCAACTGATTCCTCAGCAATGTATTGCAAAAATATGCTGTGAATTAGAACAAAGCATTGCAATAATAAAGAAAATCCTACTTTTTAATCCTGGATCTTTGGAGATCTCTTCATGTTCTTAACACAGACAGCATGCTCTTTCCCTTGGGAAGTGATGTTGCAAGGGTGCCAAAGATTTCCTTTTGCCATATTGAGAGTCTTTAAACAGGTACGCATGATTCTCTGTCTTCATTTCTTCTAACCTGAATAGTTTTTGTCAAATGACTTAAATTCTTATGGACTTAGGCTTAGAGGAGGACAATTGATCTGTCAAGCCTCCAAAATCTGATTAAACACTGGTAGAATTGACCAAGCTTTCAGAAGGCTTATGAAGGTTATATAAAACAATGTGACCAAGCACATACAACAGCTGCTTGTGATAAACCTGATATAATAGTAAAAGCATTAGAAAGACTTGACTGGCATCATGTTAAACTGCAGCAATTCAACAGATGTTTTTTTATTTCCTTAGACCACAGCGCTGATGTGCAAAATTTCTTGAAAATGCCATATCTTTACTCATGTCTCTAACTGCTAACAAGTTTCTAGGTAGTCAACAGCTCTATTGACATTTTTCAGGTATCTGAACAATTATTTGATTTATAACTAGGTACTTCTCATGGAAATGTAATAATAGCAAGAGCAAAAAAATACAGTAACAGGTGTCTTGAAAGGGGTATAAGTTCTATGTCAAGCTGCTTTTGTGACTGTATTCCTGAAACTATAGAAAAATCAAGAGTCTGCTTTTTGAATAACACTACTTTTGAACACCTCCATTGTGTCCTGCTTTGCTCCATCTAAAGAGACATGAATTCACTTCTACCACTTTCCACAGCTATTTTGTATTATTTCAATCATTATTTGAACTCAGTCTCTGGGAAAAAAATTGAAGCCTCTTACTCCTTGAGTGAATGATCTCGTGACCATAGCATGAGATATGTTGAGTTTTGCATCCTTAGCTGAAAGTCCTTCAAACTTGTTGAATATGTTTCTTACTGCACGCTATTCTTCAGTCTGAGCAGTTAAGACTCCAGTCTTTCAAGTTAAACATTTTTGGTCCCTGGTATAGACAATAAGAGGGACTTTAGGTAAACCACAATAACATGGAGAATAAGGTGCTAGACCATTAGGTGCTTAGTAGGAGACCTTGTTTCATTTTCCTCCATCAGACAAGGGATTTTAGTTAGGACTCTTGATACAACTGCTTCAGCCCCTAAACTTCATCAGTTCCATCAGGTTCCTTCATTTCTATCTTCTGTTTAGCTATGAGCCAATTGACACTTCCTAATCACAAAATGTTATTTTGGAATTTAATTTCATAAACAACGAAGCCATCAATTCTAGCTGAACTAAAAGATTTTTTTTGTTCTCATGTTTTGTTTCACTTCTTTGCTGCCTGATCCCTTCTAACCAACCAACCCCCAAAACAACCAACATTTTTCCTGCAGTCTTTTCCAACCCTAATGATTCTATGATTCTGTGATAATATTTAAGTCACAGTAGATGTCAGGTCTGTACACATCACATCCAGACCAAAGTGCCCCAAGATGATGTAGCTGTGACCATAACATATAAAATCTAGAAACATTGACTAGTGAAGGTTGGATTAATTTGCTCACATTTAGGTGGCTCATAGTGGTGCTAGAAGGTAAAGTGACATCTCACTCATTGCAGCTTGGTGCATCCTTTGGCTTAATCCTGGATCATCTCTCTGTATTAAGAACTGCTCTTACCCCAGTAACGTTCATTTGAAGTCTTTCTACTAATTTTTCTGGAACTTGGTATTACAAAGAATTACACTTTAAGAATCTCTTCTAACGGTCATGCATTTTGTACTACAAATGAGAGGGTTGAGAAATATGCCCATTCTTAAAGTAACACTTGACCCCAGGAAATGGAGAAAGAAAAACCTTAAACATGTTATAAAGGATATTCTGTAGCTGTATATTTAAAAGATATTCTAAGACACTAACTTGTGTTTGCAAGGAAGAAAGAATTCCTGTGGTCACCTCCATATAACTCTGTAGCTGAACTGGCATGGTCCTGCCAAATAATCCATACAATGCAAAGGGACTTTCCCCATTTGTAGTTCTGTTGTCTGCCCTGTGCTCACAGCTCTATAACTTTTTACTTCAGCAGTAATCTCCAAAAGCCTCAGGGGCAGTATTTTCCCCTTGTCTTGTACTGTTCTTCTCACACTCCTGTTTCTCACTGCTTTGCACTTACAAGTCCAGATATCTTTGTTCCAACAGGCTTTCATAAGAAATTAACACCAGTGTGAGAATCACCCCTTCTCCACACTCACCTCATCTTGTAGCTTTAATTTTATTTAGAAAAGTCCAAAAGTTAGTTTATAACAATATAGATGGTATTGTTCAAATAATTATTTATAATAATTAACCCAATAATATAGATGCACAAAAGCTTAGCAACCAGCCAACATGAAACACCTGTGTCTGATTAAGGATACTCCAGTCAGCATCGTAAATGGGAAGAACTAACAGTGATTTTGAACAGGCCACATGGAAATCAATACTGCTAGGGAAAACACGTGGCAAAAATGATTATGGTAGTCATCTCCATTTTCCTCCCCTGCTGCGATGGAAGAACCTCACTCAGAAGAGAATGCTTATTTGTATACCCCATCAGTGCTCTTTCTGCCTGGCCTTTCCTTCCCCCTATCACCAAGTCTCTGTTTATCTTCAAAGGTGACTTTGAAAACAATGCCAATTATTACATGCAGAACCTACTGAAAAAAAAACATTGTACATATAAACCTTTCTCAAGATCCCTTGTGCAGCAGCCCTACTAACTGAAATTCATAATTTTGTGGGGAGGTCATCAGCTATAGGGAGCTGCTTGCTGTAGTAAGCTGATGTCTGTAACCTACTCTTTAGGCTTATCCCATTCGTGGATATGCTGAGTCTCACAAGACACAGTTTAAGCTGGAGGTGAGAATACATTGAAACAAAATCTCTCTCCAAAGAAGGGTGAGGGAGCAAAAAGAAGAAAGGAAAAAGATTTTTGTTCTTCAAGTAGCTCATTGACTTCATTTAATGTGATAACTGTTTTATTTTTTGACATCAGACTCATTGTTTTATGCCGCCTGAATTCCACATACTCTAGGGTGTCTTACATGACTCTAGATACCAGCATTTAGGCACTTTAACTTGAGCAGCTCTGTACTTTAGCTGGGAATGTGGATTATTTCACAAGCCCCACCAGCTGCACCAACTGCAGTGTGAATGCAATCTCTCAACATGTTTGTAGACACCTTCATATAGAAAACTTTTAGAGATTGAAGTGTGGACTGGATCCCACCTGCAGTACAGTATTCAGTTCCCTAAACACAGGCACTTAGTGACACTTAGTGTATCTGAGGCACAACAAGGTACCTGAAAAATTTGCCTGAAGTGGCAATTATAACACAGTGTGAAAAGGGTAACTTAAGTCCAAGTGGGAGCCTTGCACAATTCCCATGAGATGCGTACATTTAAACAACCAAAAAGTTCTACATTGTGTAAGCTTGAAACCAGAATTCAGCTTCATCTTCTATGATGGGCACTTTCTACATGGTTGATTAGCCAGTTAGTGGTTTTCATTAACCTGTCTCTTTCCCGTTCCCTATAAATTTCCATTATTTTTTATCCATATGTCCCATAGACCTTCTTATCCCTTTACCAGTTCTCTGTTGGATGTTACTTAGACAGTGTGGATTTTTCCTCCATGCCTTATACTGTTACTAACTCATCTGTAAATAAAACAATTTGCTATAACTTACATGAACAACTCACAGTTGTCTCTCAGTACCATATAACTGTCTTTCTGCTCAAATTAACATTGTAATACCTTTGATGTTTTCTCATCATGTAGGTAGGAGCTCAGATATAAAAAAATTGTTTCTTATTCCAAGCATTATTCTACTGCTTTTTCTTAAAATTGTACCAGTTACTGAACTGAGTGATTACACAGCCCAGTAATCTGAGCATCCTATTCAGCTCTGAATTTAATGTTTTTAGATGCAAACTATACTTGAATTTTGCATAATTTCTATACAAAATATCTTTTAGATACAGTTTTTCATCTCCATCTATGCATACATCTATTCACATTCTCACATTTTATTAGAACAGCCTTTTCTCTGAACTTAGCAGATGCTCTACACTGGCTACAGTCATCCTCCTCATGTCCAGCTCATGTGAGCTTGTTATCTCTTTCTTTAACTGACTGCTCTGTATCTCTTTCACACTTCACATGTTATTACAGAAACTGCCTTTTCAAGGCCTCCCTGTCACACACATCATCTCCTAATCACACTTGGAAAGTGGACTCTTGCCTCTGGTAGGTCTGAGATGTCTGGTAGGTCTGAGATGTCAGGCTCCCCTGCCCATAGTTTACATTTTCAGACAAGTGTCATCACATTTTTTATCACTTTCACAGCTAGGAGGATTTCTCTGCAAGCATCAAGAGAGCTACCTTCAAAGATGCGGTTGAAAAAACCTCCATTATTGTGATGCCTACAAAAATATACAAGAGGTGGCTGTAGTGCCACTACCAGGGCTGGCTATGCCTACTGGTTTCTTTGTGCTTCCTATCTGTGTCTATTCTTGCTTAGAAATAGAAGTTCTTTACAACAGGCACCATTCCCTTGTGGTTTTCAAAAATGTTCTAATCCACAGCAACTCTATCCTTACACAAATAATGACTATAATATGTGAGTCTAGTTTTCTTAGAGACAATCCAAAGCTTCCTCTGCCCTCATGTTGAACTGCAGCAGACTGCAATGTGTTTCCCTACTGCTAGGTAGGTGGTTGTACTAGCATATAAGTAAAATGCTATTTAGTTCTGTTTCACTCAGGGATCTAGCAATGGAATGCTATCCAGGCAATTATTCTAATTGGAGATAATCACTTGGGAAATGGATGGATGAATTAATCAATTCCAGTTAATTGGGATAATGGCATTATTTATGCTGGTCACCTTTTTTTACCACCATCTGTAGGAAGCTTTCCAATGCAAAGGCGAATTCTTCCATCATACAGATCCACTAAGTCTGCTGCATTTAAAGCCAAAATTAATCTGGTACATTGTAAGTATAAAATAAATTGCCTCAGTTACTTATTTTTGGAGAAACCATGTGTGCAGCTGACCTGGGAATACTACAAATTACTCTCTTTATTCCACTGTTGCTACCCTGTCATTAGTAATGTTGCAACAGGAGGTGTTCTTGGCACTTGTTCTAACACAAATATATAACTTTTGTTTTGTTTGCATACTTATGCAGCTCATTACTATGTGAAAAACAATCTGCAGCTTAGCATTTGCTAATGGGATATGGAACAAGGAAACAGCAGATGGAGTATTGGGATACTGAATGCATAATAAGTTTGATCCTGAAAATCCTTGTGAGATTTTTCAGCTCAAGACAGTTGTTAAATTCCAGTGCAAAGCTAGCAGAAATGACACCTGTATTCAAGAAGTGAAGGCACCATCCTCCACGCTAAACAGACATAAGGGTCAAGCATTCCCTGCACCCGATCACCTCTTAAAAGCAAGCAAAAGACAAGATTTTGCTTTGTGACTAATTCTTTGGGTTTTTTTCACTGCTCAGAGAGATCTGAAAATAGGATGGCTCATCCTCCTTCAAGTGATTGAAGATAACCTTTTCTGTGATATTGTCCTACCTATACCTGTCTTCAGCTGGAGAGAAATAAGAGTTCTGAATGTCATCCTCTGCTCACGTATTTGTCTAATGCTGACTGGTATCCATGAGGTTCACCAGTCCCAATATGAGTAAGCAGGGCTATAACCACTTTGTACTATGATGCCTCTTCATTTAATGTGTTATAACACCTTTGCACCTCTCAGAATAAGATCTTGGGACAAAATGATTTCTATATTTTCTGTTAGTCCATACTCATTTCCATGTCAGACTGAGTACCTCTTCAGGTATGATGGAATAGATTCAAATCTTTTGTCCTGCAAAAATAAAGATTGAATAATTCTGTGACACTTCTAGGATCAGGATACATTTTGTTGCAGGTACATCTGTGACAACAGCATGGATTAGAGATACCTGCCAGGTTGCAGCTAACTAGCTCAGATTTTAAGAGCCTTTTCTGCAGCAGAATCACTCTCTGACTTGTCCAACACAGACTTGTTTAATAAATCGCAACCTGTCAAACTCAGGGAAATACCAAGATGTGGCAAATGAGTTATCAGTCTTAGGATCTTTACAACCAAATCTTAAGTAGCTACAGTACAGTTTACTGCAAATGCTGCATAACATAATAACATGACAAGTGAGAAATCATGTTTTCAGCAACAAGTGAAAGTACTGCTCCAGCAAACTGGCCTTCTTTGGGGGGAAAAAAGTTTGGAAATGTCAAGGCAGGTATGTAATTACTCAGAGGCTTTTGGTTCCCTCATTAAAGGAGACCCGTGACTTCAAGCATGGTGTGTTGTGTGACCACAAAGGGGAAAGTTCATGCCTTGGGGTTTCCCTGTTTTTGCATCAGGCTCAATTTTCCTGCCTCTGTCAGAGACCTTCTATTAAAGACAACACCCGTGACCCATGCAGGACTGCACAACATAATCCCATATATATTCAAATATCATGGCCAGGAAATGATTCCTCACACCTACCAAAAACTATGGTGTGCTACACGAAGGAAGTGAGAGTATCATTTGCATACCAAATTCTTGGATCTTTGTCAATAAAATTCCCAGATGATGGTGCACCAGCCCATGGAAAAAAAAAAAAAAGAAAAAAAAAAAGGAAATTCTCCTGCAGAAATTCATCCTAATTAGGAGAAAAAAGTTCTCTGATGACTGGTTTAACGTCTGTTGATCTGGGTGAGCAGCTGAACATACGTAAGTATTTAATATTACTAAGAACTAAGTAGAATTAAGTTATACAAACCGTTATAGTTTTGAAGTTATTACAAGTTATTTTTTATTTATAAATAATTATGAAAACTCATCTTAGTCTCTTCTTGACTAAACTACACAAATCGAACTCATTCAGTTTTTCATAATACATCTCCAAAATCATCTCAGCGCTCTGTTGGCATATTTTTCCAGTTTTAGTTTGTGTCAGTGATGGTGACTAGAAATTCAGAATTATTTAAAATGCAGTTTTATGAGCATTTTCTATAGCAGTATTAATTACTTCCTGGGTTTGCTAAAAAATACCTTAAAAAAACAAGATGTAGTTTTAACACTGACTTCAATGAGGTCAGGATTTCACTCCAATATGTGTAAAAATCATTGGGTTTCACCTAGTTTTTGTATGTGAAGCACATCCTAGAGTTTAGTGCCAAACTTTTTCTTCCAGGAGCATCTTGTCCCAATAAATGTTGCAGAATGAGGCACAGTTTGGAATCACAATCACAATCAAACAGAAAACCAAATACCTGCAGCTTGAAACAAAATACATTTCCATTGGCTTTTCATTTTTTCAGCTCATTATCCTTAATGAAGCAAACATATACATTCAAATGGAAAAATCCCTACAAAATTCAATCCAAATAAAATGCACAAAAATTTTCAATCATAATTATACATTTCAAACACCATTCTGTGATTGAGAAACTATTTCACTAGCATAGGTGGTTTATGTAAAACCCCTCACATTCTGATATTCCATGAAGTATCTTTTTAATACTGAACGTCAAGGACTGAACAAGTTAAAGTAATTTCATGTTAAAGAAGACAATAGTTGTTTGATTTTAGATCTATAAATACATATATATGAAATGCAAATAAAGCCCAGACTCAGAAAATAGGATCTCAACTGCGCCTGGATTTCAAGTTTCCTCAGTCATCGCTGGAATATTGTAAAATTTCTGTGAAATGTTTATACATTTGTTTCTTTGTCTTTTTCCCCCTTGTGTAGTTTAAAGAGCCTTAAGTATTCTTAGGAAATAAGCATTTAATTTCTAGCAAAATGAGACCCCTAAAGAAGGGAGTTGCTTTTGTTGTATGCTCCATCAGCCTCATAAGCAAACACGGTACACACGCAAGGACTGTAACAGGCATCTCGGCTGTGGAGCTCAGCTATGCCCTGTCTCCATGGAAACACTTCAGTAGACGCGGTACCCACTGGTGACCGAACAAAGATTTTCCTATTGCTTTGCAGAAAAGACAAAATGTAAGCTGCAGTGAATATAGCATCTCCCTTTGACTCTGGATCTGTAAGCACTGGAAGGCCAGAGGCATCATATCAGTCTTCTATTTCCCCCCCTGAAAAACAAGCAACAATTAGGGAAGAAAGAGGATACATTTTTAAAAAAAATTTTTCAGCAGGATGCAAAAATCACAAAGTAAAATTCAAAGTCATAGCTCTTTTTAGATAAACAAAGAGAAGTTCTTAAATTAGCCACTCATAGAGTTCAGAGAAGGGTGTTTTAAATACCATCAGTGTGCTTGCTGAAACTACGACTGTAAGAGAAAGATATAAGAATCGAGAATATATTGTTACATAAAAGAACAGCAACCTCCACTTTCATTTCAGCTACTTTGAGCTGAATAATTGTATAGCCAAGGAAAAGCCTTTTTCCGACATTAAAGTGACAGAAGCATTTAGCACTTTTGAACAGTGTGTTCAGGTCAAGATAGCATAGAGCTCCACTAGAAGAGTAGGAAGAAATTCTATATCAGATCAAGAAAAATATAGGAAAAAAGAGGTCAGATGAAATAATCTTGTCTTTTGTTCCAAGATACAAGGCAAAGAAGTCAGACTTAAAACATACTTAGTTTAGCCTTTGGGATGACTCCTTTAAGGACGTGGAAGTTTGAACGAGATTAAACTAATTAATAACCAGGATTTTCTGCACATTCCTCTCAAAGCCCTGTGCTGGTCACATGGGACGGAGCATTACTTCTCTGTTTTATTGCATCTCCTACTCATATGAAAAGCATCTGCAATTGAAAGAATAATTCAAAATTTACACTGATATATAAGATGGGCAAATATGTCTGTCTTCAGCTTCTGAAAACCGTTTGAACAGGGAAATGATGATGACAGTGATTTCATCTTTCTGTATAGGAAGGATATCAATAACATCTGTATTCACATATACATGCCAGTAATATGCCTCCTGTGCTGCCTTTATTTTTTCACTAACACAAAATAAACCTTACTAAGTGGCAAGGACAAATCATTAGTTTGATTGCCACTAACAGTCTGCAATTTCTGCATATAAAAACATCCATCAATTAAGTTTGTCGAGCATGACAGAACATGTTTTATTTATTTTTTAAAATGATTATCACACTGATATTGTCAGCATTGTTTACGACAACATTGGTATTTAAGCAATTTACCATGATTATAATTTCTTCTGATTATAATAGAGGTTTTATTTAAAGTTCTCTCCTCAAATAATTTAGAGTGAAAGCTGATGGGGATAATAGCTGATGTCAGGTTGCTCTCATCCACAGAGGTAAAGATATGGCGCTGATACTCTTTCTGAAGAGCTTGTGTTATCTTATTTTTTTCTTAGGAGACTTGAATAACATCAGACTCTCAGAACTAAATTATATTAAGCACATGACTGTAAAAGCTGGGTAAGCCTATGCTCCCGAGCCAGCTAAGAGCTGCACTGGTGCTGGTGGTACAGCTTGAGTTATCAAGACCTGCTGAAGGCTTCTCAGCTGCAACTTAAAGCCACAGATGTCATGACTTTGCACCCAACTTGATCCTGTGTCTGGTCATTTCAGACAGCACAGATCTGTGAGCATCACCTCGCAGGAGAGGACATCAGTGGAGGTGGGTACAAGAGCACAGTCTGCTGCTTCACACACCTAGGCTGGAAAAGGAAGTGCTTTAAAACTCCAATTCAAATCATGTTTTCTTAGTGTGCCTCACCTTGCCTGGGAATTTGATGAAAATGAGATTTGGTTAAGGCCAGAATTGATAGAGGATGCTCACATTTGGCTCTTAAGTAGAACTAGTGATATTGTTAAGCTTTATAATGTAAAAAAATGTAACTCTTTCATAACAGATTTCCAGCTGTGTTTGGCTGTATCTCTGATAGGAGGGCACTTCTTTCAAGAATGACTTTGTTGTACCCCCTGACCTCGTGGTGGACTTGTTGCAGCCTTCATAACTGGGAAAATACATTGCATTAACTCCCTTGACCAAACAGAATCATCTCTACTTATCTAGACTGTGCAAGGTAGGAATCAATAAGAAAACTTGCAGCTTAAAGCAATCTTGCAAACAATGACTAAGTATATCACATATTTCTAAGAGAAGGATAACCATTTTCATTAGTATTGCATGAATTTTCCTTTTTTTTTTTCGCCTACACAAATGTCACTAATTATTTGTTCCTTTCTTATCTTCTCCTAAATATGGTTTTATTCTTAAAGATGCCATGAGTGTCATTACCACCATATGAATAACTTTAGAATAATCCTATGTTTTGCTGAAATCCAGTGGAGAAAAACTGAGAACAAAAAGTATCCCACTGCTCCCACTTTTGGAGTTCTCATAGAAAATACGTGCCTTTTGTTTCTGAATAAAAGTTATTTTCAAGGCATTTAAAATAGTATCAAAAGGGAAATATACTTGAAAATCTAAAAGGAAAATAAAGAAATGGTATTTCTTTAGTATTCCATGGTTAGCAATGCAATCTGAAAATTAATTTCTTACTAGTATTGCAGGTAGTTTATCATAGACACAAGAGGACTTTTCTTTTGAAAACTGTGCATATGCCAAAAATTGAGATTTTCCATTTCAATGAGCAGCTATATTTTGGAAAAAAGCAGAAATAATTTCTCTTTTGTTTATGAGAAAAAATAAAGAAATATGTCTTTCTTTAATTCCATTTCAATATTTTCTCTTTTTTTTTTTCCCCCGTACGGTGGAAAAATCCAGAAAGACAAAGACAGGAAAAGTTAAAATTTGAAAGTAAAGTGCAATTATAAATCAGTATGTCAGAAAATTTAAGTATGTTCATTTGAAACTTCTATATATCAGTGAATTTTATTTTGCCAGTGAAATTAGTTTGAGAAAACTACGTTTAATATTTTCTTTCCAAACATATTCATTTTGATAGAAATACCTTTTTATAAACTCCTTTTACCTCAAAATTCTCTGACAATTTCTATTTTTTTTGGAAATTACTACATACTGATACAAGAAGAAGAAAATAAGTAGAATTAAAAAACATTGAGCAGTCTTTTATTTTTGTAAAAAAGCATATTCAGACCTGTTCAGAACATAACCCCCCTAAGCTTATTATTTAACCACTGAAGTAGAAATGTCTTTTCTATAGACAATACAAGATGTCAATTAGTCAGAATTTACATGGAGGTGGTTAACTTATTACCCTTTGTTAACTGTATTTTTTCTTAAACCTTATAATTACTTCACAAAAGTAACACATGTCCTTTTCTATGTCTTCCTAAACATGGGCAAGAGCCATTGACTATTCTGTATTTCTATGTCCTAAACATAGGCGAGAGCCATTGACATTCTATATTTTCTATAGAATATGAATTTTCTAAGATTTCTTAAAAATCTGCTACTTTTTATATTTCTGTCATACCTGATTGTGCTCTGCTCTACAACTGGTATTTCTACAATTTCCAGTCTTGGATCTTCAGCCCAACTGTGTCATTTCCTTCCTGACTGAATTCTTTGGGAGTCATCCATGAGCGCAGAATAAGAGTCTTACATTTGGGAGCCTATTCCCAAGTTATTGAAAAAACAGGAACCAAAAAGCTTTTCTTCATTCTATCAAATCCATTTTTATTTAACTTTGAAAACTACTCACAAGTCTGTGGCATTCATACTCTATTTCAGCTCAAGACAGAAAAATGTTTAAAGGCAAAATCCATTCACTGTTTTCTTAAATTTATTTTATATTGAAATTATTCAACTTATGGGGAAATCCTGTGGGGTTTTTACAGGAATTACATGTAATATTGATCAGAAAATAAAAATACTACTACATGAACAATGTATTAAAGTTTTATTGGATTCCAGTGGATATGTATACATACAACTATAAATAGTCAGCA
Organism: Clamator glandarius; assembly: GCA_033459285.1. Taxonomy (NCBI): domain Eukaryota; kingdom Metazoa; phylum Chordata; class Aves; order Cuculiformes; family Cuculidae; genus Clamator; species Clamator glandarius. The sequence goes on along the minus strand of JAUNZM010000553.1, from coordinate 2,794,498 downwards.
TCTTATATTTATCTGAGAGAAGCAGACATCATATATTCTCAGCGGGGCAGAGAAAGCTCTTTTCTAGCCCCTTGCTCTAAAGGAAGCTATGATCTTGTCCTGTAAATCCGTTCAGCCGCCTACTACAAACACTGCTATATTTTTGTATTATTTGTCTTATTTTTCAATTGCAAATACTATTTCATATGCAGGCATGCAATACATATAAGTTTAAGTTGCTGATTACAGTGTCATCATCAATTTATGGGTGATTATGACAGTACCATGAGAAAGATGATCTGGACAAGATGTGCAAGGGATGTTTGGCTGATGAGAAGATAGAATATATATATATATAAAGACTGCATATGAGACTTTGAACAATGTTGATGTACTTCAAGTACGTTTAAAAGCTTTTTCTAAAAATGTATCAAACAGAAAATAATTAAATTGTTAATTGATGCAGTATCTTTCAAAGATGCTGTACCTGAATTCGTAGATAAAGGCTAGTCTAGATTTAAGTTATCCAACAGAATACTATTGACTTTCAGAATACCTTTGCATACTTAGGTTAAGGTTCTGCAAAGTCTTGAATGTTTCTCTTTTACAGTGGAAAAATGCCATCTTCCTACTGTTTATTTGCTGTCACCAAGCCATTAGAACAGCATGGAAAACCTTAGTTTTCAAAAAGTATTTGCTAATAAAGATGGAAATTTTTATCTGCTAGTAATCTGGAATTTAAGTTAACTAAAAATATTTCACCACTATTTTTTTCCCACTTTTTCTTATCTGTTTTTTTTAAAAAAGAGACAGACGAAATATAATTCTATTTCCTGAATTTACAGTTCTTCACTTCTGAAGAACAGTGAAATTTAATTTCTTCCTCCATTTGCTATTTTAGAATTTCTTTTGAAATGAAACTTGGTACATTTTACCTTCTCATGTACATCCTGAGCTGAAGTAATTTGAGGCAGAATCAAGCACTATCCTAAAATAAACAAGTGTTCTTCTTACCATCTCTTTCTTTCTCTGTCTCTTTATTTCACTGATCCTGGAAACAACCACATGTGAGTGAGATACAGTTGAATAAACCTGTACTTTTTGGTCTCAGAATTAAAAAGAATGGAAGAATACTAGTTAAGGCAGTCTTTATTCAAAAATGAGATAGAGACATACACTGTAAAGAAGCACAGACTGTTCTGGATTTTTTTGTAGACTCTTTGCTCTGCTGAGTGATTTCAAGAATACATTGGTTAAAACTCAGAATTATTTCATGGAAATTCTTTCATTATATGATCTACAACTGTTATCTGAGCAGTTATTGCTTCTTTTTTTCTCTTCTGATCAATCACTCTGATAAGAATTTGCAACTGAGCCGATACTGTATTGCTGAACTTAACCTTTATCAAATAGAGCCACCTTCAGGAAGGTCTGTGGATCCGTGAATATTTACCAATCCACATGTCTGGAAAAGCACCCTGGCATCTTCAGTTGTGAGAAACAATCAGGTGCTTAAGGCAAAAGAAAACAATGAGACGTAGTTCCTAATGCATAATAATATTTCAACATTTTGTATATCATCACTGTGTGTTTATATGCATAAAAGGACTTTTCAACTAATATTCCACATACTTTGTAATTCTTCATTATCCAAGCTTTCCTTTTACAAACATAAATACAAATTCTTGAAGGAATACTCGTCTTGCACAAAAGGAAATTACAAAAAAAAAAGTAAATTCTTAGATGAGATGTCAAGATTGTTTTTACAGTAAGATCTTTTATGTTTTTACAGACATATATGGAAAACAGCATTCCATCTCTTAATAGATTAACTTCCTTATGCAATAAATCTCTCCTGTGTTTCACAGAACAATCTCAATACCTAGACAGATGGTGCCTAAATGAATAATTGTCATTAGTACTTCCTTAAGGGTTAGCTGTGAGTGACTTGTGCCACTGAATATCATCACTGGATAGTGAATAATGACTATCACATAAAAATTTGGTCACATGGAATAAATGATTACTTCATGAAAACCTGCCATATTTTTATTTCCAAGAAAACTCGATTAAAACTAGGAAAAGGACTGTTCCACCAAGAAGGATCTGAGAAGTATGGTAAAATACATGGTAGCCCTCCTTATCTTCATTAATTTCATTTTTTTCTGTAGTTAAAGAAAAATAACTTCTTTAATTTTAGCCCAAAAAAAGACTGTGACTGCATTTGTGCAGTTCTAAATTGAAAAAAGAAAAACATCTCCTATGTCTTTTGATAGTTTTAATCCTGTATTTGATACCTGTATGTTATGTGTTGGTGTAAATTGGCACAAGCTGGCATAATGAAAGGAAGAACAGAAAAATACAAAAAGAAGAAGAACAGGAAGAAAAGGTATCTAACCATAGATATGGGAAAACCAGTACCTTAGCCATTGTAAATGTATGAGTTAGTGGAAGATTTAAAGCAATCCTCTAAATTACAGACCACCAGTAGAGATTGATTTCTTGTAACTGCCGGGAAATGGAGAAAGAAAATACATCATCATGAATTTCTCAACACTGTAAAACTGATGGAATTAAGAATACAGGAACACGGGGGAAATGTCTCATTTTAAGAGAATGAAGACCAGGGAACAGAGAGGAAGTTTTAAGTGACTTTCCAGAAATGATGGCCAAAGGGAATACCTGCTTAATATTCTCTGCTGTTCTTTGTATTGCTGTTGTTTTATAGGGATGTTTCAATAAGCAAGACCTCATTGTGTTAATCCTTACAGAAAGGGAACAAAAAGATGATACATATCTCTGAGTGCTTACCAACCAAATGTATGTGAAAAACAAAGAGTAAATACAAGCAATAAGCTGAATGAGTCCAGTGAAACATAAAAATGAAGTTAATCAGAAATAACAAAAAGGACAGAGACGTGCACAGGACTTGGATTGCCTGCTGCTATAAGACCTGGGTACACATTCTCTGCAGAGATATACCACATGAAACCTTACACCAGATCCTGTAGCGGTCATTTTCTATTAAGGTGGTCAAACTGATAGTAAAGACCACTAATGTCAACACTGTCTGGCTTCCACGTCAATTAAAAATAATTGGAAAGGAAGAGAAATATTTCTCAAAATCTTTCTTTAATTGATCGATCGGAGAACAGCAGACAGATCTGAAAGAAACAGCTCCTTGTAGAGACAAGGGGACACCAGAAAACAGGATAAAACTGAACAACAGTGCCATTGGTACCTGAATGAGAGAAGTATAATCAAAATATTTCATGAGTACTTTGCTATTAGACTGAAATGCTCATACAATGCCAAATGAAGAGACAGATAGCTGAAACAATTACAAATATAAATGCCTAAGTACTTCAGAAAGTTATTATCTGACTGTACAAAATTGATTGGAAGCTTTGTGTCACCTCATTGCCACGGAGTATGAGAAATATTCCAAAGGATTATGGAATAAGAACCAATAAAATTCTCTTCATTCTTTAAAAATGTTCTGTTCTTACAATTCCTTTCATGTCAAACATTTCCATTTCATTATCATTGTATGACTCATACAGATAAATCTCCTGAAATGTTTATGAGCTCTATTATATGTTTTAATAACTTGTTTCCATACCTGTTTCCATTATCTAAGAAAAGAAGTAACAGTAAGTGTTCCACAACAGTTCCATCAAATACTTCCAACCTCTCAGCAGAGGTCAGGATGACAAAGTAAACATGGGTGTAATCCAATTCAGAAAGTAAGAAAAATAAGTTCATGACACCAAAGGTCACGAATATCAGTCTAAAATGGACAGTGATTTAGTTTGTCTTGTGTGTCTTCTGCGCCTTGTTAAGTATTTAATTTTGTATTAAGTTGTGGTTTAGCTTTCTTCCCGAGATACATTATACAAATATTTTATTCCATTGGCAGAACATGATTTTCTCCTGTTATTTGCACTTGAACTGTATAAGTACTTTAATTAACCTCTTGCTAAGTGGAGATGCTTTTCTTTCCTGATCAAAATTTCATCTTCTACCCACAAAAGATGAAGAAAAATTCTGACTTTTGTTGGCCTGATTATTGGTAAGAAAAAGAGAAACATTAAAACAAAAGGGGTTTTTTTTCAGTTCAGACTGTTTTGTATGCTTTCTGCCTTACATCTTCTGACATGCCATTGAAGGATATTCTCATGTTTTATCATACAGCTACCAAGAAAAAATTTCATAAAACACATTATTTCATAACACATATTGATGCTATAGTTATTCTGATGTTTCTTTTTGAGCAAGTGTTTTTCCCAGGAACGGTGACTGACTGAAAAGAATGCACAGCCAGATGATAACAAAGCAGCAATGAATTGAAGAGAATTCTTTCAAAAAACAACTTCAGGAAAAAATAGCACATATAATGCCATAACTTGTCACACATCATGTTCCAGGAGAACACATCACACATTACCAGAGTCTTAATTGTTACATAAAAAGAATGTACTCCCATGAATCTTTTCTGCAATGTAACGTATCTGTTCATTTATCACACTGACTAGAGACTTCAGCTTGTTTTATAAGTAGAATTCTGTCCATCTGCCTCACCTAGCATGGGCCAATGTAATTCAATATGTTCTCTAGATTTTTTTTCAATCCTACCAGACCCAGGGTTGGGTCTGTTCATTACACATAAATAAATTAAAGAGATCTTAAGCTTCAGAGGTTCTTTAATACATTACAGTTTTTCCCTGTCACGCTCACAGACAACTTTCTAGTTCAAAAGGGTCATGAATAAGAGCAAACTGACTCACTTAGTACATCTTGTACTGTGCCTTAGTAAAAGTAAATATATTTGCCAAAGTTTCTGCTGTCAAGATGTGTGGAAGTATTCCACCTAAAGGCACTTTGTACTTCTCAACCGTCAGCTTTTTGCAGATGAGATCAAGATATATTAAAAGGAATGATGGTGAATTTCCACCTGCCTCTTTCCCTCCACATCAATTGTTCAGGCTCCAAAACATTACAATTCAAGAACAAGTGAACTTCAGTTAGCAATTCCTCTAGAGCCAAGTCACAAAAATGTACATAAGTTTGAAAGAGGATCTTGTTGCTTCCTGACTTTGGCTTAGACACCCAAATTCTGGCACCCAAGTTCAGCATGAAAATGTTTTTTGTGCATCTGGCCCATGTGTGCTTTTTTATAGAGCTGTCAGTGCTTCAGTTGGAAAGCAACTGGAATTTTGAGATGACTGACGAGGTGATAAAATGCATTTTGCAGTTTAGCAGTTTAGAAATTAATAAATTTCCTCCAAAAAAACCAACCCCAAAACATACGATTTTCTGTGTACCACTTGCAGCTAAACAGGAAATAAAGAAGTTATGGGAAACTGGCAAGCTGCAACTTGTATAAACAATACTAAATATTAGCCATGCTGCTTTTATAAAAAAGGTAACTTCTTACCTTGACTGAGGAGTCTGTAACTAATAAAGAGCTAGTAAGGTGTAACACAATGGGCTCAAGACAATAAATAAAAGAGCATTGTCCATTACAGATGACGGAAGTTGCTTGTATAGTTGAGAATACACAGTATCTGCCTCTCATTTCCATGCCTTTCTGCCCTTGTTGCTGCTGAGAGACACAAGAAAGGCAAGGGCATAAATAAATAAGATAAATCTTATTTATCAGATGCCTAATTTGGGCAAACTAGATGTCTTCCTTGGTCACAGTTGAAATTTTGAGCTAATTCCCGATGGTTAATTGAATAGTAAGACTAAATAACTGATTTGTTCTACAGTCAATTCTTTGGGGACATGTCATAAGAATTCTAGAAATCTTTTGATTACAAAATCTTAGAAATAACATGGCATATAGTTCTTACAGAAACAGTATTTCAAGTAAGACATTTGCCTTTATTTTTTTTTCCCAATATATTGGTCATATTCCCTGAGTTTTTTCATTTGAGTCCCTCACAAAATGCCACTTACTCTCCTGCACTCCTACATTTGCTATTACCCAGCCTTAGGCACATCATGTCCTTCATCTCTCTCTGTATGTATATTTATTCCACACCAATCAATCAAAGAATCAAGTAATAACATCATTCATAAACCCCCAGAATATCAGCAGAAAAGTCTGCCAAAAAAACCTCACTAGGAAAAATGAATAGGTGTAATTTCTCTACCTGACAAGCTATTTAACTATCCTGAACTTTATTTGACGTAAATGATCATAAAACCTAGAGGAAACCTGAAAAAAGGTAATTAAAAAAATCAAGTAGACTATGTGGGGAAGTAATAGGTGAGTACCTTCTCTGCTGAAGTCATCAATACTTTCAAATGCTGTTTTTTTCCTCTGTAAACCATCTGAAATGAAGAAGTATGGGAAAATGCACTATTGAGCAAACAAATTATTAAACAGTCCTGAAAGGTCAGGGTTTTATAGTTCTATGTATTGTAGATTCTGACGAGGAGAAAGTTCAATACAGTATCTACAATAGTGCTGCTAGTACTCATCACCCATAGCCCTAAGCAGAAAAGAAACTTTTCTTACCATAAACTTCATATGGGGGTGAGGGAAAGGGAAGATGCTGGTGATCAACCAGAATCAGTCATTATGTAAACCTGAATAACTTTTTACACTTCATTCAAAAACAACATATGAAATAAAATGAAAGTTAAGAACTACGTAGGACACTGAACATTTTTCTAATTGTTTTCTGCCATGCAAAACCGAATGGCTATCACTAGGCTTGCCATTATTGACTATTCCAATTGGAATAAAGATAGGTTTCATTATATTAGATTTATTTCCCTTGCTCCTTTATTTTACGCTATTTATTAGTTTAATTTAGGATAGGAGAAGCTAATAAAAAGGGAGCCATGTAAATTTACATGAAAATATGACAATGTTGTGTGGCTAAAGACTGAAGGGAAAATATCCAAAGAAAAAACCCATTAACAGTCCATAATGTTTGCAGAAGTGGCAGTTTTTCTGAAAAATAGGTACCAGTTAAACATTCATTTTAGCTATTGAGTTAAGTTCAGATGCACTTACTGATGTTTGATGAATGAATGGCTCTTTTCACATAAATGACTACATTAAACTGTCATTGTTGTCTGTCTTTTCTAGTCTATATGCCACAAATGTACACTTTCTCTTAGAAAAAAGATCAAAGTTTTTATTAAGTCAAAGATATTCTTCCTTTCAATGAAGCATTTATCTGGCTAATTATGAAGAACAGGTGAAATGTATGAGGAAATCAAATGACAGACATAGCAAAACAGGTGTCTCATTATACAGGCTGGAAGTAAGGTCCATCACAATAACAGTAAAGCAGGTAAACTGCATACTTTGAAAGAAATCACTGAAGTTATCTGTCAGAATGTAGATGTCCATCAAAAGTAGATTTGCTCATTTATATTTCCTCCTTTTCCTTTCTTTAGAGAAGGACAGAAGTTTCAGTAAAACCGATTATTTTGTAACTACCAAAGACCATGATTCTATTAATTTTGATACGATAGAAAAAATACAAACATATTTTGCTAATACTGTCACTACTGGCTAGTTTTATCTCCATATTACTTCAAAAGCAGAACAAAAATTTAACAACATATTTAGCAAAGTCCTATGAGATTACTGGGGAAACAGTTTGTTCTAGGTAATGTATATGAAAGCAGATCAAACCCTGCACAACCAAATAGAATCAAGCCCTGTCATCTGCAAAAGACCAAGCCAAAATTCAGCTGATGGAAAAGGAAGAACCACATAAACTCAAGAGAGGTGATTTGCAGACATTTGTCTGTGAAAACATGAAAGGGCTCATGCTGTCAGAATAGTGTCTCCCAGGCAACCACTCCTTAGACAGAAATGGCAACAAATACAAGATGATGATGCTTTCTATGGCACACTGATAACATTTCTGTTCTTTATTAATTTGCTTGGCTAAAATATGTATTCCTGCTACGGTTTCTAGCTGTCAGTATTTAAGTATCTTGATATTAGAGTGCATATAGAATTCAGACAGCAATATGCAAGTTACATCTTTGTATTTTAATTCCCCTAGAAAACTGCTATCCGGTCCAAAATGTAAATGGGAGAAAAGTTCATACACATACATGGAAAAATTATTGTAATAAATATATATATGTATGCAGATATATATATATATTCTATACCAAAGATATAGATCTATCTGAGATACAGGCTTATATATATTTTTTTTCACTCATGTACATGCTTATTTATGGTAATCCTGTGTTTGTATCTGTCCACATGGGTACACACACACACACACATATAAATATATACACCCCCTCCAATATACGCTTACCACATGGGTACACACACACATATAAATATATACACACACACACCCAATATACACTTACCACGTAACACTAAATATTTGAGGATGGAACCAAGGTCATCTTTTGCAACTCCCCTGCTCAACCAGAATGTCCCAGAGCCAGTTGATTAAGATCAGGTCCAGGTGGCTTTTCAATGCCTCCAAAGATGGAGAATCCACCACCTTCATGGGCTAGTGCCTCTGGCCCTGTCACTGAGCACCACTGGAAAGAGCCTGGCTCTTTTCTTTGCACCCTCCCTTCTGGTATTATATACTTACATAAGATGCCCCCAGAGTCTTCTTTCCTCTAAGCTGAACAGTCCCAGCTCTCTCAGCCTTGCCTCACATAAGACATGCTTCATCCTTCAATCATCTTTATGGCCCTTCATTACACTCCCTTCAGTATGTCCAGGCCTCTTCTTGCACTGAGGAGCCTGGAACTGTATACAATACTCTGGGTGTGGTCTCATTGGCGTTGAGTATAGGAGAAGGATCACCCCCTTCGATCTGTTGACAATACCTTATCTAATGTGGCCCAGGATACTGTTCTCCTTCTTTACTGCAAGAGCATTCCTGGCTAATGCAAACATATACATACTTACATTCGTATGTCCTGATTTACCCTGTTTTTAACACAAAAGGGGGGGAAAAGAGAACTAAAGACAAATATCTGAAATTTTACGTGGAATAATATGCAGTATTTTTCTCTTCTTGAGATATGAGATTCTTTGGTATTCCCTTATGGTTCTCAAAGTGCCGAGTCTTGTGTAGATATAGATATACTCAGGTTTTTCTCCATCATATTTTTACACTGACAGTATGAAGATTAATAGCAGCTTTAATATTCAGTTTCAATAAAACAGGCTAAAATACCCTTTGGGGAAAGGAAATCCAAAGGGAATAGTATGTAAGTATCAAATTTTCGATCTTGCTGGAACATGGAACTCAGCCCAGATTAAGGGTGATTAATTCTATGAATCTAAAAGTACTTCAGTTTCATTTTAGCTAAAATTAAGGATTCAGAGTCTCAGTGGCACTTAAGAGCACGTATCCAGTTTAAATTAAACCTAAATGGGATTAGGAGCTTAAGTGACTTTGTGAACCTGTGTATAGTTACCTAACAGAGACTGAAGTGGTGAAATCCCTGCCTACTTGTATAAATGTGCCAGCACCAAAGTTACTAGGTAATCAAAACCCACTAGGCTGCACACAGCATCTTACAACACAGAAGTGTGGAAGATAAATGAATTCCAGCACCACAGACTGTTCCTCATACTTGGCCAAAGCCCCACATCCCCCTGTGACATTGTGTAAATCACATATTTAACAGGCCAAACAAGAGGCCAGATATCTGGTTGTCATCAGTATCATCTTCTTGAGGCCATAGGCAAGGGGAAAAAAGCCCCTTGAATGGTACCTTTTCAAGCTACGCCAGTGGAGGGGTTGAACATCACAAGCTCACTGGCACTTTCCAGCCTGGTCTAGCACCCCTGAATAAATATCTAAGTGTACTGATAGAAACTGGAAATGAATGTAGGGGCCTCAAAAATAGTCTTTTTAATCAGTTATTAAATAAGGGGTAAGTGTTTCAATACCTGAAATACTCTCAGTGAGTCATAAGAGTATATCTACTCACAGGCAATCATGTAACTGCAGTAACAAAAGTAGCATCAGTGAAATAGCAGCAGACCACCAGAGATGCAGAAGAACACAGTTCCTAGCATCTCTTGTGTCAGTGCTGGTCTTCTGGAAAGCAACGTTTCTGCTCCTGTAAAAGGACAATTCAGACCTCTGGCTACATCTGAACTTCGATCTTTTCATAAACAGAATTCACTTTCCATTCGCCTGTTCTGCATCAACATGAAGCCATGGTTGTTCCTTTAGCTTTACTCGTTCCCTTCACGCAGACAACTCAGTCTTGTCCTGGCTCTCATTCTTGGTCCTAAGTGTCAGGAGAGTACTGAGCAAAAAATGACCACAAGCGTTGCTGGGCCTCTGGAGCAAGAGTGCAGAGCTTTGACAACTGGCCTCAGAAGAATCAGCATCAGTGGTGAGAACAAGAATCACAGAATCACCAGGTTGGAAAAGACCCACTGGATCACTGGGTCCAACCATTCCCATCATTCACTAAACCATGTCCCTCAGCACCTCGTCCACCCTTCCCTTAAACACCTCCAGGGAAGGTGACTCAACCATCTCCCTGGGCAGCCTCTGCCAGTGCCCAGTGACTCTTTCTGTGAAAAATGTTTTCCTGATTTCCAGCCTGAACCTCCCCTGAAAACAATACCAGTGGTCACGAGGAGCTTGGAAAGAGAAGAACATGCTGTGGGAATTTTTATGAAGGGCTTGCAGCTCGTTATTGACATTTTCAGTGAGGTAAATACGAGCTTGTGACAATAAACTCGGTCTCAGCTTGAAATGAAAGCCGAGTCCGTGCCTGCTAACCCGCCACGGTTAGTAAGGGTTGGTAAGGCCTTGCTGGAGCAAGCTGGGAACGGCCGAGAAAAGCAGGATGAAGGTTCAATTTCGGGATAACCTGCACCCCGCTCCCACTTTGATGTCCTCGGCCCCAGTGACGCCCGCACCGGCCCCAACGAGGCTGCGGGAGCTGAACCGCCCGCAAAGGCCACGAACCCGCCCGCTGCAGCTCAGCTCGCCCCGCGGCTCTTAGGGCCCCGAGGAACCGGAGTTAGTTACCGCAAGCGCTAATTGCACCATCGTCCGGCACAAAGCGGGGATTGTTTGTTTGTTTGACCGGCACTGATCAGCGCCGCTTTTACGGGAACGACCCCAGGAATGGCTCGCACGCCTCTGCCTCCTGCTTTGTTCCGAAGGGCCCTGGAATTGCTCGGCGGGTTCGTTCTCAGGCGATTGTCCTGGGGAGGAGGCGGCTTTGGCTCCACTGACCGTGACACAGAATCACAGAATCACAGAATGACCAGGTTGGAAGAGACCCACTGGATCGTCGAGTCCAACCATTCCCACCAATCCCTAAATCATGCTCCTAAGCACCTCATCTACCCTCACCTTAAACACCTCCAGGGACGGTGACTCAACCACCTCCCTGGGCAGACCGTTCCAATGCCTAACCACCCTCTCCGTGAAGAATTTCTTCCTAATCTCAAGCACCTTCGCTTGTATCAGAAACGGCGTGACCAGCAGGTCCAGGGAGGTTCTTCTCCCTCTGTACTCGGCACTGGTGAGACCGCTCCTTGAATCCTGTGTTCAGTTCTGGGCCCCTCACCACAAGAAGGATGTTGAGGCTCTGGAGCGAGTCCAGAGAAGAGCAACAAAGCTGGTGAAGGGGCTGGAGAACAGGCCTTATGAGGAGCGGCTGAGAGAGCTGGGGGTGTTTAGCCTGGAGAAGAGGAGGCTGAGGGGAGACCTCATTGCTCTCTACAACTACCTGAAAGGAGGTTGTGTAGAGGTGGGTATTGGTCTCTTCTCCCAAGTGACAGGGGACAGGACAAGAGGGAATGGCCACAAGCTCTGCCAGGGGAGATTCAGGCTGGACATCAGGAAAAAATATTTCATGGAAGAGGTCATTGGGCACTGGAACAGGCTGCCCAGGGAGGTGGTTGAGTCACCTTGCCTGGAAATGTTTTAGGGGCGGGTGGATGAGGTGCTGAGGGACATGGACATGGTTTACTGATTGATAGGAATGGTTGGACTCAATGATCCGGTGGGTCTTTTCCAACCTGGTGATTCTGTGACCAGCCCGTGTTTCTGTGGATGCAGAAACTGCAAAGATTGTGACTAACGTTAACACGCAAAGTTCGACACACACACACACAGCAAGAGACAACAATATTTTACCAGTATTATACACAGCTATAGCACTTACTAAAGGAACTGAAATATCTGTTAGACAATCGATGTGAACCTTATTTATAATGCATATATGTTCTCATACAAATTTGCCAGGATATTCGGCTGAAGGCCATTGCCAAGCTGATGCTTTGGCAGCCCCTGAAATCATTCCAGACACCTTAAAACAAGCACATTGAGAACAGCAAATTTCTTCATGGTCTGCAGTGCTGAGGAGCCTAAAATGCTGGTGATTGCTACCCTTCCCCCGCAGTGCCTCCACAATTGAGTCTAGTACAATAGTTCTTTCATTCACTGCACAACACTTTTATCTTTTTTCCTTTTTTCTTTTTTTTTGTCATAAAACATAGCTTTGACAACCACATAATATATCTAAGTGTTTGAAAGTGTTCATTACAGTCTTCCTTTGGGAACTACAAAGTTTTATTCTTACTAGTCACTTACTCCCTTTAAATATTCAGTAACTTTTGATAAAGAGAATCTTTGAGATAATGGGGAGAAAAAAAATTTCTCCAGCTTAAATTGCAGCTTTCTCCAATTCATCAACACACCATTACAAGTTTTCATTTTAAATGTTTGAAATGAGTTCTGTCTGCCACCAGAAATAGACAACTAGGTTTCATTCTACTGAACTCTACTAATTATGATCAACAGTTCCAAGATAGGACCTTAATTTTTAAACCAAGCTTGAGAGACTTAGAAGAACTAGCTTCTTATATGTTCTATGCTTCTTTTCATTTTAGTGAACTTATACTGGACTCTACTCTCAGTATCTTTTTTTGTACTCAGAGAGGCAAGGACAGAACTGAACACTTTTCCAGGTGCACCCACATGAGTATAAAATAATGAGGGGGGAAAAAGTGTCCTTCAACTACCTGTCTGCCTACATCTTTACTAGTTCAACTAATTACAGGTCTGCTCCCAGAGCAGACTGCTCACTGGTGTCTGGTTTCTTGTCCACCAGGCCCCAGGCCCCTTTCTGCCGATTGGCCACTAAGCCAGTCAGCTCCCAGCCTGGGAGGTCAGGGTGGTTCCAGCCCAGGTGCAGGACTTTACTTCTGGCTCTGTTGAACTTTCTGTGGTTCTTGCTGGCCCCTTCCTCCAGCTTGCTGAGGTTCCACTGGATGGCACCCACGTCCTCCAGTCAATCATTTGCTTTCCCAGGAAGCAGTGCTGGAAATAACTTCTCACTTCAAAAAAGACCAGGTTTTTAATATTCAGGGCAGAAGGCACTGTTTGCCTGTATAGGTGGGGCTTCTCTTATAAGATGATCAATAGGTAGCTTCATTGGATAACAATTTTCTTCTTTGTGATTTGTACACACTCTTATTTTGCAAAATTCAGAAGTAAGGACTGTTAAGAACAGCCAAATCAACAGACTTTAAGACCCACAGGTATTCCTCCCCAGATGGCATGGTAGACGCTTTTCCCAATTCCCAAATGTAGCTAGCGGTTTTACTGATGACATATTTCAAGGATGTAAATATTTTTTTTTAAAACTTTACCCAAGGACTGACCTATCTATGCCTTTCAGTGGATATCAGAGTAAGGATCTGCAGAACTCGCTGGTGCATTTGCAGAACAAGCACGGCACTGTGTTTGGAGTCCTACAAGCTTTAGCTTTCCAGTAAGTAGTAGTCAGCTGGCATTGCTGAAAAAAAATTGCTGTTTCTACAGTAATGAGCAGACACAGCTAGTTAAAGGACCCCGTGCTACCTACTGTATTGCGCCTATCGCGTTACATTATCTGCTTACATCTACTGGAACTGTCAAGCATCCATTTCTGCAACATTCTTTTGTGCCAGGCATTTAACTATTAACACTTATAAGCCTACAGCTTAAAATACGTTAGAATTCGCAGTTCTTTAAAATGTCCAACCGAAAAGAAATGGTCATTTACATGCTTGAAGTAATCTCAGTGAAAGCAGTGACACAAGGACTTAACTTTAGCCAGGATTTCCGTTGGTCTCCAAAGTAAAAGAAATTATAGTCTTCCATCTACAAGCACAATTGAAATGACATATCATCCCAGATTAAAAGTTATTGAATACCTTCAAGAAGCACAATCTTTGTAACAGAGCTTTACTATTTAGAACATCCAGAATGTGTACAATCTGTGAAGATTAAGTGGAATTTTATAATTTGGAATCTACAAGTTTCACTAAGCATTTAGTCTACATTTGTATAATCTTATCAATAATACACTTTTATTGTTCCCATTTCCTGAGTAATAATTTTATATTATTTATATTATACAGAGAAGTGTATAATTTACTAGAACAAAAATAGTGATAATAATTGTTATTATCTGAAAGTCATCTTAGATTTATATAAACATGAAAATCATCTCTATCTTGATTGGAGTACCACATACTCAAAAAATTCAGCTCAAGTCATAGTGCAAATGCTTGATAGAAATAACTGTCGGTAATGTGGAAGGTTTTTTCATGCACTGAATTTAGCAGAAAGCTGTCGGCACAGCTTGGAATAGTAGCAGGAAATGTGCCTTTCACATAGGGGAAGTTTTTTTATTAATTAGGTAATGAGCAAAAAGGTAATTTGCTGTGTCAATCTGTAGCATTATTTACTTTTTTCAAAGGAATGTGACGATATTTGGATACTGTGATGAGCATGTCTCAATACAATACATATCAAGGATCTGTGATGATACCAGTCATGATCACTGTGACCTGAAAAGTCTTTGGTAACATATTTACAAAGTGGTTGTGGCCCTTTTGATATTTTAAATACATGAAAATATAAGATAATTGAAGTAGACAAGGTAGACAAATTATATTGCATACCATGTAAACATTAAGAACCTGCAGGAATGCATGCTTTAAAGGTCTTATCAAAAGGAATTTTTGACAAATGGTTCTTTGATATTTTTAAGCAATAATTTTGGCAATACTTAGATTTAACACCTGTTAGTCATTTTGTTTTGCCATCTTACAGAAGTTATGTGTGTAAAACCGAAAACAAACAGGCAGTAAGGCTTTGCTTTTCAGGAGCAACAAAAATAACTATCTTTGCCTCTGATTCAGTGAAATCAATCTTGCAGCTTGGATTCAAGAAAACTTTTCCCAGTAACCAAAAAATAAACAGCATTTATGAAGCTTAGTCAAACTTAGAAGATGTTTTTGATTCAGTGTTTTGTTTCTGTTCATACTGATTAATTATCAAAATTTTGTTAACGGAGGTTACTTGAGTTACTTGAGTAGTCCTCCTAATTTTTTAGCAAAACATTTCAAAACAGAATTAATTAGGGAACTGATTAATTGAAATTATTAACAACTAAACATTATTAAGATAAATACAAAGGGGTATCCACATGTGAAAATAACTAATGTACCATCTTAATACACCTCTCAACAGTAATGCACACATTGCTTCCTCCTCCTAGTTCTTCACAGATCATTCAACACTGATCTAAGTACCCTGTCAGTCAGAAGCCTTCATAGAGTTATTTTTTAGTAATTATACAGGTTAAAGTAGTGTAGAAACATAGAGTCATTGCCTATTTGATTGGAAGGGACCTCAAGGATCATCAAGCCCAACCTTTCTTGGCAAAACAAGGTCAACAAGATGGCCCAGCATCCTGCCCAGCTGCACCTTAAAAGTACAACCAACTGTTTTTTCTATAGTGGCACTTAGTAAAACATAGGTTTATTTAAGCTCCATTTTCTGCAGTACAACCTATCAATCATGTTAGATTACGGTACTCTTGGAAATGTCAAACAGAAATTTGAATACGCCTGAAGCTTGTCACATGCTAAAAGGTTTCCTTGATGAGTCTTTCATAATAGCTCGGTTTTTTCCTTTCAACAAAATTTAACTATTATTTTAAATCTTAAAAATGCCCCTTTTAATCCTGAATTGACAGATATTCAGCTGTGCCATAGCTGTACATCCCTTCTCCCCTTCTGAGGGCAAATGAATATAAAAATGAACATATTGTATAAGTACTTTCCTTTTTCCCTGAAAATATTGTTTATTTCTTCATGTGAAATGGAGTGCAAGCATCAGTTTGTATTGCCACTTCATATTATCTCACATTCATTGACTCATTATAATCTGATGAACTGCAGTACACAATACCCACCATCTGCAAAGCTATTTCTCTTATTTAAAATGCTGCCTGCTCAGTTCTCATACAGGAAATACATTGCTTCTATTGTCACTACCTCCTGACAGTTGTGTAAATAAGTCAGATGAGTTTCAGGAACTTTTTGTTCAATCATTTTGCTTTTGCAGAATCTTTGAAAGCTCTTGGGTATCTGTAGTGTAGGAGCCAAACCTCTTGGCTGGATTTAGAAGGAGAAAGCTCAGCTATTACCACAGCCTGCTGGAATTTCCATGCTCTCACAGGCTCAGGACTAGACTGCAGGTGCATAGATCGAGTTTATTAGAGCTAGGAGAGTTAAAAAACAGCTCCTAAGGCATCTGGTAAAAAGTACTTAGCTATGTGCACTTTCTGACAGTGTTTCCATTCCTAGGCGCTGTGTCACCAAGGCTAGCACATGCTCTTGCAGGGTCAATGGTGGCCTCTGTACCTGCTCCTTCAGATGCGTTTGGCTGCTCTGCAGAGTAGTCCAGCAGCAACTAAACCAACTGGGCCAGGAAGGTCTTTCTTACCAAGTAAATATCAAAGTAAGAGACAGAATTTCCATGTTATAATTTAACAGATTAATTAAGTGTTCATTTGACTGCAAGTACATGATGGATCCTGATGGCTTCATTGTAGGTCTGTTTATATTTCTGTGTTTTCTGAACACAGGACAATCCCAGAAGTGGGATATTTGTGTTCCAAGGTATGGCAGCAGTATTCCAAGAGATTTTAATGGAACTTTTTTTATATCTCAGCTATGTATTTGGAAATCTACCATATCCTTGAAATCCTGAAATGAAGCCCTCCTTTTTGTTCAAAGTCTCACTTATTTTTTTATTATCTTCTGACCTAAACTTTTGCTTCTTTTGGAAAATGCTGTACCTGCTCTAACCCTCTTTCCAGGTTTTCTGTTTTCTGCCACAGAAATTTATAAGAAAATAAGTTCAACAAAAAAAAAGTAAAAACAGAATACAGTCATAGAATCATAGAATGATAGAATCATAGAATGATAGAATCATAGAATGATAGAATCATAGAACCACAGAACCATAGAATCATAGAATCATGGAATCATAGAATCATAGAATTGTTTTGGTTGGAAAGGTGCTTAATCACAGAAAGGGTCATTGGGCACTGGAACAGGCTGCCCAGGGAAGTGGTTGAATCACCACCCCTGGAGGTGTTTATGGCACAGGTGGACGAGGTGCTGAGGGGCATGGTTTAGTGTTTGATAGGAATGGTTGGACTCGATGATCCAGTGGGTCTCTTCCAACCTGGTTATTCTGTGATTCTGTGTAAAGATGATCTAGTTCCAAATCCCTACCATGGGCAGGGACACCTGCACCTAGATCAGGTTGCAAAAAGCCTCATCCAACCTGGTCTTGAACACCTCCAGGCTGGGGGCATCCATAACTTCTCTGTGTAACCTGTTCCAGTGCCTCACCATCCTGAGAGTAGAAATTTTTCTTCCTAATATCTGTCCTAAATCTACTCCTTTTCAGCTTAAAACTATTACCCCTCATCCTATCTCTACTCTCCCTTGTAAATAGCCCCTTTCCATCTTTCCTTTAGATCTCCTTTCAGTACTGGAAGCTGCTCTAAGGTCTCCTGAGAGCCTTCTCTTCTCTAGGCTAAACAACCCCACCTCTCTCAGCCTGTCTTTGTATGGGAGGTGCTCCAGCCCATTTCATCTTCATGGCCCTCTGGACTCACTCCAACAGATCCATGTCCTTCCTGTGCTGAACTTCTGTTCCAGAACTGAACAAAGGACTCCAGGTGAGGTCTAACAAGAGCAGAATAGAGGAGCAGAATCAGCTCCCTTGACCTCCTGGTCACACTTCTTTTGATGCAGAACAGGATAAGGCTTTCTGGGCTACAAGTGCATGTTGACGGCTCATGTTTTGCGTCTTACCCACCAGCACACAAGGTCTTCTCTTCTGGGCTACTCTAAATACATTCTTCACCCAGTCTGTATTTGTTCTCAGGATTGCTCCAACCCAGGTGCAGAACTTTACATTTGGTCTTCATGACGTTCTCATAGGCACCACCACTCAAGCCTGTCAAGGACCCTCTGGATGGCAATATTTTCATCCCTGAACATTAAGCTGAAAAAAGAAATTAGGCCCTTATGTGTGCTTCCTATTAAAGAAGTGCTTAAAATATTTCAAACATTGTGTATTCAGTTTGATCTTTCAGAGAGGTATTATGACAAGAAAATACACTATTGACAACGTTCACTGATTTTCTTAACATCTTGCTTAACTTCACTTCCGTGGGTAAGAGGAAAATAGCCAGTGAGTGTTCTGATCTGCATAAATCCAGCAGGGTTGCTCCCAAATCAGTATGGATGAAGTCCTGTCTCGGTATTTTTAATGGAAGTCATTTTATATATCTTCATGGCATTTAATTACTTTGTTTATCTGTTGGCTGCATAAAGAACTGTAATGGTCCTTTACTCTGTAGAACAGCATTTCTTCCTTTCCTATTGCAAAACAAAAATAGCCTCCTTGTCACAGTATTTCTGTGCTATTAGTTCCTGTAGCTTTCTTTTCTTCTTTCACATCACTCTGATGAACAGTATGAAGGCTACTCTTTATTTTCATGCATCTCAGCATGAAAACTACTCTTCATTTACATTTATTTTGTTTTGCTTTATTCATGCAGGAAAACATCTGTCAAAACTGAAGTGTGTCTTGATCACAGTTCTGATGCTTGAGCTAAGAGCTTAAGAAAGAGACAGTCTCTTGGCAGGAAGGTTAAATTTGTATAGTCAGTCTGAATGAAGGCAGGGAAAAGAAAGTTTGTATAAGTGTTCGAGTTGTGAGGTGGTATAACTGACCATACTGAGGTGCGCTGTGTTGTAGCAATACAAAGATAAGTTAGAGTGGAAAAAAAGTTTAGTTAGAGAGGCAAACATCCAGGGTGTCTTAAATCCAAAGTCTAATTAAGAGAACAGAAAAACTAACTCCATGTTAAAAATAAAATAAAACAATAGATTATTCTTGGGTGGATTACAGGAGGGAAGTGAGATTGTGTAGAGAAAAAATCAGAAGGGCTAAGGCTCAACTAGAAATCAAATTGGCAAAATCCTTGAAAGATAACAAAAAATCTTTCTAAAAATATATAAATAATAAAAGGAGGACTAGGGAGACCATACAGTGCCTATTGGATGCAGAAGGAACAACAGTGACAGGGGATGAGGAAGAGGCTGAGGTATTTAATGCCTTCTTTGCCTCAGTCTTTAATTGTAAAGAAAGTTGTTCCCTCTGTGTACAAACCCCTGAGCTAGAGGAAAAAAATGAGGCTCCCATGGTCCAAGAGGAGGTGGTCAGAGCCTTGCTAGCCCGACTAGACACCCACAAGTCTATGCGGCCAGATGGGATTCACCCGAGGGTATTGAAGGAGCTGGCAGATGTGCTGGCCAAACCCCTTTCCATCATCTTCCAACAGTCCTGGATGAATGGGGAAGTTCCACTGGACTGGAGGCTGGCTGATGTTGTGCCCATCTACAAGAAGGGTCACAGAGAGGATCCAGGGAACTACAGGCCTGTCAGTCTGACCTCAGTGCCAGGGAAAGTCATGGAACAGGTGATCTTGAGTGCTGTCATGAAGCACATGCAAGAGAACCGGGTGATCAGGCCCAGTCAACACGGGTTCACTAAAGGCAGGTCTGGCCAAACTAACCTGATCGCCTTCTATGACAAAGTGACTCGGCTACTGGATGAGGGAAAGGCTGTGGATGTATATTCCTGGGCCTCAGTAAAGCCTTTGACACAGTTTCTCACAGCATTCTGCTTCAGAAACTGTCGGCCTCTGGCCTGGACAGACGCACACTCTCCTGGGTGGAAAACTGGTTGGATGGCCGGGCCCAGAGAGTGGTGGGAAATGGTGTTAAATCCAGCTGGAGGCCAGTGACAAGTGGGGTTCCCCAGGGCTCAGTGCTGGGTCCAGCCCTGTTCAATGTCTTTATCAATGACGTGGATGAAGGCATCGAGTGCACCCTTAGCAAGTTTGCAGACGACACTAAGCTGGGTGGAAGTGTGGATCTGCTGGAGGGTCGGGAGGCTCTGCAAAGGGATCTGAACAGGCTGGGCCACTGGGCAGAGTCCAGTGTCATGAGGTTTAACACGGCCAAATGCCGGGTCCTGCACTTGGGGCACAACAACCCTGTGCAGCTACAGACTAGGAGAAGTCTGTCTAGAAAGCTGCCTGGAGGAGAGGGTTGGTTGACAGCTGACTGAATATGAGCCAGCAGTGTGCCCAGGTGGCCAAGAAGGCCAGTGGCATCCTGGCTTGTATCAGAAACGGCGTGACCAGCAGGTCCAGGGAGGTTATTCTCCCTCTGTACTCAGCACTGGTGAGACTGCACCTCGAATCCTGTGTTCAGTTCTGGGCCCCTCACCACAAGAAGGATGTTAAGGCTCTGGAGCGAGTCCAGAGAAGAGCAATGAAGCTGGGATAGGGGCTGGAGAACAGGCCTTATGAGGAATGTCTGAGAGAGCTGGGGTTGTTTAGCCTGGAGAAGAGGAGGCTGAGAGGAGACCTCATTGCTCTCTATAACTATCTGAAGGGAGGTTGTAGAGAGGAGGGAGCTGGCCTCTTCTCCCAAGTGACAGGGGACAGGATGAGAGGGAATGGCCTCAAGCTCTGCCAGGGGAGATTTAGGCTGGATATTAGGAAAAATTTTTCACAGAAGGAGTCACTGGGCACTGGAACAGGCTGTCCAGGGAGGTGGTTGAGTCGCCTTCCTTGGAGGTGTTTAAGGCACAGGTGGATGAGGCGCTAAGGGGCATGGTTTAGTGTTTGATAGGAATGGTTGGACTCAATGATCCAGTGGGTCTCTTCCAACCTGGTGATTCTATGATTCTATGATTATGTATTATGTGTCACTGTAGCAGTGACTTTTATTCTTCCCTCTGCTCTTTTTTACTATATAAATTCTAAAGCCAGACAGATCCAGGAAGGAGTTCAGGTGTCTCAGAAGGTTCCTGCTGGAGTTCGTGCACTTCTGTGTACAGTTTTGCTACCACCAACATATACAAGACTTATATCTGACTTATTTAGATGCCTTCTTGCACTTGAGGTTAATGTTCTTGGACTCTGAGGATTCTGCAATGTAGCAATCAATGTTCAGGGTAAGGACCTCAGGTTCCTTTACCTCAGGTAAAGTAAATAAACATTTTGAAGGTGCTATTCTTCAGAAATTGTAAATATGTCTTAAACTGGGTTTATGAGATAAGTAAGATGAATCATCATCTTGTTCCTGTTTGTCTACAATGACTGTAGAAAGTGCCTGGATGTCTTCAATTAGAGGCCTACTTTTAAAGTTAAATTTGGATGCAATAAATCCAGACCTTGCAGTTTCCTCTTAATCTTTTCTTTATCCAAGAGACAAGATATCCATCTCCTAACTTGAATCCCACTTTCATCTACAAACTAGGTACAAAAATGTGATTTTTTTTAAATACTTTAAGATCCTTGGATGAAAGGCACTATAGAACAGCAAAGCTACTATTGGCTTTAACTGCACCTCTGCAGCTCCTTAAAACATATTTGCCATGTTATTATTTCTAATGTCTTTTAGTCTTAGATGACATCTTTGATGTTAATGTGATTTGCTGTCCAATGCAGTTTTACTTAATATGCATGTCTGTGTTCTATCTATTGAAAATAATTTATTGATTTCATGCTACTCTTTGATTAATGTTCTTTTGTCAAAAGTTAAACTATTAACTTCCTCAAGCCAACTAATTTTACTAGAAATATTTTTCTAAATTCTTCCTGCATGCCTGTCTGTGTTGACCTATTAAGACAAGATATATTACCATCAAAGTATATTCTGAAGTCTGTCATGACTTCAGGCTAGGTAGGGACAGAAGTTACGATGAACAGAAACAGACTTTCACTGTATCTTCCACTAGATATTTCAACTCACTTTGAAACTGAATAGATGCCAAATAAGAGAAAAGGGCTTACTATCTTGAAATGTTTATAGTACACAAAAAATGCTATGTAAGGACAGAGTACTTCAATATCTTGCCCTAGTGTTCATTTTGCTTAACATTATTTTTATGTAACTTTTAAATTATCCTCATAGTCAGTGATATTTGAAAACTAAAAAATGACAGTTTCACCCAAACATGTCAGTAATTTTCAATATTTTTAGTGCTTGGGACCCTAGATTGTTTTCAGGCAAGCTATGAGTGTTATAGAGATTCCACATACAGAGGGTGTTATATAGCCTATGATATTTTTTTCTCTTTTTTATATTAGTTATGAACACCATAAAAGCATTTCACAAAGTGTCAGGGCTAAATATAACTAAAGCTGTAAATGACAAAATTGAATTTATGATTTTAAGAATTTTTCAATATGCATCTCTGCCCAATAGTGGATAGAATATTTTTAGAGAACTACTTAAGAGTTAAATAAGGAGGTTTTAAAGCATTTATTTTATCCTTGACAAGGATGCCAAAGCAATGCTATTTAATATATTGTTATCCTTTAGCATGGATTGCTAGAGTTTGCTGGAATATAGAATTTCTATTCTTCAGAATAATTGGATTTTATTTTTAATTGCCTATGTGTTCAAAATTGGAACAAAAGGTCAAATTAAATGAAAAAGAAATAAAAGAGGGAGGAGGAAGACATAAAGATAATTCCAGTTCTGAAAATGTTATTGAACTTTTTTAGCCTGAATGTGTCTGCCAGCTCCCCAACCTCCAGACGCTTGTAAGAGCAAGAAGAGACGAATGTTTGAGATGCCAGGAAACTCATGAGTGACTGCTGTGGCACACTGCTTCATTCCCAAAGGGCTGCAAAGCCGGTCAGTGAGGTAGGTGGCTGTGGGGAGACATTGCCATGATGGCCAAGGAGAAAGTCAATGAACAAGCTAACCTGGTTTCAATCAAGATTCAAAAATATATGTGTATCCCTGTAGGATCCTTTAATTCCATCATACTGGTACTATATCATGCCGCAGTGTAAAATGTTCCATGAGTATTGGGTTTTTATGTTTGAAAGCTGGAGACCTTTCTGATTTCTGAAACAAGAAAGACTGGTTCCATCCTTTTTTTCCACTATGAAAACCACTAAATTCTTTACCAGCCATGGAGATATGAAAGAACTCATTATTCACATAGCCTGATACTTATGTCATTACCAAAGTCATCATCCAAACCTAACCAGAAGATACAATACTCACATTTTACCATGTGGAAGGAACTAGAAGAAGTAATGGAATGTGGTGATGTCCTAATTGCCGGTCTGGTTATCATTTCAGATGAAATTGTTAGAAATACACAATGAAGGGATGAGTGAATGCTGAAATCTATCGGCCTTTTGGGCTCCAGGATGACTAACTATGATTCGTTGTCCAAAAACACCCTGCCATCCAGTACAGAAATATTGACTCTAGGAAATAAAGCAACAACTAGGTAAAATGAAAATTCAAAATTTTGGGTACTGTTTATGTTCTAAAATAGAGTACACAGTAGGGTCATCCTAATTTATGATGTTAATTGCAGTTTATCATACAAGATTATAACACTGGGTAAGTAATCCAGGTTTTTGTTCCCATTATTGATTTCATATCTGCATGTCACGTGGCTACCGATAGTCCATATACACCACACAGAAAAAAGATAAAGTCACAGAAGGTCGGTTCAAAAATATCAAGGGTTTTTGAGAAACTGCCAAGCAGCAATAAAGATGCATAAAACCATACTAGAGGAGATGGTCATGGTGCCATCACAACACAAAAATGAGAGACCGTGTCTGTATTCCCAGCTTGGAAAGACTCAAGCCCATGTCTGTTTCTTCCGGGCAGAACATCCCATCCATCAAGGTACAGAAATGCAGGGGAGCGGTGGTTGGGAGGTGGAGCTGGGAAAAGGGAGCTTCACCCAGCTTCTTGTGTCTTGGAGTCAGCAGGAAGCCAAGCCAAGAAAAGCCTGATGCAAGAAGAGCAAATACAAACGAGGGACTTGGTAGTTTAGTGAAAACACTGCAGCTCCATCAGAGATCATTTGCTGACAGTGATCAAAACTGATGGGTGGGAAAGGTTTTCTTCTCCTCCAGTTGTCCTCCAGAACACTGCATAATTTTATTAATTAAACCAGAGTCCAAAATAAGACTCTGCAATGCAGAATTAAGCTAATAGAACAGGGGCATAGGGACCTTCTCATACTTTTGATATGCAGCAGCCATTTTTCAGTGTTCTCAAACCACAGAGTGTCGAGTTATGAAGAACTGAAGATTGGCAGCATTTGCCAACACTGTGCCTTATGTTTGATTTACGTTTCCTTCACTTCAAAAAGAAAAGAAATTTAACAGTGATAAATGGTGACAATATATCAAGGTCTGATTTTTTTTTTCCTGGAGTTCTGTTTGTTCTGTAGAATATTGTGAGAGAAAAATGCAATTATACAGGTTTTAAACCTTGTCTGCAGTGAACAGCCTTTTTGAATATTAATGCGAGCACACACATAAAATAAAATCTCAGGGAGAAGTTACAATTGGGCTAAAATGAAAGAAAATAATTATTTTGCTCAAACAATGATCAAGCTGACCATCTTCACAGTTTATGATAAATAAATCAAATAAGCAAATGTACTAAATGACTGATTTAAAACATATTATTTAGGAATAATAAGAAAACTCTGGTGAATAAGTGTATATTATAAAAAGGGATATATTATGCCTACTAGAAAAATAAACCATGAGAAAGAGTTTACTGTGAAAAACAGATTCATATGCTAAGCAGCATCATGACATTGAATCATAACACAGTACAGTGGCACATTGTACATAATGACAAACTTACTTGTACTAGTGTCAAAGGTTAGGACAGCCACCTTAGCTCATTTAGCCTCTTTACCTTTCCTACCACTACGGAGCCTAGGATTCCAAGTGATTATTTGGTGAAACTATCAAGAATACCAATTTCGTGGAGCAGCTGCAGACAGCCCTGGGATTGCAATTCCTTTCAGAAGAGCTGGAATTATTTTTTTGTGTGAAATGTCATATTTTTTTATTTCATTCTGATTTGGACTGGAGAGGTAGTCCTGCTTTCTGGGCAGCAACAGCCTGTAATGACACTTTGGAATACATCAATATTTTCTTTACTTTTTACCAATACAGGCAGCATAAATTTTTGAAGGACATGAAGGATAATGCAGGTTAAACAGATTATTCTCATGCAATTTATGAATAATAACCTTTAAAAAAGGTTTGATTTATTATAGAGATAGTATACAATCTTATTAACTTAATTTATAACATTTTTTTAATCCTTGGCTAATATGGATGGATACAAAAGGTAGTATGGGCATCTGTATTTTGATGTTGACATGATGGCTTGTGACTACAGTGAGTGAAGTCAAGGGAAAAATGTTGTTGATATTAAACAAAAGAGAAATTCCTCTAGCAACATCTGGGATAAAAATGAAGATTGCATAACTTAGAGCTGCCCACAGTCACATTGAATTTTCATTTTGTCTGCGGAAAACTCTTGATCGCCCTGTAGTGAAGTTTGTGATTCCTGCTGGGGTCTTTAATGTCACTGCAGAAATATTTAGACATTTGTCAGCACACTTCTCGGAACCCAAGATCTAAATACGACAGAGACCTCCTCACACCACGGTTACCATCTTCTACAACTCATCGTAATACATACAACCAGGTATTTTTTGTAACTTCACATTGCTTTAATAATTCTGATGCAGCTTTTTGTGCTACATCCCTGCAGAGGCTGATTGATTGCTGCACTGAAATTTGGCTTTCTATACCAGAGTCATTTATACTTTGCAGTATTAAGAGGTAGTTCCCAGGTCTTGGCTCAACAAATTGCGGTTTTGTAGGGAAAAATATCATTTTCCTGTTTTGTTTTTTTTTTTTCTGTCTTGAAACCATTTTATAAAAGTACACAGTTTCTGAAAATGTTACTATATCAAAAAATTAAAAGAAAAAGTACCATGTCAGGAAAATAAATATTTCATATGATGAAAACACATGAAGTTCTGAATAATAGCCTTTTGCTTTGAAAAAGAATCCTTGAAAATAAATCTAAGCCAATTACTTTCTACTGTAAAACCAGGTACTTTATTGTTGCTTTTAAAATAATCTTTCCATGGTCCTTGGTTGAAAAGTTAAATTTGCATCTTTCCAAGGAACAGTGAGCAGTGGGGTAGAAAGGAAGGATGGAGAAGGACAAAATTCAGCAATGCAAAGCACAATTTGCATAATGCTTTATACTCTGCTGAGTTGTGTAGCTTGTCAGTCTATGACATACAAGCAGTGCTGAATCCCTCAGTGGAGACTAGAGACAAGTTACTCCTTTTATATATTATAGTAAAACGCTTAGAGAGGGGGAAAAAAAAGACACAAAGGTACTTCCAGGGCCCCCAAAGTTAATAATGAGAAATGTATGAATAGTCATTTTGCTCAAATGACCTCACTGCATCTGGAAAGAACATATATATTCTACTCCAGACAAGAACTCTATAAAGGGAGTCTTCACACTGTTATTCTTTCCCTCACATCAGTGGAGAGGAGATGGAGAGCCTTTGAGATGAATAAATGTGCAAAGAGGCATCAGGAGGGTTGCTGGATGTTTTTACATGTGGGGTGGTTTTACTTGCTTTAACACGAAATTGGAATAGTCAAGGCTGGAGGTGCTTCTGCAAAGTGAGTTTGTATTAAAATGACAAGAAATAGTAGAAAGTGTAGTCCTTGAGGTTATACTTTCATAGTTGATTCAGTTCTCTCCATATATACCATAAAACATGCCCCAAATCACTTTTTTGGGAAAAACTCAAACCTGTTCAACTCTAATTATATATTCTAACCTTGGGACTTGGAAACATCCAATAACAAGCAGGTGAGGTGTCAGCTAACAAGAACATTTCAGAAATAACCTGCTGCCACAGTGCCCAGTTTCTTCAGTAGTTATTCATAGCCAAGGAACCAGCTTTGTGCAGTGTCTGATCAAGCAACATGCAGATCCAAGTCTTCTATATTACATGTGAACTAGTTTCTCACTGTTCTTAAATGCACGGTATTCAGGTACACTACTAGTGGCTAAAGAAGGAGTACTAGAAGCAGGGAAGATAAATCTTACTCTTCTTAGATGGAAGGTGGAAAAGAGTAGAGTCAAGCTTGCTGCAGAGAGAGATCTGCTGACCCACATGCTATCTCAGGAGCTCTGGAGCATGTGAAATGCATCACTCTCCTCTCCAGACATGGCACATTTGTGAACACCAACAATTAGACACCTCTCTTTAGCCGTATGAAGCGAAACTTCCTCCTCCAACACAGGTAATTAATGCCATTGTTAATATTTGATGGCATCTGTCCCTGCCCTCAGCAGCCTCCCAGTAGAATTCAGGACATCGACAGATCAAACCTCAGGGACGTGAACATGTTACACCATTAGAACTGAGCCTTTTGAAGTTGGTCATTGGAAATAATCACCGACTCTATTAACTGCATTGACCAATCACTTGTGAACGCTGAAATCTTTTCCTAGTTGTACAAACACATCTGTAACACCACATGAAATGCCCTGTGGTGTGAGAGCTATCTAGATGGGATATATGACACAGGACTTGTAGGAAATCAACTGGAAGCCAGGTGAGCTACCTGATACATAGCAAGTGACCTAACACAACCGTGTATGGGCTGATGAAACATGCTTTCAGGTGGCTTCTTAGGGTGCTAAACCCCATGAGGCTTGGCAAGGAAGAAAACAATGACATTATTGTTTAAACACCTCTTCATGTCCTTTCATGCTTATTGGAAAACTAGGTTTTGATCAGCACTCTCTGAAAGGATCCTAAATTTAGATGCATAATTTGGTTCAAAAGATTAGTATCCCTGAGCAGCAAAGCGTTTTGCAGGAAACTACATGAACTTTTATTTTAAATTTTTAGTTCCCATTGATGTTAGCTTGAATAGATTCCCTCTAAAACTATATCTCAAGATTTTCTAGAATGGCTTATTCAGAACGGCAAAATTAAGGAGAGCAGCAGTACATACTTCAAGATGGAAAATCTTTAATTGAAATGAAGAGTAATCATTTTTATTTTCAAGAATGTGTTTGAGAAAAATTTTTACTTACTTACTCCTTTTGCATATATCAGCTCACCAGAAAGCAGAAGAGCCTTGGATCAAAAATTCTAGGTCAAATCCAACTCAGAGTGTTATATAAAAAGGTAATATTCACTTATTCCTTCTTTATCCTGCACTTCACCCACAAATTTTCCAGAGGCCTGATCTAGATATTTTTTGAATCTGTATCTAGATCAAACTACTATGATTTTTTAATTGTTTTGAAATAAGACGTACTGTTCAGATAAATTAAGTTGTTTTTCTGTTTAGCATTTCAAGTTTAGTATTTGTTTGTTTCTTTTGTTTTTTTTTAATGTTCTCAAAGCCCTCCAGGCACTGGAACAAATTGATGAAGAGTAAATTATTAACGTACTTTCAGTCAGGCATATCTAATCAGCCTAATTTAAAGTCATCATGTCTTATATAAACAAGTACTGTATATATTAAAATATTTACCATAACAGTTTATGGAGTGACTAGGATGCAGAATACCTAGTTTGCATTAAGGAATCTCTGAAATGATGTATACAACTTCATTAACTTTCAGCTCAAGGTCTATAGAAAGGGGGAAATGAGTAGGTGGAGAATAGATTTATTTATGGTAAATTGAGTTGTGATGGCTGAAAAGGGTCATGATTATCTGTTGTGATGATGAGTTTAAAAAGCTCGTTCCTGAGAAAATCATTGATCTCTCATGGCATTTTGTTTCTAATTTGAACCTTAGCAGCCCCTGTTTCCAAAATATGCTTCGTGACCAGGTGAGAAGCTAGAAAGCATGCGGAGGCTCTTCCTCATTTGTTAAAGTCTGCTTGTGACTAACACTAGGTTGAATAAACAGAAAGAAATTGACAGGGTGATAGGATTGTGGAAAGATGCCTGCATTCTAACGTTTGGCAACAATTTCTCATGGATATATGCTAGGAAAGCATATCAGTGCGAGGAAACATGGATACAGATCTAAAACTGATCAAACTTTCTTTGAGGTCTTCTTCCATATATTTTTCAGAAGAGGTTTAAACCTGTAGTAGAAAGGAGTTTATGCCAATAAGATCTTCCAAGGAAGGAAACAAGAGTTAAAAGAACTAGCAACAAGTCAATGCTGGAAACTCCTGTTTCTCTCTGTGAAATTCATTACTTCAAAAGTTTTTTTTTTTTAAGTATTGGTTAAATTTTAATTTTCACACATCAGCTGTAAAACTGAAACATGAATAAAAAATATTTTTGTTTTGTAGTTTGGGACAACTCCTCTTGGAACCCTCTTTTCCAAATTCCATTTTGCTATCTTTTTTCTTACATTTATTTTCTCCTAAACAAGGGATAAAAAGTTAAAAAAAAAATAAAATAAGGAAATTTATGGACAACTTTGAAACAATTTTTTTTCATTTGTCAAATGGACAATAAGATGAAAATTATTGAAATAGAATAATAAATTTATAAAAATACTTCTTCAATAAAAATATGGTTTTCAGTCAAACCATGTTTTTTCTTTTGTTTTCCTACAATTAGTTGCGTCTCTTGAAATACCTAACGCTTTACCATTACTCACATGCTCCTAAAAGAAAATCTGACATGGAAACAGAATAAGAAAACATTATTAAAAATAATTGTGCATACTGGTTTTGAAAATTTAAACATTTCAAAGAGCCTGTAAACCTGAGAAAGATAGATATTTGCGGGATGTTGCTAATGTTTCTGCAACCATAAGTTTTAAAAATTGTGTAAAATAAGTTTTTATGCTAACGTATAAAATGGTAAAAAGGGATGTGAACCTACAGATTGTGCCTTCCCAGTGCTATTAAAAAAATAGAGCAAATGACATGCCTAAAAAACTCCCGCACACACTGGAAGGAAACTCTCTGACACTTAGTACGTGATTAAGTTTTGCATTACATAACCTTGCTGAGTCAATAAGGAAAAAGAGTTTCATGCTGAAATGTGTCAGGAGCTAATCAAAATATTGGCAAGCTCTCAGATTGAAGTATCAGGTTCATATGCAAATTGTACGAGGGAGGAGTTATTAAAATAAATTTCCCAAATATACTAATGAAAATAATACTCTTATCTGCCTGTTCTTCTCATTAATGGGACAGGACACACATTTCTTCAAATGTCTTCAGGGACTGTGTGGATAAACCTACAGGTTCTAACTTTGATACTTTCTATTCCTTGTATTTTAATACCCAGGTACTTGATTATAACATCTAAATATTCTATTTGTATTATAAGTTATTGTTCATTGAAAATAAAAATGTTAGTATCCCAATTTAAGAAAACATTTTTGTAATTTCTGTGTTAAGATAGCACCAACAAATATACCCAAGTTTTTTAATTTCTTAATTCCTTTCTACTGTCATATTTGTACCATTTTCCTGTAAAAAAGAATAAAATTTTTGACACTTTTGACTCAATACCTGTTAAATTAGTTTATGTACTACAACATATAGAAGCACCAGTATTTTAAACACCTTATACCAGAGAAGATAAGAAGCTGGCTTGTGGCTTCATATTATGAGAAAGAAAACACATATCTTAGAGATTTTAGTGTAGGTGGGAGGGAATCCTGTCACCTAAAAATTCTGTCTGAAAATTATTCTTGTTAGGATAATAAGGTCTTTCCTACAGAACATGGAAAGATCGGTATAGCTCTGGAGTAAGATACAGCCCATTTATCTTAGCTACCTATTTAGTCTCCCTCTAGAAATGTCCATCCTGGTCTTGTAGAAGGTTCTCAAATGATGCAGTTTACACTCAATTAGCTGCAATGATTATATTTACTGATTTACATTTTCATGGTGTATTCTGGTTTAGGTTTTTTTAAGCAAGAACTGAGTAAACATGGCTATGACAGATGAAGATGACTGTTTTTAGCATTATTATTATTATTATTATTAAGATTTAGCTCATATTAGGAAGCAAGCAGTTTATAGAATTGAAAGGAATTTATAAACATTACTTATTTGTATATTTTTAATGGATGCTTTGCCACATTCTAAATTTACATGTGACTGTGTTTTAAATTAACGCTTCAGTGATGATAAAAATCATCTTGTGATATCTATAGAAGAATGGTTGGCTGTGAAGAGTTTCATTAATTTTTCCTCGGCCAAGCAGAGTTACCAAACTCTCTTATGTTCTGCCACACCTACAAGAGATTTGAGACTTGAAAGGAGATATTGTTCAGTTTTGGGCCCCTTAGTACAAGGAAGATATTGAGCTGCTGTGTGCAAAGAAGGGCCACAAAGCCAGTGAAAGGTCCAGAGAACAAGTCATGAAGAGTGGCTGAGGGAATTGGGATTGTTTAGTCTGGGGAAAAGGAGGCTGAGACTTCATTGCTCCCTATAACTACCTGAACAGCAGTAGCAGTGAGGCGGATGTTGGTCTCTTCTCCCAAGTAACATGAGAGACGATGAGAGGAAATGTCTTCAAGTTGTGCCAGGGAAGGTTTAGGCCAGATATTAGGAAACATTATTCACTGAAGGCTTGTCAAGCACTGGAACAGGCTGCCCAGGGAAGTGCTTGAGTTGCCATCCCTGGAGGTGTTTAAAAGACATGTAGATGCGTTATTTAGGGACATGGTTTAGTGATGGAGTTGACAGTGTTAGGTTTATGATTGGACTAAATGATCTTAAAGATCTTTTCTGTAATTCTGTGATTTGAAAGGGCAAATATCACTTGAATAACAGTAAAATTACATTCAGCAATGCTTTCAGAAGGACTATTTCACTAGGCACTGAAAGCTTACGTAAGTATTACAGGCCTAGGGGAGGTGACTGAGTCCCACCTGTGATTTCCTGCAAACTCAGGGTGTTACAAGCTACCCAGAAATCACCGATCAGAAGCAGAGTTAGTGTTAGATCTGTTTGCTCTCCAAATGAGGTATCTGAGAGACATGACATAAGGCTTGACAGTAAACATTTCAGAGTAAGTCATTTCTGCTAGACCAAGTAGGCTGTGTGCCTGTGGAATAATAAAAAGTGCTGCAGTTTCTCTCCTCATTAAGAAAACATGAGAAAGAATTAAACATTAAATTGGCAAAACTGAGTTTCTAATTGCCTTGAGAGTTTATGCCTCAGTCTTTTACCAAGAGAATTATTATAATCTCACTCAATTCTTTCAGTTTACTTGGACAGGAGATTCAGTGTCTTAAAAACAAGTTACTCTGACATGCACTGCAAAATTAAATGCTACACAAAAATAAACAACATTGCTGAGGGGAAAAATATAATTTTATAATTTCAAAATTAAAGCTACATTTCATTCGACTGGAAGGTCTGTAAGTCCTTAATGGATGAAACAAACAACAACAAAAAGCTGGTATTACAAGTCCTTTGAAAGGATAGAGACCAGTTTAGAATAAATCAAAAAGCTTTATTGTTTAGGAAGTGTCCAAGAAAGTATCATGCAGGTAAGTCTCACTTTAAGAAATCATCCTTATCCTATTTCCTCTTCCAGAACAAATAAACTTATTCTTGTAACCTAGCTACTGGGAGCCCACCTGATGAAAATATTTGAGCAAATCTGACAGAAGAGGCAAGAAAGGTTGTTTATCTGTGGTTTATATTGAGTTTTCATTTCCTCTGCATTATTGAAAGGAGTGTTTGGAGGTTTCTGCCTTGGAAAATCAGAAAGCTGACAGTGAAAGCAGAGGCAGTGCATTCATTACCATATTTTTGTGAGGTCGTTTGCTCCTATATTTTTCCTGTGGTTCTTGAGGCGCACAGATGAAAACACCGATATGATTCTCTGTTCATCCATATCTTTTTGCAGTGCCAGCCCTAGAGGAATATGCAAAAATGCTTTTCACAGCTGTTGTACATACCAGGTTGCAGAAACTCTGTTCTTTCCGGAGTCTTTATATTATACCCTTCATAAAAGCTGGGGAAATAGAAAAGAAAGACAAGAGAAGAACTAGGGGCGAGGGAAAATATATGTCTTTCCATACATACTGTAAACTTGCATAAAAACTGAGAAGAATTAGATCTTACAGTAGTGATCCTTCCAACTATGCAATAAAAAACAATCTAGTATCTGGGCTGTGAAAGGATTACATGCAATTTTTATGTATTTAGCATGAGAAATATGAATATTTTTTAGACTCAAAAGATTTTTAGTTATTAGAGTTGAATAAAACACACTAATGTTTGGTTTCACTCCAAGTTATTTGGAAAATAATTATTCATCCAGCGGCTTCAGCTGAGATACAGACTAGAAGGTCATAACTCATGCTGTTAAAATAGGTTGTGTATTTCCTTAGGGGGTTAATTGATAGTTTCTAGTGAGATAAAGAACAGATCCTAAAGGAGACTTGAAGTCACATTAAGTTCCCCTGTTTGTAATAGAGAATGGGGGTGCACAGGGCCTCTGGCTAAACAGAACAGGAGACTATGCAGAAATTATTTGGGGCCTTATTCTGTAGCAGCTAGTACCAATATGATAGTTTGCTTTGCCCAGAAAATTTGTAGCTCATTTTCCCAGGGCACCATATTTGAATTTTAAAAAATAATTATAGGGTACCAGTTCCATTGAGTCTCCAATAAGCTCCCAGTGCAGAAGAGCATAAAGCAAACTGCTCATTCAGAGCCTGGTCTTCCCTGGCAGGAAAGGGAGATTGTTGCCAAAAAATAAAAGACATAAATGTCAAATAGTGAATGCTCAAGGAACATAAGCCTCTCCCCCGCCCCTTGTGCACCTGCTATTTCCCCTTGAACAACTGTCTTACATTGTCACAGACAATTTTCTAAATAAAAGAGGGCTTGTGTGGTATTGGTTGAAGGAGAAAATAATCATTCAGCCAGTCCTTGCTAATTCTAATACAGAGAGATTTGCATCATCCACCAGTGGAGGTGGTAATAACCTCCAAAACCACGAGATGAGATAAAATTCTCCCTAATGTTTCTATTTCAGTCACAAAACTTCGAAAACTTGGTATACAAAATTAATAGTTCTTTCTAATTAAAAATGACTAGGTAACTGTTCTTTACTTGCTGTGGAAGCTTTGTCCCATGATATCTTGCTTTTGAATATGAGAAAGCAATCAATCAAAAAATAATCTTTTACAGCAACAGACTAGTGAAGGCAAATTAAATGAAAATAAGTTGTCTTTTGAGTGAATAAATCTACTAAAAATGCAGCTTCTCAGGCAGAACAAGAAACATCAGTATTTGGCATTATTCTCAATTTAAGATAATATATTGTAAAATTTTTGAGAAGTATTGCAATTATTTTCTTCTGTATTAACATGATAACATATACTACAAGATGTAGTACAAAGTTATGGGATGTAATGCCTAAGTACATCTATCATCAATGTCAGAATTCAGTATAAATGTGAACACTGGAGCATTGTCATCCTTTCAGTTGTTATTATGACAAGATTTCAGTACAGAAGGTCTATATATAATTGGAAAAAATATGTACTAGTTCTGCTTCCTAGATGTAATTCTTTTCAAGGATTTTTATCTTGCCAGAACACCTTGCAAGGTAGTCGTCGGTTTCCTGATGAGGCACAGAGGAGTTCAACATTTTAAACAAATGTTCATACTTATAGATTCAGTTTATAAATACTTTTATGATAAACACCTTAATAGAAGCCAACAGACAAATAAATACCTTATAAATAGTAATTCATGCTAAAAAAATGTATTTGTATGATGAATAAAAAGGAGCAGCTGTTAGTGTTTTATTGTTCTTTAACTTTCCTTCTGACTGATCTAGGAGATGTAGCAAGCTATAGGACAGGTTTTCAGGCTGTCCTTAAAGCATTCTAGGCGTTCTTTTGCTTCAGTGTTTAATAATACTGATAGACTGTGAGCTGCTCTGTTCTCTGTCTTGGAGGGCCATGACTATAGAAACAGTAACTTTTCATTTGTGGACCCTGAAATTGCAAGGGAATAATTGTATCAGTTAAAAGCTCCTGAGTCCATGAGGCTGAGTACTGACTTAGCTGGCAGAAGTTACAGCATGATCTCTCTCATTCATCTACCAAAGACACTGGGAGTCTGGGGGGGGTCTGCAGCCACATCCTGGGGTGCATTAAGCACAGTATAACCAGCCGGTTAAGAAAGGTGATTATTCAGCTGTATTTAGTGTTAGTGTGTACTGCATGTAGCTCTGAGCCCCACTGCTTCAGAATGTGAAGGTAATTGAACATATTCAAAGGAGGACAACAAAGCCAGTGGGAGGTTTGCAAGGAAAGTCCCATAAGGAGCTGGTGAGGACTTTGAACTTGTCTAGTTTGGAGAAACAGAGGCTGAGGACTGACTTCATTGCTGTCTACAGCTTTCCGAGAAGAGGAGGACGAAAGCGAGGTGCTGATCTTTTCTCCCTTGTATCCAGGGAGAGGATGCATGGAAGTGGTTCTAAGATTCTTCAGAGGACTTTTAGACAGGACATTAGGAAGAATATCTTTACTGAGAGGGTAGTCAAACACTGGAGTAGGCTTCCTAGATAGGTGGTCAATGCCCCATCCCTGTCAGTGCTTAAGAGACATTTGGACAATTACATTAACATTTAATTTTCAGTCAGCCCTGGGTAGTCAGGCAGTTAAGATGGACTAGATGACCGTTGTAGGTCACCTACAACTGAAATATTCTACTCTACTCTACTCACTCATGTTTGCCAACTGGCCTTTGCCAGAAACAGGAAGATCACAAGAATTCTTTCTAGGAACACAGACATTTCAAATTATACACCTTTACCAGAAAAGAAGGATCTTCTTCAGTGTTTGAGACAGAGTTATTCCACTAGACATGCAATTCTGATGCACATTGAATTACAGAAACTGTGGGCTATGTAATTCTAGGGAAAAAATAAGGTTGTCTGTCTCTTCTCAGAAAAAAATACCATATTATGTCATGACAGCAACTGTGTTTTATCAGCAGATACAAATTATGCAGACAGTTAAAATTATCATAGGCAGTTCTTATATACAAAAAGTAGCACAAAATTTAATTATTCATGCATGTTAATAAGTTTACAAATTGGTAGAAAACAGTACTTCCTTTATGCAGTACCAGAACACATATTTTTCCAGAAACATCTTATCTGTAGTATCTCCAAGACCCAAGAAGCAGAATTTCAAAGATAATTAGGTACTTAATCAACCAGTCAGCTGCCTGAGAGAGGCAGAAGCTCTTAAGATCTTCCCCTCACTGAAAGTTAAGTATTTAAAAGTTACTGTCTAGTTTAAGCAAGCCATGACAGGTCTTTCCATTGTCAATTGAGGTAATGAGGCAACCTTGGAGGGCTGTTCATCTTACCTGTTGGACACACCTTTCTCAGAACAGAAGGAGTCTTCCTTTGATGTCTTTTATTTTTCCCCTTCGTTGACTATAAAGGAAACATTTTAGTGGACAGATTAACTGACTCACACCTTGAACCAGCCTGATTAGTGCTAGGTCTCACCAAATCAAATGTTTTGTCCTATCCCTAGATGGCTTGGAAAAAAATAAAAGCCTTCACTTTGATGTCAGTATACAAGCTGTGCATGGAACATATTGACTACCAAAGTCCTATTTTCTCATAGAGGGAGGCAGGTGTTGCCAACACAAACCAGGAATTAAAAGAAGAGCAAAATGATACAGATTTGGTAAATACGCAGCTAATGGGGTAGGAAATGTTAACATCCCTTTTGAACTCTGCTCACAATATTTTGCTTTTTGTCACTGCCCCGATAAGTCTAAGCCCTGTGTTCAATGCCTTCCTCTAAATGAGGAACAACAAAGCCATTATTACGACAGCAGCTGTAATAGATGTATCCAGTTCTGCCAAGACCTATGCATAGCTGGAAAATTAAGTCCACAGGTTCATGTTTTCCTGAGTAATTGATTAATTGCCTTGTGTCTCATTGGTATTTCAGAAAAATAACCTGTTATTTCTTACTCCTGTGGTTTCCCTCCATGTGGTCTCAGATTTTATTAAGAGGGACCAATTTAATCAAAAACTAATCTCTTAAAGCAGTGGATAAGACCAAAGAAATGGGAAGCATGTCCAGTATATTCAAGAAATTAGAATTTTACTGAAATTAAATCTGTCCTTAACAGCAAGAGATCTCTTCATTAAATTACATTTTTCAAATATTTAAAAATAATCTATGCATAAATTAGTTTTTATAAAATTCAGGGGGGAAAAATATGCATTTTGTTACATCTTTAATATGATTCCTGCTGACTTTCACAATATCATATTATTGCAAGCAGCACAGAAATGCAATTCAGAACAGGGTGTCCAGAGAGGTTGTGGATTTGCCTTCCCTGGAGATATTCAAACCCATCTGGATGCATTCCTGTGCAACCTGCTCTAGGTCAATCTGCTTTAGCAGCATGTTAGACTAGATGATCTCCAGAGGTCCCTTCCAACCTGGACCACTCAGGGTGACTTAGGAGTCAAGATGAGAGAAAGATATGTATGTATATATTTAATAAGTGAAGGATAAGTGGAATGGGTGAGAAGAAAACAAATCAAAACAAAAGATGCAAAGGCGATCACTCACCAACTTGTATGGGTAGACCAACTCACAGCCAGTTCCTCAGCAAAAGAGGGATGAACCTCTGGAAACCCCTTCTTTTCCCTTTTATTGCTGATCATAAGGCTATGTAGGGTCACATCCCTCTGATTAGTTTGGGTCATCTTCCTGGTTGTGACTCCTCCCAGGATATCGTGCACCCTTCTCTCTATTCACCAGGGAAAACCGAGCAAGAAAAAGACGGACTTGATACAGTGCAAACACTGCACAGCAAAAGCTAGAACATCAGTGTGTTATCAGCACTGTTGAGGTCAAAAATCAATAACACAGCATCATATGAGCTGCTATGAAGAAAATGAACTCTATCCCAGCCAGGTCAAGTACAATAGCCAACTCTCAATATCTCTTCTTAAATGTATGTACTCAGCATTTAGGACTGCTCCATACAATAGTGACTTTGAAGCAAATGATAATGCAATAGAAGATGTCATCCAGGAATTAATTCAGTATAAGAATATTGCTGCTTGTGATCTGTTTGACAACATGTAAACTGGTTCCCAAAGCAACAATAGTTACAGGTCAATTTAAATGATATTACAAAGAACGTAGAGTATCTGTTACAGAAGACTTTGTAACCATTCAAAAATACTATTTTCACCCGCCACTTGGCACATAAAATTATGAAATGTGTGTCTTAATCTAAAAGAATATAGTCATTCTTCGAAGGATGAAAAAGCACATGAGTTTGGTTAAGTGTAATAGTGACCTATGTCTGGCAATATTTAGAGCAAAATATAGGTACCAAGAAAATTTGGCAAGTTTTTAGGGTATCTCTAAGATTTCTGTGACATCATGTAGAAGTTTTGTGATAATGTTTTGCAACAGAAGTACTCTTTAAAACAGCTTTTGGGGTAGGTGCATATAAATATTTTCCCCCAGAAAGTTTTGGCATCTAAAGTGATGAAAATTGCTAGGACCAACATATTATTCCCCATATGAAAAAATATCCCATATCAGAGACGGAGGAAAACTACTTAGCTCTGGTATCATCAAAACAAGTGGTTGGATGCTTTCTGGAGCAAAGAAATCCAAATCTGTGTCAGATTCCAGCCTCACAGTTGATTGCTGTTGAATTGTGAGCTTAGCACTGAAGTTTCCAAAGTCTGAGGCATTCAGAAAGCATCTATTCAAGAACTGGTGTGGATAATCTGATGTTTATGTAGGAAGTAATTCACACTGGAGACTGAGTAACAGATTTACTAGGAAAATTGACTCTATCTCAGCCAAATGCACCTAGCAAAGTAACAAGCAGGAAAACACAGGTACAATACAATTCCTAAACTAAGCTAAATGTTGCCTTGCCTCTCTAAGTTCGGAATAAGATGTCTAAAACTTCCTAAAAGCTAAGTCTTTCATTAGCTTTATATAAACTACACCACATGGCAAACAGCAGACTGAAAAGGCATCCAGGAGAAAATGGGTTTATCTATTCTAATTCATCCATCTAAAAGTTGGAATTATAACTTAGCACTAGGTGTTTAAGCTTCCTTTATAGTCAGTGGAGAAAAATAAGTATGTCTAGACGGCAATTTATTTTTTCCAAAGATAACTATCTGTGACAGGCATAAGGCCTACTCAAATCAGCAGAAATAAATACCTCCAGATTCTATTCTCTGATGTTAACACATAGATTAAAATTATTTGAGACCCAGAGTGGAAAGAAATAAATCTATCTTCTTGTCTTGTGAGTTTTCATTGTTATACACAGTTATTTTAGCAGTAAAACAAAGAAACAGTCCCAAACTTTTGCAGGCATATCTGCAGAACTAAAAATGTAGTCATACAAAAAATGGGAATCAGTGAGAAGGCTTTTCTGATACTCAGTAAGCCTGTGTTTTAGATAACTGCAGAAAATAGGTTGGTTAATATAGGGCTTGTAACTATTATGGTAACACATATCCTGCAAAGTATATAGAAAGAATGTTATACTGAATGGCAAAAGCAACACGATCTCTCTGTTGGGATTTAACGTCTATAAAACAGATATAATTTATTTATTCCTCCTTCAGTCAAGGTTTTGTATTTTGACAAAATGTTACATTCTGACATTTGTACTAAAATAAAAAATGTGACCCTGTGACTAAGTCAGTCGAATA
This sequence comes from Clamator glandarius, assembly GCA_033459285.1. Lineage (NCBI taxonomy): Eukaryota > Metazoa > Chordata > Aves > Cuculiformes > Cuculidae > Clamator > Clamator glandarius. Next base: position 2,754,535 of record JAUNZM010000553.1, on the reverse strand, counting down.
GTCAACTTGACAGAAATGTAATAAGCCTCATGTTGTTGTCAGGTTGGGAACAGTACAATTTATAATCTCAGCAAAGTTATGAACATGACTAAGGTCTATTAATTGTCCTCACTAAAATGGTGGCAGATGTTGCAGGGTCTATGTTTGGGTAGCTAAATAATTTCCTTATGTTTCAGCCAACATGACTGATCATATTATTTTATATTTTGTATCTATAATTGATAAGACAAATCACAGGATTTGGAAGTGCAATTTCAGATCTGGCAGTAAAATGACTGCTGATTAAGAATGAAGTATGTAGGCTACGAATAACTTCATAATAAGTATCTACATACGAGATAGATAATACTTATTATGAAGTTAGTTTCATATTGAAGGGAATTTAATAAGCATGCTATAATGCATTGTTAGATACATCTCCGACCAGACACTAGAATTTTTTTGTGGAAGTTTCAGGCTTATTAGAACAGAAAGTGAGATATGAGATGCCTTTATTTTAACAGGTATAGCATATGGCTATAGACAAAAATGTTTAGTGACTTCTTCATTGTCTCTGTGCGTAACACAGTTTGGCCAAGTGAATATCTTGGTATCAATGGCCACTACCTCAGGGAAGGCAGCAGGCATATCTTCTCGTGCATCTTTTACATCTTATTTTACCTATTTTTCATATTTATTTATTTGAAATTTCCCAGTCCAGGTTTATTTAAATAATTAAGGTGCTGAATACTTACATCCTATATTATAGGTCTGGACTTACATGAGCTCTAGAGGTTCCATCCAACCCACATCATTCTATGATTCTATTTTAGATCGATTTATGTATTTATTTACTACTTTCTTACTGCTTAACACACTCATAGAGATAACCTTTTTTTTTACCAAACTAAAAGTATTTCTTGAAAATGACTCAAACTTCCTAAATTAATTAATGCTTTTTTTCTAATCAGCACAGTTATTCTCTAAGGTATGAATGTGACTTCCAGCATCTGTTTACCCATACATTAATCTACTTGTGTCAAGAAAAATTTTCCTCCTTATTTCACAAAACTGAAGTGTCAAAAGCATCAGCAATAACAGAGTCATTCTAGGGCATCTTTGCCCGTTTTGCCAATGGTAAGTAAGCTGTCCTGCTTCAATCTATATTTTCTTGTGACAATATTCCACTTGATTTTCCACAGAAAACTATATCTGACAAACTGCTTGGAGGGAGCAGTCCCTTAGGTGTAACACCCATCTCTATTCCCATACACCCACAGGAAAAGCAGAAGAAGCCTTGAGGACGCTGGACGTGCATCTGGACATTTGTTCTACAGATTACATATGCAGATGGCCTCCAAAAAATCTCTCTATACTTTTTAGGTATAAATCTCCAGACTAAGTAAGAAATCCTTCAAGTCTGCCCTTGACCAATAAGTATGGAGGCACAGAGATGCCTTGACTTATTGTGCAGCTGAGCTGCAAACATGTAATGAGATTTATCCTAACTTAAATTCCTCTGTAGCCACAGTCTGCTATGTACAACATCTTTGCCTACAGAGTATAAAACACTAATATTTTTATCTTTATAAAATAACCATTTAAACCTATTATTATGCATGAACTTCAGGATAGGTTGCTTTTTAGCAAGGGAAACAACGGTTATATTTAAGATGTTGTCAATATTCCCTGTTAATTCAGCAGCAATTTTCCAGTTTCTTTTATGACCCCCAGTTCAACCTATTCTCTCCTTCAGGAAAATACTTCTACATGTGGTCAGGTACAACCAACTTAAGCATAGTTAAAAGCATTTTAGCACCATTCAGAGATATATTTGCATTGTAGCTGTAAACAGAAGGCAGATGGATAAATGTGCATTGCAGCAAATTATTGCATTCACAGTAATTGCAGATAATAAAACCTGCACCAAATTCAAGCAAAGCATTCTATGATTCTAAACCAAAAATCTGGAGGAAAAGGTGAATATACTATAAAACATTTGAAATAAGCTCTAAGCATGCAGACTGCTTAGCAATAAGTCATAAACACCTGACATTACACATATTTGAGTTTTGCTTTGAATACTTTCACATTCCCCTCTCTCAAGCTCCACCAAAAATGTGCTTCAATTTTGCCCATCATTATAAAATATGATATTATAAAAAAAAAGCTCTTCTTTTCCTCAGTGCTTTTTGTTTAGTGTATAAAAAAACAAGGAATTTGCACACATTTGTAATTGCAGTGTTGGATGAGCACAACACAAATCTATATTGATCAATTGTTCTTAATATATTTTATACACAATATGTTCTCTGCAAGCCCCTCCAACAATACTAGGGGTCAACAGAAGCTGTTGCTGGTAAAGCTGAAATATGCCTTGGCAGGGCAAGGTCAGACATTGCTGGCAGCAGATTTTTTCCCAAGAACTGTTGCTAGCAGTCTAGAATAAGTTGGAGACCGCTGACTGAAATATAAAACTAATTTTTGTAAATGTCAGCTCCTCTACTTCAATATGTATTTCATGATCCCTTCCAACCAATGGGCAATCAAGACAAAGAAAGGCAAAGACTTTGTTTAAAGTCTCAAACCCTAATTATGAGATCAGTCTTCTGCTGATTAAATGTGATCCAATTTTGGCATCTTAACCTAGACACATAATTGCTATCTGTTAGTTTAGAAGTACAATCAGAACATTACAGAATTAATGACTGAAGGATGTTTCACGAAATTCGAGAGTAAGATATACAGCTGGTGTTTGGTAGTGACAGTTGTTTTTTTCTGTCTGATCATGTATAGTATAACACATTGCATACGGAGGAGAAAAAATCCTAGCTTTATATCTTTAAGACATTTTACTGACATGAGGTGTACAGGACATCCTTTTTTTGAGTCTGTGATTCAAATTCAGTCAAAACCCCCTCAGTCTTTATCTTTTCACCATCACAGTACAACCATACATTTGCCACTTGACAGGCACGTTAAGAAAAAATACCTCATTTTTATGCTTTAGCGAGTGTATGTAAGCCTCTGTCCTGTCTCAGAATAACAGGAAATTGAATCTTGACTGCTGTGATCACAACATAAAAACTACAGGTTGCAGCTTGGTCTAGTATCATAGTACCAGGAAATATTTAATTCACTAGATTCTAAGTACCTGTAGTGCTGTAGGAGGCTATTAAAGTCTTTTCATTACTGTTGACTATATTCAGCAAACTTTCAAGTGCCCGTAGATAATCTCATTCAAATGCAGACCAGGACTAGCTAACATGCTAGGATTTCATATAGGATGCACAACTGTATATACATAAAAATTATTAAAGCAATCTAAGTCTTTCCTAAGATGTCATTAACACAGTTAATGAAACAGTTGCCTGTTTATCTTCCCTGTCTGTTGGCCATTTCCCTGCAATGTTGTACAAGGTGTTCTCCTTCCAAGTTCCTCATGACCACTGTTATCGTTTTCATATTCCACAAGGATTTACACCATCAAAAGCAGAATTTGGGATTAACTGACAATCAGGGCACATCTGTACAATTTGCCAAGCTTGCTCACGAGTTAGCTGAAACATTTTCCTCAGGGCTGTACTACCTTGGTGATAAAAATCATGTGTCCTACGTGCTTGTTGTAAGGTACCTGGAATGATCTCAGGGGCTGCCAGAGCATCAGCTCGGCGATTGCCTTCAGCCGAATATCCTGATAAGTTTGTGTGAGAACGTACATGCGTTATCAATAAGGTTCACATTGATTGTCTAACAGATATTTCAGTTCCTTTAGCAAGGCCTACAGCTGTCTATAATACCAGGAAAATATTGTTCTCTGTCACTCTGTGAGTGTCGAACTAACCATGCTCCTTAGCACCTCATCCACCCGCACCTTAAACACCTCCAGGGAAGGAGAGTCAACCACCTCCCTCGGCAGACCGTTCCATTGCCTAATGAAGCTTTTATACAAGCCCATAAGGATCACTAAGGAAAAAAACTCTTTTATACTAGAATAACTGGCCTTTTCAAGATCTTTACTTTGGTTTTCCCTATTTCCATTGTTTCCAAAAAGTCATATAATGAGGTCTCTGATCAAAGTAATCGAAGCTTCTAATTAACAGGGGTGAATCACATTTACACATTTACTCCCAATCTCAATTAACTGCTCAAGACAAGAATTTATGCCAAGTTCTCTTCCTGACAAGCTGTAAAAGTGTTTTTATTTGCTAGAATAATGCCAGTTCTCTTCTTCTGTCAGGATATCATGTTTGAAAAAATGACTAATTATTAAAGGAAAAAATGTACACATGACAAATCCTTCACATCTGTCAGTGAGTTTATCTATCAATAACAATTCTGTCATTTTTCACACAATTCCTGAACTCGGAACATTCATCTGCTCCAGCAAATCACAATGTTTTGCCCTGATATTTTAAAACAGAAAGTGTCCTGGTAATTTAAATCACAAATTTATGTTTACATATGTATTAGGTTTGCATGGCAAGGTTTTCATAGTCAGAAGGCTATAGGGATGCCTTCTGCAAGAAGCTGCTAGAAGCTTCCCTTGTGCCTGATAGAGGTGATGCCAGACAGCTCCAGGATGGACCTGGCACTGGGCATGGCCAAGCCCATCAGTGATGTGCGATAACAGATTTAAGATGGGAGAAAAAAACTGCAATTACAGCCAGAAAGAGTTGTGTGAATATGTGAGAGAAACAACTGTGCAAACACCAAGGTCAGTGGAGAAGAAGGAGGAGTGATGAGTAGATTCCCCAGAACCCCATGGTGAAGACCATGGGGAGTCAGGCTGTTCCCTTGCAGCTCATAGAGGTCAACAGTGGAGTGGATATACATCTGCAGCCTACGGAAGACCCCGTGCCGCAGGAGGTGGATGCACCCAAAGGAAAATTTCCCTGTGGAAAGCCCGAACTAGAGCAGGCTTCTAGAAGCTGTGGCCCCGTGGAGTAAGGAGCCCATGCTGGAGCAGGCTTAGTGGCAGGCCTTGTGACCCCATAAGGGACCCACGCTAGACTCGTCTGTTCCTGAAGGACTGCACGCTGCGGAAAGGGCCTGTGCTGGAGCAGTTTGTGAGAAGCTGGCTCCTGTAGGAGGTACTCACATTGGAGAAGCTGGTGGGCTGTCTCGCATTGGAAGGACCCCATGCTGGAGCAGGGAAGAAGGTGAGGAGTCCTCTCCCTGACGAGGAAGGAGCAGCAGAAACAATATGGGATAAACTGACTGTGTCCCCATTCCCTGTCTCCCTGTGACACTTATGGGGAGGAGGTAGAGAATTTGGGAGTAAAGTTAAGCCCAGAAAGAAATGAGGGATGGGAGGAAGCTGTATTAAAGTTTGGTTTTATTTCTCATTAACCCACTTTGACTTTTTTTGGTCATAAATTAAATTACTTTCCCAAGGGAGTCTGTTTTGCATATGATGGTAATTGCTGAGAGATAAGGACTCTTCCTGTCCTTATCTTGACCCTTGAGCTTGTTATTGTATTTTCTCCCTTTCATCCTATTAAGGAGGGAAGTTCTAGAGCAGCTTGGTGGGCAACTTGCATTCAGCCAAGGTAGATCCACTACAATAAAGTATCTTCACACATTTATTTGCTATGAGGTCCCTGAAAACATTCTAAAGCCAGTTCCCCCCAAAAATAGAATCACATCTCTGCACCTGTGACAAAATGCCTTCACAGGAAGCTGTTTATAAATAAGATGTTTTGAAGGATCATCCTTTCTGCTTAACAAAATGAACGTGTGATATGTAAAGATGAATTTGTTACTGGTTTTGGTTATTTTTTCAGTGAGAAAAAAATCTTTATCCCCCCACCAATCAAATCTCCCTGTATAGTAAGAAATCCTTATTCAGGGACAGAATTTCACTGAGAGGCAGACTAATGTAATAAATACTCTTTTCAGGTACTGCTTATTTAAGACTAACACACTCACATAACTTAAGTTCTGGGCTTGCAATCAACCATATTTGATTGAAGTCCCATTATTCTCTAGTTGTGCAGTTTCTCAAAGAAAGACTGATTAATGGTGTTCTGCAATATATTTTTACTTCTGATTCATGTTCAGCCCAGGATAAAGTTCACTAGAAACTGTTACTAAGCAGTGGTTGTAGAAGACTGAGTAGAGGTTAAGTATATCTCTGCTTGTAAAACTCTCATGAAGCATCAGTTACATCTCTGACACCTGAATATTCTTTGATAATCTGCCCTTAAGCATGTAAGCCTACCCCAATTAACAGACTACAACTAGTTTTCTGATCTAAGATAATCATCTTAAATTGCACCAAAGTCAGTGAGAATAGGATATCACCTAAAATGAGATTAATCTACCACTGCCCTATTTCAGATAAAGGAGGCTCATGTGGTCAGTTTAGGCTTTGGCCTTTAAATTATGTAAAATGAATTTTGATTTGAGACTACATCTGTTCCACTACTGTATCCATAATCTAAATAACACCAACCATCTGGGTTGTTTAATTATTACAACAGTCCCTGGCACAGCATCATCCCTGGGCAAATCTCACTTTCCCAAATGGTTTCTGGAAAGATTCTGGTCTACGATGGGCCAGGAATCATCCTTAATAGAAAACATGCATGTGACATTTCTTCTTTTGGAGTGTTAAAAAATTTAGTAATGTGGATGTGGCCTGCCTATGTCAGCTGGCACAGGGAACGGGTCCCAGCACTACTCAGCTCACTAGATATCGATGTAGCCTAAGTCTACAGGCCAGAAGGACTTAGACAAGCTGAGTACCACAATGATAACCTCCCACGCCCTGCTCGTGACACGCTTCCTCACACAGTCCAAGATGCTGTTGACATTCTTTGCCGCAAGATCACACAACTTGGTTCTTTGCCACCATCTTGTCAATCATGATCCCTAAGTCCTTTTCTGGAAAGCTGCTTTCCAACTGGTTGGCCCCCAGCCTGTCATGGTGACGGGTTGTTCTCTCCTAGACAAAGGATTTTGCACTTCCCTTTACTTCATGAGATTCTGGTTTGCCTAGCTCTCTAGCCTGTTAAGATCCCTCTGAATGGCAAGAAACCTCTCTCGTGTATCAACAAGTCCTCCGAGTTTTGTATTATTTTGAAAAAATCACTGTTATACATTCTGTCCGAGCCTCCCAGTCATTAGTGTAGATGTTAACTAGCACTGACTTCAGCATAGATCCCTCAGGTACACTGCTAGTGACCAGGGTCCAGCTGGACTCTCTGATGCTGATCACAACCCTTTGAGCCCAAGTAGCTCAGTGTGCCTCACTGTCCACTTACCTAGCCTGCACTTCACCTGTTCATCTGTGAGGATTTTACAGGAAATGGTGTCAAAGGCCTTGATACAGTCACGATAAAGCCTCCACTTCTTTCCCCTCTCCACCAAGCCAGTCATTTCATCATAAAGGTCTATCAGTTTGATTGAATATGATTTCCCTTTCACTTCTCTATGCTGACTACTCTGTCACCTCTTAATCTGTATATCTGCTCCATCACTTTCTCAAGGATCAGTTTGAGGTTGACTAGCCTGTAGTTCCCTGGATAGCATTCAAAAAATTTTGCTTCTGTATGAACACTCACTCCCTGTGAAAAGGGGCCTTCCACTAGGGTCATTCTCATGTCATCCACTATCTGCCTACTCATCAAACCTTCACAGCAATTTTTAAAACTGTTTTTGTCACAGTTGACAGAAGGGTAGTAATCCACAACATATTAACTTATTATAATTTGCATGGCAATCTGCTTTATTAATGTCTCTGTTTAAAGAATTGCTACTGAGGCTGGCAGAACTTCACCGATCAGTCAAGACCTTGTTGTATCAAAGTAGTGATGGCATATGCCAAATAATAGAATCACCAGGTTGGAAAAGACTTCTTGGATCATTGAGTCCAACCATTCCTATCTGCCACTAAACCATGTCCCTGAGCACCTTGTCTACCCTTCGTTTAAATATCACCAGGGATAGTGACTGAATCAATAGCCGACAGCAAACTGGAGAAGGTAGGCAACAGATAAGGGGAAAATAGATATATTATGAGAAAAAAAATATAAGAAGGAATTTTTCATTAGAATTACAGAGGAATTTGGGTTACAGTAGTGAGAATATGGAGTACATAAGGGACGGTTCCCATGCATATGGGCTATTGAGCAGCCCTAGCTCTGCTTCTCACAGAACAAACTGTTGTGATAAAAGTGGATGAAGTGTCCATTTTGCAGTGAATATTAGCACTGGCTCAGTACAATCCCTTCAGCACACAAAAGCATCACACTGTCCAGTTCCTCAGGCTCAGCTGGTTTGCTGACTTACTACAGATGCGGGTGATTTTGAGCATGGCTCGATGTAAAACTAAGTATGAAAGTGGGCTTGCAACTCTAACAGTGAGTTATTTTGAGAGTTCACACGTATCCAAGTTTAGGAATTCACGTAAGAAAAGCTCATGGAATATAAACCTGGGTACGGAAATGTAACATTCACTTAAGGGCCCCACCGTACTTTCATTAATCACAATAGATTGGTACTTTCAATAAAAATGTCCACTTAATAGATTTGGAAGTGCATGTCAAAAACCTCATGCCACTGACATCAGTTTTAAATTGTTTAAAAAAAGGTATGCACTAGTTAAGGAACAAATTTAAAACTGTAATTTAGTTGTTCTAGTTGTTCATTAGTTAAAATTTGATTGGCAGACATACTGGTTTAATGTCTTTTAAATTTTCAATATCTCTCACAGGGAAGCAGATCTTCCTTCCTCCCTTCAAAGTAAAGAGCTTTTATATCCATTTGCAAACACACTTCCTAAAATAGGGAGGTCTGGGCTACATTAGGCCACACTACAAGGCACTTAGGGACAACAAATCAGTACAGATAGTTCACGGGACTGTGTTATATCTGTATATCTTCCACTGTATCTACTAAGAATCTACTTCCTCCCAGGCTTTCACAGTTCTGTTTCTGTACTGGAAATTTTCATCATGCAAATTTCTTCTGTGATCCAAGAAAGTTTTTCCTGATCAGGCCCTGATAAGGACACAAGGATAATAATACATGTTATATATGTAACAATAGCATTAAACTTAGTTATATTCTGCAGTAACAATAATTAATTCAGACAATATTTATAACAGTCTCGGAAGCAAAGATTCAAGCGCAATTTTAATAGTGGCCAGGTCTAGGCATGCAGTTCCACATTACTCTGGAACTATTAAGCTCACATACAATTAATACTTTTAAATTTCTGGCACTTACTTTCTTTGATGTCTAGATTTTTGAGAAAAAGAGGAGGAAGAAGACTACCTTTACTTTTCGCTTCATCAATGTGCTCTCTCCACCTTCTTTTATTTCCTACATCCTTGCTGGCCTTTTAGACTTGGTTCACCGCATCTGACAATGTTCCTCAGGATGATGTTGTCAGCTGGAAAAAAAAAAGCAAATCACGTTTGTTTGCATGGCTTGTAAAATGTGAATTACCTTGTTTACCTTGTCTGTGAGCCTTGGAAATTGAAAAGGAAGACATGAATGTGGCTAAATGAAGGAGGAAAAACTTGTGGGTACAGGTGTAACTGATCAAAGAGCCTATCTATTGCTGACACTGCCTGGCAATCATTGTAGAAATACTGTTTAGAGCACTAAAGATTTGGAAAAGTATATTTTTGCAGGTATACAAGGTAGCTCTTAGTAGTTGGAGAGAATTTCTGATGAAGAACAAGAACATACCTAATCAATGCTGCAACTAAAGGATGCCAGGAGACAACCCAACCTAGTAGAGACTGTGGAAACATCTCTTTATAAAGGTGCAGTCTTGGGATGCGAAGTAAAAAATAGCCTATTATCAGAGGATGCAGAACAGCCTATCTGAAGCCATAGAATTTTAAAATCAATTACATTAGAACATCTGTCCCAGGGTTTATTTCTTCATACATTGTCTGTAAATGGGCATGTGTTCTGTCCAGCAACAGGAATCATCATCTCTTACATTTGTTTTACACTGTTTAACTAAAGTAATTGCAAAATATTATCTACCATATGCTCCTTCGTTTCAGTGAATTATAAAATATACAGAAGCACAGGTGTAGCAATGATTAACAGTTAGCCTTGTTTCAAAGAAAACAGATCCTAGCACGCTGAAACAGAATGATATCAGTGCTGCCTGGCTGAGATCCCTTGCATCATTAACACCAGTGGGAGAGTAGGATGTTATTAACGCTTCAGAAGAGGAATTAGATTTCTTTTTTGGTTATAGAGGTGATCCTGAAATATCATCTCCTTATTTACCAGCATATGTAAATCTAGCTGTTTATCTTAGAAACATAGAATCATAGAATAGCCAGGTTAGAAGAGACCCACCAGATCATCAAGTCCAACCATTCCTATCAATCACTAAAACATGTCCCTTAGCACCTTGTCCACCTGTCCTTTAAACACCTCCCTGGGCAGCCTGTTCCAGTGCCCAATGACCCTTTCCTTGAAAAATTTTTTCCTCATGTCCAGACTAAACCTCCCCTGGCAGAGCTTGAGGCCATTCACTCTCGTCCTGTCCCCTGTTGTAGAGAGCAATGAGGTCTCTCCTCAGCCTCCTCTTCTCCAGGCTAAAGAAGCACATGGTAAGGATGTAGACCAGTCCCTTTCCCACTACATTTTTAGTTCTGGTAGTCACCCAGTTATTTATCAGTTTCTGATTTATCTACTTGCTTTCATATCATGCAAACCTAATTCAAATGCTGTGTGATTGTTTAGCAGAAGCCCAGGTGTGTCTCACCATCTCCACTCCTCAGCCCATTTACCCAGTGAGAACATTGTTCATGCAAGACTTGTTTAATTAATGAAGCCAACAAAAAAAATCATAGAATCATAGAATAACCAGGTTGGAAGAGACCCCCTGGATCATCAAGTTTAGGAAGGATATGAAACAGTGCTTACATGTAAGTATTATTTGGAAAGTATAGATTAAAGCTGCAAAAGAAAAAAACCACATCTGTTTACCTATAGAAAAATAATGGTAGTTCATCATTTGCCCAACCACAACTGGAACCTGGATCATTAGGCACCTGTTTGTAATCTGATCTACACAATTATAAGTGAAGGCATCCAGTACAATGGAATTCTAGTGTCAAGTATCCATTTTGGTATAAATAATTATATGTATGTTTATGTATTTATATATAACATGCATAATTCAGAAAATCTGTATACTGTCCTTTTCAAAAAACTGGTCAATTATTTTGTTTTTCTTCATCAGATTCTTCAAAAGAAAAGAATAGAGCAGCTCTTTCTGCTGTCTCGAGCCCCTTTGTATGATCCATTTCAAGCTCCGTATGTTATTTACCCTTCCCCTAAGAAGGTTTTACAACCTTGTCTCCCTTAATAAGGCAAAACAAAAGACATTACCAGGGTGAACTGGAAAGACTGAGCAGTGGGGGTGACATCTGGTCACTGTCTAATTTTATTGCAGCTATACCAGCAACTTTTTCTGTCAGGGCTGACATATTCTTTGTGTTAGGTTGCAGTGAAAAGGTAGCAGACGAAAAGTAGTAGATGAAAGGTAGGAAACAGCCAGACACAAATAGAGGAATACCAGCTGATTCCTCAAGATCCAAGCAAGTAAAACCCTTCTATTCAGCCTTAAAATGCGAGGAAAATTGAAACAAGGTTTCTAGTCCTATTTTATACAACTGCTAACCAAATTACTCGTCTGTAATTGCCTTAAAAAATATCTGCTATCTTGTTAGTTTGAGAGAATAAACGGTTTCAGAGCGCTCTGCCCTCTTCCTTTGTTATAGTTTGTTTTATTTTTTCACCTGTGATGGCAAACCAAGTGATGCGAAGTGTGTGACTCGGAAAGTGACAGGGGAATAATTTCTTTGGTGACTGGCTTAGGAGAGAAAAAAAAAAAGGAAAAAAAAAAAAGAAAATCACATGGAGAAACAAGGCTAGCTCCCTATCTTTCTCTGTGTCAGAGGAGTACTTTTCCCTGTAGTACAAGCAGTATTTCTATGAGCTTTATTTCTTCCCCAAGAGAGTACAAAAGGTCAGCAGAAACCAGTAGCTGATGTTAAATTGCATTTCAAAACCTTAAGCTTCCTGCACTAAAGATTCATGATTTCTGTGGAAACCTTGGTTCTCTCAGGTAACATTATTCATCCCTGGCTAACACTGCAGCAAAGTGTCAAAGGTACTGGACAAACGCAGCATTGAGGGGGCTGCATATTCACACCTTTTGCTACTGGGAAAATCAGTGCTGAGAACTCTTCATTCACAGGCCAAAGATTCCTCTGAAAACATTATAAGTGTAGGTCTCCAAAGACCATAGCAGGGCAGGAAAGGAAGCAATGAGGTATTTTCTAGGGTGACTGGTAATAGTGTGCTGATTGCTTCTGATCACTCGAGGGGACACAGGACCCCATACATGACACTATTTAGCAGTAAAAAGAAATGACTGTATCACCAGAAAACACTTCAGCTTTCCACAGACGTTCTCAGCTGTTCTATTGCAGCTACAGAGCTGAAGAAGAAAGAGGTGATGAAGAGAAGCATAGGAGTTAGCAGGTCTTGGACTAAATCTGACTCACATTTCCACAGAATGAACATTAGGTGAGTAACTGTGAAGCTGGACTGGGATTTCAGGGAGTTCAGCTTCATGGGCAGAGTGATGGAGCCATGACCATCTCTCTAGCTTCAGGCTTCTGGTGCCAGCTTCTCAGACTTCTCCACACTGGGATTTGAAGTATGAGTTCAAATGAGAAAATATCCCATCACCATTCCGTGCACACCAAGAATATGTTCAGGAACTTGCCATTTGCTATCATGCCTTGGTATAAGAACAGCTCGAACTATAAGACAGCAGTGGTGTCCCCTGTGACAGATTTGGATAACTATATTCCAGCTGATTGTTTTTTCTCTTGTGATTTCTAAATAATAGAAATCCTTTTGGAACCCTTGTTCTTTCTATCCATTATGATTTTAAGAAGGATTGTATAGACATACAGTCTTCTACCTCTGATCTCTGGTGATTAACCATGCCTTCATCTGCATTTTACACATAACAGGACGATGTATGAATCTCTACACTGTCCAAATAAGATTATAAATTGTAAAGTACAAAAGAGAAGATGTAATAATGTAAAAGATGTGGGTGTTCCATGAGTGAAGAGAGTAATAAGCTAAGTTCTCCCTATGAAAACGATATAATAACTGTGAAAGCTTCTTGTTGATCTTCTATTTCATTGTTCAGGTCAAACAGGCTGGCCCCGGGATCACTCAAGGTCACGAAAACCTCCCCCCAGGGAAACAGGAGGTCGCAGGGAATCCCCCTGAAGTCACCTGAGGTCAACCTGGTCAGCCAAGGATCAATCGAGGTCACGGACACCAGCCCGAGGGAAAATTGAACTCAAAGTGGCCGAACCCCTAGTCACTTGAGATCATTGGCCACGCACTGGGGAAACTTGAGGTAAATCTGGACAACCCTGGGGTCACTGGAGGTCAAACTGCCTGGCCACGGGGTCACTTGAGGTCAAACTGCCCCCTTGAGTTATTCATCATAAAACTGCCCCGCCTGGGGTCACCCGAGGTCAAACTGCCCCCCCCCCTCCCCCCCCCAGAGGACACTCAAGGTCAAAATGAAACCCCAGATGTCACTCGAGGTCAAACTACCCAGCCTGGGAGTCACTCCAGGTCACGGGCAGCCCAGGCAGGGTCACTCAAGGTCACGGGCAGCCTGGGTGGGGTCACTCGAGGTCAAGCTGCCCCTCCCTCAGGTTTATTTTAAGTCCTCAGACCGGCCAGTTCGATATCTAGCGACGTGGCTGGGGGGGTGTTACCGCAATTTACCCTGAGCCGGAACAATTTGACCTTGTTGTGCACGTGTCCTCACGTGATCCCGGGGCCGGGCAGTTTGACTTCAAGTAACCCAAGGAGGGCTGCCTGTGACCTCCAGTGACCCCAGAGGTGCTGTCTGTGACCTCAACTGACTCTGGAGGTGCTGCCCATGAACCTCAAGTGACCCTGGGGTGGTGCCTGTGACCTCAAGTGATCCCTGGGCTGGCCAGTTTGTGCTCGAGTGACCTTTGGAGTGGTGTCCATGATCTTAGGTGACTCTGTGGCCAGCCAGTCGGACCCTGAATGACCCTGGGACTGACAGTGAGCAGGAAGTTAAGTATGTCTCAAACAGCAAAGTATTATTTGGCAACTCAGTTAGGTATTTACCTTTGGTTTGGCAGGTGCTATGCAGGCCTCTGTGGGAACAGGAAAAGCCTTTGGGATGAGCTGGGTAGTAGGGAGAAGGAGCATGGGATGGACTTCTCACAAGCATAATAGTAATTCTCTTAACTTAGTTGCCCCAGGTGATAACAGCTGCAGCATCTGACATTAGAAACAGTACAGAACAACATGCAAGTAGGCAGAGCAAGCTCTCGTGTGAGATGCTGACCTTGGCCAGGCAATGCTGACTGTCCACACTGTTTTAGTTTTCCATTTGGCTTTCTTGCAGATGGCAAAGAGGAACCTGGTGACTGTAGGATCATCCCAGATAGCTGATGCTGTTGGAGTTGTTTTTGTTTCTGCTGAGGATGTCTCCTGGCCTTCTGAGAGTTAAGCTGAGGGACCAGGGCTGGGGTAGGACATGGAAGAGGGGGGAAGGCTGGGAATGGCAGGGAGGGGTTTTAAAGGTAGCATGGGGGAGAGGGCTGTGCAGGGAGTGTCCCCTTTGGGCAGGTAAAGGCAGAGGGGTCTACTTCTCAGCCCAAAGATAACATGTGCCAGGCAGGGCAGTTCCATAGTGTCTGTGCTTTATGTACTGTTTGTCTCTTATGTATTTTGGGCATTGATGTCCTCTTTGCTTTACAAGAATGCAGCATGTACCTTCAGCAACATTCCTAGTGTCCTGAATGCCTGTACTCATCAGTGCAATGCCAATCCAGCCCTGCTCTTCTTGCACCACAACCTTAAAGTGTGAATTGGCTTCACGTTTTGGAAATTTTTGATCATATTTTGCTGTGGCCTTGCAGCCTATGTCATGTTCATGATCGTTAGTCATCCATTTTCTTGAGTTCTTGTTTAGTCTGTGTAGTCTGTCTGCTGTGTCTTAAAACTTCTGCAGGTCTTAATGTCATCTTTGCACTTGAGATATGTGGCATGCGCCTTGGACATCATCCCTAGGGTCTTGAATGTCTGTTCATGGTAAGGTGCCAATCAGGCACTGCTCTCCATGTGCTGCAGTCTTAAAGTGTGCATCAGTCTTGCGTTTCGGAAGTTTGTGGTCAGTCATCTTTTGCTCCAGCCTTGCAGCCCTTGTCAGCATCTGCAATTGTTAGTCATTCATTTCCTTGGATCCCTGTTCTGGGACTTGTTCCATGCATCCTCTGAGTCTTTAAGTCTTTAAACAGGGCTTCTTGCATGTTCATCCTCCCAGTTATAGCCATATCTCTTTGTAACAAGCTGTGGTCCTTCACTTTTTCCAGGGGTGCCATAGATTCTTCCTTGTAGCCCCGTACATTGTCTTGCCTGATGGCATGTCTGGTCTGGGAGTCATTCTTCTTACCCAAGAATGACTTTTGTCCCTGGTTCATTATGTTGGTCTTGCATGTGGTTTTTCTCTGTATTTGTGTCTGGCTGGAGCTGTTCTGCCTGATGCATAGAGGTGGTAAGAGTCAGTAGAGTTGTAACAGCAAGATTTTGTTTAATATGCTGACATGACTAGACCTTGCAGCCTAGGGAACTGCAGAACAAGAATCCCTAGATGCAGTGGGTGAGGAGAGTAGCTTCTGCTTGGCTCTGTGGCCATGGAGGGAATGACCAAATCTATGTGGGAGAAGCCAGTGGAGCAGTAGCAAAGCAGTTTGAATTCCACAGGAGTGGGAATTAATGTTTGGGTTTGGTTGTGGATTTGTTCTGCTTGCCTGCAGAGTGCAGTAGAGATGGTATTGCTAAAAGGAAGCAAGAGGTCTGGAACTGTTAAGGTGTCACTGAGCACTGGGGTGAGTTCTTTGTGTTTTTCTGATGCAGAGGGACAGCCTGTGCACCAAGGGCTGCATATGCATTTGTGTGTGGGTAGAGAGCCACAGGGAGGTGGGTTGGCTGTGGTGTTGGTGGGAAGATGTGGCCGGTGGTTATATGAATAAATAATGGGGGGGGTTGGTGTGTTTTCACTTTGAAGGTACGGAGTTATGAGCAAATCAGTTTAGTGGCAGTGGAGCTGCCCTGGATGAGGAGAGTGGTGATGAGTTACAACAAGTAGCAGTTACTGTTCAGGTGTCTTAAAGTCCACGAAGATTCAATCATCCTTTGCTTCTTGTGTATTCTAGATGGAGCACAAGCCTTCATGTGGCAGCCTGAGATGATGGAGGCCAGGTGGGTGAGCAGCCAAGGTAACAATGTGGCAGATGGGAGCTGTCTATGTATTTGGGTTGTGTCCAAGCAAGTCTTTTTGGAGGTTCAGCATGCACCATGTTTGGGCACTGGAACAGGCTGCTCAGGGAGGTGGTTGAGTCACCTTCCCTGGAGGGGTTAAAGGGATGGGTGGATGAGGTGCTGAGGGGCATGGTTTAGTGACTGACAGGAATGGTTGGACTTGATGATCCAGTAGGTCTCTTCCAACCTGGTGATTCTATGATTTATCCTCAGAGGGGCAAAGCTTCATGCTGACAAATGATCTGTATGCATGTTATTTACAGTTTGTTTTTTACAAGAAATAAAAAGTTTATATTGCTGTTTAAACAAATCCTAAGATACTGAGTGCTATTCATCACAAATATGTGCTGTGCTGTCAAGAAAAGCATCTCAACACAAAGGCCTCTGAAAGGCTGTTCTTAGTCCCTTTCAGGAGGAAGCTTGCATTCCACTCCATAGCTCCATATATTTGTCAAGGTGCTTCGCAATCCAGTATTGGGGAGGGTTCTTAAACGATCCCAAGAGTCCAAGATTAAGACACAAATGAGGCCAGATGCTGTACAATCTTGTGAACTTTATTTTCTGGAACAACTGATAACAGCGATAGGACAGAGAGGAAAAGAAAGGAAAAGTTAGAATCCCTAAGCAAGAAGATGGTAGAGATGCTTCTAATTACCGCCACCACGAATCCAGCGATATCCTGTCGGATCGGTCTCAGTGCAGGTGATGATGAAGACACGGCCATGGAGTGACAATGATGCTCCAAGCTCCAGGAAGACCGGGGCGGGGGGGGCGGCGGCACATGCAGCAACACAGACAAGGTCGAGTCTACAGAACAACAAAGCCACTGAGCACCCCGAGCCCACCAAGCAGCAAAGAAGCAAGAGGCCCCCTATTTATCGCCCCAGTCCCCACAATTTCCCCGAACAGTCCACCCATTTCCAGGAAGACATTGTCCTCCATGCGTGCATGCCCAGGTGTTCATGGTGGTCAGCTTGGTAGGCACCACTTTGGGTGGGTGTTGTGGTTTTTCCATTGGGGACAGTTTGTCTCTGTGGTTGGCAGCTCTTACGCGATCAGCTCTTCGTTGCAATAACGGTCTCTTATGTGATCAGTGTGGTTGGCAGCTCTTATGAGATCAGCAATGTTGAGCCAAAGCAGTTCAATTACAGTCTCTTACGAGGTATCACACACACTTCACTGAGGTCTGAAGTACATCTGCAGGTTTTCCAGATTCATTCTTCAAGGCCTTATTTCAGAATGACTTAGTTTTATTTGCTGTTCGAAGTCCTAGAGATCAAAGAAATGCACAGGCTGGTTCTTCATGTTTATACTTATTTTAAGAATAGGAATAATTTCCTCTGCCTTCAATGGTGCTATTAACACATCTAATGTTAAATGTACTCTTGTTCATCTGGACCTTTTTGTGAGCGCTCTTCAGTTTTATATTACATTTGATAAAGCTTTGGATAATGCTTTACATATACATACAAGGAAATTAAATTCTACTAATTGTAAAGCTTTTAAAGTACCATACACAGTGCTCTTACAGCTGATCTACTTCAAGGTAATTATCAATCTCAGTAAAGTTACATGTTAAAAGCTTTTGTACAAATAAATCGTTGAACAATAGGGTTTTTACCTGAGGAAAGAGCATGGCATTAAGTCTAAATTTAGATTCCTCATCTCTGGGAGAAAAAAAATCAAACATATATCTCAAATTGCCTGAAAAGCTGGAGATATTTAAGCTGTCTCAATTGTCAGATCTGAAAAGAGATTAAATCTTATTAAGTTTTGATATTGCACTAGTTGGTTCACCTCAATTAGTTTTGCTGAGTTAGAAATTCCGCATTTTGCAGCTTGATTTTATTATCAGTGCAACCCCACAGGCTGGTCATCTTTTATACTGACATTATTAAAAAATTGAATGTGATGAATTATATACCCAATATTGTGATTAGGAATTTTTTTTTAAAAAAAACACTGCATTTTTATTGTTTTAGTAAATAAATCAACCCTACTTCAGATATCGGTGTCCCTGGAACAGAGGGCAGTGACTAGGTGTTCAATATGGTTAACATCAGAGGATCTACTAGGCATCTTGGTCCTGCTCAAACAATGCCCCTACATTCTATGCTATCATGATTTAACCCCAACAGGCAGCTCAGCCCCACACTGCTGTTTCTAATTCTCCCCATGGTGGATGGGAAAGAGTATTATGGCAGTGATGAGTGTAAAAACCAGATAGCCAATGTTTTCCCTCCCTCCTATCAGTCAACATGCTCTTCCAGAAAGGCTTCTACCAGTCATTGAATATATTTTCTCAAAAGGAACAATTTATCTGTTGCTTGTATGCTGATTAAAGAAAATTAGAAACACGTTGCATAGAACATTTACCCCCTACAGATTTGTTTGAGATGTATTTTGGTAATTTAGTCTTAGTTTGATAAATATGTAGCCAGTGGTATATTACAAAGTTCACCAATATATCATGCATGCACTGAGTGATTTAAGCGCTTTAGAAACCATTTTTTTTGGCCTGAGAAACTGCTTCTGAATACAGGAATTGCTTGTTCATTTTTTTTTTCAGTATAATTCTACAAAGCACCAAGCTGCAAGAGGGAAAGAAAGGCTAAAAGGATTACAGACTAAAATTCAAGCTATGCCAGTCATTGATCTGTGAAGAACTGAAAACTAGTTTCATTTTGGAAGGAAGTTAATATTCTTAGGAAAACCTCATCTGTTCAGGTTCCTGTGCATCCTTTATATAAAACTACAGGCATACTTCCAAGTTGTGCAGAGAAGTATATGTAGTTTGTTAGAAATTTCCTTGGGATTTCTTTTCCTTAACCAACAGAAGAATTTAAATTAGAAAAGGTATTTAATTCTTCAGTTCTAGATATGTAAATACTATTCAGAGTAATTTTCATGAAAGGATAGCTAGGCATATTGGAAGGAATTGATTTTGCAAGTACAGCTAAGAATATCGTAGGGCTGGAAACATAGAGCTCAACAGGGAATGATGTTGCACTAATCTAGGGAGGGAAAATGATACTAAATGGCTTATTCAGTGTTTAATTTCTGTGACATAAAAATATTAAACTAAAGTATGTAATTGATCTGTCTAGAAAAGACAAGTTGAAGCAGGTACAAGAAAACACTTATACTGTGTATAGTACAATACCGCACAACCTCACTGATATACAGAATCTGTAAAAGGGAGTGGCATCTAAAAACAAAGCCCATAAATCCAGCAGTGCAAGTAGGGAACCATCTCAACAAGGCTCAAGAAATATTTAGCAAGATAAGTACTAAGTTTCAAGTATCAACTTCAGTGCTGCAAGAGGAAGTGGTGGTTGTGTTGGCTCCCAGGAATGTGGGATGGGGGTTTGGAGTTTAAATCCCACTTGGCTCAAGAAGGGAATGGGGCAAGATCTGTGAGTGTTTTAATCCTTGAGTATATTGAGACGTATAGGTCACCTTCACTCCGGTCACATGTGGAGCCTGTAAGCCATGGATCCTCCGAGAACCTTTCTGCACTGAGTCTGTCAGCAAATTTGTGCAGAAAAATACCAGTGTTTGCAATTTTGAAGAGCTAAGCATGAAGCTGCTGTACACTGTCAAAAGCAAGTTGTGCACGTAACTTCCATCTAGTATTTGGAAACTGGAGACCTTCTGCTGCTTCTGGAACTGAATACTAGCTGAAAAAGATTTTGTGAATCCAAGTTATTCATGATCTAAATTTCAACTTAGATACTTCAGCTTTGAACTGAGTTCTGCAGTTAAAGTCTGAAGCTGAACATGAGTGTAAAGCAAATAATTTAGATATCATCTTGTAGACAAAACCGTTTCTTTTTAAGAATGTTGCTATAACCCTTTTTTCCCCCCTAAGTGTCTAAAGACTGTACCAATCCAATGGAAACCACAACACTACTATGAGACAAAAATATCACACATGAAAATCAAATTATCTGTGAGAAGAAGGAAATAATTTTTAAACACCTGTGCTCATTCCTATCTGATGTAGGACTGAAAAGGAATACTTAAGGAAGTGATGATTCAGCTTAATTTAGTCAACTTTGTTCGTACCAGCATAAATACAGTGGAGTTTTCATTGACCTAAATGCATGTGAGCGTATCAATTATTCACCAGGGATCACACTGCAGTCTTTTTTCTGTCTCTGAATTCTGAAATACTGCACTGTCCTGGTTTCAACTGAGTTTTTCTTCTCAGTAGCTGCTAGAGTGCTGTGTTTTGGATTTACTATGAGAATAATGTTGATAACATGCTGATATTTTCTTTGTTACTAAGCAGAGGTTGCACTAAATCAAAGAATTTTCAACTTCTCATGCTTGGCCAGTGAGAAGGGAGGTGCACGAGAAGCTGGGAGGTGGCACAGCCAGGACAGGTGACCCAAACTGGCCTGAGGGGTACAGCATACGACATGACATCATGCTCAGCATATAAACTGGGGTGAGTTGTTGGGAGCAATAATCACTGCTTGCAGACTGGCTGGGCATCAGTCAGTGGATGGTAAGCAATTGTTTTCCCTTTGGACCACTTGTTTTTCTTGGGTTTAAGTTTCTTTTTTTTTGTTATTTTCCTTTTCATTAGACTTTTTTAAAAATATTGTTTTTATTTTTATTTTACTTCAATCATTAAACTGTTCTTATATGAACCCATGAATCTTCTTGATTTTACCCTTCCTATTCTCTGCCCTATCCTGCTGGGGATGTGGGGTGCAAGCTGTTGCTCAGTGCTTAGTTGAGAGCTTGGGTTAAACCACAATATGCATAAATTAAAAAAAAAAAACATGTGCTGAAGGGTTCTTTAATTAAGACTTTCTTTAAAAATTTTGACTGACGTGTCAGGCTTACAAGGTAAAATAAGGTTGCCTTTCCATCCTAACCAGTTTGCTCTTATTTCATAATCGGTGTGTAAGGGAAGGAGAGCTTCAAGGTGATGAACATTAGTCTCGAGAAGAGGATTTTGATGTATATAGGAATCATTTGTGCTCCTGTAATCTCTTTGACTTTCTAAGTTCATACATTATTCCACTTTTACGGGTTGAACTTGTGCAGTCACAGTCTTGTATTTATGATGCATTTCAGTGGAATAATGGAGCATTTCAAAAAGACATGAACTTTTTTTTCTGGAAGCAATTAATTTTGATTCTGTCTTCTTTGATGTAGAAAATATAGGTGTAGTTTACAGACATAGATGTATTTTATGTGTACAGTGATTACAAATAATTCATAAAGGAGATTGTATTGATCAATAACGCTAATATAAATTAAACTAAAAAATGAAAATGCATGAATTTTGTGGTTGCTATTTCTGAAGATTTTGAAGAGGCCAGGAATAGAAATTGTGATAATCAGAATATCCTACTCCACTGACAAAGATTTATACATGGACAAAACTTTCAAAATGTCTTCAACATTTTAAGGGAAAGAGTTCTTGGAAAATAGTGCATGAAAAGTAGTAAACAGAATGCTCCTCATGTTGATAACAGTTTCTTTTAATTCCTCGTAAGAATCATATTTCAGCATATCTGCATTATGATGGACAGGACTAGTTGTTTTTATTTGGTTAAGTGAATAAAAAGGTAATCATAGCAAAAACCAAAACTCAGCAAGTATCCCAGGAATTATAATAGGCCAAGGTACCCACTAAGGAGCCTAATCAGCGAATATGAAGCACGTCAAGTCAGCTACTCCTAAGACTATTGAAGCAGAACAATTAGATCATTGTTCATTGTCCCACAAGTGAAGATGATTCAAGGAAAGAAACCCTTTTCCTCAAACATCATGCGAACTAAGGGGCATTATTTTCCAAAGGACTACAAGACTTATTTTGGGATGCAGGCAGAAGATGATTTTGAGGTGGAGCATGGAGAATTTGAAGATAGTATAAAAATATGGGGTGTCTTCAGAGGACTGTGGGAATGTGCAAAACAGTTAGGAGAAGGATCAAAAGCAGACAAAAGGAGGGACCAAGTAGGGTCAGGGAGGAAAAAAGAGAATAAAAAGGGCAAGTAGGGAAATGCCTGGTGGTGGACTACCACAACTTCTTCTTAAATCCATTCTAATGAATTTTTGTGGGTTTTGTGAATTTTCTGTGTTATGCAAACTGCTCTTGAATTTAAGGTTGGAGCAGTGGTGAGTAGGAAGACATCCATATAGAGAAACATCTAAAGCCTAAGTCTGTGGGTAAGAATGAAGCACAGCTATTGGATGGATGTAAAATCAGTGGGAATACTTGCTAACCTCACTATTGGCACATACAGAACACAGACCTGCAGCAGCCTCCCCTTTTATGACCCCAGGAGGGTTCATAAAACCATATGACTTCACTATGGGACTAAATACCACCTATACTTTGTCTGCTACCACAAGATGCTGTGTAGTCTCAGCTCCATTGTTATAATCTTAAGTACAGCATTTAACCTCACCTAGCAAGGAAATGAAAAGAACTTACCGCTAGGGAAGTCATAGCAACTCAAAGCTAGCTCAACTCAAACTGAAGGTATTAATCCTTTCCGTTTCTGAGATGAGCATGATTAAAAACTTAGTGAATCAGGACATTTAATTGCTAAGGATACTGCCAGTGAACAGGCACTGAGGGAATGAGAGATAGTCAAGTGGTTTTAATGGTCACTCAACGCATGACCATACGCTGGTTTCTTAGATGAATAATACAAGTGCTTGGAGAGTGAAGGACTTGAGAGGCAGCCTGTATGAGAAAACTTGTGCCTCTCTGCAGGTATTTCTTTAATGGGTATCCATTTTAGTTTAAAAAACATGATGGTTTTTGTGCTGCAAAAAGGATGGGGATGAAAAGAATGAGGGTATCACCATCACTGAAACAAGACTGTAGAGGGATATTCTGTGCACAGATTGACCAGGCAGAATAAACCCTATTATTTCATTGCATGTGTTCCTGACTCCAGAAGAAGAGTATCATCTCAGCAGCTTGCACCACTGCACTGAAGGCTCTAAATTCTTTGTAATGAAGTCCATCATCAACATATTGTCTTCTCCCATTTCTGCTTAACTGGGGTGACCATATGGTACCATATGTTTTAGATATTCCTAGCGTGTGCAGTGCTGCCACAATTGACAAACGGTGCCATTTCTGCACTTACACTGTTGACAGAAAACTGACACCCTTGTTAGAGACGTTGTGGGAAATGCTCTTGGAATCTATCCAAGATATCTATCAATTAAAAACAGCAGCAGAAATATGTGCTGCTGACAGTGTAGTACTTGAGCTTTAATTGAGAAAAGAACACAGTATAGCTTTGTAGTGCACGTAGTCAGTAGGTTAGAAGAAGCTATGTAAAGTAATCCAAGTCATTCGATCTACTTTGCTACTCGCACACATTTCTGCTGTTTTGGAGGAGCTGCTTAGTTTGGTGTGAATTTCTTCTACTTCATCACTCAAAAGTAAAGGCCATATATTATTTATTTATTTTATGGTTTTCCCCTCAGAATTCATTTCCTTTACATTTTACTACGAGTTTTAATGCATCTCCTGCAAAACTATCCCTGTTAATCACACTAAGTAAGAAGATTTTAGGGTGGGTTATTAAACATTTACCAGATTTTTTTTTCCCTTTGAACATCAACATTCCACCAGGTTCATTCATTGCCATTTCCATACTCCATGCGTTTAAGAGTTTAAAACTCTTTAAAATTATATCAAGCTTCTAATAACCCAGCCTAACTTTTTCCATTTATCTGCTTTCTTTCCCTATTTGTCTATATCTTCAGTTTTCTTCAGTGGTTTTGAAACTGGCGTAGCTATTAATATGCCAAAATTATAGAGGCTAATTCAAAACACACAGTTATGTGCTCTCTAGGATCAAATCAGAACATTGAAAACCTCAGTAGTTCACATTCCTTGTCCTTATGTTAATGCTTTTAGATAGGACTAAGCAAGGTTTGATGGAAGGGAAAGTAATACGTGTGATATATAGAGTCAAGAATGTTGCTTATATGCAGGAGATACCAATGGTACGCTGTAGGTTTCTTATCTGAACGCAGTCAAAGAATAGAGAGGCTATAAAAGTTGACAGGAGTAACGTGCAAATAGGGTCACAATTACTTCAGGCCCCTAAACCCTGTGCATGGAGTATTATGAATGCAACAGCAAGACCTATTCTGCTGGAATAGTGTACATGAAGTGCATCTTTCATTACACTATGAACAAACGCAAGATTCTTTTTTCTTTGATTCCCATGTATCTCTTACTTGGGCTGCAAACAAGCATCTCTGTGCCCAGTTTCATATATCCAAGCAGCCTTGTGATATGAAAATTTGCTGAATAAAAGTTTTCTGGAAGCAATCAGAAGTCCTGACTGAGAATAAAGCACAGCACAAGCATCTAAGAATGAGGAGCCAGAAAGGGGATGTGAAGGAAAAATACCAGAGAATGCTTACATATATTCAAAGTATTTTGAGATAAATGGGAATTAGAAGTTGCACAGTAATTCACCCTGCACAGATGAAAGATTTGGTAACACTCTTTTCAGTAACGTCATGTCTCAGCATTTAACCTTGGCAATATGCTCTTTCTCCCAGATAATAGCAACATAAATGTTTTCCTGCAGTTGTTTGCAGCGAAATGACTTGTTCTCTCAGGTTAAAACACTTCTGCATAAGCCTAAATCAGAACCTTGAAAGTTTGTGAAAGGCAAATTCGGTGCACCAGTAGAACCATTTACTGGTTTTTAATAAGAAAAAGATTTGAAGAAAAAGAAATTAGGTGAAAGTTAATTAAAAATTACTTTTTATGTTGCTGAAAAACAAATTATGTTAGAGTTTTGCATTATCATGAATTGTAAATTACCAGGATTAGATAAAGAGTCCTATCCACCAGGAATTTAAAAGACAGAATACTAGATGTAATGCGATTGAAAAACATATGCTCTTAATTCTTTGCTACTATAAACTAAAACTGAGATAAACCTTTCAATGTTCTGATTTGGAAGACAGATCTAAAATGCTACACCATCAAACATCCTTTACCTTCCCAATGCATCCCACAGAGACAGTTATCTACTTATTTCCAGTTGAGTAATATCAGGGTAATATTCATCTGTCCATGCAGGAAAATCTTAAATTCAGAATCTGAGACACATTGTGGTACACCAGATATTGCAAAACTGCTTTGCATTCTATAAAATAAATCCTGTATTTCACTACTCGGATTTACTGTCATTATGGTGAGTTTTACTAAATCTAGAATGGATTGAATTTATCAGGATATTTAGTGTGCATATATACCTCAAATTAGCTGTTGATCAAGAAGGTGGAACAGGGAATGACCAAAATCAACAGCTGTTAAAATATGCTCCACCCACAGAATAAGAAGTCAAGGAGCTTGGTGAATCATTGTGTTGCTGTGGTGGATTATTGCTAACCAGCTCTTGGCTCTTAAACAGTGCTTCTCCTCATCTCCCACATAGATCGCCTGGGTTTTCAAACATTTTTCACTGCAGTGAGAGACAGAGAAAGTGAGAAGTCAGGCCTTTCTAAAGAGAAGCAAACATTGGAATAGATCTAACAAAATGTAAAGTGTTTTTTTCAGTGAGAGTGAGACAGCTAGAACATATATCAACCTAAACTGATGTTCCTAGCTCTAGCTCTGAGGTAGGATTTATACCAGGTAATAGCTCTGAAAGCCACAATGTGCATTGGAATTAAGCACAAAACACAGAGAAGAATATCATTCTCTTTCTTGGAAAAGTTCAGTTTTGTAGAAGAAAAAATAACCCACTGCCAGCTACATTTATTTTGCCTAGAGAAAAGGAGAAAAGAGAAAAATATGTGACAAAATATAATTAGGTTGCTTGAAGAATTACTGGCAGGAACTCAGGTGCTCTGAGTTCTGCAGAACAAGAGATGATGCAGAAAGACATCAAAACTCATCCTATGTATGTGGCCTACTAGTGACAAAAAAAAAGGAGAAAGGGTACTTTATCAGTGAAGGTTAATTTCATTGATGGGATTTAGTATCCATTTTGCTTTTGGTCCAGTTGTGTTGTTAAATGTTATCATATCTTTCTCTTCGCATATTTGCTGTATTCTTCCAGAGCACAGCTAAATCATAAAAGGGCCCATGCTCACTTTAATCCTTGTATCTTTTGAGCATGGTATAAAATGATAGTGAAAATGATGCTATGGGTTGTTTTATTGGTATTTTAATTGCAGTAATATACTCCTGTTGTCATAAAATTTTACATAGAATTTAAACTCAGTGGAGCAATGAGATATAAATTGGATAAAGAGGGAGATTTATAAGTAAACTCAGCAGTGAACTGGAAGATTACGGAAAAATGAAGCATTCTGGTTGCAACATTACTCTCTGAAAAGGCATTAATAATGTTTTAAAGGAAAAAAATGATAATTTATATTATAATCAAAACTTCATTAGCATTTCAATAAACTGAAAGTCAGTGCCTCAAATTCCAGCAAAACTAATCACTTATAAGGCCCACAGTAGGTCTACAGGCCATTTATATGCATTTTCATGTTCCATTTTGCCTTCAGAAGAAAAAAAAATTAAAAATTTTAGGATTGGTCTTAGCTATTTGAGTGTGGTGTAAATATGGAAGAAAGTGGAATGACTTAAAATTTCCATCTTCTTCCCCTCCACTCCCAGCTAGTACACTTGAAAGCAGAACTCTCACTTTTTTTAATTTTTTTTTTAAATAAAATGCTTCTTGAAAGCCAGCAGTAAAGGAGATAATCCTGGCTGATCGATCACTCAAACCAGTGGTCCAGCATTACTGGGTTTGGGTTTTTTTTCCATTTAACTCAGTTTTAGTGACCCTTTTAACCAGTTAACCCATAAAAATCAATGAATGTCCTAGCAACAACCACCTGCTATTGCATATTGAAGTCCAAATAGATTTACCTTTCAAGTCAGAGCAAAGAAACACGTTTCTGATGGTGATTCATCCAAACTAGCAGATATCTGGAGTTAGGTGTCAGGCAGCTCATTCCTGGACCCACACCATTGAATTTGAGACACCGCAGTACTGATGAAAATGAGTGAGGAAAAGTCCTTTTTAAAGGTGATTCCTGACCCTGAGACAATAATCTTTAATCTCTCTGCTGGCTTTCATTATAGAGCCCTGATTTGGATGGTTAATTGTCCTCCCCTATGACTCCCTGCAAAAAGTTCTACATAAATGTTCCTGAGTGCTCCTCTGCTTCTCCTCAACATCACATTAATGCAGAGCATCCTCAGGCAGACACGAGACAGCATAACAGCCCGAACAGATGTACTGATGCACCACTTGGGGTAATAAGAATGGATACAACAACCAGACATGCTTGATGGAGAAGTGGAAAGGCTCATCAGGACTCCATCCAGTAACATCCCTATTCAGGAAATCATTGAAGCACATGATTTGAGTCAGAATACTTCATGCTGAAGTTCATCAAATTAAGACCAGTCTGTCCAAGACGATTTTTTCTTCCAGATTCAGCATACTTTATGGAAAGAATGAAAGCAATGTGGATCAGGAAATTATTTACAGAACAGAACAAGTTTAGAAGGATACCTTGTCTCCAATATGATCAGAGTGAGAGGCTTACACTGAAAGACTGTCAAGCATCCAGGTAAGAAATCCTCCTTCCTCTCCTCTTTTCTTCAATATGTTCACTGCTGTATTTCATAACATATATCATGAAACAAAAGACAGAAGAATTCTAAAAAACTTTGTATTTAAGCTGTTTCTTTCTTGCTTCTCCCTTTGCCTGTGTTACATAAAGTCTGTTAACCTTGTTCATGTTTCTCCTATTTTTTCTATGTTTGAATTGTGCGTATTTTCCCCTAACCCAGAGGAGTTACAAAGTGGCAAGGATGAAATCAGTTCTGTTTGATTTATGCAGAAGAAATAAAAATTGCACTCCCTTAACTGTAACTTTCCCTTGCAGCACTGTGAACTCCTGAAGATTCATATCACTCAAGTTATTAGTTTTTAGTAAATGAGCAGCTGGATATTATTGCACTCATTCCTTCCTGATAATTCTGTAGCATTCTACTATAATGAGGTAGAAGACAACTGAAAACTCGCATATTCTCAGAATTGTTTAATTCTTTAGTAATAATTGATAGGTATCTTTCCTATGCATTTCAGGGTGGAGTGTATTGCTAACTTGAATTCTCACATAAAATAGCTCTGAGACTCAATAGCATTATGCTTAGTACCAGTTGTACCATATCATCCAGGACTGAGTTATAGAAATGTCCACATTATTTATGTAAAATAATCCTGATTTACAGAAGCAGAGCTAGTGGATATTGGATGTTTTTCCATAGGTAATCTGCAATGAACAAATATTTTTTTTCCTGGGAATCTTTGGGGAAAAGACCATTTTTGTTTTTTAAATTTCTTATCTCTGTGAAAGAAAAAAAAAACACAAACAAACATGAAAAATGAGAAGAGAGGGAAATCAGGAAATCAAAGCCCTCTGTGTCTGAACCATGAGACTTCATACAGGAGACTTCAGCTCAGAGGAGTCAGTCTATGAGAATGCCTGACAGAGGAAGACCCCCCAATTAACCCCAGCATCTTGACAAGTTACTGGCTGCACCCACATCCTGAAAGTCACCTTCTCCTGATCCTATGAAGGGTTCCTACACTACTGGAGCCAAAATAAGCTGAGTTAGCAAAGCCTATTCATGGTTTTTCCTTCTGACTGAAGCAGTTGATGGCAACTTGATACAAACAGTTCAACTCTCGGGTCAGCAGAGGTAGCAACAAGAGGTGGAGGGGGCAGAGAGGAGAAGAGGTCAACAGCAATTAGCAGGGGAAGGTTGGCATTTGCAGCTTGTGGTGGCAGCATATATGCAGCCTGAAGAGTTTACTCTTTTAGAGGAGCAGCCACCTCTAAACCTCTACTCTGCTGTGTCACTATAGTTCTAACTGGTTGTCTTGCACCACGCAGTTTTCTGCAGCTAAGGAAAGCTGTATAAATGAATATTTACCAGTTACCAGCTACTTTCCACTCAGGAGTCATGTAGAGCTGAAGGTTGTTTCTCTTTTCTTAAATTAAAGTCCAAAACTATGTCCTGTGCTGCTTGATTTATAAAACTATATTCTTCCTTCATAAGTGTGACAACCAAAAATACCTTTAATCATCTCACCCAGTGACCTCTAATTGCTATCTTCATGAATCAAGCAAACATTTAATTTAATTTAATGGAGAAGTGCACATTTACTTCAGAAATCTGAATATATTATAAGTTGCCAGATGATAAATTTGATAACACAGCTGCTCTGTTCTGCTCAAATGAGTGAAGAAAACTACCAAGAGGGTTTTGACTATCTGATTTCTCCTGGTATCAGATGGATCTGCAAAACAAATTTCAGTTCAGTTGCACAAAGACTTTATTTGATCTAGCCTATTAATAAAAACTGCAAATACTCCTTATTATTTCTATTCCCAGTCAGGCTCCATTTCACTCTACCAGCAGATTTAAATTTTCACTAATCCGAGTTTTCTAATGCCCCATTATATTCATGGTAGCTTTGATCTACTGTGCTATTCAGACTTTCCTGTTATACCCTTGGAAAATATCTGATGAGGTGCATTTTGTCTTAAAAAATGGATATAGATTCACAAAAACATAAAATATATCCTCAGCCACAGCCTGAAGGATGTCTCCTTAAGTTGCAAAGTTATTTTCAGAAATTGTACCTTACTTTTAAGCAGGGATGGGCTCTGAGTTACTGTCTCCACCTTTTACATCAGCCTCTGACAATCTTTTAAACCCCGACCTTTCCATAGTTGTCCTCAGGAATTTGTCACATCAGGTGATGAGACACACAGGATTTTGATGTTTCTCGTTCTTCGGAACAGGCTGTTCTGACTTTCACAGGCAGATCTGGCTGGGACAGGGTGGTGCGATCACACCCAAAGAGTTCAAGTCTGCAACACAAGAGCAACGCAATAAGAGCAGATTGAACATGTCAGCAAGACTGTGAAAAGGGGTCATGGGCAGCAGACATGAGGCACAGGGAGCGCTGGGACCAGCATTGCTGGGACAGGGGCTGGCGCGTGGTCCTGGGCTGTGGGCAGGGAAAGGGCCCCTGGGCAGCTGTTTCAAGCAACACCTTTCATGCAGGATTTGCCGCTTCAGTTAAAATGCCCAGATGAGTGGGTTCTGCTGATCTGCATTTTTCCAATTTGATTTAAAACTTCTGGGGCTGATTATTCAATTTGAGACAGGTCTTTCCTATTTTGTAAATGAAAAACCCAACAGAAGAATCTCTGTAAATGTGAATTCAGTCAACAAAAGTCTGATTTGATTTTTTGTCGGTCTCTTATAGCTACCAATTCACCTTTACAGATAAAAACTGCAGCACTCAAACATAGCTGTGGATGTGGCTGGTATTTTTTCTTTTGGAAGTAAGTCATATCATTTAATACACACTATTAGCATTTTTGGTAATGAAACAGGTTTTTTTTCACTTTGTTTTATATACCATTAATTATTTTTTTATGCATCCCTTTAAATTTTCTTTAGCACAAGCCATACATATTTAAGCCAACTGTATGGTCTCTATCACCATGTAAGAGTTACTCTTTTCAAAATAGTTGTGTGAAATATAATCAGGGAAGTACAATGCTTTAATTAGAGAAAAATAAAGCTAAATGATTAGGGAGTACAGATTGTATTGAAGCCGCATCAGAATCACTTCTTACCATTATGAAATAATTTTGGGGTAATTTAGCGTAAATTGTACTTTCCTTAGAGACTGTGGAACTAGTTCTGATCATTTTACTTCCTCTGGGTTCCCTTGACTAGAGTTCAAACTTTCTTTGTTGAAAACATATTTTTCTTTTTAGCATTAGTTTATTCATTTGTGGCATCACCTCAGCCTTCAGCCTCTAGCCTGAAGAAGAGATGACGGGGAGGGGTTCTTATCAATGAATATAAATATCTAAAGGGTGGGTGTCAGGGGTTGGGGCCAGAATGATTTCAGTGGTGCTCAATGACAGGGCAAAGAGCAATGAGCACAAACTGGAGCACATGAAATTCCATCTGAACATGAAGAAAATATTCGTCATTGTGAGGGTGATAGAGCTCTGGAACAGGCTGCCCAGACAGGTTGTGGAATTTCCTTCTAGTGAGATTAAAAACCCAGCTGGACATTCCTGTTCAACCTGCTCTAAGTAAGCCTGATTTAGCAGAGGGGTTGAACTTAATCTCCAGAGGTCTTTTCCGACCCTGACCACTCTGTGATTCTGTGATCATTCTTTGTGCTACTTTTCTTTCTTGGCCATTGGAAATTAAAGTACATTGCTCACAATTGTCACTTTTATCCTTGTAGTCAGCATAACTGTACCAAAGATGAGGACAGAATAATCACTGGTGACCTAAAGAAAGTTAATGGACTGCATAACTCCCTGACTTTTTTTACAGGTAATAAAATGAAAGCATCTCTCTGCTATTGGTGTTCCTCTTGAATAGTTTCTGTAAGTGGCACAGGTGCCATCAAAAGTGCAAGTGAGAAGGGGATTACTGATGAGGTAGCACATACTGAAGTTATTACTGAATTGTGGGCTTTCAGACTTTAAAGTGAAATTTTATGTTCTGAAATATAATTATGTAACACCATATAAATAATCAACAATTATGAAGAAATTTTCAGGAAAGTGTAAGAACACTGTGCACGTGTTATGTTCTGTTTATTTGCTGTCTATCATAATTAAAGATTAAAATATTATCAATAAAAGTTATTCTTGTCTAAGCAATGTTAAAGTCAGAACAGTATATTTTTCACTTATGAGAAAAGCTCATGGGAAAAAAAATGACTGATTCCTTCAGGAGAACGAGACAACCAAATGATCATCTAGTGATTCCATCTGGAGAACTGGCTAAATAGTATGACTCTGCAAGGGTTTTGACACTGATGAGGCAAACCTCTGGATGAAAAATAATAGAAGTTGTAAATTTTTATTAACTGGAGAAGCATTAGTTTTGTGAAATTCTAATAAATATAAATAAGCCTCTTAAGACAGCCATCACTGACTACAGATTTCTAATAAGTATAAACATAATGAAACCTTTTTAAATAGCATCATTCCAACAGTATTAGCCGCAGTGTCTCATGTGAAGAACATGGATATAAGGAACATTCATGGAGAAAAGATTGTTTGCATAGCCTGTTACCAAGTCTGTTGGGATCACAAAATATACCTGGAGTAGCATTTTTTTATCAAAACTGAACTGGAACTTAAAGCTTTTTGAATGGTAAGTCATATACGATTTAAATCGCATAACTGAAAATCATGAGCTCTGAGTTGTGTTGGTTAGTCCTATAAAATGTTCTTAATTCCTTATTTTCCTACTTTGGGGTTGTTGTGATGCATTCTATGCATTCTATGCATCCTATAGCTTTACAGTAGCAGAATATATGCACCAGTGATAACTGAATTTCTTAAGAACCTTAACTTGCTAATGATGCTAAGATCATTGTAAGGACAGTGGTCAAGGTTATGCAAGTATTTAATGAGTAGGAACTTACGTACATTCTGGGGGGGGGGGTAGTAGGAATTCAGGGCTTAGGTTTACAAAAAGGCTTTATTTTCAATTTCTATTCTTCCATGAATAGTTAGATTGATGATGACATCAGTGTTTTGGAATTTTGAAATACAATTCAATGAAATTCAGAACAAAGAGGAGTTTTCCGTTGTATTTGTTTCTGTGCATCTGTACTATGAAAGAAGTTTTCAGAAGTCAAGCATAAGCTTTGAACTGGAAACATTCCCTTTTATTTTTACTTTTCCAAAATGAAAGAATATGTTCTTGATCTTTAGGGACATAAAGTAGAAAAGATGAAGAAAATCCACCTTTCTATAAACTTTCTTGGGATATAAGGATTTTATTGTATTTCGTGATTGATGTAACTGAAGGCAGATGTAGTTTAATATCACTACAATTTCACCTAGATCAGAGAATTTAAAAGAGCTAGATGCAGAGATCTAAATGATCATTTATTTGGTGCAGAAAATCTTTAATCAAAATACAGTCTTGCCAGATTTAAAATAGGGACTGTGTTTGATGGAACAAGCTTATTTCAACATTTGTCAAGAAAACAAAAGTAAAAAATTTTCATCTCTTGTTTAGCTTTGAAACCCATGTATGAGGTTTTTGAGGAGAAAAAAAGACATCTTGATTTATTTTTTATATAAAATATACTATTTATATGCTCCAGTAATGTATTATAAATTTTAATTCAAAATGGTAAAGTCAAAATCTGCTATTAAATAACATAAACCAGTGGGAGCAGAATTCCTTGTAAGAAGTAAAGAATCTTCCTCGGCTGTGTGACCAATCTCAATGTCTGTTGGGTTTTGCCAAGGTCAAGACACCAGTGTCTACCCCATAGGTAACACAGGAATACATCGCCAGACCTTCTAGTATCTTTGTGAAGGACTTGATGGCCAAGATATTGGCTGAAAATTGCTGCTTGCTTTATTATAAAGCTCTGAAGACTGTCAAGATCATGTTTAGTTCATCTAGGAGATAAAATGCATAGGGAGTTTTTCCACATCAAAGAAAGTTTTAATTGCCCTGTTTAACTTGCAAATTAAAGATGTTATGTATTTTTCATTAAAACACAATTAGCAGCTACATTAGGCTTGGGTTTGACCTCTCTGAAGACAAAAATTGTATATCCTAGATATTATTTGTGCTCGTATCTTCTGAAAGTGTTGAGTCCTTATGGAACTGGTAAATTGAGTATACACAAAGAGCCTTGAAATAAATTTAGTAAGGAACTATCTCTGTGTTTATTACAGCACAGCTTATTTGCTGCCAGTAAATGAGTTTTTAGATAAAAGAGTTTCCAGCGAGGGTTAAAACTAATTGGGTTTTGTTTGTTTGTTTGTTTGTTCGTTTTTTCATTGTAAATCCTCAGGAAGTCTAAAAAGATTTGCTTTAGTCAATTTGCTGAAGCAGGCTTTCATTAGTGATACATTGAGCAATGCATTAATCAGTACACGAATCCATCCATTTCAGATAATTGGTGCTAATGATCATTTCTCAGCATAAAAGGACTTGAGTGAGGATTTTTTTCCACACCATAATACACAAAGGCACCAGGCCTTACAGGCACAATGCAACCTCGCCCTCACTCATGGAACTTACTTGCTCACTGGGCTGAACTTGTGCTAGAGGTACCAAAGGACGTAGGCCAATCAAAATTAATTACCTGGAGTTCTGTCCTTTGACCACTTTTAAATAAATCTGATGCCCAGAAATAGGCATCAGTCTGCATTTCTATAGCAAAAAAAAAAAAAAAAAAAAAGGACACAGAGTACTTCTGTCCCTTCATCAAACTGGTAGAGTATGGCTTGGATTCAGGTAGCTATGCTTACTTACTCCTTATCAAAACAGGATAATCATAAAATCATAGAATAATCAGGTTGGAAGAGACCCACTGGATCATCGAGTCCAACCATTCCTATCAAACACTAAACCATGCCCCTCAGCACCTCATCCACCCGTGCCTTAAACCTCTCCAGGGAAGGTGACCCAGCCACCTCCCTGGGCAGTGCCCAATGACCCTTTCTGTGAATTTTTTTTTTCTAAGGTTCAGCCTAAACCTCCCCTGGCGGAGCTTGAGGCCATTCCCTCTCGTCCCGTCCCCCGTCACTTGGGAGAAGAGCCCAGCTCCCTCCTCTCCACAACCTCCTTTCAGGTAAGTGTAGAGAGCAATGAGGTCTCCCCTCAGCCTCCTCTTCTCCAGCTAAACAATTGCGTCCATTCTGCTTTGTTTTGGATGTTCCTTGGTCGCTTCTTACTCCTGAGCTGTGACAAGGCGTTGTCTGGAAGCACGTGAGCACAGTTGTGCTGCAGATTCTGTAGCATTTCAGCACTACAGTCTGTGTTCTCATACAGATGTGGCCACAGGATCCCTTTTCATAAGGGCTGAGATGCCCTAAAATTGCTGTCCAAGATATCCCAGCCTTTAAGAACCCTGGAAACTGGTGAGAAACTGTTCTCTTCTGCCATATATAAATGAGATGTAAGGACTAGAAAGTCCTTCCTATTTTAGTAAGTGTCAGCTAACTTATTTGATTATTCTTCGGCGGCACCCGGCAGCAGGACGGACATTTTGAGGCGGTGGGGGCTTCCCTGATCCGGGAAAATCCAGAAAAAACCCAGGTGCGAGCGGGGCGGGTGGCGCTGGGCTCCTGACACTCGGCAACGGCCGGTCCCGCGCGGGGCCTGACGGGAGAGGGCGGTTGGGGCGGTACCGCAAGAGTTAAACGGTCCCTTGGGAGCACAGCGACCCGGAGCACGGCGAGGAGGTGCGGGGCAGTTCGAGCGGGTAGGTCGCAGAGAGGACCCAGAGACTGGCCAGAAGACACCGAAGACCATGGTGGCCACCCGGCAGAAGATTAAAGCTGCTCCGTGTGGTGCAGCAGGCAGGATGGATGCTGCCACCCAGCCAGAGCCACACTGGGCACAGGCAGCTCCCCAGACCCTGAGCTGCAGGCAGTGCTCCCCTCTCACACCAGCTCGTGCCTCTGTTACTGGCTCCACTTGTGAAAGCTGCACTCGACTGGGGGAACTCCATCGTATGGTGGAGGAGTTAAGGGGAGGCGGTGAAGAGACTGAGGACCATCAGGGAGTGTGACCAGGCAGTTCTGCATAAGCAGAAGGTAGACCAGTGGAGCAGTGCCCTCTCACTAACTCAGCAGCCTGCTGGAGCTGGTATGTCCAAACACCACCCACCTGCTAACTCCAAGGTTGGGGGAACAAGAGACGGGGAATGGCAGCAAGTTCCTTCCAGATGAAGGAAACCTGCTCTCCTCAACCAGACAGCAAAACCCCAGATCCCCCTGGTGAACAAGTACCATGTGCTGCAGGTGGAATCCAATCCTGAGGATGAGGATGACGGCTCCCACAGCCTAGAATTTTTCCCTAGGCTGCACCATCCTCAGAAAAAGATAAAAACATCCTCCATTAAGAAGAAGAGGAGGGTGATTGTTGTAGGGGACTCCCTCCTAAAAGGAACGGAGGGACCCATCTGCAGACTGGACCTGCTCCACAGAGAGGTCTGCTGCTTACCGGGGGCATCAGTGAAGGAGATAGATAGAAAACTTCCTTCCCTGGTCCCTGAGGCAGACTACTATCCTCTGATAGTAGTCCAAACTGGTAATGATGATTTATTAAGTAGAAAGACCAAAGCCATCAAGAAAGACTTCAGGGCCATTGGGAAAATGATGGAGGGCTCTGGGGCTCAGATAGTATTCTGCTTCATCCCAAGGCTAAATAGAGAGGACCTGGAAGTCAGGAAGAAGAACTCAATTAATGCCTGGCTTCGAGCCTGGTGTGAGGAGAGGGGCTTTGTCTTCTTTGATCATGGGGTAGCTCACGTGCCCCCAGGCATTGTTACTAAGGATGGGACATGTGTGTCTCCTAGGGGGTCTAAAGCCCTTGCTAAAAACCTAGCTAAGCTCATAAACCGAGCTTTAAACTAGATGTGAAGGGGGAGGGTATTGAGACAAGGCTAGACAGGAGTGAGCCTGGATGTGGGGCACTGGTGATTTGGAGAGGGTGTGCTGGTGAGGACCACTAGTACATCACCACACAGAAAGTGGGGACGATTACACCTGGGGGTGATAAGGAAGATGCAGGCACTCTGGTGCTAGCTACTCCAGTTACCAGGCAATTGGGAATGAACTCTGTTCCCTCTAAGAGGGCTGAAGACTTGGCAGCTCAGCTAAAGTGTGTTTACAGCAATGCACGCAGCACGGGTAATAAGAAGGAAGAGCTGGAAGCTGTTGTAGGGCAAGGAGGCTATGATGTCATTGCCATCATGGAAATGTGGTGGGATGACTCATAAAACTGGAGTGCAGCTATGGTGGGGTACAAACTCTTCAGACGGGACAGGAAGGGTAAGAGAGGAGGCGGGGTAGCCCTCTTCGTAAAGGAGGACTTGGACACCATTGAGATGGATTGTGGCGATGAGGAGATTGAGTGCTTGTGGGTTAAAATCAGAGGAGCCCATAAGAAGGTAGATTTTGTGATGGGAGTCTGTTACAGACCACCCAGCCAAGAAGAAGCAGCTTCTGAGCTCTTCTATAAACAGATGGAGTTGATCTCTAGATCAATGCCTCTTGTTCTTGTGGGAGACTTCAGTCTTCCTGATATCTGCTGGAAGTACGATGGAGCAGAAAGGAAGCAGTCTGGGAGGCTCTTGGAGTGCGTGGAAGACAACTTCCTTGCACAGCTGGTGAATGAACCGAAAAGGGAAGGTGCCCTCCTGGACCTGCTGTTTGTGAACAGAGAAGGCCTTGTGGGGGATGTGGCAGCAGGAGGACACCTAGGACAAAGTGATCATGAGATGATAGGGTTTTCTGTTCTAGGTGAAGTGAAGAGGGTGGTTAGCAGGACCATAGCACTTTAATTTCCAGAGGGCAGACTTTGAACTCTTCAGAAGGCTGGTTGGCAAAGTCTCATGGGAGACAGTGCTTAAGGGCAAGGGAGCCCATGAGGGCTGGGAGCTCTTCAGAAAGGAAAACCTAGCAGCTCAGGAGTAAGCCATCCCCCTGTTCCGCAAAAAAAGACGGCAGGGGAAAAGACCAGCATGGTTGAATCGGTCTTGAGAGATATTAATAAGAAGAGAAATGTTTATGGGCTCTGGAAGAAGGGACAGGCCTCTTGGGTGGACTACAGGAGGGAAGTGAGACTGTGCGGAGAAAAAAACAGAAGGGCTAAGGCCCAACTAAAAATCAGCTTGGCAAAGTCTGTGAAAGATAACAAAAAATCTTTCTATAAATATATAAATAATCAAAGGAGGAGTAGGGAGACCATACAGTCCCTATTGGACGCAGAAGGAACAACAGTGACAGGGGATGGGGAAAAGGCTGAGGTACTTAATGCCTTCTTTGCCTCAGTCTTTAATTGTAAAGAATGTTGTTCCCTCTGTGTACAAACCCCCGAGCTAGAGGAGCAAAATGAAGCTCCCATGGTCCAAGAGGAGATGCTAGCCCGACTAGACATCCCCGGGACTCAGTGCTGGGTCCAGCCCTGTTCAGTGTCTTTATCAATGACCTGGATGAAGGCATTGAGTGCACCCTTAGCAAGTCTGCGGACGACACTAAGCTGGGTGGAAGTATGGATCTGCTGGAGGGTCGGGAGGCTCTGTAGAGGGATCTGAACAGGCTGGACTGCTGGGCAGAGTCCAGTGGCATGAGGTTTAACACGACCAAATGGCAGGTCCTGAAATCGGGGCACAACAACCCTAAGCAGAGCTACAGACTAGGAGAAGTCTGTGTAGAATGCTGCCTGGAGGAGGGAGACCTGGGGGTGTTGGTTGACAGCCAACTGAACATGAGCCAGCAGTGTGCCCAGGTGGCCAAGAAGGCCAGTGGCGTCTTGGCTTGTATCAGAAATGGCATGACTAGCAGGTCCAGGGAGGTTCTTCTCCCTCTGTACTCGGCACTGGTGAGACCGCTCCTCAAATCCTGTGTTCATTTCTGGGCCCCTCACCACAAGAAGGATGTTAAGGTTCTGGAGCGAGTTCAGAGAAGCGCAACGAAGCTGGTAAAGGGGCTGGAGAACAGGCCTTACGAGGAACGTCTGAGTGAGCTGGGGGTTGTTTAGCCTGGAGAAGAGGAGGCTGAGAGGAGACTTTATTGCTCTCTATAACTGCCTGAAAGGAGGTTATAGAGAGGAGGGTGCTGGCCTCTTCTCCCAAGTGGCAGGAGACAGGACAAGAGGGAATGGCCTCCAGCTCCGCCAGGGGAGGTTTAGGCTGGACATTAGGAAAAAATTTTCACAGAAAGGGTCATTGGGCACTGGAACAGGCTGCCCAGGGAAGTGGTTGATTCACCTTCCCTGGAGGTGTTTAAGGCATGGGTGGACGAGGGGCTAAGTGGCATGGTTTAGTGTTTGATAGAAATGGTTGGACTCGATGATCCGGTGGGTCTCTTCCAACCTGGTTATTCTGTGATTCTATGATTCTCTATACTAATTACTTCTTAGAGCATTTGCTTGAACAGAAAAGTGGTGAGTGCAATACCTTTGTTAGCCCAAAGACAATCATCTCTCTTAAAGGGTAGGCTTTCCTCATATCATTCTGGAATGAAAAGCCAGAGGGGGTTACCCTGTCTCCCCCTAAAAATGGTCTGTTGTACAGCAAAAAGAATTATTCATGTGACAAGAAAAAAGAGATGTGTTGCTGCACAGTGGGGCATTAAGATTGTAAGGTGGCGACTGTGAACTGACCAACTGTTCCTGAATAGAGCCTTACTCCTTAGTCATACTGGAGATCATCTGATGCCTAAATGGGAGGCTCCAAGTACACCTTGTACCTGGTTTCAGACCTTGTTCGTAAGGTTTAGGCTATAATTCTGTCTAAATGGTTCTGCCAGTGTCCTCTTCTGATCTAAACAACAGGCTTTTGGTTAGTGCTGTTACCAGTGACTGAAGTACTCTGAGTTTGGATACCTTGAAGGCTGAAGGACTTACGATATAAAACTTGGAAACAGTATATTTATGCTTTAAAATTAGATCCCTGCAGTACATTTTGCAGCCAGCCTAATCATATGTGATTTTACTAACATTTTCTACAAAGGTTTTAGAAGATGCTTCAGAAGACTTGGGTAAATAAATGCCTGGTTACTAGACATGTCTAGTCCAGGAAGCTGGATTATTGAAAGCAGGTCTTTGAAAACAAATATGCTGGAGTTTAAAATGCAAATAAGTGTTCAAATGTTTGAGATTTTAACCACTTGAGTTCGGATTTAAACCTCTCTGATTACTTCTGTGAGAAACAGATGGCATTAGTCTAACCACAAACCACCAGGACATGGGCTCCCTTGTTAAGTCATTTCAAAAAATTCCTGTTGGAGAATCCAAAGATTGGCAAATGTTGCCTCAAAACAGTTTTTGATGATGGTCCATAGGACATCAAGTGTTCTTCAGCCAGATATTGATCCTAAAGCATGGTTTAGTTAAGGACATAAGAATCACCTTCCTGGATCACATCAAGAATTCACATTGTCTGCCAGAGAGCAATGTTAGATGTATAATTTTGTATCTGGAAAATCAGTGCAAAATCATTATCAGTGTAAAATCATGTAGATTTTGGCTCTAGAGTAATCTGACTAAAATAATATTCTTCTTGATGTTTAAATCCTGGGATGTGGAGTTCTGTTTTCCTTTTACGTGTAGTCGTATACATGTTTCATTTGTAATTATCCACTTTATAACATATAAGCCAAAAGTTTCAGAGCAAAATAATATCCTCCTGAGGATGAGCTTTCCTTCTGCGA
Organism: Clamator glandarius; assembly: GCA_033459285.1. NCBI lineage: Eukaryota > Metazoa > Chordata > Aves > Cuculiformes > Cuculidae > Clamator > Clamator glandarius. Next base: position 2,713,867 of record JAUNZM010000553.1, on the reverse strand, counting down.
GATGGAGTGATCACCCACTGCAAAAATGACTGGCTGAAATGCTGCAGACAGTGAAAAGCTGGGGCTTAACACATGGCCACTATGGTGGTTTCTGGCTTAAAATCTATGAAACACAATACTATAGGTATGCATTGCATGATCCTAAACCACCTGAAATTGCTGTGGGCTTAGCTAAATAAAGGCACAGGCTTTACGCTGTATGTTGCCTTTCATTTTGTAAAATTCAGCTGGCAAAATATAACAGCACAAATTTAAGAATTTATTAGGCATATCTGAATGGAGAGAACATTACATTTTTAAGTAGAATGTGGAGCGTTAGCCACCTGTCTCCAATTATACTCAGCGTGACTGTGAGATTAAAATGCCATCTAGCTCACTGTGAAAATACGTCCCATAGCATCTCCTTTCAGCTTAGGAACACCGATGTTAATAACAGCCCAACAGAGAATCAATTTTATTTTGATACTTTCAGTGATTAAATATTTTATAGAGAGCCCTGGCAACATTATTAAAAACTCCTAAATACAAAACTGGAGTTGAAAACACGTTCTGACACTGAGAATAACTGCATGTGAAACAGTATGTGCTAATTTAATAACTAGCATAAATGGTAGCCAAGAGTACTACGTTAACCTGACAAATTCCTATGAAGCAGAATATGAAATCAAAGAAGCTGTGAAATAACTATGCTGACAAATATTGAATTTAAGTTAAATTAGCAGCCAGCAATTTTAATTTATTTTTTTTTAGTGCATGCTTTAAATGTCTTTTGACCTTTAATAAATCTATGCAAAACCAACCAGTACTTTGGTAACAACTGTACATAAACTTTTGTAAATAGTATATCAGCCATATTTTGTAAAGTTCCTCCATGCTTATTCTGAGTTACAAAGTCTCCAAAGCTGTAACACACTTAATAAATCAAGTTCAAGTCACAGCCAAATTATGCCCAATTTGCATCCTTCCCACTAATAGTTCAGTATTTCTTCTGCACAGTCACATCTTGAAAGCAAAAAAATGAGAAAAACTGGGCTGTCTCAACAAAATTGTTGTCTGAGGAGACACTGCTGCAGGTATCTTTATTACGTTTAGAGTGTTTAAATTTGCATTCTCATTTTAAATTCCAGGTGTTTCATTCTAGTGTACAAACACGTACTTTTTCACTTAATATAGCTGTCCTGTTTCATAGGAGCTTCCATTTGGATTCCAGAAGAAGGGCCTATATAGACTCTGAAAGAGGAACAATTTGATTGCTGAGAAGTAGCCATTGGATCAGACTCAGAATTTTTACCTTACAATTTTCATGTAAGATTCCAGACTACAGACTAGGAGAAGTCTGTCTAGAAAGCTGCCTGGAGGAGAAGGACCTGGGGGTGTTGGTTGACAGCCGACTGAACATGAGCCAGCAGTGTGCCCAGGTGGCCAAGAAGGCCAGTGGCATCTTGGCTTGTATCAGAAACAGCGTGACCAGCAGGTCCAGGGAGGTTCTTCTCCCTCTGTGCTCGGCACTGGTGAGACTGCACCTCGAGTACTGTGTTCAGTTCTGGGCCCCTCACCACAAGAAGGATGTTGTGGCTCTGGAGCGAGTCCAGAGAAGAGCAACAAAGCTGGTGAAGGGGCTGGAGAACAGGCCTTATGAGGAGCGACTGAGAGAGCTGGGGTTGTTTAGCCTGGAGAAGAGGAGGCTGAGGGGAGACCCTATTACTCTTTACAACTACCTGAGGGGAGGTTGTGGAGAGGAGGGTGCTGGCCTCTTCTCCCAAGTGACAGGAGACAGGACAAGAGGGAATGGCCACAAGCTGCACCAGGGGAGGTTCAGGCTGGACATTAGGAAAAAAATTTTCACGGAAAGGGTCATTGGGCACTGGCAGAGGCTGCCCAGGGAAGTGGTTGAGTCGCATTCCCTGGAGGTGTTTAAGGCACGGGTGGATGAGGTGTTAAGGGGCATGGTTTAGTGTTTGATAGGAATGATTGGACTCAATGATCTGGTGGGTCTCTTTCAACCTGGTTTTTCTATGATTCTATGATTCTGATCCTAAATAGGGCAGATTTAGGACTATCTTTATTGCCTCATATAGCAATATGCTCTAGAGATATTAATTCTGGTGAATGTTAACAAGGCAAGAATTATACTTTTTCATAGCACAAATTTTTGATTTATCTTTATGTCAATGCACATTTTTTTCAGATAATAATACTTAATAAATACATGGAAGAAAGCTACCAGTTTACATTAGCCATACAAAACCTTACCAGTATTAATCATATAAAAGTATGTATATTGCAGAAGAAAGTCAATGTGATTTGCTACTTGTAATTTCTGTTGCTTAATGTTGAAGAATTTTAATCAATTATTGTCCCTAAGGTCACCAATTTTCAAATGGGGAAAATGGGACACACAGCATTGAAACCCTAAATATCTTGAAGTACAAATTAAGTTTCAGATCTTGAGATACCCAGCTCCAGTTTTAGAAACAGCAAAAAGGACCATAAATCACTGATATGTTGTTGCTGAGAATTTTAATGTCACCTCTCTGGGTGGCACATAAATACCATGAGAGAGAAAGAAACAGACTTCACATCTCTTCTATATTTTTACATCATGCTTCACTCTGGAAATGAGATGAATGGTCTATTTGTATTACAATCATTCTGCAGAACAACACAACCCTGATGCCATTCCCTGTTAAAAAGAAAGGCTGTCATTTACACCAGGACTTTATTTGAACAAATGGATCCAAAAAATGATGTGTATAAAATACAATTCAATGTAGCAGTCATTTTAGTCATTGAAAACACCAAAATGTAGAGGGCCCTGTACAAATGTCTAACAAGGCTGGTTTTCCACCCTCATGAAGAAAGGAGCTTTGCCGTATCTTTTAATTGCTAATGGGGCTGTAGAATTGCTCTCAGAGCAATGCCTCAGCATTTGCTTTTAATCCACCTTTGTGCTTACTGAACTTCTTTTATTACTAATCCACTGCCATCTACTCTGCTCTCTCACCCAGCTTTACTCTTATCACTCGTCACCTGGATTTTGTGCAGAACCATCAGTACTGGAGAGTTACTGAAACTGCTGTGGAGACAGCAAAGGGACTTTTTCTTCTAGTTCACTTGCTGCATATATCTTTGCCTATCTTTACAGAATTTTTATATTAATTCTAGGGGATACTGACACACTCCAGTTAAACTACATACTTCGGGTTTTTTTTCAGAAAACATTTTGCTGTTGTGATGGGCTGTAGGTTTTTATTATTGTTATCTTTTCAGTACCAAGTGCTCAAGCAACAGAGGAAGAACTGTTACTGTGATCCTTTTCATGTTCTTTTGGATTAACCCATTATTTGGTTTGTGAAAAAAAAAAAAAAAGTAATATTCCCCTGGCATGTATATAACTAACTCTCGTACTTGAAAACTCAGATAATAATCCTGAGTCTGGCCTAATGCCACATGGCCAAAACTCAAGTCACTCCATTTCTGATTCTCCTCCTGTAAAACTTGGAGAGGAAGATGTTTCTACATTAATTTTTTTGAAATACAGGAGTGCAGGAACGTATTCCTGTGCCACCAATGCTGAAAAATGTCTGTCTCTCTACTCTCTTACTGGAATTAAAACAGCAAATGTTATTGATACTGACCTTTCCTAGACAATGAACAGATACGTTATTTATCGTCCCTCAGATCACACCATTTTCCCATGCCCTTTTCCAACTCCATCTCAAGCTCATATGCTTTTTCTCATTGCACTGTTGAGCAAACATTGGGAACCAAAAATTGGGATCGTGTCTGCTTTAAATATGTACAAGTTGTCATAACATTAGGCTTTGTTTAGCATAAAGCACGTAGAAAACCAGCCTTTAAGTAAAATTCAAAGCCAAATTTAGGTGGCAGTCTGTATTGCTAGCATCTTTGCAGTATGTTAAACCTACTTGTGCAATCAGATGTAGGGGCTCAGCTGGGTCTGATTGAGTTTCCTCTGTGCTTTAGATTTCAATCATGGGCATGTTTATATGCCACATATTTGGGCCTCCAGATATTTGGGCAGTAGCTGTCTCATGTACTTACAAAGTAATATTTCCTTTGCAGTGATGTCATACCAGCAAAGACAGGTGGCAAGTGCTGTAAAAGATCCCTTACAGACTGTCCTTCTCTGTTCTGCTATGAGAAAGCATGGGCTCTGTGTACAGGTTGGACTCAAACAGCCTGCAATGACATTTGTGATTGATAGGAATGGTTGGACTCGGTGATCCAGTGGGTCCTTTCCAACCTAGTGATTCTATGACTCTACGATTCTATGACAGTGTGTATAAAGTCATGTTTGGCAGCACTGACCTCTCAGACGTTCTTCATCAGGCCTGTTCTCCAGCTCCCTCACCAGCTTCATTGCTCTTCTCTGGACTCGCTCCAGAGCCTCAACATCCTTCTTGTGGTGAGAGGCCCAGAACTGAACACAGGATTTGAGGTGCGATCTCACCAGTGCCAAGTACAGGGGGAGAATAACCTCCCTGGACCTGCTGGTCACGCAGTTTCTGATACAAACCAGGATGCCATTGGCCTTCTTGGCCACCTGGGCACACTGCTGGCTCATGTTCAGTCACTGTCAACCAGCACCCCCAGGTCCTTCTCCTCCAGGCAGCTTTCCAGCCAGACTTCTCCTAGTCTGTAGCTGCACAGGGTTGTTGTGCTCCAACTTCAGGACCCGGCATTTGGCCTTGTTAAACCTCGTGCCATTGGACTCTGCCCAGCGGTCCAGCCTGTTCGGATCCCTTTGCAGAGCCTCCCAACCCTCCAGCAGATCCACACTTCCACCCAGCTTAGTGTCGTTTTTTACCCTTCTTTTTTTTTTCTTAACTTACTTTAAATTTCAACCAATTTTAGGATTTATCTGAAAAAATCTTGGAAAAAACATGGCCTTATATTAAATTTTTCAGACTTTCCAGTTTTTAAAGAGGGAAATAACCAATCCAAAACTGTGTGTTGGATTTTCACTGTTGGCGTCTGACTTCAGCCATGACTGCCAGGCCACCTCTGGTCATGTAGTCTCAGCTGCAGGCACTTCATGAATGTGTGCAGCCCTGAGACTTCTAGAGAGTTTCAGTAGTGTTGGTTCTGGGAAATGGAAACAATGTACCATTTTGCATTTTAGATAGATTTCATTCTAACTGAGCAATAATGAAAAAAGAACAATCTGACCATTTTGTATGGTAAAATACAGGGCTACAGAATAAAATGGGGTTTTATCTTTCACAGAATCACAAAGTTGCAAAAGACCCACGGGATCATCGAGTTTTTATCTTTGGTATTATATGCTTGATAGGAATGGTTGGACTCGATGATCCGGTGGGTCTCTTCCAAACTGGTGATTCTATGATTCTGTGATTATACATTTTCACAGCCCTCTTATTTTAATTAAAAAAGCTCCCTGCTGCTAGCATCTATAACCAGTCATTCAGAGTGTTTTCACACAAAGAAAACAGGTGAAAAAACAGTAACCTCTTCAGTAACAGAGGTGGTACTCCGGTTATTTTTGGTAATACCATGATGCTAACAGTCTGATTTAGACATAAATATAAAATCAAATAGCAGATCCTTTAATGTCTGGAGAAATTACCAGCCATCCAATAGAAATTTATAAAATAGGTAGGCAATGAATTTTGAAACTCTGCCAATTTAAGTTTTTCTGAATTTCTGAGCTTTTAGACATTTGCTGCTTGCTGCTCTCCTTGCCTCTTGCTGTGAAGTTGTATGTGCCTTGTGGTCAGGAAGGACTGGAAGGGGCACTTACAAGTACTGTGTCTGCTGTAGTCAAAATAATAATTCCTTTTTTTCATCAGTAAGTGAAATATAAATAATATTACAGTTGTCTTATCAAATCTAAAGGTAAGAAAGACAGATGTGCAAGCCTTACTTTTGTATGTTTTGGTGAGAATAAAAACCCAGCTAATTAAAAAGGAAACCTCACTGCTGCAGAGGTCAGAATTAATAACTGTCAACTAAATTCACATATAAAAGGAAACTGTCAGGTCAGAGTTGGCTGCTGTGTGCACAGAGGAGCACTAGAACAGGTGGGGTTTTTTTTCAGTTCAATCTGACTTACATCAATATATTCAGGTGTATAATAGGACTTCAAACCAAAATAAATATTGTGCTTCATGAAACATCTCTCTATAATATTATGTCTAGAGATTTACTTATTTTCTAGGCTCAGTGACCAGACCCAGGCTAGAATTACAAAATGGATTATATGATCTTTATTTCAAGAAGCGAACAACAAAAATATCCAGTGTCACCTGCTCCCGTTATTTTTCTTTGAAATTGAGAGATAAAAAACAATACAAAATCCGTAGACAAAATGAGATGAAAATACTCGCTATCTTTCATCATAAAAAACACCCAACCTAGCTGGCTTAAAAATAGAGGTAGATGATTTGATTGCCTGTTAGATGGACTTTCCATCCCCTGTTGGATGTTCTCAGTATTATACCAACGTGAAGAAAGAATCACTGGCTCCTTTACTTTTATGCAGGCATTTTCTGATTTGCATATAGGCTATTCTTCCATGTTTAGGGGGTGAGCTGCACTGATGCCTTGGCAAGGAAAGTCTTGTTATTGTACTATTTTATGTTCTTTTGTCAAGAATCATTTATGATTTGTAAGATTATTTCATTTTTGAAAATACAGTGCAATCCAGTAATTAATTTTAAATTGTTTAAAATGTATACATGGGACTTAAATGCTGATTGTGAAACACAAATAATTCTCGTAGTAACTAATTTGCTATCTACATGGAAGATTTTGAAAAATGCAGTTTAAACAGAAGAATAAGGGCCTATTTATGAAAGCACAAAGAGAAACAAATCTAAAAGTCCTCTTGAACCGTAGTACTTTGTGGTACGTACTGGAGCTAGCTCTGTAGAAACCTGGAGTCTGTATTCACAGAATATTCGGCTACTTCAGAAAAACTGGCAGGTTTTGCCACACCACATTTTCAAGTGCTATAGTTTGCAGCCATGCAGAGGACTTTTGGATATGGATACTGAAAAGAAATGTTGAATGAACTGGATCACAATGCACCACAACAAGGAGAGACTTGTAATAATGGTTGATATTCCAATGCAAAAAGCTGTAATAAAATCCAGTGTTTTAAAAATGAAGCTGAAAGAATTCAGAATAATATTGAAACATAACTTTTTATTCAAGGATAATTAATTGCAAAGACTAGCCCTACACCATTTATTGTAGTTTTAAATCAACTCTGAATGTTTTTCAAAAGCCTGTGATGTAGATCCTATTGAAATTGCATGTTTGAGATTGATATTCATCACAATTCTGCCTTAAGCAATCTGAGAACCAGCCACTAGTACTTACATTGTTTTATAATTTAAGTAATAAAAAGTGCTATCAATATTTTGATTTATGGGGCAGCAAAAACTCCATTAATAAAGTAACAAATGCAAGTGCTCAAAGTTACAAAATGTCAAAACCCAGTTTGACAATATAGAGATTTATAAATTGGACAATTCCAGTTATATTTTTGTGTTAGTGCTCAGTGACACATACCTAATGGTAACCAACACAGCAGAATATTACATACCTTTTCCTAAAGAAGGCAATTAGGATTTTTTAAAAAATACCTTGACAGATTTAGTATGGAGAATGGAATATTATATTATAAATTTCATTTTAGATGTGTTAGTCAGTTTTTACCGAAACTTCAAAAATAAATCATGAAAAGTTTCAGCTGACATCATTAAGATATAAACAGTTGAAAATGCTTTCTTATGGTGGAAAATCTTGATCAGTCTTCTCTTTAGATAACATCAAATGCAAGCTTTTGTAATTTAATATCTATAGAAAAATGCCTTAATAAATACTGAAAAATAACTATGTGTACTTTAGCCCTGTGTGTTTGACCGTTTATAGAGGGATTCATCTTACCCACCATCAGCTTTCAAATGGCTAGTCTAAGAAAGTCATATCAGCTCCCTCGATAGTCCGTGATAAGATACAGGTGTCTCCACTGAGTGATTTTTCCCATTGAAGTCTAGAGATCAGAATGGCAAGTATATAGCTTCTAAAAGTGCTTCTCCCTGGATGGCTACAAAACTAGCATTGGTGATGAGCTGAAATTAAACTTCTGGCTTTTAGATTGCTGAAGCGAGATGTGAATCTCCAATAGTTTATGATTTCTCTTAACAAACCATTCATAAGAAATATCTTGCAGTTCATAACCCAGTCCTTCAACATGTCTTTATGTGAATAAATCATAATTCATGCAAATACTTATATACTTGAGCACTGGCAATGGATCTGGCTATTGCAGTAGTGGAGTAACACTGGCAGATGGCAGAGCTGAGACTGCAGCACCAACCAGTGCTAATCTGCCTCCTCAGTATTCAGACTCAACTGGAAGTCCTGTGACACAGATAAGTGTCTTCTTATATTAACTACTTATGATTTTATGTGCATGCTTCTCTATGAAATATAGTAATAATAAAGTACTGTGTCTGTTTTATAGCAACTACAATAATAACTTCCAGCATCAGTTACGCAGTGGATTGGTTGATTTGCTTGTAGCATATTGAGCCACATGCCCTTCTGAAGTCAAAATAATTAATTCTACAGTGTTTTCAAGCTACCTGTGCTGCTTTAAGTTATCCTGCAATTTTGTTGATAAAATAAGTATTTCCCTAATTAGACTGGAAAAATATTTAATGGAGTCCTTGGTTTATTGTGCTAGCTTCTGTACATACAGATGTGCATTTGTGTGAGGTATCCTCCAAACATGTTATAGCACTGAATGTATACTAATTTTCATTTAAATGCCCCATTGGCAGCTGCTTTATAGTGCCAGTTCACCTGTCAGTATCCTCAGTTATTCATAAACAGAATAATAGGTGTAACGTTGTAAATGTTATTTCAGGAAATTTTTAAAATGTTTTGTAAATAGCAAACACTGCTATGACAGAAACATTCAGTGATAAGATAATGAAGGAAAAGTGAGACATGTTTGATACCTTAAAAGTGCTATTTCCCTTACTGAAGGTGAGTCCGAGATATATATTAAAAACCTGTTCCTACTGAAAGCAATAGCAAAGTATTCTAAATGAAACATGGGTTTACTCTATTTGTATCAAATATCTGTCAGTAAATCGACTAAAAATGATAAATCAATCAGCAACATACAGAAAACTAAAGGAGATAGGCATATTTTTGTCTGTAAGATTAGAACAAGAATTACCACACTGTAATTCAGTCAACAAGACTTAATTCAGTCATCTATTATTCCTCTCTAATCAATGAAAGGAGTCATACATATGCAAAGAACAAGTCATCTGCTTTAATAGATGGGAAGAGGTGCTTTTCTGCCTATGCTGACTAGAAGAATCTCATTTAAATGAATACTTATCTTTGAGATGGCTAGTTCTTTTGTCAGCATCAAGACTTAGAATCATAGAATTATAGAATCACCAGGTTGGAAGAGACCCACCGGATCATCGAGTCCAACCATTCCTATCAAACACTAACCCTCAGCACCTCGTCCACCCGTCCCTTAAACATCTCCAGGGAAGGTGACTCGACCACCTCCCTGGGCAGCCTGTTCCAGTGCTTATCCCTATTGATGGGACAGGGTCTGTCACCAACACATATCAGACAGTCTGAATTTCTTATTGCTCTCTTGAATTTCAGTCCTGTCATAACTACTAAAGTTTTACGTGCCCCAAGGAAGATTGCATCATTTTTGACCAGAGTCAGCACTCTGAAGGAAAATTCATATGCAGAGAAGGCGTTTGCTGTGGGTAACCAGTTGTAAGGTTGGCTTGGATAGTCAGTCTCAGGGTTTGCTGCACCACACCAAACAACAGAGAAAGACAATACCTACTCCTTTGCTCCCAGTCTTTTCTCCATGCTAAATGCCAGATAAACTCGAGATGTCTCGGGAAGTAATGCGAACAACTCTGGTTTTTCATCTGAGATTAAGCTCTGTGATTTTTCTTGTATGTGTGAGACCTTTGATGTCTTGTTCAGTGTTAAACATAGCATCTATTAAATACAGTATTTAATTAATGTTGAATCAATGCTTAGAATTAAATAGAGTATCTACTGGTATTCCCAGAAACTCTGAAAATGAAGTGTGACTTCCTTTCCTTTACTAAGCCAGCATGGTTTTGTACCTACTAAATGAACCTTATTTTTCACTCAACCCTCTTTCAAGTTTACTTTTACTCTGTAAATGTGTTTGCTGTCCTAAACTCCAAAAGCCTGAGAATCCACCCACCCCAGACTGTTGTCCAGAAGGTGAAAAAAACCCTCAAATTATGTGTTGTCTTGACAACACCAGCTGAAAATATCACCCATGATCATTCCTAGGCCTTTGTCATTGGGCTGTAGGCCTGACAGGCCCTGTGAGTAATTGGCCTGCTTTGCAGATGTTCCCCCAGGGAAGATGAAAGAATATGCTATTTCCTCTTCATCTGTGTTAAATTTAGTGAAGAGCACTTATACTGCAAATGCAGCTGAAATTCATGTAGGCATACACAAAACACCTGTACCAGATACCATTTTTTTTTCCCTTGAAGATAATTGTTCGGGTTTTTTTCTCAAAAATGTATTTATATATTTTCCCTGTATGAAATGAGGTGAGATGATGCACAACTGATCACAGAGAGTTAGAAACTGAGATTTTAAGTAGCAAGTACACGTTTGTCAACAAAATAATTTAAAATAAAGAGATTTACTGTATCCTGGTGTTATTGTGAGTGAGGGAGTTAAAGAAGCAGATTCAGGGGATAAAAAATATGGAGCTGAGTGACCTGTATTTATTTACATAATATCATGAAAGGGATAATGTGCATTACCTTGGTGGCATTCGCCTTAGCAGAGTCATCTTTATAGTACCACGTTGAGTGACTATATATTGTTAGCTGCCATCGCAGTCACAGAATGACTTCTTGAAAACAAGTAGATCATGTATGAAAAATAATAAAAACCCCATGAGAATTCTGCCTGAGACAGAATAAATTCTGCCTGCATGCTCACTGTTGGAAAAGTCATGAGCAACTGACAGCCTAGGTATATAAGTGAAGTGCAAGTTGGGTAGCACTACAACAGCAATGAAAGCTGCCCTCTTGTAAATCCTCTCTGATCTATGTACAGCACAATAGAGTTGCAAGCAGAATTATGTTCACCTGTAAGAAAGTGAAAATAATACGGGAAACAGGACAATTTATGGTGTGCACTATAACTAAGTTTAATGCATTACTAAATTACTGAAAAAAAAAGCAAGCAGAGTTTTTCTTAAGTTTATCATTAGAAGTGCGTTATTAGTTCACTGAGATGTTGACATGGAGTCCAGTGGCTGAATTTAGACTAATTTTGTGTCAGAACACAGTCACAGAGGAAAAGCAAGTTATATGAAAAATGTAGGCATACTTGCAGCCTTAAATTACAGGAAATCAATGATTCCTGTTGAAGGAAAATGTTGGGTTTTTTATCCTTTAAGCAAGGATTTAGTACAAATTTAAGTAGGTGATGACTCAGTTTCTATGAGGGTAAATTTGCTTTGTGATTGTGAAGTCGGTGTAGTCAAGATGATTCACCTGATCTCAGAAGAAGACCCCCAATCAAAGCCAAACTCAAGACCCTCAGTCAATATTAAAGTCAAGACCCTTTATCTGGGTAAATCCATAGATTATTGCAATGGCAGCAGCACCTAGTTCTTTAATGAAGTGTCAGGACAACAGTAACAGGCCTTTCTATTCTTTGGTTCCAACATAAATTTGCATAGGATCTCAAAATAAAATCTTTAAAATCCTAATCATAATTCAGTGAGATCAGAAATCAAGAGGAGTTTTGTCTCAGTTAGAGTTTAGGATACTGGTTTTAACACATAAATTTATCCCTTGTATGATTTTATTTTCCTTCTTTTTTAGATATTGACTCACTGTTACTTTACTATTGAATAAAATTACCCTAAAGGTTTTGCACATTGGGAAAAATTAATTAGAATGTTCTGGCTTCTTTACTCAGTAAGCTCAGACAACCAGACTTTTACCACATCCTTAACATCCTTTGATTTCTATAGTTATTAAAAAAAAATCAATCCAACCAAGCTCTGGATAAAATAATCTATAATTTCCAATATTTATAGCCATAGAGTTCACCCTTAGCAATAATGATGCTGCTTAATGACCTTAAGAACTTCTAACAGCCAAAGAGTTCTTCCAAGATCTGCTGAAGACTTAGTGCAAAAGGTATTTGTAACTCTCCCCTGGTTCTACATGCTGAAGAGGGCAAATTTCAGAGATTACAGCTAAAATAAATATAATTACTGCAGTTCTGAGGTCTTAGCAGAAGAGAGCCTGCAGAAACCGGTCTCACAAAGAGGGTTTTGTATCATTATTTTGATTGCACTCAGGAAACAGAGGTAACAAGGCAGTTTCGTGTTATGGGTTGACATGATACTCGTGTTTTTATGTATAGCTTTTCCTGGCAGGGAAACTTTCACTTTACTTCCAGCTCTTTCATTTTCTTGATATTATTGCAAAAAGCAGTTTCACAAGTTGTTGAAGAATCCTTCTTTCAAAAGTAACATGTTTTTTTCATTTAAAGAGGATAAAACATTTTGTGTGACAAAAGCTAGAACACTGGCTAGAAGACAGAGGACTGTATTGTTCATCAGTGATGTTTTGTGTAAGATTTTGCAGAGTCATTGGGTCCAGATAAAGTAAAAAATTTAGGCTGGGTGTCCTTCCACTTAACTCCAGTGTCCCCATAGAGTGTAAATCAAAGTCTGATGGTTACATATCTGCATTCCCTGAACTCAGTCTAGGAAGAATGAGACACTTCAAAGTATAACTGCATTGAAGCATATGGAATGAGCTGTTAAAAATGATCGACACAAAGGTATTTCTGAGAATCACATCTACGTAATCTTTTGTACCTAAAGTGTATGGGAAACTAAGGAAACTATCTGCCCAATTCTCCTTCTGGAGGAGATGGAACCATTTCAGAAGGAAATTCATGCAAGAAGCTATAATAATTTTTCAATTGGATTGCAAAGATTGTATTTCAGTCTAGATCTACACGAAATGAAGCAAGATTACAGGTCCAAGCAGTAACATATGATTGTCTGTATTGCTTCATTTTCACCCAATTCCTGTCATGGCTTTGGCCTATCACTGCTGGCACTCAAACTTGTTTGTAGTCATTTGTGAAGCCATCAGAAAGTGATGGATATAAAATAACTGAATGTATATTGATATATTTTAATGATTATATACCTTTAAAGGTCTAAAAATATTTTTACCTTTATTGTCGATGAATTAATAGTCAATCCAATTTTTAAGCTACAAACCACATTATGCTGGTATAACTGCACAGTGTGTATGTGTGAATAAATATATATATATATATGCAGGAACTTTGTGTTGGCTGTTGGTGATAACAGGCAGATCAAACAATGTTCATAATTTTTTTGTGAAGATACCTTTATTCTAATGTGAATGTAATACAGTTTAATTCTTGCTTTGGCTTTTAAACCTCACAAAACACACTAATCAAAGTTGAATAAAACAATCTGAATAATTTAAAGTCAGCAATGTGAACTTATTCATTAGTTTGTATTAATAGAAACTCAGATAAATTATATTTTTGTGTAGAGACAAGGAAAAGACATAACGAGGAGTACAAGAATAATGAAGACATACATGCAAAGCCAGCTGGAAATAGCGGACATCCAAATAATCAGTCCTTTGTAGTTCCACTGTTTCTGTTTCTTCTTGATTAGCTTATCATTCAAGACTTTGATTAACAAATAAAAGTGACCAAAAAAAATGGAACTTAAGTGAAAGCACTGTCAGAAGTCACAATAAACACTTCTCTAGAGGTAGTGAGGGCCAGGTAGTACATGAAAGACCAGATCTGGAAAGAGGATGACAAATGCAAATGCAAATTGCTTCAGGCCTAGAGAATATAACTAGGCTAAAAAGAGACAAATGTTGTGTAAGTGGGGAAAGACAAGTGGGACAGAGCCAGGAGAAAGCCAAACAGCAAAATTTCTAGTCTAATTCTAATTTATTTTTTACCATGATTCCACTCTTCATTTTCTAAACACTTCCTATTGAAAGTCATGAAGTCCTTTGCCTAATAAATAGGAAATCACTGTAGGAAAAGGATGCTATCCACAGGGAAATGCAGGATTCATCCATACCTTTACTGCTGGATTTACACCATGGTTTGCACCAATGTGTTCTAGGTCATGATCAATAAGCTGAAAGACAGTTATAGACATACTACCGTATATATGCCTGTTAAAAATTTTTGCTGTTAACTGTTTGAGAACTGAAAACTATACTTAGTGTCCAGCTCTTACGAGAGAATATCCTGCGCATAGTGGGTGATGAGGATTTTTCATTCTCGCTGCAGACCTCTTGGGAGCACGCAACTACATACCTAGTATAGCCTAACATTGCCTAGAAACAATGAAAAATCTCATGAGTAGAAAATACATTTTTATTTCAAGGAAAATGGATTCCAAGTGTAGTTCTCAGGCAACAACAGTTGTCCTGGGCAGCAACTCTGTATCCACAGGTTCAAGGAAAAGTCTGCTTCAGCTTTCTCTTACTCACTGCCTATCATGTGTATTTAAGTCCTTCATGTGTATTTCAGCCTATTAAATAACACTTGTCTCATTCCACCTACTATACTCTGCCTTATTCTCTGTGATCTTTTATCCTGAGAAAATGTAGATCTCATACCTGGATGGATTGCTGCAGTAGGTACTGTAGGAAGAGCGTGCTAGCAATTTGATAACTACTGTTCCATGTAGCAGGGAGCTGCCTTGTCTAATAAACTGTAACTGTCTGATCAACAACTTCCTCAGGGCTGGTATCTGTGTATGGTCCCGGGCACAGTTAATTATCTCTATATGAAAATCTGGATAACTCTGAAATGGTACTCAAGCCTGATTTAAGGTGCCTTTGAACTTATGCTGTCTGAATTTATGGTGTTTGGGAGCCTGGCTCAGTTCCCACATTAGCCAGTGACTATGTTACAGTTTTGCATGAATTGTTTTCTGTTTTCCTTCAGGTCCCTGTGTATGGACAAGGAACATGTGGAAGAAACACATATGGAGGTGTTTGGAGGAAAAAATATAGTTTTGTACCCACTGACAGCAGTCATTCCATGTCAGATACATTGCATTGTGGTTAGGACATTTAAACACTAGTTTGTTATCTGCTTAAGTTTTCCAGGTCACGCTCAGAAGTTCAACTGTGTGACTTACACATGGGATTGAATTTATTTTTTACCCATGCTGGCCTAGTGGGTGCTGAAGGATAAAAATATGGCCAGATGAATTTGCAGTCATTATAGGCATTTGCATATCTTTTTCTCTAATTTTTTTAGATGGGGAAAGGTGAAGGGTTTTTTTTAAAAAAACACTAACTTATTAAAATCACAGAATCACAGCATTGTTCAGGTTGGAAAAGACCTTTAAGATCATAAAGTCCAACCATAGGTGTGATGAAGTATTTGAAAAGAGTAAGATAGGATATGTATGGTCCCTACTGACTATATTTTGTAGAGGTTTGAAATAATTAGGCTTTTTAAGAGTTTCTAAATATGCTAAGAAATTCCTCATAATCTGCTCATAGGTTGTTGACTACAACTACTTCACCAAACATACAGACAAATAGACTGTCTTTGTAATACTTTCAGAAAGCATTTCATGATAATTCCCACCAACAGCAGGAAAAAGAATAGTATTTTAAATACTCTTAAGATTTTTAAGTATTCATTTTGATTCTCACAGTCACAGCAGCATCAAGATGAATTTCTTGATGAGCCTTGACTCTCTCGTCTAGCCACTGAACTTTGAATGGTTTCCTCTATTGTGTTTTAATCAGAGCACACACAAAGAACATAGTTCTTTCTTCTCTTCACTCATCCCTCATGTTATCTTCTTTTTGCCCCCTGTACACAGTTTCTTAATCTGAAGGCTGTGATATTTAGTGAACAACCTCACTCTTTTGCTGACAGAGAGATCAGACTCGCTGCAGTCTTTCCAAATGTTCTGCCTCTTCGTTGGTATGCACCACAGCCACCTCCTCCTCTGCAGACTAGATCAATCTCAGTATCAGGGAGATTATATTGCTGTCAGTAAGTCTTCAGATTTTTCTTCACTTCGTTGTAGCACAAGGCTACACGTTGAAGATGAGATAAGCTCAAAATGTCATTTCACCCATCCACTATGCCAAAAAGGAATTTTGCTTGAAGAAAAAGTGATTCCAATAGAACATTATGTAGTTTATAGGTTACAGTCCCTCTTCTATGTGATTTAGTTAAAGTCAAATGTTCTCCTGAAGTATTGGTGTCATCACCCAAGACCTCATTTAATGTTTAGCCAAAACCAACCAGGAAATATTATACAGTCCCGTGGGCAACACTTGGCAGAGAAATGCAAAAAAATGGGGAGTCAAGTTTTTTGAGTTGTGGTTCTAGCTATGACTCACCATATGACTACAGTTTAATCTGTCATAAAATATTTCTTCTAACTTGTAAGCCTGTTGTTGATCTTTTGATGAAAGTTTGCCAATTTTTTTGAGATCAATAAAGTTTTAAAAAATAAAATACTACATAAACTTACCTGATTTGTCTTCTTGGCAAAGCTGCATAAACACTTCCAGCTTTGATTATTCTATTGCACAAGACTGGGAATAGATCATACAAAATATAAATTTTAAAAGAAATTTTATATTCAAAGAAAATATATTTTTCAAAATAATTCTCACATTTATTCATGAGTAAATATCATTAGTTAGTAATTATCTATCTTAAATTAACTATCTAAACCTGCATATTGTTAGATAGTAGTGTAGTTCAGTGGCTTAATATTGCCTTAGTGGTTACTATGGGATTTTTCTCTAATGTAAATTTTCTAGCCCCAGTAGAAAAATAAAATCTAAACATTGGGTGTTTCATCTGTGTATTTAGATTAAAAAAAACAAGCAAAAAACAGAGGAAGAGCAGTAATAAAACTTGCCCAAGGTTATATAGACTGAACGATTTACAGTATGGTAAAAAAAAAATCTGGGACGTGATCACAAGTGAAGTCAGCACTGAATTTGCAGATATTCATTCTGCAAGGCAAGATTCTTGAATCTTTCATTCTTTCATAACATTCCTAGTGTCTTCATTTACTCACTAGTCTTTGCCATTATGATCTATTTTTATAAAAGTAGAAGTTAGAAAGAAAAAGTGACATGCCTGCAGCCTCTCAAAGCATTTCTGGCTGCATCTCTGGAAATTGTGTATATGTAATCTTTGTTTATGTGAGCAGCAAAATTGCTGCTTTCCATCTGCCCATTTGGGTGTGCAAGAATTGCCGAACTGGATTGCAGATCCATGATCTGTCACTAAAGTTTGCATGCTCACTCACTTTGGGTGACTGTGCATCGATATGAAATAGATGCAAAAATGTGGGACAAATCACCAGGGAGACTAAATGCACAGTTAGACTTGTCCTAAAAGTCAAAGGATGCCAAAGTGATTTGAACACAAGGCTTTGAAGGACAGAGTCCTAGCTGTATGTTGCTGTTTGGTGCTTTGCTTCTTTGTATTGGGATTAGCACTATTAAATGACCATGTTTCATATCAGGAGTGTTGCTAGGCAGAAGGAGCATGTAGCTCCATTCAGATTCATGGTGAGGAATATTATCTTTTGGTTTGGAGTAGTGGTGTGGTTTGGGTTTTTTTTCCTTCTCTCTCCTTTCCTTTTCATTATCTATTTCTCAATTTCTATTAGTCCCATCTCCATCCCAGCACAACCTTCTCTAGAACAACTCTCCAGCCCTTTGGAAATTCCTTCTGTTTCTGGTGGATTTGTGTAAGGGCAACGTCTTTGTAATAGTTGATGGTGAAATTCATTGCCGAACGTTATAACTGAGGCCATAGAAATACACAGGCCAGATGACTGACCTCCAAAGCACCTGTCATGTGAAGAGTTTTTAGGGTTTATTGCTTTGTTTTGCAGCAGAAGTCAGATTTTAATTTGTGAAAAAAATGCTGAGAGAAATGGGAAAATTTAATCCTGTCTTCTCCAGTGTAATATATAAATGACAGTAGAGCCTGGTGATAAGAAGTAAATTACCATGTTTCTGTGACTCTCTCCAAATATGAGCATGAACTATGCAATAAAGCAGAGCAGTAACAACCAAGGAGGTTCAGGGACAGCCTACGGAAGACGGATTTGGAATGTGAAGGCAAAGTAAAGGCTATTCCTTTTGGCACAGCTGCAGACCAAAATGGTCATGGTGACAAACCCCAAACTATATGTACAAACACAAAGCAAGAAGCACCTTTAAGTGGCGACTAGGCTGAGTCACCAGAGAGATGAGCTCCCTTCCCATGCACTTGATCCTACCTGCTGGATCACCCTACGCATAGCAGAGCACTTCCTTGCACTTATTTTCTTATTGACTGCATGTCAGATCATCTTTAGGAATATTTGCAGAATTATGTAATTTCTAATTATGGAAATATGCATTTTTGTTATTATTTGTGAAAATATCTTTAATTTACATGGGCAAATAGCTCTGCTTGCTTTTCCACTCTTTTTTCCTCAATGTTTGCAGTATATAAACAGATTAAACACTCCAGTCAAATAATGAAAGGGGAAAAAACTGAAGCTGTAAACATTAGGAAACACAGTTTGTGAGCAAATATTGGAAGTTTCATTTCTGTGCCAGCCTTTGCTTTTTTGCCTATTTTTATAGATTAAAATTTGATCTAAGATGAGCTGACTGCATTAAGTATTTATTTTTTAATTACATTCACTTATCTCTTTGAAGATAGAACTGCTCATTTACCAGCTTGAACTTGCCCCTTCTCCTTTTTCCTAGCAAGATTCACAAAAGCATTCAACACAGTCATATGTCTTCCATAGCCTGGTTTGACTGTCACAGATTTGAGAGGAATTCTCAATTCACAGCCCTGAGCTGGAATGTCAGAGATTCTAAACTGGGATTTACTCTTTCAACTGATGATTATAAATGGCTGGAGGAAGCTGGGGAAATCTGACCAGTCATTGTCTGAATTTAATTACTTCCATGTGTGCTGAACTCTTGACAGCTAAAGTAGGAATTTTTTATTGCAGATTTTTTTTAATATATTGACATTATGATCCATGACAATAAAGCTATTCTTAGCAGATAGAAAAAGATGTCAGAAAGAAAGCGAAGAATGAATTTCAGGGAGTAATCACAAGTTGAGAAAACCTCTAAGTTAACATTTTGCATAGGTCTAGCTGACTGAATAATGGGAGCATTGGTTATTTCCCGCAGTACACAGCAGCAACAAGGATGTGAAAGCAGAGAAAGGGCGGTCTGTTGAACTCTGACTCACATTGATGACTTCTTATTTGTGTAACAGTTCCCATCCAAATGGACAGGAAATATCCTGAGTTATCTGTGCCACTATTTAATAACAGTGCTTGAGATCTGAACTGAACTTTGCTTTGCTTCTTTCCACAAGCAGTCAACTCTTACTTGGGTTTCTCTCAGAGCATGATCCTTTGAAATTAGTGATGCTGAATGCCTTCTCCTGTGCCCCTTTTAAACCATGCCTACTCAGTACATGAGTATTTGCCTAAGCTATTATACAAATACAACTAGGACATTTTCATTTTAAGCGTACATAATACATTTGGCTTATATGAGCCGTTTCAAACAAACCACAATAATTGATAGAGTTGCACTTGTCAATAAAGCCATTAGCTTCAAGGGAATAACTCACTGAAGCAGAATGTGTTTTGGATTCCACTGAGCTTTTCCAAGAGAAGATATGAGCAACTTGTATCTCACTGAAAGAGTCCCCCTGATACTCGCCAGTCCCTAAGCTGCACATATTAAACTTGTGTTTTGAAGTACTTCAAAACTTTGGGAATACTTTGAGAAAAGCACATACTGAGTATCAATAGGTTATGCTACAGTTATTATTGTATTTTAAGTTTTGAACATATACCAGAAATATAAAATCATACCTTTTTTAAAATCCTGTAAGAACCTTTTTAATAGTACAGACTGTGCTCCTGCAACTGTGCAGAGTGATGCTTGCCTTTGGTGCACACATTGTTGGTTTCTTTACCTTCTTTAGCAATAAAAGTTTGCGGATTTGAGACTGATGGCTTTGGAGAAGGACAAAATCATCACCTGCCTTACTTGCAAGTGAAAGAGAATTTATATCCACATGCTCATCCTATTCCCTTCTTCAGCTTTGGTTTATTTATTTACATATTATCTTAAAGGTCAACTCTAAGTGCATTTGTAACTGGAGTAGCTGTTACAGATTTTGCTGGTCTGTTGCGTTCTACCCTGTGCTGACAGAGCTGACGGCCACACAAGACACTGTGGTCTGACCACGGACCATGTTATGTCTATTCATGGACTGTTACATAGAGCAAGGCTGAGAACATCCTTATGCTCATGATGTTATTCTCATGCCGTACTACCACAGTTCATATCGCTAGATGTGAAAGAACGGAAAATTCACTTTCCTATGTAAGACAGTCTTCTTAAACACCTGTAAGATGAAGACCTTTTTTACCTTTAGAATATGCATTCTCCCTTCACATAAAAAAAAATTTTAATTGAATGACATGAGGGGCTCATTTTAGCTGGTTAAACATGGGCAACTGAAGCACTAGAGTGCAGAGGTCCCACACACAGCCAGTTCAAGGTGTATATCCCACGTGCCTCATGGCATTTCAAATGACAGCAAATATCTATGCTTTGTTAATTTGAAACAAGCCTATAGATTCTACTGCATTATCATCTTTTCCTTCGCCATTTGAAATGGATAGAGGTTTTCTAAAAGGGATGTAACATTTTTTACACAGGTCAACTCAGAAGCTGGCTGCTCCACTTCAGTTATACCTGGATATGTATGAAGTGCAACTTCTGTCCGGGGTTCAGAACATTTGAAGATTTATGATTGTCCTCCTACCTTGGAAAACAAATTATTTCATACTCCTGTTTTTTGTGTCCCATCTGTAAAATATGGAACAAATTCCCTACATGAAAACTGCAAAGCATGAACAAAGGTTAACCAAAGGGGACACATATGGAATCATAGAATAGTTTGTGTTAGAAAGGACCTTTAGAAGTTTTCTAGTTCAGCCTCCTCTGAAATGAGCTCAAAGCCTCGTCCAACCTGACCTTGACTGTTTCCAGGGACGGGGCATCTACCATCTGTTTCAGTGTTTCACCACTCTAATAAATCGCTTCCTTATACCTAGTCTAAATCTAACCTCGTTCAGTTTAAAATCATTATGCCTTGACCTATCACAACCCTGCAAAATAGTTTGTCCTCATCTTTCTTATAAGCTCCCCTTATATACTGAAAGGGAGCAATAAGGTCTACCCAGAGTATCCTCTTCTCCAGGCTGAACAACCTCAGCTGTCTCAGCCTGTCTTCATAGGAGAGGTTTTCCAGCCTTCTGACTGATTATTTTTGTGGCACTTCTTTAGACCTGCTCCAACAGGTCCATGTCTCTCCTGTGCTGTGGGCTCCAGAGCTGGATGCAGGACTGCCAGTGGTGTAGAGGGGCTGAATCACCTCCCTCGACCTGCTCTCCAAGTTTCAGAATCACAGAATCACACAGAATCACAGAATAACCAGGTTGGAAGAGACCCACCGGATCATTGAGTCCAACCATTCCTATCAAACACTAAACCATGCCCCTCAGCACCTCGTCCATCCGTGCCTTAAACACCTCCAGGGAAGGTGAATCAACCACCTCCCTAGGCAGCCTGTTCCAGTACCCAATGACCCTTTCTGTGAATATTTTTTTCCTAATGTCCAGCCTAAATCTCCCCTCGCAGAGCTTGAGGCCATTTCCTCTTGTCCTGTCCCCTGTCACGTGGGAGAAGAGGCCATTACCCTCCGCTCTACAAGCCTCCCTCAGATAGTTGTAGAGAGCAATGAGGTCTCCTCTCAGCCTCCTCTTCTCCAGGCTAAACAACCCCAGCTCTCTCAGCCGTTCCTCATAAGGCCTGTTCTCCAGCCCCTTCACCAGCTTTGTTTAGATGCACCTCCAAAAATATCTCACTGAGTTCACAGTAAAGTCAAGGAAAAGCACATCACATTTACCAAAGTTCACTTTTAGAACTGTGCAGTGAGTGAAGAGATTTTTTTTTAAAAAGACCGTTTTCATTCAACAAGAGAAAAACTAAAAATTGGACAGAAATTTGCTAGAGATACTGTTGAGCCTCTTTCGAATGTAAACTAGCACAACAGCGCTAGCAACTGGTTCTTCCTTAGACTGCAGTCTGTTATCTGAGGAGATTAAA
Organism: Clamator glandarius; assembly: GCA_033459285.1. Taxonomy (NCBI): domain Eukaryota; kingdom Metazoa; phylum Chordata; class Aves; order Cuculiformes; family Cuculidae; genus Clamator; species Clamator glandarius. Next base: position 2,691,518 of record JAUNZM010000553.1, on the reverse strand, counting down.
TCAAAGCATACAGAGCTTGCCTGGTAAGATGTTGTGATATTTCAGTATTCATGAATCATTAAAATCACACAAATATCAAAATCACAGTTTCTCACCACTAGTATTTCATGAACCATGGACAGTGATATTAAGCAAATTAATGACAAAGTTGTCATGTAGAATGTGCTTTTTAACATGTTATCCTAGTTTGGATGCTCACACTATGAAAATATGGCACCAGCTTTGCCTTACAGCCAGAATCATAGAATCATACAATCACCAGGTTGGAAAAGACCCACCAGATCATCCAGTCGAACCATTCCCATCAGTCATTAAACCATGTCCCTCAGCACCTCATCCACCCATCCTTTAAACACCTCCAGGAAAGGTGACTCAACCACCTCCCTGGGCAGCCTGTTCCAGTGCCCAATGACCCTTTCTGTGAATTTTTTTTTCTTAATGTCCAGCCTGAACCTCCCCTGGCAGAGCTTGAGGCCATTCCCTCTCGTCCTGTCCCCTGTCACTTGGGAGAAGAGGCCAGCACCTTCCTCTCCTTGCTATTTGCCTTGGCAGTTCTTGTTGTAAATTACAAAACTCAGTCTTTCATTGACAAGAAATTGGAAATCAAACAAAACAACCCCATCATGTAGAGAGATTGAAGGTATGGTAAAGAAAAGTCAGCTGACACTCAGTGCAGATGTTAAGTCCAAATCTAGACTGAGAAAATAGACAAAAAGAAAGTTGTGATGATTATCCAGTGCCTATTTCCTGGATGTTCTGAGCATATTGGGAGTTCATGCTTTGTTTAACCTGTTCAAAGAACACACAAATTTGCAACTTCTCACGTACCCCTTGCAACATCTACTAAGAGCTGACTCCTGCCCAGGACAGGAAAGGACATATTCAAGGTCCAGTGGTGCTTTGGTGTAAAATCCAGGAGGGGTTAAACAGAGCTGCCCCACTCAGGACTACATCAAGAAACAAATTGCGGGTTTGATTCCTGATTTTGGGGTTTTTTTTTCCATGAAAGTCAGGACATAGGATATGGCTCACGTCAGACCTCAATGTGAAGGAATGGCTGTAAAGCTGTGTAGTCTCATTAAACTTCTTCCTGCCATATAATATCAGACACCAACGCTTCTTCCTTACCTGAGGGAGAAAAGGAAACTGGAACATTGGTTACTGACTAGAAGGAATACATTTGCATTATGATAGTTTCATAAGCTGTATCATTTTACTTTGTACAGTAAACTTCACCGTGTCACAACACAGAACCCTTACAATACAATGATGAATTCTCAAGCATATATCTAGAAATACTCAAAAAAGGTTTGTGGCAAGACAGGCAGAAGCAGTGCAATTGTATTTTGGGGGCTTGAAGGATTATGATTTCCAGAAAGTGTTGTGAAGGGAAAAAGAGAGGTTTGTAAAGATGAAAAAATAAAAGTAAAAAAAAATCCACAACCCACCTTGTTATTACTGCTGCTATGGAAACTGAACAAAGAAAAATAACTACTTGCCAGTTTCTTCTGACTCCTACAGTGAATAAGCCTAAAATGTTGATATTCAAGGACAAGAATTGCTGTCAATAACTAAATATTTTGCTATTCTGGGATTTACCAGCGCATTACCTTGGAGTAATTTAGTTTTTAAATCTTTGTGAATTCTTTTTTTTTTTCTGAAGGGCAATGCATTATAAATACATGAAGCATGCTGTTACAAAAAAAAGACAATTAATTTTACATGGGGAAATCAATTAAATAGTTGGTACAGTACTGAAATTAGGGTTGTATTTTATTTCTGTCTATAAAGATAATGCTTTTAGAAAAAGAAGAAACACGTTAAATTCACAAGTGTGCGTAGCCCTGCACAGCACCTGGGAACTTATAAGGAATGAAATATAAGTGTTTAGATGTTTATTGCCACACAGTTAAAACATGATTGCTGCAGCTGCATCTGTGTAAGAGGCTACTGCTGAGACTCCCTCGCTTCTAACTTACACATATTTCATCTCTGAAAAGGAGAAGCAAGCAATGTATTTCTGCCCAATAATAACAACCCATGAAATATTATTTTAATAACCTGCACTTCAGACTTCATCCGGAAATGAAGGTGCAGTTAATTTAGGGCACAGACTATGATTTTCCGTATGATTTCACCATGTTCTCCTGCTCAGAAAACAGTAACTAAATCCTGAAGTTACCAGAATGAAACGGCAGTACTGATCTCTCAGTTTGGAACAGTTTGTTAGTTGTTAAAATTTAGAACAGCGTAGGCAAGATTAAACACAGGGAAGCTTGCATCTGCAGGGGAAAAAATACCAAGAGTCTTCTGGCAGCTAAAAGGTGAGGGAAGTCACTTCTGTTCTCCTTTACTTGGATTTACAGTGGGTGTTCTGGTTTCCAAACATCTCTTCAGTAAGAGATGGAAATCTTCCCTTATTCAGGTTCCTAAAAATGCTCTCTACTGTCAGCCAGCATCATCTTCATCTTAGTCAGTCTGGTTTTAAGATATAAGGTATTCTCCCAAGTAACTCCTTCTGCCAGATGTTAATCCGACTATCCTCCTATGTGCAAGAAAAAGAGATAATATCTCTCGGCTACAAATTATCTTACATCTGAGGGAAAGGAAATTGATGGGGTAGAATGGCTGCTGAAGGTCTTTTAAACTTGAAAGGCTCTTTAATTATGAACTCTAAGAAATACTAAATAGTTGTCCAATGCCATTTTCTAAAGATATCTTCAAGCAGAATAGATGAAAATAAGTCAAGGTCTGAATTCTCAACAACTTGGAAAAAAAAATCATAGAAATCACAGATGGCAGAGGAGGCAACTCATCATCAGTAACGTTCCCTAGAAAGAGTTGGTGATTTTCCTACAGTATCATTTCTAAATTGTCTTGCAAGTACAACTCAGCTACAATAAGTGTGATAATCTGGAGGAGGAGATGCTACCATTCAAAACAGTAGCAGCTACAAATACCAAACCCCTCAAAATTAACACCTAAATTTCCAAATATTTCTAATCCAATTAGGCTCTTTCCCACTCAAGAGTTTCATAAATTCATTTCAGCCAGTAATTTGCAGGAGCCTTTACAGTTTCAAATACAACTTTTAATGCAAAGCTTTCCTAAATATAATATAAATGCAATACAGTATCACTAGTTGTTACCCTATGCTTTTATTGCACACTGATTTTTAAGACAGACAACTCTAAGGTATTTTCCTGTCTAGGAAATCCCTTGCTATTACAGCATATAGCATCAGAATTCTGTGCTTTGAATTAGAAGGAGTTTCCGAATGTAGTTTTCTTCATCATTTTCCCAGTATAGCACAGAATGCAAATGACGGATCTGGCTGTGTTTTTTCACCATGCAACCCACTTATGACACAAATCTGACTGGTTTATCACTCTGTGTCTATAGACAGTAGTAAGTCAGCTAGTCATTTAATTTAATTTATCCAAATTTATCCAAATCAGCACAGTTTTTCCATTCCTTGAGTAGATGGAAACTGATAATCTCTGTAGTCCTAAACATAGCTCCACTAAATTTGTCTACGATTCTATCAAGACTAATCATAATTTTACCTACTACAGAATATCTTCATCGCATGGCAGCAACTTGCTCTGGCACACATAAAATTGAAGGTGGATTTTTGACTGAATGAAGCTGAAGGGTAAAATGTTTGTTATTTTTAGAGAATCCAATATTATACCCTACATTTTTAGATGTTTGCAGAATAAAGACATCAGGAATGTTGTTCTGCAGAAAATTATTTCCCGTAGGACATAATTCCTTCAAAAGCATATCGGAGCTTGAAATGTAGTCACAGCTAACACTAGGAAGGTTGTGGTTTTGAAAGTGTCATTAGTGCTGGACTTCCTATTAGAAATGACCTATTAAATTCAGGCTTCTTAGCATAAAGAAATTAAAAGAAAAGTAAAATTAAGTGATATATTACCCCAGAAGAAAATTTTAAAATGTATTATAATTATCTGTATAATTTTGCTTTTAAAAGTATTTTATAGTATTATTGCGTTACCTTAAACCCCTTTACATTCTTACTCTAGTCTTTAACTTAGTTTAACAGCATTTGAATTCTTCGTATCTTCAAGTTTTATGTTTAATGAATGTTGTTTCTAGGTACTGGATATATATTTGTCAACTAGTAGCCAGGAGCAAGGTTTAGTTTGATATTAAAAAAGCTGCTACTGAGTGTTCCTATGTCAGTGTGTACAGATGCAGGATGATCTCCTCTGGCAGCTGGAGGCTATGTCAGATCTCCTGGTCCATCTAAACTCAAAATCTGAGAGCAAGTTAAGACATTTCACACATATTCCTCATTTAAGTGCACCATGAGCAAAGCTGTAAAAAAGGTTTAAGATTATGCCAGCATACTGCACAAGCTGATGTCAGCAGTTTTGAATTAGACGCTGTGCACAGGCAGTAACAACCTAGAATTGGTATTCCTTCCTCCAAAAACCAATGATAACTCTTTCAGTTAAAGCGTTCAATAATTAGTTTAAATGTCACCCCCATTTACTGAATGACCTGTCCTTCACCCCACAGCAAATATAGTAGAATCATAGAGGAAAACATTGATGAAAAGTTCTTGAAAGGGTTAATAGAAGTTTAGCCAAATCATTTTCTGATGCAAAACGGGAGCTTTTGCGTGTACATTTCTGTTTTGGTTACATCTCCCAGAGGGAAGAGGCAGTGCAAATGATTCTGGCTTTGTTCTGACATAAAATGTATGTGACCTTGTTGCTCCATTTTGACTTTTCCATTCTGAGATTTCAATCTTCTTTGAATGAAATATTTGATAAATGTGAATCACTTTCTTTACACTTTTCTTGTCCTAATAAACTTAGATTCTTTAAATTTTTCTTCCCTTTAAGGACAGAAAAATAATATTCACTAGATAAAAATGGTACTTATGTTACAAGACTCACAAATATTAACAGCAGTCTAATTTTTTGTAAGGTGTAACTGAATAGTGTTATGACAACTTCTGCTCTCATGCCACACTCCCTCCCTTGAGCCTGAAAGAACTAAAGAACATTTAAGCTACTTGTTAGTGGGATGAGGAGACATTTGTTTTTCCAGGTGCATGTGAAGCCAAAATACACAGAATGATATGAAGGGTATATGTGCTGCTAGAGGTTTGATCTGTCACACCAAACAGATAAGGAAAAAAAAAGGGGAACAAATGGATATTGTTGTCTTTTAAGTAATTAATCTCTTGGAGGGGAGGGGTTCCTAGTTCTAGGTACTAATTTAATCCTTCAGCTAAAGTCCATATCTTTTCTTTCTCCTACCTGTTGCTTTGCCTTTATCTTTTGGAAGGAAGTTATGCAATAGCTGGTCTCTTATTGGTAAGCATGAAAACCTGGTATTTTATTATCAGTATTCACTCCACTATTCAGATAAGAATTCATTCTGAATATAACCTGGTGTGAGGAGATTTGCTGCAAATTACTGCTCTCTACACACGGCTACAAATGCCAATAAGGTACTAGGAGCTCAAAGATAGCACTCGGCACTCTGCAGCCAGTGTGTAAGGGTCACTTATCTAAGTGAAAGGCAGATTGTTTTACATGGCACTGAGAACTTCTCTTTCATTTGTCATTTTGTCATTTTGTCCTTGGTGAATTATATATTTTATATAAATCATTTAGAATCGAAGAAACCTTTTCATTAAGTTTTTTGCATCTAAATAAAAAATAATTGAAATCATATGTATGCAAGAAAGGAAAATTTTTAGCTTGTATTGCACAATGTAAACAACAGTGAAAAGACCTCTCTAAATTGTCTTTTCTTTCTTTCAAAGAGCAAGCAGTCACACTGGCAGTACATTTTACTCACAGATTCCTCATTCTGATCTTAGTGCTATTCAATAGAGTTCAGATCCAAAAAGTAATCAGAGTAATGCATTACTATCTATTTTCTTTCATTAAGTTACCCAAGGTTGCTCTTACATAAGATCTGCTTCTTCTGATGCCCCTTTGGCCCAGTAAGTCCAACTTACATAAGTCATATATAAAATGACAGTGTGGAGGGTAAATAGATAGGCCTACTAAAGCACTTCAGTCACAGATATATGTAGTTTTACTAATTACGTGATTTCCTTGTGCTGTGGTGGAGATAGTGCCCTGAGGAATAGCAGCCAGGTGGGATAACACAGAGGCTCCTACATGACCTCCTTCTTCCACACAAGAGATGGTGCAGCCCTGCTAGGAGGCTTGGCAGTTAATTTAGTGATTCCCACTGTGCTATGCACAGTCTTGGTGCAGGGCTGTGAAGCTTCCCTAGGCTCTTCTCTGCTTCATGGGTTCCTCAGAGAATAGAGAGATGGTCCCAGACCCTGATGTATGGATTTGCCTTCCTGGAGTCATTTTTCAGCCACCTTTGGTTATCCCAGGACTCTTCAGTGTCCTTAGCTGTAGGATGGGCTAGAGAACTACTTGATGATGATCAGACCATTGGGTTTTTTTTTTTTTTGGTCTTGGTTTCTGATTTACTTTGCTATTATTGGATGGGGCCTTGGGTTGCCTGATCTAGTGGGATGTCCCTGCCCTTGACAGGGGGATTGTAACTAGATGATATTTAAGGTCCCTTCCAACCCTAACTATTCTATGATTCTATTGTTGACACTCACAATCTGCTTGTTCTGGATGCTTCAGGACACATTAAGTGGGACTTCTTGATGATCTATAAGTTGATCCCCTAATGCGGCTATTTCCTCAATCACATCAGCTATCCTGTTGTCTGAGACAAGGGGTTGATCTTGTTTTTTGTCTGTTTCTGCTGCAGCAAGAAGCTAATGAAAGTTTGCATTGGAAGAACTGCATTACAAGTTGGACTCATTTGGAACAGTGGTGACTCCTAGATCTCAAGGAAAGAACATCTGAAGATGTATAGATCATCCAAAAAGGGTAAAAATGTTTGCAGCTCCATTTCTGTATTTTCATACCTTAATCTTAATTAAACTTTTGATTTTTGAAGAATGAGTATCTGACTGACTGGGAGTCAACACACAAATGCATATATTTTACCCTATTGTAGAAACAGATTCAGAAATTCTGCCTGGACTATATTAAACTGTATGTTTTTACTCAGCACTTGACTTTCAAATTCTAATGCCTTAAATAGAGAGATTTGTAACCAAGGAAACATGAAGTTGTATTTCTCTTCTTATTCAGTAAATTTGACACAAACTACAGAAAGCATCTATCTATTAGCACACTAAAGCTAGAATGTTGTCCTACCTTTTACAGTTAGACTTGATGATCTTTAAAGGTTTTTTCCAACATCAATGATTCTATGATTCCTTTCCTATAATTTCTCTCTGTCTTTGATAAATGACTTACAGCTTCAATGTCGGGTATCAAGATACCATGGATATACAGACCATGCTAGAAGATACTTTTTTTAAAAAAAGCAATTATTCTTCTTGGCATATATGAAGAAAGATTTATGTTTTCTGTTTCCTCTGTAGATGATTTTTTTTTGCAGAGCTATAGTATATTACCCAGTAAAGGGTCATAATAGGAGGTCAAAGATTCCAGACTGTTATGATTATCCCTGTTTTTTATTATTAACAGTTTTGACAGCTTTCAGACATAGTTAATTCTAAGAAAGTGATGATAAGCATACTGATGATGTTCTGATTAATGTAGATAATGAAGACTAAGAAGACCAAAGTTAGTCTTATAGGCTGGCTTCTGAATTCTCTGTTCTGTTTAAAGCAATGGTCAAGATTTCTTAAGGTTATTTAGAAGCCAGCTGGGCTGAATAGTGAAAAGAGTATGAACACAGCTTTTTGACGAAGTGGAGAAGGTGACTAGAACTAATCAATTAATGCCAAATGAACTCTTTGGCTTCCACTGCATAAGTGAAAAAACCCCATCCTGGAAGACTTACACATAACACTGAATTTTCCAGTGTTGGGGTTATGTTTTTATTTCTCTGTCCACGGCCATCTGAAGAGCACCAAATCAACTATTCTGCACGAACTAGAAGGGTTACCCGTGTTGCTGTTTGGGTTTCAGACACAAGTCATCCAACTACCACTTGCAATGAAGACTTTCTGAAAAATCTCTTAACAAGCAGAGAATAAAATCAAGGTATTGAATTGTGAAGATGCAAGCCACAATCAAGTTATTCAGTGCCTTTTACTATGGATATAGGATGTATCGTATATTCCATAGTACCAAAGAAACTGATGATTAGTGGAAAAAGGAGGAAGGTAGACATGGTCCACACAGAAATTCAGTTTAGATCAAAACCTTCTGGTATAGCTATATTAGATTGGCAACATGATATGATTTATGAATTGTTAAATAAATCTGCCTTCTCTGTGCAAGACTAAATATATGAGTATAAATATCTTTATCTATAGATAGCCAAGCCATAACTCATATGATGACTGTACTTGTCATTCTGATGGAAAACTAAACTCAAACAACTAAACACTTTGTAAATATGAAACTAAAACACAATCTCGGGCAGAATAAATTCCCACATGTCAGCTATTCCTAAATAAAATTGAACATAAAATTGATAAACAGCCACTGCATTTTCTGTAATCATATAATGAAAATACTTCTGTAAATATATTCAAAGTATTCCATTAAGGTAGAACTACCTGTAGTAATTGCTAGAATATGAATTCATTTATTCTGATAGGCTGCTAAAGGTACCAAAGGCAATTCAACCTCCAAATAAAAGCCATAACTGTGACATTAAATTCTATATATTGTAATTTAAGCAATCTATTTTGAAAAATGACTTGCACAAAGACACTTGATCCATAAAAGAAATGAAGTTTTGCCATGTTTTATGATTTTAGTGCGTTGAGCTCTAGCATCTCCAAATGAAAATCCAGTACTGTTACAACAAATTCTATATTTTCAAGAAGCAGAAAAACAAAGCAGTAGAATATTTTAACTGTTAATACACAGAATAATACTAAAAGAAGTTAGATTTTAGTGCCTCTGTAAATGCACACTAAATCTTGATTTTTCATATTTGCTTAAGTGACTTCTTTCTGCTGTCGTAGTTTGTATTTGCATAACACCTTTCCTCTAAAAGGGTGACTATATGTGATAGTTAAGTAGTGATTATATTTCCGTAGTGTTTATATTTCTGTTTTCTTTTCTTTATGCTTCAGCCAAACCATCTTGATCTCTATTTCTTGTTGTCTGTTATGTTACATCCAATTCAGTACTACAGAAGGCCTAATGCTGATGGCATTGTAATTGCACTATACATCAACAGCGAATAACAGTGCAAAGGAAAAGGACTACTAATAAATGCTAGAAAAGGGTAAAGTTGAAATTTAGAAAGCATTCTACATTTCTAATAATACCAACATTCTATTTCTGTGAAGGAAATTCAAAATACTATGCTTCACAATATTGTCTGGTCACAGTCCTATCACAATTTCTTTTGTAATAAAGGACAAGATATCACCCCATAGTAATCAGATAATTAATTCTAGAAAAAGGATACAGGGCAGCATAGAGACTACCTTTCTTATGAAACTCATACCATGTCTGCACAAATTGCCATCCATCACATCAGTTTCACTTGATTCTGAGTGCTTTTTGTTGGATTTAATTTTGCCTGACTTGAGTCTGTTGCCCTCTGTCCAAAACAGAGACAACAGACAATTCAATTGTTTGAACATAAGCATCCATGTCTATTTGAGATATCCTAGAGATATCCTCCAGCTGCTGTTATGGAAAGACTCTGCCAAGGCATGGGTTATATTTGTCAAACCATGCAGATGTTTGGACAGAGTAGGACATCCCAAATGATGCTAGACATCCTGTGTTTAGGCATCTGAATTGATTCAACACATTTTCAGAACATAAATCATCTCGTTTATTTGAGCCACATAATGCACAATGATGAAACTCATAGAGATGAGGTGCCCTTTCTCTGCATGTAGTAGAGGGAGTATAAGGACTTCATTCTGTTCGCTTCTGTGGCTACGCTTGCCACTAAACATGTTTGTCATAGTAGAGATAAATGGAAAAAGTAATTCAGATAGTAAAATATTTTGTAATATCTGAAAACTTAACCCAAACTACTGCCCACGCTTCTTGACAGTGTTAATAGAGGTTAAGGTTATCTTCCCAGTATAAAATCTGGGTCTTCAACTAGGAAAAAAAACATTGGAGAAACATTAGGAACAATGAGGCTTCATCACCTCTGAGGCAGTCTTTAAAAAGAGGACAGGAATATATTTTGTTATTACTGCTACCAGATGTAATAACATAGAAGACAATGCACTTTGGGGAAGAAACTGCTACTGAATAATTTTGCAAATACATTGTTAGTTAAAGAAAGAAAATGTTATTTTGCACTAAAGACTGTGGCAGTGGAGTCTCAACAAATAAGTTTTTACTGAAAGTTTTCATCACTTCCTGAAATCACCTAAACTAAACTGACATGTTTGTTTCTTGCGGAACACAACACAAAATTGCCAAAGTCCTGAAATCTGTTTCATGGTGAAACCATTATGCACATTCCAAGAATCATATTTCACCGTAATGATACTTGAGGTTCTTGACCCAGTGGATGTGCTCAGATCAGTCAGGATTCAGTGTTTAAGCCACCTAAATTTAGACGTTTACTTGTGCTTTGTTCTTGTGACAGAGGTGTAGTTAATACACACAGTGGAGCTTGGGGTACAGGATAGAACATCCAGGATGAAGCTGCTCTCTGTACAGCCAGGAGCAGCTCAAGTCAGTAGCATAGGCGTGTTACATCATCTGAGCTGCCCTGGGGTGTTTAAGCCTTTCTGCTTTAGGAGAACTGAATTACTACACCGAGACTGTTTGTCTCAATCTCCATTCAGTATAATAGGAAGTCAGATATCTCCAGCTCAATCCAATAGCGCATGCATAGATGCCCAGGGCATTTGAGGTGTCTTTGGAAGACTACAGGGCATAAATAAGTGGCTAATACATATAACAGAGGACCTGTAGAAGACACATGCCTTTGCTTCTAGAGTTGCGCTTACAAGATAGCACTAGCCATCTATGGTGCCACATAACTGCATAGGTAACTGAATTCCACTTTGAATGTTCACCCACTAAAGGTACTTTCCCTTCCCTTTTCTTACTATAGCAGCTCCTCCAGTTTAAGGGTTGGGATTTTTAAATTTGCATTAATGTCTTGGCCACTACAATACAGCACCTTCTTAGTATTTCCTGATTTATGTTTTCAAATTTGTATAAATGTGCTTTAACACTCTTTGGAGCGTAGATTAGAAAGCTTGTGTTTGACCCCTCAGCAGACTTCTCTAACCTCCAAACTCCAGAAATGGTCTGATGCCACATCTCAGGAGGTAGCTGCTTCGCTGCTCCCATAGCTGCTCCAGAGCAAGGCAAGGCTCCAGTACAGTCATTGCAGGTAAACGCTATAATAATTAATCTTAGTAGCAGTAGTATGACAGAAACCCAAATATCCTCTTTGGTTTGGAAGGACAATTCTGTCTAGGAGTAGCAAATTTAAGGAATCCTATCTTGTGTTACTGAAGGAAGTTATTTTCAGTACAAAAGACATTTTTAAAAAGCACATGCATTTGTGGAAGTACTGCATTTTTTCCAAGACATTTTCCTCCCTACCTTTGTTACATCTTCTATGATCTTTGTATGAAAAAGTAATAGGTCCTGAATGAGACATATGAATTCTGTAGGAACATGAGTTCTCGCTTCCTTGTATCTAGAGTCTAGATTCCCAAACGTTGCTAGTGGAGAATAATTCTGAAATCCATGACCTTAGATTTTATAACCTTGAATAACTTACATATTCACAATAAGGAGTAGTCTTATTTTTTTTCTTGGGAAAAAATAAGAAATATGTTTGAAAATTCGTCATATCAGAGAATATTCTGAATACAAAGCAATTACTCAGACAGCTAATAATCCACTGCTTATTAGTACAAAATGTTTTTTTCAAGCATCTAGATGTGGGTGTTGCATCTCTAACAGCTGGTAGTGATTTTCTGTTGTATCCCTGTATTTTTATTATTGTAATCCATGTATCTCTTGAATATTAGAAGCATTTTAATGCAAGGAGTTACCAAGCAACTGCTAAAGACAGCTTTATTATATGTGTATTTCATACATGCTTCATGAGACTGCTCTGTGAAAGGAATTATCAAAGCATGAGAACCAAAGAGTAAACTGGAGGAGGAGATCAGCTAAAGGACACTGCAGTTTCAGAGGATTAATTCTTTGAAATTCACACTAATAAACCTCTAAGACCCAAAGGGTGTAGAGGCTGTTAACTTTCTATAGCTCCAGGCTTCGCACTTTGCTGTGTGAGGTTGGCTGCAAGCTTTGTACCACAAATAAGTTTTTCAAGGACTCAAGTCCTTGTCTTGGCCCTAAAAGTATACTTGGGCGGAACATGTTCTCAAATAAACAACCCTAATGATCCTATTGTAAAGAACAGCTTAAAATGACAGAATTCACACGTGGTGATAACACTCCTCGTAAAACAAGGTGTAAGTGCACCTCATTTTACTTATAGTATAGGTTTTGCATCCTTTAGGTGTACCTCAGTATACTTTTAGGCCTGTTCTTCCCTAACAAGAGAACTCAACGCTTATATGCTTTATAAAAACTGCATATTTCCTGCAATCACATGATTTCTCAAAGTTGCAGCATTTGGAGGGAAGTTCCTACATATATATTTTTTACATACATCAGTTAGCATACTTCACATACAGTTAGTTTGATTATGGCAAGATTCTAAAGAATTGATGTGCCATGGTGTGTTTAGAAAACTGAAATTGGTCTACACAAAAATGCTGGAACTGTAACAAAAAACAATAATAAGAGAAATGAGTAGAAGATGGCAAATAATATTCCCTTCTGGAAGACAAATCATTTCTGAAATTGATGATATCAAATAGGACTACAGCATATGAAAGCAAATATATGAGACATGAAACTTTGTTCATTGAAAGGTTTTGGTTTTAGTACTAAGTGCTTTTTAAAGTAACATGATTTTGTTCAGTCCAGAAATATACCCTATGTTTTCTTGCTTCTGTACTTCTAATTCCATGTGAGGGACAGTGTTGTAGCATGAATTCTCTGTAATTTCTTTTTCTTTCTAGAAATAACACCCACAAGAGGACCTGCAGGAGTTGGCACATCTCTTGCAGATCTTGTGTTCAGACAAAACAAATAAATCTTTCTGGATAAGAGCTGACATGGAACAGAGTCATGTCTTTTCACTATAGCCTCTGGAACTCCAGTTTCCAGGAATGCGGTTCACTGCTACGATAAGAGTTCTGTTACTCACAGGTAGCAGTCTTAGGCTTTGCTAAATGATTACGCTGCTAGTACTGGAAGTAATATAAATGCATTTACATGCTACTATGCTCGGACGCATTATTAATAGTCCGAACAGTGCAAGCACTAGTGTCTAATCTGCAGGCTGGATAAACTGTTCCTGGATAAATGAGAGTTTGTCATTTATAAATGCTATGGTATATTTTCACATAGTTAATCTCATGGGAAGTCAACATGCTTAAAAGCTGTAATAACTATATTTGTCATTAAAATATTGCTCATCTTAGAGTTAGCAAATATGAAAATCTCTATTGAATATCATATACTTTGAAAAAATAGCTGTATCATATTAGCAGGCATTAAGTTTTCTGACTGTTTTCCAAACTATAGTTCAGGGTCAAACTGTTTGTGAATTCACATCAGAAGCTGTGGCAATCTTTTCTTGAGAAATTCAGATCTGAGAACAGCGCTAGCAGTTGCCATAAGTTGCCACCAGGGAGAAGGAGAACTAAGCAAAAGACTGTGTGGCTTTCTTCAACTCACCTAACACTACAGTAGGAATAACAGCAACAGCTAAGCATGAGACTAAAGCATGTTTCATCCAACATAAAGAACATAATGGACCAGGTAGACTCACACTAGGAGTTTATCACAACATGTAAAGTTTTATATCACAGAATCACAGAATCACTAGGTTGTAAAATACCCACCGGATCATCAAGTCCAACCATTCCTATCAAACACTAAACCATGACCCTCAGCAACTCATCCACCTGTCCCTTAAACACCTCCAGGGATGACAACTTACCACCTCCCTGGGCAGCCTGTTCCAGTGCCCAATGACCCTTTCTGTGAAAAATTATTTTCTGATGTCCAGCGTGAAGCTTCCCTGGCGGAGCTTGAGGCCATTCCGTCTTGTATATCGCAAGGACACAAAGAATATTTGCTTGTAGAGGTGGTTGATTTTATCCATTAGTAAATGGCCACACAATTTCAGACATTAGCGTCCTGCTTTTTCTACTGCCAAGCAGCTGTAAGTTCTACCTGCTTTTGTGGGTCATAAAGCATTAAATCTTCAGGCATCACCTAAAGACTCATTTTTGTTAATAAAAAGGTCCACTGATTATTGAAGACAGGCCAGCAAGAGTCAGCACTACAAGAGCATAAAGTATAATGATCATGTTTTTGCAGACATCTCTGGAATTACACTCACTGGCCTTCCTCCAGTATCCTGGGGAATTATGCAGGATAATAAAGATGATCTGGACTTCATTTCTTAAGGTTTCTCCATTTCATCAGGGGAAGGAACACAGCACTGTAGATAGAATATGTTTCTACTAAACTGGGGGTTTTTTTGTGCAATTTCTACAAGAAAGAAACCAGCTTTGTGTTTACATCATCCCCTATAAATACAGACACCCAACTTCCTGTCAGATTTCATTTGTATTTCCACTTAATGTTTTCTTCCTCTCCTTTCAGCACACTGTTTGATACTCTTGGCATTTTTTACTAGCTTCTTAGGAGCTTGTCTATACATGAAATTAATTCAGCAATTCCTTCTGATTATCCCTGTTTTGAAAGTATTTTATTATGTTTTGGTTTATTTTATTTTATTTTATTTTATTTTATTTTATTTTATTTTATTTTATTTTATTTTATTTTATTTTGCTTGATTTGATCTCCTGACTAATCTGAATAAGTGATAAAATTCTCTAATGAAGTTTTCTAAATATATTGTTATTCAGGAATAACAATTGTGGATTAGGTTAATTCTCTGTCTAAATCTAAAGTAGCTCTCTAGCTTTACTCTTAAAAAAGTGTATTGCTACTAAGATTAATTCTAGTGAAATGAGACTGTGCTTGATGCTGAAATTATAATTAAATTAATAACTAGTATAACATGATTAAAATACAATTACAATGATATAATTAGTACAGTATAATATAATGATGCCGAGGTGGTGGGCAGGCTGTCCCCAGTAGCTGCTGTTCTGGGACATGCTGCAGGCACTCTGAACTAGGAGAAAAACTCTACAAAACTGTTATCTCTGGGCCACAGGACCATCAGACGGAGACATGTGGCCTAGTGTTATGCTATATGATCACGTGCAGTTGTTCCTAGAAGGAACTAGGTCAGGACTGTGGCGATTTTGTCAAATAAATTAGCTTAATTTTCTCCTTATTCTTACTCCATCACCATCTTCCCCATGAAAAATATAATTACCCACGCCTATCAGTGAAATATTTCTTAGAACTTGCCTTTACAAGACAGCAAATTACCTCGGTGCAATATTATATAAGTTGTTGGTGCCATTCCTGAAAATCTTAACATTTGGTTTTGTTTGAAAAGTACATATGTATATGTATGCATATATTACAACTGAGAAAAGCTACTGCTTAGCAAATAAAAGCATATTGTCAGTGACAGACTTGCCAAATTCCCATTTTTCTGCAGACTCTTACAAAGGTACATTTTTCTACCAGTTCTTATATGCCACCAGTGCACTGGCTGAGAACAGACAGATTTTAGGGGTTTACACAGGCTAATTTATCTTATGATATTGTATGATAGCTCTGGAACATGGTAATATATCTAGTCTATCTGGAGCTTAGGTCCTGGGCACTAGCAATGTTATTTAAATAAGGAGCTGTCATAATAATTGTGCACTTGCTCTTAGCCCTGTATAATGCAGGAAAACCAACATAGCTGCCTCTAACTTCAGAAGATTCTTAGTTGGAAAAAGAAAGAGAACTAAATCACTTTTTAGTCTGCTTCTGCTGCTCAGTCTTTGAGTTAGGATACAGACCAGAATGAAGATTTCTTCCATTTTAAATGTAGTGAGATCTGAGACTAACCTGATTTCTGAAGGGTGAGGATTCAGTAGCTGTTGTTTTATTATCAGTAACTTAGGCATCTCCCTCCGATCTCTCTCTGGTCCTGGGATTTTAACAGTTATTTTCTGCATTGATGGAGGAGGAAAAGAAAAAGAGGAGCAAATGTCAACACAGTGATGTCTTTTAAACGGTCAAAATGAAACATGAAGGTAGATCCTCCAAGGGAGAGAAGCGCAGTGCACTAAAAAGGGAATGACCATCCCAAGTCTCCTGGTATTTCCCCAAGGGAGCAATTGCAAGTAGTTTTTGCACTGTTTGCCAGCAAGGACACAGCTTCCAACAGTGTCTTTAGAGACAATAAAAAGCCAGTCTGTCTCCTCTACATGGACTCTGTTGCACTGCTCAGCTGCCAGTGGCTCTGCACTGTCCCTTAGGCATGTGACAGATCCAGCCTCCTAAAAATCTCATAGTCAGTTTGCAAGTCACTGTCAGATCCCATTGACAGCAGACCTCAAGGCTCCTTTTTTTTGTTTGTTTTGTAGAAAGACAAAACAAATATCTGAGATTTATCTGGCTTTGCCTTATGATATTTAATTGACTGGGAAGCAAGTCATTTGTAAACATGGCCAATATTTTATTTATTTTTAGGGTTTTTTTCTAATCAATATCCCAAGGCATATTCAAAGGATTTTTTGTTAGTACTGACTTTAAGCATTTAAAAGATGTGACTCTTATGCCAAATATTATTTAATGTTGTATTTTAAGTAGTCTGTACTAGGACTAGACCTCCAAAGGATGAGCAGAATTTCTCTTTAAAAATCTGGTACTTTTCCACAGCAATTAACTGTCATATCTACTCACATTATAATGGAGTCTGGTTTATAAGAATCTCAGAGCAGTCTGAGTCTCACAGGATGCCATTAAGGAGCTTGCAGATCTGTCAACAACTCATCAACACCACCTCACCTATGCACCACCTAAAATTCATTATGAACGACATCGTTATACTAGCTGCAGGGTGATGAATCACAGACACACACAAAATAATTGCACTAAAATAGCTGTTAGTCAGAGGAAAATGAAAACAAAAAGAAAAAAAGTGCTTTTCTTCATGCTTCTTTTTCTTTTTTTTTTTTAATTGCTTTTTGTTAGTACTGAGCACCATCTGCTGGATGCTGCCAGCTTGCAGTGATGTTCATCCTCGAGGTGAAAAGCATATTATTTACACACACGTAAGCTCAATAAAGGTAGGTCTTGCCCCATATACAAATACAATACGTGTTTTATATAACTACCTTCCCAATCCTCATACAACATAGGTGATGGATTTATATTTTATCACTTTTTTTCTAAGCCTGAGAGATGCTCAGTATGTCAACAGATTGCATACTGTTCTTTAAGTGCTAAAACAAATTGTGGTCACTTATACAGCTTAATGCTTGTGTATCAGGCACTAATCTGCTCCTACTACTGGGCAAGCACTGTCTAGAACATGCCTGAGGAAGGTCGAGCTCTAATCCTAATTATAAGCCTGAGTGCTGGAAGACATGGATGTAAAAATATTTTTTTAACCTTCTACATTTGTTTTAGGCTTATTACCCTGCCTCATAATGTAACAGCCATACTCTTGTGTATTTGCTCTTTAGGAAATCCCTATCAAATTTTCCGAAACAACTCATTTCACTGACTCCAATAATTCTCCACTGGACACTATTAGACTTGTATGAGGAAAACACAATCACATTGCATCTTGCAATCTTCAGGACCACTACTTTAAATGTCTTACCAACTATATGCATGTAAACTGTGCCATTGAAGAAGTGCTACCACTTGTCTTTACTAGCTGATTCCTAATTGTTTTTATATTAATTTTGTAAAGATTAGTTCTATGGCAGGCATTTCACGAAAATCACTGGGGGAAATGGCAATATACTTTTATTATCTGTTCTGAGTCACTAATATACAATTACTATCTGTATGGAGCTAAGTATAGTTATGAAAGGGGCTGTACCAAATATTTCTGAGCATAAAAGTGGCTTCGATTGAGCTATTCTTTGAAGAGGAAATAAAACAAAGGAAGAAGGTTTTCTCCCAGAATTGCCCCCCTTTTATTTGTCACAAACCCATTGATTTGCCCCTGAAAACTGAGGTAGCATGGAGGTGTTGTTAAGTGTAAAGGCAGGACTAAGTCTGCAGAGGGAGGGAGAAAAATAGGGCCTGTCTAGAACTATATTTGTGAGTGGTTCTATACACATGTCCCAAAATTCAAGCTATTTTCTTCATGAAAGACATATGTCAAATGGAAATTGCCTTAGGATAATTTCTAATTTTTGTTTTTCCTTTTGGTAGCATGGGATACATGGACCAAATGAAATATAGCTTACAATGAGAACATAGGACTCCGGATAATAGTATATTTATTGAAAAGGTGTACTGGTTTAGATTGGGATAGAGGTAATTTCCTTCCTAGTAGCCAGTATGGTGCTATGCATTAGATTTAGTATAAGAATAATATTGATAACACGTAAATGTTTTTAGTTGTTGCTAAGTAGAGTTTATACTACGTCAAAGACTTTTCAGCTTCCCGCATTCTCCTAGTGAGCATGCGAGCAAGAAGCTGGGAGGAAGCATAGACAGGACAGCTGACCTAGGCTGGCCAAAGGGATATTCCATAAAGCATAATATAATGCTCAGTAGATAAACTGGTAGAGGCTGGCTGGGGGTCTGCAATCACTTCTTGAGAACGGGCTGGGCACTGCTCATTGGGTGATAAGCAATTGTGTTGTGCATCACATGTTTTGTATATTCCATTATAATCATCATCATCATCATCACTCCCTTTTGTTGTCCTATTAAGCAGTCTTTATCTCAACCCACAAGTTTGGGGTTTTTTCATTCTCCCCCGTATCTCACTTGGGGGGAGGTAAGCAATCAGCTGCATGCTGCTTAGTTGCCACTTGTGGTTAAACTACAACAAAAGGGTAGAGTAAGAGCCATCATTATGAATTCCAAAGTATTTTCATCCTAAAATATCCTCTTAATTTCCTTAGAGGCTTTGCTTTCTCCCTCCTCTGGGTCTAGAGGAGGGCTATAAAGATGATCAGTGTGAGTATTCTAGCATTCCGAATGATAACATTAAGAGTTTTATAAAGAAAGAAACACATTGCTGGAGAATAGAATAAGAAAGTGGGAAATTATTTTATGCCACTGATATTAAAAAAAAAAATGAAATCAGCAGCTCTGGAGTTATTAGTGTATTCCAGATGGCACAGTGTGATTGCTACTGTACTCCAATAGACATGGAAGCAAAAATACTAAAATTTATGGAAAGATGAAGGAGCCAATGATCTTGTTGCCTGAGAAGAATGTTCCTGTAATTTCTGTTAACCTTAAAACACATTTACTGAGATGGAGTCAGTGTGTCATGGAATAATTTAGGTTGCAGTAGATCTTTGGAAGTTATGTGGTCCAACTCCCCACACAAAGCAGAGTCAATCTCAGAGCTGAATACAACTTTGCAAGCATGAGGCTGCTCAGGGTTGTGCCAGGCCAAATTATGTCTCTTTAAGGACGGAGATTCCACAGCATCTCTGGGCAACCCATCCTAGTGCTTCATAATCCTCATCATAACAATTAGTTTTGTCCTACTACTTAATTAGAATTTAACTGTCTGCAGTTTGTGTCCATTGCCTCTAGAAGTGTAGGCTGTGCATCTCTTAGAGGAATTTGGCTCCATTTTCTCTACAAGCAGGCACAAAATAGTTGGAAAAAAAAAATCAATCGCATCTTCCTTTGCCTGCTCTTCTTCAAGGTAGATGAACTCATCACTATACAAATCTCTTCATGTAACGTACTCCAGCCTCTCCATAATCTTTTTGTCCCTTTGCCGTACTCATTTCAACTTATCACTGTTTCACTTGTACTGGGGAGCACAAAATTGGACATAGTACCTCAGATGCAGTGTTACAAGTGCTACACTATAGACAGAAGTAATCACACCCTTCTTCCTGCTGTCTGTGGTCTTACCAGTGCAGCCCAGCATGTGCTTAGTCTTCACCTTAATACACACAAATCAGTTGCATATAAACCAAGTGCAGGTGGGTACAAATGTAATGTTGTTGTGTTGGATTGTAAATGAAATCCCACAGAAAAACTGTAGTTAAAGGTAGTTATTATTTTATTAGCAACCATATAATATCTTATTAGCATATTTTATTAGCAACCATATCATAGCTGGCCTCTTCTCCCAGGTGACAGGGGACAGGACAAGATGGAATGGCCTTGAGCTCCACCAGGGGAGGTTCAGGCTCGACATAAGGAAAATATTTTTCACGGAAAGGATCATTAGGCAATGGAACAGTCTGCCCAGGGAGGTGGTTGACTCGCCTTCCCTGGAGGTGTTTAAGGTGCGGGTGGATGAGATACTGAGGGGCATGGTTTAGAGATTGGTGGGAATGGTTGGACTTGATGATCCGGTGGGTCTCTTCCAACCTGGTGATTCTATGATTCTATATGTAAGCCATGTTATTTACTCTTAAGATAATATCTTAATGAAATTCTATAAGCTGAAGAATCCCTCCTATGGGGAGCACAATACGATATAGGGAGATGTGCAGCAAATGCAACTGGAGTAGAAACGCACACTACTTTGCACTTCTGTAGTTAGTTTTATCCAACACTAATGAAGCTTTGTAGAACTCCTACGGAGCAGGCAATTATTACATCCATTATGCAGAGGGGAGGAATTGAAGCATAAATAAGCAACAGAACTAATTTTAAAGTCTGCAGTGATGGCCTAAATGACCTCTTACTGACTGGGAGTTTTAGGAGTGATTTAATTAGAGGAGAAATAGGTCAAGGCCAAGTGCTTTTGAATATCTCACTACCTTTTCTACCTCAAGGTCAAACAGAGAACAGAAGTCATGAGAAGGCTTCTTTCTAGCCCTTTAATTTATTTCAAGTGTGTATGATATTCATAAAGCGTGAATAAATTCCTATTAGGAGCAACACAGAGTAGAAAAGGCAAAAATTGGTTAGTTTCCTTGTTCTGGGGGTAGAAAACAGCCAGCTAGATAGATAGATGTAATAGCATATAGATTCTTGAAACCATTTTAGTAATTCAGATATTCAGTGCTTTGTCTACAGTACGCTTGAATCCAAGACACTCTTCACCTATTTTAAAAAAAGACTATTCTCCATGAACCCCATTTATCAGCGTAGCCTCTCAAGCTACTCTTTTAACAACCTATTTTCATAGCATGATTAGACAGCTTACTTACTTTCAAATACTGGAATGTCTTTTAGATGAGATAGGGCTTTTTTCTTTTGATTTAACAGTATGACAATTTTGTCAAAAGCATTATAAAAGATCTCAAAAATGTTCCCGAATGAAGAGGTATATTTTCTTTAATTATTCATTTGGACAAAATTTCAAGAATAATATTGAAGACCTTAAAATTAGGGTTGCTTATCATGTCACAACAAAAATAAACTCTTGTAAATGTTGGCTCTATGAAGTAATAAAACTGGAAAATCAGGAAACTGCTATACAACTCTTGAGTGCCACAAGATGGCACTGTTTTATGCCAGCTGATTTATTCTACATTTCCTAAAACGATGAATCAGTTAACAAAGATTATGAACACAGTAAAAGATTCTTATGAAGATAAAATTAACAGCAATAAATGAGCAGGAAATATTTTAAAAGTTAGATAAATAGCATATTCATTAGAAATAGGGTAGAAGTCATTCAGCAATTATCCAAAAAGGGATGAATTTCAGAGATTCCTTAAAAATCACCAGGGACTTTCTTATTATCTTTGGCCTCATGTGAAGACACAGATCTATTTGTGATGAATGATAATTTAAAACTCAGAAGCAAATGTCCTGGGCCTGTTTTTCAAAGATATGCCTAAAAAAATAGTGTAGTTAGACATTTTCCCACAAGTAAGAACATTTCTCCTCACCTGTACTAATATAAAGATAGGCTACATATTAATTGTGTGAGCAGGATTTGAATGTTGAACTTAAGACTGCCAATTGGTCAAATATTTAATGACAGATTTTCCCACTTATTTCAGTGGGATGATTGCCTTCCTCTGTGTGCCTTTGGGAACAACCTGAATGCAGAGTAGGTGTAGGACGTGGCCCCCCAGGTAAAAGTCATCTTCACATTCATGCAGGAATGCGGAGAAGAAAGCTACCTGGTCTTTATAAGACTAACTCTCTAATAGAAGAGCCACAACTTTTCTAGGTCTGAATAAATATCAACTGTCATGTTTCAACCAGCAATACCAAACTGAGCGTATTGAGTGTGCCTGAGAAGCTCTTTTGATCCTCCTTTCTCCCAACATGAAACAAATTCCTCTTCCCTGGGATCAAAACACGGTACTCTGTGTCATGCTGTTGTTCTGGGAAGCTTGAGTAAAATTACTCTTAGCATCAACACACACATTCTGTACAAATGCGTAAGTGTCCATACCAAAAAACTCCTTTCTCTTGCAAAATACTTCTGACTATAGAAATCAGTGTAGATGAATTTTACCTTTCAAAGAAAAGAGAAAAGTTGAGAAATGCTGTGAGGACAACTGAGTGTCATTTCCTGAACCTAAAGACTTATAATGAAAGTTTAAATACTAGGTAATCATACCGATGAGTTCTTGCGTATTCTGAACCAGAACAGCTGCCTTCACTTCCATCCTTGCTCTACCTCCTGATAACACTGGGGCAGAAGTGTAATCACTGAAATTTTTTTTTTCCTATTTCTATATTTAGGACATACAAGAAAAGAAAATGTTTTGATACAAAATGTATGTGTGCATGTGCAGCAATATTAGCTCAATGAAGAAACATCAAACTTGATAACCATTGTAAGAAGTATTTCTTGAAAGTATTAATTTGTTAATTTAAAACATTTTCCATTTTATTCTTATTATAAACATAGAACTACAGAACCATTTAGGCTGGTAGAGACTTTTAAGTTCATCCAGTCCAATTTTTCCTCACATCCAGTCTAAACCTCCCTGGTACAACTTGAGGCTGTTTCCTCTTGTCCTTTGTAGTTAGTTGGGAAAAGAGACTGACATCCGTACCATCCCCCCACCATGGTGAAGTTTATTGAGATTGTCTTAAAAAACTGTGGCTCCATTGACCAAAGGTCCATTCACCTGTGCTACAAGAAAAAAGCTTTGTAACAATTATTTTTAGCAGCCTCCATGGAAGAAGAAAACAGGAAAAAAAAGGGAGTAGGATGAAGAACTTGGGTATTTTAATCTATTCAAGTCAAGGAATGAATAATAAAGGTGAATCTTGGCAAAGGTTTAATCTGCTTGGAACTTTTATATGTCTGCTGGGAAGGGAGGAGACACGGAGGGGAGGGGAATAGACTTAGTGTTTGGAAGATTGGCTCAAGACCCTGAAATACATGTTTGTAGTGAATTTCTATTCTGCAGATAGTCCAGCCTTGTCATGTCTCTAAGCAACAAGATCTATAATATGCACTTGCATTAACATAGAGTAAATTGTCTCAAGTGTGAATAAATTTTAAGCCAGATACAAATCTTTATTTAGTGATTGCTCTATTATGACAGTAAGTAGAGGAATGAATATTGTCATGGGTTTAAGACCCTCATAAAGCTTATTAATTTTCACTATTCATATGAGAATAATATCTAGGAATTATTTAAATTCAGAGTTCTGACGAAGGCTCACAATTACTCTGTGAGCAAGGTCTTCACCTGTAACATTCATCTCTCCATTTTTTTTTTCAGAGGTCAGTGTTGGCAGAATGTAGAAATCTCTGGATTATGGGGTACTCGGATGTGTTATACTTTATGTAGAATATGCATTTTTCCAATTATTGTGATCTGCATGACACCAAAGGTTATAAATAAAATAGTAATAATTGTATGTCTCTTGAGCATAAACTAAATCTAGAAAACACTTAGGTTATAGTCTGAAAAAAATCTTTTATCATTCCATTAGAAGCCGATTTCTTAATTTTCACATGCAAATACAAAGAACAGTATCAGTATCCTGACCTTGGTCATCATAATAAAGTTTAAGTTATTGAAGATATGGGAGATTCATTTAATCATTAAACATGCCAAAGCAGACGTACAGATACAGACCCCTACAGGTAGAAACCTAAGTGTAGATGACTGCCATCTGGAGCTGAATCTCAACCTAGATATCTTTTTGCAAGGACAATAGAGAGATGTAGTTGCTTATGCATTGGCCCCTAGGATTGTTTGATATGTCTCAGGAGTGTTTGACCTAGTCCCTACCTGCCACTTCAAAATTGCCTGGATAACCTGTTGTATTTGATAAACCTCTTCAACTCTTTCAAATATCAAAAGCATCTCAAAACGCAGTGAATGCTTATGTGTAAGCAAGTAAATAGAGGATATTTTGTGTTTATGAATCCCTTTACAAAACAAAAACGGCTCAGCAAGCTCCTTACACTTATAATTTTTCCTGACACTGAGTAATTTTAAGATCCAGTCCTTCCCCCCACCTCCATCCTTTCCTTTGTAGAATGTCTTACATAGTCTGGTCTCTGCTTTCAGATAGTTTAAAGGGTATTCATCTGACCTATTTTAGACATCTTCATCTGATCAGGTCTCTGTAGAGTGATTTTATAGCCAAGGAGACTATGACATATTTCTAGACTGAAAATAAACTTATCCTAAAGTATGTGGCTAAAATAGGTCAGATGAGTCATAGGCCCATTTCTTTTCATTGTCTATGAGGTACGGGTAGGTCAGATGCAGACATCTAAAGTTAGGTCAGTTGAATCATGTAATATACTCTCCCTCGAGGACAGAGTTGGAGGGAGGAGTTACATTCCTTCTAAGGCAACTTGTTAATATGGTGTCTGGGGTTATCACAAGTCAGAAAGCTTAACTCTGTTATATATTTGTATAAAGTATGACTGTCATTTCACATGTTCTTATGATCCATAAGTCAACATCAGGAGACTTTCACAATGAGACAATAGTTATATGATTATCGATAATATTTCTCTGATCACCCAAGAATTTTGAACTGGTTTGGATTAGCAGACAGATAATGATGCTTTCATGGAGTTAGTTTTGAACATATGATACAAAATATACGTTGGCTTTATGTCTTTCTGCCTTCTTTATACTGAATGTGAGAGAACAGCAAGCGTGTGAAGCGGCATAAAGTCAATCAGATAGGCAATTACAATGCATAAAACCTACCTCTGCAAGGTCTATGAAAGTATTTAACTTAAACAGCTGGTTTCTATTAGATCAATTATTATTATCATGTGCTCGTTATATTTTGAAATGATGCTAAGAATCATAAACCTAAATATACTATATCCTCTAAAAAAAGGCTGAGTTGAATAAGACCTTGCTGGGATAAATATTTTACTAAAAGCTTGGTTCAGCATAGGAGAATCCCCATAATTTTTGATCCAAATCATCGAATTTCCATCTGTGCAAATACAATTCGTTGTGAAATTGGTTTGTATGCAGATACTAAAATTATGAAAGTTAAAAATCACGAGCTTAATCTGAAAGTCCAGCAAACACAAGGAGAAATAGAAAGCAGGAGTGAGGAAAATGAGCAGGTTTCACTGTCAAACTGATTTCACTGTCAAGAAAACACCATGTTTATTACCAAGCAGCTAATGTGGCCATGACAGACGCATACATATCATGTTTCTAAAACTCAAGAACAACCACATAGCAACAGGAAAGTCAAAACACCTTCCTGTTGGAACTGAGGATGAAGAAATCCATAGAGAAATAAACGTCATGGAGGACTGCATATGAATTTCCTTCAAAGGCAGTTCTGAGGAACTGTACCAGAGTTCAGATGAGTACCGTCTCTTGTATAGTTTTAATATTAAAGGAGATATAAACATACACTTCATCAGAGGACTGTGAAACATCTATAAGCTAGTAAGATGAGAGAAACTTTTAGAACCTAAATACATGTGTTCCTATATTTACATTAAAACTGTGTTTTACAAGCCATTAAGTCAGTATAATTTATCTTTGTTCATATGCGTTTGTAATGGGAAGACTGTTCTCTTTGGCAGCTCCCAGATGGGTGACCTGGTTCTGTTCCCCATGCCCTAAGACTGGAACTTGTAACGGTTGGACATCATAGTAGCGGATTAAAGCTTAGTTATATTTAACACCTTTCTATTTCACAGGAATTCCACAGAGAGGCCTAGAAAATGAAGTTTCATAGAAAGGAAAGAAAGTGAGACAGAGAAAATACTGTGTTTTGCAGTAGTCAAGAAGGTGTAAATCTTTATTAAAAGTGATTTTGTGTGGCTTAGGACTTTTCTTTGCCTGTACTTTTAAAGAACATAGTGATTACTGTAATGTGACCTTTTAACTGTGTTCTGTCTGTATCATCCATAACTATTGAATCTTTGGAAAAGTTATGGATATTTTTTTTTTTCATGGGAGATTCTCCTCAAAAATCCCAGGAAATAAAAAAAAAATCCAAACCCAACATTAAACAAGTATTGAAATAAAAGATGGTCTCTATAAAAAAAAAAAAAGATCTTGAAATAAGCCAGTAGACCTCCCAGGAATGCTCTTTTACAAATATTGTCGCAGTTGGCATGCATGCCTCCTGCAGCCTAAGCCTGCTACCATAACTGGTCTCACTTTGTTACAAGGCACACCAAAAGGAAAAGGAATTTTTAAAAAAAAATATTAACAAAAGAGGTGCCATTTTAAAGACGTGTGATGATGCTTAAGGACCATACTATTGGCATATAATATTCCTAGTATCACTTCCTACAATCAGCACTTTAGAACGTGCAGTATTTTTTACTTCTTTTTAGAGAATATGCTATTTCACTTGATCTTTTGTAAGTGCTTTTTCGAACTGATTACACAGCAGCTGCCAAGTACTTTGAACATATTTGCCAGTACTTTGAACAGCTACACCTTCACTCAGTGACCTCTCTGATTGCAGCTGGGACACCAGCCCTACACTTCGTCACCTTTCTTTTAGCATGCTTAAAAGCAAAAGCTAACCGAAAGTGTACACCTACAAAGAAGAAAAGCCATACAATGCTTTATCAAGAAATGATTTGTATGTCTACAAATGTCTATAAACATTCGAGTCGTGATAGATCCCATGTTACATCTGAATATCTGTAGTGCTACATATAGATCTCTGAGGCAAAAATCATTTCAACGCCCTAAGAGACATTTCAGGGCTGCCAGAAACTCTAGTCTCTGATGAAGATTCAGAAGAGTACTGTACTGAAAGTGGCCACTGGATTTTTTAAATAACTATTGAGAAAAATTATTACTATTTTCTGACATAACCAGGGAGAAGATAGAATTTAGAAACTTTGCTTTTTGTTAGAAAGCTTTTTGCTCAAGCCTAGTATATGTTAGTTTCCATAAAAATTCATACTTCTTACAGACATAGAGTTGTAAAATAATTATAACAGGACTGAATTTTGCAGGTTCTGGCCCTGCTGCATCATGGTCTGACCCGGGTGCCCCACCCTGGGCTCTGGCACTGGGGAGCTGTGCTGAGGGAGTCTGGGCAGCCTCATCTCCCTGCACCCCTGCCCCTGCCCAGCACCCTGCTGCTCCCTGACACATCATTTGATGCACAGAGATTCCAAGCCCTTTGCAAGGCATCTTCTGTAGAAAATGAATGGGACAAGCTCAATAGTCCACATCTATTTGCTCAGGCCCTCCAAGGGTAGTTTTGGTCTCCAAGGAGTGGCCGGACTGGCATGTAGAGCTTTATTTTTGTGCCTTGGCCTTGGTGTGCATCAGGAATGTGTTGGCAGTTTGCGCCCCTAACATGGTTGAAGCAGGATACCTACTTCTGCTTCCTAGAATGCCCTTAATTTATGAAATAACAGTGCAGCTGCTTACTCTAAAATGGCAGCAATTATAAGTAAATGCTCAAATTAAGGCTGTAGGAAATGGCCTTGTTGAGGTATCTGAGAAATAAAGTGAGGATTTGAGAACTGCCTTCCAGCAAAAAGCCTTTCCGCCTTCTCTAAGAGGTGCGTGCCTTCAGATGCCAGCAGACCTGATCATGAATAGATCATCCCATGGACAAAAAACCCAAAGTTCTTCTGATGACAACAACCTCGGAGCCACATGTTGACCATCTGGGTCTGCCTACTCAATTCTCCATCTTCCCTGCTACTGAAAGGATTGAAGAATCACAGAATCACAGAATCACAGAATAACAAGGTTGGAAGAGACCCACTGGATCGTCGAGTCCAACCATTCCCACCAATCCCTAAATCATGCTCCTAAGCACCTTGTCTACCCTAACCTTAAACACCTCCAGGGACGGTGACTCAACCACCTCCCTTGGCAGACCGTTCCAATGCCTAACCACCCTCTCCGTGAAGAACTTTTTCCTAATCTCAAGCCTAAATCTCCCCTGGCGGAGCTTGAGGCCATTCCCTCCCGTCCTGTCCCCTGTCACTTGGGAGAAGAGGCCAGCTCCCTCCTCTCCACAACCTCCCTTCAGGCAGTTGTAGAGAGTAATAAGGTCTCCCACCTGCACACCAGCTCCAGAAAATAACACCTGCACACCAGCTCCTTTAACCATTCGTCCCAGGGCTCAGAAATCCCTTCTGACTGCTTGAGGATTTCTCCTTGCTATCTTTGCTGCCTACATGGAAAATACACCAGTGGGTAATAGTCTGAGGGCATTACTGCACTATGGAATCTTCTGGTTCTCTCTCTTACCCCGGCCCCAGCGAGGCAGCAGACTTCCCTGTGAGTTGGATCCCATCGTCATATCGGACCTTCTGCTCCCCTCAGAAGGGAGACACCTATGACAACTACCCTTCTTTTTGCCTTTACATGAGTGGTGGTGATGTGAGGGGTTGACTGCATAGATGATCCCACTGTGTCAGAAGGACCTATGCCCGCATCATCATCATCATCTGTACGCCCATCCAATTCCCGGACCTCAGACCTGTCATGTGCAGGCACCTGCGAAGGCGAGGCAGGCTGAGAATAGATTTGCTGCCACCCCGAGCACTAACCTTTTTCCATCCTTTTCCGTCTCCAGGGCCTCCTCCTTCTGCCTGATGGTGTGAGGAGGGTGGGGAGTCCTTTGTCTCCCGTGCTGTGGTTGGCATCTCTCTTGGGGATTGTAGTGTATGATTCCAGAAGTCAATCTCCTTCTCTGACTCCCTGATACTCCAGCCTGAGAACTCCTCCCAGAGCTCTGTCGACAGAATCATAAAATCATAGAATCATAAAGTAGCTTGGGTTGGAAGGGACCTTAAAGATCATCCAGTTCCAAACCCCCTGCCAAGGGCAGGGACACCTCCCACTAGATCAGGCTGCCCAAGGCTCCATCCAATCAGACCTTGAACACCTCTGGGGATGGGGCAGCCACAGCCTTCCTGGGCAACCTGGGCCAGTGTCTCACTGATGGGTGGCTACAGCATTTAATGAGCAGCCAAAGCACTGAGGGACTCATGCCGAGTGGAGTTGGGAAGCCTTAGGGTGGAGTTGGGAAGCCTTAGTGTGGATCCTCAAGGTTATAAAAAGATTATAATGACTCTGTTGTGTTATGCAAATGAGGAAGCTGGCTGTTGAAGACGGGCAATGTACCCTTGCAACATGGCTGTGTGGTTGAGCTGTGACCAATAAATGCTTGTTACTAGGACAGAATCATCCAATCAATGTTTGGCGTGAGAATTAGCTCAATGCATAAAGGCGGACTATTAACCCTGAATAAATGGCTTCATTTGCATCTCATTGATCATTGTGTTGTCCCATTTCTTCCATCGTCACATCTGGTGCCCAAACAGGGACCCTCAGATTCGGCTCGGGACATCTCAGATTCGGCTCGGGACATCTCAGATTCAGCTCGGGACATCTCGCTGGAGATAAGATTGAGGGAACGGAAAAGCCGACCGAAGGTGACTGCTGCCCCAGCACTCATGAAAAAAGTGTTTCATATAGTTGCAGCTTAAAGACTTTGGTGGGAAACTCGCTCTTGGCCAGCCGAGCGGTTGGGGAGGAGATGGGTCCATGCACTCATCTGAAGACAAGGCTTGGATTGAAGCTGTGGTGAAGCTCCTCCAAAATATTCTCTCAGAGAGAGGAATTGTTTACAAAAAAACTGTGTTGCAATCTATGATAAGATGGGCTAATCGAAGCGGCATTATTACTACTGCTGCCCTATTTGAAAGAGAGACTCGGGAGAAAATGGGACAAAGGTTGTTTGAAGAACGTACCAAAGGAGATAAGGGCCTTTGGCAATATCTCACCCTCTGGCAATTAGTTAAAGAAACTTTATGTGAAATGAAAGTGGAGAGAGAAGTTGCAGCATCGGCTTATGCCACTATGAGCGAGAATCAGGACAATACTGGCAGTACCTCTGCATCTGCATTACCGTTTCGTATGTCTAATATACCTACACGAGGACCGCTTCCCAGAGACTGGCCTTCCCCACCATTTCCCCAACTTGAGGAGCGTGAAGAGGCTCTGGGTAAAGAAGACGAGAGGGAATATCTCCCTCTACAAAGGAGCCCCTTGGCTGTATTACTGGATGATTCTTTCAGTGAAAATTCCAAGCACTCAACCTGAGCATTCCACATTTAGACAAGATTTTGAAAAGATGATGGAAAAATTGGAAGAAATTCGTATTTGTCAGGAGAATGGAAGTTGCCCGCCAGAACCGCCTCCACCAGACTATCCTGGCGTGTATTTGCACCCTGAACCGACTGCTCCGCTCCAAGCGCCAACAGGGTTTGATACTGTGGGAACTGTCATGGGGGCGAGGTGTGGGGGGCTGGGAACATGTCAACAGGGGGATCCGCTTTATGGGGTACAATTCCAAATGTTAATGCGTGCAGGACCATACAGCAGAGCGGATTGTCAGGCTAATTTTAGTAGGAAGATTTTGAGAGGTACTATAGAGGACGCTTTTGCACCAGAAAAGATGCTGAGATTACTGTTGCTCGAGCTTAATGGGGCCGGTGGTGGAACCAGATTTTCGAGTTTTACCTGATCGGGCAGAGGAAGGGGCCACCTATTGCTGGGATGAGAGGGCACTGCCTCATCGTGCACCTGAGCTCCCACTCCTGTTTGAAACAGAGGTTGCTTATGAGGGAGAGGATAGGATTAGAGTTTCTCAGCAAAAACTTGAGGGACCTTACAGTTCAAGAATTCTTTCGTCGTTGGATGCAGCCCCAGAGTTCGAGCGGGTGGCTCGGCAGCAGGGTCCTGTTGGTGAAGCAGAAGGCATCATATCGCAGCTTTTAAACGGCAGTGGGGGGTGTTGAGAGACTGTTTTTTCTAGTTCAGAGCATAAGGCTCATTGTTTTTGGAAGGAGGGGGTGAAATCAGATCCTATTCCCGATTCTGATCCCGAACTCCAACTCCTGATTATTATTAATGATGGGGTGGCAGAACCTGATCTTGCTCTTGATGCAGATCCTAATTTCAAACTCCAGCCCCTAATTGTTATTGATAAGGGGGAGAAGCCTGAAACCTCTGTTGTAGGGAAAGCAAATGCGTGTGCCCTAACGGAGCTGGCTGGATTGCAGGAGCTTGAGGGAGCACTATGCTTTGTGATACAAGCAGGATTCTGCTGGGGTGGAGGAAATAGATTTTGGGAGCAGAATGGTGCGATTGAAATCCCTATTCCTGGAATAGGAGAGGGGTTTCCCCGATACTTAATGCCTGGCCTGCCCCTATCTGACCTACGTTTGTCGGCAAAAAAGTGGCAGCCCCCAGACGAAAGCTGCCCCCCTACGCGAGAAAAGAAAACGCCTTCAGCCACTTTGACAAAGGGACTAATAGCCGCTACTATAGCTCCTTTGGGAAGAAGACCAGCCCCCAGGCTGAGAAAACCAGTGGAGCTATCCTTAGCCGAGCCAAAAAGCAGCCAGTGGGCTTACTTTGCACTGCTCACAAAAAACAAAGAAAGGGATTTATTGGCTACTTTCTCCCTCAGCAACTCAAGATACTGCCCAGGACAGCCAGTCCAGGGGAGCCTCCCAAATTTAGAGAGGCCTCCCTTACTTTAAACAAAATAAATGCGTGGTGGATTGTAGCATTATTAGGGTGAGATATGTTGACTCAAATGGAGACACGATTGGTATCAAATTTTGGGGAGCAACCACTGATGAGCAGCCAGACAAACCCATACTAAAACTCACGTGGCTCGTTAATTCTCCTGTATGGGTAGATCAATGGCCTCTATCTCATGATAGGCTGCAAACAGTGACACAACTAGTCGATGAGCAACTACAAGCAGGGCATACAGTACCTTCAACTAGCCCATGGAACACTCCAATTTTTACTATTCCAAACAAAATCGGGAAAATGGTGTTTGTCACACAACCTTAGGGCAATTAATGCCGTTATGCAGGATATAGAGACGTTACAACCTGGCCTACCATCTCTGAGTCTTCTGGATGCAATGAGATTGTGAAAAAACAATCTTTCAGGTCCACTATAAACAAATTCCAATCTTTGGGTATCATTTCAAATCATAGAATGTATATTTTTACCATATCAGCCAAAAAATACTATGGTCACTAGACTGGAACTTTTTGGTCAATTGATAATGAAAGGTAGAATGGAACATTCGTATGACATAGCAATTGCATTAGCCTTACAGGAGATATTACTAACGCATTTCCATCTAGTAAAATTTTACCCTTACTACAGAACCAAACCTTTGAACAGGTACCAATGTGCTCTGAAACACCGGTGGGAGATGTAACATTTTTCACAGATGCTGGCAAAAAGTCCGGTAGGGCCACCGTCACATGGCAAACACAAGAAAAATGGAATCATAAGTTACTGTTCAAACAACCAGGTGGCTCGTTGCAGACGATGGAATTACGAGCAGTGGTATGGGTATTTCAACAATATACTTCATAGCCTCTCAGTATAGTTTCTGACTCACTATATGTTGTGGGCACAGTTTGTAGAATAGAATGAGCCATGATAAGAGAAGTTAAAAATACGGTGTTACATGCTTTACTGTTGCAATTGCTATACCTGTTGGAGCAACAAGAGCATAAGTATTTTATTACACATTTACGTAGCCATCAGCCTAATTTTGGTCTGTCAATCGGGAATAATCGTGCCAATTGCCTTGTTGCCACAGTTTGGAATGATCCCTGAACAAATCTCTTTTTGCAAGCCAAAGCCTTACATGAACTTTTTCACCAAAGTGCTAAGGTACTTAAACGTCAATTTAATATTCCTCTGTCTGATGCACAAGGTATAATTAACTCTTGTCCAGACTGCCAAAAACGGGGTATGGGCTTAGGGTTTGGAGTAAACCCTAGGGGACTTCAATCCTTACAATTATGGTAAATGGACGTGACCCATATTCCAGAGTTTGGGCGATTGAAGTATGTACATGTTTCTGTGGATACATTTTCTATGGCTTTATGGGCCACAGCACAGACCGAGGAATCTGCAAAACACATGATTAAACACATGTATGCAGCTATAATGGCATTAGGAATACCTCAAACAATAAAAACAGATAACGGGCCAGCTTATGTTTCTCAAAAAATTAAACATTTTTGTGTTCAATGGGGAATCCATCATCATACAGGCATTCCACATTCCCCAACAGGTCAAGCAATCATTGAACACTCTCATGCAACCCTGAAGTCACTTTTGCAAAAACAAAAAGGGGGAGATGTATTGCCCCCTAGTGAACACTTGCAAAAGCGACTTACGTGCTGAATTTTTTGCATTTAACCGGAACTAGGACTAGCCCTCCTATTGTAATTCATCATCGTTCGCTGGACTCAGGACTGAATAACCAAGACCAGCAAGGTATCAAGGTACAATACAAAGACTGGGACTCAGGTGAATGGAAAGGACCTGTTGAACTAAAAATGACAGGAAGAGGTTATGCTTGTGTCTTAACAGATACTGAACCTCGCTGGGTGCCACAAAAGTGGATCAAGCCCTGGAAAGAATGTCAGACGATGGAGGAAGAGGACCTCACATCGGAAGAAGAACATGGGGGGAGTCTTTTGACAGAAAAGGGAATTTGGAATAACGGTTCTGAAAAGGCTCTCCCACATGGATATTTTCTAATCTATGGTGACAGAGCATGGGGTGGAATATTCAGCAAACCAGTTGGTGGACCTTGTTATTTGGGAAAGTTAATGTTGTTTACGCCAAGTATACAATAAGTTTTTGGAGTTTTGAGGAAAAATTTTTCACCAATATATTAGCCCCAGGAGTTGCATTCTTGAAGCTGTGTCACAAGTCAAGAGAATGGCTTGTTAGAGCATTAAAGCAAGGATTGTTTATCTTGATTGCCATTATTTGAGGTTTAACAA
The DNA here is from genome assembly GCA_033459285.1 of Clamator glandarius. Lineage (NCBI taxonomy): Eukaryota > Metazoa > Chordata > Aves > Cuculiformes > Cuculidae > Clamator > Clamator glandarius. Next base: position 2,657,063 of record JAUNZM010000553.1, on the reverse strand, counting down.
GGCCAAATGCCGGGTCCTGCACTTGGGGCACAACAACCCTAAGCAGAGCTACAGACTAGGAGAAGCCTGGCTGGAAAGCTGCCTGGAGGAGAAGGACCTGGGGGTGTTGGTTGACAGCGACTGAACACGAGCCAGCAGTGTGCCCAGGTGGCCAAGAAAGTCAATGGCATCTTGGCTTGTATCAGAAACGGCGTGACCAGCAGGTCCAGGGAGGTTATTCTCCCTCTGTACTCGGCACTGGTGAGACCGCACCTCGAGTACTGTGTTCAGTTCTGGGCCCCTCACCATAAGAAGGATGTTGAGGCTCTGGAGCGAGTCCAGAGAAGAGCAGTGAAGCTGGTGAAGGGGCTGGAGAACAGGCTTTATGAGGAGCGACTGAGAGAGCTGGGGTTGTTTAGCCTGGAGAAGAGGAGGCTGAGGGGAGACCTTATTACTCTCTACAACTACCTGAAGGGAGGTTGTGGAGAGGAGGGTGCTGGCCTCTTCTCCCAAGTGACTGGGGACAGGATGAGAGGGAATGGCCTCAAGCTCTGCCAGGGGAGATTCAGGCTTGAGATTAGGAAAAAGTTCTTCACGGAAAGGGTGGTTAGGCATTGGAACAGTCTGCCCAGGGAAGTGGTTGAGTCACTGTCCCTGGAGGTGTTTAAGGTGAGGGTGGATGAGGTACTTAGGGGCATGATTTAGGGATTGGTGGGAATGGTTGGACTCCATGTTCGAGTGGGTCTCTTCCAACCTGGTTATTCTGTGAATCTGTGTATCGTAGTTTTAAGTATTTTGATGCTTTAATGGTGCTTGGGTCACTCAAAAAGAAAATGGGGAAATTCATGGGTGACTACAGCATTTAATGAGCAGCCCAAGCACAGAGGAACTCATACCGGGTGGAGCTGGGAAGCCTTAGCGTGGGTCCTCAAGGTTGTAAAAGGATTATAATGACTCTGTTGTGTTATGCAAATGAGGAAGCTGGCTGTTGAAGGCAGGCAATGTACCCTGGCAACATGGCTGTGTGGTTGGGCTGTGACCAATGAATGTTTGTTACGAGGACAGAATCGTCCAATCAATCTTTGGCAAGAGAATTAGCTCAATGCATAAAGGCAGACAATTAACCCTGAATAAACGTCTTCATTTGGATCACATTGATTGTTGTGTTGTCCCTTTTCTTCCATCATCACATCTCACCACCCTCATGGTGAAGAAATCCTTCCTTATGTTTAGCCTATATCTAGCCCCCTCCAATTTATACCCATTGCCCCTAGTCCTATCATTACAAGCCTTTGTGAACAGTCCCTTCCCAGCCTTCTTGTAGCTCCTTTCAGGTACTGGAAGGTCACTATAAAATCTCCTTGGAGCCTTCTCTTCTCCAGGCTGAACAACTCCAACTCTCTCAGCCTGTCCTCATAGCAGAGATGCTCCAGCCCTCTGATCATCTTTATATCCCTCCTCTGGGCCCTGTCGCATCTCCCACAGGTTACCTTGCTGCTGCTATCTGATACTGACCCAAAACTCAGGCACACCCTGCAGCCCGGGACCTGGACAGCTGAATGTTCCTTAGAGAGTTCCATTTGGGTGGCTGCATCCATCATTTCAGCCAGAGGGCCTGTGAGGGATACTGAGGGCACAGCCTTTTGCTGCGTGGATACCATGGCTCCTGCTGTTTGCAGCTTCCTGGGACAGATCCCTACCTGCCCTCCCTGCCTTCATGAATTGACGTGCAAACCAATGCACCATGCCCTGTTTGTCTGCTTTGTTCACCACCCTCCTTCTTTCTCTTTCTTTCTTAACGGGTGTCATTCCAATAGCTATACCGCTGTTCCCAGGCCATTACTACTGTTCTTAGCAACTTACCCAGGCCACCACAGTCATGCTTTACTGAAGTGCATATAGCACAGCACAGTCCTAACACATCCAGCTATGAATAGGAAAACAGGGATGAAGAGTCACATTTTTCCTTACTGCAGGAAGGTAATCCTGCTGTAATTAAAGCTATTGGAGATTTTCTTCATCAAATTCTCCCTTGGCTGCCTGAAGTTTCACTCCCAAACTTCATTAAAACACAGTCTGTGCAATGTTTTTCTCTGCAAGGTATATAAAGTCACCCTTGAGGACAATTGTTTGTGAGGTAATGGGGTTTTGTTGTTCTGTAAAATAGGCTTAATATTTCAGCATATACACGATCACAGGTTACTTCATGCGTGCAAGTACTTCACAAGCAGTTCCTTTAATTTTGTTTGAGCTGTAGCAGCTTCTGCTAATATAAACTGGCCCTTGACAGCTATATAACTATGTCGATACAGTATTATGAACCCTATAAGACTTCATGAATTCTCATTACTAGATTTTTTTCAGGTCCTATTATACACACAAGAAAAGGCTTCAGCCTGAAGGAAAGGAAATAAGAATACTCAGATTTATTTAAGAAAATCTAATAAATATAATTGTTAATTTTCAGCTCCTTCTTTACAATTTCATGCTTCACGTTTTCTGTATAAATCTCCTCTTGGCTTTTTTGTGACTTCTCACAAACATTGTAGTGTGGAAGTTCAGTGCCAGCTAACTTTGCCTGTTATCATTTTTTTCAATGACAAGAATGTGCATACATGTGTTTCCTGCTCGAGGTGAAGTTCGTATTTACAGGATGTGGAAAGTTAGCATGACAAAAGCAATGACTGTGTAGAAGGAAATTCACTTTCATTAACAGGCATCCTATTTACTCCACTGTCACTTTGCATGATATGCTGCATACCATTTCAGATACCAAAGTCCTTTCAATGAAAACTTCCTGCATAGAAAATGGAAACTTTGACCAAAAAAAAAAACCAACCAACCAACCAAAAAAAGATAAGTCTGGGTTTACCCTGAAAAAAAATATATCAGTTAGATCCTTTCCACAGATGCACACATCCAGCTTCCATTGAATCCACTGGTCACATATGAAATTGATCCCAGGAGATGATATTAAAATATTTCCTTTAATGAAAAATGGGAGGGGTAAAAATTATCTTTTACCCACTGCATGCCACTCACTGAGAAGCCTGGCTGCCTTCAAAACTGTTCCAATCTTAATTATGACTTAAGTTGAATTCTTCTGGCAATAGATGAGGAAGTATTCTCAGTCAGCACAAAAACATCCAGGGAGACTGGACAATGATCCTCAGCAGCTCCCCATAGGACTACTGTGGGATGAAGAATGAAAGGAGGAAGTTTGCATTAATAAATCCTCACAAAATCGACTCAGAGACCCTGTCATTGAGTTAGAAATACCACACTCAATCTGGTGGCTGAGCCTGCAATGACGAGGGAATTGCAGGGCTGACTGATACTCTGTCTGCAGGCAGGCACCACAAACCCAAGTCATTTAAAGGAAATCATTTCCCATGCACTTAACACTACTACAAGCCCTCTGCACTTAAAAAACTGGGCTCCATGTGACTGCAACTCACAGCACTGAAATTGCTATAGAAACATTTGACATTCCCATGAATTGGTGCAAAGATTTTTTTAAATTATTTTAGTGTTTCTATAACAATAATTGGAGAAAAAAAACAGTTTATTTGACTATTGCTAGAAATTACATGCTTTGCATTTTTGTTTTAAGAATTAAGTACTTTGGGTGTTGATTTCACTATAATCACCTGCAACAGTTCTCGTACAAAGGCTAGACTGCTAAAATTTAAAAAGATGGCAATTATACACATGAGAAATTATATTCTGTCAAAGGAATATTTGGCCATATGAATGACTGACTTGCGAGTCATGGAATAATATTCTTCTCTGCTCTGTGATGCATGAATCTAATTACGTGCAGGGATATGGATTGGTAAGAGTGACCATTTCAGGGTTATGGAAGAACTTGCCCCTGATTAGAAATCGGAGTGCAACTGAATTTAGGTACAAAAAGGCTGAGAATCAGCTTAAAGAAGTTTTAGCTTTTGAGAAAGAATGTGTGAGCGGTTCACTAGATACTAAAATAGACTGAGTGTTACAACAGCAAGAGCATGTAGACGTTACTTGTGCAATAAAAATATGGGTGGTAACAAATTATATTGCTGTGAAGAGCAGATGAGGAGAGACGCCTACTGAAACCTGATGCTGCCTTTGAACTTTAAAATTTTGACTTAATAAACTCTGCACTGGTGCTGCTTAGCAGAGAGCTGTCACGAAGGGCAGATTTGTTTCACAGCAGAGTTGCTTTATTAAAAATCCTCAGCATTTCCATAAAGTCCTGATTCAGTAACAGAAGGAGGAGTTACACTGAACTTGACTGCTGACCTGACAGTGAGAATGGAGCTATTGTACCCAGAACTGAATATGCATATCTGTGCTGCTTCTTGCTGAGCTTCACATGGCAGTTACCCTCAGAGAGGGAGGAATCCTTTAGAGATCAGAAAGTTGTTGACTGCCAGACACTGAAACCCTGAACTAGACCCTAATGGCGGTAGCTTTCACAGCTGATAAGAGGTTAAAATATAACCTTTAGCCTTCCCTCATTTTTCTCCGTGTGCTGTAGAGTAATCAATGGACTGCAAGCCATGTGCAGCAGCATGGCCCATGTCGTCATCCTTGCGCTATTCAGCAAACTGCAAGCTAGATGTGCTTAATTAATAGTAAAGATTGCCAGGGAAGCAGAGCTCAAAATGCTTACTTGGTACTGCATGAATTGAATCTGCTTGTTTGAATAAAACACTAATTACCTCATCGACTCTTATGCATTAAGCCTCCGCTTCATACTGTGCTTTACTTGGTGGGAAGGAGTCAGCACACTTCAGTATGTGATACAAACTAATGGTTGGGAAGGAAAAATTTTAACACGCAGCATGTGTTGTTCATTGCATGGTTTCCCCTATTCCTGCTGAACTTTCAGGATAAAAAAATATCATCTATAGTCACTGGCTGCACAAATAAAACACACAGAACAGAAATTCATTCCCTCATCTTGAACCTCAGCAAAAGCCAGCTCTCCTATCTAAGTAATACTTTCTTTCCAGATTTTAACTGAGTTTCAAACTCTTTGTTGAAGAGCTGGTTATGATTTGATCTAATAGTGATGGTAATAAAATATATCTTATTTATTTTCTCCTCTGTCATCTCTGAGATGTAGAGGCAGTCTTTTCCATTAAACTTCTTAGTGCTTTTTCAATCTTCATTTATGGTTCTCTTCCATCTTCATCCTGATGGAAGATATGACAAAGTTAGACATTTTCTTGTTAAGGCTGCACCAAGATACAGCTCTTGGTTCAGTCCAACAGCTCCTTGTACAAGTGACATCCACAGCAGCAAGTCATCTCTCATAAGCAAAGAAATGAAAAAAAAAGAAAGACTTAAAGAAGAAAAGATGCCTCAATCCTGTTATGAGACCTTTGACAAAAGGCTTTTTATGACTTTCATTTCTTTTATGCAAAATTAATCGTTCTATGATTCAGTACTGCTATTCCTCTTAACAACTGAATGAACATAGTTTTTGTCACAAGAAAAATAGCTTTCTGTTGCCACTTATTAATAAGCTGGTAAATACCTAGCTATGTTTGTATATCATGGTGTTAATGCAATAATTTGTTTCGCATCACAGTGACAAAGCTGAAATAACTGCACAGGGTAGAACTGCAGGATATCTGACTCAGAGAAGCAACGCCAAAGCAACAAGACATTCCTTCTGTCTCCTAGAAACTTATTGTCACTTATTGTCACTACTCGTAAGTGAGGAGCTCCTCTCCCTAGAATAAAAGCTCAAAGCAACATCGTGATTGAAGATGGCTTTGGTGGCCCTGGGGTGAATGAATCCCAAGAGACATAACAGGGAGAGGGACAGGGGATTAGGAGAGGTGGCATAATTGAGTAAACAGATGAAAATGAGATAGAATAAGATATTTATTTCCTATTGGTAGCAGTTGACAGGGAAAAAAATAAGGCAAAGACTTAGTATCTATTTCATATCACTATTAAGGGGAATGAACAGCAATTTCCTAATGCCCATGATAAGATTATCAAGAAGGCAGGGCCAGGCTCTTCAGAGCTGATGTCTGAGAGGACGTCTGAGAGGAGGAGAAGATACAATACATGTACATTGAAAAGAGGGAGGTTCAGGCTGGAACTAAGGAAGAAGCCTTTTCACCTTAAGGACAGTCAGCAGTAGAACATCATGTCCAGAGAGGCTGTGCAATTTCCATCCTTGGAGGTTTTCAAGACCCCACCAGGTGAACACCAGAATAACATGGTCTGATCTCACAGACCATGCTTTGAGCAGGTTGTATTAGAAACTGCCTTAGGTCCCTTCAAACACAAATTATTTTATGTTCTTTTGATCCTATGATTGTTCAGTTTATTGTGGAAACAAGTCTTTTTCCATCCTTATAAATGAACTTTCTATTTATTCTTATAATTGACTCAGCATTAATTCCTATTCATCATAAACATTTTGGACTGCTGACTGCTGACTTTTCATAATTACTGTTGCATTTATCTTTAAGTTTAGAAATACTTTATTTCATTTCTATGTAGACTCAATGCTTGCAAGAAGATATGTAATATTTATTTAGAGGACTCAGGAGAATGTGTATAGCTTTTCTAGTTCAGATGCCAGAAAAGGATCAGCTAGTTTACTAAGGACATTTAACTTTTTTTAAGTGGTTTTATCACCATCTAGCAGGAGGATGGTGTATGGGTTACAATTATTCCGAAACTAATAAGACAGAAAAAGACAAAGGCACTTTTGGGAAGTGAAGAAAGCATTATCTCAATGTTCTTAACACTTCTATTGCTGTGCTGTTTGTATTACAGACTTGGGAAGTTATAGTCTAAGATTGGAATGTCTAGATTGTAGAGGACTTAAATTGTTTTCATGTGGGCACTGTTTTAAATGGAGCCTTTAACAGTACACTTAAATTTTGTTTGAACTTTTAACTAAAAGAGAAAAGCACTCCTTTTTACTGAAGTATCATTCTTGATTTGTCAGTTTTTAGGTGGAAAAAAAAATAATTAATGCAAAATTGGGGAGGGGGGTATTTCAGATTACTAAAACATGTAAGACAGTTTCAAATTTATTTATCCTCCTTGTTCTCAAATAAAAATGGAAAAGAAAGCAGAGAGGAGACAGTCTTCTACTGCCTTGCAAGTAGTACCAGTCCTCTACTATTTGTGAAACATGTAAAGAGAAAAAAAGAAACCTGCTTATTAGATTTACACCTGGTGATTTGTATATACCCTGAAATTTGTTTTGACATAGCAAGCAAAAGATCGGTCTGAGTGACTTTAATAAAATTTATAGCATGTGCTTTAAATATTTTGCTATATCAGAAGAGCCAAATAATTGTAGAAGAGACAACCTGGTTTTGAATTCCTTAAGTCTAATGAGTGATAAGCAGACATACACTCCAGGAACAACCTACCTGTGTCTCTCCATGTTGTGCTGGAAGTTGTCACATTTATTCAGGTCTTCTTGCAGAGCTGACAAGGTGAGCATATAACATGGTTCAGTTAAAACGAGGTGACCCAGGAAAGACCTACCAGTTTAACTGTTTAATGTGACCTGTCTCATTTTGACTATATTAGCAAATCATCACAGCAAATCTTTGGAGACAATAAACACAGGGATGAAGCTGACAAGCAGCTGGCAGTGGTAATGCCCTTTACCAACACTGCGGAACTGAGAAGACAACATCCATTCGCAAGTTAATGCTCCTACAAAAAGGATAGCCTGGATCCCGCAAATCTTTCCAAATAATCCATGAAAGACAGGGTATTAGATCTTTTTTGTTTTGATATACTCCTTAAACAATTATGCTGCATACATAATGCATGTGTTAAATACAGTATTTAAAGCTGCAAAGTTAAAATATCAAGATTTAGGATATATATGCATAGGAATCTCAGAATCAAGATTTTAATATACCTTTCCTGTAGTTCAGTTGGGCACTGATCCTGCTTCCTGGCTGCGTCAGAGGCTATCTGTGTTGGTTTATTAACATCAGGCATGTAAGTAGATGGAGTTTGCAAAAATATCATAATATATATGTATTGGGATTCACATTGAGATTGTATGGGCAGATCAAACCCTGGTTTTTCCTATTACAAAAGCTAAGGATCTAATTTAGCAACCCAGCCATTACTTTAACACACTTATGTAATTTCCTGTAACAACTGCTCATCACTTCATGAATCATCAAACTGGAGCCCCAGCCTTTTAGCTGTCTAATAAAGACTTCAGCCAAACTTAAGTACACTGCCATGTAGCAATAGGGCAAACTTAGATAGTTGCTATTTCCATTTTTGTCATCTATATCCTCCTCTCCTTTGATACAGCCTGTTACACGCAAGGAAGGCTCTACTGTTTATCTCATGAAGCACATTCTGAATATTGCATTAGTCAGTATCATATATGAAACTCTTCAGCTACTCTTGCTATATGTACATTTAGCTCTGATACAAGGATAGGAAAAGTGACTGAGGACCGTTTCAGTTGCCCAATTTGAATTTATTCTGAGTATAACTGAGTTTTACTGGTCAGCAGTGGTAGATTATTGTCTTAGAGTAGAACAACAGCTATCATGTTCACTGAGGACTAGCTGGCAGGATGTGGTTCAGTTTACCAGCTACGCTGTAAAACAAAGTTAAATTTATTGTTGTTGCCTTAGAAGGAACTATATAGGCCTGCCTGTTAAAGTATTCAGGCTCAGTGACTGTGATCCGGGCCAAAAGAACCTTGAAGAACACAAGTGAAAAAACCAGAATGAATTATTTTTATAAATGTTCTGCAGTTATGAGGGTGTTATACACAGTATGTTTCTACAAACAAAGTTTTATCCAGCTGAACTCCTTAGATCTTCTCAAGACAAACAGAAAAAGATAATTACAGAATATACTGCAGATACACAGTTCACTGTAAATCTTCTTCTATAGTAAATGCAAACAACTCATTCACATGTACCCACCAAAACCAGAAGACAGCTTTCTGAAAAGTGTCCTTTCAATGACATTCACACACAATATGATAGAACCACCACAGATATCACTTAAACTTCAGTGTTTGCTGTTGATACTGCATTAGCATATCAAGTTACCAAGGCAGCATGCACAGATGTGGCCAATGTTTGGAGCTCCTGCTCCTCCTCTTCTGTCCATAAGTTCTGGGAAAAATGCAGCATTTTCAATTCAGAAAATAACAAAGCACAAGCAGGGCTGTGGTGTAGGATAATAATTACTTCACAAGATACAGCTTGGGTTGCTACCGCTTTCCATTTTGGAGTAAAAGTATGTGAACCATGTCACCGAAACATTTTAGCTGGGTAAGTACATTGAATGAAATGTTTAATAGAATATTTTTTAATAAATATGACTCACCTAGATTCCCAGCCATCTACCTGGGATTTCCATCTTTCAGCTCTGAAAGATGGAATTTATCCATCTTGAATTCTCATGGTTCTTGCAGTATTGGTTACATCATTTGCATAAAATGAATAGAATAAATTGTTACGAATCCAAAAATATACGGTTGCCAGGATACATCTTGCTAGATGCAAATGAAAATGGGTTTGTGCCGACCAGCTTAAAATAGTTTGGTACTTAGACATTTTCTTATTAACGTTAGTAGTGATAAATGAAACATTACATATCCAGTGAGCTATTGAAATTATTACTATTTGTTTTGCTTTAGGAATATTATTTCAGGCAAACCTGCACTAACTTTCATACAATGTAATTCCAGTAATATACCCTGCAGTTTTGTTGTAGAAGATGCATACAGAATGAATAAATATTCCATATTGGCTGCCTGACAAACTTTCAAAATCAAAAGGTAAGTTTCATGTTAATTGTTTCTACCATTTTCAGTGCTACAGCATTAACAATAGGCATTTATCAGTGCACAGGAACAATACTACTATGCTTTGTCCATGTATATATGCATAAGGTAGTTACAGTTGAGAAACATGCTAAACAACATCCTAGGATTCAATCACATTCCTATAAAATTACATAGGCGAAGTCTCATTATTTAATAAATATAACTGACTTGCTGAAAAATGACAAAATATCTTTTTTTTTTATTTTAAGCCATATATTTAATAAATCTTGACTATTTTTAAGCTATATACATACATATCAATATCTTTAAAAGGCTGTTTCCAAAGTTTAATCATATCACTTGCCTGAGTAAAGTTGTTTGTGTGAGATTGACAATGAAAAGGAGTCTGCATTGAAAACCTAATGAAGTTAATTAACATATTAAATAAGTACATTTTTTATTGTGGGCCATTCAAAGGGTGTAATTGTATTTTAAAGGGGACTATATTTCCTATATATTGGCTTTCAAACAGGTAGATAAACACAGACGAGATTTCTAACTGTATCCAGCTGAGGCTCCTGTATTTTTGATGAGCGGTATAGCTGCTCTAATCTGCCATGGTTGGTCCCTTGCCAGCAAAGGACTGACTGCCCACACTTCTTCCAACATCGTGCATCAGTTGATGAAAGAAATAAAACTGGGAATTTATTGCAATAAAGGCCCAGCGTATGCTAAGAAAGAAAGTTCTTCCAGTTGAAGACACCTACAAATATTGAGGTGCAGATATCTTCTCTGCCCCCTTACTAATGGTTGGTTCTTTGAAAGGAGAAAAAAATACTGACAAAACCACAGCAGCACATTTCTCTCATAGGAAACAATTTCAGACACAATTCAGATCTGTAAAATGATACATTAACCCCCTCCTCTCCTCTTTTGGTTTGTTATGTCTCAAAAGTTACTGGGTTTGCCTCTGATTTTCAGTGGTATTACTGAGAAGAAAATTACAACCCTAAATTCTAAAACACTACTGAGGTTCTTCTTCACAAGTGATGAACAGCTACAATTCCCAGCCATATCAGTGGTACCGTGAATAATGCAAGTGATGACAGGATCGTACTGCATATTCATATAATTTACTTCATAGAATACATTAGCTTTATCTTTTTTTTTCTGTGTTAAGTATGAAAAGGTACTTGCAGACTGGGGAGATGATTGTGGGAGCTGATTTAAAGGTCACTGAAATTGATCTCTGAACTCGGCTCTAAACCTTTCTTTTCTGAGAATGCTTTTTTGTACTAAATTTCTTCATTTCAGTCTACACAGAGCTAAAATGAGCATTAAGACATTCTTTTATTCCACAAATCAACTCCTACATGTAATACTTAAGAAAGCTGCTAGATAAATACATTAGTTCTATTTAGCATGTTAAACATCAAAAGCTGGAAAGCTCATATTCCCATCTGCTCTGACACTGCTGGCTGCATCCAGATGCTTGTTAGCACAATTCCGCATAAAGCCATGAGTTTCAAGACTTGCAAGGCACCATTCTCTAAAGAAGACTTGACAACACTGTTCCAGGTAGATAAAAATTCAAATGCTTGCCAACATTGCAGGTGACTTCATGAATCACTCCTCTTAAAAAAAACAAGACTCTATATCACCGTTCCTATTTCAGTTAATGTCATAAGGCCAGTGTCTAAAAAAACTTAGGTAATTGCTGCTATGCTGCTATGTCACAGTTGAGCCATGGCAACTGGCACAGTATACATTGTCATAACTGTGAAATAAAATGTGTTAAATTCCCCTGAGACTTGAGGTTGTAAATCGACTTGGATGGGCTTCAGCATGAGATTCAGACTCCTAAATTTTAGATGTCTAAGTTTCCACTGTAGTGAAGGCAAATTCATTTTCATAGCAATGGGTATTCTTAGCTTCCTGACCTACCTCTACAGGTCACAGGACCTATAAGAGATCTGATGTTTCTGGAACAGCAGTAGAAAACAAGGCAAGATATCCTAGTGCGTCTTTAAAAGCCTTGAATGTTTCATCTTACCCCATCTGTGAATCAGGACCTTGGTCAATGGCGTCTGGGTAGCTTTGAGATGTGATAACACAACCTCTTAGTGTCTGGTCCATTGCACCAGAGAACAGATTGCACACACTCGCCTGGTTCTTATGATTCTTGAGACAATATGAAGCACCAGACCTGCACCCTACTGCTGACTGCAATGGGAGATTAGGCACCAAATTAATGTCAAAGAACATCAGGGTTTCTGTGCACCTAAATTTAGAGGCATAATTCACCTGTGTATATGCAAGCACATCCTTTCACCTGAGAACGCTTAGGGTGCTTGAGGTACTGGGTAGGTAGATATGAGGCAGAACTTCATATCCTGCACTTCTTCAGAGCAAAAACTAGGTGCTATGTGAGATTCCTCATGGATTCCAAGCGATTAGATATGACTTCACTGTCAAATCGGAACCCTACTCCATGTGCCTCAAACTGAATTTGTATCTCATTGGCACTGGGATAACAGTTTCACACAGACAATTACTGCCGCTTGGCAAATATGCAAGTAGCTGGTTCAACAATTATTTTCTGGTCTCTGACATCATTGTCCAAAGTTGAGAATCTGAAATCTATCACTCGCCTGCCATTCCCCCTACAGGCTGTTCAACTGCAGTCGTATGGCAGTATCTGACACCAAAGCCATGTAGATGTTCTGCAGTTCATCTCATCAGTATATGACAATGCCCTTGTTTTGGTAGGACTTAAAAGCCCAACTTTCCTAACTCCTAAATGCTATTCATAACCAGAAGCAAAATATTCTTCTGTCTAAGTCCCTGATGCATTCAGTGCAGACAACCTACGAACTCACATAACACGCACTAACAGAAGCAGAATATTTACAAATGATGGGTGACAGCTGCCTCACTTTTCTAAAAGCATCCAGTTAAAAATATGTCCATTATACAGTGGTCGGAATGCATGCCCCAGAAAAAAAGAAAAGTAGAAGGGACGTTAAGCTGCTAGCTGGGAATCTGAAGTTCAGTTCTCTCTCCCGTTTCAAGTTTTCCATGTGACTGTTCTTCCTGTTCGAAAGTGGAGCAATGCTATTTACTTCTTTTAAAAGGTACTTTGAGACTTGTGGATAAAAAATGCAAGCTAGCAGCTTAGTGTTCTACTAAGCCAGCTGCTCTATGGGTTTCTATATCAAATAAATGCTACAGGAACAGGCACCAAGCCTTTCAATACACTAAGTATGTCACTCTCTTTATTTTCTAACTAGAAAATTTGGAATTTTGAGACCGAAGAACAATTCAAGGACATCTGGCTACAGCCTGTGCAAAGCTAAGAATTTAAAGAGTGTAAGTTATGCTGCTCTCTGGAAGCTTGCTCAGAGGGTCAAGCCAACAGCAGACCCTATGCCCTCCCAGCTCTACCAAACCGCGAGGCTTCACAGCACTTACAAAGGTGCCTCATTCATGAGAATCGCACCTCTGGGTGCGCACAGGCCCTTTCTGTGACGTCTGCCCCAGGCAGAACGCAGCTGCGATCTCTGGGGTTACTGGCACCCTGCTACAGTCGCTTCATGGTCAGCATCACAGCTTCTCATAGTTAAGGAGCTTGGCAAGCAAAACCCCAGTACTAACAAGGAGCCAGATATTTCTATGCTGTACTTCCAATACTGTTACTTGTAGGCTTTTTTCCTCTCTCCCCCTTTTTTTTCTATTTTTTCTTTTTTTTCATTTTTTTCTTTTTTTTTTCCTATTTTTTCTTTTTTTTTTTCTATTTTTTCTTTTTCTTTCTTTCTTTTTTCCCTTCCTGTAAATGACTCACGCGCTGCCTTTTGGGGAAGGGGGAAACCAAGCGCTGCACAGCCGCTCCTGTGACTTTAACCTTATTTAACCCTCCAAACACAGCAAGAGGAAGTACGAAGTATTTTCACGAGCTGTGAATGGGCTCAGATCTGGGTTTGACATCTTGAGGAAGTGCTGCCTTCTGCAAAGCCAGAAATGCAAAACCAAAAATAAAAAAAAAAAAAAGAAAAAAAAAGAAAAATAAAAAACCCAAATCTATTCGCCCTCCCGCTGAAATTCGAGCATTTCGACGCGCAAATAAAGAGCCTATCAGCTGGGAGGAGAGGGGATGAGATCTCTGCGGAACAGGGAGCCGCGTCTCTCCGCAGCTCGGGGACAGCTGCGCCTCTATTTGTAAGCGACGCGGGGGATGCTCAGGGTCTCCGCCCGAGGGGGTCGGCGAGGGGACCCCTAGAGCCCCGCCGCCCCTTCTCCCCCGGGCACGGCGGGGCGCTGCCCCCTCCCCACCGCGGGAGGCGGGTCCGAGGGCGCCGCCCGCAGCCTCCGCGGGGCGGGACCGAGCGCGTCGCGCTGCGCCGGGGGATGGACGAGGGGCTCTGCGGCGGCGAGCGGCGCCGGGCGGCTCAGGTAAGCGACGGGGCACCGGGGAGGTAGTGAGGGGGGGACGACCGGGGACGGGGAGGGGGCTGAGCCGCCGCCGCTCCTTCTAGCGGCGCCCCCGGCATCAGCCCCGCCGGCAGCGGGCGGGGACCGGGGCTGCGGCCGCTGAGGAGAGCGCGGAGAGCCCCGCGCCGCAGCCTTTGCGCACCCCGGCTTCGTGCGCAGAGGCTCTGCGCACCCCGGCTTTATGCACCTCGACTTTTATGCACCTCGACTTTTATGCACCTCGACTTTGCGCAGCCCGAGTTTTATTGCACCCCGACTTTTCGCACCCCGACTTTGCTGCACCTCGACTTTATGCACCCCGGCTCCGCACACCCCGCCTCTGCCGGGCAGCCTGGCAGCGGGGGTGGCGGAGGGGTGGATGCAGCCAACTGTTGCCGGGGAAAGCGCCGGCCCTGATACTGAAATCAGCAAATAAAAACTCTCCTAAGGCTCATTTTGGAGTCTTAGCGAGCATCCTTTATCAGGCCTGGGCAACGCGAAGGACTGATCTCCATCCATCGTGTAATGAGACAAAAGCCGGTTACAGAATATATTTCCCACTTAGGTGCATATGGATAAATTTTCCCAGAAATCTTATGCCTATACTGTTACTTTCCAAGGACTAATTGTAATGGTGTTGTGAACTTCGCAACAGTCAAATCTCCTGCTAATTTGGAGATTTGGAGCCAGCTTGACCTTGCAGTTGAGGTAGGGAAAGTCTGCAAAGGGAGGTGGTTGCAGACGGAGACACGTCTGTTCAGCACAGATCATGCTTCACACAAGTCGTTATCATCTCCAGAGAATGGACAGTGCCTGGAAAAAAGGCTGCTTGATAAACGCCCCCGCGAGATTCCCGGCTTAGCTTTGCCCCAGCAGGGGGAGCCACTTTCCCCGGGGTGGAATTCTCTGGTTTTTAGCTGCAAGTGCCTGCTGGGGACCCGCCTCTGCCTGGGAATCCTGTCTTAGCCCTGGCCCTGGCTCAGGATATCAGACAAACAGCTGATTTTAGAGCCCTGCTGCAGTCAGCACCCCGGTGCTGTGGTGGGGGGAGAGGGGGATTATGTTCAAAACTTCAGTTATACCAAAAACTTTCTATTCCAGCTGCCGGTGTTGGAAGCTGGGTGCTATAAATGTGCTGTTTCCAGAGGGATGTACCTAGACATGAGATGAAAAGGATGCTCTGTAATGTTGATCTGAATCTCTGTCCATGTTGAGATGTGCTTGCACCCCTTCTTCCTACTATTTTTTTTTTCCTTAATTGAATTTCGAGCCCGTTTAGCTTTAATTTCATTTATCTGGGTTTTGTTATGCTAAGGTCTCCGTAATACATGACGCCACTGTGTAAAATCGAATATTCCATAATTCACTGGCAATGCAGCAAGACTCTTAACTTCGTGTGCTTCCAGTGGCGTTGCTAATGACTTGCCGAGGGTGATGATGCAAGTTGGTTTCCAGCCTGTTTCCTGGTAGTCTTTGATTGCCGTCCAGCCGATCGTTGCACTCTGTTCCTAAATGCAGTTTGTATCTGTTTGGGGAAAAGGGAAGCTAAGGGGGACAGGAATCTATTTGCTTTGCTTCTCTTGTTCTGACCATCTGCAAGGTCAGGAAAAAAAGAAAATTAAAATCACTTTGACTGTGAACTTGTAGATGAGGAGATCTGGAATGAAACACTGTCGTGACATGAGGTTGCCTTGTGGGCAAAGAATTTCACGTGCTCAGCACTCCTCTACAAAAATACCCCAACTCGTATTACACTGGGAAGAACCAAGCTGAAACTTCCCTTTTCTCTGTTATGCTAACTTTTGTGTTTCCATAACATGTAAGGGCAACGCACATCAGCAATGTACTTCTTTATTTTTTTAAGGAATAAACTTTGTAATTTCTCATCTTTGATTCTTCTTTCCGTTCCCACAATACCCTTCCCCCCAAATTAAAAAGTACTGATAAAGCCCTGCTGCTCATGTATTTGGCCTTGCTAGGATAGACTTTAAAAACATGTTTTAACAAATGGAAATCACAGATTATGGGAAAAGCATGAAGGGCTTGACTTATATTTACAGAAAGCATAAAGTAGCAATTAAGAATGAAATTCTTCAACTTCAGTTTGAACTGCTATTGTATAGTCTATCTGATCTCTAAGGTTTCACTTAAATGTAAACTATGTCAAGTATAAGCGAGGCTCTCTGGGTTATTTATGTGATTCCTTAATGACTGCCTGATTTTTTATTGTATCCTGTTCTGTACTTTTTCACTACCCTCCTGTGCTGTTTTTGCAGGGACACTTTGTTTTTTTTTTTTCTGTGAACTTCTATTCTTTATTAAAAACAGAAAATAAACAAACCACAAGTGATTAAAAAGACAATGTATGCCAGTAATTAGAATAAAATTTATTTAGTTAATTAAAAAAGGAAAAACAGTGATCATCTTGGATATTTCTGCATAGTTACTGTCCCAAGATGTCATTTTGCTATGAGTCTGTTAGTGAATTTTACAGTGCTAGGAAAATAATTCACTGTTAGTGTGCTTAGCTTGTCTTCGTGACATCATTTTTTGACACTGTTTTTTCAGGCTGAAATATCTTGTCCTCAGCAGTATGGAAGTCTCACAGATAGATGGAGGATTTGCATGTGCAATACGTTGCAGAATTTTACGTGTTGTACAAAATGAGAGCTTAAAATTTGTGTCAGAAATGGCAGAAGTTTTGTAGCTGAATAACAATTCCCATAGTTTCAACAGAAATCGTATTTTATAGGTAGATAGTATAAATAAGCCCTCTTTAATTGATCGTGTTTATATGTATTTCCAAATACCCTTTTAATGAGAGTTTTTAGAGAAACCGTGAGTTTTGTAGAATCACTGACATTCTTTAGCACTAGGTGCACGATGCCTGCAGTAGCACATGAACTTGATCATTCAGATCACATTTGATACAGAACAGACAAATTCTATTCTATACCCAAACCCTGTGTGCAGTCCAGACATCATTAGGTCTCCTGTTAAATCCCTGGAGACAAACTGAGCGTGTGAATGTGACCTATAACATCAGTGAACAGAGGAATATGGACAGTGATAATATCTGTTATGTTCAAGGCCAGGCTGGATGGGGCTTTGAGCAGCCTGATCTAGTGGGAGGTGTCCTTGCCCATGGCAGGGGGGGTGGAACGAGATGATCTTTAAGCTCTCTTCCAACCCAAACCATTCAGTGATTCAGTGTTGATTTGAAGGAGCCAAAACCTCTTCATACTGAATTCGGTATGCATTTGGATCTGTTTCAGTGTTATCAATCATTCTTTTAGCAGTGCTTTATACTTGTGTTATCTAGGAATGCAAAACAGTAACGTTAAATCAGAGGAAACAGTTTGAGAGGCATGAATTAAGGTATTTAATATTCCGGCCAGCTTGAGAGTGGCAAAAAACGCAGTCATAAATTTGAATTTTGTTTAAATTAAAATTGTAATAGAAGCTGCTATGCGCTCATGTGTGAATGATGATGAGAGCAATGTGAATGATATGAGATGTGCAGGTCCTAATTCTTGTGAAGTACTGACTGAATTTACCATACTTCTGCTTCCACTGAATTCCAATTCACAGTTCCACTTAAAATGAAAAACATGTCTTATTTTCTGTCTTTATATACTCCTTGATACACGTTCTTGATTTAAACCGATAGTCATGGTTTCTTCTATAGGAAAAATCACAGTAATGAATATAGGACAAATACCCTTTAGGACAGATATGACCTAGTGCAGCACTGACACACAGATGATTGAAAGATTTATTATTGTAGATTTAAAATGTTTATTAACAATCTTATGGTTGGTATCTTCATGTTTACATTACATTGTATATCTGTCAGTCTTACCTTGATTCAGGAATGTTTACTTTTCACAGAATCACAGAATCACAGAATCACAGAATAACCAGGTTGGAAGAGACCCACTGGATCGTCGAGTCCAACCATTCCCACCAATCCCTAAATCATGCTCCTAAGCACCTCATCCACCCTCACCTTAAACACCTCCAGGGACGGCGACTCAGCCACCTCCCTAGGCAGACCGTTCCAATGCCTAACCACCCTCTCTGAGAAGAATTTTTTCCTAATCTCAAGCCTAAATCTCCCCTGGCGGAGCTTGAGGCCATTCCCTCTCGTCCTGTCCCCTGGCACTTGGGAGAAGAGGCCAGCACCCTCCTCTCCACAACCTCCCTTCAGGTAGTTGTAGAGAGTAATAAGGTCTCCCCTCAGTCTCCTCTTCTCCAGGCTAAACAACCCCAGCTCTCTCAGTCGCTCCTCATAAGATTTGTTCTCCAGCCCCTTCACCAGCTTTGTTTTGCAGGCTAACAGCTGAAATATTCTTGTTTAATTTATGAACTCTTCAATAGATTGTATAATCAGTACCGTCTGGCACTTCTTTGTGTATTTTATCCCGTTTTTCCCTGTCCACAATAGTGCTTTTGTAGCGCTCTTCAAGTGGACGTGGCAGCGGACAGGTTGGCTTTAAACATCATGGTTTGAATGAATGGCTGTGCAAAAGGTGAAGCCAATTTATATGTCAGAGCCTTAATTATGAATAAATCTGTGTAAGAAATTTCTGAAGGCTGTAAAATGTGAAAAGTTAATTTTGAAGGTTTCAGTAGTGGTGTGACTTGTGGTGTTCTGAGTGTCTGTCCCAAGTGCAAGTCAAAGTATTCATGAATGTATGTCCCCCAGACCTATCGAAGAACATCAATGCAGTATGGGAGTTGCCTCATCTAGAATATAGCATGGAATATGCTGGGGTCTTGGGTTGGGTCCTGTGTTTGTCTGTGGTGAGCTCTGGTTGACCAAGTCGTATCTGGGCTTTGGAGTTTGCACTGTGGAAGTGGTTCAGTGTTTTTAAGGGGATGTGTAGACTTACACTGATATTTTAGATAACAACCGTTCTGTACTCTCCTGTAGCTTTCAGATATGCATAGATTTATCTTAAAATTTAAGTAGTTGTTAGAAGCTTTTTTATATATAATTTATGGGATTGGGGCGGGGGGTCTTCTCCCTGTTGTATTACAGCCTGAATTCATAAATTATTTGAGTGGCCTATTTTACAATTAGATGCCTCAAAGCCAAGGCTAATGTTCTTAAAACTCATGTCTGAAAGCACACTGTTGTCTGTGGTTTTTACTGTGAAGAAAATAAGATGTGCAGAGCTTTGTTTCTGCATCTATCCAGAGCTGTTCCCACCATGTCTGTTCTGGAGAGTGGCATCCCTCTCCTGCCTGCCTGCTTTTAGCATCCTGATGTGGGAATGTTTCCCCCAGGATTCGAAAAGCTTGTTCTGCTAAGAAATAAGTAAATGTAACCCATTTACTCAAACTTGAGGAAGAAGGATTCGCAGTACTATTTCTCTCACCCTCTTCTTGTATTCAATAGTACATTTGTTACATCCCTTACACACCAAGTGTGAAGTTTGATTCTCTGTCCTCTTTTCAGCTTGAAGTAACTTGAGCTCACATCTCCCTCTTCCCAAGAGAATGCAACATGCAGCATGTCATAAGCTGTCCTTTATTTCACCTGCAACTCTGTTACTTTGAAAAAGAGAATTAATTAGGCCAGAGGGAGAGTGACTCCTGCCTTGTGATCAAGTATTCAGCTGAGGTGAGGGAGGCCTGGTTTGCGTGGGTATTTCATTCTTTCATCCAGTAAATGTTTTTCCATTTCATAGCTTCATCAGGAATAGTCTAGGACAGACCATAGTCTGTGGGCTAGGGCACCACATGGGCATGCAGAGTTGTGGTTGCTAGCCAGCATCTTAGCCTGGAAAGAGCATACCGCCCGCTTTTGCTTCCTCTGTGGTTGCTTTCCTGATGCTCTTAAATTGCTTGATGGTGCTTGGGGGCATGCTCCTGCCTTCTCATCCGAAACTTCAAAATTGCCTGACGCCTTTCCTCATCAGCTTGTGAAAGGGATGACTTTGTACCTTGCTCTTGGGGACACCTGAAGGTGTTGCAACCCTTTTTAATAACATAGGTACCTCTTGAGTTTCCAGGATAGGTGATGTTTAAGGTACAGCCTTCACAACTTTGTTTCTTATTAGGTTAAATGGCTTCCTGCTTACTGTCCTGGTTATTTTGATTTTCATTATGTACCCAAATGTATTGTAGCCATGTTCACAAATCTCCTGGGAGTCTATTTTGTGCTTCTAGTCTCATATGGACTAGTAAATCTAAGAAAAGTGTGGATTTGGGGATGAAGGCCAGAATTTGGCAAGAGTGAGGTTCCCTTCAGGAGAAAGCCTTTATTTAGGGGTTAGAACACAGTTTGAGCCTGATTTGGGTCAGTTGTACAGTGTAGGCATCTCATCACTTCTGAGGTGCTTTACGATATCCACAGTGTCTACACTTGTATGGCAGATGCAAAATGGCCAGAGTAAACATTTCTTGCATGGAGAAGCACCTGCTGAGAAGGCAGGATATTTCAAGACAGCTGAGTACTAGTTGCCTCTGCAACTAACTGAGCCCAGTCGTGTCCTAAAACTATTGCAGTCTAGGCTGAATGTGGTTAGACTGAGAAACAGGAGGAAAGGGGTTGTCTTCTTTGAAACAGATGTCTCTGAAAAACAAGAAAACCTGCTGTCTGTTTTTTTTTTTTATTGTGAGTGTGTTTAGTACCTAGCTCAATCATAATTTCTATATTGCAGCCACCTCAGATTAAGTCTGGGAGGTTAGCTTGAGTTAATGGCTTTCTGGGAGAGGAGGGGAGAAAGTTCGTCTTCTGGTGTCTCTCACGCATATTAATAGGGGTGTGGAGTTGTGGGGCAAAAATTCATTACTGTTGTTTGTTAGCTGGTACAGAAATGCTGAGTGATGGTGCCACTTAGGGAGCTGAGTTGGTTTTGGAGGATAAGGAATATTCTCCCTGGTAACTGATCCATATGATCCTATCTCCAGTAAATTGATTCCATAATTGTGCTCAAATAGCCTGCATGAGAGATGCGCAGTGATATTTATTTGGTACAGATGATTTGCTGGTCCCGATTTTTCGGAGGGGATGCATTTAATGCTGTGGAAGTTGGGAGAGGGAATATAATATTCCTTGGAGTTGTTCAAACCTGTTTAAGCTTTAGAAGTTTAGATTGTTAAATTTGTTATGCTTTATTTCCAGGAACAGTCTAATTTTGTCTCAGTTATACGTTCTCCCACCCACATAAGCACAGTCTGACTCTCTGTGCTGTATTGCTTTGTAATTGCACAGTATTTTGCTTCAAGGATCATCTGTAGACTGCTGGTGACTCCTTCAGAGAAAGATTTCATGACAGATGTAGGCATGTTTTTGGAAGGTTCTGGAAAGATGTCTGTAATCATCTATCTCCCTAGCAATTGCTGGCAGCAGAGGAAATGGAAGCCGATATTCTGTAACCATTTTTCCTATGTTTTTATTATTAAAGCATAAATGTGCTGTAGGGCTGGAACACTTCCCTTGCCTTCTCACAAGGCTGTGCTGCAGCAGAGCTCTGTAATACCAATTACTGCAGGGACTGTTTGCTGTTCCAAATGAGACCATGATGGGGATGCTGGGAAATGAGTCTCTCTCAAAATGTGTTGCATGCTCTGAATACTTGAGAGATTTTGTTAGAGTGCAATGCTTAGGTCTACAGGGTTTATGTTTTTAATTAGAGGAGGCGTTAAAAATCCCTTTTCTATGTTGTACCATCATCTCTCATATTCAAGGGGAAAATAGAAAATATTTCCTGATCTTGAAGTATTCGGAGAATATGTTGCCTGTAGAATTGATTTGTATTTCTGCAACTACATAATCTTACTACTTTACTTTTATTTTTTTTCCCAGAAGACAGGGTGAGAGCATGCTTACTAGAAGCCTTAAAGTATAGGTAATCTGCTTGTCCTTTTTTATGCTGTGAGACAAAAAATGATTAGGGTCTAACTACTTATGCCTTTGTTTCACTGAGGTTTTGACTCATTATGGCACAGACAGTATCATGTTGTCCTTTACTGAACTAAAAGTAAATCTGTCAAAAAAAAAAAATCCCCTTTTGTTCAGCTGCTGAGGAACACTGTGGGCTGCCAAATCCTGACAGTCTGAGTCACCACAATCGTAATAAAGTGTTTGTACTTTTGTGGTTGCTGTTATTCAGTGTCTTCTAATTTATTCATAAGGCAAAGGGACACTTACAGGTTACAGTACTATTTTTTAAAGAAATACTCCATGTTTATGCCGAAATAACATTTTGCTAGTAACACTTTAAAGCTTCCATGGATCAGATAGTAGTCTTTAACAATAACAAATACATATATGTGTATATTTAACAAATTCCATTTTCTGTGTAAGACCAATATTAGACTTCAAAAAATGCTGAGATTATTTTAAACTCCTTACTGAACTCTGCTGTTTCGCCCATCTAATCTGACCCGATAATGATCTGATAACCAGGGAGACTGTTTGCTTCCTTAAAAAAAAAAAAATGTTTTAAGGACAGAGACTCTGACCCTGGAAATGCTTATCTGTGTTTTAACTTTGATGCAGGGGCTGTGACCCCAGCAAGTATAACTCATGTAATTGAATTTAGTTGTTTTCAGGATTACTCCAAAACAAAGCAGTCAAATATTAAGTTGCAATGTTCAAATAAAATTCACAGTGACTGCACAAAAACAACTGAGGAAAAGCAGTGTAGTTCTGAATTAACGATGGGTACTTGTAAGGCTGATGCAGCCTGACTCCCAGAAGATGTTTGCTGGTCCCTGGTGGGTGCCTGTGTTTACATTATGGCAGGCTGGCTGAGGGACCTTTGCCTTTGCTTGGATGGGAGGTGGGAATTCTCATAAATGGTCTTGGTCCTGTCACCTGTGTGTGGAGAGGAGATGGGTTTCTTGATTCTTTAGCTATTTCTGTGTGAGAGTCCTCATGATTTAGGCTTTTTAATTATTAGCTGTTGAGGCAGAAACAATGATTTATTTCTTTCTACTGATAAAAGAGCAAGATTTTTATTCCTTTGTTCCTGATACATAGGGAATCCTGTATATCATTTACCTTTCCCTAGGGTTGAGCTACTGAAATTTCCACCATTCTCTCAATAAAGCCAGATTTGGTAAGTCAGATCCTCAGTAACTTTCCCTGACTCTGTCCTTTAGAGCTGCTGGGGAAAAGGAAGGTGGGCTGAACTGAGTGTGGGTGGTGGGCACCAGGACAGTATGGGACACATATGGAAATATAATAAGTGCAGCAGAAAGTACTGTGCTTTTAATTGCTAGTCTGAGTCATGCTATCTTTACAGCTGTTTCCCAAAGAAGAGTTTCACATGCTATTGACAGAGCTTTCACACAAAGAAAGGAGATCCTAGATAAGCAGTTGTAAATATATTACGTGCCCTCTATCCTTTAGTGTTTAATACATTCTCTAGTGATGAGTTCAGCGTGAAACACTTGGTGACATGTAATTACGTATGCATTAATTCAAAGGCAGTTGATTCTTAGTATCCCTGTCTCAAGGTATATATTCTTAATGCACTGAGATAGGGATGAGGGAGTGGTAGTACAGCTCTGAGCTTCTTATTTCATGTGGCAGTGGAGTCTCACTTGGGTGCTGACTTCCTTTCTCCTTTTTTTTTGCCCATAAAAGGAGAAAAGTGCTGCCATATGACTCGCTTTTAAAGAGAATTACAAGACGGAGGTGGAGGGAGGTTATTCAGGTAGTTTTGTTTCTCATACTGTGTACAAGACATTCTGCTTTCTGTGTTTAATGTGATATTACTAGCAGAGTATGTGGTTGTATTTCCTTCAGCTGACATAGAAGAATTAAATGCTTTACTTCATTTTTTTTTTCTATACGGATAAGAGATTTTAAAGGGAAGTTGGATATAAATGAGTTTGTAAAGAAGATGAAAATCCCAGTTCTCAGGGATTAGGCAGTCCTCCAAACCTTCAGACACTTTCCTGCTGGTGGTTAAAGAATGACTGTGTGTGGAGTTCTCCCATCTCGTGCCAATGACCGTAGGGAGGCATGCCTAAGTTTATTACTTAATTTTGCATTGTTAAAAAATTTCATCTCCAGTTTTCCAGAAAACAGAATATTCAGGTGATTCTCTGAAGGCTTGCTCAGAAATCAAATCTGGACATCTTGATGCCTTTCCTTGACTGGAGAAGTCTTTGAGTCCACTTGCTCTGCAGTCATCCAGTGACTTACAGTGCAGAGTAAAGCAGCAGTTGCCTGATTTTCTTTGACATACTCTGACAAAAAGCATAGCCCTCTCACTGATGAAGATCATATTTTCTTCATAGAGCTAAGGCAATTAACAGCTCTAAATAAGTGCCACCCAGCTTCTGCCATGAATTAGCAGATGGTGTGCAATGGGCTCCTGATTCGGCATTGGAATGTGCAGGATGGTCTTGAACTGTCAGCTTCAACCATGCTGCCTGCTGATGTCCTCCATGTGCCATCAAAGTCGGAAATGAGTCAGTGATTCATACTATTGATCAGGTTGGCTTTAGTCAGCCTTGTGCGTTCCCTTTACTTACTGATGCTGTGAAACAATTTGACACAAGGGCATGTAAATCAGCTGTCTCTCCTCTTCCTTGGTCCAACACAAGATGTTTTAGAAATTACAGCAGAGTGATCTGCCTGTGGAAACCAGAGTTCCTTTTTTTTTCATTTTGACCGCTGTGAAAAGTAGCAGTCTTCAACCCAAACACTTAACTTTCTTCTGTAATGAAGCATTTAAGAATCCAAAGGGAGCTGGAGAAAATTAAGATCTTGGTAATGAGTAGTCATTTTCTAGCATCGTCCTTCTCTAGTGTCACCGTAGGCTCCTGGGAGCAGGGCAAAAGGACTATGCTAATTCTGGATCTAAAGTCACATTTTTGTTTTCTTTCAAGTGGGTTTGGGTTTTTTTGTTTGTGTTTTTTTTTTTTCCACATCAGAACTAGGATGTAGGCCAAGATCTGTGAGAAACAGATGTCTGTCTCATGCCGGCAGTATTGTCATCGTTGGGATTTAATAAATTTGTTGCTTCATTTATGTGGGAGGGTTTTTGTTGTGCTGTATATTTTGGTTGTTTTTTTTGGCAGATCTGATAGAGAGTTTTCTAGTTAATTGGAGTGATGGTCTTCAGTTGAGTGTTGATGTCATGTCAGTGTTTGGATAGATAAGGCGTTTTTTCATCTTTTTGAACAACAGGAATTGTACCTATAGTTCAAGGGACTGCAATTGAATTATTCCCAGGTAAGTAGGGGTGTGGCAATTCGTCGTCTGGGACTATTAGGTCGGAGCACATGGTTGTTAGGTCGGAGCACATAGTTATTAGGTCAACTATTAGATGAACTCACTAGACGAGTTTAGCAACCAATACTCCCAACGACTGTAAATGACTGATCAAGTTTCTATAGAATAATATGGAATTTTGTCTTTATGATTGGATTTCTATGACCACTTAAAGGTAAGCAGAGTTGGGAATGGAGAACTGTATAGTAAGATGGTTGGCAGTTGTGAACAGGATGTATGTTTTTTCTGCTGTCAGTGTAATTTTTTGTTACCCTGTGACATTGCATAATCAAAAGTTTTAAAACCAGTAATTCTTGCTAATTGTAATACTTAGATCAAATTTGCACCAGGGTAGTTGTGTTTTCCTTTGGAATTTTTTATATGTCTCTGTTGTGTTTACAGAGACCTGTTGCATGCGTTGCTTTTTGTGGCAATTAAGGGTAAATGTTCTTGATTCAGGTTTGCTTGATAGTTTTTTTAAAGAAGTAGGGATTTCTGATCTTGAAGAAAGAAATGAATTCATGAAGACATAGCTACATAGCTGAGTTTGTGAATTATTTTTAAAAAACATGCCAAATTTGTTCCTGAAATGCTGATCTTGTAGGGTGTTTGTATATCTTATGTGCCCACCAAGCTGACATAGATAAAGTTCGGAGAAGCAGGGATTCGGATGCTCTACATTGGGATGCTGTCAGGAGTGCTATGCCACCTTGATACCAGCTGACAGTCTGGACCAATACTCTACTGACAGCAATCCAGACTTGCTGAAATGAAGAAGTCAGATGCTCATCTTGAGCTTGTCTGAACACATTAAAAAAGTCAAAAACCTAGAGAGTGCAAATTTTCAGGGGCTGCATGAGAAATAGGAATCTACAGCTGTTAAATATTTGGTTCTGTTCTCGTGATTTGAAAGCAACAAACACCTAGATGAGGATGTGGTATTAAGGCCAGAAGCCATATAATGTCTGTTAATTTTGAAATGCATTGTTTACTTATGGAATTAACTTCTAAATTTACATTCTTCAGAAGCAGTGGGGTACTATCAGCATGATACATGTTCATAGTAGAAACTAAATAAGGAATGGATATGGAATGTGACTCTACTGTTACATTATTAGTACTGTTCATGACACAGTTTTGTCCTGTGCCAACTAAAACTCTCCCAGACAATGCCTGTGCATAGTTCTGGGGTTAGAAGAACTGTGGACTGTTTCCAGGAGGCTGTTTGGATCTAGACAGGGTGTTTTGGAAGGATAGGATTTTAGTTGTACAACCATGAGCTGTACCATGCTGCTGATGCCAAGCCTAGAGCATCGTTATGTGCTCTGGTCTGTTCTAGTTTCTGACATAGATGTGGCCACAGATCCTTCACTCCAAGAAGCTGAAAAAAACAGAAGTGGGGATTCATCAGCTTCTTTGGGAAAGCAATGGTAGGACTGCCTTTGCATCTTTTGAAAGATAGGAGAAAAAAAATCTATCCAACCTGTAAGTGAGAAGCTGTGTCTGGAAAGCTAAAAAAATAATCCAGAGCAGCTTGCAATTGTAGAGTAATTGAGTTTAGAATCCTAGAATCATAGAATAACCAGGTTGGAAGAGACCCACTGGATCTCTGAGTCCAACCATTCCTATCAAACACTAAACCATGCCCCTCAGCACCTCGTCCACCCGTGCCTTAAACACCTCCAGGGAAGGTGAATCAACCACCTCCCTGGGCAGCCTGTTCCAGTGCCCAATGATCCTTTCTGTGAAATTTTTTTTCCTAAGGCCCAGCCTAAATCTCCCTTAGCACAGCTTGTGGCCATTCCCTCTCGTCCTGTCCCCTGTCACTTGGGAGAAGAGGCCATTATCCTCCTCTCTAGGAGGGTATTGTTTTTATTTGAAAATAGGAGGGTATTGTTGTTACAAGAAAAGACCCAAGGAATACACAGGTATAAGTAGTCAATTTGAAAGTGCTAAAAAATACACCTTTATAAAGAATTATGGCCTAGTATTTTAAATATAAATCAATAAATTAAATGTAAGCAGATGGCATCTACAGTTTCTTCATCCAGAGGATGTATATCCTGGCAGTAGTGTAAAATTATCCCTGTCCTAAGCTTTGCCTTCTGTTAACTAAAGAAGTGGCAACCTGCTAGCACAAACCTGAGCTGGCACAATCTTTAAGTTTTCTCTGGGGAATTCCTGTCTCACGCAGATGTTTCAACCCTGTTCTAATTGTCTAATTGCCTCCTAACTATATTTAGCAGAAACTGTAGGGTGTGGGGCTTTTTTGTGTGCATTTTTCTTTTCTTTTTTTTCTTCTTTTTTTTAAGCAGTATTAAAGCCATTAGCATCCTAATGACTTAACAGAATCTGGTCCAACAGACAACTTACATATTGACTCTAGTCTATGGAGCACTTCCATCTGTCTCATACCCTGTCTCTTATAGGAGATGAGGAGTAGCTGGGGTGGCTTAGGCTGCCTGCTGAACTGGCCACATAGCCCTCTACCTAGAAATGCTCCAGTGAACAAAAATTGAGTTCCCAGTCCCCATGGAGACAGTGATGGGCCAAATATTGTTCCTGGGCTGGGAATTCCTGATGTGGCTTGTGAGTTTAGGGTTTTGTTGGGAAAGAATCAAAACTTGGGTCAGGATGCTCTAAGGATAGAGTGCCTTGAATTACCTGTACTACCATCAATGTCTCACGTATATTTCTGCATAATATTTTACAGTCAACTTGACAGTAAAAGCTTTAATGAGCCTATGCTTTTTCAGTGTATACATTGATGAATGTGTTCTGCTGCTGCTCCTTTTTTTTTCTATATCTTAAATCAAATTACAGACTTGTAACTTCATTTTGGAACATGTACTTCCTACTTTTTGTGTAAAGGACTTCTAAAATGTGAAATAATATTGTGGTTACATAGCTAGGATTCAGAGTCTGGCCTCTGACATGCATTTCATCTTATTTAACTCTTCCATTTCGCCTTTGAGCTGCAACATTGTGTAGCCCATTCTGTAAAGCAGCTTCACTTAACTCTGTATGTGCAAGCAGAATTAATTTCACATTTTTGCTATTTATGCTTTGTTCAGTACTGATCATACAGCCTTAATTATTTCTTACTCAGCAGGAAACGTTCAAAGTAGCAGCTGTGTTTTGCCTTAAGTCAAATCAGTTGTGGACTATGACTGCTCAAATCCCTGAGTGGATAATAAGCTTTACTCCCAGCGGGTCCCCCAGACTACTATGCTAGGGGTACTGAACTGACTTCTGTGTTTCATTGCATAAATGCATTTTAAATAAATTGACTTGCTGGATGTTATCAAAACAGTAAAAGGAAATTTTCTTTTCTACTTTAATACGTCATAGTTTGCCTTCTTGTTGACTCCCTTCCCTTAAAGCACTGTTAAGGTTTTCACTAAGGATTCAGAGTATGTTAGTTTCTATCTAGCTTTATCATGTTGGTGTTTAAGAAAAGCTCACTTTTCTTTCTTCCCAACTCAAGAATTCTCCTGAGGAGAAGAGCAGTTACTCATAAACGTGTTTCTTCATCCCTTGTTTAGGTCAGAGTGTTGTAAGGAGTATCTTGATGTTTTATAAACATATTGAAGTGTTGTTCTTCTTGATGTCCCTTGGCTTTCCTATGGAAGACTCTGATCTCAGTCTTAGACTGTTTATCTCATCTTTTAAAGGAATATTCTGTTTTGAAGACCCCAAACTGGTACATGGAGCTCTTCCGGTCAGAGTTATTTATCTTCTTTCTCTCCCATGGTGCTTGCTTTCCTGCTTGATGGCACCTCTGTCAGTCCAAATGTCTTAACTTGCCTTGCAGTCCATTCCACGCAGTTATTTCTTGCAGAACAAGAAGTGCTTCTTGGCATCTCTTTGTAGTCCTTGTTAAGTGCCCGTTTCATATTCCTTTGTCACATTAGCTCTACGAATTGGATTTGTGTCCGGTTTACATCCCATTTAACTTTGTTGTAGTTTGATTCTGGTTTAGACTGGTTCAAAAGCAGAACTTAAGAATGTAATGCATATTTTGCTTAGAATAAATGTTCTGTTTAAGTTGCAAAGTTTTTGTAATTTCAGGATTCAGCTGAGCAGGAGATACTCATTGATAGTTGCTAGGGCTTTGTTTCCAAAATTGATTTTTTCTGTATGAAAACGTGTTTTGAATTCTGGAGTAAAGGTGTTCTCCTCTACTTCCCCTCCAGTCTAAGGATTTTGTGAGTATATTTTGTACCGGTTCTGTGAGAACAGTGCAAGTTTTTTGCCAGCAGTGTAAGTTTTCGCCAAATGAGCCAAGTTATGTAACAGAACAAACTGGTCTAACATAAAAATATGGAAAATATTAATAAAATTCAAGAAAATTCTCATTTACCTTTCTTTTGGTCTATATTAGATCCATTTTTAATTAGCCTTACTAGGCTTATGTGTTCTCATGAATATACAGGTTTTTGAAAAACAATCCAGTTGTCTTATTTTGTAATACACAAATTTTAAAGTTTCTACCAAATACATTTTAGCATCTGTTTTTGCATCTACTTCATAACTTCTACACTATTTAATTTATTTTCGGCTTTATTTGTTAGAGTTTTAACCTGGATTCTTATTCTGTCCCACTTGCAATCAGTTTAAGGATTTTCAGCATTTTTTTATCATAATTAAAACAGTAAGTCTTGTTCTGTAATAAATTGGTTTTACTGAAAAAAAGCATTTCTCTTCTAATACTTATAGAATTTGGTGAGATATATCCTGTGCATTTGAAGGGAATGTAGAGTTGTTAAATTATGATCTTTGTAGTCATATTTCTATTTAATACATCCAGAAAAAAGGTGGGAATTTCATGCCTTTAATGTCTTTATAGGTCTGTTTTCTTTCTTATGGTAATAGGTCATGAATTCAATTAAACTATATTGCCTGTGGCTTCAGTGACTAAAAACTTCTGATATTTCCACAATGATGAACTCTTGCTGGAGTAGATGAAATAAATATCAAATTGTGGCTCATATATATACAGTTCTGCAGATCTCTGCCTTGGTATGACATTTTTAATTGACTAATTACTTTATTTAAGATGTTTAGCTAACAAATGCTTTCCTCCCCTTTCTCAAACTATCTCAGGGTCTTTCTTCTGTCATGACATTCCTCTGTTCATGACATTCCAGCTGTTGTTCTGTCTCCATAGTCTGTGCTAGACTTGCCCTTTCAAAGATAAATTCCACCTTTTTTATTTCTGATGATCATCTAAATGTCACAGTCCTCTTTCTTTACTTGCACTGTTCCCATTTCTGGTTTTTTTTTCCCATCTCTTCCTATCACTTGTAGTCTTTTATCATGATTTTCATCCATTCTGTTCTACCAACATCATATCCACTACCAGGAAAGAGAGAAGCTGTTTGCGTTTCTGTTTAACATGAATCTTGCTGCATCGAACTGCTCTTCCCAGTTAACCTTAATTAAGTGAAGCTTGGAAAATACCTAAATGCTAAATAAGTCGGGAGTTAACATGGTCCAGTAAGTGGGATGACCTCTTTGAAACTTTCTCACAGATGCTCATTTAATTAGTGTGGGTGTTGCTGAGTCTTCAGACTTGTCATTTGTGTTGTTGTTGGGTCAAGAGGGAAGGAGTCATGTTTTCATACATCTTCAGCTAGTAAGTGCTGTAGAGAACAGTGGCATCTAGTGCTGCGGTTTGCAACCCAGTTGGGCTGGAAGGTCAGAAGTTGTCTCTTACTACTTCGCTGCTGCATAGGAAATGGTAGGATTTGTGATGTGCTTACGGTCCTTTCTGTGTCCCAAGGTGTTTCTGCTTTGCCCTTTCTCTGATGACTCCTTCCTGGCTTCTTTCTCTCATAACCTGTAGTACTCTTTGGAATTAACAGTGTCTTCATCACAGTAGCAGTAGATCACTACTCTGATGGACTGTACTATGACATTAATTGACTTTTTGCTCTGGGCATAATGCCCAGGGAAGGTACCCTGCAGCAGTACTCATTGCTTTAACAAAACAAGAGAGATTAGTATGTTTTGAGGGCATTTTAATAACTTCTGATTTTTACTAAGTAATTGAAACGTATTCCTTAATAACAATTCTTCTAAACAAATTAAAATCCACAGATCGCAGCCTCTATCTAGTTATCAGGAAGGCTCTGGGACATCTTCAGCAAGGTAAGAGTTGACTCTGCTATTTTCTGTCCTGCACAGATCAGCTGTCTAGTCGATTTTAAAGCCATAAATGATAAATGAATACTCAGCCTCCCTTGAATGGCATCCTGTTGTGTAGTTTTACTGGTGCACTTAACTGGTGCTTTGAAAATGCTATCTGGGCATAATGTTCTCGCCTTGAGGTTTTATTTGTTTGCTTTTCTTATTACAGGAAAACAACTGAGAATTCTTCTTCCCATGTACTTTTTTCATTTACTCCACTGTTTGTTTTTAGTTATTTCACTGTTATTGTTCTGGTCTGTGTAAACCCTTGGGACAGAATTGGCCTACGCAGAGAATGGTTTTGTTCTCATCTCTTTTGGAGTCCTAATTCTGTGATTTTTTATAGGCCCTCTACTGCCATTTTTTTGTTTCCAAATCTCTGAAATATAAGTTCTAAACACCCTGTGTTGCTACAGAACTGGGGAGAATTTGCAGTCAGCAGCAAAGTAAAGGAATGCTGAAAATAGACTCTCTTTCTCCCTAGAGAAAGGGAGTTTCCTGACTTGACCAGCTACTAATTGGTACAAAGATTTGCTTACACAGAGGAGCTATTGCTAATTAGTTCCCTATATGGGTGCTCTACTTGAGAAATTAGTGTTATATTCTGATTTAATTTAATCTACTTTTATAATGAATTGTCATATTTGCAGTAAAGAATATAATTTTAGAAGAAAAAAAATCTGCTCTGCACCACCCCCAAGTTTCAAAAGATAATTCCTCTTTAGGCAGTTATCAAGAACTCCTACTATTTTGAAGTAAAATGAATAAAAATTTATAGTTAGAATCACATTTTAGTCATATCTTTATAAATGTAGCTGCAGAAGTACAACCATGGGTTTTTCAGAGTCAAAACTTAGTTCAGCTGGTTTAGGACCTGATGATTTGACCTTTGTTTTTCCATCCTTGTGAGGATAGTGAGTCAGAATGTTTGGGAAGAAGATAGTTTTTCGAATTATATTAGCAACGTGAAGGTTCTGGTTGAAACAGAAGTTCACTTCCAAGCTTTTCTGTGGCAGATTTCTTTTTGTGAAGTTGACTTCACCTTTGTTTTGGGTGCAGACTTTTATCTTTAAGTTATTTTATATAGTGAGTTGAAAAAGCGACGTAAGAGCCAGACAATAAGAATGTCTGTCCCTGTAGATCCTTATGAAGGACTTGGTCGCCCTGTTTTTCTCTCAACCTACCCTGCAACACTTGCAGGACAAGATGATGAATAGAGCATTTATATTACATTCTTTATTTTGCTGCTTTCAAAAGATTAGAAAATTAATTTCTAAACTTAGACCTGCTTTAACCAAACCTCTGTCAATGTAAATATTCTTTAAATAAATGTAAACATTACAATAAATTGCTAAATATGTTGGAAATGAGTTTGTGGTTTCATCATTTCATTATTATTTCTTTTAATGCTTAATATAATGCATAGCATTATTTTTCTTTGCCGACCTTGGCAACAGCTCATTTTAACATCCAAATTAAATTGAATCTGTGCTGCAGAATTACATGGGGTAAAATTCAGTTTAAGTACCTGATTATTTCAACCAAGCAGTGGTTTCGAATGCTCTTTCTTCAAAAGTTTTTGGAAGGTCCACATTTCACTTTCAAAAGAACAATTTTAGTTTTCCATGAATATAATCTGGTATATTCCCTTCTTAAGATAGCAAATTTTGACTGAAAATTGAGAGAGGG
Organism: Clamator glandarius; assembly: GCA_033459285.1. NCBI lineage: Eukaryota > Metazoa > Chordata > Aves > Cuculiformes > Cuculidae > Clamator > Clamator glandarius. Next base: position 2,623,698 of record JAUNZM010000553.1, on the reverse strand, counting down.
AAAATCACAGTGTTCCCAAATGTAATCTTGAATGTTTTTCATGACAGACGAACGTTGAATGTTTAGCATCGCGTATCTGGATTTTTGAATGTGAATTGGAACCACTTTGTTTCTAGGTAAGATATAACCATGTGTTTATGTTAAGTACCTAACTTCTTTTATACATGAATTGTGAGAAAGCTAAATAACGCCATGTGCTGGACCTTACTTTGTATAGAGTGTTTATGTCATTGTTGAATGAACCCAATGTGATTTGAGATTTTAAATAATAACAGTTCTCTGTCCTAAATTTTTATATGTCCTGGGAGAAACCACACCAGCAACTCTGCGTAGTCTATTTATGGGATTTAATTTTATGATTGAGTATGTAGTTGTTTGATTATCTTGTTGCCATTCAAAGTGGTGCTTTAGTTCTGTCTTGCATCAACGCTCATCTGGGATGACGGAAATCAGTGTCAGTGCTTGAAGCAACAAACTGTTCTATTGACTTCAAACTTCTAGCTTCTCTCTGCTCCAAGAAAAGTTTTGATATATGAGGAAGACTTCAAAGGAGTTTTGAATAGTTGTACACTTCAGTATCTGAGAATGAAGCAGGGAGCGATAGAAGACCTAGAAGCTTTTGATCTGTAGATGTAATTACAAGAGTAGTTGTCACTGGATTACCTTCTTCCTCATAGTGAGATAGGAGAGATTGTGCCAGTATTGCTAGTCATGTTTACCACACAGGTAACAGATCTTACAGGGAACAGAAGGGACTTCTCAGTATCAAGCTTCACTTGCAGCCAAGTTGTGGTCAACACTGCACCCGAGCTCCGAGACAACAAACTGCAGATACTGGTTGTGGTGTTTCTGACACAAACACGCTGCTGTTTGCCAGCCCTTTCCAGGCTGCTGGGAAGTGTGAAGCGACTGGAACATGCGAGCTGAGCAGTTGCAGCATGTAACTCTTAAAATCTGAAAGTGAACAATATCTTACTTTATTGTGAGAAGTAAGGCAGTGTGAGATGGTAGCGTCATCCAGTGGTTTCTCTGAGAAATAGAAACAGTTGAGTGTGGAGGAGACTCACAGTAGTACTTTAGTAAAAGTGAATGCTGTCATTGATTCAGCTCTCGTGATAGGCATCCAACAAACGATACTATGGGCAAATGACCACCAAACCCTTCAATCTGTTGCATCTAAAACCAAGCCAAACACGGCAGCAGCCCAGCTGGCTTTCTATCAAAGCAGGTTTGCAATACCCAAGTGAACCCAGGGATCTCAAGGGCAGTCTGTACAATTAACGGTGCTTGAATCACATGGATATTTATTCAAAAGTAATAATGCTGCCTGCAGAGGAGTTTGAAAGGTGTTGAGATTCATTAATTTAAAGCCACAGACGACCTTCATGAATGTGGGACTGACATACTTGAAAGACAGCAGTATTCCTTTTTAATATCACTGGATGGATGAACAAACACAAGTCCAGGGGAGGAGGTGAATGTAAGGGATGGAAGGAAAGATAAAGAGTTAAGGTTATAGTCATAGCTTCAACAAATTCTTTAGTGTAGGAAATTATTCTTCTTTATCTTGCAAACTAGTGATGCAATACATATAAGAACCAGTATTTAGCTAGTGAAGGTACTTTGCATATTTTTATTTCTGGAATTTATTTTCTCCTTTAAAAGGCCTTACAGCAACTGTTTTGTTGCAGTCATATGGAATTTAAAAATGGGAATTCTGCATATGACGTGCCTATTACATTTTATAAAGACAGCATTTCAGCTTAAATTTTAAGGGCCATTTTACTTATATAAATGAAGGACAATCTTCAAAAAATCAAAAATCTCAAAAATTAGTGCTGTGGATAGGCTTATCCCTCCTGGTAGGGGAGACTGAGATGAGCTGAAAGGAGATCTTGGAGACAGGACAAATAGACTGAAAAGGAAGAAATTGTAGGAATGAAGGTGAACACACTAACAAGGCAGAAGAAATGGGAAATGATGAGAAATGACTGTGAAATGAGGAAATAGTTATTTGCTAACTTATAGCTTCTTTTACATTTAGTTCATAGCATATTAATATTACTACAGTGTAGTTCACTGCTTTTATTAATTCCATTGGTAGGAAAATTTTTAAGTAATTTTTTTTCCTGATAAATATTTTAAGTTCTCACTATTTACTGTTAGAGAGCTTTTAAAATGTTAAAACAAAATAGGTTTTCAAAATGAAGACCTTTAATATGCCTTTAATGACTTCAAATATTGACTCTTTCAGAAGACTATGACAAAATACAGGCCATAAAAGCATCTAAACAAATTTTTATGAAAGATGTATAGAATCATAGTATAGTTTGCGTTGGAAGGGACCTTAAAGATCATTCATTTCCAACACCTCTGCCATGGGCAGGCACACCTCCCACTGGACCAGGCTGCTTGAAGCCCCATCCAACCTGTCCTTGAACACTTCAGGGGTGGGGCAGCCACTGCTTCCCTGGGCAACCTGTGCCAGGGCCTCACCAACCTGAGCATGAAGAATTCTTCGTGATGTTTAATCTAAATCTTCCCCTTTCCAATTTAAAGCCATTCCCTGTTGTCCTGTTGCTACATACCCTTGTAAAAGTCCCTCTCCAGTTTTCTCGTAGACCCCCTTCAGGTACTGGAAGGAAGGTCCCTATAAGGCCTCCCAAAAGAAAAGGTTCTGAAGATCAGTTCTTATCTTTCTAAATATTAATGCAGCAGAAGCAACTCTTTGGCTAGTAGCTGTGAGCTGTCTGAGCTGTGCTGAAAGTCTTTCGTGATAAGGTTTTTCAATTCTCATTGTGCAGAAAGACTGAATGTCTTAGGCTGTTTTTAAAAAGACCAGTATCCCTTGCGACTGTTTTAAATGTGTAGCATGAATTATTTAATTCACCGGAACCTGGATTTCCTTATCAGATTAAACATTCCTGTAGCTGTTTACAGAAATAGTTTTGTGTGTACATATGGATGAGTATAGTGATCTATTAATGTTTTTTTAAATTACCGTGGGGGGCAGGAGAATGTGGGATGGGAAGAGAGTAAACAAGTCTTCATTTTCCATTTTCTCTTTTCTAAGAAGGCATAGGAAAGTTTCTTAATTAACTAATATAATAAACATAAGTTGAAAGGTGAACTATGATGATATTCAGGTCTTCCGATGGGAAGTTTATTTTTAAAATAGTAAGTAGCTGACAAGAATCAGGCACCACTTTCTACCACAACTACTGTGAGCTGTTACGATGATGATAGCAATGCAGGCAGAGCAACATCAATCACGCAACCTAATTCAGACGGTTAAGTTGGATGCCTACAGTACATTTGGGAAGCTTTACTAACTGCATAAGGAGTCTGGATTGATGCTTAGGTGCCAGAATTAATATCTAAAGCTGAATCTCTGGAGTGAATTTGTACTTCACATGCAAATGTGTCCTTAGGTATCAGTTCAGACCGGGATAACTTTTACTTACTTTTCAGCTACCATGATAAAATGAGGAGCAGTATGGTCATAGAACTTCAGAATGCATTTCAGGTGTTTTTTAGAAAATAAATCAAAGTTCAGAAGCAAGATGATCATCTTTCATGTCTGTTCCTGTGTAATCTTTGAGAGATTGTTCTTTTTATGCACACAGAATATCTTGTACAGGCGTGTTCTGTGCTGTCATGAGGAATACCATATAATGAAGTTTTGAACGCACGTTGCTAGTTAATTCATTGCCAGGTGTTTTACAGATAGAATGCATAAGTATTTTCCAGGAAGAAGTGTGAAGAAAGGCAACTGTAGTTTGTTGCTTTGTGTTGTCAGCCAGATGCGTTTTCCAAAAGAAGTGGGCATGCTCTCAATCTGGAATTCAGCTTGAGGCCTGATTTTTGTTCTGTAGTGGGAGACTGCAACTTGGTCAGAGCTCAAAATTCAAATGCCTTTCCTGAATTTTGCATCCTCAGAGGAGGATGGTCTCCCAGCAGATGTTAGCGATGAGGTGTTTGCTAATTTACAGCAGTGAACATTCATGAAATTCTTCAAATTAAGGGTAGAATTTTTCAAAAGTAATGAATCCTACAGGCTATTGACTTCTGAAACAAAGGCTTTCATTTTTCACCAATAATGGAAAGTAAGGCTCTGTAGTGTCTAGTTTTAATAAAAGCATTTTCAAGTAGATTTTTTTTTCATGAAAAAAGATTGCAAGCATTTTTTTTTTTTTTGCCATGTTCACCTTCATTAACAGAACTTGCTGACTTCCTTCCTCAGCTGCAGCTCTTCCTACACTCAGAGGTCAGAAAGGAGCAAGATCAACAAGCCACACATCTGGCTGTTGCTCTTTCCAAGTGGAACAAAGGAACAATTTTTTTAATGGCTTTTTGAATTAATTGTAAACAATTTGATTTTGGAGTCGCTGACTTGCAGCAAATGTTTGACGTAGGCGGTTGGAGGGAAAAAGGACTGTGTCCTAATGGAATTCCTCTGTGGCCAGTGAGGAGAAAAAAAATCACTCAAAAAAAAAAAAAGGAATGTCTTGTTACTTCAAGCATTAAAGAATACTCAGAATTTTAGTGCGTGTATAGGACATTTCACAAGCTTAAAATACATGCTTTGAAGAGGCAGAGATACAGAAGTAGTTGCTCATTTAATTTTCCTCTACTCTTGTGTACAGCAAAACTGATTTTGTTTTTACCCCTTTATTTTCAACAGCTATTTATGTATGTGCGAATTGGCAGTGGTAGAAGACCACGGACAAACAATAGGAAAAGAGAATGGAAAACCTATTTTTAAATAAATTTTGATCTTTTTTCATGTATTTAAACTATTCTTAAATGTTTTTTCCAGTAAACATTTCTCAAAAAATGATTTTTACTTAATCTTTAAGTAACATTCGGAAAACTAATCCTTAACTAATTAGTAAAACATAATAATTCTCTTACTTTCCAAATTGCTATAAATTTTAATACCTTCAGCATCAGGTAGCATCATTTCTTTCTAACCTATTAGATTTACCTTTTTTTCTTTTTGCAGTGTTCTATCTAAAGTATCCATCTAGAGTGACTTTTGGTACTTTAATGCTTCATAACATGAAATAGTAGAATTATCGATGTACAGCACTTCTGAAATCCCAGCTACTTTTGAAATACCTTATTATACCTTCATATGTCTGATTTGAGCTTCTAGTACTCCAGCATTTTAGTTGCTTTAATACATCTGTCAGGATAGTGTTATTTCTGACCATTCAGCTATTTACAAGTGTCTTGGTATGAAAAGTAAATTGTCAGTACTGTTTTACTTATATGGAATGGTGCCTAAATTTCTCACAAACTTGAATAAAATGAATCATCCAAAAGAAGTATTTTCTGTTGATTTATTTCTACGAGGAAAATTTGGACTGTAGTATGATTATTTTCTGTCAAAATTAAGTGTTTGAGTTGATAATGCCACTTAGTGGATAACAGCCTTAACTGCAGCCATTTTCAAAACCGAATCTGATGGCAGACAGCTATCTTGATTTAGATTGGAGTTTTGTTCCTGGCTAGAATATGCATGTTTTCAAAGAGCCTTTGATTATAAACTGCATATTAGGAAGTTGATGGTAGCCAAGTCAGTTTCTAGATGAAGCATATTAAAAAGTAGGAGACATTATTTACAGTATTTTGAACTTAATATAAGAAAATATATCTTCTTATTTGTGTGTTTAATTTGATTGGAAAGATTAAACAACAATCTTGGTCTTGTTGCACTGATTCTTTAGGTTTTTGAAATGTAATTGATAGTGTGGTGATAATTGATGTGATTTAGGCAATGAATGATTTTAGCACTTAGGGTTAGAAGTTTGGTAGCTGAACAAACTCTGAACTACACCAAGCTGGTTCTTCAAGAACTGAATTGAAGAGGACCTGGTTGAGAGTAGTCAGTGTATTTTCTTGGATGGCATTTTGGAGGGCAAAGAGTAAAGGGGAGTACTGGGCTGGGTCCTGCTTTGCTTAAGTTTTTGTAGAGTTCTAATAATTCTGCTTTGGAATATCAGAAAGATGACGTAGATGCCAAATGTCTGTTCTATCACGGTCATTTACAATTACTACTTCTTCAATATAGTCTTATGAGAAGTGGCTTACAAGGAGTGGCTGAGGGAGCTGGGGTTGTTTAGCCTGGAGAAGAGGAGGCTGAGGGGAGACCTCATTGCTCTCTATAACTACCTGAAAAGGAGGTTGTAGAGTGGAGGGTGGTGGCCTCTTCTCATAAGTGACAGGTGATAGGAAAAGGGGGAATAGTCACAAGCTGCACCAGGGGAGGTTCAGACTGGATATCAGGAAGAAATTTTTCACAGAAAGGGTCATTGGGCACTGGAACAGGCTGCCCAGGGGGGTGGTTGTGTCACCATCCCTGGAGATGTTTAAAAGATAGGTGGACAAGGTGCTCAGGGACATGGTTTAATGGCAGATGGGAATAATTGGATTCAATGATCCAAGAGGTCTTTTCAACCTAGTGATTCTATGATTCTATGATTCTTCTTTGCTAAGTATTTTGCATGATAGCATTAATAACTTGGTGTAGCTGATATAAATATATAAAAATTAAAACTTTTAATCTGAGACAAATGTATATATGCATATATATAGTTTATATAATCTGTATATGTTTGGTTTTTTCCTAATATCAGTGTACCAAAAGAAATTCATGCTAGAATAAAAGAACGCTACCTTCTGCAGTTTAGTGGCCTTTTTATGGAAAAGTCTTTTTGCACTGTTGAGACACATTGATTTAGGTGTTTCCATTCCTTTTTAGTCTTTAAACTGCATTCTTTCAACTTTTTCTCCCTAAGTAAATTGCCATTATTTCCCATCAACCCAAATAATATTCAGTCAACAGGCATTTCTTTAATTAGTCTCTCAGGCTTTTCTCAGGTTTTCAGTTACACTGTTTTTTTATTAGTCAATCAGTTGCAGTATACTGCAATTAAATTAATGACTGACTCATAGGAGAAGGGAGAAATCATAATTCAATTTAGAGATATTTTTCAGTGCAGTATTATTAAATGGTTTTATTAATGATGAATATTAACACATTTTTTACAGAAATGTTTTGTCTTCCATTTGTTCATGATGACACTGGGAATAACTGAGGTTTTTTTCTGCCCCTTCCATCCTTCAGAGAACTCACATTGTCTAAGTCACGACCTAAGAGAACCCAAGACCCCATTAGTGCTGAAATCTCACAGACGTTCTTCCTCCCTCTGATTTTGTTTGCTGTGCTGTTTTACAGCTGCTTGTGTCTCCGGACACCTAGAGTAGATGGATTTGGGTCAGCGAACAGAAAGTTTAGTTAAGTCAGTGATTTTAATCTTGATTTCTATTATTGTCTTGAGAATTTTAATCTTGATTTCTCTTTTTTTTTCCCCTGTAATACATAACTATTCCTCAATCCTTATTGATTTGCAGCTCTCTGCATACATGTGTCTATGTATGTACATTATGTACATGTGCGTGTGTAATTTTTTACACAGTTTAAGTTATTGACAAGTTACATGGCTTTTTCTAGAAATATTTTTAGATTATCTATTTAAATAGTTGTGAATAGTTTGATTTTTTGTTAGAAAGTAATAAATGACGCCTTTACAAGGTTGCATTTCTTTTACATTTGACTTTTGTCACAACTGTTGAAGAGTGAGTGGGGAGTTAATTAGAACTGAAAATGAAGTCAAGGCTGTTAGATCCAAATAAAAGTCAAATTTTGCTTTAAACCTAAATATAATGTCTTTTCTATAATTTCTAGTTCTAGAGGTGCTTTTTTTGCCTTTCAAACAGGAGTATTCAGGAGATGTAATAAGACCTGGAACTGGTTGCCCAGAGAGGTGGATGATGCCCCATCCCTGCAAACATTCAAGGTCAGGTTGGATGGGGCTCCAAGCAGCCTAATCCAGTTGAAGATGTCCATGCTGACTACAGGGAACTTGGACCTTCGTGGTCTCTTCCATGATTCTGTGACTAGACGTAATCTTCCCTTTATATTTGCACTGAATCATCGCACATAACTTACTTCTGCAGGACGAAGTGAATTTTACCAGGGATGACAGTTCCAGGAACAGTAGATGAGTTTCTTCTCAACCCTTACTTTTGTTACTAAAGCTAAATTCAGCTAGATAATAACAATAGCTCGGAACGAGTAACGATATTAAAAATATAATATTGCTTTCCCTTTCCTCCCACCAAACTCAGGATTCAGTTTAAAAGTCACCATGACTGCATTTAGAATTAGGAAAATATTCATTTCTACTGGAATGTTGAGCAGTGTATGGGTGACCAGGCTTAGCAGAGAGCAAAGTCCCCAGGCTGGTGAGGCTCCCTAGCAGGACATCCCAGCCCGGTATCTTGCGCGTGTTACGTCAGCCCTGGCAGCAGGCCCATTTTCTCCATGTGAATCTTTATTTACACATGTTCAAGAAGTTTCCATTAGCATTATTTCTTCTGAAGTGCAGAAGCAGGCTAAAAGGTTGAAAAAGAAGAAATTCGGTTTTCCTTTTGTAGGCTCCGACAAACCCCAGACACATGGATGAGATATACTACCTTTAGAATAATGGTTATCTGCAATCAAGTTAGGTAGTTACATCCAGGATTTTCTTACTGCCTTTGCTGAATATACCTTTTTGAAAGGAAAAAGAAAGTGCCCTTAGAACTAGAAAGTGTAGAAAAGACACTGTATTTAGGTTTAAAGCAAAATTTAAGTTTTACTTTTACATAGGAACGTGTGTTGCAAAGCAGTAAGGACTGAGAAATAGTTACGTGAAACATTTCTTCCCAGTGTCTAGTCTGAACTTATCTTTTGGTTTAAAACCATTATCCCCTGTCCCATTGCTACAGGCTCTGCTAAAAGGTTTTTCCCCATCTTCAAGTACTAGAAGGCTGCAAGTTGTGGCCTTTTACTTGGGCACAAAGAGCATTTTGGGTGGGTTAACTAGTTAAGAGCGTGAATTCCCCTGTGCTTGGTGTGAAGCCCCTGGTTTGTGCCCAAGCGGCAGCAGGCGGCGCCCCAGCCCCACTGATGGGCTGTTAGGGGGTTGCTGCCCCCCAAGAACCCCCCTTGCAGGGCTGAACAGTGTCTGTTACTGTGCCTGTGTTTGACTGTGCTCACAGGGTCGGACAATGCTCTTGTTTTCTCTGTATAATGGGCCTCTATGGGCTTGTGCATCTCGTAATGGGAAGGGAGCAAAGTGTGTCATAAATGGGCTCGTGATTAATTGCCATCCGCATTTCTTAATTAGCTAAAAATAGATTTTATAGCAAAGTAGGAGTATGGTATAAAGTCACTACTGTGCATCAATTTTATAGTCTCAATAAAAAGTTAGAGTGCAAATTTCATTGCTAAAGCTTCCAGTAGTGATTTGAATTAATTACTACTGTGGAAAATGTCAGGGTCAGTATGTTGTTCTAATTTTCATTTACGCTTATAAGAAATCTGATTTTTAATTAAAAGGATGGTTTTAATTCGGCGCTGTCCACCTTACTCCTTCCTTATTGGTTATCTTAGGCTTGTTAATACACCAGAAAAAGTCAGAGTGTTTTTTAGCAGCTCATGTTGGGGCACACAAGCTTGTTTGGCATTTTGGGTAGGTAAAACACATTATTTGAAAATAGATTTACTAGGGAATGCACTTCTTAAAGTATTAGACACAATGCAAAATTAAGAATATCTTTATGCTTCCCTCATTAAAAGGGCTAGTATGCTTGTCTGTTAGCTCAGACGCAGTTTTCAAGGCGGGCTATTCTGCAGGAAAATGCCAGAGGCCCAGTCTGCCCCTATACGTTTTAATGAATTGAGTTTTTAATGTGGAAGAATACATAAAATAATATCAGAAGGGACTAAAAAAAGACACAAAGCTAATTAAGAAAAAGGGAAGAGTTCTGTTGGAACTTATACTTTTCTGTGGCTCCTGCGTAATTACAGATAAGACCAGTGTATAGGAGAAAATCTATTCTTGTTCAGTATTCAGTCCTCTTGTCTCTCAATTTGATGGTGGAGTTTAGCCACTTTCTGACCTGC